>CM028226.1:15217500-16467500 GCA_016432845.1 Psidium guajava | reverse complement strand
ATGGGTACACACTCATTGCAGTATCTGATCTTTGGTGTTTAAGATCTTCTTCAAGTAACATCACGATCATTGGGAGTGTCCAACATCATGGGAACCTGTTGGTTTGTTGTAAACTACAAATACTGCAGAATACCAAGTTTTGGCAGAACTTTCTCATTCTCGGTATATTAGTTAGCTATTCAGGGTTTCTGTCCAGCATGCTCTATTTGGAGCCGTAAGTGACGATGCTCTGTTGTCAGGAGCGGAGAGCAGATGTTCTGTAAGTTTGACGAGACATTCTGGTTGAGTTGAAATAACGGTATGTTATGGCGTTCTAGGGTTGTGTTCTTCGGTGCTTGTATCCGAATGTACCTTATAATCAGGTCCATCATGCACTATCTGTAGGGTACTAGCAACAGAGTTTTCAACTGTTCAAAGCAGAGTTTTTCCCAAGACAGCATGCCATGACCAGTGAAATTAAAGGATATTAACTTCACCCGATGATTAACATGAACAACATTTCGAACAAACCATATTAGCCAAGCTCACTAAAAAAAAAAATTATGAGCTACTTTCAGAGTAAACTCACTCATGCCTAACACAAATCAACCTCACGTGGTGACATTAAAATACCCCTGCAGATGAGAGAATATCCTGCAGCTAAAGAGTATGTAGTGCCGGATACAATGGACTAGAGGAACAGAGATAAGAAACTCCTACTGAAACAAACAATCTTTGGTGGAGGAACCAAAAACCAATCTCGCACCATTGAAGATCTGCAAACTTGGGATCCAGAGACTGTGGAACTTGGTGACTCTGGGACGAAGATTTTAATCCTCACGTGGGTTTAAGATTTTGGAACATTGTGTCCCATTTGATCCCTTGAACCCCATCATACTGATCAACCACATACTTTCCTTCTTTAGTAAGAGCGTAAACCACTGGACTCGAAAAGCTGTTGAGACGAGGCGTAGATGCTGCCAGAGGACTCCCATTAGTGAGCAACAACCTCCCTTTCTTAGCCATCATCAACTTCCTATTCCTCTTCACCATTGCATTCCTCCATCTGGTGCCATAACTACTTGTGAGAACAGATTCCTCACGATGCGTCCACTTCCTCATGTAACTGGCCAGACGCTTCTTGGTCGTGTTGATCGCACCGACGAGACTCGAAAACGGATGCGGCTTCAAGAAATTCTCCTTCCTAGCAAGTTTGAGTATCTCCAGCCGGTGCTTGGCTATGGATATGCCAACGCTCTGCAGGAACTCGTGGTTGAAGTGAGTTACGTCGTCTTCCTCGAGCTCGTTGTGCGCAAAGGCAAGGCCGTACTCATACACAAGAGACGGCTCAAGACCAGTTTTCGATAACCAAGAAAACCAATCCATGGCCTAATTAGAAAGAGCAAGTATTGCTATCGACAAAATGCAATACATATAGTAGATGGGAGGAAGAGGAGGGATGTGAAGTAGAGGTTTGTGACTATTTTTAAGGCATGAGTAGCTTCGTAAATTGGATGTTAGTTGGGAATTTGAGAGTGATTGGAGAAAAAGGAGAACAACCGTGTGGGGTCTCCATCCATGGCCATTGACCCTACCTAAAAATACAAGAGCAAGTGCTATCAAAAAGCTGCTCCTGAAAATGCATTGCCTTCAATCACGGAGAAGGAGAGGATTGGGAAGGTGGGTCTGGCTCTCTCGTGCACATAGTTGGAGGAAAAGTGGCACCAAAGATGGACTCGAAATTTCCAAACTTTGAACCCCTTTTTCAGGTTTCGGTCGTTAAAAAGAAAAAGGCAGGATCGTCCATGAAGAAAGATGTTGGATATGCAATGCTTAATGCTCTTCTACATTGACTTTTCTGCGAAATTGATAGTTTGATTGAATCGTGTCGTGGAGAACTCGGTACCTCCAAAAGAAATTGCTTCCTTCGGTAGCGCAAATGTATAGGGATGATGGTTGGATTCGGAAACTACTTAACCATGGTCGTTAGCTTGTCGTACGAGCAAAATCTGATTTAAGGTAATGTTTTCCGGTATCTTTAATGGGTTCTCGGAAGCACATGATGGGATTTTTCACAGCGGGGAACATCTTTCCTTGAGCATTGTGAAGTTAGTCCCTCCGTGATGCGTTTCCTCCTAGAGGGAAGACAGGACACTTCCGCTGAGACAATTCAACACTCAACTTTTTGTGAATCTTATGATTACCTCGTGTTCTCTGTCTGCGAGGCTCACTCCGGATTTACCTAGCAAGTCCAACAATGGCGGAACCAGGAGTTTCATCTCTTTTCCTTTTTGGTAGACGAGTTACAACCACATTCATTAGGTGCTCGAACCGAACCGTATCAAGTGGGGCTTGATTAAAGAATTCCGGGTTCAAAAAATCTTTTTTTCAGCTGACATTGGGTTTTTCCTGGTCGTGACTTTTATGTTGTTTTGTCGCCCACTTGTTAATTAGTTTCCGCAAAAGGCGTTAAGCAAAGTTGTTGACAAGTCAAGTCTCTGCTCTAATTTTCATATACATGCGCATGCGAGGTCTGAAAGTCAGATGATGACCTTCAGCCGCACAAATCAGTTGTCTTCTCCTGATAAACAAATTAAGCATCAACAGCGGTGGGACTCTTCTCCCTGCGTCACATGTTTTGGGGAATACTTGTCACAGATGAGAGCAGGGAAGCTAAACTATCAACAGTCCATGCCCTGTATAATCGATCAAAATGGGAGCGCCCGCTCGAGCTGCCAAGTTTTAGTATCCTTCAGTCCTAGCTGTTTCATAAACAAATTGACTGTTGAAGGAACAAACGAGCAAAAAACAAACACAGAACACGAGGACTTACATGGTTAGATCAAGGTGATCTACATCCACGAGCGAGGCAAAACAAGATTTCACTATTTGATCAAAAAGTATAGATTTTGGAGGTCAATTACATCAACATCAACCCTAAAAAGAACAAATATTTCCCAGTTTAAATAGTGCCCCAAAAAAGATTTCTCGGGGGCTACGCTGCCAAACCCCCACGGAGATCTATTCGCACCCTAAAAGAGATTTGTTCGCTTTGCTCCAAATTGGCCAAACACGAACAAATCTCAATTTTTTTTCTTTCTTCTTCACTTTTGGGCCGCCAAATAACATGTCGTGTCGGATGATAAATCGGATCAAGTACATAAAATTCAAGACATATTTAACATTGACTATGGGATGAATGAGGATCGTAGGAGTTACTCTTTCAATTCCATATCTTTGCTAGTCTCAAGAAGCCATATTTGCCTCTAAAGACATGTTATAGTTGAGGAAGTGAATTTTTGGAGGTTCATGAAACAGACCTGACGATCATTTTCCCTAACACACACTTCTAAAAGAACCGGCAAGGTTGTCGCTAGTTATGCGTAGTAGTCCTATCATTACCTGCAACTTGAGCGATACATTCGCACATTCCTTTTCTGTTCCCATCGTTTTTATAAAGCAGCTCACGAAGTAACCCGCATCCATGAGCTTTTGTATGACAAAATCCTAGCAGCTTCACAAACACAAAATATCTCCATTTCCCAGCAAGCAATCTCATTCTAATACAGTTCTGAAATCGAGTACTAGCAGTTTTAAACAGATAGGACTATGTCCATTTCCATGTAATTCTTGCAATCGCAAACTATAAAGCCATAAGAAGGGGACGCAAGTATTAGAAATCATACATACAGATTTCTATTGTCCAAATATGGACTTGCATGACCAAAAATATTTCATCACCTTCATAGATGATTGATTACCCACGCTTCGTGTATCTTTATACTTGCTTCATAATAAGCACAAGGCATTAAATGCCTTTAAAGTATTTATGGCCAAAATAGAAAAATAATGTGGTAAGCAAATTAACATCATGAGATCAAATAGAGGTGGGAAATACTATGGTAGATATACTGAAAATGGAGAAGCACCTGATTCATCTGCGAAGATTCTTTACAAGTATGGGATGGTTGCCTAATACACCATGCTTTCTTCTCCGGACCAAAATGGTGTGGTAGAAAAAAGAATCTAAACCTTATTGGACATTGTCTGAAGCATGCTTAGCAACTCCAAACTTCCTAAAGCCTTGTGGACTAAAGCTCTTAAGACGACAATGTACATATTAAATCGAGTTCTGACCATGCAGGTTGGAAATTGAGCTTGCCATATGTACACGTTTGAGGATGCCATCTAAAACGAGAGTCTACAATCCATAAGAAAGAAGTTAAACCTAAGGACTATGAGTGGGTATTCCGTTGGATTTGCCAAAAAGCTTAAAGGATGCGGATTTTACTTTATATTTCATATCATTAGGTTTGTGAAATCGAAAAGTGTGAAGTTTCTTAAAAATGACTTGATTATTGGGATCGATCAATTTTGGAATACTATTTCTAAGAAGAATCATTTAGATGCGTGACATGCCACTTCAAATACCAAATTGGTTGTTATTCATAACGCCCCTCCAATTCAAGTGGCTATTGAATAACTAATCATTGAAGCTCCATAACCTGTTGATATTGATTCCATAAATCCAATTATTAAACACTTACCAGAAATTGTTGAACAATCAGTTGAAAAGGCATTAAAAGAAAAGGTGCATTGGGTATGGAAGAGCAGAACAACACACTCCTTAGGAGAATATTAATGCAACATTAAGAAAATCTACTAGAATGAAGAAATTAACAATTTCTAGAGACTAACCCACCCATCGATGGTCGAGTTGGTAGGTGGGCTTGGGACTGTATATTCACGAGCGCTAGATCTTGAGTTCAAACTCTTTACTGGACATCAATGATTTAAGTGGAGGGTTATGGTGGTGGATTGCTGTGCCAACACCCTTGATGACTAATCATGATTCACCCCATTTGAGCGCTAGCTCTCCGGTCGCGCGGATATCTCAGTTAAGTAAAAATTAATAATTTTTAGAGACTACATTGTGAATCTGCAATATTATGATTATAATATTAGAGTTGGGAATGATCCTAAAACGTTTTTACAAGCAACGAAATGTGATAATTCCAATTTGTGGTATAATGCCATGAAGGAAGAGATGAATTCTACAGTATTTAATGCAATTTGGGATTCAAGAAAGGCTCATTGTTTGGAATTAGTTGCTCATTTTGACATGAAATTGCAACAAATAGAGGTAAAAATGGCATTCCTCGATGGAGAACTAGAGATGAGGTTTATATATAACAACCAGAAGAACCAGAAGAATTTCACTCTAGTAATGGTGAGCATTTGATATGCAAGCTTAAAAAATCCATAAATGGCCAGAAAGAAGCATCCCACTAATGGTATTTAAGGTTTCGTAAAATTACCTCTTCATTTAATTTTGTAGAGAATATCATAGATCAATGCATACACAAAAAGGTCAGTGGGAGAAAATTTGCTTACTTGTTCTATATGTGGATGACATTTTACTCGCAACCAATTATAAGGGGTTGCTATATGATGTGAAATAATTTATCTCTAAGAGTTTTGACATGAAGGATATAAGTAAGACATCTTACGTCATTGGCATAAAGATCCATAAGGATAGAACTCGAGTCATTTTGGGATTGCCTTAAAAAATCTATATCAATAAATTCTTAGAGAGATTTCAGATAAAAGACTATTCGCCAAGTATAACACCCATTGTGAAGGGTGATAGATTCAATTTGAACCAATACCCGAAGAACAATCTAAAGAGGGAATAAATGAACAACATTCCATATACTTTTGCCGTTAGAAGTTTGATATATGCTCAGGTTTGCACTCGATCTTACATGGTCTTTTCTGTGGGAATGGTGGGAAAATATCATAGTGATCCAAGTATGGAACACAGGAAACTGCAAGAAAGTGATGAGGTACCTGCAAGGTACAAAAGGTTACATGTTTATGTAAATGAACCGACAACTTGGAAGCAGTTGGCTATTCGGAATAGTTATCCTTGCCACAAGCATGGATGAGTCCGCTGTCCTGATATATAATTTCCGTGTGGATGAGGTATACTCCATTAGGAATGTGTTATGCGTTTTTGATGAGGATATCGCTGTCCTTTCATGCTCTGCACAAATTTGTTGCCGGTTAAGATCAAGCTCAATGGACCATTCTGAAAGAATAACTGGCCTCGCGTTCTCTAACACCCTGAAAGTGTTAGTTTCATCTGGTGCGGATGCTCAGGTTAGTAAAGACATGCAGTCATCAGGACTTTGCGCCTAAACGTGCGTTTCTGAGGATAGAAGGACTCTACAGAGCGTGGTCTGTATATGCATATTGATGACGAGGAAGGCCCCCTCGCCGAAATTTACAGTGATATGCTTTTGCATATTTGACTGTAGTCATATGCTCTCCTGTGTCTGCCTTGATGATCAGTAACTAATATCCGGCAGTAGTGGTATGTGATTCAAAGCCGTTACCGTTTATTTTTGACCGGTTGACTTCGTTGTGAACTGCTGCAGTTCGCTAAGATAAGATTAGTGATTACGCATACCAGTAAAAGGAGATTTATCCAGTTTGACCACAGTATCATGGGGTAATTATCAGAGAAAAGTGCACCCTTATACAATGTTCCTACTAATTCCAGATATGTGCATGGAGTTCTGATGGCTGGGAAAAGCAAAAGAACGCACCAGGGCAATTTCATCAGGACCAAGTGCACTTCCTCGCTGTTCATGGTACTCAGCTTGCTGTATATGAAGCAACAAAACTAGAATACGGGAAACAGGTGCCTCTTTCTGCGAGCAAACCTTTTCAAAATCTGTGTTGATCTTTAGCTTTTCTGATGATTCTTCTATGCTACAGTGGGTTCCACATGAATCTTCTGCCTCAATATCTCATGCGACTTTCTCTTGCTATAACCAGGTTGTCTACGCAAGTTTTTTGACGCCACTATTTGTATTTTCAACGCTGCAAACCTCCAGATGCAGTGTCGCGTTAATCTGTCGGCTTATCTTCCTACTACCGTCAGGTGTGGCCCAGACACATGATGTGCAACGTGCTTAATAGCATGTCTTTCTAATCTGGTTTCACAATTTTCAGATATGTTAAATTTTTAATGCTCCGCACTATGGTTGTGAAAAATTAAACAATATAAAATGACATGTTCTGTACAGAACAATCTGCTTAACATTCTCTTGGCTCGCGGCAAGTAACCCTTCAAGTAACTTAACACTGAGCACGTTGTTAGTTCAATTATTCTGTGTGTCCGATGCAGCAACTCAAACTTGCATCCGTTGGTGATTGCTGCGCATCCAGAAGACCCAAATCAGTCTGCATTGGGACTATCAGATGGCGGCGTTCATATCCCCTGGACTCTCACGGTAAATGGGGCGTGCTGCCACCAGCTGAGAATGGGTGAGCAAGTGGAGTCTCAGCTTCCTCAGCTGGCCTTCAGGCTCTGATCATGCAGAGAGATGATTTTATGGCCTAAGTAGTGTGATTTTAATGTTGGCTTGAACAGCCATTGCGAGTCTAGGTATGCTTTATGCTATCATGTTCTTTTATGTTCAGGCGTTCTATGGTTGTGATCTTCGATGCCTGTATCCGAGTGCACCTTATAATCATGTCCATCATGCACTATATATGAGAGTACTAGCAACAGAGTTTTCAACTCTTCAAAGCAGAAAGTTTCCGAATACAACATGCCATGACAGGTGAAATTGAAGCGTATTAACTTTGCCAGATGATTAACATGAACAACATTTAGTTGTTACCGTTACTAAAACAAAAAATGAGCTCCTTTCAGAATAAACTCAGTCATCCCTAACACAAATCAACCTTGCATGTGGTGACGTTAACCTTCCCCTGCAGATGAGACCACAACCTGCAGCTAAAGACTATCTAGAGCATGATACACCGGACTAGAAGAACATAGCTAAGAACTACTGAAACAGACAATCTTTGGTCGAGGAACCAAAAACCAATTTCGCACCATCGAAGAGCTCCGAACTCGGACTCCAGAAACTGGGGAACTTGGTGACTCTGGGATGAAGATTTTAATCTTCATGTGGGTTTAAGATTTTGGAACATTGTGTCCCATTTGATCTCTTGAACCCCATCAGCAGACCAATACCCATCATACTGATCATCAACCAATTTTTCTTCTTTTCTAAGAGCATAGACCACCGGACTCGAAAAGCTGTTGAGACGAGGCGTTGATAATGCCAGAGGACTCCCATTAGTGAGCAGCAACCTCCCTTGCTTGGCCATCATCAATTTCCTGTTCCTCTTCACCATTGCGTTCCTCCATCTGGTGCCATAACTAGGCCTTGGCACACAAGTGAGAGCAGATTCCTCACGATGCGTCCACTTCCTCATGTAACTGGCCAGATTCTTCTTGGTCGTATTGATCGCACCGACAAGGCTCGAAAACGGATGCGGCTTCAAAAAATTCTCCTTCCTAGCAAGTTTGAGTATCTCCAGCCGGTGCTTGGCTATGGATATGCCAACGCTCCGCAGGAACTCGTGGTTGAAGTGGCTTATGTCGTCTTCCTCGAGCTCGTTGTGCGCAAAGGCGAGCCCGTATTCATACACAAGAGATGGATCGAGACCAGTTTTCGATAACCAAGAAAACCAATCCATGGCTTAATTAGAAAGAGCAAGTATTTGCTATGGACAATCTGCCGTATATATGGCAGAGGAGAGGGAAGAAGGAGAGTTATCAAGTAGAGGTTAGGGGACTAACCTGTGACCTCCTTTTTAATGCATGAGCAGCTTCGTAAATTGGATGTTAGTTGGGAATTTGAGAGTGATTGGAGAAAAAGGAGAACAACCGTGTCGGGTCTCCATCCATATCCATTGACCCTACCTAAAAATACAAGAGCAAGTGCTATCAAAAAGCTGCTCCTGAAAATGCATTGCCTTCAATCACGGAGAAGGAGAGGATTGGGAAGGTTGGTCTCTCTCTTGTGCACGTAGTTGGAGGAAAAGTGGCACCGAAGACGGACTCGAAATTTCCAAACTTTGAACCCCTTTTTCGGGTTTCGGTCGTTAAAAAGAAAAAGGCAGTATCGTCCATGGGATGATGGCTGGCTTCGGAATCTTTGACTACTTAACCATGGTCATTAGCTTGTCGTACGAGCAAAATCTGATTTAAGGTAATGTTTTTTCAGTATCTTTAGTGGGGTTCTTAGAAGCGCATGATGGGATTTTGCATAACCGGGGACATCTTTTCCTTGAGCATTGTGAAGTTAGCCCTTCCATGATGCGTTTCCCCCTTGAGGGAAGACAGGACTCGACCCCTGAGACAATTCACCACTCACTTTTTTGTGAATCTGATGATTACCTTGTGTTCTCTGTCTGCGAGGCTCACTCCGGATTTACCTAGCAAGTCCAATAATGGCGGATCCAGGAGTTTCATCTCTTTTCCTTTTTGGTAGACGGGGAGTTACAACCACATTCATTAGGTGCTCGAACCGAACCGTATCAAGTGGGAATATAGGGGTTACTTTGTATAAGGCTTGATTAAAGAAATCCGGTCTCAAAAAATCTTTTTTCAGCTGACATTGGCCTTTTCGTAGTCGTGACTTTTAAGTTGTTTTGACGCCTGCTTGTTAATTAGTTTCCGCAAAAGGCGCAAAGCAAAGTTGTTGACAAGTCAATTCTCTGCTCTAATTTTCATATACATGCGCATGCAAGGTCTGAAAGATGATGGCCTTCATCATGCCCATGGGAACCGCACAAATCAGTTGTCTTCTCCTGATAAACAAATTAAGCGTCAACAGCGGTGGGGCTCTTCGGAGACGCATGTTTTGGGGAATACTTATCATGGATGAGGGCGGGGACGCGAAACTATCAAAAGTCCATGCCTTGTATAATCGATCAAAATGGGCGCGCCCGCTCGAGCTGCCAAGTTCTATTATCCTTCAGTTCTAGCAATTTCGTAAACAAATTGACTATGGGACACATGAGGATCATCGGTGTTACAAGAGATCCTAGAGTTGGTCCGGTACTTTAGGTTTTAGGATGTCTACTCATTTGTTATCACTCTAATCTTCAGCAATGCCATCCGCCTCTCAAGATATGTTAACATTTGAGTAAGTGAATGTTTGGAGATTCATGAGACAGACCTGAAGATCATTATCCCTAACACTCCTAAAAGAACCGGCAAGGTTGTCTCCAGTTATGCGTCATAGTCCTATCATTGCCTGCAGCTTGAGTGATAATCCATTCGTACATTCCTTTACCGTTCCCATCTTTTTTAGAAAGCAGCTGGCTAATAAGTATCCCACATCCTATGAGGGAAGCATCACAAACACAAGTATGTCCATTTCCCAGCAAGCAATCTCGTATTCCATACAGTACAAAACCGAAGACTAGCAGTTTATACAGATAGGACTGTGTCCATTTCCCCGTAGTTCTCGCAATCACAGACTTTAAAACCAGAAGAAGGGGACGCAAGTTCAATATTCCTTCTTGAAATTGAAAATCGCTTTGCTCAGAAAAAAGTTAAAAATCATGGACCTCTAACTATAGTGTATTTGGAGCAAACTTACATAGAATGGAAAAGGTGAAAGCCTCCATGTTGATCAAGCCACTTGTTGGAAAAATTGACCTGTAGAGCTACATAATAGGTGAAACTTGGAGAGCAGATGCAATTAAACCACCTTTGCTGGGAGATGATGAATGCACAAAAACAGCAAAATAGAGCCAACGCTAGAGAAGCAATCTCTCTGATGCATTCAAATGTTTGAGCTTATCTTACAGGACCTCGCATAAAATTTAGAAGGGGGGGTGGGTTTATCTTTATTGGCTGCTACTTGAGAAGGAACCCCACCCCCTCAGTCACGTATTCTGCACTTACATTATTACAAAAATGAAAACAACAATTGCCAATCACTTGCCTAGAAGACAAAGTATATTTTATGGTCAGAAGCAATACATTCTGACTGAAGGATCCTCAAGCACTAACAATCAGAAACTACTGTGTATAAGTGACCGGAGTATATTAGCAGACAAGCTGTTAAGATATTATGAATATGCCCATCGCTGGCAAGCAGATTATAACATACCCCTTAAGGGAACAAATGTTTACAGAACCAACAAAAAGCTTCCAACAAAAGAGAAGAAACATAAAGTGGAGCATCACTTAATCACTGCGGCAGATGCCTACCCCTATTATACAAGCAGAACTATAAAATTTCCGCGAAATAATGTGAGTTTCCACCAAAACATGTGGCAATCCATTTCGCATAATATACACCACATCCCCAAAAATCCTTCCAGAAATGTGTAAATCTCTAAATCCTGCTCCGAGAATACAAATTATTGTAGCAGATCCAATTACGAAGGACATTGGGACAGCACTCACGATTCCGGTCATTCATGAGTTCATTTGACATTCCTCAATATGGAACGACCAAAAGGGTGAACCAATAAAAGCACTATTCTCAAAAAATTCTATCTACTGTCTGAATCCATTCAATTCACTAAATCGGACCGGCAAAGAGACAATCAAGTCACAGAGAACCTGTCCACACGTGAACTTGCACTTCAATGCCAGGTCATCGACTAGCTAACATAAAACCAAAGTGATAAGGTCATTCCGATTTGCTCTCAAGGCCATACACATTCCCAATAACTCCGACGATGCTGACTATTACTGCAAGTACTAACATGACCCACGATAGCGATTTCTCCACTGGACTTAAACCCACACCTTTTTTACATAACCTTAATGCAATTAATGGCGGGAATATAAATCCTAATGAGACAGCTGTGGTCGCCCCTGTGAACTTGAATGCGGTCCAGATGTTGGGAATCATTGTTGAACCTATGTATATTAGCAAGAGGAGTGCAGCAGTTAATGCCAAACACCTCCTCCTACTCTCAGAAAGTGGAGGTAATTTCTCAAAAAGCAATGCATCTACCGTTTGGCGTAGCGAGAAATGGACCACCGGGAAAACAAGTACCAGATGGAGAATGTAACCACCCCGAACAATATAATTCAGAGTCGAGCTGAACCGGATACCTAGATCCTTATCGAAATTGGTCAGCACATCCGCTTCAGTGTCTTTTCCAAAGAGCAAATACCCTGATATAGCAGTCGAAGCATAGACAATGATACAGATAACTGTGGTGATCCTCCCTACCCGACACATCTTGTCCGGAGACCGGTTTTCAAGCTCGTTATATATAGGTTGAACATTGAAATGGCAAACATAAGCATTTGACATAATCGGTATCACCACAAGCAAATCCAATATTGCCTTCTTGGAACCAAAATCAGGGCTCATCCTCGGGGCCTCGATTTTCCCTTCAACAAGCTTAATCAATGCAACAATAAAACAAACAATAACGAAAACCACCGCCAGTGCCACGGAAGCCGCGGACGTCATGCTCAATGAATCGATCTTATCCAAAACACAAAGAGGGGCAAGAAACAACACCAGGATTATAAATATCACCATCTTCCTGTGATCCCAAAACCCATTTCCCAGCCACTGATCAAAAACCCCTATGTGACGAACGGAGCCAGACAGAACATCACCCATGATAATTAAGTAAACCACCAAAACACCGGCATTATTCACTATGATACAAATTTCTGACAAAATCCGAGCTGGTTTCCCCAATGCACGTTGAACAACCACCCCATACGAAGAGGCCTTGCAGAAAACCGAAAACCTCACCAACAATTCCACGCTAATTTCCGACAGTATACCCATCAGTACGATCAAAACAAACCCTAGAACCAATCCAAGAACCTTCATGGCCGCCGGTAGGGCCATGATCCCCGCGCCAATTATCGACGTGGTGAGGTTAAACACCGCACCCGATACACCGGACCCAGTTTTGGGGCCATCGCCGATAAGCGGGTAAGCGTCTACGTCGACATTGGCATCATCGTAATCGTAAACACCATTCACAGTCTTGGAACCTAAGTTGCTGTCTATATTAAGGGGGAGGAACTCGGTGTCGGATTGGGGAGTCCCGTGATCGTTATGAGATTGCAATTCCACGTACGAGCTCTTCGGAATAGCTTTGTAAGCACTAGCCATGTCCGACTCCCGCCGAATGCCAGATAAAAAAAAATTCGGACCTTTGACACGCCAATCTGGAATTGGAACGAGAGATGCGAACGGAAAACTTACAAGAAACTGGGGCGTCGTCAAAGGAGACAGGCTCGACGGTGAATTTCTCTCTGCGCAATGCGATTACAGCGCCATGAACGATCACTAGATCTCAGGGTCAACGCTTCACCTGCCTTTCTTTCCTCGATTTTCAGCTCCAGCCTGAAGAGAGAGAGAGGGAGGGAGAAGGGTCGTGTTTGCCGACGCCTGTTCGGGGAGAAAAAGGTTTTCCCATTGGCCCTTTTTTTGTCCTACGTGGAATTTGATTTTTATTCTGATAAAAGGATAAAATTTGTGTTTTAGGCGAGAAAAAATATTTTCTCAATGTGCAAAAACTGTTGACCAAGTTTCTTCTCCTCTTTTTCCCTTCTCTTCTTCAATTCTTCCTTGTGCTGGGCTAGGACATGATCATTAGATTTTTTCCTTGGACAATCAACGTAGGAAATGTTCACAGTTTGGTCGTTCTGCAATGTGCTCAAGGCTTCTGCTTCAAAGGTTATTTTGTTGGGCTTTACGAAGTCCAAACAAAAATGAAATGACCCAGGTCGATTGCCCGGAATTTTTTTGGGTTTTTCCAATCAGGAAACATGTGGTTTTTTTTTCCAAATTAGGCTAAAAAAATTATTTACCACAATAGGCCAAAAATATATATTTATCAAAATGGAGCCCGCGCGACACTTAAAAGACCACATGGACCACTCAAAATGCCGATCGGGCCATGTACGGCATTCAAAATGCCAATCGGGCCGTGTGCAGCAAGTAAATTGCCGGACAAGGCCCATGCGGCAAATGAGCAGCGCCCAAGCCCATGCGATAGCCCAATTGTCGCATGGGCCCATTTATGGCTCAAGCCTTTTTTTAATAATTTCCTATTTAGTGTATTATATTATATTTATAACATTTATAACCATATAAATGTGTAAATATAATTTTTATTATTATTTTGAAGCTTATTTTTATAACGTAATTATCAATAATTAATTTATTTATTTATTAAGTTACATTTAATTAGTATGTAAATAATTAATAATTAAATTTATATAATCACATATATTTCAAATATAAAATAATTAAAAACAAGTAAAAAATATATGAAATTATTAATAATTTATTTGAATAATCTATTAAGATATATGTAACTAATTAAATTAGTATGTAAATAATTAACAAAAAATATTCACGGGATCCATGATGCAGATATAACTTTGTGATTATTAATTGCCGCACACGGCCTGGCCGGCATTCTGAATGTCACACAGGGCCTGACTAGCATTTTGAATGCCGCGTGGGGCCTATATTGGTAAATATGTTTTTTGGGGCCTATTTTGTTAAATAATTTTTTTTAGCCTAATTTGAAAAAAAAAAAAAAAAAAGCTCGAAACATGTTCATTCTTGGTCGTGGATCGGGGGAGACGTGAAACATGTTCATTCTTGAAAATGAAGTGTTTCGTCTCTCGGGTCATCGTGGAATTTTCCGGGATCCAAGATCACGCGACTCGCGTGAATTCTCACCCATCCATGGTGAGGTCGGCACAAATCATATCAACCAAGTCTCGTCGTGTTTAGCCCGTACTTCTACCGTGGAATCGTGAGTCTCCAGTCAAGTCGATCATCATTAGTACATTTTGACTATTGAGGGAGGATTGTTTAAGGACTTAATGCGTCGGGTTTTATTTCACGTATTCAGCTACAACTTTTCTTTTTTTTTTGGGTGGAGCTCATTATTACTGTTGAAAAACATAAAATTCTAGAAGGAACATTTCTTTCTTATCTTTTTATGTATCTTTACAAGTATATATATATATATATATATATATATATGTATGTATGTATGTATGTACATGTATATGTAAAAGTCAGCCTAATTCACTTAATTGACCTACTAATTAAGAGATAAACATAGAAAGAGATTAAAATAAGAATAACTCTTCCTATTTTGACTCTAATTGACAATACACGTTAACATTTTCCCCTCAAGTGGATGAGAAAATATATTTAATACCCAACTTGACAAGTGAGTAATGAAAAGCTTGGCTCGATACGGCGTTTGTACGAATATCTACCAACTAATCTTCAGACCCGACGAATGAAAACCTCACTTATCTTAGCATCCAAATTCTATTTAACAAAATGTCTATCTACCTCAACATGTTGTAACATCCCAAATTTTGTTTGTTTATAAGATAAATAATATTAGATTGTCGAGAATTGAGAGACAAAAATTGGACATCGCCTCGAAAGGCTCGAAAATTGGCTTATTGATTCCAAAGTGCCGAGAAGAAAGATAGTAAATTAGAAATAACCATTTCGCGCTGGTTTGCTTTAGATTCCTAGATAGTCGGTGGTAGAAATTTTAGTGAGATTAGAATTTTAATCCGCAATGATTTAGTGTATCATCTCGTTCGTACTTGAGCCCCGACCAATCCATTTTGAGCCCGATCAGTCCTGATTTACACAAATCTCCAGAAATATCTCGTCAAATGTCAAATCAATCTTATCAGTCAAATCGATCAGTTTTATATCAAATTGGTGAATTAGTACTCAATCTTATCCTTACCTTTTGATCAAGTCAATTCGTGAATAGTAACCCGACACCAATAATTGAGATGAAGATATTTATGGCCATTTTTCTCTCTCCTCTCCATTATTTTCGACCACAATCTCTCTCTCTCATTTCCCTCTTGTTTGGTCAAAACAGAATCCCACCATTGCCGCCTGTTGTACTGCTCGTTTCACTGCCCAAATATCGTCATTTTGAGACATCATTTTAATCTCATCTTCACATATCTCTTTAGTCATTTTCCACAAAAATTCAGCTCAAGATCAACCTAGGAACACCCTTTAACAGAAGCAAAAGTCAAACCCCCATACAGGCTATTTTTCAGGTTACGGTTTTATTAGTTTTTCACCATTTTCGCAGCCGTCGTCATGTTGGTTGAATTTTCGACCAACGGTGAGTTTCTTCATCTTTCTTTCCTTGACATTTTGATACAAGAATCGGCTCTAGATGAGTTCTGAATCATCAAAAATTTCATTTTGAACCAGCCTTGCGCATTATTGTCTTTTGTTGCCTTTTTAAAGCCGCCTTTGTTTTAGTTTGGTTTGGGACTTCTTTGCTAAATTTTCCGACAAGCTTTCCACCTAAACCTCGAATAGGAAGTTAGATGATTCTTGAATAAACTCTAGGATGAGATCCAAGGTAGATCGGTATAGAGTTGATCGATAAGTTACGACTACTTCGAATCTGAATGTTTATTTGTCCCATAGTTGCTTGTGCAGGAAAGCAAACCTACAGCCAAAACTGGAGAGGGTGTAAGGAGGCTAGCTAAGATCGAGGAATATATGAGTAGTCAAGGATATGAACTGGCTCGCTTGACTAATTTGGCGACTTTTATGAAAATCGATTATGTACGCATACTTTGTGTACTGTTCACGCCCGACGCGGTGCTGTTCATCTCGAGTTTAGGCTATCCATGGGTGTCGATGATGGTCTAATAAGGTTTGAATATCGAAAAATGAGATTTTGGAACGTTTTAGGCGAAATCGGGCACAAATAATTTTCTGTGGCACTATTCACAACGCCTTAAATACTATTCACAAGCCTAGAATACTGTTCATGTACTGTCCATATGTGTTTAGGGTCAATTATTGAGATATCATAGGCACAAAATGCATATTTTAGTGTAAAATGCAAATTAAACAATTTTGGCAAAAATGTGAGCAATAGACAAAGTGATTGACTTAGACATTGTGTCTATTCATGGAATTAATAAAGCTGAGTTTATATTTAATTGATCGCCCGAACTGCATGGTTGAAAAATCTGCTCGATTGCAATTGCCTCACATTGATTTGCCTGAGCACGCTTTGATGGATTAATATGCGAAATATTGAATTGCATGCTAGCCTAAGCTTATAGCATTGCATAGTGGATTTTGAGTAGTGGAGGTCTGGCCTAATGGGGGAAATGGCGAGATAAGGCCGGTGCACCCGGATGCGTGTAATGTGGGATTGCTAGAGTGACAAGAGTGTCAACCTAGGTCTTTGCGTAATAAGGCGTATATGCATGGTTGAAGCACTAAGATATTATTGTGCACATGGGTCTTATACACCCCCGAAGCATATATGCGGGGGCACGGATTTGAGGAGATGTGCTAATCTGAGTCTTTGCACAGTGAAGCGTATATGCAAATTAAGGCACGAGCTTGAATTGTTATTTGCGAACTGAGTTATGTTGTTAAGGTAAAGCTCAAACTTGAGCATGGCACGTGCATGCATTTGCATGAGTTAACTATGTTGGTTGTGATCTACATGCATGCCTAACTATTCTGTTAGTTGAGTCATTATTGCCTTTTCCTAGTGTAGGACCCTTTGGCTGCATTGACTTGGATGTCTAAGATTGCATACCTAAGGTTTGATCTGAGAGTATGTGATATCCTAAGCGAGATTAGGGATGAGCTTACTGAAATTTTATCTCATCCGTTGTTGTTAACCATTTTTTTTAGGACCTAAGACAAGTGGAGGATTTGACCTCTAACCCGGACGAGGACATTGAGACTCCTGTCGACAACTGGTATTGAGTGGAGGACGTGGATTTGGATCATTATGGAGTAGTTTTATTTGGAAGTAGTGTTTATCCCGACTCTCACCCTGTGTCTTTTTGTCAATTGTAGAAAGTGGCCCTAAGGTCAGATCTGTAGATACGAACTTCCTAGGTTAACAGTAATTTAATAAAATGAGGTTTTGTTATATGCTGATTGTTGATTTTTCTATCCCTATTTTTGTATTTGCCTGGTGATTTGATTTTTTCTCATATGCGCTTAATTGAAAGATTAATATGTTAAAACAGAGCAAGGAATGGGTAAGGCTTGAAGTAGTATTCTGGGGCGCTACACATGCTTAGTGCGGTCATGCTAAACTAGATTGTGAGAAATTTCAATTTCAGTTTTATTATCACAAAATAGCCTCATCTCAGATTCAGGTGGAAAACCGAGTTATGTCATCTACTTCTTGAGCCATAGTAGGTCGCACAGCCCTTTAGCCACTCCTTGAAATTCTGCTTTAGCGCTTGACAAAGCTACCACCTTTTTGTTTCTTGCTCATCTATGTCACCAAGTTTCCTCCCACAAATGTGAAATAGCCAAACATGGACCT
Source organism: Psidium guajava (assembly GCA_016432845.1). Lineage (NCBI taxonomy): Eukaryota > Viridiplantae > Streptophyta > Magnoliopsida > Myrtales > Myrtaceae > Psidium > Psidium guajava. Next base: position 16,449,317 of record CM028226.1, on the reverse strand, counting down.
CTTATCCAAGATACTACCTGCCTAGTCTACATTTGTAAATTCCTCCACATTGAGATGACCATTGTTCACAAAGAACAATCTTTTTCCTGGGGCTGACTTCAAGTAGCATAGAATACGAACCACGATATTCATATGTTCTTCACTCGAAGCATGCATAAATTGACTCGCAACCTCTACAACATATGTGATATCAGGATGAGTGTGTGACAAACAAATCAGTTTCCCTACTAATCTTTGGTATCTGTCCTTATTGATAAGTACATGATCAAGAATCTTTCCAAAGTTTATGATTCTGGACTATAGGATCTAGGTTAATTTTTCCAAAAGAGCATTAGCAGTCAAAGCTCTCGCTTGTGCTTGGCGAGGAACGATGCCTTCTTGTGGATTTGAGTCTGCAATGATGTTGTGTAGACAGATTTAATCAGTACGGCATTGGTATGGATTGGAGTCACGGAGGGTCGGTGCAGGGATGGCTTGGATCGCACCTGGTCAAGGTCGATGGTGGACCGGAATGGTGATGGTTTAGATCGCATCTAGTCGTGGTCGACGATGGATCATGACAGATGAGAATCAAGGATTGGTGCACAGTACTTACAAAAAGCAAACCCTAAGTCATGATATCATGTTGACAAACAAAGAATTTTGAAAGAAACAATTCTTGCTTATCTTTCTAAATATCTTTACAAGAATATATATATATATATATATATGAGCCAACTTAATTGATCTACTAGAAAAACATAAAAAGAGATCAAAACAAGGATAACCCTTCTTATTTTGACAGCTCACGTTAACAATTACTTGGGATCTCATTAGGATAAGTACCAGTTTGATGTTAACAGTTTAAAAACACAAATCAAAGCAACAAGAATTGAAATTATCTATAATGGTTAAATCAATAATCTAATTCCGGTTTTGAATGAGATTTTTTCATATCGACACGTTCCATTCGAGCGAAGACTATCGCCACGCTGAACCCCCAAATGCCCTCGCTTCACATAAGGCGAGTACGGAAAGTAGAACATTTTCCTCTTTTATCGCTTTCGCTTTTCACAATGGGAAAGGAATGACATTAGGATTGTTCCTCCTCGAACGAGTGTACGAGTGCTCCGTCCGCTTCCGAGACAACGATGTTCGCGTTGTGGTCCACCGGATGGCGTGGCGATTAAGTTTTTTCTTTCCCTACATATTTTCCTTCTCGACCTTGTTTGTTTTATTCAATCCTGGTCGTGGATGTCGTTTTCGGACATGCCCAAGAAGCCGGTAAAGTTTGAGCCAATTTCCACGTCCATTCCTAGGCCGCTATAGAGAGGTTATGGCATTCGGCTTTATTGTGGAAAAACCTTCGGTCGTCCCGCGTCCGTCAACCAATCTATTGACTCTTTGGAGCTTGCCGCTTTCCTTTTGTTAAATTGGTCGAACAACTCTTGTTGACGAAGAAACGTGATGGTCAAAGACAAGCGGTCAAATCAGAGGTGAGCGACTCAGCCGGTTCGCTAAGGGACCGGCTTCAATTCCAAACATTGAGAGCTAACCTTGACTCATTCGATTAGCGTCGTTAGGGAGGGGGTGGTCAGTTTTCGATCCTATCCAGTTCCACTCGAAAATCGAGAACCGGACCAAGAGGATCGAGTCTCGAGCAGTCTTATGGGACCGGTGAAATCGCTGCTGCTCCCTCACTCTGTAGACATCACATCATTTTTCAGGTATAGTTGCTCATAATTTCACGGACCTAATGCTTCACAGGTTTTATGTGGGGAAGTTCTCACTTATAGAGGACTTAAAAGTATCGAATGTTTTAACTAGGGAAGATGGCACATAATGGTGAGTATTAAGCTTAAGTTTAGCTTTACATTTAACAAATTTATAATACATATGTAGTTGGTCCGATCCGGTTCCCACAAGAACCGAACCAACATGTAAACCTGAGTATTAAGTTTAAGTTTAGGTTTACATTTAACAAATTACATATATATATATAGTCGGTCCGATCTGATTCCCTAAAAAACAGAACCAATCGTAAACGATTCCAATTTTATGAAATTGAGAACCATGCCATACGGTTTGGTTGTCGATTCGGTCGGTCTATTATACTTAGCTCTACTAGTAATTACACCATGAATCGGTCGGTTTTACCCAAAATCCATAAACCTACATCCGAACCATTCTTGAATCAAATTTACTCTTAACTTTTAAGTAAGTTCTTATACTCTTCTTTCAAAACAAAACAGTCTTCGCTAAAACGAAACATGTTTGACATATTATTCTCAAGCAACGAGAAATGGATTCCTGTTAGATAGATGCATATTAGATGCATAATTATATGAAATGGAAATAATAATAATAATAATATATTATTATTATTAGCTAATAGGATAGGTTTCATGTTTGGAATCGACCGCGCTAGGTTGAATTTGGAGATGGGCGGAGTTTTATGTCCGACGACAATACAATGTGGCAAAGTCAGAGATGGACAAAAGTTACTTAAAATAAAGTGACAAAGAATCCCGTAATGGTAATGCATTGGGTACTACGTGTAGAAAACGACTCGATAAAGGGTGCGCCCTCTCTTTCCACGTTACCTATATTCTCGTATCGAGACGATTATATCCCGAGAGAGCGCCAAACCAAGAGAAAGAGAAGGACCCAATGACTTTCGGGGATTCCGTTTTTTCGTATCGCGATTAGAAGCACACAAAAAAAAAAAGAAGAAAAAAACTCGAGAAGAAGGACGGATGGAAAAAGGACGGGCAGTTTGTGCCTTTGAGATGCCACGAGACGAAACGGCGAATGAGAGATTTTGACTGTGGGTGTGCGACGAGGCGCGATATTATCGCCGAGCAACAGTAATGCCACGAGGGGGGACAGCTCGGTCGTGGAAAATATTGTCCTTCCTTCAAGCCGATCACATAGCTCGGCGCGCCACCAAGCCGAACTCATCAATCTCAGTACTATCTATTTAACATGCCAATGTGGGTCCCATGTCCGATTTTTAAACCCAAATTTGATAAGCTGAATTGTTATATAGATCGGCTGTGTTCAGTAATTGAATCATAAATGCATTCGGAATGGGTGAAACTCAAAATAATATGGATACTAAATAGGTTCACAATTATTTTATAAAAAAAAAAGGTTCATAACTCACTTACATCCAATTCATTTTTATGACTCTCTTTTCATTCAAACTTGCTCTTTGTTTGATGTTGTGCTTGCTTATTCTATGCTCTTAACTCAATTTTGGTTCTAATTTTTCCTGGAGTGGGTTTAATAAAAAAAATATTTTAGTAATATACATTGGATTGGATTAGGCGTGGACCAAGTTAGATATGGGTCACTAACTTTATATTGTATGGAAATGAGTCAAAACGGGCTACATGGGTCAATTTCAAAAGACTCAATTATATTTTGGTAACAAATTTTAGGAATTTTTAATATACTTATCTTTATAATTAATTATAGAAAATTAAAAATACGTGATTCGAAAAACACCGAAAAAAACCAAGAAACACGACGGTACGACTGAGAATAATTGCATGGGAAGCTACGGAATAGCTGAAAAAGCAGGAGTTTTGATTCCATTTTGGGGTCCTCTCTAACCTTCACCTATATCTCCCCGTGTACCACCGTTTTATTTCAGTGAGAGTAATTACAGCCATTGAAGAGGGTTACGAAGTAATGCACGCATTTTTGGACTTCAAAATCCACGTGCGGACATCATTTTCCCCTTAACAATATTCCACTCCATCATATTTGGAGAGAGACTATCTAATAAATTCTAAATTTATTATACGGATGTCAATTCAGTTTTAAATTTTTGAATTTTTTTAACATAATCTTAAATGTCTGTTTGCTCAAAATTCCAATATCGTCGACGCTTCACCGAAATTTACTGACGCGACAGCGGTACGCCACATTGAGTGGCCGGCAATGACTAGATCACCCATTAAAATTTCATGCAAAAATTTATGAATAAATCGGTAATATTCAACAGTTTAGGACTAAATTGGCTTGCATTGATTGATTAGATAATTTTTTTCTCTGGTAATACTACTATTTACATAGACGACGATGACGATTGATTTATCAACCATTTTTCCTCGACCTAGCAAAAGGTCCATTTACCGTCCAGTTCCAGAAAAGATCCAAATAAACTCTTGTGATGCTCATCAAATATCTAAATTTGTACCGCATTTAGCATGCCTTGGAAAAAAAAAATATAAAATGTTCACTGAATCCACTGTCAGTGTAAAAGAAGAAAGATTTTGATCATTCATCGTTGAATGGGAATAACGTGCATCGGTCTCGACTCAACTCGGGATCAGACTGGATCAGACCTACGTGGTTAATTTTGAATGGTTCCTATGAAAATCGGTCCAACGGTCGGCTCTTATTGCGAAACTAGACCAGACCAATGAATTGGCCCAATTTGCCTTTGGTTTTTTTTCTTTCTTTCTTTCTGCTCTCGTAATCAGCAAACTCCATAGAGGCAATACGTACTCTTAAAAATGTCCAAATTGATTTGCCAAAGTTGAATGGTAAGTGAGTACTTGGTACGACTCATGACCAAGTTAGTGGACTTTTTTTTATTAATCGGTTCTGTTTGTTTCACTGGAAAATGAGTAGTTTCAAAAATATTTTTTTAAAAATAATCACTTATACCGCTTGAAAAAATATATATTCATTATTGACGATAAATTATATCTAAATATTTTTTTGAATGACGAAAATATTTTGTGTCAATTCATTTTTTTAAGCAATACAAGTTATATATTTCAAAAAAAGAATTTAAAATATTCATTTTTCGTGAAATAAACGAGTCTTAATTTTGGTTTGAAAATTTATTTTCTGCAAGCAAATGGCAAAACCTGATTAACGGTAGTATTACTACTAGTTGCCTATCTTATCCTAATGGAGCAAAGGAATTCTCCAGCCCCCAATCGCAATCAATTGAGCGAGTCTTCTATCCTCCATCCTTTCTCGTCGTACCAGAAAAATAAGATGTAAAAGCAGCTCCTTTGCCCCCAAATAAGAACTCAACGAGTTAGCATAAGTAGAATCGACATTGACACGTGACAGTACACGACACGTCGAAAGGATATTTTTTCAAAAAAATAGAGAAATTTTTATATATTGGGACACATTCATATATATATATGTACATATCAACAGTGAATTTTTCCTTCTTTTTTGTTAGGGATTCATGATTATTATTATTATTTGATTGACTGGGTATATTAACTTTGGAGTGGCGGAATATATGACACAAGAATGAATATCTATTTTGATTAGGGATGGTAAATGGTCGTGAAATGAAAAAGCTTACCTGACGTGGGTGTGGCCCCAAAGAATATTTATTTAAACTAGAGCCCTTATTTAAATTCACATTAAGTTCTTATCTAAATGCTATTCCAAGATAAAGACTGAATGAATTATGGAGCAATCGGTCGCTTTCGTGAAGCGTGACTGCTTGATATTGAGCAGGTTTAGCCGCAACCAGCGCGTCATTAGCTTCCAAAGTTGACATTAGGTACTCAATTGGGATCTATTCCTGTCTTATGATTTCACTTGAATAAGTACTAGACTGCTAGTGATCTCAAAACATACAATCTCGAGTGCATTTGTTCTCGCATTTGAACTCCCTAGGGACTACTTGGTTCAGTTTTCAAGAAATATTTTTGGGCCAAATGAGATATCCAAAATTCAAGTTGCGTTTGGTAAAGTGTTTAAAAGCACATGGAAAAGCAACTAGATATGAATGTCATTTGACAAAAACTACATATTATAAAGGACTTTTACTAGTAGTGCCAAAAGTCAAATCTAGCCTCTGGCCAATTTGTCAATGGCTAGATCTATGCGCCGACCAGTCTCGCTTGGGGTCGCGTGAACCAAAGCGACGCCGCTTGGAATTTGGTGCGACCCGTCGTGACGTGGGGTCACGCGACCCTAGTTGGTGCGACCCAAGCCTCGCTTGAGGTCGAGCAACTCCAGGAGAGGTTGGCGGCTGCTCACCAGACGCTCAAGGAGCCTTCGCCAACGATCAAGTCCTTTGAGGACAAAACTTGGATTTTTAAGGATATATAGCAGGGGCAAAAATTGAAAAGGAAAAATCAAAAATTACAATTACATTTCGAAAATTAAACTTTTCAAAGTATGTCTGAAGTTACTTTGGGGGCCAAAGGTGTTACGACTCTAGAAATGCAATTGCATTTTTTCTTTTCCAAATTTGAGCAAATGCTTAATCACGCATTTCGGCTCTTGTTGCTTGGTTTAGTCCATGAAAGTCACGAGTCACGTTTGATCCCCTGAAGGACGAAGGGTGGTGTCGTGGTTATGCTAATAATGATCATAGAAGTAGCTGCTTAAGTGGTATCTAGATCACCTTTCCACGCATCTCGGTTTTGCTCCACCTTTTAAGGCGACCTTTTGCCCATTGACCCGACCCATTTTCGGTTTTACTCCTGAAATGCTCCCAACAAAATTTGAGTTCAAGATCACGAGGAAAGAAGCAAACTTTCTTGTCGTTATAAGGATGACACTTGCTAGTCAATGATGCTAAAAATTATCAAACTTTATCTAAACGTTATCTTTTTTTTTTTTTAAAGTAAAGGGCGATGGAAGACACTCGATAGAGGATGTGCTTTAAAAAAGCAACGTGATGTCATCTATGCTTAATTTTTCCATACTTTAAAACTTTCAAAAGATGACTAAAAAAAAACCCAAATGGTAATGTGTATGGGTAAGCGATTTCAGGCTCCGTACAGGTTCTATCTAGAATTTAGAATATACATATCTATACAAATTTCTCATTTTTTAGAACTTAAAACTTACCATGCTTACTTTAAAACCTAAAACCGATCCTGTCACAGATTTTATGGTCGATTTCACATTCTATTTAAGTTTCACGTGTATTCTTAGTTAAATGATTATAGTGAATAATCGCATTTAATAACCACCATGCTGTTAAAATTCGTTAGCCATGACTTACATTTAAAAACAAAAAAAAAATATGAAACACCAATAAAGTAAAAGTCTTAATGATATAGTGGTTCTAGATTACATACTTATCATCGGATACCATAAATTATCACATGATGATGGGAAGACATATACCAAGAAAAAATATAAAAACTTGCTCCTAGATCTAGGTTCCATCAGCCGAGAATTTAGAACCTGCCCAGATTAGGTGCCCTTAATTTTTGGAACCTAAAACTTACATTCCATGCCCTATGATTTGAAATCGATAGATTCCCATCGGTCCAGTTTTCTAAGTTCTATATTTTATCCCGAAACTATGCTTACCCCTACTAATAATAATCTTTATTATTCTAAGTTCTATATTTTATCCCGAAACTATGCTTACCCCTACTAATAATAATCTTTATTAATTTTGGTCAGATTGAGAATCTAGATGATGATATTTTCGAATGTGTCAATAGATTTATTTTTATTTTATATTTTCGATCAATACAAAAGGTACCGATCCTCAAAAAATGTCGTTTCCTCTAGAGAGTATGCCGTGTCCTGATTTTTTTTTTCTTTTAGATAAAGTGAAGGGCCATGGAAAAGCTCCACATTAAAAAATTTCCGGACGAATAATCCGAGGGGAAAGAGAAACCATAAAATAAATAAAGACACCAAAAGGAGATGCCCCAATAGCTGATAATCTCGTGATTTTTCGAGGAATTTAGACGTAAATTTCTCGAGACAAAAAAATCTCGATCGATGCAGCAAACTTTCCTAATTCAATTTCTCGTTCTCTTTTGCTGCCAATAATTCGATTTACCGTTCAACGTCAGCATCTCGTAGCCTCTGGTCCCCACTCCACATATTGAGGGCAGCAAAAATAATAGAAAAAGATGTCTGGAAGTAAGTGCGGCCAACGAAAGCGACGTCCCACCTTATTCTTATTATTATTGTAAATCCGGAATATGCCGCAAAAATAATTCAAAAAGAAAAAAAAAGAAGAAAATTCGTCAACTTTCATTGTAGAAGTGATTGATTAGGGCCAAAGGGTGCTTCCTTGGTGTCCCCCTCAATTTATCATGAGAAATGACAAAGATCTCGTCTTTTTTTCAAAATTGGTAATTCCTCGTCAATGTCTCACCTAAAAAAAAATAGAATCTTTAGCTTTACCTATAAATTACACTAAGTGCTCCAAGATTGAATAGACTGATACGTGACTAATGAGAATCGAACCGGCATTGTGCATCTAAACATAAACGTTTCTTAATTGCTAGTCGTCACGACACTTTTTCCTCGAGGGAGGACCACCACACGTTAACACGTATTTTGGAAGTCATCGCACGAAAAGGATAGGACGAGGTTTTTATTAGATTGATTTGTCGAGAATCGAATCTATATAGTGCTATCCAAATTGTTCGGTCGAAAAGAAATTTTTTTTGGAAAGCTTTTATTTGCGTAGAGGGCATGTAATGGAAACTTTGACGTCATACACCACGAAAAGCAATTGTCGTGTTCTTTTCAAAAGCACTCGAATAATCTCGTGCTCCTCCACGATAATCTTTTAATTTACATCACAGCTGAGTAATCGCCGAGATTAGAGGCTTTGGAGAAGGGTATGAGCATATGCATCTCCACTCTAGTAACTCCTCCTAATGTACAGCAAGAAATTTAGAATCTTTTGAATCACGAACTCTTTTTCGATTTTTCACGTGATAATCTATTGGTACACATCGCTTGCATGCAAACTCAATTAAAACTAAAAATCAGAGTAATGTCAATGTTTGTAGCCATGGATTAAAGTGTGATCGGCAAATTTTTGAAAGCCAATAATAACCTGCCTATCCAACACTCAGGCTATGCTATTGAATTGACCACAATGGTAGTAACTGAATTGAAAAGCAATTTCACATTGTCTTGCCAGTTTACTTAGTTGCGTCTCAAGTGTCATAGGATAAATTATTGTATAAACTTAGCATATTTGCTAACCTGAAAAGGAAGCAGTGAAGAAGACGAATCATTTGAGAGTCATGCCCAATGATCCAAATTCAATTTGTTCATGCAATTCTTATTCATGTAATAAATATCGTTATTCATGAGTAACAATAACTTTTTCAATGCTGTAGTGAATTTCCTGACGACTTTCGTAGCAAACCCACTTGCTGGCAAGGTGAGGAGGGTTGGATAAGGTCCCGAGATGGGATCAAGTATAGCCGACGCCGGAAAATGACGTCAGCAAACTAGTGATTAGATGATACGAGTAATTTAATAAGTATCTTCCTTTCGAAAATGATCTGCTCGAGCTGGTTTAACCGTTTAAGTGGACAGTCAACGACATCTTACTGTGGACCTGGACGTACAGGATCCTCTCCAGACTGAAGTTAGCTTCAGATTCCGCGCCGATCAACTCGACAAAAGGAAGCCGGCTAAGCCTAAACTCATGCAAACCCTGCCACGTCGGATAAGTCACTGGCTTATCACGATAAGCGGTTCTCCAGATGATAATTTCTTTGATAGGCCTCTCTGCTTATCGTATTCTCTTTCCGTCGATTTCCTATTAAATAATTGCTCCTCCTCTGCAAGTGAAATGTCGCCCATATATGAATCGCTAGAGAGAGAGAGAGAGAGAGGCTGAGCGATGAAGAAGAAAGGGGCGTGAGAGAATCAAGAGCTTCATCATTTTCAGAGAGAGAGAGAGAGAGAGAGAGAGAGAGAGAGAGAGAGCTTGCTCAGTCTGGATTTTACCGGGCTCGTTCTTCTGAAGAACCGATCTCTGCTCGGTCGTTAGTCTCAAGGTGAGTGAGTTTCTGCGAGCTTTCCATCTCGTATGTGCTTTTGGAATAATTCTGCTCATTTCTGGAGACTTTTTATAAAGGCTTCAGCTTTTTTCTCAAGTAGTGTTTTTTTTTTTGGCGACACTGGTTTATTCGGCTAAGCTAAATAATTTTTACCCATCTTCTCTCTTTTTGCATCTATGATTCCCATCTGCTTTAAAGCTGATGTCTTTTCTACCCGATCCTGAGAAAACTGAACTCTTTGAATTTGATTTGGCCAGTTTCACATAATTTGACCTCCGCTCTGTTCTCGTCAGTGTTGTCATTAATGAAAGATGAAGATGGGGTGCGTGGAGACCCAGTTCTGAGTTTGTGTGGGTCCTAAGTTCGTGTCGTGTCGGATCGTGGGTGGTTTTTTTTTTTTTTGAAGAATTTAGAGCCGACTGTTTCTGCGTTCGAGTACTTTTTTCGTTGTTGTTTTTGGTCGTACTAAACAGTGTCTCAAGATCTTAAGATTTTTAGGTGAAAGTCCCGCATTCAGATAAGTGGAACAGAGGGGCAGTCAAGATGTCTTCTCTCAGCAGAGAGCTGGTGTTTTTGATCTTACAGTTTCTCGATGAGGAAAAGTTCAAAGAGACCGTTCACAAGTAGGTTAATTGTGACCAATTTGCTCCTATTTTGAATTATCTCAGTAGCAGTGTTGTATAATGATATAAGAATTATTCGATGATGCTTTTTCTCTCCCTGCCCATGCAAACAGGCTTGAGCAGGAATCTGGGTTTTTCTTTAACATGAAGCATTTTGAGGATGAGGTCCATAATGGGAATTGGGATGAGGTTGAGAGGTACCTTTCTGGGTTCACGAAAGTGGATGACAATCGGTACTCGATGAAAATCTTTTTTGAGATAAGGAAGCAGAAGTATCTTGAGGCTTTGGACAGGTCGGCTTCTATGATTACTCTTAATCTTCTTTTCTATGTCATTTCCGTGGTTGAGTGCTTAAATTTAATTTCTTTGGTTTGGATGACAGGCATGATCGGTCCAAAGCTGTGGATATTTTAATAAAGGATCTTAAAGTGTTCTCCACCTTTAATGAGGAACTTTTTAGGGAAATAACGCAGCTACTGACATTAGAGAACTTCAGGTATGAGAATATTTAGTTTTGCACTGGTAGCGGTATCATAGTTGCTGAAAATATGCTCAAACTGAATTCCTCTTGTTGCAGGGAAAATGAGCAATTGTCTAAGTATGGGGATAAAAAGTCTGCCAGAGCAATTATGTTGGTGGAGCTTAAGAAGCTTATTGAGGCAAACCCCTTGTTCCGTGATAAGTTGCAATTTCCTACCCTCAAGAGCTCAAGACTACGCACTCTCATAAACCAAAGGTGATTCTTTGTTCCGCCATGCTTGGCCTATGAATTGGCCTTAGAGCTTTTATGGGCCCTTGACTAGCATTCCTGTAGAAATGTTTTTATTCCTACTACTGTTTTCTCATTTTTCTTTTTGTTGCCGAGATTCAGGAAATTTGAAATGCAGTCTGATTTACTGGTTATATCAATGCTTGTGTGGTACTTGTACCTGTGGTAAAGTCGCAGTAGTGGAATTTGATATTGACTTCTGATAACGTCACTAACTTCATTAGGGCTGTAGGTTACCGCTCAGCCTCTTTGTCAGGATAAACTTCTATTTGCTGTAAAAGCGATATCCTGATGAGCCACACTTTTACCCTTCCAGTTGAATATAATTATGCAAGGAATACAGATAACTGATTTCCTCCTATAATTTCAGCCTGAATTGGCAGCACCAACTTTGTAAAAATCCGAGACCAAATCCAGATATAAAAACTCTATTTGTGGATCATACTTGTGGGCAGCCGAATGGTGCACGGGCCCCATCTCCGGCAAACAGCCCGTTGCTGGGACCCTTGCCAAAAGCTGGAGGTTTTACTCCTTTGGGAGCACATGGGGTAAGTCATACAAATATATTTGTGATGGCATTAGACTTCTCACATCCATAATTACAACTTGTTATGGAGCTCCATTAAATATGTGTGCAGACTTTTCAACCCGCTTCTGCTGCAGTTCCAACGCCTCTTGCTGGTTGGATGTCCAATCCGCCTTCCACTGTGACACATCCGGCTATGCCTGGAGGAGGAGTGATTGGTCTTGGTGGGCCCTCTATCCCAGGTCAGATATTGCATTGGATAGTCACTGCATTTTTTTCCCTTCCTAAGAATAGTTTTGAGACGTCAAACAAGTGCAATAATGTACTTTAACAACGGTGGCCTTCTGTTGCCATGTATAGCTACTCTGAAGCATCCTCGGACTCCCCCAACTAACCCTTCTGTGGATTACCCTTCAGGGGATGCTTCTGATCCTGTTTCAAAAAGAACGAGGCCCTTGGGAATTGTTGATGAGGTATGCTTTGGAATTTCACTTGCCTTTCATCTAGTCCTCGACGAAGCTTTCCTTCTTGGCATGACCATATGGAAGTTTATTTGTAGCGGTGGAGTTATTAAATGCTGTTAAAGTTGCTAATGGCCTTCTGATTAAGCACGTGAGAATCATTCTTTTCTGTATCTCATGCAGGTGAATCCGCCTGTCAATGTGCTCCCTGTAACTTTTCCTGGCCATGGTCATGCACAGGCTTTTACTTCTGATGACTTGCCAAGGGCAGTAGGACGGACTTTAAATCAGGGTTCATCTCCAATGAGCATGGATTTTCATCCTCTGCAGCAGACTTTGCTTCTAGGTATACTTCGCTCGTTCACCCAGTATAGTTTAACTCCCACTCTATCGTACTTAACTCTTAGTTGGCACCCCTTATCTTTGCCATCAATGGCAACTGACTGCTCATTATACTCTCTCGATCTCATATATCAGTTGGCACCAAGGTGGGTGATATTAGCCTTTGGGATGTTGTCTCCAGAGAGCGACTTGTTTCAAGGAACTTTAAAGTTTGGGATCTCAGCTCGTGTACGACGACTCTGCAGGCAAGTTGCTTTGAACTGATGTTCAAGTCTGTACTTTATTATTAACACTCAAATAATTTGATGAGTGAAAATTGAATTTGTGCTGAGGAGTACAGGCAGCTCTAGTTAAAGACCCTGGTGTATCTGTAAATCGCATCATGTGGAACCCGGACGGTTCTCTATTTGGTAAGTTGGAACTATAGACCAATAGAAGAAGTGAGGAGTGTATTTTCAGGGGTAAATGGAGCACTGCTCATGTGCTTTTCTCTTTCCTCAACAGGAGTCGCGTACTCTTTGCACATTGTGCAGTTGTTTTCCTTCCATGGAAATAATGTAGTGCGGCCCCATCTAGAGGTACATAGAGTCCTTAGTCTGTCTATTCTTGCTAGTACTGACTTTGCTAGTTTTGCTGTATTTTCACTATTCTAACCTCAGAAATGAGCCTCATTGCTCTGTACAGATCGATGCTCATGTTGGTGGAGTGAATGATCTTGCATTTGCCCTACCCAATAAGCAACTCTGTGTTATAACCTGCGGTGATGACAAAACAATCAAGGTTTTCCATCATCTCACATAACAAAGTTTCCAAAGCAGGGGAGGCTTCTTGTTCTTGTAATTTATTTCTTATTTTTTCATTGAAAATGCAGGTGTGGGATGCAGTTACTGGTGCAAAACGGCACACATTTGAAGGTCATGAGGCTCCTGTTTATTCTGTGTGCCCTCACTATAAGGAGAACATTCAGGTTATTTGTTTCCTGCATTACATCTGTATTTCTACTGCTGCATAATGGTTCAGTTCTGTTATGTGTCAGATTATGCTTTTCCATCTTCCTTATGTTATGTTACTTTTATGATATCAGTTTATCTTTTCGACTGCACTGGATGGAAAGATAAAAGCATGGTTGTATGACAATATGGGGTCTAGAGTTGATTACGATGCCCCTGGGAGATGGTGCACCACGATGGCTTATAGTGCTGATGGTACAAGGTGAACACTTTCCCATTTCACTTTTACGCTATAGTGCTTCAGTTTTCCTTTCCTTTCTTTTCTTTTTCCCAACAGTGTGCTTGCTATATGGTTCTGGTCTTAGGCTCTTTTCGTGCGGGACAAGTAAAGATGGAGAATCATTTATTGTCGAGTGGAATGAAAGTGAAGGGGCAGTGAAGAGGACCTATCAAGGATTCAGGAAACGTTCTTCTGGTGTTATCCAGTTTGACACAACTAGAAACCGATATTTGGCCGCTGGCGATGATTTTTCCATTAAAGTTTGGGATATGGACAATGTGAATCTCTTAACAACTATTGATGCTGAGGGAGGCCTGACAGTCAGTATCGACATCAATTCAATATTAATTTCTTCTTGTTAATATCGTTTGAATTTTCTAACTTTGTAGCCTACCTGTATCTAGGAAAGTCCACGTATCCGCTTCAACAAGGATGGATCTCTCTTGGCTGTTTCTGTCAATGAAAATGGAATCAAAATATTGGTGAATTCTGATGGCCTGAGGTTGTTGCGCACTTTTGAAAATTTTTCATATGACATATCAAGAGCACCGGAAACTCTGGTGAAGGTATTGATTTTTCATTGATATCTTCCTAGGCATTGCCTTGCTATAGATTGAATCTTGAGCTGTGCTGTATTTCCTTGCAGCCAAAAGTAAACCCCATCACAGCTACTGCTGGCACTGCTCCAACCAGTGCTGGACTTGCAGATAGAGGTGCTCCTGTAGCTGTTACTTCTGGAATGGTTGGTCACCATTATGCTTACTCATAATGTGAAAAAATAACTGAAATAAACTTTCCTTGCTTTGCTGCTAGTGCAATTTGATGCATGTTGTTAGTTTCTTAACTCTTCAGTTATGATGAACATGTTGGTTTGATGTTGTTAGAATGGGGATGCGCGAATTCTGGGGGATGCGAAAACCAGAGTAGCTGAAGAAAGCAATGAAAAATCTAAATTTTGGAAGGTCACCGAAATAAGTGAACCATCTCAGTGTAGATCCTTGAGGCTGCCTGAAAACCAAAGAACGAACAAGGTATGGCCCTTGTTCACTGGTTTCTTAGCAAATTATCATATGTATTTTCGATCTGTTTCATTTTCTTTATCACTTCTTGGCTTTAAAACTTATCAGCTTCCACACATGGTAAACGTTGCTGAAGTGTTAGCCATCGCATAATATATGTACTTGCCCACAGTCGATAACTCAATTACTATACTGATATGGTGAAATATCCATGATGTTAACTTGAAAAATCAAGCTTTTTTCTGTCTAGTGTGTGTATAGGCTACTCGTATGGATTTGGTGACTGTGAAGTCAGCCCCTTTTCATGTATTACTACTATTCTTAGAGGTACCAGAGTGAGAAGTTGGTTTTCACGTCTTTTAATAAGATACTTTGTGGCGGTTCTTATTTGCAAAATATACCATCTAGTAGCATTATTCATCTGTGTGCCTGGTTTAAATGGACCATGAAAATCTTGATTCTTCTCATTTCTGGAGGTTTCTGTCATTAGTTGCTGTCACTTGGCCACAGAAACAAGCATCAAGTTGCCTTTTGTAGCTTGTCTGCAATTAATATGCCAACCCTTTCCTTTAGAATGAAGACTCCATTTTTACCAATTGTGGTTTTCCTGCTTTCTTGCCATTGAGGTACTGATCCTCATTCACTTGGATCATTGCAGATATCACGCTTAATATATACAAACTCGGGGAGTGCTATTTTGGCCTTAGCATCAAATGCAGTTCATCTTCTCTGGAAATGGCAGCGCAACGACCACAATTCAACCGGCAAGGTAATGTGATAATCTCTTAGTATAAACAATTATGCTATGTGGTTCCATTTTTATTGGGAAGAATTTTCAACAATAAAACATTTCACCTTTAAAGAGATGAGCCAATGTGTTTTGCTCCCATAATCATATTCCTTACTAAACTCTTCTTCCTCGTAGGCTACCGCCAGTGTGGCTCCTGACAAATGGCAACCATCAAGTGGCCTTGTAATGACCAATGATGTAAGTAAAATTAATCCGGAGGAGGCGGTTCCCTGCTTTGCTCTGTCCAAGAATGACTCTTATGTCATGTCGGCATCAGGAGGAAAAATTTCCCTGTTCAATATGATGACATTCAAGGTAATGAATGAGATCAAAAGGTGCACTTGCATTCTCATGGATAGCTTAGCCTCTTTTTACTGCAACCTTAATTAAATTAGTGTGTGGTCGTTTGTGCTGTATTCCATCATGGCCTTTTTTCTTGTCAAATGCAGACAATGGCAACATTCATGCCTCCACCACCTGCAGCGACCTTTCTTGCTTTCCACCCTCAGGATAACAATATCCTTGCCATAGGCATGGACGATTCCACTGTCCAGATATACAATGTCCGTGTGGATGAGGTATACTCCATTGGGAATGTATTTTAGCGTTATTGATGAGGATGTTGCTGTCCTTTCATGCTCTGCACAAATTCATTGCAGGTTAAGAGCAAGCTCAAGGGCCATTCTAAAAGAATAACTGGCCTTGCCTTCTCCAATACCCTGAATGTGTTAGTTTCATCTGGTGCGGATTCTCAGGTTAGTAAATACGTACGGTATCATGACTTTGCACCCAAAAGTGCATTTCTGAGGATAGAAGGAGAGTACACAATGCGTGGTCTGTGTATATACATATTGATGATGAGGAAACCCGCCTTACAGAAATTTTAGGGATATTCTTTTGTGTATTTGACTGTACTCATCTGCTCTCTTGTTTCTAAATTGATGATCAGTACCTATTATCAGGCAGTAATCGTATGTGGTTCAAAACCATTATTGTTTATTTCTGACCCGTGGACTTTGTTGTGAACTCGTTAAGATAAGATTACGCTGGTAGAAGGAGATTTATAGAGTTTGACCCCAGTATCATGGGGTAATTATCAGAGAATGGGGCTCTTATACAATGTTCCTACTAATTCCAGATATGTGTATGGAGTTCTGATGGCTGGGAAAAGCAAAAGAACACATACTTGCAGATTCCGACTGGAAGGACACCAGCAGCACAGTCAGATACACGAGTGCAATTTCATCAGGACCAAATGCACTTCCTTGTCGTTCATGGTACTCAGCTTGCTGTATATGAAGCAACAAAACTAGAACGCGTGAAACAGGTGCCTCTTTCTGCGAGCAAACCTTTTCAAAATTTGTGTCGATCTTAGCTTTTCTGATGATTCTTCTATGTTTCAGTGGGTTCCACATGAATCTTCTGCCCTGATATCTCATGCGACGTTCTCTTGCGATAGCCAGCTTGTTTACGCGAGTTTTTTTGATGCCACTATCTGTGTTTTCAATGCTGCAAACCTCGGGATGCAGTGTCGCATTAATCCGCCGGCATATCTTCCTACGACTGTCAGGTGCGGCCCAGACACATGAAGTACAACATGCTTAATAGCATGTCTTTCTAATCTGGTTTTGGAGTTTTCAGATATGTTAAATTTTGGAATGCTCAGCATTATGGCTGTTAAAAGTTAAACAATCTAAAACGAGATATTCTATATAGAACTATCTGCTTAGCATTCTTTCAGCTTAGCCCTTCAAGTGACTTAACAATAAAATAACTTCTTGGGTCAATTATTCTGTGTGTTTGATGCAGCAACTCGAACGTGCATCCGCTGGTGATTGCTGCGCATCCACAAGACCCAAATCAGTTTGCATTGGGACTAACAGATGGTGGTGTTCATGTCTTCGAGCCTCTGGACTCTCATGGCAAATGGGGCGTGCCGCCACCAGTGGAGAATGGGTCAGCAAGTGGAATCTCAGCTTCTTCAGCTGGCCCTTCAGGCTCTGATCATGCAGAGAGATGATTTTATAGCCGAAGAAGTCTGTTTTTAATGTTTGGCTTGCATGCCCATTGCAAACCTAGGTATGCTTTACTCTGTCATGTTTTTTCGGGTTGCAGACATAACAAACCTATGCGTTATCTATCAGGAAATTTTTTTATGGTCTCTGGTACCCAACCTCCTGGGGGGAAGGCAATATGATAAGACATGTAAGAGACAGAAGCAAATTCCCCTGCAAATCAACTTTCCATCATCTTAACATTTTAGATGTGTAGATTATGATTTGTCCCAAGGATATATTAGCTGTTCATGAAGGTCAATTTCTCACCTAAGGCTACCTCTGTGTCCTATGGGAGTAATGCAACCGATCTATCCGGTGAGTGAAAAAGAACTCATCTGAATCGTCGAGAAGGGCTGGACTTCCCATTGGGCATCTCCAAGTAGTGTTATAGGACCTCGGTGTCGGTTTCTTACGAGATCGATGCAACTTTCTGTCCTGCAAGTGGAAAAGGATAACCTCGAATGACACTTCTAAGTAGCGGTGTCAGTATTGTCGAGAAGGGAAAGAATGCCATTTGGGATCTCCAACTTAAGACAATATCGTTCGCCCAAACATTATGTAAAGCCTCGCCGGGAGACACCGAGCCTAAGCTCGGATGAACAATCAAGTTATGAGATCAAAGAAAGATGGTCTACTTGGAGGTAAATTTGAATCTGTCCGTTTAAGTGCCCAACTTTACATCGTCTGAATCATTGATGTACGCCGTAGTTGTCAGGCAATAGCATGAAGTGGCAGAATTGAACTCCCAAGTAGGACTGAAAGCTGAGATTTGTAGATGAGGTCCGATCGGCCTTCTATTGGTGACCAATGACTCGGCTTTACCATGTGAAAGCTATTGCGACGATGTCACCCGTGCATTGAGATGATACGTAACAATTCAATCCTCCGTAGCATCGCACCGGACCTGTCAAAACTCGAAACTGGAGAGGAGGACACAGGATCGGCCCGGTCAGCCGGCAACATGTAGATCAGTCTGCATCAGTTCCTTGACATAGCATGGTTCTAATGAGCATTTTTTTTCGCCCATTCTAGAGAGATTATTGATTTTTGTTTGCAGGAGATATGCCAGAGGTGGTTTGAACTGGTGGAGACACTTCAAAAGGCTTGAGGTGTGTTAAAAACAAGAAGCTCATATGAAAATGACTTAAGATGACCAATCTGTTTTTTTCCCCAAATTTTACCAAGTAATAAAACCGTCCATTACATAATTGGATTTAACTTCACTGAACGTCTAAAATAATGTTGCACTTCAGTTAGCGTGTTCCTATGATGATTTTCACTTGAATCAGTAAAAAAGTGTGAGAAAAAAGGATTAAGCAAAGAGTTTATTTATTTTTCGATGTTTCCTTTCTTTTGTTCTAATAAAGAAAAATTCTAAATAAGAGCATTAATTGTTCTCATTATTTTTTAAATAAGAGCTCGAAGCAGACTTGTTTTAAAGAAAAGACTGAAGCGTCCTCGTTATTTCAAGCAAGAGTCTGACTAAGGATAATTTAGGCATTTTACATTTTCTAAAACTTTCCCTTTTATTCTTTTCATTTTTGCTATTTCCTTTTTTTTTCCCACTGTTGGGGCTGATGAGGGTTTGGCACGGCCAACCCTTGTCAGATTTGGGCAAGCTTGCCAACCCTAACAAAGGAAAAGAAAAGAAATCGCAAAAATGAAAAAGAATAAAGTAGAAAAGGGAAAAATTCAAAAAAAAAATAAAATGGTGAAAATACCCTTATTTGAAATAATAATGACATTTTGTACTCTTTTTTGAATAGATTCACTCCATGTCCTTATTTGAGAGAATAGAGCTGGAATTTTCCCTTTTAATATTTTAGGAAAAATATATATATTGGCAGATACCATTATGAAAAAAAATAAAAATAAATTAAGACCACAGCAGACGACCGACCATCCAGCTTTACATAAAATCTTCAAGCTGACATAAAACCTTCCATCTGTCTCTCTCTCTCTCCAAAACCCCAGCTCCGTTGCCCACCACCGCAACCACCACCGCCTCCGCACATGGCTTCGTTTTCAGTGGATTTAGCCACCACCTTCCTCGCCATCAAGTCTTGCTCGCGGAAATCTCTCTACAGGCACCGAACCACCGTCTTTCCCGTCGGGGTCAATGCCAAGACAAGCCACCAGCTCCGCTCTTTGAGCTCTAGGACGCCACCGTTTGGCTCCAGACTAGTCGCTGTTCCGAGATCACGCAAATTCACTGTGGCCGCCACAACTACGTCGGTGCCGCAGAGCGATGAGGCCGATGTCTTGACGAAAATTCCGCCGGATAATCGGATTCCCGCCACCATAATTACTGGATTTCTTGGTTCTGGAAAGGTGGGTTCTTTCCCATTTGGATCTGTGATTGTTGCATGTTGCGGAAATGAATGCCTTTTTATCTGAAATTTCTTAAATTTGTAGAGATTACGGACAAAGTTGCAACCTTTTTCCTGGCTTCAGCTTTTTTGGTTCTTCCGGATGCATCATTAAAATGTTAAGCAGAGGCTTTTAGTCAATCTGTCAGATTTGGTTAATTAAGAGAATTTATAGTTGCTTGTTAATTTTGATATTCGGGGTTTTGCACCTTAGTGGCAACTTGTGCCATGTTCATGTAGCATGGTAATGGTCTAAACTAGTGTCTTTCAGTACACAGAGCATTTTTTACATTAAAAAGGTTACCGCCGGAAGTGATTAATTTAACTGAGTTTTAAAATGACTACGCAAGCTCATGGTTACGTACTTAAAATAACTCCTGGAATTTTCTTTCTTGATGATACATCCTTAATGGTGAATGCTTGTGAATCTAGGAATTGATTTCGACTCAATGTTTGCAACAGTTGCATTCTCTTTGCCTAACCATCAAGAATTGACCTTTGTACCACGTTGCTGATAGTGGATTCTCTTATACATCTTGCTTCTTTTCTGAAAGATTTGCACTTCACTTGTTAAACTTGTGCTTGTTCTTGTCAACAGACAACTCTGCTCAACCACATATTGACAGCTGATCATGGAAAACGCATTGCAGTAATTGAGAATGAGGTATGACGTTTACTATAATGTTGTGTCGTGCATTTTCTATTGCATGACTTTCCTCTCTGACTTTTAGTCTTTCCACTTAATTTAGTCCTAGCAAGTCTTCACATTGCATGAAAGTGTGATCTTATTTAATAGTGTACTCATTGTTTTTCCTGCCTTTCCAATTTGGGTGTTGCAGTATGGTGAAGTAGACATAGATGGCTCATTAGTTGCTGCAAAAGCTGCTGGTGCTGAAGATATAGTAATGCTTAACAACGGCTGTCTTTGTTGCACTGTAAGGGGTGATCTTGTGAGGATGATTTCGGAGTTGGTCAGTAGGAAGAAAGGGAAATTTGATCATATTGTAATAGAGACTACAGGTAGGAACTACTCTTTGTTAACTATGAATAATCTGGTTTTTATGTGGGCTTCTCGTATTCATATTTTCTGTCTATTTCCAACGTGCAAGACCCATTTCCAGCAGCTTCTTATTGTCATTAGAATCAAAGGTTTGATCCATTAGCTGGTAGGACAATACTGATCATACTTCTTTTTTGGGCCAAAGAACTACCAATCACCATTATGATCTCCATTTGGTAATTGCAGGATTGGCAAACCCAGCACCAATAATCCAGACTTTTTATGCTGAGGACCAAATATTTAATGATGTCAAATTGGATGGAGTTGTTACTTTGGTTGATTCCAAACATGTTAATTTTCACCTGGATGACAATAAGCCAAAAGGTGTGGTGAATGAGGCAGTTGAACAAATTGCCTATGCAGACCGCATAATAGTAAACAAGGTACTTGATGTATTTTGATTGAGAAAAATATTGTGGCAAATTAATTTTTTAAAAAAGCTTTCCGCTTCTTTTAAGGATAAGAAAGCTTGTGTACTTTGATGATTGACATTCAAAGATCCGTCGACTTGGGTCAATTTTCAACTTCATCCTCTCTCCTATCTGAACTTCTGGTGTAACAACATTAATGAGCTTCCATGTCTGTCATGCCTGAATGGTTCTAAAATCAGTTGGGTTAGCTTGGTTGCAGATTTTATTAATTTTCAGGTCTTACATGAATTATTGCGATCCCAGACTTGTGCAATAGAGCATTTTTATGCTGTTAGCCTCTTTCTCATGAGGAGATTAATATGTACTATTGATCTAGGACCAGTAACAATGTATGTTCCGCTGTGGTTGAATGCCTAACGGGTTTGTATTGTTGGTGTTGAGCAGACTGATCTAGTTGGTGAACCTGAAATTGCTTCTTTGGTCCAGCGTATAAGGGTTGGCTCTTGCTTCCCATCTGCTTGTTGTTTTCTATCTTTTTGTTAGGTACATCTGACAGGATGATGATCTGTTTTGTGCTGAACAGAACATAAATCAAATGGCTCAATTAAAGCGGACAAAATTTGGGCAAGTTGACTTGGATTATGTTCTTGGTATTGGAGGCTTTGATTTGGAAAGGTAACGTTTGGAAGCTTTTAATTATGCTAGGATGGATGGATTTGTCTCCATGTTACTGAATACCATTATTTTTTGGCCATTCACTGAGGGGAAGGACGCCAAATAACTTGAAGCATTGTTTTAACTCAAATTGGATTAATTGGCATGGAAATCAATTATGAAGATACCTGAATTCTTTTTTGCTTTTCCAGGGCAACATGTTGATTTAGAAGTATTAATTAAGCTGCAGGCTTGCTGGACTGGATAAAAGTTTGGATTTGATTGTGTGTGTCACTGGCCTGATTAAGATTGCATTTCTTGACAATTTACTGAGGAATCCAAGTTTTAGAATCCAGGATGTGGTCCGTTAATGGTTTGAGATCCAATTCTTGACTGTCGTTTCTATTTTGGGTTCTCGCCAGAATCGAGAGTGCTATCAATGCTGACGAGGCAAAGGAAGAACATCATGACCACGAACATGAACATGGGCACGACCATGATCATCACCACCATCACGAACATGATCATGAGCATGGTGAGTGCATGTGGTTTTATTGATGGTGCTGTTAATTAAATTGATGATGGTTGTGGCTTGATTATTGGTAATTCTCATTTTGCTTTGGTGAATTAAGAGCTAGTACACTCCTTCGAGAACTAAATGTTTTCTCAGCGTGAATATTTAATGAAGTGTTAGTCATTGTATAACTTTTTCCAGTTAGATTTCCCTGAATGTGAAATTTGATTCCTACTGGTGACATGAAATGGGAAATTATGCTGAATACATCTGTGGCATACCCTAGTAACACGATGGTCATGTTTTTTAATCGTGCAGTTAGATAACCATGATAGATGCCAATGCCTGACATTCCCACCATAAGCAGTTGCATGAAAAGGAGCATGCTTGTCTTGTTGGGGTCACTAAAAATGGTTGCTGCTTCAGTTGGAATAGAGTTAACAACCTGTCTATTTTTTGTATTGTCTGGATATATTGCTATTTATCCGATTGGTAAGATGTTAGCGTGAACTAATGTCAATCTTTCTCTGATGTGGTAGAGCATCATCACCACCCTGCGCATGATCACTCTCATGATCCTGGCGTATCTTCTGTCAGCATCGTTTCTGAGGGGAGCTTAGATCTTGAGAAGGTTCCTCATTCTAGTTCCGCGGCTCTATTAATTTGGTCAAGAGTGAAAGTTATTTTCTGTTTTGAGACAAATTGATTAATGATTAGTGAGTTCATTCTTTGTTTCCAGGCAAATATATGGCTTGGCACGTTGTTGTTGGAACGCAGCGAGGATATCTATCGGATGAAAGGTCTTCTCTCTGTACAGGGCATGGATGAGAGATTTGTATTCCAGGTGAATTCTGTACTTCTGACAGCCCACGTTTCACCTTGCCTGTCCGCTTGACCTTTTAGTAGAGTTTTATACTGTGTATATTTTGGTTAAATTCTTTCTTTCCTGGAGATGTGTTGAGCCTTACCATAACAAATAAGTCCTAGAAAAGATCATTGTACTTATCACTTTTTAGTTAGACTATTTTTGCGACTGAGCTTGCTATCGAAACTCTGTTTTAACCATGGATACTTCTTTGAGTACAGGGAGTTCATGATATCTTCCAAGGTTCACCAGACAGGTTGTGGGGTCCAGACGAACCGAGAGTGAACAAGATAGTGTTCATTGGGAAAAATTTGGATGCGAAGGAGATAGAGAAGGGTTTCAAGTCATGCTTGCTATAAGAAAACTGCGATAGGTCGCCTGTGGTCCTCCGGCCTTGAGAAAGTTTGAATTTTGAGCAACTGGAGATCAAGACGCAAACATTGCCTATATGTTGGAGAAAATCCATCAAAGACCGCGATTTGTAAAACAACTATAATGTCTATATAATTCATTTTCTTCTTCATTTATGCCCTTTCAATCTCCACGGCTTGTTCGACCAAAAGAGAGAAAAAAAAAAAAATTCTCCACGGATTGGAGGAATTGTTGTTTATGAGGTATGTGTCCGACCACTTGGTTGAAGCCATGCCAATCCATGACGCACCACTTAGGGAATAAAAATTGAAGAAGTGCCCACAACACACCTGTCTCTCTCACCTGAAGGTTGTATCCTAGACAAATTTGAGTAAAGTTGAACCGCAAGAAAATGGGTGGTGTAGAGTCCATCATGTTCAAAAAGGACGTTCCTATGTTAAACGGCAGTAATTTGGGATTGCATTTGGCTTTGAGAATCTTGGAGTAATATTTCAGATATCACTCTACAACTTCGACTTTCTGCGCTTCTATCTGATCCTCTGAATCGTCTATAAAGCCTTAATGCACGACCGCGCTTTCTGTAATTCTTTCCACACTTCCCTACTATTTTCCCAAATTCAACTATACCACGTATCATGAGACACGACTCTTGAAAGAGCAGGTGTAATTAGCTTAGTGATGTAAAGGTGACATTACACATTCATGCGCCTGGGAAAGAAATCGAATTCAGCAGCACAATGATGTTACATAACGATCCTTGTCTTTCTTGAAAGCCATAAGTTTGTTGAACGCTTGGATATGGAAGCTCATTTTGAAATATTTGAAAACCAGAAAGCAAATCTAGGGTAACTTGAAGATGCTATAGGGTTTGGCTCCCTTGGCCCACGTGCTTGTTGTTTTCCATCTTTTTGTTAGGTGCAGGAGCATTTAACAGGATGATGAGCCGTTATGTGCTAAACAGAAAGTGGATCACACGGCTCAATTAAAGCGGAGAAAGTTTGGCCAAGTTGACTTGGATTATGTTCTTGCTATTGGAGGCTTTGATTTGGAAAGGTAACGCTCGTCAGTTTCGAATTATGCTGGGATGGATGGATTTGTCTCCATGTTACTGAGTACCACTATTTTTGGCCATTCACTGAGGGGAACGACACTAAATGACTTGATGCATCGTTTAAACTCGAATCAGATTACTTGGAATGGAAATTTTCAATTATGAAGATACCTGAATTTCCTTTTCACTCTCCCGGGGCAACCAACACGTCGATTTTGAAATATTAGTTAAGCTGCAGTCTTGCTGGACCGGATAAAAGTTCAGATTTTGATTACCTGTCACTGGCCTGATTAAGACTGCATTACTTGACAATTTGGTGAGGAATCCAAGTTGTCGAATCCCGGATATTGGTCCCTTAATGTCTGGAGATCCAATTGCCCTGACTGTTGTTTCTGTTTTGGGTTCTTGCCTGAATCGAGAGTGCCATCAGTGCCAAAGAGGCAAAGGAAGACCATCGTGACCACACATGAGCACAGCCACAACAACCACCACCACCATCACAAACACGATCATGAGCATGGTGAGTGCATGCGGTTTTATTGATAGTGCTGTTAAAATTGCTGATGGTTGTGGCTTGATTGTCGGTTATTCTCATTTTGCACTGTTCAACTAAGAGCTAATAGACTCCTTTGAGAATCAAATGTAGTCTCATTGTGAATATTTAACTCAGTGTTAGTCACTGTATTAAGTTTTGCCAGTTAGAGTTTCCCTGAATGTGAAATTTGATTCCTGCTAATGGCAAGAAATAGGAAATTGTGCTCAACACATCCGTGGCATACTCTCCAGTAACATGACGGTCGTGTCGCAATCATGCAGTAAGATGACCATGATGGATGCCAGTGCCTGACATTACCACTTTAACCTATGTCTTGTTAAGCTCTGTAAAAGTTTCTTGCTGCTTCAGTTGGAATAGATTTAAAAGCCTGTCTAATTTTTTTGCTTGTATTGTCTGGATTTGTTATGTAGTAGAGTGAGGTAATATAAATCTTTCTCTAATGTTGTAGAGCAGCATCACCACCCATGCGCACGATCACTCTCATGATCCTGGTGTATCTTCTGTCAGCATTGTTTCTGAGGGAAGCTGGGATCTTGAGAAGGTTCCTTATTCTAAGCTCCGTGATTCTGTCACTTGGGTCACGAGTGATAGTTATCTTCTGTTTGAAGTGAAATTGATCAATGACTAGTGAGTTGTGGCTGGGAAAGTTGTTCTTGTTGGAACGTAGCCAGTAAATATACATGAATGAGAGAAATGTATTCCAGGCGAACGGGGTACTTCTGAAAGGCTCCTGTTTCACCATTCCAGCCGTGTGTATTGTGGTGAAGTTATCTCTTTCCTAGAGATGTGTCGAGCCTTGCTGTTATATAAGAAGTCCTAGAGAAGATCATTACACTGATCGGTCACCAGTTAGATTAATTTTGCAGCCGAGTTTGCTGTCGGAACTCTGTTTTAACCATCAATACTTTCTTTGGTAACAGGGAATTTATTGATATCTTCCAAGGTTCACCAGACAGGCTGTGGGGCAGAACAACCGAGAGTAAACAAGATATTGTTCATCTGGAAAAGTAGGGATGCACAAGAGTTACAGAAGGGTTTCCAGGCTCGTTTGCTATACATAACAAAACTGAGATAGGCCACTTTGCCTACTCCTATCGGTTAAAGGTCCGGAGGCTTTGAGAGAGTACAAATATTAAGCAGCTATAGAGGGACATGCTTGGAGGTCACAATGCAAACATGAAGAAGATTCCTCCGAGAAAGCCGCTCCTCCCCCCCCGGGCGGCTGCGATTTGCAGAGCAAATATAAATGTCTCTCGATGTTTAGCATGAAATGCGTCTTCTAGTAAGTCATGTACAATTCCTTTTCTTCTTCACTAGTGCCGTTTTGATCTCTACTGATTGATGGCATTGCTGTTTCTGAAGTATGTGCCCAGCGGTCATACCATTCCAAGATGCTCCCCTTTCGGAGGATAAACTGCAGCAGTGCACATAATTGATATTGCATTTAGCTTTGAGAATCACATCAGTGTCCTGAACTGCTGGACTCCATGGCTAGCTAACTACAAACCCTTTGCAATCTAGAATAGTTTTATTTTAAAATGGTGTAGGTTCACTTGATTTGACTCCTTGAAACTGCTTATGACTTTTCTGTCCAAATAAAATATCATTTTGAGGTTGAGATAACATGCTTAAAACTCACAAGATTTTGGATGACTAGTCAAATGTAGAGAATGAAGTAAAAAGTGAGGAGTCTAACCAAAACATTACTCTAAATACATGATCCTACAAATTCACATTCAAAAGTTCCATTGCAATTGTTAGAGATAATTAAGGATACCTTAATTCAGGCATCTTTTTACGCCAACATATCTCCACTTGAATCTCTATCATTGGTTAACTTCATCTCTATGGGCCCATATTGCTACGCTACAACGCCAACCTCATCGAAAACCACAACCGTCGGCTCTAATATCATTTGTGATTTTGTTGAGACACTTTAATTATTTTAAAAATTTAAACTGTCATACGAAGGTGTGATTTAATCATTTTATGAGCAATCCCTGCCTTATTACTGAAGTAAGGAGACAAATGATCTTGGAAAAATCCCTTTTCCTTGCTGGTTGTTTGCATTCGCTTACAAAGTAACCTAAAACCAAACACAATTCAAAATATCAATCGAATTTGAAAAGATCTATGAAACAATTATTGGCAAATCTGCATGTCAATATAAGCCATTTCGCCAGGATTCGTGCACTTATCAGCTACTTACCGAGTCTTACTCATGATACATCCTCCAAAATTTACAAAAAGAACATCATCCAAGGTTCCAAAAAATTTGGAAATATTATAAGCAATTCTGCGTGTAAATATTTGGATTATTTTTGAGAGTCTTTTTTTTTTTTTTGTATTTCAAGCAAAATAAAGTCAGTCCATGGGGTTTGTGAAAAACATAAGGAGAAAAAAATCAAAAGTAAAAGTTACTTCAAACAAAATTTTTTTTTGACGATTTTGATAGCCGTTAGTTAATGCCAAGGACCTAAGGTCCTCTTTGCCCACTAATCTAGACTTATTCTCGTAATCTTGATCTTATGATATATCCGGTTGAAACACAAAAAAGTTCCTCCATTTAGTCAGTGTGCAGGTTTCATAAAACTCATAACGAGTCAAAATCAAAAGTAAAAATTACTTCAAACGGAGTTCTAATGATCTTTAGAGCTGTTAGTTAAAGCCAAGGACCTAAGGGCCACTTCCTCGCTAATATAGACTTATTCTCATAATCTGGATCTTTTGATATATTCGGTTAGGACACGAAAAGTTTCTCCATTTCAAATTGATCGCAATAATGGATTATTAATCCAATAAAAAAAAATTACGCATTATTATGGTGGTGAGCTAGTCATCCTTGTTGACTTTCACATTGGCTCATATTAAATATGCGATCATCTGCTGCTTTTAACTCTTTACCAAAGATCTCAAACTATTCTTGTGTTGGCTCGGAGTTACAAGCATATTGATTTGGACAATCTAGTGATATTCCTTTAAATTGACGTAAACCATCGAAATATAAGAAAAATCTACAGTTACACGTGTTTATGAGAATCTCGACAACCAATTTTTCTTGGTTTCGAGAATGTTCTCGTGGTTGATTTAAGTATCGGATGGTCCATTGAAACATTCCTTATCGACTTTCACATTGGCAGGTATTAAATACACAAGCACCCACTACTTTTAACTCTCGCCAAAGATGTCAAGCTATTCTTGCATTGGCTCGGAGTCACAATTATATTGATTTGGACAATTTAACGATATTCCTTAAATTAAGGTAAACCATCAAAATATAAGAAAAATCGACAATCAGAAACATTTGTTAGAATCCCAATCAACTAATTTTTCTTGGTTTCGAAAACGTTCCGGCCGATGATTTAAGTATCGGATGGTCGATCGAATCCTAGAACTCAACTCAAAACATC
This sequence comes from Psidium guajava, assembly GCA_016432845.1. NCBI lineage: Eukaryota > Viridiplantae > Streptophyta > Magnoliopsida > Myrtales > Myrtaceae > Psidium > Psidium guajava. The sequence continues at coordinate 16,420,520 of CM028226.1, read as the reverse complement.
TTTCCCTCCAAAAAGCTCTGTCCCTTTTTTTGGGAGCTAAAATGAAGTCCTGGCGTCCGACCAAAAAGTAAAATAAAATAAAATAAAATAAAGTCCTGGTGGGCCCAGAAACTACCCCCGATTTTGGATGCGGATATGGAATTATGACCCACCTAAATTCACGTCGATGCTTACGTGGCAGGAGTTGTGGGACCCCTTAAATATCTGACAGAGCCGAAAAACATGTCCGAAGGTGACCACAGGACCAGAGTCCAAACCCTAACTTGCTCCCTTTACTGTTCCTGCTGGAGCCCTGATCTTCCTCCTGTTTCAAGCGTCTCTCTCTCTCTCTCTTTCTGGGCTGTCGTGTCTCTATCTAGAGGTGCAAGTGTTTTTTTTTCTTTGGGCATTGGAAAGATTTTTTTTTTCTGTTGATTTTCATTTGGGTTCAGTCTGTCTGACTCGAAATTGTTCAAGAGCAGTGGAGATGGAGAGTGTTTACGGTAGCAACGCGAATCTCGACGATGGGGTGGTACCAAAGGTGGGAACTTCCGTGATCGAAGCTGCCCTGCTGGTTCAGAGGGCCGCTTGCTTTCTTCTGCTTCTGGTGGTATGTGCTTTTTCGCTTTGCCTCGTTTTTTCTGTCTTCAAAAATTGAAGCTGGATAGCGTGTTTGCTTAGCCTTTTTTAGCTCCGTGGTATACGAATCTGATTCCGATGTGAAAAAAAAAAAAAATTCGTGCTTGAGACGAATGCTCTTCGGTGAACTGCGTCTCTAGAGCAGAATCATGCTTCGATTGTGTTTACGTTGAATTCTAGAGTGTTACTGTGGTCGATTTGAAGGTCCTTATATTTTTTGCGGCACTTCGAAACTTTTGATGCATGATGTTGAGCAAAAACAGTGTTAGAAAAGGAGGAATAACAGGCGATTGCAAACTAAGAGAAAGAGACAGCGACGCGACAGTCTCCTTGGATCAACTACTGGCCTACCTTATCGGGTGAGAAAGATTAGAAATCCTGTGTGTGAAAATTACCGGAGTCGGATAATCTAATGATTAGTAGGGCAAAATATAAATTGGGTGAGGATTGGCGTAGATGTGCATCCACCACGTAAAATGGAATCCCGATCGTCGCTTATATCTTACTTAATCCATCACATATCCGGCCGGGCAAGGAAACATATTCAATTGATAGCCTACATAATCGTTTTCTATTTAAGAAACTCGGATGTTGCGTAAACCTCTACTTTATTACTTTCACCTTCTTTTGTTTTATATGTATCCACGGGATTAATTGGGAAGCCGGCAGGGAAGTTGAGTTTAAGGTAAATATAAACTGATGCTTCCATAAATTCGACCGCTCTTTACAATTATATCTTCGGTAAGAGAAATGTATCATCAATTTCATTATTTCTTTTCTGTTATTGCTTTTGATAGAGAAATATGGATTCACGACGCCCCTAATTTGGTACATCAAGCATATTCTTTTTCACAGTAACAACATCACATGTCAACTTCATTGAGTTTGCCAGCACAGAACTCAACAATTAGACATACTTGTTCAAGCATTCAAAGAACTTGGAGATCTGATTACGAGAAGACAAATATTTAATATATGATTACTCTCTTTTTCCTATTGCAAGAACTTTCCTCCATGTAGTGATTGCTTGAACGTTTTCAGCTATTTTTGTTGGAGCTGTGGGCTTTAGATAAACTTCGGTTTTGTTTTAGTTTGTTTCTTCTTTATTGGCAAGCCAGGTGAGGCATTAATCCGGTCCCTCGTGTATGCATGCAAAGTAAGTATGAAAAGTATCATCAGTTTGACTTAAATTTCATGTCCTCAGTTAATTAGTTGCTCCTCTTCTGATTGATCGACCCGCCATTTTTCCTTTCTTGAGGAAAGTTAACGCTTGTTGAGATGCTAGTATATCTTTTTGACATGTAGGGCCATGTTTGTATGATTGGTAGGGCAAGATCGTGTTTTGAACTGGAGTAAATTGCGTACATACATGCTGCTAATCTTTTTGCGATTGGTGCATGAATTTCCTTGAATAGTTTGATGTATGTTCCTGATCTTTTGAATAGTCTTGATGTATATGGAGCAATTTACAGATGTATGCTTGCTTCATTTTTGTCTAAATGTTGCCCTTGTCTTGGTCCTTGAGCTAAGTAAATGATGTCATCATTACTCTACTTTTATGCTTCATTCGGTTAGTCATATTAACCTTTCTGTTGTTTCCAAAAATACTGAATATCTTGCTTTAGTCTATTATACCTGGTAGTTTTCATTTTATTCCATACCTGTGTCACCTCTCTGTTTCTGATCTATTTTGCTATTTTCGGGTTTCATATTGTCAAATCCCCACAATATGCAGCTTGTGTTATGTGATTCTCTGATTTGCCATCAAGCTATTTCTCCTTTGTACTGGGAATTATTTTTCGTCCAAGGTTAGGTACATGGGAATTTGAGCGAGTGTCTTAACATTTTTGCTTGGTTGATGCTCCCTTCAGGTTGTATTGCAGTGTGGCGATGACTCTGTGTTTATGGTAATCGATTCAGATCGAAGGTTTGAATCTTTTTTCCCGCTATTCACTTGTCTTCGATTGTCCTCGCATTTTAATTTCACGCCAGGTTAATTTGGAGTTTTTATGTATGCCGATTAGGTTGACAGCAGCTGATTTTGTTGGAGTGAAAGAGCCGTTGCCAGAGAATGAGGACGCTGGTGAGACGGCATCTCAGGGCCCTGAGGACAAAGGTGATGGGGAGGGTGATGGTGACAAGGGTGACGATGAGGGAAAAGATGACAGTGATGATGATGTGGAGGGGTCTGATGATGACTATAGTGAGACTGACAGTGATGAGGAAAGCGATGACGACGACGACGATGGCGACGACGATGAAGAAGAAGACGAGGACGAGGACGATGAAGACGAGGATGAAGAAGATGATGAGGACGAAGATGCGCAATCTCAGCCACCTTCCAAGAAGAAGAAGTGAACCATTGCGCATCCTCCGTGGTCCACATTGGTTCATTGTTCTTTAGACATTTTTTTCTTCTTTTCAAAAGGATTTGACCTGGGATAAAGAAATAAAGCTGATTATTTGTGCAGATCTCAATAGTTATATACATGGATTCATCTGAGATGTCGTCAGTTGTTTGTTACCTTTTTGACCAACCATTCGAGCGGTTCTTTTTTTCTCAATAGAAGTAGACTTGCATGTCCACTCGCCCCGCCGATTGCCCTTTTCTAAGTATAAACATGGAATTTCACAACTTACTATCATGAGCATTTAACATAAATTGTCCAGCTTGGCTTTCATTTTCGTACGATGCCGCACCACGCAAATGACTACTCTCGAAAATTTTCAAGCACTTGTGCCTAAGATTGACACTAAAGAAGTTGGGTGCGCCGGGGTGGCCAAGAGATGAAGCCCACGGAAGGGCCCTAGCATTCATGCTCTAAATGATGCTCATTCTTATGTTTAACTAGAAGGGTTTCTGACAAATTCGAATTGCTTCCATCGACCTCTCATCCCAAAAAGACCATCCTAAGGAAAGAATGAAAATGACACCAAGAACAGTACGCGCTCTGGGCACAATGCGGAAATGAGAATGCCGCCAAGAATTGCCAAAAGATGCCAACCCAATAAACAGACAAAAATTGCACTTAGAGCTATCCTAATATGTTTCCGGATCGGATCAAACCATGTCCATTCATGAGAGAGGACAAAAATCAAGAGACGAAATACTTGTTTTGTCCAACACTACATTCTACGGGAGCAGATTTTTATTTTAATATACATCTTTCCTATTTGCTCATTATTCTCCGCTCTGGGCACTATCAGACAGAGAAATGAAGAGCCATCTCTTCCTGGTTCATGTTTGCAATTCCAATCGGAACTTCGACGTGCACATTTTGGGGCAGCATATAAGCCAGAGCATGGCAACATGGACCGCCCGTCAGTCAACTGGTACTTCGACCTCCATTTTTAGGTCGGAGTTTCCAAAAACCTGAATCATGTCAAAGAGAAGTGTTATATTTGGTGATGACAGAGGAGATCAAATGCAACACGACATAGAAGTCTAGTTCAAAGGTTGTCAAGCATAGATCAGCTGACGTGCTAAGAATATCCATGCTTAAGCCATCATAAAGAAGATAAAGATACAGGAAAGATTCCCAGTATGATGGGCAATTGGGGAATAATATTGGACGGCTTGTTGGTCCATCACACGGCAGTTAGTAAGTACATCATGATATCCGATATTACGTCTTCAACATTGGAAGGTATGAAACCATGAGTCAATGCAATCGATTTGAAATCGGATATGTATTCTTACAGATTTCAATACACAGTTAAGGATATTTCATTATGACTCCATCAAAATTGCAAGCATCACTTATACGAAGATGGTGCATGAGAAACTATACAATAACTACTATTTTCTTGAGAGTATCCTAGAACTTCCACTGTTCTTTTAGTTAGCTCCAGTGATGACAGATGAGACCCAAGTATTCACTTTGAGAAAAATCATGCATACAACATTCTGGCATTAAATTATCTTGTAGAAACAACTTAGCCATATCTCAATCCATTTCCACGATAATTTCTACTTTAGAGCGAAAGGGGTCAAACTTATCCCTGGTCCATAGTACTATAATGATAAATATGAAGCCACACTATCAATTCATTGCATCTAGCATTAACCTTTGCCATCAGTATAAAAGGAACTACTCATACCTTAACGAAGTCATCCAACAATAAATAGGATTCCCTTGTGTAACCAGCTTCCTTCAACACTTGAACCAAGACTTGCTATAGAAAATGTTCAATGCACCAATTAGCTCAAAAGTACATAAGCAAGTAGATGAGAACCATAAAGCTATCAACCTTAGAAAAGAATAAGCAAGATACACTATAAAATGTTGCTTTGAACACTATCCAAATCCACAAGAACAATCACAAATGAGAGGTGGACATAGAGGTTTGACCAACACATTTATACCATATTGGAGGATGCCTAAATACGAGATAAAAATGTCCTATGCAAAATCTTGTCACAGACAGAAGGGAGAAGCTCCAGTCCATTGGTAAGTACCTCTCTTTGTTCATCTGACATAAATGGCCCCGATAAATCCCGCAAAACTTCCAAAATGTCATTGAAAGACACCTTTCCATTACAGTCTGAATCATACACCTTGAAAATCACTGCAGGAAGGGAAAATTTACAGCATCCGGCAACTCATCCCACCAAAGCTGATGGGATTCAAAAATTGACATTTGGGGGGGGGGGGGGGGGGAGAGAGAGAGAGATTACTGTTTCACAAAATGACACTAGAACTGATGGTATACAGCTTCAACCAGACAATTTCATAGCACAAAAAATGCACAGCAAACAGATGCTCTCAACCACCTGATTCGATTCCTTCTGGGGGTTCAAAACAGTTAGATTCTAATTGAACTTATTTACTGGCCTCACCTGCAATTTGTTTCATTGTTCCCACATTGAAGGAATTATGCCTCCACAATTCAGTATCTCTAACTTACAAGGCACCCCACTGCTGGTTTCCAACTTTTTAGTTTAGTTCAATCCGGATAAAATGCTAAGAGCTGCCTAAATAAGCCAAGCAATATTTTTTATACAGATGCCAACACTGCCTTGCTTCTCATCTTCTATGATTTTTCACAGAATGGAGATTTTTTTTCACAAATTAAAGTGGTCTGACAAAGCCCCTTTCAGAACAAAGTGTCGAAAGATGACAACTTTCACACAGGTCACGGTCTGAGTAAACTTACATTCAATCTTCTGCTGTTTGCTAGCTTTGGCACTAAAAGCAGACAAGAATGCCACAAAATCCTTAAAATTCAAGCCATCTACCATCTTAAGCAGCCTCTGTCTCAATAAAAAAAGAACACATCATGAGCATCCTACTAAGAAATGAAATCTTATGCATCTCCTTATAGCAACAATTATAGACACCACCTGAGAAAGTGGATTCATTGCAAACTCCGGAACCGATAAGAATTCATCTGCCGAGATAAACCCTTTTGCATTCCGATCAAGTTGACAAAATCTCTCGTACAACGACACAATCTCTTGCTGGGAAACTGAACCAACACACACAAAAAAAGATAAAGAAAACATCGATTGATCAATCCCAACTAATTAGAAAAGAACCAGTTGAAGATGGAGAAAACCACAATAGAACCAGAAACTCACAAAGATTATTACAGTGGTCTTGAACTTCTTCAATATCATACTGAGTCAGCATGGACGACGCATTCCCCATTGAATCCGCCAACGAAAACAAAGAGCCTGAGTGACGCAAACCATAAATATTGATAAATTGCTCAAACTATCAAGACCCAAATCTTACTACTACAATTCACGCGCTGTTTGATTGCCGAGTAACTCTTTCATCAGTCTTATAACTGATCGCACATGGCGAGCTTCAGTAGACAAAGCAATAGCCACAACAAGAGCTAGATTTACTAAAATTGGTCGAAATTTCAAGGGGCCCGTAGAAATGAAATTCCTGAAGATTTCCTCCCATCATAAAGCGCAAGAAACGGAAAGGTGAGGAAGAAGAGAGATGAAGAAGACAGACCTGACAATCTAAGCCAAAGAGGGAGAGAGTGTCGGACCGAAAGTGGGAGAGATGACGAATAATAACGAGGCGAGCTCACCTTGTCATCATCGACAACATTTTCTATTTTTTCCAGAGCGACTCCGTCCGATCAGGATTCATCGAAGCAACCTACGCACTTTTTTTTGTCATCAATTTTTTTTTTGGTTAATTTTATGATGATAATGCCAATATGGGCCGACTAAAAAAATTGGACGTCGGCCCAAAAATTAATGGGCCGGAACTTGGAAACCCGTCTGGGCCTGCTAGGCGCAGAACGGGCCTTCGATTCGGAGGTTGTTCTAGGTTTGTTCTAGATTTTCGAACTCCGAATTTGCCCGATTCGACTCAAGACCAGTTCCGATCGCTTGCGATCAAGAAGAGCAACAGAGTGTGACGTCAGGACAGCTAAGAACAAAGGAAATAACCAAGTCCCCTACCTCTTCACGTATCCGAGATTCAAATCGCGGAGGGGGATGATGAGACGCGGCGAGATCCGTAGGGGACGCCGGAGATGTCGTACTGGATGAGGCGGTAGACCTCGGCGACGGTGGCGGGGCCGCAGAGCTCCACGCAGGCGACCAGCACGAACACGAGGGCGATGACCGAGTAGACGGACTAGACCACCCGGTGGTCCCCGTGCTTCTTTGTTGCCATGTGATTGGGGGAAGGATCTAGGTTTCTCGGCGTGCGAGGGATCGATCTTGAATCTGAACTTTGAGAAAACGAAGGAGAGAGAGAGAGAGCAGGGACCACCTTGGTAGAGTACGAAATTGCACATATAACCCCTATGAATTATAATCAATCATTCTTGTTCTTTTGTATAACTTATATTGATAGTACGTTTATTTGGTGAAAAAAATGAATGATTTGAAAAATATTTTTTTGAAAAAGTAAATACTCATATCGTTTACAAAAATAAATGAATAAAAAATATTTTCATTATCTACGAAAAAATTTAGACATAAATTGTTGTCGATAATAAAAAGATATATTTTTAACTAATTATTTCAAGCAACTTAAGCGATCAATTTTAGAAAAAAAATGTATTTAAAATCATTCATTTTTTGTCAAACAAATGCACTTGAAAATAAAATAAAGGACCATTCATGTTTGACGAGTGATAAAAACGATATACAACTTTTCTAACTAATGAGAGAAGAAAACAGTCGTAGCAATTATACCGAGATGATGAATGGACTGTATGAGACGTACCTAACTATTTGCATCCAAGGAAGTATGTTGAGAAAGAGTCACGTGACTTAGGCGGTCCTAGAAAAGTATTTCGAGAAAAACTCTTTATCGAATGACCGGTATCGAATTGTGTAACGTGATATCTTATGTCGACTTTCACGTGCTAAAGTAAGGTTATCTATTTTAAATATGGTCGGAGAGAGATTGCCTCAGCCGAGTCTCGAAGATCCCCGGCGGAGATTACCATCCTGGCGTCCCGGCTCCGGGAGATTATAGCGAGTAGACAACCGAAGCGCATTGACACTCCTAAAGTTGGGAAATGCTAGTCTTTTTGCCGTCAGATTCTTTTATCTGTAAACCTTGGATCCGACCCCCAAAAAATAAAAAGAAAAATCTGCGCTTGCTGCATTTTACACAGATTCGACATAATATTCAACGAGCATCTGCTGACAAGCGTGCACAGTTGAATAATTAAAAAAAAAATAGTAGTAGTACAGAAACGACAGCTGAACAAAAAAAATTTGTTGTGGTCGATGATGCCCTCCAGACAAGACATAGAAATCAAAAGACGTCTCATGTTGAGGCAGAGGATTGGTCGCTGACAACGCCCCAAAAACGCCACTTCACTTTCAGAGTCGCCATCTTTTCTACCATGAAAGGCACCTCCACGGAAATCCACGAGAAAGTTGGGTGGATCTGGATCATACAAGTCAGTGACGAAGACACTCGCAGTTCAAGTGTGCCACTCATGCGATTCGTGAATATTCTGTCACCTCACGCCTTGGATTAGCGCGGACAGAACCGATCACACCACAAGGTTACCTACCGGCTACGAAATGTTTGGTTTGAATCATAGATATTTCGCACTACCTGCGATCTAAGGTCGAGGTTGGCACGCCGTCCCTGCAGTCCCATCAAGATCCCTACGGACGCTTTCTTTTTTTCTTTTGCACAAGATACAACACGGCTTAGCTAATGCAGCCCAAGTCATTCGGAGGAACGCTCAAGATGGGAATCGAATTTGTCACCCCGTAAAGGACTAAGTAGCAACCTCCACACTAGGCCAACCACTTTGGTGGGCAAGGCTCCCTCGCATTTGTTCATGAGAAAGCTATCAAGACCAAGCTTGAACAATTAAAGATGAATGCTTGAGTGGATTATTGACCGGTAGAAGATATAGAAATAAGTTGGGGAATGAGCTGTCCATGAATAAGGACAAGTGAACATTTCTATATGTGTTGTTTGTCAGAATACCATCGATAATCATACTCAGCATCTCTTTCTCTCTCTCTGAGAGTCACAGAATTCCACGTATGTGAATATACAAAGCGTACACGAAAAGAAATAATACCGGTTCCGATATAATATTAAAAAGTCCAGCTTAAAAACTCAATCTGATAAGTGGAGGGAGGTCACATGCAATATATGCAATGAATTGATTGCCCTGTATCATCCAATTCAACTGTTGTGACAGTGTGTGTAAGTGAGAAGTACATACACGAGAAGAGTCTAGCACCAGCAAACTAACAAAGTGCTTCTCTTTGTCATTCTCTTCCAGTGGAACAAAGACCCGAATCCAGCTCCGGAGACACGCAGAACATGGATGAATCTGCCGACTCGCTCCCTCCGGCAGAGGTTTTGCTTTCCAAACGTGTGCAAGAAATGGTGATCAACCAAGAAGAGCCGCCCCATCTCTACATCTGCAGGAAAACTGGTGAAGCGGCTGACGAAGAGAAAGGAGTAGATGTTACTTCCGATCCGCTATCTCAAGTTCCTCTGATAGACCTTTCCATCCTGTCGTCATCTTCATCTCCATCGTCGGAACGCGATGGGGAGCTGCAGAAGCTCAGATCAGCGCTTTCCTCATGGGGCTGCTTCCTGGTCTGATAGAAAGTCTTCCTCGTTTTCCTTTACAGTGCGAATCTTTGACCTTTTTGGTTTTCATTTCATTCAAGGAGATAGCTTGATGCAACAAGGAGATCTAGTTAACGTTTTCGCTGCTCCAAACATTTTTATCTATTTTAACGGTTATGAACTTGCAGGCAACAGGCCATGGAATCCCAAGTTCTTTCCTGGATGAAATAGTTCGAGACGCGCGAGAATTTTTTGAACAACCGATGGAAGAGAAGAGGAAAATTGAGAAAGGAGTGGAGGAGTTCGAAGGGTATGGTGCTGATCCTGTTCCTGCTAAAGGCCAGCCCTTGGACTGGTCCGACCGACTTTTCCTCGATGTATATCCAGAGGATCGGAGGAAGCCGAAGTTCTGGCCAGAAAATCCACCTTCTTTCAGGTTTTTCAGCATGCCTCTCCCGTGCTATTGAACCCTCCTCTCTCTCTCTCTCTGACACTTCCTACATGTCCATCCAAGTCTCACCTCGCATGTGGATAGTGCTCTTCTCCCTTATCTCTGAATTCTTGTCGATATATGATGGTGGGTACGCTAATGATTCAACCATACAACATTATTTTCTGAATACAGCAATATCGAAGAAAGTTATCCTTATCCACACTGTTTGATTAAAGACATGTTGACATTCGAAATCCAGACACAGATGTGTACTGCTGAGACCATCTATGGAGATAAGATTGACTGTTCATCTGGGAGAGTGAATTCGCCATAGCCCAAAATTGTCCTGATTTGAAAATTTAACACAATTACGCAGAATGAACAATCAAAATGCTGAGGCCCCGATACTTCAGATGTTTAGCTTCATTGTACGTTGCAGTCATTGAAGCAACAAAGAATGTTCCTTTCTCAAACGAATTGGCCAAACAAATTGCAGAGATGTGCTACAAGAGTACACTGTGAAGATGAGGATGATGACAGAAGCCGTTTCAAGGGCCATGGCGAAGTCACTGGACTTACAAGAGGACTGCTTCCTAAACCAGTTTGGAGAAAAAGCTCCTCTGCAGGCTAGATTCAACTACTATTCCCGGTGTCCGAGACCTGATCTTGTCCTTGGCTTGAAACCGCATGCAGATGGATCAGGGTACACCATAATCTTGCAAGATGTTGAAGGTCTTCAGGTTCTCAAAGGCGACAAGTGGTTCACCGTACCAACCATGTCTGGTGCTCTTCTTGTCCTCATGGGTGATCAAATGGAGGTACTTTGATGGATCAATATTTACGGTCATTTTGCAAGTTATTTGCCCCATTCTAAGAGACAATGTCACTGGTTTTTGTGTGTGTGTGTGTGTGTGTGTGTGTGTGTGTGTGTGTGTGTGTGTGTGTGTGTGTGTGTGTGTGTGTGATGCTACACCTGGTTTCATTCTGTTCCCGACTATAATATTAATTAACAGGTAATGACCAATGGAGTGTTCAAGAGCCCAGTGCACAGGGTGCTCAGCAGTTCAGAGAGAGACAGAATCTCTCTGGCTGTTTTCTACACACCAGAAGCCAACAAAGAGATAGGACCAGAAGAGGCTTTGATCAGCGAGGAAAGACCAAAAGCTTACAAGACGGTGAAAGACTACGCCGACGTGCACTGGGGCTACTACCAACAAGGTTTGAGAGCCATTCATGTAGCTAAAGTTTAGAAGCTCTAGCAGTTTTCTTGGTCAGCTGTACTTAAACACCAGAAGTACCTGGACAATGGCGAATTGTCGACATCAAATTTCTGTTAGGTCTCGAAACTTTCGAGTTCAGAATGGCTTGTGACTGAATAGCTTCTCTTGTTAGTTGTTACATAAGCTCCTGTTCTTTTTAAAGCTGCCAAAGAACTGTCCCTTGCTCTGTTAAACCATCCCAGAATATCTCGCGCCATTTTGATACAGAGTACAGTTAAGCAAGCATGGAATGAGTGCAGTTATACATTCAACCAGCATTCAGCCAATTTGTCGAGTTCTTTAACATGTAACCGTCCAAACTATTGTCACGATCCACCAAAATCAAAGCTTGCTAAACTACTGGTTTGAAAACCCCACAATGAGGGATTTTTTAGGAGGTGCAGTGATTGGATATAGGCTGCTAGAAAAGGACCACCTCAGAAAATCTTGAAAAGAAGGCTGCCATGAATGGCAAAGAAGGGCGCAAACACGAGTGACTCCACTGCCATAAGCTTGATGACGATGTTCCAGAGATGGGCCTGAGGTATCTTTAAGAGGGTCGCCAATGGTATCTCCAATAACGGCTGCCTTGTGCAGCTCTGAATCCTTTGGACCGAGAGTCCTTGCGTGCTCGGAAGCACCGGCCTAATGTAAAGAGCACATTACAAAACACCTCTTTAGAAAAAGAATACACAAGTCCTGTAGATATTAGAGTGGGTTCAGAAAATTGGAAAAGATGGAGCCAGTTATTTCTGAGGGATCTTTACCTCAATATACTTTTTGGCATCGTCCCATGCACCGCCTGTATTTGATGCGGATATAGCTATCTGTGACGAGAAAATGACATCATCAGCTTATCTCTAACAGACTCTGCTCTTGAAGGTTTTACTTTAATCTTTTTTGAAGAATAAACCAGCATCCAAAAAAGAAAAGAAAAGAAATGAAAATCACCTGAACACCAGAAACAAGAGCACCAGCAAGAACACCAGACAAAGTTTCCACACCAAAAAAGGTTCCTACAATGAGTGGCGTAAGTATGACAAGGGCACCGGGCGGAATCATCTCTCTGATAGACGCATCAGAGGAGATTTTGACGCAACTAGCATAGTCAGGTTTCGCATGGCCCTCCATGAGGCCAGGATGGTGTTGAACTGTCTGCGAACCTCCTCAACCATCTTCAGTGCTGCGCTTCTGACACTCTTCATGGTCATGGCAGAAAACCACTAAGGAAGCATTGCACCCACGATCAGACCAATGAAAACCCTTGGGCTCAAGACATCAACAGTAGAAATTGCTGCACGGCTCACAAAAGTTCCAAACAGGGCCAGAGACACGAGAGCTGCCGATTCAATGGCAAATCCCTTCAAATATAGATACATTAAGTCATGTAAGTCCAACAATTGGCGAAAGTAGACAGCAATTTTACTTTGTCCCCCTTTTCCAAAAGCAAAAGATTGGCTAAGCGTTCAAATCAGAAAGGAAACGTCACAAACGAAATGGGACTACTGTTTTACTTTTCCGATTGTAGCAGTTGTGTTCCCGGCAGCATCGAGCGGATTGGTTCTCTCACGAATTCGGTGACTCATTGCAGCCATCTCGGCAATACCTCCAGCATTGTTGCTTATAGGACCATAAGCATCGACGGGCTAATCCACGAGCAATAGTACTCAGCATTCCCAGAGCAGCCACTGCAATACCGTACATTGCAGCAAAACTGAAACTAACATAGATGCTTATTGCAATTGCAAAAATCGAAATAATAACTGATTCATATCCCAAGCCAAGACCTTAGCTGCTCCAGTTCTGCAGGAATCAGCAACATCTTGGACAGGACTGCAAAATAATTTATTGGCGACTGGCGTTTTTAGGTTGAGAAGAAACCGACTGTACCATTCTCGCTTATACCTGTAGGCATTGCTGGTGAAATATTCGGTAACAAAACCCAATCATCAGTCCAGCCCAAAATCCAACACTGACGCACAAGAATATTTGCCCGCAATGTGACGTCCCTCAAATTTTTGTCTAGAGGACAAGAAAATTCAACGCTTTTGAGCCACCTTTCTTGACTTTCCTCCCTTGTAACTCCGACCTTCCTTTCTCAAATTTCAGCTGAAGAAGCCCCATAAAAATCCACGTGCCCTGGACACTTTCTTCTCTCTTTTCTGCTGGCCAAGAACCCACATGCACTCTCAAAAACCCACCCCCATTTGCAGCTAAGTTGGAGCTCCTTCTTTGGTTGAACTTGCGGCTGCCTTCTCCACTTCCTCATTCCCATGCAAATGAGACAAAGTCTCATGATTGGAGGCCACCAACCCCAACTATTCATGCAAGAATTCTACAGCAACTGATCCTATCTGCTTCAGCTTCCTTATTCTTCATTTTCTCTGCTGTTCTTTCGGCTGCTCACTCGTGTTTTCCTCCCTTTGTGCTGCTGCACTTTCTTTTCTTTTTTTCTCTGGTTCCCTGCTGCTAGTTTCTCCTTCCACCGCGGCATGTTGCTGTTTTCTGCTCCTCATTCTGCTCATCTGACTTGCTGAGTTGTTGCTGGAATTTTCTACGTACTGCTGCGCTGTTTCCTCTTCTTCGGTGGCTTCGTGGATCTTCAGCTACGTGGGAATCTGTTGCCACTAGCTGCTCTTCTCCTTTTCGGTCCGTGAATCTGCTGCTGGATTTTGCTGTTGCGTTTTCATTTTTTTTCATTTTTTTTTTCTTTTCTACTGAGCTGCTGGACTTTCTTTCCCTGTTCGTTGCCTACTGCTGCTACTCGCTTCCACCTCTTGGCTGCTTATGACTTTGATGCTTTCTTCATTCTCTCGGCTGCAAGTGAAGTTGCTGCTGCATTTGGGTTGTTCATTGCTGCATCACGGCCCGAGCTCATCGTTGCTTTGGCCCAAGCTTATCGCCGCTTGGTCCAAGCTCGATTGTCGTTGTGACCCGAGCTCAACGTTGTCCGTGGCCCGAACTCGATCCTCGCTCGTGGCTCGATCTCGTCATCGCTCGGCCGAGCCACCCCGCCACCGTTGCTCGTCCAAGTTCGCTGTTTAGTCGTGCTGCAATTGTCTGCCATTCCCAAGCTCGAACTTGATTTTTAGGTGAGCATATTTCTAAACTTGACTTAGAATGTCGCGTGTACTAAGGACTGCTAGGGAAAATTTTATGATAAAAAATATTAAATTTCTTGGATATCAAATGTCGATTATTTATTGCTGACCATAGGGGTCAAATGAGTCTTTTTGTGGACTCTAAAAATTAACATTTGTGCCAGATTGCTTGCCTTTGAACCTAGACGACTTAGAATGAAAACCGAGTCCTGAAATATATGAGATTTTGCAACGTGTGATGCTTGGTTATTTTATTCAACGTATTTTGATGTGAATTGTGTGCTTATTTGAATAATCTTGGGAAATGCATGTGGCAAAGTCGACTTGCATGAGTATTTAAAAGTCAAGTCAATTGAGGACTTTGTAATGCTCATCATTGATCTGCATACTGGCACGAGATATGTGCATTTGGCGGAGTGCGTAGAATCGTGTGGGATGGCTTGGCAGTGTTTAGGGGGCCATCGGGAAAGCAAAGCGATAAGAAGGTGTCGATCACAATGCTAGTTGAGCCACGGTCGTTGCACTTGCGCTTGAACATACTCGGCACGGGGTAGCTGGAGAGCCAAGGGTGCCAACTTCGGTGTGATTAGACAAGAGTTGAGGTTATTAGTCGTGCTATGCTAATACAAAAATGTAAATTTTATAAGCATATTGCTCCCTTAAGATATGTTCTTGTTCAATTTTCAGAGCATGTTGATATTTTTTTTATTATTTTTATTGTTCATAATTAGTACCCTAGAGCACTTGTTAATACGATCCATATACCCACAGCCAATTATATATTATCATTGACTTATAAAACCTCTTTCGTGTAAGCATCACCTCATTTATTGTACAAAACTCAATTATGGCACCCTATCTCATTCACATCATACAGTAATCCTTAAAATAGATACGTATCTATGAAAAATTACATAATTTATTCTTATCGTCGACTCTCAAAACATCTTACCTGTCAATTATAGGCACTCTACCTGATTTAGCATACGACAACCCTCTATCAATCACATCGTAGATTTTCATCCTCCAGTACATTTAACACACATCCAACCACACACACTTTGCAGATTGCACTTTCTCACGCAAGAAAGAAAAAGATTTGCATGGAACATAAACAGGATAAATCAAGTTCGCTTGAATCATTAGGTTACGTAGACTTCATCATAAAACCCGCCTAAGTAATGATACAGATGATATCAACTCAAGTGAAGACACACACATAGAATTAGCTAGAACACTGTACACAAGAGAGTTTACCGCTTACAAGCTCAATCGAGAAGGTTGAAAAAGTGTGATGGCATTTTATAGAGCCTGGTCAATCTTGCAGAGCTACTCACCTTAGAGTTTTTCACTTTGTTGTGGCTGTCAAGAATCTCAGTGTGGCTGATATTGAACCAGAGAAAATTCATAGCTGCTACAGAACCTTAGAATGGCCCTCCCAAGATCTACATATAGAATGGCCCTCTCAAGATCTACATATCTAGAAATAGAACATTGTGCGAAGAAAGAAAAGAGTTTGCGTACCTGATGTCAAATCCATGTTATTTTAAGCGGAATCACGATGGTTCGAACACGAGATCTTCTCCTCTATCACCCTCGGAGTGACTGGCTGGATGAGTAACCCCTCACGGTTCTCTCAAATCCTTATGTGAGGTAATTGCAAATCGTAAAGGATTAAATGAGGGACCTTAGAGCTATTTATAAAGTTTTCAACTAGACCCTTCATCAAGGGTTGGGCTGAACTCAGCCAATATTAGACATGCTCATATTAGACTAGTTAAGATTTTTTATATCTTTTTTTTATTAAATCAACCCCATAAATGATAAATTAATTTCGTAAAATGGTAATTATAATATTAATCAATATAGACTTATGATAGAAAAACTCTTAACAAAAATATCTTTTGTGCGTGAAAAGTTCTCACCACAAAACCCGGGTCCACAATGGTATGTCTTTTGACCAGTTTCTCCTTTTCTGAGCCTGAGATGCTGTTAGCACGCGTCATTGCTATCATTTCCTTAGGGATTATGTCTAATGTGCCAAGAAAATGCTAGCAAAAGTGAATTACTACACTCCTTAGCTCATTTTCACTTTGTGCCTCTCAAGAATCTCCGTGTGGCGTGAGAAGAACGCCCACCACAAAACCCGGGTCTTTTCCTTGAAAAAGTTAGGTTCCCCCACAGATTCAATGTCTTTCTGTGAGCTACTATTCGCACGCGTCATTGCGATCAATTCCCTTGGGATATGTAAAATGTGCCAAAGAAAGTGTAAGCAAAAGTGATTTGCGACCCTCTTTAGCTCTTTCACAAGCCATCCTCTCCTGGAATCGTGCGCACCAGAAGTAATTCAACTCAGCACCATCGCGTTGGTGACGATGAAGAGAAAAAGGGACTCCGACACAGCAACATCTTCCTCGACGGGTGGAGGTAGTGAGTTGGGAGCTGAATTCGACGTGTTCTTGAATTTCAGAGGGCCGGACACTCGCCTCAACTTCACCGATCACCTCTATCACTCCCTAGATGGAGCTGGGATTCGCGTCTTCTTGGACGATGCAGAGATCCGAAAAGGCGAAAAGATTGGAGGCGAGCTTCTACATGCGATCAACGACTCCAGAATTTATGTGCCCATCTTCTCCAGAGACTACGCATCTAGTGCATGGTGTCTTCGTGAGCTCGCCCACATGGTGGAATGCTTGAGAAGATCGACGGACAAAGTGATTCTTCCCATTTTCTTTGACGTGGATCCTTACGATGTCAAGCTCAGAACTGGATTATACGTTGATGCCTTGAAAGGGCACGAGGACAGGTTCGGCTACGATGAAGTGCGACGGTGGAAGGAGGCTCTAACGGACGTCGCTTCGATCAAAGGGTGGCACTGCAGAGATAGAGGGTAAGAGAGTTTCTTGGGCTTTTTTTCACTCCTTTTTCATGTCTTCAAATACGAATACAGTAACCCTAAGATTATTGGCTTAAAAGATGAGTTTCGCGAGTACTGTGACAAACTCTTGTATTTAGATAAGTAAATGATTGCGAGATGCATATGGTTGAAGGAATTTCATAGCTGCTGCTATCGGTCTATGAAACAAGAGATTGATTAGGGAAAGAATTTGTGCTTCTTCGCAACAAATTAAAGTGAGGTTATCCTTATGGATTTTGCTGTAATTGGTGTAATTTGCTTCCGAGGTTACCTTTTCGGGGGGATCAACTCAGATCAGCCGATTTTTCTTACTGTTTTCCCCTTTATTTGGGGCTAACAATAAATCTTATGTGATTCGAGGACAAGAAACCTTTTTGAACTTTTATGTTCATTTTCTGGTAAATTTTAGTTACTTAACATTCTAGACCCCCTCTCTATGAGCCCATGGTGTTAGAAAGTGATGTTGGAGTAGAGTTTCTGAAGTGATAACTCGATTTATCGAAATTCTTTTGAGGGTCGATGTTTAGCAGATTTAATGGAGGGCAGATTGATTTAGCCGGTTGAGGAAAGAATGTTTAGCCGTTTGTGGAGGCTTTCAGTTAAATTTGGTAAGAGAACTAATTTAGATGGCGCGTTTTCCTCATGGAAAGCATATGATGATTTAGAAAATAGTTTTTTTTATAATAATTGTTAATATAGTTTATGACAACGAAAGACTTTTATTAACAATGAAAATATTTAAGCATAAATTGTTGTTGATAATGAAAATATTATTAGTCCATTGATCCTTCTAGTTGATACATACAAATAATATATTCCAACTAGTGATTTTTTACTTAATAAATGCATCGCATTCAAGACGAAAATATAATCTGTTCCGAGTATTCGACAATGGAGTAGTGTTATGACTAATTTGGTACTAACTTTTACGTTTTTACGTGATGCTTGCACAATTCAAGGGTGACACTGTATTTCTCGGGTTCAAGGCTCTCTATTAACTTTTGATTGTTGTATTTTTGACTTGGTAGTGTGGCTACAATCTTCTACTCTCTTTCTGTGTGCGTAATTCTGTCCTTTGTCATTGTGAAAAGATATGATGGATGTGCGTGTCTAAAATAGATATCTTGGCCTTAATTTGCTTTGGCTGCTAAATAAAATTTTCTATTTACGCCACTGATGTGAATGCCAAATTCACATTTAGAAAGGCCTGCAATTTAATGTTTTCATGTTGTTACTCAATCTGAGCTTCTTGTATGGCAGCCAAGGGGAACTTATAAAACATGTTACTGATGAGATTTCAAGGAAACTGTCCAGAGGAGTTCAAGTAATACCTGATGATTTGGTTGGGATCGATGA
The DNA here is from genome assembly GCA_016432845.1 of Psidium guajava. Lineage (NCBI taxonomy): Eukaryota > Viridiplantae > Streptophyta > Magnoliopsida > Myrtales > Myrtaceae > Psidium > Psidium guajava. The sequence continues at coordinate 16,401,801 of CM028226.1, read as the reverse complement.
TCATGTACAAGCCGTGATGGATTTGTTAGGCGAAGACTCTCTTGATGTACGGTTTGTCATAATACATGGAATGGGCGGAATCGGCAAGACAACTTTGGCAAAAGTTATTTTCAACCAAATCACTTCTCAGTTTCAGGGTTGCAGTTTCCTGCCGGACATTCGAGAATTTTCACAACAAGGTAAACTTGAGAAATTGCAAACCAGATTATTGTGTGACATCCTGAAGTCTCAATCCATAAAGGTTCGTGATACCGATTCTGGGATCAACATGATTAGAGGAAGATGTCGCCACAAGAAAGTTCTGATTGTTCTTGATAATTTGGATAAAAGGGACCAGCTTGCAAAGCTAGCAGAAAAATGCGATTGGTTCGGTCCGGGAAGTAGGATTATTGTGACAACTAGGGACATTGGTTTTTTGAAAATTAACAAGAATAATGCCTCAAGGCATCCTAAAGTGTACTACTTCTACGAAATGGAGGAGATGCATAATTCTTTTGCTGTTCGACTTTTTAGTAGATATGCATTTGAGAGCGACACTCCACCACTTGAATATGACAGAATAACAAGAGAAATTGTGAAAATCACTGGTGGACTTCCATTGGCCCTTGTGGTCATAGGATCCTCACTTTGCAGCGTGACCGAAGAAGTATGGGATGATGTCTTAGCCAAGCCGAAGAAAATGCCACACAAAGAAGTTCAGGACATATTGAAGGTAAGTTATGACATGTTGGAATATGAGCAACAACAGATATTCCTGGACATTGCATGTCACATGGCTGGTGAAAATAGAGACGATGCAATTTCTATGTGGAGAGCTTGTGATTTTTTTCCCTACGAAGCCATCTCAGTTCTTGTTAAAATGTCTCTGATAAAAATTATGAATGACGACATTTGGATGCATGACCAGCTCAGAGATTTAGGGAGAGAGCTTGTTCGCAGGGAGAGCATCGAACATCCTGGAGAGCGGAGTAGAATGTGGTGTTCCACCGTAGCCATGGATGTTATACAAAGAAAAGAGGTACGTGTCGACTACAGTTCTACTTTTCACTTCGTTTAGAAAATGGGATAGGTCGGTACTACGTTAATTTACGAGAGAGCAGGGTAGCTCGGTGGTAAAGAGGTCACACTGTCTTCCATGACATCATAAATTCGCTATGTGTAAGCGAATCTCTGGCCAGCTTGTGCTTTGGGCACGCGCTATCTCATGTGAGGATAAATCTTGCGTTTCGTCAGGCTGCTAGGTTGCGGTAAAAGGCTCGTATGACTAGGGTGAATTGCGTTGTTATGGCTCGTGAGTCGAACAGATAGTTACGATGATTGCCCCTTTCCGTCCATTTACTAACAAAAAGAAAAGATATTGGTTTAAATTTATGAGCATTCTTTTATGTCTACTAAAGCTAAGGGCTAATTTAGCTATAATTTCCTTCACTAGGGAACGAAAAAAATAGTGGCACTCAAACTGGGGGGACAATCTCAAGTGTGCAATATTACACGCGAAAACATTTTAAGGCTGGTAAAGTTAAGGTTCCTCGAATTCGAAGGAGGAAATTTTGTTGGGGACTTCCAAAATCTCCTTTTGGAGCTAAGATGGCTCTCTTGGCAAAATTGTCCGTCAGAGTTTCAAGCTACTAACTTCTCTCCAAGCAATTTGGTTGTGCTCAAAATTTCAAAATCCGACATTACAAATGATTGGGGTGGATGGAGCCAAATCATGGTATGATATTATGATATGACCAATTTACATTTACTCTCTTCTTGCATAGTGAATATGACGATCTTTGTACATTTTGTATGAATAATTTTATAGGGAAATTGTAGGTTAAAAGTCTTGCATCTTGTGGGTTGTAGAAGGTTGGTCAAGACGCCTAACTTTTCTACATGCTTGACTTTGGAGAGACTCGTTGTGAAGGATTGTGGAAGGCTGGTTGAAATTGAACCATCCATTAGTATGCTGCTACATTTGAAGCACTTGGAAATTAATGGGTGTAATGGTTTGAGGGTGCTTAAAGGAGCTCCAACCATGCTGAATCTAGGCATGGTACGTCCATCATGGCCAGACTCATTGGGTAATCTCAAGCGTCTATCAACCCTAAAGATGGAAAAGTTGAAACTCCTCGAACTTCCGGATTCAATAGGAGACATATCTGGTCTTCAACAGTTGTCTTTGAGTGATTCATCTGTGGAGAAACTTCCGGAGTCGATTGGGAAACTAAAATCTCTAGTTCAGTTGAATCTTTCTCGCACGAACATCATAGAGCTGCCTGACTCGATTGGAGAACTTAAGAGATTGGAGGTGCTACTCATGCAAAGATGTAAATTGAGAAAGCTACCTAAGGCGATAGGAATATTGGTGAAGCTTGAATATTTAGAAGCTAGCGATTGCAGATTTTTGGAGGGAGAAATTCCGATGGAAGTTGGGGAACTATCATCTTTGAAAATCCTAAGCTTAGGAAATACCCGTATTTCTAAACTGCCCCCAACTATTAGTCAGCTTTCTGAACTTCAGGATTTGGGTTTGCGTGCTTGTCACGAGCTTCAACCATTGCCGGAGCTTCCTACAAGTTTGATATCTTTGGACATTTCATCTTCAGCTTTACAGAGGATTCCGGATCTATCAAACCTGACCAACTTAGAGTATCTGTTTTTATCTGATCATGGTCGTCCTAGATATCTTAACATTCCTCCTGCACCACCAAGCGCATGCCAAGCTCAAGATTTGCAGTGGATTGGGAAGTTAACTAAGTTGACGTCCTTGAGATTGGACCTTTCCGACATGACCATATTGCCTGCTGACTTCAGTACCCTTACTGAACTCCGAAACGTTGAATTACCAGGCTCCACCTTGCAATCTCTCGAGTGGATTCCACCTAACATTGAGGGGTTGAGGTTGTTTGATCTTGAGTCCACAGGTGGATGGTCGTGCCTTCACACCTTCAAATATTTGTCCAGAGTAGACGTATGCAGGTCATGCTTGATAGAAATTCCACTGGATGTGCTTGGACAGTTGGAGAACCTTCGCCAATTGTATATATTGGACTGTCAATTCCTTGAGAGACTATCTCACTTACAAAGCTTAACGAAGCTAGTTTTTCTGGGGGTTACTAATTGCCCAGGGCTGGTTGAGATTCATGGTCTCGAACAATCCGAATCACTGGAGATATTATCTTTTTGTTCCTGCCCGTCCTTAAGAGAGCTACCAGATCTTTCCAGCTTACAGAACCTGGCAATATTGCAATTATCTCGTTGCGACTCTTTGAAGAGAGTGCCTGTCGTAGCAAATGCGGAAACATGTCGTATGATTGTTTTTTCATGCAGGATGCTGCCTCGCGTTTCATAACCCTTGTCAGCTTTTGGAGTAGGAATGTTGTGAGGGGCAGCTTGCAATCCACAACCAGAAGTGGCGGCATTTGAATGCCTTGCTCAGATTACTCATCATCTTTTCTATTTGTATAGGTTGTGTATGCAATAACTTTCTTGCCCTTATACTGAATTGAAAAATAGCTACATTTAGCTTCTTTTTTTAAATTCTTGTACGCAAGATGCGATGAGACCTTTATGTCTTCGCTGCTAGTTATTTGGGTCATTTGCTACTAATCATTTCCAAATCGCCTTGCAAAGGTTTCCCCGTACTCATCAATGAAGACGAATCAGAAAAATGCAAGTCAGTGCCGCGTTGATTGTAGCTTGACTTCAACCGATCAGAAACTTCGGCACGATTGCAGTCCTTGTGCAGTAGACAAGCGTATGACGATCACGAAAGGAAAAAGAACTTGATCTTAGGTCTTCAAGTCAAGGTCTAGAACAGGCTCAAATACTCAATTGCTGGCAATGGCGGGGATCTCAAAGAAGAAGTTTGAGCAATACTAGTCAAAATATTCCGGACTACCGATTTTACGGTGCCAACACTTCGTTACTATGAATACTCAATTGCCGGCAATGGCAGGGGATCTCAAAGAAGAAGTTTGAGCAATACTAGTTAAAATATTCCGGACTACGGATTTTACGGTGCCAACACTTCGTTACTATGAATACTCAATTGCCGGCAATGGCAGGAGATCTCAAAGAAGAAGTTTGAGTAATACTAGTCAAAATATTCCGGACTACGGATTTTACGGTGCCAACATTTCGTTACTGTTGGGAGTGTGCAATAGAAGTTCAATACTTTCACCTAGGGAGATCGCTAAGAGGGAGTAGCCCATCAACATATCCAGTTGATAGGCTACTAATGAGGTATGGGTCAATTAAGATATATTAACTGCTCAATACCGTATCAATTTTTCAATGCGAGACTTTTTTTAACACAACTAACACAGGCATTCTAACAGTTATATTAATCCAATATAGTGAATTATCAACTTCATCCACATTTATAGATAACAATAACATTTGTAAATCTTACGGACTTTCTTAAAAATTCAACATAGGTAAAGAAGCATAGTAGAGTACGAACCCCTTTTTCTATAACTCCCATACAATATGCATTTCCAGATAAATTGGCAACTCAAAAAAGTGTAATTACCCTTACATGATTAGTCAGACTCCAATTTAATAGTGGATCGAAACAGCATATTTTAATTTATACTTGACCAGTAAACTCAAAGTCAAATAATTATTCAATTACGTAATGATAATTATACGTCCTACATACTTGTATTAGAGTGAGGGGGATAATGGATTGTGGGTTCACTTTTTTTGTTCTAATCATGTCCCTGGCCCAATTTGACAGCCACAAACCCAAGCCCAATCCTACATCATACAACAATACTTTTCAGAACAAAACTTCCGGTGGGACAAACCGAGGTCTTAGAGTACGAGAGATCAGTTAAGAATGGTTGATCGTTGTTTGTGCCTTCCGTCCTGCTGGTCACATGATGTAACGAGAGGAAAATTCCATTTTAGACATAAATCAAACCATTCACGAAATCCGGGTCCGCGTTGGTGTGCGATATATTCTGTCCTCAGAAATTTCTGCTTGAAAAGTCGAGATGCTTGTCCCACCGAGACTCAAAAGTCTTTCTCTGACCTACTGTTAGAACGCGTGATTGCCATTATTTTCTTTGGATATGTAGAAAAAGTGCCGAGACAATGCCACGAAAACGAAAAGCACATGTCATTTCCTCCGCTACAAACGACATCCTGCCCAGGAATCGCTTATCAGAAAACACCAAAAAAGAAAGCAAACGCGTTCTGCACTAAGTTAGTCTCAGTCGCGATTTCGAACTGATATTTTTCTCTTCCTTTCCCTAAGAAATTCACACGCAAAATTTTCATGAACCGGTTCTGCGGATTCCTTGAACGTTGAGCTCATTCAAGTAATTCCCACAGTAAAACCGAACCAGAAATTTGCCTGTATAATACCACATCACTTTGCAACAAAAGCTGGATGAATTTGTCCGCAGTAGAAACTGGCTAGTATACTACCAGCACACTGCTCGCTTGATGCGATTTCAAGTGGAATGCGCGTGAGAAGAAACAAAAGAAGATGATTATCGTGTTATAATACAAACAAATGAGGCTTGAAAGCACTGCCAAGAAACTCTATTGGATGACACTCCCCATATGCTAAAGAGAGAAAAGATAGAATAAGAATGTGTTGTGACTCATGTATCACTTTACGAATTTTTTTTTAAATAATTATACCATTATGACATAAAATATCTATATCATTTTGAAATAAAACAATTGAACTCCTTTTTTGGCAGGACATATTGACATCATTCCTTGAGATTAGTGTCAATTCTGTTGCAATTTTTTAATAATCTAGTCATCATTTGTTTTGGTTGCCATCACCAGAAAATTAACAAATTTATTAGTCGGTGTAAAAAAATGTTTTAAAAAAGGACTAAGGATGCAAAGGTTCTTCAGTGAAGACAAATGTTCACCGTATCTTTTAAGTTTCTAGGAAATGTCTAGGTTATTTTGCCTGAAAAGATGCGTCATTAGAAAATAAGAGGGACTTCAGTGTAGAGTTAGCAGTTAAACATTTGGTAATCCATTTTAATTACAGTGAGAACACGAGGCTTGACCAGATGATCTCGGTGAAAGTTTTTTAATAATCTGTTCTTGAGTTCTGCCTCGAAATAATGAAACAATTCCCCGATCGAAAGAAAAGGGGGATAGGGAACATATAATGCCAAAAACCACAAATTTTACATTAAGAAATACATTTAAAAGAAAAAATTTAATTTACACCCTTTATATTCTGTAATTGCTCGACTCCCAAGGTACGAAGTGGAGGTAGAGAATGCTTATTGTAAGATGAGAGGATGTTACATTTTTTTTTTCAAAAATAAGATGTCTCTTTTAATTTTTGCCGGATGGGGTAACCAAAGTAAAAGAAAAGAAGAGGAAGAGATCATCTTAATTACAGATATGAACAAATGGCTGGGGATAACAAAAATCGAAGAATGCATTATGAGACAAATATCAGTTTTTGTCTCTATTTTTGCTTAAGTTTATGCTTATTCCCCTTTTTCATTTACCATGTTGCAATTGTGGAAGAAAGTAAATTTCAACAATCATTATTTGCCTTTTATTGCCTTTTCCTTTTGTTGCAAAGTCTTTTTCTAACAATCAGATAGTGCAAAAAATAAAAAATATAAAACATCATCAATGTCACAAACTCGATTTACATAATGAATTTGATACCCGACTTTGTCCAGGTTCATGGAAAAATATTTCAAAGATTAAAATACTCGTAAAAGAATCACAAATACTAGAAACGATGACGTTGTCCTTTTCTGTCTCCAAATATCTAAAAATGAAGTAGCATGTTTCTAAAGAATCTCCCCCAAATAATTTTGAAATCTGATTTAAGTCTTTTCTTATTAATTCTAGGATTACGTAATTGATTATTGTTATGTCTCTACTTTCCTTTCTGTTCTGAATGTCTACTTTTGTTTACAGAATTTTGTCTTCTTTTGTCAGCACGTGAATCTAGTCCCACCAAGATTCATATTCTTTCTCTGACGTACTATTGGCACGCATGATTTATAGCTCTATAACAAACGGCAGGCTCTCCAGGAATCGCGCTGACCAGACCTGGTAGAATCGTACCCACCAGAAGTAGTTCAACTCAGCAAATGGACTTGGTGACGATGAAGAGAAAAAGGGACACGGACGCAGCAACTTCATCGTTGACGAGCGGAGGTGATGAGTCATTGGGAGCTGAATTTGATGTGTTCTTGAATTTCAGAGGGCCGGAAACCCGCCTTAATTTTACCGATCACCTCTATCACTCCCTCCCTGGATGGAGCTGGAATTTGCGTCTTCATAGACAACGAAGAGATGTGAAAAGGTGAAAAGATTGGTGGAGAGCTCCGGCGTGCGATCAATGACTCCATAATTTACGTGCCTGTCTTCTCTAGAGACTATGCATCGAATGCATGGTGTCTTCGCGAACTTGCCCACATGGCAGAATGCTCAAGAAGGTCAATAGACAAAGTGGTTCTTCCCATTTTGTTTGATGTCGATCCTTGCAATGTTAAGCTCAAAACTAAATTATACAGTTATGCCTTGAAAAAGCATGAGGACAGGTTGGGCACCGATGAAGTGCAACCATGAAAGGAGGCTCTAACAGAGATCACTTCAATTGATGGAAGGGTCTGCAAAAATACAAGGTAAGAGAGTTTTGAGAGCTTTTCACTAAGACTATATAATTCACTCCTCTTGCATATATTCCAATAGAAAAGAGGGAAAATGATTTCTGATTCCTGGAGTTGATATTTATGTACGACTATTAGCTACAAGTGATCAATAACTGTGATAGGTACTATGGTTAGTATGACTAACTCAAATATCTAGGATATACTAGTATCTTTATCATGATTTAGAACAAAAATTACATTTATCATCAATGAATTAACTTTCAAACATAGACAATTGTTGATGACGAAAATATTGTCCGCTGGCTAATTTTTGTAAGTGATCCGTACTAATGATCATTTTTGAAAATAGATAGATTATTTTCTGCAAAACAAACGCAGCCGTGAAAGATAGTTATATCCCCGCTCTGAGTACGCAATGAAAGAGTAGTGTTATGGCTAATTCGAAATTTATTTTTTGGTGGTTTATATATCCATCAATTCTCTTTTTTGGCACAGCATAAACGTGATGCTTGTACTTAGTCAAGGATGACAGTGTATTTCACTGTGGTTATTTTGTCGTCAATATGTTGTCATTTTCCGGGTTCGAGGTTCGGTGCTAGGGGCTTAAACTTCTGATTGTTGTTTTGTTGACTTCGTAGATTTGCTAGAAATCTTGTGCTCTCTTTCTATGTGCGTGATTTTGTCCCTTTCTCATTGTAAAAAGATATGATACATGTGCGTATATAAAATAGATATCTTGGCCTTAATTTGCTACGGCAGCTTACAAAAAATTTCTATTTCTGCCACTGTTGTGAACTCCGACTTCACATTCAGAATATCCTAGAACTTCATGTCCTTCATGTTGTTACTCAATCTCAATTTCTTGCATGGCAGGCAAGGGGAACTTATAAAATTTACCACCAATGAGGTTTCCATGAGATTGGCAAAAAGAGTTCGGTTAGTGCCTAATGATTTGGTTGGAATCAATCATCATGTGCAAAATGAGAAGTGCATGTTAGGCAAAGACACTCTCAATGTACGGTTTGTTGGTTATAGCTTCGTGTCAAACATTCCACGACCTTTACAGCAAGATAAAATTGTGAAATTGCAAAAAAGATTATTGTCTGACATAAATCCATAAAGGTTCCTAATGCCAACTTTGGGATCAACATGATTAGAGAAAGATGTCGCCACAAGAAAGTTCTTGTTGTTCTTGATAGTTTGGATAAAAGGAACCAGCTTGTGAAGCTAGCAGAGAAGTGCGATTGGTTCGGTCTAGGAAGTAGAATTATTGTGACAACTAGGGATATTAGTATTTTCACAATTAACAAGAATGATGCCTCAATGCATCCTAAAGTTTATCACTTCTACAAAATAAAGGAGATGGATGAGCATTATGCTATTCAACTTTTCAGTAGACATGCATTTAAGAGTGATGCTCCGCTGCATGAATATGATAGAATAACGAAAGAAATTGTGAATATCGCTAACAGGCTTCCGTTGGCTCTTGTGGTCATCGGATCCTCGCTTTGCTGGGAGAGTGAAGAAGTATGGGTTGATATATTAGACAAGCTGAAGGCAATGCCTCATGAAGAAGTTTAGAGTGTATTGAAGGTAAGTTATGACATGTTGGGACATGGGTAGCAAGAAATTTTCCTTGACATTGCATGGAAGAAGCGATGCAATTTTTATGTGGGGTGCTTGTAAATTTTATCCCAATGAAGCCAGGTCTTATTATTAAGTCTCTTATAAAAATAAAGAATGACTACATTTGGATGCATGGCCAACTTAGAGACTTGGGGAGGGAACTTGTTGACAGTGAGAGCATCGAACATCTAAGAGAGTGTAGCAGAATATGGTGTTCCTCTATAGCCATGGAGGTTATACGAAACGAGGTATGTATTGATCAAAATTCTGCTTTTCACTTTGCGTAGAACATAGAGTAGGTCGGTACTGTATTAAATTACGGCAAAACAAGGTAGCTCACTAGTAAAGAGGTCACACTATATTGCATAAGGTCACAAGTTCAAGCTATGTTGTGAACGAACCTTAGGCCAACTTGTGCATTTGCTACCTTGATGGGTTCATGCATCTACGAATGCACTAAATAACTATGACTCAAAGCAAACACTACATTGAGGATGTGAGACCCTTATACCAACGCCCAGAGAGGTAGCTACGCTATTGTTCCACTTCCTCCCCAGCTTTTTACGAAGAATAAAGAATATTTTATGTCAAATTCATTGGCCTTTTCCTTTTTTTAACCGAAGCATAGGCTAATTGAGCTCTAATTTCCTTTATTAGGGAACCAAAAAAATAGTAGCACTCAAACTAGGGGGACAAGCTCAAGTGCACAATATTACAAGCGAAGACATAGTTCCTCTAATTGGATGGAGGAACTAGACATGAACGGATGTAAATTAAGAAAGCTTCCTAAGGCGATAGGGATGTTGGAGAAGCTTGAAGAATTAGATGCAGCATATTGTAGATTTTTGGAGGTAGAAATTCCGATGGAAATTGGGGAACGATCATCTTTGAAAGTGTTAAGTTTACTTGGAACCAGTATTTCTGAAGTGCCGCCTAGCATTAGTCAGATTTCTCAACTTAAGAGTTTGGTTTTGCATTTTTGTGAGGAGTTTCAACAACTGCCAGAGCTTCCTACGAGTTTGACACATTTGAACATTTCGTCTTTAGCATTATAGAGGATTCCGGATCTGTCAAATCTGACGAACTTACGTTCTCTGCATTTATCCAATCGGGGTTGTCGTAGATATAGTGGTATGTCTCATGCCCCATTAAATGCATACCAAGCTCAAGATTTGCAGTGGATTGGGAAGTTAACTAAGTTGGAAAGGTTGACATTGGACCTTCCAAACATGACCACGTTGCCTGCTGGCTTTGCAAACTTAGGGTTCTCAAATTAGCAAGCTTCACCTTTCAATCTCTCGAGTGGATTCCACCCGAAATTCAGCAGTTGAAATTTTGTGATCTTGAGTCCACATATGAATGGTCAAACCTGCGCGCCTTCAAATATTTGTTCAGTTTGGATATATACAGGTCGTGCTTAACCGAAATTCCACTGGATGTGCTTGGACAGCTGGAGAACCTTCGCGCGTTAGGGATAATCGATTGTCAATTTCTTAAGAGACTGTCCGGTTTACCAACCTTAAGAAAGCTAGATTACTTGTTTATTTATGATTGCCCCCGGCTAGTTGAGATTCAAGGTCTTGAACTATCACGCCCCGAACTCACGAGTCACGTGACATCCCTGTCATACTTGTACGGTCGAATGGTTCACGAAAACGACGGCCCATGAAACTCGTCATAACCAAACAACCTCAGAGTTCTTTAGGCAACGGAAACGAGCTCCTTCAATCACATTTACAAAATGGGATAGATAGAGAGAGGCATTAGATCTTTACAGCAAGCCAAGTCTTATATTCCATCTCATATACAATATTCACATACAACCAATAGGATGACATCGCCTAAATACAAATCAAAACTTCGGTCACCGTACTCCATACATCCAGGCTATATACATATGGGGTTGCCACTGCCTTCCTCCTACATCTATTCATATGGTACCCTTGTATCTTATGTACATCTTTCCTTCTGGTTCCAAAATGTCTGAGTCATAGTCTCGATTTCCTTCTGGATCCCCTGCCTTATTGATATTGCATTCATTGCGGGGGTCGGGGGTCTGAAAAATAAGGGAAATCACCTATGAGAACAAATCTCAGCAAGCTAACCCCTAATCTCCTCCTCAGGACGCCAAACAAACCTAGACCAAACTCTTAGGTTCCAACTCAATCACTTAAAATCACTAGGCCAAATTCAATTACCTAAGATCTGTTCAATTTAGAAAAGTCGCCACAGAATGGCCAAGCATATAAAACATTTATAACCGGTCAAATCCAGGACCACACAAAATTCAGATAACACCATCATTTAAGGGCTCAATAAAAGCAATTGAACTTTCAATTTGAAACCACATCCAATCCAGGACAATTATAGCAATCCCTTATGCATGCATGCTCAACCATGAGCCTCGGATTAGTGGCCAATTTGACCTGCATCATATAGGCGCATCAGGTCCGACCCGCGTTGTGGACGCCTCAGGTCCGTACCTCAACCCGCGTGTGGGACGCCTCAGGTTGGCACCTTATCGCTCCAGTTACCCCACGTCAAACGCTTTAGGGTGCACTGTGCCTCGACCCGTGTCATATAAGCACCTCAGGTCGACATACTTATCTCTCCAATTCCCCGTATCATATAGGCACCGTAGGGTCATCCTCGACCCGTGTCATATTGGCACATCAGGTCGGCACACTTATCCCTCTAATTTTTCGTGTTATATAGGTACCTCAGAGCCATCCTCCATGGCTACGTTTCACACGCGAAATCCATCGCTCTAGCCCTTCAGGCTAATAAAATCATTTTAAATTCATTTGGAAAAAAAAATCACCAACTAAGTACGTTAGGCCATATTTCAAATACGAGTCCAAATATTCAATCCATATGGCCAACACAATGGCCAAACCAATCCATTCGTTTCACGTGCACAATTTTATTGAAAATGCCCAATTTCTCACAAGGGACTCAAAATGACCCAAACAATTATTTTTAAACATTCAAAAAATATCTTCAAATATTATTTTGAACACGAACACGGGCCCCCAAATATTTAGAACAGTAACGTAAAATATTGCTCGAGCCCGATTTTGCATAAAATGTTCCATAAACCCATTTTTCGGTATTCGAACCACACGGGACCCACAAAACTTGTCATTTCAAACCAAAATCAAATTGGGCAAATCGTGAACAGTGTTCATGGGTCGTGAATAGTAATTTCAGAATGTTATTTAGCCTGTTTTCGCTTTAAATATCCCGAAAATCCATTTTTCGGTACCCGAACCTCATGGGACCCATACCAACCACCACCAACAGCATGATTCAAGCATGGACAGTAACATTTCATCAATCCACAACCCTCTCACAGTCCACAGAAATTGATGTGCATCAAAATACGCCAATTACGACCAATTTTCCTAAACCGATTTACCATGAATCGGTCCCTAGAGATAATCCATGGCAAGTATAACATCATGAGAGAAGTCTAGAGGTTTAACTTATCTAAACGAAGTCAAAACAGGGCTGAGGATGCGACGATGACCGGCGGCAACGACGAAGACGGCGGATTCCGGCGGATTTAGTTTGAACCGAGGCTGATCAAGGGTTGAATGAGTTAGTTCACAAGTTGAAAATCAATATTTTTTTCACATGAAAATGAGCTCTAGAGGTCATTGGGGTCAACATATTTCAATATGAGCCCTATATGAAATTCGGGTAACAAAAGAATGATTCGTTGACTGACATAGCGAAGCAGATTTAGGAGGTCAAACGACCTCGGATCAGAGTGATTCAAAGTTTTGTGAACTCATCTCGGATAGGAGTACAACATATCCAAAAATCACGAAAATCCAATGGTTGGATTTCCGTAGGCGGTCGATCAAAGTTGATAGCAAAAAGCTGGAATTCAGCAGGGAGAGAGAGAAATCCGAAAATTCTAAAGAGAGAGAGAGAGAGAGAGAGAAAGAGAGAGAGAGAGAGAGAGAGAGAGAGAGAGAGAGAGAGAGAGAGAGAGAGAGAGCAGATATTATTCTTAGGGTCCATTATTGAAAATTACTAATTACCGAAAGCGATCTATAGCTGAACGAATTGAGTGATTTTTAGATTATCAGTGAATTTTCGGACTAATAGAGCTTGGGCATTAATAATTTCGGTCAAATCTGGTCAAATTGGTCAAAAAGATGACCGACGAGACATTTCTCGAAATTCTTGAAATTTCAGGATCGATAGGGGCTCAATCGATGCTGATTTGGCTCAATTGCAATCGGAAAATAACTCCAGATTTCGTCATAAATTTTTTATAGTCTCTCTAAAAATATTCTTACTATCATGCGATGAATTCTAGTTCAAACTAGGGGCAATATAGAAATATCTAATTTTGCCCTTTTTCACTTGGTTTTCCGAGATCTATCTGCCCATTTTTCGCATTTCTAGGCAAAGTCCAAATTCACAATTGTGACACTCATGAAAGTCGATTTTCCTATTTCGAAACTCAATTTGCGGCCTCATTCATAAGATGGCAGCTTTAAATAAAATTTCAAACTAACGGGTGGCTTTTAGGAGTCACTCGTATTGACCATTTGGTCCACGTACTTATATTCCTAGTTAGCCTTTTCCCTTTGGTTAGTTATTTCAGAGTGGCCAGCTCCAAGTGAGATTCATTTATAGCGCCTCTATGAAATAACCATTTTGTATTCAAATTCCGGAAAAAAGGATCGAAACTCAAGATGTCACATGAACAATTAGAATCACTGCAGACATTAGTTATTTTTCACTGCCCATTCTTGAAAGAGCTACCTGATCCTTCCAGCATGTAGAACCTGAGGCTGTTGGACTTATCTTGTTACGACTCGTTGGAAAGTTTGCCTGTTGTGAATATGGAAACATGTCGTTTGAGAGTTTTCGGATGCCAGATGCTCCCTCATGATTCAAGTCTAGAATTTCGACGGTTTGCTGAGAAAATGTCTCTCTGTCGGCTTTTTGTCGCTGGGAACTTTGCTTAGTGATCTACTTCGTTCGCGGATCATCTCCTCTATTTATAGATTGTGTACCATCACATTCTTGTCTTGTTTCAAGATTGAAAAATAGCTACACTTTGCTCTCTTTTAATTATTGTATTTAAGATGTGATTGTCGCGACCCTCTAAAAATATTTTTAAATTAGGGGGTTAACGGATTATTAGGTTAATTAGATTTGACTAACCTAACGCGGACCCTCCCAAGCCCTACCGAATCGCAACTTCGGTTTTTGTTTAAATAATTTTGAAATTTAGAGTCGCCACTAATCGTTCTTGGTAGGTCGATTAGAAACCTAAATAAATTAGCGGGAGAACTAATTTATTCCTGCGAACCAGAGATTATGAGCTCGGGGACTTGGTTACACTAGTTGATTAAAACTAATGCCCTTTCGGTACCTTAATTTCATGGATATCCTAATTCGGCAACTCAGGCTTGGTTTATTCTTAAGGCTCTAGTAGGGTATTCTCTTTTGTGTTTTCACATTTTAAATAGGATGCATGGATGGTATATATTTTTATTTGTTATATTTTTTAAGTGTTAAAGATTCCCTGAAGCCGAAAGAGGGAGTGTGTTAACGACTTCTGTGCAGTATTACGACCTACTCATCTTTTGGGTCTGATGATTCAAAAATTAAATTATAGGAAGTACATGACAGTGAATAAACACCTCCAATGGGAGGCCTAGCATTGGCTTGGCTCTTCCCTTTGGGATTTAAGGTACAGGTATTTAAGTTGCAAGTATTTAAACTACTGTAAGTAAAAACCTCCAATGGGAGGCTAAGCATTGGCTTGGCTCTTCCCTTTGGGATTTAAGGTACAGGTATTTAAGTTGCAGGTATTTAACTACTGTAAGTAAAAACCTCCAATGGGAGGCTAAGCATTGGCTTGGCTCTTCCCTTTGGGATTTAAGGTACAGGTATTTAAGTTGCAGGTATTTAACTACTGTAAGTAAAAACCTCCAATGGGAGGCTAAGCATTGGCTTGGCTCTTCCCTTTGGGATTTAAGGTACAGGTATTTAAGTTGCAGGTATTTAACTACTGTAAGTAAAAACCTCCAATGGGAGCCTAAGCATTGGCTTGGCTCTTCCCTTTGGGATTTAAGGTGCAGGTATTTAACTACTGTAAGTAAAAACCTCCAATGGGAGGCTAAGCATTGGCTTGGCTCTTCCCTTTGGGATTTAAGGTGCTGGTATTTAAATTGCAGGTATTTAACTACTATAAGTAAAAACCTCCAATGGGAGGCTAAGCATTGGCTTGGCTCTTCCCTTTGGGATTTATGGTGCAGGTATTTAAATTGCGGATGGACTTTGTCCTCTCCATTTTGGGGTATGAATTTTTTAAAATGAAATACAACGAATTGATTCAACAATTTGAAATTTGTGCGCGCTTGAGGACTCCTCCAAGCCGATTTTGTGCTTCCATAGGATTGACCATTGATATAGAGCTGCGGCTTCCTGACATAAAATAGAGTGAAGTGTTAGTATACAAAATATGTGCTAATCTGCACCTAAAACCAGAAGAGTAGAAAGAGTACTTATCTCCCATTTTTTTGGGAGGGATTTCTATAATTGATTTTCGCTCTCTATGTTCCCAATATAGAGAGTTTCTTTTGAATTAAGAGGGACTTTCAGTCACAGATCAGTTGAGAAATCGGTGGACAGCTTAGGAGCTTGTCTGGGCCGATTTTTGCATCTCGACGAGATTTTTACTGTTGACGTAGAGATATCCTTCTCCTGACATAAAATATGGAAGAAAAATGAGAGGGAGAAAGTGTATACAATTTGTGCTAATTTGCGAGTAAAACCATAAATAAATGAATAAATAAAAACACTTAGCTTGAATTTGTTTGCTCGTTGACGAGGATGAACTCTTGATTTATATTGATCGATGAAGGAATTTGTGATGATAACCCCTAGCTTTAAACTCCCATCATCTTCAAAATTCTCTCTCTTTTGGTATTTTCTTTCTCTCAAAATTTTCTTCAATCTCCCAAAACTCTCTCAAACATCCAAAATTTTCTCTCAAAAAATTCTCCCAAACACTTCAAATTTTCTCTCTCTAGAATCCTTTCTCAAGCTCACTTCTTCCTCCTTTTATAACCTACTCATCTATCTCCCATTCTAATTTTTCCACTAACTCTATCTCCCATTCTAATTTCTCCACTAACTCTTCTTCATTTTCATCTTCCATTCTCCATCTCTATCTCACATTCTAATCTCTCCACTAACTCTTCTTCATCTTCATCTTCCCTTCTCCATATTTATCTCCCATTCTAATTTCTCCACTAACTCTTCTTAATCTCCATCTTCCCTTCTCTATTCTTATCTTCCATTCTAATTTCTCTACTAACTCTTCTTCATCTCCATCTTCCCTTCTCTATTCTTATCTTATTTTCTCCATCCATTCTTCTCCAACTTCTCTTCTTCATCTCCTCTTCTTCATCTTCCCTTCTCTATTCTAATTTATCCACTAACTCTTCTTTTTATTATTTGTAAAATAATCCTTCAAGAGTTAGGTATTTGCACTCTAGTCCTTGAATTTTAAGTATTTACAATTCAGTCCTTGAAAAAAATATATTTCTTTAAGTCCAAATCTCCTCACAATTTTTGACACACCAAAATTTACCACATGTCAAATTTAAGCTCATTTCTTGTCGCTGAAAATAATGTATAATTTAATTAAAGCCCTTTTGCAAAATTAAGTCATTCTGGGTATAATTGGGCCAAGATGAAAATTTAAAATATTAGAAGACAATGTCACAACTCATAAAAAGTGAAAGTTAAAATAAGTTGACTCAAATTAAATTTTTTTAGGCTCGATTCGAGATTATACTCGTGAAGGAACACGTGACTCGAATTGGATTTTTATGAATTTGCGATGGCCAATATGAAAATAGATTTAAAATAAAAATATTAACTATCTTTGTGTATTTTTTGGCCTCAAATGTTATTTTTCCAAAATTTTCAAATATTTTTGTATTTAAAAAAAAATTAAAATATATATAATATGAAAAATTATTTTTTGGTCAAAATTCGTTCCCTAGGCTTGGCTATGGTTCCCAAAGTTGATTTTTCAATTTTATGAATTTTTATGGATTTTCTATTAATTTTCGAAAATAAATAAATAAAAAATACGTAAAAATACTGAAAATATGAAAAATCGTTTTTTGGTCAAAATTGGTTCCCTAGGCTTGGCTAAGGTCCCCAAAGTTGATTTTTCAATTTTATGAATTTTTATGGATTTTTTATTACTTTAGCAATTGAAAAAATGATTAAAAATCAGGTGTCAACAGTGATGAGACTCGATCTTTTCGCCATCACTTATTGTTGACACATGAATTTTTATCAAATTCATCAAGTCAACCCATTTCTTTAGATAGTGCTGATATTGTCTGTGCATAAGGTAATAAGAATAAGTAACGATTTGACTCTCATTCTTGTTCCCACATTGATTCTAGACATAAAATCTGTTTTGATTCCATGATTTGGTTTGATTTATTCTCAGCTTCTAGAGCTGTTTGATATTATGTCTCAAAGACACGTCCATGAGTTAATATGTACTTTCGTCCAGATCTGAATGAGCCCTTGATACGATACATATTGTTTGCACAAGCTATTAAGCACAATTTTTTTCAAATCTGTCATGATCACCTTGATTTGAACGTGAGTATGTTTGTTTTATGTTTCTGTTATGCTTGTGACATGGGCCGAGGTCTTCGTGCCCCAGCCGGTCGTCTATCTGGTCGAAACACCCCAAGACTTGCTGTGTCTGGGTCCCCTAGGGTTTTTCTAGGGTTTTCTCCATATGTTTCTAGAATACTCCAGAGAAGGATAATCTTGTAAATATCCCTAGTTTCTGGAATATTCTGTATTTATGTCGGTGGTTAGGGAGTCGGTAGACTAAATCTGAGCCATCAGATCTAGAAGAGATCCAACGGTTGTAATATGAGGCCATCTACTATATAAAGAGGCGTCCTCCTTCTCATTTCATGAATCCAAAGAAAAACAAAAGGCCTTCTCCTAGAGTCTCTCTCTCTCTCTCTAGAACTCTCTTTCTACGCGATCCGAGTTAGAAAAGGCTTAGCTTGGGCACTCCAACGATCCAAGGACGCTTAAGTAGTCGCATGAGTTAGTCTTCTGCAACCGGCCCGTGACACTTACTTTTATGGTGATCTTGTGGCGGTCGCCGATATGTAATGGCTTGGAGATGATGTTACGCTTGGCGATATCTGTATGCGTGATTACTTCCAGCTCTCTATTCAGTAGTTCATTTCATTTGTGGTTCATCTCCGAGATACTGTGAAAATGTTTGATGACTGGGGTGTCCGTCTGTGGCCGCTAATGAGGAACGGCTTGGAGTCATTCGTGTGGGACTGTCAATTTCTAGTGGTGTTCACAGTAGTGTTCACTACTGTCCTGACCATTATCTCCGCCTTCTGCCCCTTTCCTTGCCATCAGGTTGCTAAGATCTTGGTCTCAGCATCAATTTTCACAACATTTTGTTTGGTCTGTCCCGCACAGAGCATAGCTCCGACTTTACCCTTCATCTTTGCTTTGCGGACATCTACTTGTTGTAAGGAAGTTCGATCGTGACAGTCTATTCAAGCACATAACCAAAGATTTAGATATATAAAACGCAACATGCAAGAGACGGAAAGAAAAAAAAAATCTAGATCCACATAACCAAAGGCAAGAACACTTAATCAGCAAGTAAAACCACATATGCGGCATCGACGAGATGATCCAAAAAAAGATGTTTAGTCTTCATACCACTCTAAGTTGCAATCCCAGAGCTAAACATATATCAACCACGCACATATGAATATATTCGACGTGTAACTAGTCTAAATTCTCTCAAGCCCTTCTGAAAAACTGTGGCATACACTTCAAGCAATTAAAAATGGTTTGTAAGGAAAAATGGTTCTTATTGATCCCAGCCATGCGTCTATCAACCATTAGTCGACATAGTACCTATAAACCAGACCGGCCTACTCAGACCTAAACACTACCCAACATAAACACCAACACGCCTTCATCCCAAGCTTGACGTCATTGATGGAACCTCCGGTGACGGCAAGATTCTTCGATGGGCCTGCGACATGCCACATTGTTTTACTGATGATAGATGGCAAAAAGAGAAGAAGAAGAGAGCGAGAAAGAGTCTTAGAGAGGGATTAGTGGGAGTGACTAGAAATTTATAGGGGCCAAACACATAAGCGAATAGAGAAAGAAAGGAAAAATGATTGTGGCTTTGATTGGATAAGGAAGTTGGGAAAAAAATTAGCGATTGTTTCCCCCCCTTTTCTCCCTCTCTTTTCCTCTATGAAAAGAAATATATATCCTAATGCTTAAACATGAAATGCTTGACGAAACAATTTCTCCTTCAAATCTCAAGTATGCATTTGATTAGTTATGTTAGTGGTTGATAGATAAAAGATGAGCTATATTAATTATATTTCGCCTTCCTAAAAGAATGATGGTTGAGACCATTTCATTTTTTGCTATGCAATGCCAAATAAAAAAAAAGATCGAATCATTACGAGGATCGAGCACGGCATGAAGATCACTCCGGACTTGAGCAGTAGAAGATCCACTCCATCATTACCACGTACAACGGCGCTTGTAAAAGCCACCCAATCTCTCGCCATTAAGTTCCTCATCATGCGATGGAGAGAAGCAAGCACTCAACTATTCCCAAGGCGAGGAACATTCAATTTGAGGATTGGACATAACGATGATAGACCACAAAGGTCAAGGGTTTGGCTTTGGAGATAATTCCCCTCCGATGACTTTGGCCAAAAACATTATCTCGTGAGCTTAAGCACTCAGAAAATATAAAATCCGAAAGTCTCACGTCAAATGAGGGGTTTGGTCGTGAAAAAATAGGTAACGAAGAATTTACAGCGTGCCTTGTCAACCGTCCAATGAATATTAGACGTATGCTCAACTTCTCTAAATAACTAAACAAAGGTAATTCATCTGCACATATTTATGCCCCTTAAGTATAAGACACTCTAGCATGCCAACATTATAAAACATAAATTAAAGGACACTCATTTATAGGTCCTTGATGACTTCAACTTGCATGGCTTTGTGGGGGTTATGGAATCCTTATCAAGATCGACGGTCTTAAAAATAATGGAAAAAGATAAGTTGGTCAGCTCACCAAGCTAGACGATAGGGTGGTCAACTACTGACCACAAATTTCATTTCTTGAAATTGGATCACTTGTTGAAACCAAATTTTGACTGCCCAATTCTTTTTTTAATTACTTTTATATACTTTTATTTTAACATAAAATTAGAACACAAAATTATAAGAGGTCCCACACAAGTACGCATCACATATCCACTTGATATGCTTGTTAGTTAAAAGTCCACATCTGACATGTTCGGTTCAAGTTGCGCCATTGAGTGAGGATACTATCACCCAAGCGAAGTCCTTAAGAATTTGCATAATTGTGGAAACAATACCCACTGTAATCTTTTTATTTGGGTGGAGAATAATATCTACTATTTTACAAGTTCCAACTTATTGTTTGAATATTATCAATTAGATATGTCTCATTAGAACCTTGATTATGTGGACCCTCTTATAATTTTGTCTTCTAATTTTAATTTTCAACAAAATGCATCAACATCAACATCACTTTTATTCAAAACCAGTTGGGGTTGGCGGTCGATGAACCCGAAGCGAAAAGCTTAAAATATACTAAAATAAAAGTAAAAATATAGATACCAAAAATAAATAAATAAATAGAAAGGACTAAACATGGTAGACATGGCCACGGGCCGGTTCGGCGATTCCGGTTCGTGGTTCGGAACCGCCGGCCCAACGGCTACTAGTCGTTGGGTGCCGTTGGGGGGCAACGGCTATTTAGCCGTTGCCCCCTTTTTTATTTATTATTTATTTTTTTTTAAATTAAATTTAATATCAAAAATTTTCTTATAAATACCCCCATCCCCCATTCATTTTATTCACAATTTCTCTCATTCTTCTTCTCTCAATTTCTCAAATTCTCAATCTCAAATTCTCTCAAGTCGCGATACTCGATCCACTTTCATTTCTCTCGAAATTCTTCATTTCTTTTTTGTTGGAAATTCTTGAAAAATGGCAAGTGGAAGCCGTGGCGGGAGGGGTAAGAGCCCGATGGCGCCGGTGGGATCGTCCAATTATCCTCAATCTCATAATCCTCAAGATTATGCATATTATGGCTTCGACGACGACGAAATTGAAATCGACAATATTCCAAATGTCGAGCGGCCCGTTCCAACACAAAGTAGCATGAATCCTCCCACCGAAGAAGCGTCAATAACGATGGAACGAGAGGGGTCATCCGTTTCCTCGATATGGGAGCACTTCACGAAGACGCACGTTGAAGAAAACAAATATCAACTTACTTGCAAACATTTTGGAAAAAATTACAAATTCGTAAGTGGTCAAGGCTATGGAACATATCAATGGCATTTGAGGTCAAAACATCCAACGCTAGCTGGGATCGACACTCGTCAACAACAAATTTCCGGGTACGCCAAAACTAATGCTCCTCCTTTATTCCGTTATAGCGAAAATGTTTATAAAGAAGAATTAGCTAGATTTACGGCCGTAGAACATTTATCATTTAATTTTGGTGAGAAATTTGGTTTTAATAATTTTATACAAAATGCATGTACTCCACAAGCAAAACCCGTTTCTAGAAATACCGTTAAACGCCAAATTTATAATTTGTATAAAAAAGGAAAAGAAGAATTAAAAATATTTTTTATGAATTATAATGGACGTGTGCATATAGGTAGCGATATTTGGACCGATCCTTGGCAAATTCATTCTTATATGGGTATTACGTGTCATTGGATAGATGACGATTGGAATATTCAAAAAAGAATTATTGCATTTCGAGTTTTTGAGGATAGACATACGGCAATTAATATTTATAGATTAATTAGACAAGTTTTAGAAGAATATTGTTTGGTTGAAAAAGTTTTTTCTATTGGTTTTGATAATGCCGCGGCAAATACCGCTTTTATTGAAGACTTGGAAAAACTTTGTAAACCCACTTTTGGTGGAGAATTTTTTCATGTTAGATGTGCTTGTCATGTTTTAAACTTAAGTGTACAAGAAGGTTTACAAACTCTTAACGTTTTTCTCGACCCAATAAAAATCGCAATTCAATATTTATGGAGACATCCCCAAATTATGAAAGATTGGTGTAGATTTTGTAAACAAAATGGAAAAAGGCCAAGAAGATTTTCAAGAGATGTTCCAACTCGTTAGAATTCCACGTACGAATTGCTTAATCAATCGTTTGAATATAAAGATTTATTATGTGCATTTATTTCGACTAATATTCCTCAACTTGAGTTATTACCACAACATTGGAATATTTGCCAAAGAATTTTAGATTGTTTAAAAGTTTTCAATGATGCAACTTATACTTTATCCGGTGTTTATTATCCTACGACTCATTTATTTATAATAGAGTGTGTTAATATTGCTGGTATTTTTGAAGAATATGAAGACGATGAACAATTAAGTGCAACTATTAACGCAATGAAATTAAAATGACTAACTTATTATAAACATATTCCTTTTATTTATTTGGTTGCTTCTGTTTTCGATCCACGTACGAAATTAGAAGGCGTAAAAGATTTTTTGACTATGTATTATGGATGTCTTCATATAGAAATAGATTTAGATATTAATTTATTAAAAGGGATGGTTAGCAACTCAATAGTAGCATTATATAATGATTATTATAATAGATATAATACCACTGATATTGGATCTTCTTCTCAATTTAGTCGCGTAGAAAACGAGAGCGGAGGTAAAATGAGTAAAGGGTATAAAATGCTAATGAGCAGGCAAAAAAGATAAAGGGGGCACACGGATATTTCCGAATTTGATCACTATTTAAGCACTAACTTTGAGAATAACTCATTTGCAAGTGGCACAGATTTTCAAATTTTAGAGTGGTGGAAGGAGCATTCGAGTCAATATCGAATTCTCTCTATCATCGCTAGACAGGTTTTAGCAACTCCTTGTTCAACAGTTGCGGTTGAACAAGCTTTTAGCGCTGGAGGCAACATTTTGGACGATCACCGTTCAAGATTATCTCCGCAGTCTGTGGAGGCTCAAGCTTGTGTCGATGATTGAACGAAGGCTCAATATCGACAACAAGAGATGGATCGCAACGTAGAAGAACAATTTTTCGATGATGGAGCGAGCACCATAACGGGAACCACCGCCGGAAGCGACGATTGACGATGAGGTAAGTATGGGGTTATCAAAGGTAAAAGAACTACATGGGCTTTGATTCTTCTATCCCCAAGAAGATATGTAGGCACTTAATGATAATTCATTAAGTCAAACCCTTTCTCTCTCCCTTTTTTTTTACTCTAAGTTTGATTACAATTTTATAAAATTTTACTTGAAATTTTATTACTTAAAAATTTGATTTGATTTTGAAAATCAAAATTCCCAAAGTTTTCAAAAAAAAAAAATCGGGCCGGTTCAGGGTTCCGGTTCCGGTTCGGAACCGGAACCGGCCCGGAACCGGAACCGGTGGCCACGGTTCCGGTTCGGAACCGGAACCGGCCCGGAACCGGAACCGGTGGCCACGGTTCCGGTTCCGGTTCGGTCTCGGGGCCGAACCGGAACCGTCCGGTTCGGAACCGTAGCCATGTCTAAAACAGGGCACTCTGGAATATAGGAAATCCCCCCCTCTACAGTGCGGATAGCTTTCCTCCACTCCGTCCTAAGGCAGATCATACACCAATCTATTTCCCACTCTATTAAATCTTGTTTTACTACCTTCCCCCAAGTAAGTTTCGGCTGACCTCGTCCTTTCTTCATATCGTTTTCTCGGTAACACACTTCTGTTTTTATCGGAGCATCTAAGAGTCTACGAAGAATATGTCCAAACCATCTCAATCTATGTTTTCTCATCTTCTCTGCCACATGTGCTATTCCAACTTTTCATCGAATATCGTCATTTCTTATCTTATCCATCCTTGTATGACCACACATCCACTTTAACATTCTCATTTCCGCTACTTCAATTTTATGCTCATGTTGCTTTTGTACCGGCCAACATTTAGCTCCGTATAGCATTGCAGGTCTTATTGCTGTTCTATAAAATTTTCCATTTAACCTAAGAGGGATTTTGCGATCACACAAAAAACCTGATGCACTGCGCCATTTCATCTAACCTGCTTTGATTCTATGGCTAACATTTGATCCCAAATATTTGAAAGCATCTTTCTTAGGTACCTCCTGTCTAAGTATATCCACAGATTCTTGATCATCTCCTCTTGTCGTGGCGAACTCACACTTCATGTATTCCGTCTTATTCCGACTTAACGTAAATCCTTTGGTCTCTAACGTGTTTCTCTATAATTCTAATTTAGCACTGACCCCAGCCTTGGTTTTATCAATAAGTATAATATCATCTGCGAACAGCATACACCACGGCACAGGCCGAACCTTGATGTGAACCTACTGTGATCGGAAAATAACTTGATGTGCCATCACAGACCTTCACACATGTAATAACACCATCATACATATCCTTAATTGCCTCTACATACTTTAATGATACTTTTTTCTTCTCAAGAATCCACCACAAAACTTTTCTTGGGACCCTATCATATGCCTTCTCGAGGTCAATAAATACCATATGTATATCCTTCTTCTTTTCTCGATATCTTTCCATCAACTGTCGTATTAAGGATAGCCTCCATGGTAGATTTTTCTGGCATAAATCCAAATTGATTTACAGAGACCTTGGTTTCTACTCTCAAACGATGCTCAATAACTCTTTCCCACAATTTCATTGTATGGCTTATAAGCTTAATGCCCCTATAGTTGCCACAGTTCTGAATATCCCCCTTGTTCTTGTAGATAGGCATAATCATACTCTTCCTCCATTCATCAGGTATCTTATTAGCTTGGAGAATCTTGTTAAACAGTTTAGTCAACCAACTTATTGCCACATTCCCTAAGCATCGCTATACTTCAATAGGGACACCATCTGGTCCTAAGGCTTTACCAGTCTTCATCTTCTTTAAAGCATCCTGAACTTCTTGTGCGCTAATTCTACGCACAAACCTTCTGTTTAACTCATCAGAAGCGTCCACCAAATCCACCTCGCCTCGATCGCCCTCCCCATTATAAAGCTTGTTAAAATAGCTCACCCACCTTTCCTTCACTTCTTCATCTTTTACTAATAATTTTTTATTTTCATCATTGATACATCTAATCTGTTTCAAGTCTTTACTTTTCTTGTCCCTTATCTTGGCAAGCCTATGAATATCTTTTTCTTCCTCTTTGCTCTCAAGTTTTTTTATACATATCAGAGAAAGTCTTGCCTCTAGCCTCTCTCATAGCTTTCTTGGCATTTTTTTATTGCCAATCTAAAGTTTTTCCAATTCTCTTCATTAAGACATTTATGCAGACATCTAAAGCACTCCTTTTTCTTCTTAATTACCTCATGCACCTCTTCATTCCACCACCAAGTTTCCTTTGTCTGAAGTTCGTGCCCTTTACTTTCACCTAGCACCTCTTTTGCCACTCTCTGTATGCATTTAGACATCTCACTCCACATCCTATTTACTTCTCCCTCTAGTTTCCACGGTCCTTCTTGAAACATTTTTTCCTTGAAATCGGTATGTTTTCCCTCATTTAACTTCCACCATCTTATTCTGGGATTTTGAGCCCTTCGCGGCATATCAACAAAATGCATAAAATTTAAAAAAAAATTGGGAGGTCAAAATCTTGAAAGCGGATCAGCAAGTGATTCGATTTCAAGAAACAAAATTTGTGATCAGTGGTTGACCATCCCACCGACTAACTTGGTGGGACAGTCATCTTTGTTTTATCCTTAAATAATCCAAGGAATGCGACATCAGCACCAACTGCCAAAAAGAAGTCAACTTCACTTAAAAACTAACTTGGGAGTGAATTTCAGACTTTGCCGTCCATCCTCGGAAACAACCGGCGATCTATTTTTTCAGGCAACACCAAAGAGAAAGCAAACGCTTTTG
Organism: Psidium guajava; assembly: GCA_016432845.1. Classification (NCBI taxonomy): domain Eukaryota; kingdom Viridiplantae; phylum Streptophyta; class Magnoliopsida; order Myrtales; family Myrtaceae; genus Psidium; species Psidium guajava. The sequence goes on along the minus strand of CM028226.1, from coordinate 16,375,526 downwards.
CCTTAACTTGGTTTCAGTCGAGGTTTCAAACTGACATTTTTCTCTTCCTTTCCCTAAGAAATTCACATGCAAAATTTTCATGAACCAGTTCAGCGGAGTCGTAGTAGAAACTGGTTAGTATATTACCAGTGCACGACTCGCTTGATGCGATTTCAAGTGGAATGAACATGAGAAAGGAACGAAAAAAAGATTACTATCGTGTTTTAAGGGCAACAGTTAATATGATGGTAGGAAAAATGAGGCTTGGAAGCACGACCTAGAAACTCCATTAGAAGACGCTCCTAGTGGTCAGATGCTAACGATCGAATAGACAAGAGGAGAACGCGTCACGAAATAAACAATTGAATTCATTGTTCGACAGGAAATCACCAGCAGCATTCCATGAGATTAGTGTCATTGCAGTTGCATTTTTTATTGTATAATCATCATCAGTTTGGCCATTGTCACGATCCGAAAAAATCGGTTTCTCAATTTTTAAAGTTAATGGATTACCAGGTTAATTAAATTGAATTAACTAGCCTAGTTCGAACCCTCCCAAGTTCTACCGAATCGTGACTTAGGTTCAATTTCATCAAAAGAAGGATTTATCTTGGAGTCGCCACTAATAATTTTTGGTAGGTTGATTAGATACCTAAATAAAGCATCGGCAGAAATACTTTATTCCTACGAACCAGAGATTAATGAGTTCGGGGACTTGGTTACGCTAATATTTCTACTAGCGCCCTTTCGGTACCAATTTCATGAAAATGTTCAACTTGGCAATTTTGATGAATTTTCACTTAAGATTCAAATGTGCAATTTTTTTGGGTTTTCTTTTTTAAATGCATGCAATGCAAATGCAATTACATAAATGCAATTAAGACATGAAACTACATGATTTATGCATTCTAGATTACATGACAAGTATGATGAACATGCATGATGGCTTTTAAAAAATTGGGTTTTGATGCAAATAAGTATGAATCCTATTTTAGATGACATGCAATATGAAATCTAATTTATATGACATGCGAATACGAAGACATATTGTTGACACCTGATTTTTAATCATTTTTTCTATTGCTAAAGTAATAAAAAATCCATAAAAATTCATAAAATTGAAAAATCAACTTTGGGGACCTTAGCCAAGCCTAGGGAACCAATTTTGACCAAAAAACGATTTTTCATATTTTCAGTATTTTTACGTATTTTTTATTTATTTATTTTCGAAAATTAATAGAAAATCCATAAAAATTCATAAAATTGAAAAATCAACTTTGGGAACCTTAGCCAAGCCTAGGGAACGAATTTTGACCAAAAAATAATTTTTCATATTATATATATTTTAATTTTTTTTTTAAAAAAAATACAAAAATATTTGAAAATTTTGGAAAAATAACATTTGAGGCCAAAAAAATACACAAAGATAGTTAATATTTTTATTTTAAATCTATTTTCATATTGGCCATCGCAAATTCAGAAAAATCCAATTCGAGTCACGTGTTCCTTCACGAGTATAATCTCGAATCGGGCCTAAAAAAATTTAATTTGAGTCAACTTATTTTTAACTTTCACTTTTTATGAGTTGTGACATTGTCTTCTAATATTTTAAATTTTCATCTTGGCCCAATTATACCCAGAATGACTTAATTTTGCAAAAGGGCTTTAATTAAATTATGCATTATTTTCAGCGACAAGAAATGAGCTTAAATTTGACATGTGGTAAATTTTGGTGTGTCAAAAATTATGAGGAGATTTGGACTTAAAGAAATATATTTTTTCAGGGACTGAATTGTAAATACTTAAAATTCAAGGACTAGAGTGCAAATACCTAACTCTTGAAGGATTATTTTACAAATAATAAAAAGAAGAGTTAGTGGATAAATTAGAATAGAGAAGGGAAGATGAAGAAGAGGAGATGAAGAAGAGAAGTTGGAGAAAAATGGATGGAGAAAATAGGATAAGAATAGAGAAGGGAAGATGGAGATGAAGAAGAGTTAGTAGAGAAATTAGAATGGAAGATAAGAATAGAGAAGGGAAGATGAAGATTAAGAAGAGTTAGTGGAGAAATTAGAATGGGAGATAAATATGGAGAAGGGAAGATGAAGATGAAGAAGAGTTAGTGGAGAGATTAGAATGTGAGATAGAGATGGAGAATGGAAGATGAAAATGAAGAAGAGTTAGTGGAGAAATTAGAATGGGAGATAGAGTTAGTGGAAAAATTAGAATGGGAGATAGATGAGTAGGTTATAAAAGGAGGAAGAAGTGAGCTTGAGAGAGGGATTCTTGGGAGAGAAAATTTGAAGTGTTTGGGAGGATTTTTTTTTTTGGAGAGAAAATTTTGGATGTTTGAGAGAGTTTTGGGAGATTGAAGAAAAATTTGAGAGAAAGAAAATACCAAAAGAGAGAGAATTTTGAAGATGATGGGAGTTCAAAGCTAGGGATTATCATCACAAATTCCTTCATCGATCAATATAAATCAAGAGTTCATCCTCGTCAACGAGCAAGCAAATTCGAGCTAAGTGTTTTTATTTATTCATTTGTTTATGGTTTTACTTGCAAATTAGCACAAATTGTATACACTTTCTCCATCTCCTTTTTTTTTCCATATTTTATGTCAGGAGAAGGATATCTCTACGTCAACAGCAAAAATCTCGTAGATATGCAAAAATCGGCCCAGACAAGCTCCTAAGCTGTCCACCGATTTCTCAACTGATCTGTGACTAAAAGTCCCTCTTAATTCAAAAGAAACTCTCTATATTGGGAACATAGAGAGCGAAAATCAATTATAGAAATCCCTCCCAAAAAAATGGGAGATAAGTACTCTTTCCACTCTTCTGGTTTTAGGTGCAGATTAGCACATATTTTGTATACTGACACTTCACTCTATTTTATGTCAGGAAGCCGCAGCTCTATATCAATGGTCAATCCTATGGAAGCACAAAATCGGCTTGGAGGAGTCCTCAAGCGCGCACAAATTTCAAATTGTTGAATCAATTCGTTGTATTTCATTTTAAAAAATTCATACCCCAAAATGGAGAGGACAAAGTCCATCCGCAATTTAAATACCTGCACCATAAATCCCAAAGGGAAGAGCCAAGCCAATGCTTAGCCTCCCATTGGAGGTTTTTACTTATTGTAGTTAAATATCTGCAACTTAAATACCTGCACCTTAAATCCCAAAGGGAAGAGCCAAGCCAATGCTTAGCCTCCCATTGGAGGTTTTTACTTACAGTTGTTAAATACCTGCACCTTAAATCCCAAAGGGGAGAGCCAAGCCAATGCTTAGCCTCCCATTGGAGGTTTTTACTTACAGTAGTTAAATAACTGCAACTTAAATACCTGTACCTTAAATCCCAAAGGGAAGAGCCAAGCCAATGCTTAGCCTCCCATTGGAGGTTTTTACTTACAGTAGTTAAATACCTGCAACTTAAATACCTGTACCTTAAATCCCAAAGGGAAGAGCCAAGCCAATGCTTAGCCTCCCATTGGAGGTTTTTACTTACAGTAGTTTAAATACTTGCAACTTAAATACCTGTACCTTAAATCCCAAAGGGAAGAGCCAAGCCAATGCTAGGCCTCCCATTGGAGGTGTTTATTCACTGTCATGTACTTCCTATAATTTAATTTTTGAATCATCAGACTCAAAAGATGAGTAGGTCGTAATACTGCACAGAAGTCGTTAACACACTCCCTCTTTCGGCTCCAGGGAATCTTTAATACTTAAAAAAATATAACAAATAAAAATATATACCATCCATGCATCCTATTTAAAAAGTGAAAACACAAAAGAGAATACCCTACTAGAGCTTTAGGAATAAACCAAGCCTGAGTTGCCGGATTAGGATATCCATGAAATTAAGGTACCGAAAGGGCATTAGTTTTAATTAACTAGTGTAACCAAGTCCCCGAGCTCATAATCTCTGGTTCGCAGGAATAAATTAGTTCTCCCGCTAATTTATTTAGGTTTCTAATCGACCTACCAAGAACGATTAGTGGCGACTCCAAATTTTAAAATCATTTAAACAAAAACCAAAGTTGCGATTCGGTAGGGCTTGGGAGGGTCCGCGTTAGGTTAGTCAAATCTAATTAACCTAATAATCCGTTAACCCCTTTTAAAATTTAAAATTTTTTTAGAGGGTCGCGACACATATGAATACAACATGCAAATGTAGACATACAAATGCGACATGAGAACGTAGACGTACAAATACGGCATGCGTACGTAGATATACGAATGACATACGTACGTGGACGAACGAATATGACATACGTACATGGATATATGAATACAACATGCATACGTGACATACGTACACGACATGCGACATGAATACACGAATACGTAACATGCGTACGTAGACATGCATACGCGACATGCGACATGAATATATGAATACGACATACGTACGTGACATACGAACATGGACATGCGTACGTGAATATGCGTACATGACATGGCAAAATATGCATGAGCTATACTATATGAAATGCACATGAAAGACATTTTTTGAATTTTTATATTTTCCACATTTTTTGTATTTTTGGATTTTCTACATTTTTTTTTAGATTTTGGATGTATTATAAAAGATTGCAAAATTACCCAAAGCAAACAAAGATGTGAAGAGAGAGCAGGTAAAATAAAACTATCATAAGGACAGTGAAAATAAAACCCGCATCTCGTCGGGTGAATAATTACAGACCAATTAAATAAAACCCGAGACATGATCGGGAATACAAAAATGGACCGGAATGGACATCGGTCAAACACCCGTCGCCAAGCCTCGTGGGTTAGGAGCACAACAAAATGGACCGGAATGGACATCGGTCATACTCCAGTCTTCAAAGCATCGGGCTGAAAGCCAAATGAAAATAATGAACTATCCAATCGGACATGCACAATCACTAATGAGTTAAGACAATTCAAACGCTCAAAGAAAGTTTAACACGTGCTGATTAAACTTCATTGAGACCATTTTTTACATTTTCCAATGTATTAACACAAAAAATACGAATTAAACCATACTGTCTATGAACATTCTTAGGGAGAAAGCAGTAACCATAAAATACAATAGAAATAATGAAATGTATGCAAAAATTCTGAGATTTTTTATGTGGATGGGAAAATGTGTCGTTGACAAATTTCATGTTTTACATTCTTATTGAAGAGACACTCATTTTCGTGTAGAAAATGGTCTTTCATGAGAGCTCAGCAGCAAACAAACAAATTTGACAGAACAGACATACTTCAGGATTAAGCTCAAATGGACACTCAAATCTCAAAATTAATGCACCAAACTTTCCAGTCTACTAAACAAGACCCCAATGAACAACTTTCATTTTTTGTGAAGTTTCAAAAGAAGACTCTAAACATGAGATAACTACGAATCAATATGACCACGCACAGAAAAACACTCAGACTCAAGGACGTCAACAGAATTGCATGATTTCATTAAATGCATTAAAAATATGAAACGTGCATGAATATTTTTGTATTTTTTATATGTTATGCATTAAGATCTTATGAACAAATTTCATGAGAGGTCTTTATGAAACGAAGTCTAGAATAACCCATGGAAAATCATTTAGCGTGAAAGGTCAGATCAGAAAAATTCCATCTCAGGTTCTGATCACCATATTTCCAGATGTTTTCTCTCAATTTCGGGACCCTTTTGACATAGCAAACGACGTCCATTTTCGCGCCATAATATATCAAATCGAAGATCTCGAAGTCATCTACGAATGTTCAGTATATTTGTTTTCAAGATTTCGTCATCTAAACACGAAAAATTGAGTTACCAGATAATTGCACATGCTGATGCGCCTAGAGCTCGTTGGAGATGAATGCTTGTTCCACGGCGGCGAATTTTTATCTCTTAAAATTTTTTCTCTTGAAATCTCTCCAAATTTTTTTTCCTCCTTCAAAATCTCTTCTCCTCCTCTTTTATAGGCAACTCTTTCATCTCCCTTTTTTCATCTTCATCTTCCATTCTTATTTTCATCTTCCATTCTAATTCTTCATCTTCCCTTCTTATTTTCATCTTCCATTCTAATTCTTCATCTTCCCTTCTAAATCCACCATCTTCCATTCTCCATCTCCCCTTCTAATTTCTCCATCTTCTCTTCTCCATCTTCCTTTCTAATTTCTCCACTAACTCTTTTTTGCAAAATAATCCCTAAAATTTTATGTATTTACAATTCAGTCCCTGAAGTTTTATGTATTTGCAATTCAGTCCATGTGGAAAAATTTCTTTTAAGTCCAAATCTTCATAAGGCTTTCGGCATACCTCCCTCGCGCTCAGTCCAATCGTCTGTCAATTTAAGCTCAAATACTCCGTCGTTAGCTATAATAAAATGCATGACCGACAAAAAATTAAATATGCAATGCATGAAAAAATTAATTTTTGGTGAGAACTAATTCTCATTTTTTTATGTACTTAAGTGAATAAAAGTCAAAATTTAGGTGTCAACAGCCATCATAGTAAAAAAAGTCAACAAACTAGTTAGCTGATGAATTTGACAAAAAAGCAAATTAGTCGGTGGAAAAAGATTAAACAAAGGACTAAGGGCACATGGGCTTTTAAAATAAGACAAAAGTTCCCTACGTCTTCTAAGTTTCTAGGAACTGTCTAGGTTATTTCGCTTGAAAAGACGCATTATCTGAGAATAAGATGGATGTCAAATGTGAGGTTTAGAAGTTAAACATTAGGTAACCCATCTTAATCACAGCAAAGTCAGCGGATAGGTAGTTGAATATAACAACCAAAATCAAGTAGAGAACACGACATCACAAGCCATGGACAGACAAATAAACAAAGACGAGCTATATTAAAAAAATGAAGTTGTAGCTTGGTCAAATTACTTAAGCCAAAACATATACTGTCTATATTGAAATGCTTGGTGGTTGTTCTTTCTTTGTTCTTCTTTTGTTTATGAGGTAAAAGTAAAACTCGACGTCCACGAGGGTTGATCAGATGGATAAGGTTTTCTTGACTTCTGCCTAGAAATTGTCTGTTTACCACGTAATAAAGCAATTCCACAGATTGGAAAAACAGGAGAAAAGGGAAAATTTTAATAACAAGAACTTACACCCTCTATTTTCTATAATTGCTCGACTTCCTAGATTCAAAGTGAAGTTTTGTAAAATCTAGAGATACAAAAAAAAAAAAAAAAGAAGAGGGAAAACAAAAATTAGAGAATGCTTAAGGTAAGATGAGAGCAAATTGGGGATGGAACTTTTTTTTTCGCTTCAAATAGAAGATGCCTCTTTATTTTAGCTGGATCGAAAGAACAAGGATGATAATAGTATATAATGTGTAACTACAATAATTGATAAGAAATTAAAATAACAACAAAGATAAATCATATAAATTGCAATTGATAAAGACATTCTCTTTACTTTAAACAAATAACAAAGTTAAATTAATCTGAATTTGATCAATGGGGCTTTTTTTCCCCTCAAAAGTACTAACTTCTGAAAGTGATAATCAGACAAATAAATCTTGCAAGGTTGGATAATCAGAAAAAAAAGATAGCGACAAAAAGAAGTAAATATAGACCTTTTTAATTGTTTTCTCAATGTGGCCTAGGGTACTTTTGTCATTATAATCTCCAAGAATCTCCACGAAGAATGGTGAAAAAGACGTGGTAGAACCATGTGTTGTCGCGTAAATATGCTTTCCCAATTAATTATTGAGATTGACACTTAGAACCTCTTATGAAAGCATCACCTCTTTAATTTGCAAAACCCCATTGTAAGAACCCCACCTCATTCATTGTATGACGAAGTTAATTATTGCCATTGACTCCCAAAGCCTCTTATTAAGCATCATCTTACTCATTGCGCAAAACTCAGTTATGATCAGCGCTTTTCATTTATATTTGCAAGATGAACGAAGACATACTGGCTTCAAGAATTCTTAATTAAAGCGGTTTACCTTCCTTATCTTGCATTTCCGGGGAAGGATCATCGCGAAAATGCGGTATGTTTTAAAGGATTTCCACTTGTTGATTTTAAAAATCTGAAATAGGTCCTTCTAATTACTTATCGGATTACAAAACTAATCATTGACATCGAGACTCAAACCTCTTACGAATTTATATTATAAGTAACATGTTACAAATTTAATCGATAATGTTAAATTAAAATGAGACTATGACGTTTTTCCCTTGGAAAACTAACTGCTGAGAGTGATATTCTGACCAATAAATCTTGCAAGGTCAAACGAGAAGGTTGAGAAAGTGTGATGGCATTTTATACAGCACGGTCAAATCTTGCAGAGCTACTCACCTTAGAGTTTTTCATTTTGTTGTGGCCGTCAAGAATCTCAACGTGGCTGCCCACCCATCGGTAGCCCAGTTGATAGGTGGGCTTGAGATTGTGCATTCACGAGCGCTAAGTTTTGAGTTCAAACCCTCTATTGGACATTGGTGATTTAAGTGGAGGGTTGTAGTGGTGGGTTGCTGTGTTAGCCCTCCCGAGGACTAATCGTATTTCACCTCTGGTTTGAGCGCAAGCTCGCCAGCTGCGCGGATATTTTGGTTATCAAAAAAAGAATCCCAGTGTGGTTGATATTGAACCAATGAAAATTGATAGCCGCTACAAAACCTTAGAACAACACTCCCAAGATCTACATATCTAGAAATAGAACGTTGTACGAAGAAAGAAAAGGGTTTGTGCACTTGATGTTAAATTCTTGTTTCAAGCGGAATCATGATGGTTCAAACGCAAGATCTTCTCCTCTAACACCCTCAAAATGACTAGCTCGATGAGTGACCCCTCATGGTTCTCTAAAATCGTTATGTGAGGTGATTGTGAATCGCAAATGGTTAGAAGAGGTACCTTAGCGTCATTTATAGAGTTTTCAAATGGGGCCTCTCATCACAGGCCGGGCCGAACTCGGCCTACACTAGCTAAGCTCATATTGAATTAGTTAAGGATCCTTATATATTCTCTTATTAAATCAATCCTATAAATGATAAATTAATTCTGTAAAACGGTAATTACAATCTCAATTAATATAAATTTAGAAAACTCTAACAAAAATATCTTTGGCGTGAGAAAAAACGCTCACCACAAAATCCGGGTCCGCGATGGTGTGCTTTTTTACCAGTTTTTCCTTTTCTGGGCCTGAAATGCTGTTAGCACGCGTGATTGCTATCATTTCCCTAGGGATTATGTCTAATGTGCCAGGAAAATGCTAGCAAAAGTGATTTACTACACTCTTTAGCTCTTTTTCACTTTGTAGCTGTCAAGAATCCCCGTGTGGCGTGAGAAGAACGCTCACCACGAAATCCGGGTCTTTTCCTTGAAATGTTGGGTTCCCCCACATTTTCAAAGTCTTTCTGTGAGCTACTATCGGCACGCGTCATTCCCTTGGGATATGTAACAAGTGCCAAAGAAAATGCAAGCAAAAGTGATTGAGGACCCTCTTTAGCTTTTTCGCAAACCATCCTCTCCTGGAATCGTGCACACCAGAAGTAATTCAACTCACGATGGCGTTGGTGACGATGAAGAGAAAAAGGGACTCGGACACAGCAACATCTTCCTCGACGGGTGGAGGTAGTGAGTTGGGAGCTGAATTCGACGTGTTCTTGAATTTCAGAGGGCCGGACACTCGCCTCAACTTCACCGATCACCTCTATCACTCCCTAGATGGGGCTGGGATTCGCGTCTTCTTGGACGATGCAGAGATCCGAAAAGGTGAAAGGATTGGAGGCGAGCTTCTACATGCGATCAACAACTCCAGAATTTACGTGCCCATCTTCTCCAGAGACTACGCATCTAGTGCATGGTGTCTTCGTGAGCTCGCCCACATGGTGGAATGCTCGAGAAGATCGACGGACAAAGTGATTCTTCCCATTTTCTTTGACGTGGATCCTTACGATGTCAAGCTCAGAACTGGATTATACGTTGATGCCTTGAAAGGGCATGAAGACAGGTTCGGCTGCGATGAAGTGCAACGGTGGAAGGAGGCTCTAACGGACGTCGCTTCGATCAAAGGGTGGCACTGCAGAGATAGAGGGTAAGAGAGTTTCGTGGGCTTTTTTTCACTCCTTTTTCATGTCTTCAAATACGAATACGGTAAGCCTAAAATTATTGGCTTAAAAGACGAGTTTCGCGAGTACTGTGACAAACTCTTGTATTTAAATAAGTAAATGATTGCGAGATGCATATGGCTGAAGGAATTTCATAGCTGCTGCTGTCGGTATATGAAACAAGAGATTGATTAGGGAAAGAATTTGTGCTTCTTCGCAACAAATTAAAGTGAGGTTGTCCTTATGGATTTTGCTGTAATTGGTGTAATTTGCTTCCGAGGTTACCTTTTCGGGGGGATCAACTCAGATCAGCCGATTTTTCTTATTGTTTTTCCCTTTCTTTGGGGCTAACAATAAATCTTATGTGATTCGAGGACAAGAAACCTTTTTGAACTTTTATGTTCATTTTCTGGTAAATTTTAGTTACTTAACATTCTAGCCCCCCTCTCTATGAGCCCATGGTGTTAGAAAGTGATGTTGGAGTAGAGTTTCTGAAGTGATAACTCGATTTATCGAAATTCTTTTGAGGGTCGATGTTTAGCAGATTGATTTAGCCGGTTGAGGAAAGAATGTTTAGCTGTTTGTGGAGGCTTTCAGTTAAATTTGGTAAGATAATTAATTTAGATGGCGCATTTTCCTCATGGAAAGTCAATGATGATTTAGAAAATAGTTTTCTTATAATAATTGTTTATATAGTTTATGACAACGAAAGACTTTTATTACCAATGAAAATGTTTAAGCATAAATTATTGTTGATAATGAAAATATTATTAGTCCATTGATCCTTCTAAGAGATACATATAAATAATATATTCCAACGATTAATTTTCAACGAAATAAATGCATTGCATTCAAGAAGAAAATATAATCTGTTCTGACTATCCAACAAAGGAGTAGTGTTATGACTAATTTGATACTAACTTTACTTGATGCTTGCATAATTCAAGGATGACAGTGAATTTCTCGGGTTCAAGGTTCTCTATTAACTTTTGATTGTTGTATTTTTGACTTGGTAGTTTGGTTACACTCTTCTACTCTCTTTCTGTGTGCGTAATTCTGTCCTTTCTCATTGTGAAAAGATATGATGGATGTGCGTGTCTAAAATAGATATCTTGGCCTTAATTTGTTTTAGCTGCTACATAAAATTTTCTATTTCCGCTACTGATGTGAATGCCAAATTCGCATGTAGAAAAGCCTGGAACTTAAAGTTTTCATGTTGTTACTCAATCTGAACTTCTTGTATTGCAGCCAAGGGGAACTTATAAAACATGTTACTGATGAGATTTCGAGGAAACTGTCCATAGGAGTTAGAGTAGTGCCTGATGATTTGGTTGGGATTGATGATCATGTGCAAGCCGTGATGGATTTGTTAGGCAAAGACTCTCTCGATGTACGGTTTGTCATAATACATGGAATGGGTGGAATCGGTAAGACAACTCTCGCAAAAGTTATTTTCAACCAAATCACTTCTCGGTTTCAGGGTTGTAGCTTCCTGTCGGACGTTCGAGAATTTTCACAGCAGGGTAAAATTGAGAAATTACAAACCAGATTATTGTGTGACATCTTGAAATCTCAATCCATAAAGGTTCCTGATACCGATTCTGGGATCAACATGATTAGAGGAAGATGTCGCCACAAGAAAGTTCTGATTGTTCTTGATAATTTGGATAAAAGGGACCAGCTTGCAAAGCTAGCAGAAAAATGCGATTGGTTCGGTCCGGGAAGTAGGATTATTATGACAACTAGGGACATCAGTTTTTTGAAAATTAACAAGAATAATGCCTCAATGCATCCTAAAGTGTACTACTTCTACGAAATGGAGGAGATGCATAATTTTTTTGCCGTTCGACTTTTTAGTAGACATGCATTTGAGAGCGACACTCCTCCGCTTGAATATGACAGAATAACAAGAGAAATTGTGAAAGTCACTGGTGGACTTCCGCTGGCCCTTGTGGTCATAGGATCCTCACTTTGCAGTGCGACCGAAGAAGTTTGGGATGATGTCTTAGCCAAGCTGAAGAAAATGCCACACAAAGAAGTTCAGGGCATATTGAAGGTAAGTTATGACATGTTGGAATATGAGCAGCAACAAATATTCTTGGACATTGCATGTCACATGGCTGGTGAAAATAGAAGCGATGCAATTTCTATGTGGAGAGCTTGTGATTTTTTTCCCTATGAAGCCATCTCAGTTCTTCTTAAAATGTCTCTGATAAAAATTATGAATGACGACATTTGGATGCATGACCAACTCAGAGATTTAGGGAGGGAGCTTGTTCGTAGGGAGAGCTTCGAATATCCTGAAGAGCGGAGTAGAATATGGTGTTCCACTGTAGCAATGGATGTTATACAAAGAAAAGAGGTACGTATCGACTAAAGTTCTACTTTTCACTTCGTTTAGAAAATAGGAAAGGTCGGTACCATGTTAATTTACGAGAGAGCATGGTAGCTCAGTGGTAAAGAGGTCACACTGTCTTCCATGACATCATAAATTCGCCATGTGTAAGCGAATCTCTGGCCAGCTTGTGCTTTGGGCACGCGCTATCTCATGTGAGGATAAATCTTGCGTTCTGTCAGGCTGGTTAGGTTGCGGTAACAAGCTCGTATGACTACGGGTGAATTGCGTCATTATGGCTCGTGAGTCAAACAGATAGTTACGATGATTGCCCCTTTCCGTCCATTTACTAACAAAAAGAACAGATATTGCTTTAATTTCATGAGCATTCTTTTATGTCCACTAAAGCTAAGTGCTAATTTAGCTATAATTTCCTTTACTAGGGAATGGAAAAAATAGTGGCACTCAAACTGGGGGGACAATCTCAAGTGTGCAATATTACACGCGAAGACATTTTAAGGCTGGTAAAGTTAAGGTTCCTTGAATTCGAGGGAGGAAATTTTGTTGGGGACTTCCAAAATCTCCTTTTGGAGCTAAGATGGCTCTCCTGGCAAAATTGTCCGTCAGAGTTTCAAGCTACTAATTTCTCTCCAAGCAATCTGGTTGTCCTCAAAATTTCAGAATCCGACATTACAAATGATTGGGGTGGATGGAGCCAAATCATGGTATGATATTATGATATGACCAATTTACATTTACTCTTTTCTTGCATAGTGAATATGACGATCTTTGTACATTTTGTATGAATAATTTTACAGGGAAATTGTAGGTTAAAAGTCCTGCATCTTGTGGGCTGTAGAAGGTTGATCAAGACGCCTAACTTCTCTACATGCTTGACTTTGGAGAGACTCGTTGTGAAGGATTGTGGGAGGCTGGTTGAAATTGACCCATCCATTAGTATGCTGCTACATTTGAAGCACTTGGAAATTAATGGGTGTAATGGTTTGAGGGTGCTTAAAGGAGCTCCAACCGCGCTGAATCTAGGCACGGTACGTCCATCATGGCCAGACTCATTGGGTAATCTCAAGCGTCTATCAACCCTAAGGATGGAAAAGTTGGAACTCCTCGAACTTCCGGATTCAATAGGAGACATACCTGGTCTTCAACAGTTGTCTTTGAGTGATTCATCTGTGGAGAAACTTCCAGAGTCGATTGGGAAACTAAAATCTCTAGTTGAGTTGAATCTTTCTCGCACGAACATCATAGAGCTGCCTGGCTTGATTGGAGAGCTTAAGAAATTGGAGGTACTACTCATGGAAAGCTGTAAATTGAGAAAGCTACCTGAGGCAATAGGAATGTTGGAGAAGCTTGAATATTTAGAAGCTAGCGATTGCCGATTTTTGGAGGGAGAAATTCCGATGGAAGTTGGGGCACTATCATCTTTGAAAATCCTAAGCTTAGGAAATACCCGTATTTCTAAACTGCCGCCAACTATTAGTCAGCTTTCTGAACTTCAGGATTTGGGTTTGCGTGCTTGTGACGAGCTTCAACCTTTGCCGGAGCTTCCCACAAGTTTGACATCTTTGGACATTTCATCTTCAGCTTTACAGAGGATTCCGGATCTGTCAAACCTGACCAACCTAGAGTATCTGTTTTTATCTGATCATGGTCATCCTAGATATCTTAACATGCCTCGTGCACCACCAAACGCATGCCAATCTCAAGATTTGCAGTGGATTGGGAAGTTAACTAAGTTGACGTCCTTGAGATTGGACCTTTCAGACATGACCATATTGCCTGCTGACTTTAGTACCCTTACTGAGCTCCGAAACGCTGAATTACCAGGCTCCACCTTGCAATCTCTCGAGTGGATTCCACCTAACATTGAGGGGTTGAGGTTCTTTGATCTTGAGTCCACAGATGGATGGTCATGCCTTCACACCTTCAAATATTTGTCCAGAATAGACGTATGCAGGTCATGCTTGATAGAAATTCCACTGGATGTGCTTGGACAGTTGGAGAACCTTCGCCAATTGTATATATTGGACTGTCAATTCCTTGAGAGACTATGTCACCTACAAAGCTTAATGAAGCTAGTTTTTTTTGGGGTTACTAATTGTCCGGGGCTAGTTGAGATTCAAGGTCTCGAGCAATCAGAATCACTGGAGATATTATCTGTGTGTTCCTGCTCGTCCTTAAAAGAGCTACCAGATCTTTCCAGCTTACAGAACCTGGCAATGTTGCAATTATCTAGTTGCGACTCTTTGGAGAGAGTGCCTGTTGTAGCGAATGCGGAAACATGTCGTATGATTGTTTCTTCATGCAGGATGCTGCGTCGCGTTTCATAACCCTTGTCAGCTTTTGGAGTAGGAATGTTGTGAGGGGCAGCTTGCAATCCCCAACCAGAAGTGGCGGCATTTGAATGCCTTGCTCAGATTACTCGTCATCTTTTCTATTTGTATAGGTTGTGGAGGCAATAATGTTCTTGCCTTATCCTGAATTGAAAAATAGCTACACTTAGCTTCTTCTTTTTTTTAATTCTTGTACGCAAGATGCGATGAGACCCTTATCTCTTCGCTGCTAGTTATTTGGGTCATTTGCTACTAAAAATTTCCAAATCGCCTTGCAAAGGTTTCCCCGTACTCATCAATGAAGAGGAATCAGAAAAATGCAAGTCAGTGCCGCGTTGATTGTAGCTTGACTTCAACCGATCAGAAACTACGGCACGATTGCAGTCCTTGTGCAGTAAACAAGCGAATGACGATCAAGAAAGGAAAAAGAACTTGATCTTAGGTCTTCAAGTTGAGGTCTAGAACAGGCCCGAATGCTCAATTGCCGGCAATGGTAGGGGATCTCAAAGAAGAACTTTGAGCAATACTAGTCAAAATATTCCAGACTATGGATTTTACGGGTTTCAAAGAAGAAGTTTGAGCAATATTAGTCAAAATATTCCAGACTATGGATTTTACGATGCCAACACTTTGTTACTGTTGGGAGTGCGCAACAGAAGTTCAATACCTTCACCTAGGGAGATCGCCAAGAGGGAGTAGCCCATCAACATATCCAGCTGGACCCACCTTCAATGAAAAACTTAAACTAATGAGTTATGGGTCAATTAAGATATATTAACTGCTCAATACTGCATCAATTCTTCAATATGAGACTTCTCTAACATAACTAACATATGCATTTTAACAGCTGCATTAATCCAATACAGTAAATTCTTGGCTTCATCCACATTTATAGATAACAATAACATCTTTCAATCTTACGGACTTTCTTAAAAATTCAACATAGGTAAAGAAGCATAGTAGAGTACACCCCCCTTTTTCTATAACTCCCATACAATATGCATTTCCAGATAAATTGACAACTCAAAAAAGTGTAATTAACCTTACATGATTAGTCAGACTCTAATTTAATAGTGGATGGAAACAGCATAGTTTAATTTATACATGACCAGTAAACGCAAAGTCAAATAATTATTCAATTACGTAATGATAATTATACGTTCTATATACTTGTATTAGAGTGAGCGGGATAATGGATTGTGGGTTCACTTTTTTTGTTCTAATCATGTCCCTGGCCCAATTTGACAGCCACAAACCCAAGCCCAATCCTACATCATACAACAATATTTTTCAGAACAAAACTACCGGTGGGACAAACGGAGGTCTTAAGTACGAGAGATCAGTTTACGATGGTTGATCGTTGTTAGTGCCCTAGGTCCTGCTAGTCACATGATGTAACGAGAGGAAAATTCTATTTTAGACATAAATCAAACCATTCACTTTTCAAGAAGAACATAAATTTGAGTCCCATTTTTTGCCCTCTATGTATAATTCGGCCAATTACAATTTGACCTGATGCTTCAAGGGTGAAGAAGAGAAAGATACATGAGGGCAGTTCAGGCCCTAATTTTTAATTTTCCAAAATAGATATGTATCTTTGGAGACCTACATAATTTATTCTATCATCGACTCTCAAAACCTCCCATCTGCCAATTGTGCATAACTCAATGATAGGCACTCTATCTCATTTACTGCATGATAACCCCATAGATGAGGTCATAAATTTTCATCCTATGGTATATCTAACAACCACGCACATACACTTCGCATCAAGTAGAAAAAATTACCAAAGAAATCCTAAACCTATTGTAATTATGTCAATTCAGTCCTAAACCATTTTTTTTGTTCAGTTGAGTCTAAACTTTTTGCATTGCCAATTTAGTCAAAAAAATCTTTTTTTTTTGCCAATTGAATCATAAACCTGTTCCATTTGTGTCAATTTAGTCCATTAGACTAATTTTGGTCGGAAATAGTTGGCGTGGACAATAGTCATCCTATGTAGTATGACCGGTACTGACATGGATAACTTTAATAACATTTTAGTATTTTTCAAACTTTTTCATTAATTTTATTTTATTTTATTTTTCCCTTTAAAGTGGCCGACGAGGGTTGCCGAGCCCTTGCTGGCCATGGGTGATGGTCGAGATGCCCTCATCGGCCGCTGGCAAGGATAACGATGCCCTTGTGTCGCGACCCTCTAAAAAAATTTTAAATTTTAAAGGGGGTTAACGGATTATTAGGTTAATTAGATTTGACTAACCTAACGCGGACCCTCCCAAGCCCTACCGAATCGCAACTTTGGTTTTTGTTTAAATGATTTTAAAATTTGGAGTCGCCACTAATCGTTCTTGGTAGGTCGATTAGAAACCTAAATAAATTAGCGGGAGAACTAATTTATTCCTGCGAACCAGAGATTAGGGGCTCGGGGACTTGGTTACACTAGTTAATTAAAACTAATGCCCTTTCGGTACCTTAATTTCATGGATATCCTAATTTGGCAACTCGGGCTTGATTTATTCCTAAGACTCTAGTAGGGTATTCTCTTTTGTGTTTTCACTTTTTAAATAGGATGCGTGGATGGTATATATTTTTATTTGTTATATTTTTTAAGTGTTAAAGATTCCCTGAAGCCGAAAGAGGGAGTGTGTTAACGACTTCTGTGCAGTATTACGACCTACTCATCTTTTGGGTCTGATGATTCAAAAATTAAATTATAGGAAGTACATGACAGTGAATAAACACCTCCAATGGGAGGCCTAGCATTGGCTTGGCTCTTCCCTTTGGGATTTAAGGTACAGGTATTTAAGTTGCAAGTATTTAAACTACTGTAAGTAAAAACCTCCAATGGGAGGCTAAGCATTGGCTTGGCTCTTCCCTTTGGGATTTAAGGTACATGTATTTAAGTTGCAGGTATTTAACTACTGTAAGTAAAAACCTCCAATGGGAGGCTAAGCATTGGCTTGGCTCTTCCCTTTGGGATTTAAGGTACAAGTATTTAAGTTGCATGTATTTAACTACTGTAAGTAAAAACCTCCAATGGGAGGCTAAGCATTGGCTTGGCTCTTCCCTTTGGGATTTAAGGTACAGGTATTTAAGTTACAGGTATTTAACTACTGTAAGTAAAAACCTCCAATGGGAGGCTAAGCATTGGCTTGGCTCTTCCCTTTGGGATTTAAGGTACAGGTATTTAAGTTGCAGGTATTTAACTACTGTAAGTAAAAACCTCCAATGGGAGGCTAAGCATTGGCTTGGCTCTTCCCTTTGGGATTTAAGGTACATGTATTTAAGTTGCAGGTATTTAACTACTGTAAGTAAAAACCTCCAATGGGAGGCTAAGCATTGGCTTGGCTCTTCCCTTTGGGATTTATGGTGCAGGTATTTAAATTGCGGATGGACTTTGTCCTCTCCATTTTGGGGTATGAATTCTTTAAAATGAAATACAACGAATTGATTCAACAATTTGAAATTTGTGCGCGCTTGAGGACTCCTCCAAGCCGATTTTGTGCTTCCATAGGGTTAACCATTGATATAGAGCTGTGGCTTCCTGACATAAAATAGAGTGAAGTGTCAGTATACAAAATATGTGCTAATCTGCACCTAAAACCAGAAGAGTGGAAAGAGTACTTATCTCCCGTTTTTTTGGGAGGGATTTCTATAATTGATATTTGCTCTCTATGTTCCCAATATAGAGAGTTTCTTTTGAATTAAGAGGCACTTTTAGTCACAGATCAGTTGAGAAATCGATGGACAGCTTAGGAGCTTGTTTGGGTCGATTTTTGCATCTCTACGAGATTTTTGCTGTTGACATAGAGATATCATTCTCCTGACATAAATATGGAAATAAAAAAAAAGGGAGATGGAGAAAGTGTATACAATTTGTGCTAATTTACGAGTAAAACCATAAATAAATGAATAAATAAAAACACTTAGCTCGAATTTGCTTGCTCGTTGACGAGGATGAACTCTTGATTTATATTGATCGATGAAGGAATTTGTGATGATAACCCCTAGCTTTAAACTCCCATCATCTTCAAAATTCTCTCTCTTTTGGTATTTTCTTTCTCTCAAATTTTTCTTCTATCTCCCAAAACTCTCTCAAACATCCAAAATTTTCTCTCCAAAAAATTTCATCCTAAACACTTCCAATTTTCTCTCTAAAAAATTCCCCCCTCAAGCTCACTTCTTCCTCCTTTTATAATCTACTCATCTATCTCCCATTCTAATTTTTCCACTAACTCTATCTCCCATTCTAATTTCTCCACTAACTCTTCTTCATTTTCATCTTCCATTCTCCATCTCTATCTCATATTCTAATCTCTCCACTAACTCTTCTTCATCTTCATCTTCCCTTCTCCATATTTATCTCCCATTCTAATTTCTCCACTAACTCTTCTTCATCTCCATCTTCCCTTCTCTATTCTTATCTTCCATTCTAATTTCTCTACTAACTCTTCTCCATCTTCCATTCTATATTCTTATCTTATTTTCTCCATCCATTCTTCTCCAACTTCTCTTCTTCATCTCCTCTTCTCCATCTTCCCTTCTCTATTCTAATTTATCCACTAACTCTTCTTTTTGTTATTTGTAAAATAATCATTCAAGAGTTAAGTATTTGCACTCTAGTCCTTGAATTTTAAGTATTTACAATTTAGTCCCTGAAAAAATATATTTCTTTAAGTCCAAATCTCCTCACAATTTTTGACACACCAAAATTTACCACATGTCAAATTTAAGCTCATTTCTTGCCGTTGAAAATAATGCAGAATTTAATTAAAGCCCTTTTGCAAAATTAAGTCATTCTGGGTATAATTGGGTCAAGATGAAAATTTAAAATATTAGAAGACAATGTCACAACTCATAAAAAGTGAAAATTAAAAATAAGTTGACTCAAATTAAATTTTTTTAGGCCCAATTCAAGATTATACTCGTGAACGAACACGTGACTCGAATTGGATTTTTCTGAATTTGCGATGGCCAATATGAAAATAGATTTAAAATAAAAATATTAACTATCTTTGTGTATTTTTTTTTGCCTCAAATGTTATTTTTCCAAAATTTTCAAGTATTTTTGTATTTTTTTTTTAAAAAAAATTAAAAATATATATAATATGAAATTTTATTTTTTGTTCAAAAGTGGTTGCCTAGGCTTGGCCAAGGCTTCCAAAGTTGATTTTTTCAATTTTTTCATTTTTTCTTCATTTTTTGTTTTATGAATTTTCGAAAATAAAAATACCGAAAAATACTGAAAATATGAAAAATCGTTTTTTGGTCAAAATTAGTTCCCTAGGCTTGGCTAAGGTCCCCAAAGTTGATTTTTCAATTTTATGAATTTTTATGGATTTTTTATTACTTTAGCAATAGAAAAAATGATTAAAAATCAGGTGTCAACAGCTGCCCCTCTTTGAAAGGAAGCTCGGTAGAGGTTCATTTCAAAGACGAGATGACACCTGAATTCTAATCGACTCAATACAGGGAAATAAAAAGAGTCGTGACATGAATGTTCCACTGAAAATGAAATGAGAACCTAAGGATTCGTTATATAAAAAAAACTTTAGGGTGGTTGAACTTGAACCCGTATGGTGGATCAACCCATGGTAGATTCCTAATAAAAGGATTCTACTGATTAAAAATTGAATTAAAATTTGACCCGTATGGTGGGTCATACCATTTGACCCGTATGGTGGGTCGTACCATGGTAGATTCCTAATAAAAGGATTCTACTGATTAAATTTTGATTGAGATTTGACCCGTATGGTAGGTCACCCCATGGAGATACCTGTAAGAAGGACTTGGTGCCTGTAGAAAGGACTTGGTGTCTGTAAAAAGGACTTGTGCCTGTAAGAAGGACTTGATTTGCCTGTAAAAAGGACTTAATTTGCCTGTAAGAAGGACTTGATTTGCCTGTAAGAAGGACTTACTTTGCCTGTAAGAAGGACTTTGTGCCTGTAAGAAGGACTTGCGTTGCCTGTAAGAAGGACTTTGTTTGCCTGTAAGAAGGACTTTGTTTGCCTGTAAGAAGGACTTTATGCCTGTAAGAAGGACTTGATTTGCCTGTAAGAAGGAATTGATTTGCCTGTAAGAAGGACTTTATGCCTGTAAGAAGGACTTGATTTGCCTGTAAGAAGGACTTGGTGCCTGTAAGAAGGACTTGGTTTGCCTGTAAGAAGGACTTAGCTTGCCTGTAAGAAGGACTTGATTTGCCTATAAGAAGGACTTTATGCCTGTAAGAAGGACTTGGTTTGCCTGTAAGAAGGACTTGATTTGCTTGTAAGAAGGACTTGATTTGCCTGTAAGAAGGACTTGATTTGCCTGTAAGAAGGACTTTGTGCCTATAAGAAGGACTTTGTACTTGTAAGAAGGACTTGATTTGCCTGTAAGAAGGACTTGTTTTGCCTGTAAGAAGGACTTTGTTTGCCTGTAAGAAGGACTTGATTTGCCTGTAAGAAGGACTTGGTTTGCCTGTAAGAAGGACTTGGTTTGCCTGTAAGAAGGACTTAGTTTGCCTGTAAGAAAGACTTTATGCCTGTAAGAAGGACTTGGTTTGCCTGTAAGAAAGACTTTATGCCTGTAAGAAGGACTTGGTTTGCCTGTAAGAAGGACTTAGTTTGCCTGTAAGAAGGACTTTATGCCTGTAAGAAGGACTTGGTTTGCCTGTAAGAAGGACTTAGTTTGCCTGTAAGAAGAGCTTAGTGTACCTCAAAGGGTGCCATTCTGAAATCTGGGGAGATCAGGAATCCTACGGAAGCTCAAACCCAAATTATATTTTCCTGTCGCTTTAGGAATAAACCAAAGAGGCAGAGATCAAAAGGTCTCGAACATTTCTGTCCTTGAGACAAATCATGCTTTATTGAAGAAGGTGGATACCTATATATACCGCAATGGATTCGAGTACCCCAACAACCGTCAGAATTCATTCTCTTGAAAGGTTCAGGTTAAAGATATACTTACCTGAGAATTTGGAAGAAATGCTTGGTGGCTTCTCGACAACCAGGCTTGTTCATTCAATAATCGCCAAATGAATTTCAAGACTTTGGAAGGTAACTCAAACACCGGGAATGTGTTGCCTGTCAGGCAATGTCAGAGCTAACATGTGCAAGCATTTTCATCAATGCGTTCATTGGTTCATACAAAATTGTTCAGCTAAGTTGGCAATGATTAGAGGCAGTCTGTGTAATAACTCATGATGCAATTGATCAACATATGGATCATGTATTGCATTACCATTTCTGTTTAAGGAGGTTCTTATAGTATGAACACCTCGAATGTAATATGAATGGGGGACTTCATTCCGAAAGGGCTTTCTCTCACTCTGAAGAAAGGCTGTTTATCTGTAGATTAAAATGTTAGACCTGTGTGGAAATGGTTTGCCTTTCCTCATCCTATTATGCCCCATTTTGCACATTTGATGTCTCCTATGCAGTTTATGCTCTAAGTTGGAGTTGGTAAATTAAACATGCGGAATAGTCATACATAATTCATGAAATGTGTAAACACAATGCCGATGTGACAATTTTTAGCATCATGTGTGTTTATATAATGTGCAAACATGGGCGGATTTGAATTTCCCCTGGTATGTGGGTGGATTGAACAAATTGGGAAGGCCACTCCTTATGTCGAGGAGCGGTTTGTCTCAAGTTTTGCCCCTGCACGATGAGGCATATGGGTGAGGGAGCATTTTGGTTTGTTTAGTGACAGCGACCGCCATGGTTTGCGGTTAAATGCCCCTGCAAAAAGCAGAGAAATTATTCTCGAAATCAAACAAGATAAGAAAGACATATTTGCTTTTTCGCTTCAGAGCTTGCGATCAATTTGCCCCGTTTTTCACCAGAATAGATCTTGTCAGATGATCATAATTTTCTTTTGGATTTGTCTCCTTCAACATGTTAAATGTTAGTGTAAATATTTCCTGTAAAAAGAAAAAGAGACATATCAGCCAGTATTAAAAGGGATAAATTGAAAACGATACTGATTTACCCTTCATCTTGAATGTCTTGCACGAGTCTTTTACCAGTTTTGTTGGATTGAATTTTCCTCGACTTTTGTTGGGCGCCTCACCATTATGGGAAGACTATGGTAAAATACTGACTTTGACATTACTCGTCAAGTATTCCTGTTTGTAAAAAAGAAATGCACAAAAAGTTGTTTCATTTATTTATAATACATACAACATTCCCCACCCTTGGGGATCGAACTCGGGATATTTCGGACCTACTGTCATCCCCCATACCATTCGGTCCATTGGACCCTAGGTATCCATGGGGCTTTCTTTTCAAAGGTTAATCCTTGGGGATAACGTGGCCCTGTTGTATCACATTGGGCCTTGTTACGATATTTCTCAAGGTAATTTGCAATCCCTGTTAAGAATGGAATAAAAAAATTCAGGACTCGAGATGATTATGTGCAAATTAGAACGATACAGAATTACCCATGTCTGAGATTGTTCGGATCTTTCGCTTGTATTTTTCTTTAACCGAAGCTGTCCATCCCGTGGTAATGTCCATGAGTTGATTTGCCCCCAATTTAGCCCGACCAGGAAATTTGGTTTTTGGATACAACTGTATTCTCGAGTCGCTTTTGCAAATTCTTGAAAATAGAAGGGATCAAATTTAAAACCGGAGCAATTTAAGGGTAAATTGAAACGATACGGATTTACCCTTCAAATTTACGCAGATTTCGTCTCGATATTAATTTTTTCGAGTTTGGTGCGGTTAACGGCTCCGAGCATTTAATAGGGGGGAAAGGGAAATGATTACTTCTAGCTTGTGCATTAATTTTGGACATCGACAAAAGGCGAGAACGTGCGATGAAACTAAGTAGACGTATTCGTCTAGGTTTAATCTTCTTCATGATGCTCTCGCAGGTTGCGGTAGACGATGATATCAAGAACATTAGAGAGGCATTCAGTGTGGCTTTCCACCAGCCGCCTAGAGACCCGTGTTCAATCATGTAAATTAATAAAGCTACCACCACTTAATTAGTGTGCCAATAAATTCGGCCATTTGTTGCGTGCCCCACTTCAACCGTGTTTTGTTGCTTTCGGCGTCCACTCGTATGTATCGGGCACCTGTAGCATCGGGGGAGCGTTCGTGGGCCACATTCTTTAATAGAACCTCGGTCCTCTAAAACCCTCCGCGTGTTTCGGATCCGAGGAAATTTTAAGACCGGTCTATGGTTGATTTAATCAAGTTAAGGTACTTATTTCATGATTTCTGATTATATAATCCATATTGTCTTTCAAAAGACGCGGGATCCTCTGTAATACATTAAATATGCCCCCGTGTTTAATCAATATAAATCCACCGTCATATCAGAATACACTGCCCATACAAGTTTATGGATTGACACAACTCTGTCTGTCAAAGATGGACAGTGTTCGTTTGCCCCCCTGAATTAACGGTTGAAGCCTTGGTGTTTTTCGTCTTTTGGTATTTCTGAAGATGATTCTTGATATATTATTCAACTTAATTTTTACACCAGTCTGGGGTATCTAGGATCTCCCTACAAAAGAAAAGGATATAATTAGTATGCGACACAAGGAATGTCGGTCCATGACTCCTATGTTAGTCCAATTTGATTTTTCTATTTTATAGAGAAATCAGAAAAAATTTCCATAGGAAGAAACGAGTTGATTTCTGATATCGAATTTTCTTGTACATTTATTACTCTTTTTTTTATTATTTTATTTTTTAAAAAAGGAATGTGACAAAATCGCTTGACGTTTACTAAAATTTTTGAAGGAATTTCCTTTTTATCAAAATAAATTTTCAGAGGTAAATTTGTTAGGAAAATTTTATTTTTATTGAAGTAGGAAAGACATGACAGAAATCCTTTATTGATCAACAAAATTCCCCCGAGACATTAGTCCAATTTTATTTAGAGAAAATTTTCTTAGAAAAACATGAACGAATTTCTCGAAAGGAATTTTCTTGCAAGTCTTTATAATTTGAAAAATGAGATTAAACCAGTTGATGTTTACAAAAGCTTTTTTTTTAGGAATTTTTCTTTTTATTGAAATAAATTTTCTAGGGGAAAATTTGTCAGGTAAACTTCATTTTTATTGAAGCAATAAAAACATGACAAAAATCCATTATTGGTTAATAAAATTCCCCCGAGACATTAGTCTAATTTTGTCTAGAGAAAAATTCCTTAGAAAAACATGAGCGAATTTCTCGAAAAGGTTTTTCTTGCAAGGTTTTATAATTTGAAAGATGTGCTAAAATCACTTGATGTTTACCAAATTTTTTTAGGAATTTTTCTTTTTATTGAAATAAATTTTCCAGGGGAAAATTTGTTAGGAAAATTTCATTTTTATTGAAGCAATAAAAACATGAAAAAAAAAATCCATTATTGGTTAATAAAATTCCCCCGAGATATTAGTCTAATTTTGTTTAGAGAAAAATTTCTTAGAAAAACATGAGCGAATTTCTCGAAAAGAATTTTCTTGCAAGTTTTTATAATTTGAAAAATGTGATAAAATCACTTGATGTTTACTAAAGTTTTTTTTAAGGAATTTTTCTTTTTGTTGAAATAAATTTTCAAAGGAAAATTTGTTAGGAAAATTTCATTTTTATTGAAGCAATAAAAACATGACAAAAATCCCTTATTGGTTAATAAAATTCCTATGAATGGATTTTTTTCACATCATTTTTTTCAAAATTTTTTTTAAAGAAATGAGGGACAAATTTAATTTTTATTTTCTTTTAAAAGAATGGTCGTAATATAAAGCTCAAAAACTGACTAACACCTAGCATGGACCAACCGAAAATAAATACAAGATAAAATTAGAGAACTTACTTTTACGTTGGAGAAATGCAAATCACATAGTCATGCGCATGACTCAAGTGAGGAGTGGACTCTAGAAAATAAAAGAAGGAGAGACAGGGTATGGATCTAAAAGGCCCCCACTATCTGAATTGACAACCTTACCCTCCGCGCAATCAAATCACAATGGGAAGAATTGTCAATTCAGATAATGAGCGGGATAAAATATGGTCAACCCAAGCGCAATCGACGCAAGAGCTTTGCATATTCGATCCCTATCTATGGTTACCTAAGAAAAATTTCGCGACTTGGGTTTAGACGCTTGTGTGTGCAGGTGTTGTGATCCTCAGAATATGCAAGACATGCACAACAATTGATATCAAAACAGCACTTCTAAAAATGAGTGAAATTAAACATAATCCCAACACCGAACCTGCAAAACAAATGGGTTAGCCAAACACTCCGCCCCTTATAACTCCCATCCTGCAAAAACATATAACACCTATAAAATGAGTCCAGAGCAAGATCGCCAGAACCGAGATATCCATGAAATTTTCATTGGCCTAAGTCCACTAAGACTTTTAAAATTTCGAAAAAATTTAAGTATTCCATTTGGTATCTTTTTTCGAAAATTTAAAAATCTCTGTCCCCAGCGGAGTCGCCAGTCTGTCGCGACCCTCTAAAAAAATTTTAAATTTTAAAGGGGGTTAACGGATTATTAGGTTAATAAGATTTGACTAACCTAACGCGGACCCTCCCAAGCCCTACCGAATCGCAACTTTGGTTTTTGTTTAAATGATTTTAAAATTTGGAGTCGACACTAATCGTTCTTGGTAGGTCGATTAGAAACCTAAATAAATTAGCGGGAGAACTAATTTATTCCTGCGAACCAGAGATTAGGGGCTCGGGGACTTGGTTACACTAGTTAATTAAAACTAATGCCCTTTCGGTACCTTAATTTCATGGATATCCTAATTTGGCAACTCGGGCTTGATTTATTCCTAAGACTCTAGTAGGGTATTCTCTTTTGTGTTTTCACTTTTTAAATAGGATGCGTGGATGGTATATATTTTTATTTGTTATATTTTTTAAGTGTTAAAGATTCCCTGAAGCCGAAAGAGGGAGTGTGTTAACGACTTCTGTGCAGTATTACGACCTACTCATCTTTTGGGTCTGATGATTCAAAAATTAAATTATAGGAAGTACATGACAGTGAATAAACACCTCCAATGGGAGGCCTAGCATTGGCTTGGCTCTTCCCTTTGAGATTTAAGGTACAGGTATTTAAGTTGCAAGTATTTAAACTACTGTAAGTAAAAACCTCCAATGGGAGGCTAAGCATTGGCTTGGCTCTTCCCTTTGGGATTTAAGGTACAGGTATTTAAGTTGCAGGTATTTAACTACTGTAAGTAAAAACCTCCAATGGGAGGCTAAGCATTGGCTTGGCTCTTCCCTTTGGGATTTAAGGTACAAGTATTTAAGTTGCATGTATTTAACTACTGTAAGTAAAAACCTCCAATGGGAGGCTAAGCATTGGCTTGGCTCTTCCCTTTGAGATTTAAGGTACATGTATTTAAGTTACAGGTATTTAACTACTGTAAGTAAAAACCTCCAATGGGAGGCTAAGCATTGGCTTGGCTCTTCCCTTTGGGATTTAAGGTACAGGTATTTAAGTTGCAGGTATTTAACTACTGTAAGTAAAAACCTCCAATGGGAGGCTAAGCATTGGCTTGGCTCTTCCCTTTGGGATTTAAGGTACATGTATTTAAGTTGCAGGTATTTAACTACTGTAAGTAAAAACCTCCAATGGGAGGCTAAGCATTGGCTTGGCTCTTCCCTTTGGGATTTATGGTGCAGGTATTTAAATTGCGGATGGACTTTGTCCTCTCCATTTTGGGGTATGAATTCTTTAAAATGAAATACAACGAATTGATTCAACAATTTGAAATTTGTGCGCGCTTGAGGACTCCTCCAAGCCGATTTTGTGCTTCCATAGGGTTGACTATTGATATAGAGCTGTGGCTTCCTGACATAAAATAGAGTGAAGTGTCAGTATACAAAATATGTGCTAATCTGCACCTAAAACCAGAAGAGTGGAAAGAGTACTTATCTCCCGTTTTTTTGGGAGGGATTTCTATAATTGATATTTGCTCTCTATGTTCCCAATATAGAGAGTTTCTTTTGAATTAAGAGGCACTTTTAGTCACAGATCAGTTGAGAAATCGATGGACAGCTTAGGAGCTTGTTTGGGTCGATTTTTGCATCTCTACGAGATTTTTGCTGTTGACATAGAGATATCATTCTCCTGACATAAATATGGAAATAAAAAAAAAGGGAGATGGAGAAAGTGTATACAATTTGTGCTAATTTACGAGTAAAACCATAAATAAATGAATAAATAAAAACACTTAGCTCGAATTTGCTTGCTCGTTGACGAGGATGAACTCTTGATTTATATTGATCGATGAAGGAATTTGTGATGATAACCCCTAGCTTTAAACTCCCATCATCTTCAAAATTCTCTCTCTTTTGGTATTTTCTTTCTCTCAAATTTTTCTTTTATCTCCCAAAACTCTCTCAAACATCCAAAATTTTCTCTCCAAAAAATTTCATCCTAAACACTTCCAATTTTCTCTCTAAAAAATTCCCCCCTCAAGCTCACTTCTTCCTCCTTTTATAATCTACTCATCTATCTCCCATTCTAATTTTTCCACTAACTCTATCTCCCATTCTAATTTCTCCACTAACTCTTCTTCATTTTCATCTTCCATTCTCCATCTCTATCTCATATTCTAATCTCTCCACTAACTCTTCTTCATCTTCATCTTCCCTTCTCCATATTTATCTCCCATTCTAATTTCTCCACTAACTCTTCTTCATCTCCATCTTCCCTTCTCTATTCTTATCTTCCATTCTAATTTCTCTACTAACTCTTCTCCATCTTCCATTCTATATTCTTATCTTATTTTCTCCATCCATTCTTCTCCAACTTCTCTTCTTCATCTCCTCTTCTCCATCTTCCCTTCTCTATTCTAATTTATCCACTAACTCTTCTTTTTGTTATTTGTAAAATAATCATTCAAGAGTTAAGTATTTGCACTCTAGTCCTTGAATTTTAAGTATTTACAATTTAGTCCCTGAAAAAATATATTTCTTTAAGTCCAAATCTCCTCACAATTTTTGACACACCAAAATTTACCACATGTCAAATTTAAGCTCATTTCTTGCCGTTGAAAATAATGCAGAATTTAATTAAAGCCCTTTTGCAAAATTAAGTCATTCTGGGTATAATTGGGTCAAGATGAAAATTTAAAATATTAGAAGACAATGTCACAACTCATAAAAAGTGAAAATTAAAAATAAGTTGACTCAAATTAAATTTTTTTAGGCCCAATTCAAGATTATACTCGTGAACGAACACGTGACTCGAATTGGATTTTTCTGAATTTGCGATGGCCAATATGAAAATAGATTTAAAATAAAAATATTAACTATCTTTGTGTATTTTTTTTTGCCTCAAATGTTATTTTTCCAAAATTTTCAAGTATTTTTGTATTTTTTTTAAAAAAAAATTAAAAATATATATAATATGAAATTTTATTTTTTGTTCAAAAGTGGTTGCCTAGGCTTGGCCAAGGCTTCCAAAGTTGATTTTTTCAATTTTTTCATTTTTTCTTCATTTTTTGTTTTATGAATTTTCGAAAATAAAAATACCGAAAAATACTGAAAATATGAAAAATCGTTTTTTGGTCAAAATTGGTTCCCTAGGCTTGGCTAAGGTCCCCAAAGTTGATTTTTCAATTTTATGAATTTTTATGGATTTTTTATTACTTTAGCAATAGAAAAAATGATTAAAAATCAGGTGTCAACACCTTGTTGGGCCTTGCCTAGTTTTGGAGTAGAAATCTATTGTCCATGTTAGCACTGACATTCTATTTTCGGTTCTGCATAAAAGTTGCAATATAGATTTCGCCCTTACCCTCTTTTTTTGTATGGTGTCGGGGGCCAACTTTGGACACATTACCATGCTACACATTTTGGGAAACCATATGTTCTCTTGATAAACGATTCCTCTTTCAGTTTTGGTATTTCTTGAGCAGAAATTTGTTTGGTTATGTCATTTCATTTTTCTACATTTAGAACAAAAAAAATGTTCCAGAAATAGTTTTGGAATCACTTGACGAAGTAAAAAAAAATTACTTTTCTCTAGAAATAGAAAAAAAAAGCTTATGCTAAAAAATAGAAATATAAAAATTAACTTCTGACCAAAAATTGATTTTTAGAGTAGATGTGTTGTCATGCACGTCCTTATAGTTTTTCACTTTGTGGCTGTCAAGAATCTCTATTTGGCGTGAGAAGAACGCCCACCACGAAATCCGGGTCCGCGATGCTATGTCTTTTGACACAATTTTTCCTTAGAAAAATTTAGAAAAATTAATCGGTGAAAAATACTTTTGTTATTAATAAAAATATTTATGCATAGATTATAGCTGATAACGAAGAAACTATTCGTGGACTAATCTTTCTAGGTACTTTTCAATTCGTTGATATTCCCCGAACTAAACGCTTCCTCTTGCGGGACGAACTTATGTCCCGTCGCGTACGCAATGAAACACTGGTGTCCCAACTAATTCGGTATTTGTTTTCAGTGTATTTCTCCGAGGTTATTCTCCGGATCAAGGTTCCACCAGGGGCGTTGACTTTTGAGTTTTTTGTTCCTTCCTCTTTATAAAAAGATATGATAGAGGTGCGTGTTTAAAATAGATATCTTGGCCTTAATTTGCTTTTTGCTCCGGCCGCTTAATCAAATTTTAGCCACAGATGTGAATGCCGAATTCTCAATTAGAAAATCCAGGAACTTGATTTTCTTTATGTTGTTTACTCAATTTGAACATATCTTGGATGGCAGCCAAGGGGAACTTGTAGAAATTATTACCAATGATGTTTCAAGGAAACTGGCTAGAGGAGTTCGAATACTGCCTGATCATTTGGTTGGAATCGATCATCACGTGCAAACAATGATGGATTCGTTATGCCAAGACTCTCTGAAGATAGAATAGATATTGTTCACGCGAAAGATGAGACTAATCGAGCTCTTATATACTTTACTAGGGAACAGAAAAAATAAGTGCACTCGAACTAGAGGGACAATCTCAAGTGTGCAATGTTACACGAGAAGACATTTCAAGGCTGGCAAAGTTAAGGTTTCTTGAATTGGATGGAGGAAACCTTGTAGGGGACTTCCAAAATCTCCTCTTGGATCTAAGATAGCTCTCTTGGAAAAATTGTCCTTTAGAGTTTCAAGCTATTAACTTCTCTTTTAGCAATCTAGTTGTGCTCAAAATTTCAGAACTTGACATTACAAATGATTGGGGACAAATCATGGTACGATATTATGTAATACGAGCAATTTTCATTACACTTTTCCTTCGTGCATAGAGAATTTGACAAAGTAATTTGATAGGGAAAATGTAGGTTTAAAGTTATGCATCTCATGAGTTGTCGAAGGTTGATCAAGACACCTAACTTCTCTACATGCTTGACTTTGGAGAGACTCATCGTGAAGGATGTTGGAAAAATATATCGAATAAAGGGAATAACAATGTAATCGAACTTTGAGGCATGTAATTACTCTCTTTTATGATCAATTTGCCCCCACAAAGTTGCTATAGGTTTCTGGCAAATTCCCTTCAGGATACAATAAAGTCACGGTGAGAATACTGAATAGCAATTCCAGTATTTCTCCTAAAACTCTCTGCGAAACAATGGAGAAATGACTGTTTCTCTTTTGATGGAAAAGGAAAAAATAAAGTAGTTCTAAACTTGAACAGAGGTGTCCATTATATAATACAATAAGAACGCACATCTTGATGTCTGAACTGCCCATACGAACGCACCTATTCATATTCGAAAATTGCAATACGGACATGTCCGTTCGAAAGCAACTGTTCGTGTGAGATAACCACCGTTCGATCATAACCGCTCTGACACAACTGTTCAAGTGTGATAATCGCCATTCGGACACAACCATTTATGTCTGAACAGTCACAAAAAAAAATAATTATAAAATAATTAATTTCAAAACAAATAGAAAGAATTGTTGATTAAAGCTAATTTTCTTCCGCGGTGTGCTAAGTGCTAAGTGTGCCTATTATTCGCGCAACGGCACAGGGTATGGTGAAGTCTAGCCCATCCACCCATTTCTCTATTTAAAAGACTACAACAGCCTTTTCATATTTAAAGTGTTTTGCACTCTCTCATCTCTCCTATGTGGGATGAGAAAATTGCCTTATTTGTTTGTTTTACAAACAAACAGCAACAAAGGATTGTGACGGGCTCGTTGAAATTGACCCATCCATTACTATGCTACAACAGTACTTGGAAATTAAGGGGTGTGTTGGTGTGAGGGTGCTTAAAGGAGCTCCAACCACGCTCAATCTAAGCATGGTATGTCAATTATGGCTAGACTCATTGGGTAATCTAAAGTGCCCATCAACCCTAAGGATGGAAAATCTAGAACTCCTTGAACTTCCAGATTCAATAGGAGCGATGACTAGTCTTCAAGAGTTGTCTTTATGTGATTCATCTGTGGAGAAACTTTCAGAGTCGATTGGAAAACCGAAATATCTAGTAAAGTTGAATATATCTTTGACGAACAGTATAGAGTTGCCCTATTCGATAGGAGAGCTTAAGAGGTTGGAGATTCTAGATATGGAAAGATGTAGATTAAGAAAGCTTCTAAGGCGATAGGGATTATGGAGAAGCTTAAAGAATTAATTGCCGTACATTGCATTTTTTGGAGGGAGAAATTCCGATGGAAATCAGGGCACTATCATCTTTGACAACCCTAAGGTTAAATGGAAGTGGTGTTTCTGACGTGCCACCAAGTATGAGGGTGCGTTTGGGAACCATTTATGCCAAGAGGCTTTAAGCCCTCAAAGTGCCTTGACAAAAAGTGATGGTGTTTGGCAATCTTTTTTTTTTTTTTTTGCCCTTCTTGGCCCTTAGGTTCGGTTTCTGGAAGGCTGGTAAGTAATTTTTTTTTCTTCCCAAATTACCCCCATTTCTTATTTCATATTCTATTTTTGCCCATGTACTGTTCATTTTTCCTCGCTGCAAATTCTTTTCCAGTCGTCGGGGGGTGGCCTTACACCGACCTCGTCATCATCATCACCTCGCCTGAGGTCGCCGGACCTCGTCGTCGCTAGCCTAAGGTCGGGCGACCTTGGCGTTACCTTGGCTGAGGTCACGCAACCTCGGCATTGGCTCGGCTAAGGTCGCACGACCTCGGCGTTGCTCGGCTAAGGTCCCCTGACCTCAGCGTCACTCGCCTAAGGTCGCGGGACCTCGGTGTCGCTTCGGCTAAGGTCATGCAATCTCGGCGTCGCTTCGGGGGAGGTCGCGCGACCTCGGCGTTCGCTCGTTTGACCTCAGCGTCGCTCGCCTGAGGTCACGGGACCTTGGCTTCGCCTTGTCTGAAGTCGCAAGACTCCAGATTTGGTTGTGGCTGGTCATAAGGCTCTAGATCTTAAGGTCGTTGCTAGTGAAGCTCACCGTTGTCTTTGCCAGTCATGGTTGCCTCTATTTTTCTTCTCTTTTTTTTTTTCATTTCAAAGTTGCAATGTAAAATATACACAAAAATAATTGATTGATCCAAACAACACTTAGCTTTCATCAAAAACCCCTTCACTCAAAGATCTTGGGGAAATGGCTTTATTCCCCAAAATCTTGCCAAACGCAGCCTAAGTCCTGAAAGGTTGAAATTTTCCCACATTACTCGCGGACACTCGCGTGTCCATTTTGTTGACTCCATGACCGAGCAAGTCCCAGCGTATAGGGCGACCGACACGCGAAAAATTCAGAGAATGTGTCCGCGCAACATAGATTCCCCCAGTCAAACCGAACCAGTAATTTGCCTATATATAATACCACATCACTTTCCAACAAAAGCTGGATGAATTCGTCCGTAGTAGAAACTAGCTAGTGTACATTTGGTAATCCATCTTAATAACAGTGAGACCCCGAGGGTTGACCCAATGATCTCGGTGAAAGTTTTTTTTAACAAGGTGTTCTTGAGTTTTGCCTCGAAATTGTCACTATTCTGAATAATAATGAAGCAATTCCCCGACCGAAAGAAAAGGGAGATAGGGAACATATAATGCCAAAAGCCACAAATTTTACATTAAGAAATACATTTAAAAGAAAAACTTCAATTTTTACCCTCTATTTTCTGTAACTGCTCGATTCCCAAGGTAGAAGTGGAGGTAGAGAATGCTTATTGTAAGATGAGAGGATGTTACATCTTCTTCTTCTTCTTTTTCAAATATAAGATGTCTCTTTTAATTTTAGCAGGATGGGGTAACCAAAGTAAAAAAAAAAAAAAAGGAAGAGATTATCTTAATTACAGACATGAAAAAATGGTTGGGGATAACAAAAATCGGAGGATGCATTATGACACAAACATCAGTTTGTGTCCCTTTTAGTTGGACATGATTAAATTATTGACCCGAAGTTTTGTTTACTTTTACGTCCAATTGACGTTATAGCAGCCCAACCGAGCAACTCTATTGCCATTCCTTAAACAATATCAAGGAGCCGTGGCTTTATTACAACATTTAGATACAATGGCTAACATAATCAACTATTAGCAATGCCCAAAATTCACGTTTACATAGATAGTCACATGATATGGATTTTTTTACCTATAAATATTCTTGTCTTTTTGTTTAAGTTTATGCTTATTCCCCTTTTTCATTTACCTCGTTCCAATTGTGGAAGAAAGTACAATTCAACAATCATTATTTGCCTTTTATTGCCTTTCCCTTTTGTTGCAAAGTCTTTTTCTAACATTCAGATGGTGCAAAAAAAAAAAATCATCATCGATGTCACAAACTCACTTTAATTTACATAAGGAATTTGATACCCGGCTTTGTGCAGGTTCATGGAATAATACTTCAAAGATTAAAATAATCGTAAAAGAATCACAAATACTAGAAACCACGACGTTGTCCTTTTCTATATCCAAATATCTAAAAATGAAGTGGCAAGTTTTTAAAGAATCTCCACCAAATAATTTTGAAATCCGATTTAAGTCTTTTCTCATTAATTCTAGGATTACATAATTGATTATTGTTATGTCTCTACTTTAATGTCAGTTCTGAATGTCTCCTTTTGTTAACAGAACTTTATCCTCTTTTGTCAGAACGTGAATGGTATTATTTTCTTTGAGAAACTAGTCCCACCAAGATTCATATTCTTTCTCTGACATACTATTAGCACGGATGAATTAGAGATCTGTAACAAAGGACAGGCTCTCCAGGAGTCGCGCGCTGATCAGACTAGGAAGAATCGTACCCACCAGAAGTAGTTCAACTCAGCAAATGGCGTTGGCGACGAGGAAGAGGAAAAGGGACTCGGGCGCAGCGACATCCTCGTCGACGAGCAGGGGTGATGAGTCACTGGGAGCTGAATTTGATGTGTTCTTGAGTTTCAGAGGGCCAGACACTCGCCTTAATTTTACTGATTTCCTCTATCACTCCCTGGATGGAGCTGGAATTCGCGTCTTCATAGACAACGAAGAGATCCGAAAAGGTGAAAAGATTGGAGAAGAGCTTCGGCATGCGATCAACCACTCCAGAATTTACGTGCCCATCTTCTCTAGAGACTATGCATCTAGTGCATGGTGTCTTCGCGAGCTCGCCCACATGGCGGAATGCTATAAAAGATCAACGGACAAAGTGATTCTTCCCATTTTCTTGGATGTCAATCCTTGCGATGTTAAGCTCAAAACTGAATTATACAGTGATGCCTTGAAAAAGCATGAGGACAGGTTCGGCACTGATGAAGTGCAACCATGGAAGGAGGCTCTAACAGAGATCGCTTCAATCGATGGATGGGTCTGCAAAGATGAAAGGTAAGAGAGTTTTGAGAGCTTTTCACTAGGACTATATAATTCACTCTTGCATATATTCCAATAGAAAAGAGGAAAAATGATTTCTCACTTCCTGGAGTTGATATTTATGCACGACTATTAGCTACAAGTGATCGATAACTGTGATAGGTAGTATGGTTAGTATGATTAACTCAAATATCTAGGATATATCAGTATCTTCATCATGATTTAGAACAGAAATTACATTTATCATCAACGAATTAATTTTTAAACATAGACAATTGTTGATGATGAAAATATTGTCCACTGACTAATCTTTTTAAGTGGTACCTACTAATGATTATTTTTGGAAATAAGATTTGTCTAATAGATTATTTTCCGCGAAACAAACGTAGCCATGAAAGATAGTTATACCCCAACTCTGAGCACACGACAAAAGAGTAGTGTTATGACTAATTCGAAATTTATTTTTTGGTGGTTTATATATCCATCAATTCCCTTTTTTGTGCCCAGCATAAACTTGATGCTTGTACTTAGTCAAGGATGACAGTGTATTTCGATGTGGTTACTTTGTCGTGAATATGTTGTCATTTTTCAGGTTCAAGGTTAAAAGCTAGGGGCTTTAACTTCTGATTGTAGTTTTTTTATTTAACTTGGTAGATTTGCTACAAATCTTGTGCTCTCTTTCTGTGTGCGTGATTTTGTCCCTTTCTCATTGTAAAAACATATGATACATGTTTGCATATAAAATAGATATCTTGGTCTTAATTTGCTTCGGCAGCTTACAAAAAATTTCTATTTCTGCCACTGTTGTGAACTCCGACTTGACATTCAGAATATCCTGGAACTTGATGTCCTTCATGTTGTTACTCAATCTCAATTTCTCGTATGGCAGGCTGGGGGAATTTATAAAACTTATCACCGATCAGGTTTCCATGAGTTTGGCAAAAAGAGTTCGAGCAGTGCCTGATGATTTGGTTGGGATCGATCATCATGTGCGAAACGTGATGTGTATGTTAGGCAAAGACACTCTCGATGTATGGTTTGTTGGCGGAATTGGTAAGACAACTCTTGCTGACGTTGTTTTCAACCAAATCGCTTCTCAATTTGATGGTTACAGCTTCTTGTCAGACATTTCGCGACTTTCGCAGCAAGGTAAAATTGTGAAATTGCAAAAAAGATTATTGTCTGACGTCCTCAAGTCTAAATCTATAAAGGTTCCTAAAACCGACTTTGAGATCAACATGATTAGAGAAAGATGTCGCCACAAGAAAGTTCTTGTTGTTCTTGATAGTTTGGATGAAAGGGACCAGCTTGTAAAGCTAGCAGAGAGGTGCAATTGGTTTGGTCCAGGAAGTCGAATTATTGTGACAACTAGGGACATTGGTATTTTCACAATCAACCAGACTGATGCCTCAATGCATCTTACAGCGTATCACTTCTACGAAATGAAGGAAATGGATGAGCATTATGCTATTCAACTTTTCAATAGGCATGCATTTAAGAGTGATGATCCTCCACATGAATATGATGATGGAATGACGAGAGAAATTGTGAATATCGCTGGTGGACTTCCGTTGGCTCTTGAGCTCATCGGATCCTCACTTTACCGGGAGAGTGAAGAAGTATGGGTCGAAGTATTAGACAAGCTGAAGGAAATGCCTCATGAAGGAGTTCAGAGTGTATTGAAGGTAAGTTATGACATGTTGAGACGTGAGCAGCAAGAAATTTTCCTTGACATTGCATGTCACATGG
Organism: Psidium guajava; assembly: GCA_016432845.1. NCBI lineage: Eukaryota > Viridiplantae > Streptophyta > Magnoliopsida > Myrtales > Myrtaceae > Psidium > Psidium guajava. The sequence goes on along the minus strand of CM028226.1, from coordinate 16,338,415 downwards.
CTGGTGAACGAAGAAGCGATGCAATTTTTATGTGGAAAGATTGTAAATTTTTTCCCATTGGAGCCATCTCAGTTCTTATTAAAAAGTCTCTGATAAAAATAAACAATGACCACATTTGCATGCATGGCCAACTTAGAGACTTGGGGAGGGAAGTTGTTCGCAGTGAGAGCATCGAACATCCTGGAGAGCGTAGCAGAATATGGTGTTCCTCTATAGCCATGGAGGTTATACGAAAGAAAGAGGTACGCATTGATCAAAGTTCTGCTTTTCACTTTGTGTAGAAAATAGAGTAGGTCGGTATTGTATTAAATTACCACAAAGCAAGGTAGCTCACTAGTAAAGAGGTCATACTATATTCCATAAGGTCACAAGTTGAAGCTATGTTGTGAACGAACCTTAGGCCAACTTGTGCATTTGCTACCTTGATGGGTTCACGCATCTTCGAATGCACAAAATAACTATGACTCAAAACCAACACTACATTGAGGGTATGAGACCCTTATACTAACGCCTAGAGAGGTAGCTACGCTATTGTTCCACTTCCTCCCCAGCCTTTTACAAAGAATAACGAATATTTTATGTCAAATTCATTGGCTTTTTTCTTTTGTTCACCGAAGCATAGGCTAATTGAGCTCTAATTTCCTTTATTAGGGAACCCGTAAAATAGTAGCACTCAAACTGGGAGGACAATCTCAAGTGCGCAATATTACAAGTGAAGACATTTCAAGGATGGAGAAATTAAGGTTCCTCGAATTGGATGGAGGAAACTTTCAAGGGGACTTCCAAAATCTCCTCTCGGAGCTAAGATGGCTCTCTTGGCAAAATTGTCCTTCAGAGTTTCAAGCTACAAACTTTTCTCCAAGCAAACTAGTTGTCCTCAAAATTTTAGAATCTGACTTTACAAATGGTTGGGGTGGATGGAGCCAAATCATGGTACGATATCTTGTAATAGAAGCAATTCACATTTACTCTTTTTCTTTATGCATAGTGAATTTGATGATCTTGATGCACTCTTGCATGAGTAATTTTACAGGGAAGATGTAGGTTAAAAGCTCTACATCTCGCGAGCTGTAGGAGGTTGATCAAGACGCCTAATTTCTCTACGTGCTTGACTTTGGAGAGACTCATCGTGAAGGATTGTCATAGGCTGGTTGAAATTGACCCATCCATTACTATGCTGCAGCATTTGAAGCACCTGAAAATTGAGGGGTGTATAGGGTTGAGGGTGCTTGAAGGAGCTCCAAGCACGCTCAATTTAGGTAGGTTGTTTCGGTCATGGCTAGACTCATTGCGTAATCTAATGCGTCTATCAATGCTAAGGATGGAAAATTTGGAACTCCTTGAACTTCCAGATTCGATAGGAGAGATGGTTGGTCTTCAAGAGTTGCCTTTACTTGATTCAAATGCGGAGAAGCTTCCAGGGTCGATTGGAAAACTGAAATCTCTAGTCAAGTTGAATATATCTTTCACGAACATTATAGAGTTGCCCGATTCGATAGGAGAGCTTAAGAGATTGGAGATTCTAAACATGGAAAGATGTAAATTAAGAAAGCTTCCTAGGGCGATAAGGATGTTAGAGAGGCTTGAAGAATTAAATGCAGTGTATTGCAGATTTTTGGAGGGAGAAATTCCGATGGAAATTGGGGAACTATCATCTTTGAAAGTGTTGAGTTTGCTTGGAACCAGTATTTCTGAGGTGCCGCCAAGCATTAGTCAGCTTTCTCAACTTGAGCGTTTGATTTTGCGTTTTTGTGAGGAGCTCCAACAACTGCCAGAGCTTCCTACGAGTTTGACACATTATTACAGAGGATTCCAGATCTGTCGAATCTGACCGACTTTCGTTTTCTGGTTTTATCCAACTGGGGTCGTCGTAGATATGGTGGTACGCCTCATGGCCCATTAAATGCATACCAAGCTCAAGATTTGCAGTGGATTGGGAGGTTAACTAAGTTGGAAAGGTTGGCATTGGACCTTCCAAACATGATGACGTTGCCTGCTGACTTTCCAAATACCCTTACCAAACTCAGGGTTCTCAAATTACCAAGCTCCACCTTTCCACCTCCCGAGAGGATTCCACCCGAAATTGAGCAATTGAGGTTCTGTGATCTCGAGTCCACAGATGGATGGTCAAACCTTCACGCCTTCAGAAATTTGGTCGGTTTGGATATATACAGGTCATGCTTAACCGAAATTTCACTGGATGTGCTTGGACAGCTCGAGAACCTTCACGAATTAGCGATATTCGATTGTCAATTTCTTGAGAGACTATCCGGTTTACCAACCACAAGAAACTTGTATATTAATGGGTGCCCAAGGTTAGTTGAGATTCAAGGTCTTGAACAATTAGAATCGCTGAAGTCAGTACTTATTTTTAACTGCTCATCCTTGAAAGAGCTACCAGATCTTTCCAGCATGCAGAACCTGAGGCTGTTGGAATTATCTCATTGCGATTCGTTGGAAAGTTTGCCTGTTGTGAATATGGAAACATGTCGTTTGAAAGTTTTCGGATGCCCGATGCTGCCTCACTATTCAAGTCCAGAATTTCGACGGTTTGCTGAGGGAATGGCTCTCTGTTGGAGTTTTGTCACTGGGAACTTTGCTCAGTGATCTACTTCGTTCAAAGATCACCTCCTCTATTTATAGATTTTGTACCATCACGTTCTTGTCTTGTACCGAGATTGAGAAATAGCTACACTTCGCTCTCTTTTAATTATTGTACTTAAAGACTTGATGAGACTCAATCTTTCCGCCATCACTTATCGTTTACACATGAATTTTTATCAAATTCATTATGCCAACACATTTCTTTAGGCAGTGCTGATATTTTCTGTGGGTAAAGTAGTACGAATTAAGAGTTTTTCTTAACGATTTGCACTCGTATTCTTGTTCCCACATTGATTTTAGACCTAAAACTGTTTTGATTCCATGATTTGGTTTGATTTGTTCTCAGCTACTAGAGCTGTTTGATATTTTGTCTCAAAGACACGTACATGAGTTACTATGTACTTCCGTCCAGATCTGAATGTGCCCTTGATACAATACATATTGTTTGCACAAGCTATTACGCACAATTTTTTTAAATCTGTCATGATGACCTTGATATGTAACGGCTTGGAGATGATGTTACGCTTGGCGATATCTGTACTGGTGATTACTTCCAGCTCTCTATTCAGTAGTTCATTTCATGTGAGGTTCATCTCCGAGACACTGTGAAAATGTTCGATGACCGGGGTGTCCGACTGTGGCCGCCAATGAGGAATGGCTTTGGGAGTGTCAATTTCTGGTGGTGTTCACATATATTCTTGGCTCCGCGTTCGCTTCGGCCAATTCAGCTTCTTTTGCTCTCCAACATCTTCACTGCCGTCCTCACCATTATCTCCTCCTCCTGCCCCTCTCCTTGCCATCGGGTTGCTATGATCTTGGTCTCAGCATCAATTTTCGCAGCATTTTGTTTGGTCTGTCCAGCGCAGAGCATGGCTCCGACTTTACCCTTCATCTTTGCTTCGGGGACATCTACCTCTCGTAAGGAAGTTCGATCACGATAGTCTACTCAAGCACATAACCAAAGATTTAAATATATAAAACGCAACATGCAAGAGACGGAAAAGGAAAAAATAAATAAATTTGGATCCACATAATCAAAGGCAAGAACAATTAATCATCATCAAGTAAAACCACATATGCGGCATCGACGAGATGATCAGTGTCGCGACCTAAAAAAATATCGGTTTCCCAATTTTTAAAGTTAATGGATTACCAGGTTAATTAAATTGAATTAACTAGCCTAGCTCGAACTCTCCCAAGTTCTACCAAATCGTGACTTAGGTTCAATTTCATCAAAAGAAGGATTTATCTTGGAGTCGCCACTAATCATTTTGGGTAGGTTGATTAGACACCTAAATAAAGCATCGGGAGAAATACTTTATTCCTACGAACCAGAGATTAATGAGTTCGGGGACTTGGTTACACTAATATTTCTACTAGCGCCCTTTCGGTACCAATTTCATGAAAATGTTCAACTTGGCAATTTTGATGAATTTTCACTTGAGATTCAAAGGTGCAATTTTTTTTTATTTTTCTTTTTATGACAAGGTAAGGAACTAAATTATATGCAATGCATGCGGTTTAATCTAAATATTTACAAGATAAATTACGCGTGCAATTATCTACATGATGTGAAAATGTGCAACAAAAGCAAACCTTTTTTTTTATTTTTTAAAGAAAATATTATAACGTGCAATAAAAATCTCAAAAAATTGGATATGCAATTTATTCCAAAGAAATGCAATATGTCCAACAAGGTATAATCGAAATTCAAATCAATCTATTTAGGCAACACAATTTCGAATATTCTAAATGATTAGAATCGTTACCTGACTTGACGGATTTGATTATCAAACTCGAACCTCGGATTTCCTCGTGGATCAAGATTGCGGATCGCGGCTCGCGGCTCGAACGACGGGGATGGACTCGCGGATTGTATTGGTCGATGAAGATGGTAACTCCGAGCTTCGAACTCTCGTTCCCCTCAATTCTCTCTTCTAAAAGAATTCTCTCTTTTTTTTTGTTTTCTTTTTCTCTGTAAATTTTCTTCTCTCCCAAAATCTCTCCTCAAGTTTTCTTCAAACTCCAAAGTCTTCCTAATTTCTCTCTAATCTCTCCAAAAAGTCCTCTCCATTTCTCTCTAATCCTTCTCCTTTTATAGCCTACTCCTCCATCTTCCTTTCTCTATCTTTATCTATCATTCTAATTTTTCCACTAACTTCATCTTCCCTTCTAATTCCATCATCTTCCCTTCTTTATCTCCATCTTCCCTTCTAATTCCACCATCCTCCATTCTTTATCTCCATCTTCCCTTCTAATTCACCATCTTCCATTCTAATCTTTCCATCTCCCATTCTAATTCTTCATCTTCCCTTCTAATTCTACCATCTTCCATTCTCCATCTTTCCTTCTAATTTCTCCATCTTCCCTTCTATATCTCCCCTTCTCCATCTTCCTTTCTAATTTTTCCATTTTCCCTTCTATATCTCCCATTCTCCATCTTCCTTTCTAATTTCTCCACTATCCCTAAAATTTTATGTATTTGCAATTCAGCCCCTGAAGTTTTATGTATTTGCAATTCAGTCCCTGAAGTTTTATGTATTTGCAATTCAGTCCCTGTGGAAAAATTTCTTTTAAGTTCAAAACTTCATAAGCCTTTCGGCACACCTCCCTCACGCTCAATCCAATCGTTTGTCAATTTAAGCTCAAATCCTCCGTCGTTAGCCATAATAAAATGCATGACCGACAAAAAATTAAATATACAATGCATGAAAAAATTAATTTTTGGTGAGAACAAATTCTCATTTTTTTATGTACTTAAGTGAATGAATTTTAAAAAGTCAAAATTTAGGTGTCAACAGCTGCCCCTCTTTGAGCGGAGACTCGTAGAGGTTTCGCTCAAAGACAAAATTGAACCTAAATTTTGACAATGCAAATGAATGATGATGATTTTTTTTTTGTGGGGGAGTTTTAATCCCATTTTATATGCAAGTGCAATGATGCATGATGTGCAGGACTGTAAATAACATGTGTTAAGATTTCTCTGCTCCGAGGAAACGGATTAAAGAAACCTGCACATGGATCGCATATAAAATGTCGGTCTTACCAGACACTTCATAATGCTGGTGATTCCCTTAAGCTCCAGGCATTTTGTGGATGCAAGAATCTTAAGGTACTGGTGCCTATCCGTTACCAGAGGTTTCCCCTTGATGCGAGAAAGCGCAAGATCTGTAAGGGGATGCGTCCACTGCATCTTTCCGAGTGGAGTCACATAGTTTCTTTCAAGATCATTAGAGCTGATCCTTGATGATCTGAAAGGGTATCAAAACCATAAGAGTATGTCGATTATGGTTTTTGATAAAATTTGTCGAGACCACGAGAGCATGTCGATCATGGTTCGCACAAGCATCCAGACACAAGAGCATGTCGATTATGAACTGGATGGATAAGATCAAGAACATGATAGCATGTCGATCATGAACTTGATAGGGTACCAAAATCACAAGAGCATGTCGATTATGATTTTGATAAAATTTGTCGAGACCACGAGAGCATGTCGATCATGGTTCGAACAAGTGTTTCATGCAGATCACAAGAGCATGTCGATTATGAACTGGATGAAATTAAGGAGTGTGCTTTCTCATTGGTGCAAACTCAAAGCTTGCGATTTTGAAAAGGGTTCAGAAAACTTACCTGGGTTTTTTGGGTAGTTGAGAGGTAGATTTCTTTCAAGATCATTAGAGCTGGTCTTTGATGATCTGAAAGGGAGATGTGCCGCCAATGTCACAGGGCGGTGACCACATCGAGAGGGTGTGCTACACAAGCCATGTCAGTGTAAACACAAGATATTCAAAACTGGATTCAGAAAACTTAATTGGGTCTTTTGAACGAATGGTCAAGGAGTAGACAGGCTGACTGCATCATATCTGCTTATTCTCTTGAAGTAAAATTATGCGCATAGACCAAATCAATGCTAATGCGACATGTATTTCATAAAAATCACGCTTCACTGAAGAAGACGAATATTTGAATGACTGTATGTGTCGCAACAGATTTGAGTGCCTTAACAATCATCAGAAGGCTCAGGTTGAAGATATACTTACCTGGGAGCTTGGAAGCTTGCCAGGTGGGCACTTGCCAACACGGCTTGTTCATTCAATCATCCTTGGATGAATTTCAAGACCTCATGAGGTAGCTTGAATATCAGGAATGCATGTGCACAGACAATGTTAGATGTAACATGTACAGGCATGTATGCTGAAATTCACTTAGTGGATTTATGCAAAACTATTCTGTCAAGTTTGCATCACCAATTCTGTTCAAGGAGGTTATTACATTGTGAATACCTCGAATGTACTTTGAATGGGGGACTTCAGTCCGAAAGGGCTTTCTCCTACTCTTCGAGAAAAGCTATTCATCATAACTGTAGGATTCAAGAGAAATCACTCAATCTTACCATCATCGCTTTCAACGAGGGTCTGAGTAATCTTGCAATTGGTACGAACAAGCCGATCTTGAGGTCTTGATTGGGACCGTAATATAGGCTAGGTCAATGGTTTACCAAATGGGACTCCTGTGGAGTCAAGGCCTTTTTTAAAGAAGATCTTCATCATCTGCTCTGGGTTTACAAGTCAAGAACCCTGCAAAAATGAGAGAGAAATAATCTTGCTCGAACTTCTTCGAGCGATGCTTAAGATCATTCAACTCTACGTTACTTCATGTGCCCTAATCAGAAGAGACTTTGAAGGGTTGTAACGTATGTTAGGATTTGGGACTGAGAAACGAAAAGACTCGCTTTGGTTCAGAAAATATATGAGAATGGCTTGACGCTAGTGATCAATGCTGTCTTGCCACCAATCTTAGCCTTCTGAAATTGATTTCAAAATGTGCCATCACTACTTGAGGATAGAGCTTCCGCTGATGATTGCAATTTCCCATTTGACTCTCTTGGAGACTTTTTCTTTACAAGTCATCCAGTTGGGATTTACAGGAAGGATAAAATGCACATCCAAATTTCAACATATTTTACAAAATGAACGAGGATTGAATGGGCATAGGCCTTGCTTTTGATAGGCATTTTGCTTTTACTGCCAGGGATTTTCTGTGGGACTAGCCTTTGCTTTTCCTTACTCCCGACTCCCATTTTTTTTTAGAGAGAGCTATCTCTCTTTCTCTCTTTTTTTTCCTTTTTCGGAAGAGGTTTGTTTTTTTTTCTTTTTCGGGAGCAGGCCCTTTTCTTTCAGGCGGAATTTGCTCTTCTTTTAAAATCCCATGATTTTAAAACAACATGAATATTCACAGACAAAAGCTGTGTCAAACAATCACATGATGTAAAATGCAAGATTTTGGGAATTCTCCGTTGATCCGATCTCTTCAGTTCTGTTCCTTAGTGATGACGTCATCTTCAAATCGAAACGAGCAATGATCATCAACGGGGTTTGAGAAATGAATATACAGGCTCAATTGGGCTGTACAATGGATGTAGTGTATAGGATAGAGAAATGAATGCTCTTCATCATCCTAAGGCACTTGAATTAAAGTTCGAGTTTAATGTAAAGAAACATCCGAAGATTGATGCTGGTCAAAGCAAGAGAATTTCTAACCATTTACCTCATGCCGCTGCTGGAATTACCTTGTCTTGCCCCAATGTGGGGTGGTTCTTGACAGGGGTAAGAAAATGAAATCGCCGCTCAAGGAGGTTTGCAATGGACACCTGTAGCATTTGGATGGGGAATTGGATGCCTCTGTCACTTCAGCTATCGTACCTTTTGCGAGAAAACCCATCGCCTCGAGGAATGCGGATCCCTACTACTACTCATCTCACTGGAGATTAGACCATAGGATGTGTATGGGAATGGCTTACCTTTCATAATCCCGTCATGCCCCATTCTGTACACTCGATGTATCATATGTAATTTACGTTCCCTATTCAAAGTTGGTAAATTCAATTGAACCAAAGAGACTTTCCCAATTGAGACCGTCCCAAATGGAGATTAGTAATGCAAGCAGGAATTGAATAGACATGCATTGGAGAATCATGAAAACTTCAGATTATCAATAATGTCAAAACAATTCAAGCATAATACTTCTTTACAGCATCAGAGTTAACAGGATTGGTAAAAACTCGACCATCCATCTCTGCCAGAATTAGAGCACCACCTGGGAGTACCTTCTTCATAACGTACGGACCGCCATAGTTTGGCGCAAACTTCCCTTCTGGGAGTGGAATTATGGGCAACAACTTTCGCAAAACAAGATCTCTTTCCTGGAATTGTCGAGGCCTGACTTTCTTGTTAAAGGATTTAGCGACCCTTTGCTGGTAGCACTGGCCGTGACAAATGGCTTTGAGCCGCTTCTCATCAATCAGGTTCAATTGATCCATCCGTTGTTGGATCCAGTCGACTTCTTCCAGCCCATCTTGCGACAATATGCGCAAGGAAGGAATCTCTACTTCAACTGGTAACACCGCTTCCATTCCGTATACAAGAGAGTACGGGGTTGCCCCAGTAGATGTTCGAATTGAAGTTCGATATGTCATGAGTGCAAATGGCAGCCTCTCATGCCAATCACGGTGATTCTCAGCCGTTTTAGCTAAGATCTTCTTGATGTTCTTATTGGCTGCCTCCACCGCTCCATTCATCTGAGGGCGATATGGAGAAGAATTCAGATGCTTGATTTTGAATTCTTTGAACAACTCATCCACTTGCTTGTTATTCAAATTTGAGCCATTGTCTGTGATTATGGTTTCAGGCGAACCGTATCGAGCAATAATGTCCCGACGGATGAATTTCACAACATTTCGTGCTGTGACTGCCAAATACGATGCGGCTTCGATCCATTTTGAAAAATAATCAATAGCGACCAGAACAAAACGATGCCCATTAGATGCTTTCGGATTGATAGGGCCGATCACGTCGATACCCCACATAGAGAATGGCCATGGCTCAGATAACTGATGCAGCTCACTTGGAGGAACATTAATTTTGTCACCATGGATTTGGCACTTGTGACAACTCCGGACATGTTGAATGCAATCGCTCTCAAGGGTGAGCCAGTAATATCCCAACCTCATGATCTTCTTGGCCAGCATGTGGCCGTTCATGTGCGGACCACAAATCCCTTCATGCACCTCTATCATCAGACGGACTGCCTCTGTAGAATCAATGCATCTCAAAAGGATCGAATCAAAGGACCGCTTGTACAGGCACTCGCCACTCAAAAAGAATTTTGAGGCCATTTTCTTTATATACCTCCGATCGGTTGCGATACTCTTCTCTGGAAACTCCTGCTTTTGGATATAAGTCTTGATGTCATGGTACCAAGGCTTACCATTCGGTTCCTCGGTCGTAACCATACAATAAACCGGTCTTCTCAATACCTCGATCTTCAAAGGCTCAACTTCTAGCCCATCAGTGGCTTGCAACATTGATGATAGGGTTGCTAATGCATCAGCGAACTGATTTTGCGTTCTAGATAGATATTCAAATGAGATGTCATCAAACTCAACCACTAATTCATCAAGATATTCATGGTAAGGCAGCAATTTGGCATCTCGTGTCTTCCACTTCCCAACGGTTTGCAGAATAATCAACGCTGAATCCCCAAACACCTTAAGCCGGGTTACTCCCATTTCAATTGCGGCTTGCAATCCAAGAATGCATGCTTCGTACTCTGCGATGTTGTTAGTACAAGGAAAAATCAATTTCGCTGCCACTGGATAATGTTGTCCTCCTGGGGATATCAACACTGCACCGGTACCTGACCCGGACAAATTTACGGCTCCATCAAAAAACATGGTCCAAGAATAGTCACCTACCGACATGATTCGATCTTCGGGATGGTCGACATCTTCATGTTGTCCCGGATTTTCGGCTAGGACATCAGCTATTACTCGCCCTTTGACTGACTTTTGTGACAAATACTGGACGTCAAACTCAGAAATGAGAATCTGCCACTTTGCAAGCTTCCCAACTAAGGCGGGTTGATTTAGTAAGTATTTGATGGGATCACATTCCGTCACCAAGAATATTTGGTAATGCAAAGTGTACTGCCGTAGTCGGTGTAACACCCAGACTAGTGCTGCGTACGTCTTTTCCGCTTCGAAGTAATTCAGTTCGGAGGTTGTGAACTTTTTACTCAAATAGTAGATAGCTCGTTCTTTACCATCTTCTTTACTTGTCTGAGCAAGCATAGCACCCAAAGACTCATCATGAATTGTAAGATATAAGATTAGGGGGCATCCCGAAGTGGGTGGAACAAGTATGGGTGGTTTTATGAGGTGCTGCTTCAATTTCTCAAAAGCTTCTTCACATTCACCATCCCATTTGACCAGTGCATTCTTCTTGAGTAGCCTAAAAAATGGCTTAGCAGTCTCAGACGGCTGAGCAATAAATCGAGCAATGTAATTCACTCTGCCCATGAGGCTACGGACTTCCTTGACGGTCGTTGGCGGCTTAAGCTCACAAATAGCCTTTACCTTGGCCGGGTCGATCTCAATGCCCTTGTTACTAACAATGAACCCCAATAATTTACCCGAGCTGGTACCAAAGACACACTTGGCGGGGTTGAGGCGTAACTTGAACTTTCGCAACCTTTCAAACAATTTTGTCAATGTCACAACGTGATCCTCTCCACACCGAGTCTTGGCGATCATGTCATCAACGTAGACCTCAATCTCATTATGCATCATGTCATGAAATAGCGCAACCATCGCTCGCTGGTATGTTGCCCTGGCATTCTTGAGACCAAAGGGCATAACTTTGTAATGGAACACCCCCCATGGGGTTGTGAATGCTGTCTTTTCTTTATCTTCCTCATTCATCAGGATTTGATTATAGCCAGAGAAACCGTCCATGAATGAGAATAATTCGAAACCCGCTGTACTATCGACAAGCACATCGATATGTGGGAGAGGAAAATCATCCTTCGGACTAGCTTTATTCAAGTCACGATAATCCACACAGACTCGTACACGACCATCCTTCTTCAAGACCGGGACTATATTGGCCACCCAACTCGAGTATTGGGTAACTTCAATGAATCCAACGTCGATAAGTTTCATGACTTCTTCTTCAATCTTCTTTGCGAGTTCTGGTTTAGCCTTTCGCTGCCTTTGCTTCTTAGGTTCAATCAAGGGATCGGTCGGTAGACAGTGTTCGACGATTGATCGATCAAGACCGGGCATATCTGCATAAGATCAGGCAAAGATATCCTGATAGTCCCTTAAAAGGTTCGTCAGACGCTCAGCTGTGCCCATAGGAAGATTCGCCCCGATTTTAATCTCTCTGGGGTTTTCTTCACTGCCAAGGTTTATTGCGACAGTTTCCTCGCCAATTAGAGCTTTAACCTTCCCATGGTGTTCAAGATTCCGTTGTATTTCCTCGATGTCAGAACCTGATTCATCCGAACTATCTGAGTCATTGGCATGGCATATGGTAGGATCCACTGCATTTCCTTCCTCATGTTTGCCCCTGAACATAAGGTAGTTGAGTCAGAAAAACAAACAAGGTTTAAACACAAGGTATTTTACTTCCTTCGAAAAATTTTGTTTTTTGTTTTTTTTTTGAAGACCGCGGGACGAGAATTGCTTGAAGAAGCCCAACCCTCAGTTCTTACCATGAATGACAATATTGTTCGATCGTTGGTTATCGTCATCGGGTTGGTTTGGAATACTTCGACAAGATTCAAAAATTTTTTTTTTGATAAAAACATCTGTAATTTTATTGATATAAGAATCAATTAATTACATCTTATTGAAAGGGAAATCGTGCAGTGCAACATAAAAGGAAATCTTAGAAAATGACATGGAAACGGAATTCTAGAAAACGATAGAAGTTCCCACGCAGGGGAAAACATAAACACGAAGATGTTACTCTGAATCTAAACCCTCCAGTGGATCGTCGAATATGGCATTGACGGACGGTCTTGGTGGTTTAGGCACCATGTAAGGCTCTTCATCAGGGCTCTCATTAACCTGCATTGGATCTTCAGATATTGCAGCAATAGTTAAGTCTCCAAACCAGTCGACTAGGCTAGGTATGTTATCCTCATCAGCATCTTTGTTATCGAAAACCATTGGCGGAGGTTTCTGTCCTTTTGAGTCGGGGAAGACTATGCCAAGATCATCCTTGAATTTATTCAATTCATCATAGCCGCCCACCACTCCGGCTGAAATGAAAGTCTGATAAAGAGGCAGGGGTAAAGGTCTATATTCTGACTTTCCACAGCCTATCAGGCTTTGGCATCCATGGTTAATTCGACGATATCAGCGACCTCGTCCACGGTGCCTATCTCCCCGGTATCCTAAGCCAGCTGTATGGATTTGTCCACTAGCCTCGATCGGAGTGAGCATTCCTTGACTGCTTTTGCCTAAACCAGTACCAGGCTCGTACCCATTGCCCACCATTACCTTGGCAACCATGAGAGAAGCTTTTGACAGTTCAGGAACCGGTAAAGGGCTATCTGGTGAGGCGTGGATAGTGTGTATCAACTCGAAAGCATGATACGAGTCCTCTTCAGTATGGGCTGGTTCAATGTAAGGGATGGCGGTTGTATTGAAAATGCGATGATCTTCCTCACCATGGACAACCACCAGTTTTTGCTTGACTATAAACTTAACTTTCTGGTGAAGACTCGATGGTACGGCACCCGCATTATGGATCCATGGACGGCCAAGCAGCAAATTGAAGGCTGAAGGGATGTCTAATACTTAGAACAGAACATCGAACATGGAAGGTCCGATTTGAATTTTAAGGTTGATCTGTCCCAGAACATTCTTCTTCATACCATCGAATGCTCTAACCGAAGTGTTGGCGGTCTGCATTCTGGCCAAGTCAATACCCAGGCGGTTGATAGTAGCTAGGGGACACAAGTTTAGAGCCGAACCATTGTCGATCAGTACCCGGGCTACATGGGTTTGCTTGTGCTTCACCGTTATGTGCAAGGCCATATTATGACCTCGCCCTTCAATCGGGATCTCATCGTCGGCGAATGCTACTTGATCTTTTAGTAGGATTGTCCCAACAAAGTTCTCTAATTTGTCTTGATCAATATCTTCAGGCACGTGCACTTGCCCCAATACCTTCATTAATGAGTCTCGATGCTTCTCAGATGACTGTAGGAGCTCCAGTAAGGAAACCTGGGCTGGCAACTTTCTCAGCTGATCAACTATACTATACTCGCTGGCTTTGATGATTGCTAAGAATTCCTTAGCCTCTTTTTCATTAACATGCTTAGATGACTGATCATGATCATAAACCCGTCCCGATCTAGTCACCAATGCTAAATCATAAGACCATGGTACTGCTTTATCATCTGCGTACGGGAATGGCTGTGGTGCAGCGACTATAACAATCCCGAGTTCATCATCACAAGCGTCTTCCAAGGGCGGCATGTCAGCTAATTCTGGATCATCTTTAATGAATTCTGTAATATCGTTCTTATTCAGATCGGCTTTTTGCTCGGACACACCTTCTGTCATAGCTAAAGCTGCAAACTCTTGATCCCAGTCTATTATTATCTGTGACGTGGTTGCCACTAACCCATCTTGGCTAGTACATATGATCATCCCTTGGTCGATCAGGGTGAAGACTTTTTTCTTCAGTTGGTCAAAAGATACCACCTCTCCGGTACGATAATAGCCTGCCCTAACTAGAGCATCAAAGGTGTCAACTATCCGCACCTTGAAACCGCCAACTGGATCAGCTTCCGAACCAAAAATAGCATTGACCTTGCCCGAGTGATCAGGCAAAGGATTATTTTGGACATTGGGCTGTTGATTATCCTGGAATGTGAATGCTTTGGACTCGAGCAAGTCCTGGATCCGGTTCTTAAGGGCGAAGCATTCATCCGTGTCGTGTCCGGGCTCACCGCGGTGGTAATCACACTTCTTTGACGGGTCGTACCTTGCAAAGGATGCATAGTTCGGGCGCATCGGTTCTGATGTCAACAGCTCTTTCTTACGTAGGACAATCAAGACCTGGGAAAGAGTTCCGGGAAGTGGGGAAAATTGCCGATTATTGCGCCTGAATCCTCTTTGCCCTTGAGTGTCAAAGTTGGCTTGCTGTTGAACTTTTGGCGCTTGAATCGGAGGCCTTTGCGTATAGGTAAAATTCACCTGTGGGGCTGGTTCTTTGTCCTTTTTCATTCCAAACCGCTTTGCACTGGTACCAGCATCTCCGTACCATCCCTTATTGATTCCGATCTCTATTTCCTCTCCCATTGCAATGAGGTGGCTGAACGATGTTGCCCCAGTCCCCAAAATACGTGATCGCATCGCTTGAGGGAGGGTAGAGACAAACAATCTCATGAGTTCCCGCTCAGGCGGGACTGGCTTTAACTGGGACGCAATATTCCTCCATCTAGAGGCGTATTGCTTGATTGTCTCACCCTTCTTCATCTCTGACTGTTCCAGGTCCTCTCTGGTGGTCAGGACGTCCAGGTTGAAACTAAAATGCTTGACAAATGCAGTGGCCATCTTTTCCCAATCATCCATGCGATAGATCTCGTAGTCAATGTACCATCTCATGGCTGCATCCTTTAGACTGGCCTGAAAAGTCTGAACCATCAGAGGGCCGTTTGCCACATGCCTGCCCATTCTTGCTTGGTACATCTGGACATGTTGAACTGGATTGGAAGTGCCATCGTACTTCTCAAAATCGGGTATCTTGAACTTCTCTGGCACATCGACCTTTGAAAAGACAGATAGGTCAATCTGTGGTATGTTGTGCGCCCCTTCCATCTCTCGTATCTGCTGCTTCATTTGAGCAATGGCTTTCATGGCTTCTTCGCTTATTCCCCCAGCCACAGGGCTAGCTTGGGGTGCGGGGACAACAAGCGATGCGCCAGAGCTGGCACCAGTGATAATGACATCTTCGAGGAGTGGAACATATATGGGAGCGCGGTCAGTGCCTTTGCCAGCGTTGTCTGGTGAAGGAATTGCCTTGGCTGGAAAGACGGAGCTGGACAGTTGCAGTTGGCCTAGGAGATCGGCCGTCAACTTCTCCATCGCATGGGACAGCATTCCCTCGAAATGGTTATTCATCATGTTCGTGTGCTCCTTCAAGGCTCTCTGCAGTGCTTCGTGAACGATAGCGTTGATCTCAACTTTGTCGGCCATTTATCTCGTCACTGACCGGGTAATATGTGGGTGCTGGAGATCCGTGATGAATTACCTACAAAATTAATGATTGGGGTAAGTATAATGTGTGAGAAAAGTGGGTTGGTCCATGACACTCTCTAAGCTCCAAAATGAGGCAAAGATAAAACGAAAGGATTGATTCAGGTAGCTTCCAGTTTCGTCAACCTTTACGAGAAAAATCATATTAATTCGTACAGAGGTCAAAATAGTATGAACATTTGGGAGCCGATACCCAAGATGATGATTAACAACTTTCATGTTTTGGTCACAGGCAAATTCTTTGTGGATTAATACAGTTTAATACTTCTTTGTAAAACTTTTGCCCAGAAAACTGATCTGTCCGGTTTTTACTTCGAGGATAAATGGGTCATCAAAAACGTGAATTGATGCCCAAAAATTTCCAGTTCACTAATTAAAAGCCCAATCTACAACTTTCATGTTTTAATATTTCTCAAAAGAGCATGTTTTCTAGTGATAAATGGAAAAACAAAAGTGAAGTAGAGAAAATTCCAGAATCCAGACAGTTTTTCTTTCACATTAAATTCAGTAATAAATGGAAAATTCATTGAATTGATTCAAAAAAAAATTTGAGTGATGAATTAGGGTCTTGTGAATGTTTTCTGTGAAAACTATAAAGTTCAATAAAAATTATGTAATACCAGAAAGTCATATCTGAACAGTAACCTTTATTACAAGAAAAGCTCAAAAAGTCATGAAAATGCAACATGGAACAACAATCCTAAACATGGCAAATCAAGCTGTTTTTGTTTTCTTTGTAGCGACGCAATCTATAGACAAATGGGCCTCCAACTCTTTCCGAAGTCGTGCATTTTCCTTAGCCAAGCTCTTCATTTGTCTTTTCGCCTTTTACGTCTTCTTTGCATAGGTCTCGATCTCGGCTTGACGGGTGGGCTTCACAATCACCAACGGGAACTTCGGAAGCATGTGAGTTGGTATCAAATGATACTTAATATACCGAGCCTTCGCATGATAACATTTTTCCTTTCCCTCGAGCTCCTCCTTGGGTAGTGATAGTGAGCGAGTCTTGGACTTGAGCCAAGTTTGGTCAAGATGCTTGATCTCGGTTCTATAATTCTCGCCTGCAACGAATTCAACTTGAAAAGTGTTTGGCCCCAAAGGTGGTGGGATATCCTGTAAAACTCCATATTGCCGTACCACACGGAGAGGATGATACTGCGTCATACCGGTAATACCCAAAAGAAGTATAGGCTCTCGCTCACCATGGTACAAACGAGCCTTAGAGACTTGAAACCATATAGCTTGCCATAGAAAAACCTTGGGACTCGGATCTTTAAATAAATCAATCCACTCGGAATAAGACAATCTAGCAATATTTTTTTTGCAGCTCTTGAAATTTTGCAATTGGGTTTTCCTCTTGACTTACCCGTGGAATGGTCATTTTTTAGCCGAACTTAGCATAATGAGAGAAAAACCACATTTGTAAAAGTCCAACCGGAGCATGAAATGTTTTTTCCTTGTTTTGCTTAAAACGAGTCAAAGATATAAAAGTCTCGGCTAGGATAGCATTAGTAAAGTTCATTCCACTGCAAACTTGCCTAGCATCCAAGCCATGGATGGACTAATAAAATCCTTTTGGAGCGGAAAGATCACAAGTCCGAAGAAAGCTAGAATAAAGATCCTACTTTGCAAGTATAAATTGTTCTCATAAAAAAGTTCAACGAGAAATGAGAAAGGGCACATATGACAATTTCCTTTTAAAATTTTCCTCATTTTATTTTCGCTAATTTTCAAAAACTCAGCAAAAATGAAAATTGGATCCATTTCCACACAAGGGCGAATTAAATCAATGCTCAAAGGTTTTCCAATGGCAAGGCTATACTCTTCCAAAGTCGGAGTGAGCTCGTGCTTACCTAAAATGAAAGTAGCAGTATATGGGCACCAGAAATGTGCAAGCGCCTGCATGACCCCAGTCTGTAATTCGATATCCAAAAGTGGCAATACGTGACCCATACGACGAAGGGCATAGGTCTGTGCATCAATGCTCAAGTGCCTCCACATCTGCTTCAACTCGGCCTTTGGAATGTACACGAAACGGATATCAATGTGTCCTATTATCTATAAATCACGCGCCACAATCCTAAGTGTCATGGACCGACCCAAACAATAACATAAGATAAGATGAAGTTCAGAAGCGTACTTTACCGTGGGATAGGAAAATAAACAATCACATGGACATGCATATGACTCGTGGGTTAACCTTATTCTAACTATCCTAAAGGCTCACAAATTGAAGCGAAAGACTTACGGCAAGGCGACAATCTCGCGCACATAATCAAGATTAGTCGCTATCCCGCAACATAACCAAGATTAGCCGGGCCTTTCCACTTCGGCTACTCGAGTCAAAAATTAAAACCACCACTTTGGTAATCTTACCAAGCCTGAGGCATAACTTTTGAAACTCATTTTTAAAAAGAAGTTCGAGATTGAATCTGGACTAACTTTCGACGTGATCTCACGGCGAACGCTAGAACCAAATCACAATACCATCCTAAAACTAGTGGCCTAGGTCCGACCACGGGATGTGTGTGATGTAGTGCTAAAGCGATTAATCATGCACAACAATTAAATGCAAACACCGCTTCAATAATTCAAAAATTAAATGACAAGTTTCACACACCAAACCTGCAAAACAAAGGGTTAACCAAACACTCCACCCCTTATAATTTCATCAAAAGAAGGATTTATCTTGGAGTCGCCACTAATCATTTTGGGTAGGTTGATTAGACACCTAAATAAAGCATCGGGAGAAATATTTTATTCCTACGAACCAGAGATTAATGAGTTCGGGGACTTGGTTACACTAATATTTCTACTAGCGCCCTTTCGGTACCAATTTCATGAAAATGTTCAACTTGGCAATTTTGATGAATTTTCACTTGAGATTCAAAGGTGCAATTTTTTTTTATTTTTCTTTTTATGACAAGGTAAGGAACTAAATTATATGCAATGCATGCGGTTTAATCTAAATATTTACAAGATAAATTACGCGTGCAATTATCTACATGATGTGAAAATGTGCAACAAAAGCAAACCCTTTTTTTTATTTTTTAAAGAAAATATTATAACGTGCAATAAAAATCTCAAAAAATTGGATATGCAATTTATTCCAAAGAAATGCAATATGTCCAACAATGTATAATCGAAATTCAAATCAATCTATTTAGGCAACACAATTTCGAATATTCTAAATGATTAGAATCGTTACCTGACTTGACGGATTTGATTATCAAACTCGAACCTCGGATTTCCTCGTGGATCAAGATTGCGGATCGCGGCTCGAACGACGGGGATGGACTCGCGGATTGTATTGGTCGATGAAGATGGTAATTCCGAGCTTCGAACTCTCGTTCCCCTCAATTCTCTCTTCTAAAAGAATTCTCTCTTTTTTTTTTGTTTTCTTTTTCTCTGTAAATTTTCTTCTCTCCCAAAATCTCTCCTCAAGTTTTCTTCAAACTCCAAAGTCTTCCTAATTTCTCTCTAATCTCTCCAAAAAGTCCTCTCCATTTCTCTCTAATCCTTCTCCTTTTATAGCCTACTCCTCCATCTTCCTTTCTCTATCTTCATCTATCATTCTAATTTTTCCACTAACTTCATCTTCCCTTCTAATTCCATCATCTTCCCTTCTTTATCTCCATCTTCCCTTCTAATTCCACCATCCACCATTCTTTATCTCCATCTTCCCTTCTAATTCACCATCTTCCATTCTAATCTTTCCATCTCCCATTCTAATTCTTCATCTTCCCTTCTAATTCTACCATCTTCCATTCTCCATCTTTCCTTCTAATTTCTCCATCTTCCCTTCTATATCTCCCCTTCTCCATCTTCCTTTCTAATTTTTCCATTTTCCCTTCTATATCTCCCATTCTCCATCTTCCTTTCTAATTTCTCCACTATCCCTAAAATTTTATGTATTTGCAATTCATCCCCTGAAGTTTTATGTATTTACAATTCAGTCCCTGAAGTTTTATGTATTTGCAATTCAGTCCCTGTGGAAAAATTTCTTTTAAGTTCAAAACTTCATAAGCCTTTCGGCACACCTCCCTCACGCTCAATCCAATCGTTTGTCAATTTAAGCTCAAATCCTCCGTCGTTAGACATAATAAAATGCATGACCGACAAAAAATTAAATATGCAATGCATGAAAAAATTAATTTTTGGTGAGAATAAATTCTCATTTTTTTATGTACTTAAGTGAATGAATTTTAAAAAGTCAAAATTTAGGTGTCAACAATCAGAAAAAAAGATGTTTAGTCTTCGTACCACTATGAGTTGCAATCACAAATCTAAACATACATCAGCCATGCACATGCGAATATATTCGTCGTATAACTAGTCTAAATTCTCTCAAGCCCATCTAAAAAACTGTGGCATACACTTCAAGCAATTAAAAATGGTTGCAAGGAAAAATTGTTATTATTGATCCCAGCCATGTGTCTATCAACCATTAATCGGCATGGTACATATAAATCAGACCGGCCTACTCAGACCTAAACACTACCCAGCATAAACACCAGCATGCCTTCGTCGCGAGCTTTGACGTCATTGATGGAACGCTCGGTTACGGCGAGATTCTCCCACGGGCCCGTGACATGCCACATTGGCTTACTAAAAATAAGGGAAAAGAAAAGAAGATTAAAAAATAAAAATAGGAAAGAGTGAAGGAAGGAAAGATGAGAAGAAAATATTTTCCTTTTCTCAAAAGGAGGAAATCATTTTCCCTGCTTTCTAAGGTGTTTTTCTCCACGAAAAGAAAATATTTTTCATGACGCGTTTACATTTTTTGTGAACCAAATGCTCGAAAATCCTAAAAATTATTTTCATGAAAGTTATTTTTTGCTAAACGAACGGTGCCTTACTGTTTCCCGTGACTTCCCTTTGACCGTTGATCGGTCCACTGCGACTGGTTCCCACGCATATTTTGGACCGGTTCAAGCCCTTTCTGACCTATTGGTGGCAATCTCAGACCAATTCCTAAGGTGAAATGTCGTGAGTCCAGTTTTGGTCTTATTATTTTGACATTGGCTCTTCGGACACCGATTTCTTCAGTCTTCGTCCACTTTACTATGTTGAAACCTATAAAACGCATATTACAGATAAATTAGAAGTTTCAAAGCCCAATTACCATCCTAAGCAGCATACAAGGACGGACGATCGACCCCAAACAACAAGGTCCACATGCAAGTTCATCCGTCACGGCAGCTATCGTGGAGGCTTTTTCCAATGAACTGTCTGACACTATCTCCTTAGAGAATATCTGTTCCATCTTCGTGAATTTGGTACTTCTAGCTCATCTGTTCCTTCTATTATATCTGTCGCTTCGAATACCTATGATTCATGGTTCTTTGACCCCGTTTGTCGCAATCATATGACTTCAAATTCTATATTGTTTCAGTCAAAACCACTAATTTCGCATTCACCTACTATTCACGTCGCTAATACCAAATGAAAGTTAGTCATACCTGAAACATTTCAACACGCACGTTATGCTAACCTGACACCTTTGTGATTCCCAAGCTCTCCATAGATATTATTTTAGTAGAACAATTGTATGAATTTGATTTTGATGTTCACTTTCCTTCTTTTGGTTGCCAGGTTCAGAATCCACAGCGGGACAGACCATTGGGACGGGCCGTAAAGTGGCTGCCTTTAAGAGCTCGTTTCCTTGAATATTCCCAAATGTTTGCTGGTGATGCTACTATGCTATCATTTGAAGGTTAGAATTGTCGGTTAGGTCATGCTTCTTCTTCCAAATTAACTTCTTTAATTTTCAGTGGTCATTTAGGTTCTGTTAATAAATATTTTGATTACCTGCCTTGTCGGTTGAGAAAACATTATTCATTGTCATTTAATTTTATGCTCCTTTTGATCTAATCCACAATGATATTTGGTGACCATCTCCGACCCTCTACCGTGGGAGGCTCTGTCTATTTTGTTATCTTCGTGGACGGTCATTCTTGTTATACATGGATTTATATTATAACGGATCAATATGAACTTACTTGTATCTACCATGATTTTGCTGCAATGATAAAGATATAATTTGCTCAAGATATCGAGGATTTCGTACAAACAGTGCCATCGAATATAGAGACAACGAATCTCTTAGAATTTTCTCCCAAAATGGTACTATCATTCATCGTTCTTGCCTATGAACTTCTAAACAAAAAATTCGAGCAGAACATAGACAAAGACACTTTTTAGATATTACTCGCATTCTTCTACTCTCCGTTTGACTATAACAGTTTTGGACAGAGGCTTGTCTTACTGCTGCATACAATATCAATTGTATGATTTGTATCCCACCTATTATTTGTAACATTCCTCATGAGTTTTTGTATAGTAATATCCCCAATTACAGTCTTCTTCGAATGTTTGGTAGTGCATATTTTGTCATCCTCTTCCATATGAACGCACAAAATCAAAACGTCGTGCCCATGTATGTTGCTTCCTTTGGTATGGCATGGAGCACAAAGGATATGGATGCTTGAATCATATCTGCAACTCTTTTGTGTGTTTCGTCATAATACTTTTGGGGAACCCAAGATGTTTTCATATCTTCATCCTTTCAAATCATCAACTCATATTTCTTTTTTCACCCACGATTATGCTCAGCCTGGACAGACTCTTTCCTCATGTGATACAAGATCGCATCACATGCGTGTGCCATGCATCATCAATGGGTATTAAGGCACACGACGATGCATTTTTCAAGACGACACATGTTCTACGCTTTTCCCTAAAAGCTGAAGAGGAACCTGGGAAATTTGCACAATCTGCAGATGTAGAACATAGCACTAAACCACCGCATAAAGCAGCCTGCAAGCAGAGGCCAAAGCCAAGAATCAACCTCTGATAACAGAGGAGACTTTCGCATGAAGTGGCGAGATGCGAAATCATGCTTGGTCTCCGAATACTTTGTCAGAGAAACAACCATATAATATAACGTCGTCATCTGCATGGAAAGAACCCCAATAAATGTGGTTCCTTGCGGTTGGCCCGCCGAATGGACGAACCAAGCCAACACCATTAAATTTTGGATAAAACGTCTTTGATTTCAACGTTGCCAATAGAAATTTCCTCCAGTTCTTTTTCATGATGTCACCCATTTTCCCGTGACTCTTGCTCTTGGAAACACCCGCACAAATATTCTCGCGAAGTCCACATCTCCGCTCACTCTCGCTCGCACTCTGCCTTTTGCTCTGCTTTGTCCTCTCCACGATCCGCACGCTCGAACGCGGTGATTACAGCGAGGAAGGAGATCGAGAGACAGCAGAGAACATGTCTGGCGAGGAGGTGTTCGTCGGTTCCATCGACCAGGGGACCACCAGTACGAGGTTCATCATCTACGATCGCAGCGCTCGTGCGATCGCATCTCACCAGGTTGAGTTCACTCAGTTCTACCCCGAAGCCGGGTAATTTCTGCCATCCCATAAAAATCCGTTCTTGATCATGTTGAGTTGAATGATAATGAAGTGTTTTTCTTTTTTTTTGCTTGTTCACGTGAACGTGTTTTTTCTTTTAATTCTATTTAATTGCCTTTGGCACTTTCGATTTTGGGTCTCGTCCATTTGCGAGATTACGGATCACTTAGTACGAAATTGGTTGATCTCACAGTTCTGGAATGTAATTGGGTTGGTCTCATGCGACAAGTCTAGGCTCTGATTTGAGATATGACCGGATGAAGAAGAAGATGGTTTTTTTGTCCGTTCAGTTTAGTAGGAAAGCAACGATTTCTTTACAGGGCGTGTTTTTGTATGTATTGGGGAAGTGTTTGTTTGAATGCTTTTCTGTTGGTAGATGGGTGGAGCATGATCCGATGGAGATACTGGAGAGTGTCAAAGTGTGTTTAGCCAAAGCGATCGACAAGGCAACAGCCAATGGCTACAACGTGGACGGAGGATTGAAGGCCATCGGATTGACCAATCAGAGAGAGACCACTCTTGTTTGGAGCAAATCCACTGGCTGTCCTCTCTATAATGCCATTGTTTGGATGGATGTTCGTACCAGCTCCATCTGCAGGTTAAGCTACTTTTGATCTTCATGCTAACATGTTTCAAAATTTGAAGTTTGAGGCTTTTTTTCGTGGGGTGATTTTGGCATTTCCAGTGACTGTTATCTTCTACTGGAATTTTCCTGTATTCTCTCTCGAAGTTCTTCCTAGGATGAGATAATTTTCATTGTGCTGTGATGTCGCAAACCTGTCTTTTCCATTGTAGAGCTCATTGAAATTACTTCATATTATGATCCACTTTTTGTATGGTGATCGGTAACATTCATGCGGTGTTGGATTAGTTGAAAATCTGGGGTTTGGCATGAACTGTGAATTACTGACAGGAAATTGGAGCAAGAATTACCAGGAGAAAGAACCCATTTTGTGGAGACTTGTGGTTTACCAATAAGCACATACTTCAGTGCAGTGAAGCTGCTGTGGTTGAAGGAAAATGTTGATGCTGTTAAAGAGGCGTTGCAGAAAGGTGATGCTTTGTTTGGTACTGTGGACACTTGGTTATTATGGAATCTAACTGGAGGCGTAGATGGGGGCGGCTTACATGTCACCGATGTCTCGAACGCATCGAGAACAATGCTCATGAATCTTAAAACACTAGACTGGCATAAGCCTACGCTGGATGCATTGGGGATTCCTGCTGAAAGTCTTCCTAAAATCATAAGCAATTCTGAGGTAATAGGAGAAATTGCCAAAGGGTGGCCAATTCCTGGAGTTCCTATCTCGGGATGTCTCGGAGACCAACATGCTGCAATGCTTGGACAAGCCTGTCGGAAAGGTGAGGCCAAAAGCACTTACGGAACAGGTGCTTTCATACTTCTGAACACGGGTGAGGAGGTGATTCACTCAGAACATGGACTGTTAAGTACTCTGGCATTTAAGCTTGGGCCAGATGCTCCAACAAACTATGCCTTGGAGGGTTCAATTGCTATTGCGGGAGCTGCCGTTCAGTGGCTCAGAGACAGCCTTGGTATAATTAGTAGCGCGAGTGAGATCGAGGATTTGGCATCGAGTGTTGAGTCCACCGGCGGCATCTACTTTGTGCCTGCTTTTAATGGTCTATTTGCTCCGTGGTGGCGCGATGATGCACGCGGAGTTTGTATTGGAATCACGAGGTTCACAAACAAGTCTCATATTGCTAGAGCCGTGCTTGAGAGCATGTGCTTTCAAGTGAAAGATGTGCTGGATTCAATGCACAAAGATGCCGGAGAAAAGGGCGAGGTTAAGAATGAGAAGGGGGAGTTTTTGCTTAGGGTGGATGGGGGTGCAACTGTTAACAACCTTTTGATGCAAATTCAGGTACGAGCTTCTCTCATCCTCAGTTTTTATTACTTCCTGTAGTAATACCACTATTGACTGATGTTAAGGTTCGTTCTTATACTATAATGACCTCATTGCCCGCTATATGTTTCTGCGTACATTATGCTTGCAATCCTTAAGTAGTGATGTTTTCTTACCCACCGTTGCTACTGCCTTCTCTTGTCTGACTGAGAATGCATGTTTCTGTGGAGACAACCAAGGACATGTTTCTTTTTCCCCTCTGAAGTCTTTGTGAAAACCAGTCGTATACGGGAAGATATGGATCTTGCTGTGCTCATCTATGTCTTCATTTGGTGCTGATTCAACTCAGAAACATCGAAATTATTCCTTGTTGAGATTTAACACCCAATCCCATGCTTTATGTTTAATGAAACAGAAACTGCATTAAGAAAGTTTTTGAGGTTCCCCTGCACAAAGTGACTCTTCTGATGATAATTGGAGGCTATAGGTGCTTGACACAATACTCTGGCCGAGACCCTTAGTAAAGAAGAAAACATTGTTAATTTCCTGATTACTTAAAAAATTTCGTTGCTATTTTTTGAAGTAGTGATGTAATCAATAGTTGTTCTTGTTATGAAGGCGGACCTGCTGGGAAACCCGGTGGTGAGACCTGCGGACATAGAGACCACAGCGCTCGGAGCAGCTTATGCCGCCGGATTGGCAGTCGGAATATGGACAGAGAAGGACATCTTCAGCTTTGGGGAAAGGGCCGAGAACATGACGATCTTTCGCCCCAAGTTGGATGAAGGTGTGAGGAAGAGGAAGGTGGATTCTTGGTGCAAGGCTGTTTCCAGGACATTTGACTTGGCTGATCTCTGTCTCTTATGAGTGAAGTTGTTTCCAAGTGACATTGTGTTTATCCTTGCTATTTTCCCGATGTCTCTTACTAGTCGAAGAACTCGTGTTTCTTCCACGCTAATAAAATGAGCATTGCCTTTGTAGATAATCATTTCTTTCTCCACGGAAGACTCGTGTGTCCACAGCTTCTCCAATTGAAGAACTCTAGTTTTCGAGGGAATGATTAGCATCGCACCTATGCATTATTTGGGCTTTTTCTATACAATTTGTAGTCATCGAAACTTATTGCGATGTGCTTAATGGTTAGAAGATCCATTTATTTCTTCCTTTAATTATGCAATATCGGTTTTGCGCGTGACAAGAGAACCTATTCCAAATCGAATGCGGATCGAAGCCCAAATCACCCCGTTGCAAATTATTAGGGAACTGCGATTACGGTGGGATACAAGATGATAACCGACCATGACCAAATTTGACTAGGCTTGAGGCTCTAGGGGGATCAAAAATTCAGCAGGCCAAAACAATTTTTTTGCAAGCTGGTCACGACAAGCTTAAGGCAAAGGCAATGCATGCGGCTGTGTCCTCTTCAACTTTCATCGTGGGAGATAGGAAGGTCTCATCTTCACATGTTAGCTTACTTTGAGGCCCAATTTCCTCAACCTTTGACCTTGGTTCCAATTTCACCACCTCTTCCAAATTTTGTACTTCAAAGTCACGAATTGATGCGGAGCTGACATAAATGTCAATGCATTGATGCGGCACTCGCCGAACCTTCCATGTCAACATCTCCGCTCATGTGTTTGACGGAAAGACTAGCTTGAACAAAAAAAAAATGTGGTTCAAAGACCCGTTCGACGCCCAAAAAAAAAAATCAAGAATTTAATTAAACAAATTGGGAAGTGTAAAGACTACTAGTTCCTTCATGTTTGTTATGAAACATCGTAACTAAAGCGATTATACCACAACTTTTCAATTAGCACACTACATTTTTTTTTTTTTTGGTCTAAAGGCATTCATATAAGCATACTCTTAAGAGTCATTCGAACAGGGGCCCGAGACAGGGGCATCAAGACAAAGAAAAGTCCAAAGAGGGGGAGGGGGTCTAGAGACCCAATCCGTCGGAAGACAATTCATCCGGTGTGATTTTACCAGCCAGTCTGCAGCCAAGTTTCTATCTCGATTGCAAAAGATGACCGAAATATCAGCATCCTGGGCCAGAATGTTTTGGGCTTCCAAAATGATCGCCGCAGTCTCCCAGCCCATACATACTTCCTTGTTGACTTGTTGAACTAAAGTACGGTTGTCAGATTCAATGTATATCTTCGACCCTCTCTCACCTCTGAACTCACGAACCCTCAACTGCAGGTACTTTAGGGCTTCCAAAAGCGCTGTCGCTTCAGCTTGGAGTGGCGCACAAGATCTGATCTTTTTGACGAATCCATCTACGAGAAAGCCGTCTGAGTCTCTGAGAATACCGCCGATGGCGCCACCCGCAGAGATACCACCAACAGAGGCGTCGATGTTCAGCTTCAATTCAGAACTCGTTGGAGGCATCCATTTGAGAGGTGAGATTACCTCTTCCTTCTTAAAGTTCAGATCTTTACCCACTGATTTGTTATAAGTCCTCAAGATCGTCTCTGCTTCTAGAGTTAGGGTCTCTGCATTAGCCTGTTTCCCTCTGAATTTAGCGTTATTTCTCCTCATCCAGATGCACCAAAGTATAGCTGATGTTCTTTCGAAACCGTGTGGTGTG
Source organism: Psidium guajava (assembly GCA_016432845.1). Lineage (NCBI taxonomy): Eukaryota > Viridiplantae > Streptophyta > Magnoliopsida > Myrtales > Myrtaceae > Psidium > Psidium guajava. The sequence continues at coordinate 16,310,815 of CM028226.1, read as the reverse complement.
TTGTCATTCTCGAGTTGAGTTTGGAGCCATATATCCATTCGTGAACTGTTTTGGGGGAGGCTGTGGCGAGAGGAGCTCTGTTCTGACCAGATCTGATTAGTCCAGGGACAAGAGAGGAATATATGTTCTGTAGTCTCCACCTGAGTGTAACACGAGGGGCAGAAAGGGTGTGGGATTATCTTTCGTCTAAACAAGTTTTCCCGGGTGGGTAGAGCATTTTGGCAGAGTTGCCAAATGAAAATACGAATTTTCGGGGGTAGCTGGGCTTTCCATATCCTGTTCCAGAGTCTTCGTGATGGCTGTAGAGAAGAAGATGCTTGTTCAGAAGTTTTTGCCTGATCTTTCTCCCTGATTTTGTTGTAGGCGCTTTTCACAGTTAAATATCCATCCCCTTTCTCAGTCCAAACTAGCTTGTCTGTCTTTAAAAGGGGGCTAATAGGGATTGAAAGAATTTCCTCAACTATCTCTTCATCAAAGTTTATTCTGATTCTGTTTTCATCCCATTTCGCATCCTGTTTTGAAATCAGATCAGATACTCTTATAGGGTCATTCTTGTTTGCTGGGCCGCCTATCAATCCCCTCTTGAGCCATAAGTCTTCCCTTATGCTGACCTTTTCTCCATTTCCAATGGACCATCTCAGTGATCCCGCTATAGCATCCCTTCCAAATAAGATACTCTGCCATCCCCAAGAAGGCCTGTTGCCTTTTACAGCTTGTAAGAAGTTCCCGCCTGGGTAATATAAGCCTTTCAATATTCTACTCCAAAGAGAATTCTGATTCTGGGTTAGCCTCCAAGCTTGCTTTCCAAGCATAGCTTTGTTAAAAGTAGCAAGATCTTTGAAACCAAGACCTCCATTATCCTTCCTCACCTTCAGTGTTTCCCAATTACGCCAGTGTATGCCTTTTCCAGATTCGCTATTTTTCCACCAAAAGGCTGCTATCCTCTTCTCTATAGCTATACAGATTGAGATTGGCATCTTAAAAATGGACATAGCGTATTGAGGAATTGCTTGCACCACTGTCTTGAGCAAAACTTCCTTCCCAGCCTTAGAAATCAGGTTTTCTTTCCAGCCCTCTAGCTTCATATTAACGCGTGCATTAATCCACGAAAACATTTCTTTTTTCGATTTCCCCCAGTCAGAAGGAATCCCAAGATATTTTCCAGTATGCTGTAAAACCGACACCCTCAAAAAACTTACCAGACTGTTCTGAAGTTGCGTAGGGCAGTTTGACCCCATGAAGAGGCCCGACTTATTTAAGTTTATCTCTTGGCCAGAAGCCATGCAGTATTGATTCAGAATTAACCCCAGATTTTGACATTCCATCAACTTTCCCTCTAGGAAGAAAATAGAGTCATCAGCGAAAAATAAATGGGATAGAGTGGGGCATGACCTGTTGAGCTTTATGCCTTTGATTGTTCCGTCGTTCTGCGCTTTTCTCATGAGCATTGAGAGTGTGTTCGCCACTAGGATAAAGAGGTATGGGGACAATGGATCTCCTTGTCTGATTCCTCTCGATGGCTTAAAATCTGGCAGTGGTTCTCCATTAAATTTCACACTCAGAGTTGCCGAAGTGACACAGCACATAACTCTTTCCACCCATACTGTGCAGAAACCCATCTTTTTGAGACATGCTTCCAAGAAATCCCATTCCACCCTATCATATGCCTTCTTCATATCCAGTTTAAGTATTGCCTGGAATCTTTTCCTTCGCTTTCTGACTCTCATTTGGTGCAGGACTTCCTGGACTATGAGAATATTGTCTTGAATTTGTCTTTTTCCCACGAAAGCACATTGCTCATCTGCAATAATATCTGGTAGCCAGCGTTTTAATCTATTCGCCAGAAGCTTGGAAATGATTTTGTAGGCAAAGTTGCAGAGACTAATAGGTCTGAATTGGTCTAGGCTTTCCGGGTTTTTTACCTTGGGTATTAAGGTAATATGGGTTCTATTTAGCTCGGGATGCATCACACCAGTTTCAAAGAAATCCTTAACTTCTGCCCAGATATCCATTTTAACACACTCCCAGTTCTTTTGATAAAATTGCCCATTTAACCCATCGGGGCCATGGGCTTTTAAAGAACCCATTTCAAAGACAGCTCGATGGACTTCTTCCAATGATACCTCTGCTGCAAGTTCTGCGTTCATTTCATTAGTAACCAAAGAGGGGCATTGTTGGAGAACCGGGAGAAAATTGCGGGGACCCGCTGTTCTATATAAGCCTTCAAAGTATTCTGATGTCATCTCCTTCAAAACCTTTGGGTCTTTAATCCACACATCCTGGCCTACACGTTTTAGCATAGAGATCCTATTCCGCTGTCTTCTTTGAATAGTGGTCGCATGAAAGAATTTAGTATTCTTGTCCCCCCACTTCAACCAGTTAATTCTGGATCTAATACCCCAGTACATTTCCTCTCTTTTCCAGGCGTTTTCGATCTGGTCCAGAATGTATTCCTTTCTGCATCTGTTTTGATCTGCATTTTTGTCGTTTGTCACCTCTTCTAACTCATCTTTTAGCTGCTGTATTTTCTTCAGGTTATTGGGGAATTTTTCCCTGCTCCATTTTGTGAGGGCGTCTGTAACTTTCTTGATTTTTTGAGCAAGATCATCACCTTCTTTTGCTGACTCCTCCCATTTTTCTCTTATAATGAGCCTACACTCCTCGCTTTCTAACCAAAAAGGTTCCAGTCTGAAAATCCTTTTTCTCTTTATCTTTTCTGTAGATAAGGAAAGGAGAATAGGGCTATGATCAGATCCAATCGCGGGTAGAGCAAATGCCACAGCAAGTGGGAATGTAACTCTCCATTCTAAATCACAGACGGCTCTGTCCAGTCTTTTCTTGACCAGGTCTCCACCTTCTCTATTATTTGACCATGTAAACGCGCAGCCTTTGCTTTCTAGATCCAACATTCCACAACTATTCAGTACTTCACTAAATTTCTGCATTCTATATTTGTCTGTTTCTCTTTTCCCGACCTTCTCCCAATGGTATAGAGTTTCGTTAAAATCCCCAATCCACACCCAAGGTAAATTATTCCTCAGCTTAAGCTGTGTAAGTCTTTCCCATAACTGCAGTCTTTGCTGGTAAGTTGCTGGTGCATGAACTAGCGTCACCCTGAATTGCGCCGTTTGCGTTGGGTCTTTATACAAAATGTCTATGAATTCTTCCGTTGCTGCCAGAATTGTGACTTCTGAATCTTCTCCCCAAAACAACGCTAAACCGCCCCCCAACCCAACTGGATTCACCACAAACTGGTTCTGGAAGTTAAGTCTCTTCCTTACCCTTTGGACAACTCTTTCTTGATTTTTTGTTTCGCAAAGAAAAACTAAGTTAGGCCTTTCCTGAGCCACTATGGCTCGCAGAGCTTGAATTGTCAAAGGTGTGCCCAACCCTTGACAGTTCCAAGCTAAAATGCTCATTTGTAACCCGGTGGCTTATTAGGGCTAGCCACCAAAGCCCGTGTGTTTGCTTCTTCCGCCACCATAACAGTTGTCTCAAGAAGATTTGCTTCATCCAACACCATGAGTCTTTCATTCATATCTTCGTAGCTCGATGCCCTCCTTCCTTTTTTTACCCTTCTGCTGTTTACTTTCCCCTGTTTTAGGTTCTTCGGCTCTTGGTCCTGGTGGAATGAAGGGAGTTCTAACATAAGGGGCCTGGCATCAACACCTCCCCAATTATCAAAGTTCTGCTCATAGCCTAAGGTAACTGGCTCCATTTCACTGATTTTCCTTTTGCCCCTCTCGTCTCTTGAAGTATTACCGTTGCTTTCACCTTCGCCTTTCTTCTTAACAAAAGTTGGGAGGCCAGAAATTTCAGGGGTTTCTGGGATAGTCTCCTCTTCTAGATTATCATCCATTTTGGCTTCATAGAAAGATTTCCAGAAAGGGCTCTCCAGGTTCGTTTCGGATCTCAGCTATGATCCATAGAATATATTATTATTATCAGCAAAAACCTCCTCATCATAAGGTATCTCGAGACAGTTTTGTGCATAATGGCCTATTTTTCCACATGAATAGCAGTAAGTGGGTAGTCTTTCATAACGAAAATCCAGCCAAAGCATTTTCCCTTTAAAACTATATATTATCCCGGATTCCAAAGGGGAAGACAGAGACAGAATCGTTTTCGCTTTACTCACAGAAATGCCCATTGAGCCTCTAGCTTCTATTTTGACATTCACCACTTTTCCAACTTTCCCTGCAATTTTTCTGATCACCTCCTCCTTTCTTCCTTCCACAGGTAACCCTATTATATGGAGGAGCCAAAATGCGCAGGAGTCAAAAGGTAAACACTGAGGCATTATACTTGGTTCCCACCTTTTTAAGATCAATAGGTGACGTGAGAAAGACCAAGGTCCAGAATCTAGAATCCTGTCTCTATCGTTTGTGCTCTCGAAAACAAAGGAGAAAAGGCCAAACTCCAGGTGAGAACAAACCATGTTTTCTGTTTTCCAGGCCTTCTTCATTGTTGTTTGAAACGCCTGAAAATTTATTGATGGACTGCCATATAATCGACCAAAAATAGTTCGATTACCTTCTTCTAAGCTCTCTTCAGTTACGACTTCGTCCATAATAGCTTTCTTCGTTTTTGGCCACAGATGACCTAGGCGGTGGCACAGAGAGGCCAGACGTAACTCCTGCTCGTCATTTTGCTCCATAGTGACACCACTGGAGATGCGATGACCCCAAGCTGATGCTACAGGGAGATGAGACCAGGAAGACTTGGAGTGGGAAGGGCTAGGTTAGACGCGAGGACAGTAAATCTGGGGATGGTAATGATGAAATGTGTATGGGTTCTGGTGTAGAAATTTTGGGGCTGTGTGGGTAGCAGGGATCGTCCATGATGGAAGATTTAGGGTTCAAGGGTGTAGGAGAAAAGGGGAAAACCTACCAAAGGATAGGGGAGAACTCTCGGAGACGAGGAAGCCATGTACTTGAATTGCACATGAAAAAGAACACCAAATGAAGCACACTAATTAGCACACTACATGAAAATCTTAAAGATTGTTGATTAATTCCCTATATCCTCCTATCACGCGGCCTCTGTCGCATTAACATTAGGGAGAAGTAAAAATATTTAGATTAATCTTTGGTACACAAATAATGTGACTTTATTTCTACACAAGTCACATCTCAGTGTGGATATGAGTAGTTATATCCTGTAAAAATTTAGTTAAATATTTAAAAGCTTCGTTTATTTTACTAAAAATGAATGATTCGAAAAAAAAATCCCTAAAAATGATCGCTTGTATCACTTACGAAAGAATGAATAAAAATATTTTCGTTGTCCAGAAAAATATTTACACGTAAAATATTGACAACAATAAGAATATTTTTCATCAGCCAATTATTTCAAACGATATAAGCCATCGATTATAGGAAAATGTTTTCCAAATCATTTATTTTTCGTGAAATAATTGAAATCGAAAATTGCTGTTCCTTTCCCCCAATGAAAGCGTGGATTGGGATCATTAGATTTTCATGTTCCATTAAAGGACGCTCCAAGACAAGAGCATGGTCTGTGTGCTCCACCTAGCGAATGTAGAATAATGAAACTATCATCCGGAGCGAGGATCATTGAGTCTTGAAAAGTCTAGGGCATCTTCTTCATATAGGCCAATGAGAAAGTTCTGAACAATAAAATGTCCTCTATTGCATTGTAGCCACATAGAAAAATTAAATCGGAAGAGAAAACCAATTCATTCTTGGATTTAGGAATTAGAGGTTTTTGGTTCAACTCTTACTACGTGTAAACTCCTTTTGATTAAGCCACTTGCACAGATCAAAAGTTTAAAACTTAACGGGTTTATATGGGGTTCGCATGGTTTTCGGGATAATTATATAGAAAGTCATAAATTTTTTGGCGATTGTACCAATTTTATTCTCCCAAAGTTTGGCCAATTTAATCTAAACCTATTATTTAGATAATTGATCGAAATAGCTATATTATCAAATTGTAAAAATATTCAATATTAATTAGCTTAATTTGAAAGGTTTAGAATTAATTGACAAATCGTCAAAAAGTTTAAGATTAAATTGGCACAATCAAAAAATATAGGATTAAATTGATTGCCATATAACAAATTAAGGATTTTTCGATAATTTTCCGTCTAATAATTCATAATCCTTCTGCGTAGCCGGGACTCTAGTCCGCGTCTCAAGATAAATAGATTGAAAAAGACGATGAATCATTGGGGAACAAGAAAGGAGAAGTGCCGCCGAAGGTGACGAGATGATGCTGGTCACGGAATCCTAAGCATGTGCCAATTTCCTCTGAGCAGCATTTCCTAAGAAAATCATCACTTTTTCATCCCACTTTTCTAAAGAGGAAAAAGGAAAAGGATTTATTTTTGTTGCTCCTTCCTCTTTTTGCCTTATCTTAAAGGCAAAATCGTCGCTTTATAGGCATACAAGTCCACCCGGGAATCAATCTCTTTTGTACAAAATTTCTATACAAAATCTTTTCATTGTCTCTTAGCAAAAATCACCCGCAAATTAAAGAAACGTGGTGGAAATTCGAGACACAATGTTTTGGGGGGATTAACAACACTTAGCCTAGTTTTCTAATCAAAGATTTGTGCGCTAATCAGCCCTCTTTGTTAGTTAAACCCCCACTCCAAAGTTGTTCTATTCTCATCGCTAAGCAACGAGGTCCAATCCACAATCATGCTGTCCTCCACATACCCGCTCGCGATCAAGTGGGTTCCTTTGGGCCTCTTTTTCCCCCTCGTTTTCACAGAATCAAAGTTGGTGAACATGAACTTGTGCAAACACTTTTGAATCTTTAGAGAGGGCCATTTGATTTGGGTACGTAGCGGTAGCTCTCGATGTTGTTGCGGTGCACCGCAACGAGGGTCATGTAAGATTTAATGCCTAAAAATGTACTTTGATTGGGTCACTTTTGGTTCCGTGATGTTTGGTGCAACATAAAAGCGACAATTCTCGTTTTAACATTCGACGTGCCTCGATCTTTGAATTTTTGATGAGTACTTGATCGTTCTTGGTACTTGCCATGCTCGATCGAGAGAGGTTGAGAGAGAGAGATTATGGAAACAATAGATTAATCATATTAAAGTAAGTTTTCTTCCAAGTGCAGGCAAGCTTAGTTGATTAATTATAAGGTCATGAATCTTGCTAGCCATTAATTAATCCGATGCCTTTGGTACTTGGAGAATTAGATAGGTCAGTAATAGTATGATGTTGAACTTATTTTATCATATCTTCATGGCTTTCATGTAAAATGTACCATCATTAATCTAAGAATGCAGGGCAACATGGAAAAAAAATATTTGGTTAAGAACTAGGAGGACCTTCCTCAATAGTCTCATTGGGGGCATAATTGAAAAGAACAAGAAGAAAAAGAGAGAAACAAATTGTAAAAATTTTCAGATTTAGAGGGCAGTTAGGTTCTTAGGCAATCGAATCACGCGTAATAATTTCTGTTAATTACCCCCAAATTGCTCTCGCAAAGTTGGCATCACATGGCCTCAATCATTTGCTCATCACCGAAGAACGTTTCAAAGCTGTCTGCACAAAACATACTTGCATAGTTGCGTGTCACTCCAAGTTTATGAGCTCAAGAAAATTTCCTTTCTGCAGCCATGACCCGCTATTCGATTAATAAGTGGTTTTATTCCAATCTTTCATGACGTATGATTATTAATGCTTAAAGATTAAATAAAATAAAAAGTCATGGGGACATTCTTTCTTCATTTTCCGAAATAGTCTTATTTTGATAGAAAACAACAAAAAAAAAATATGCTTAGAACAAGTCAAAGTAAACACGCCCTCGATTGATAATGGCCTATTGAATGCGCATATTCTTCACTAACATGTTCATGAATGTACATAACATTCTAAGTAGGGAGCTTCGAGAAGGCTGAGTTTTTCTCTTTCTTTTTTTGTCTTTAGGGTTTGCCGTGTAAGATTGTTGTGGTGGAAATGACGCTGAATTTGACCCTAGGAAAAGAGAGCAATAATGAAAGGTGAGAGACCATGATCACCCGCATTGACTTAACGAGCAAAAGAACAAGACTTTAATGATCCCTCTTTTGTCTGCATTTTTCTCTTCGGATGATCCCCCCCGCGATGCCCCCCGAGGATTTTGACTCATCATGTTCTTGAGCAAAAAGACACGGGGCTGTTGTTTTCAAGTTAAGGGACGCAAGCAAAGTGGTGTTTGCACACTACATGATTGGATAGCGTCACGCTTGGTCCATCGCCATTAAATTCCCTCGCTTGACCCTCTTCAATGTGTCTGGGAGGAAGAAAACAGCAAGTAAATGACACAGAAAATATGGAGGAAACAAAGAGAGAGAGAGAGAGAGAGAGATTCGCAAAGGACTAACGAAACCAAAGCATCCCAAGCAAAGCAATGTCGGGAAAAAAAGAAGGGAAGAGTGAAGAAAAGAAACTGTAAGGGAACTATGCCAAGAAAAGACCTGAGGGAAGTCTCGAGACACTTCTCTTTTCTCCCTTGAGTCAAAGTGCAATCCCCCACGCAAAGAATTCGTGGAAAAAAGGCACATGCACGCCGATTTTGCCCCCATATTCCAACCTTAGTTTCCACGGGAAAAGCCGAGTAGCCATGAATATGGACGGAACTTCTCAATGCATGTGATGATAAAAAAAAAAACAAACAACAAAATTGTCACATACATATGATCTCGACACTTGTCTTTTCTGATTGATTGTAACAATATTAGCACTCTGAATAATCTCCTACGCAAAATTGGCATCAACTAACGGGTCAATCATCGATTCCTTGGCGATAAGAGTATAAAGGGTCCATTTTAGAGGGCATGTACTGCCGTCTCAATACAATCCTAGGGCACCAAGGTATTCTCCTCGAATGGATGCATCTTAAGGAAGCGGATCAGTCTTGAGGACGAAATGTGAAAATTGGAAGAGATGCAGGGACCGAAGTGAAAGTATGGGACAACTTACGAGTTACGAACACATGTACAGGAGAAAGGCGGGAGGCAGACACGGAATCGCAAGGTAAAAGCCACCTCCACACTAGTCTGACCCTGCGTCTGGTCTGACCGGCCAGAGAACTCCAGGGTCCCACACGAGTCGCACAAATGGCTCTGAAAAAGAAAAACCAAGAATCTACCGTGCAATTTTCGATTTTAATTTACTTTAAAATTACGATGAAGTGGGAAAAAAATCACGTTGTACTATAGTTTATATTCGATGGCAAATATTCTAAATGCGAAAAAAAAACCCCATGTTTTACGTTGTTTTTGTCATTTAATTGCAACAGGAAATCACATTGTATGGTATACAATGTCTTCTTGCAGGTTCTGTGTTCAATTTCAATGCCCCGCTGACCCGGCAACTCCCTCGTTCTTCATTCATTGCCTGCTCATCCCTTCATTTAACACAAACCTTTTTCTCTTTTTCAAATTCAAACGTTCAATTTTCGCTGCCCGCAAAAGCTCAGTTCCATAAACAGAAAACAAAAAACGGGTACACTTTCAAACATCCGTACCGAATACAATATTTACATAGTGGTTTTCCTAGGTAAATAAAGATTATCATCATAGTCGAAACTAAGTATAGCGTTATCGAAGAAATTGTCATTATCGCATGATGTTCTCTCTATCCTTTAACCTCTTCCTCCTATTTTTCGGATAAATTACCAAAATAATCGTAAATCTATTGCAATTGTAACATTTTAGTTATAAATATTTTTTTAGCCAATTATGTTCGAAATATTTTGCATTTGTGCAAAGTTAGTTCTTCTAGAAAAATTTCGCTGGAAATTGATGACGCGGACTTGACCGTCAATGCTATAATTTTTTTTATTTTTCTATCTTTTTTCTGTTTTATTTTTTTTTATGGCTAGCAAGAGGCTAATGGATAGTCGGCATCCATGTGATTAATTTTCAATCAAAATTCATCTGAAGAATTGAATTTGGATAAATGCAAAAAGTTTGTGACTCAATTGAAAAAAAAAATTAGGATTGATTTTACATCATTACGGTAGATTTAGGACTTTTTAAATAAATTTTTTCTTAGGCGTTTCTTTATTGATATTATATTATTTATCATCATCAATTTGCTGTCCTTCCCATTATCCATCTACTTAAGTTGTTGGGGGCATGTCAAGCTAAGCTAACTTGGCCAATCCCAAGCTACTAGATTTATCCCAAAAAAAGATTGGTTTAGTTAACAGCTAAATAATAGAAAATTTAGCATCCCCTCCCTATCATCTATCAAGAAAGGTGAGAGAGTGTGTGTGAGAGAGAGAGAGAGAGAGAGAGAGAGAGAGAGAGAGAGAGAGAGAGGGGGAAGGAGGGTCATGTTGATAGGTTAACTACACAATCATGGGACCAAAAAGCTAAAAAAGGGTTGGCATGAAAAAGCTTCAAGCTCAAGGATCAGCTCAATTTTTTTCCAATTGTGTCTCCAACTTCTACAACATGCAAAATAATTCCTTAGCCAAGATTATTTATTACTTTAAACCCCCTCTTTTTAGACCTACCTCTTTTTAAACGTCCTTGGCTTTTTATCAAGTGGGTGAAAGTGAAACTCTCTCTCTCTCTTTTTCTCTCTCTCTCCACACACCCTAGAATAAAAAGACCTCAACAGTTCAACGCAAGAAAGAGGAAAACCTTTGCCTCCCATTCTCTCTCTCTCTCTCTCTACCATGGCTTCGAACTCCAACATGCAGGGCTACGGATCCGACCCAGCATCGCCCCACACGACCTTCGTCCAGGCCGACCCGTCAAACTTCCGGGCCATAGTCCAGAGGCTGACCGGTGCTCCCGAAGACCCCTCCGCCCACAAGCTCCCCCTCACCGTCCCTTCACGGCTCACCCCCAAGCCACCACCGGCCGCGGCCGCCGCCTCCGTCTCGGACGCGGGGCTCCGGAGGTCCGCCTTCAAGCTCCACGAGCGGAGGCAGAGGAAGCTCGACATGATCCAGCTCAACCACAAGAACGTCGGATTCTACGCGGACAACAAGCACGTCCTCACCTCCCCACCACCTCCTCCCACTTCGTCCCTCTCTCCGACGTGGCTGAGACAGTACGGGAAAAAAGGCGGCGAGGCGTTGATGGTGTCGCCGGTGTCGCCGCTGGATCTGTTCGGGAGGGCGAGCCCAAGGACGCCGACGACGACCCCGACATTGCTGTCGCCCCGCGAAGAAGAAGAAGCCGAGGAGAGAGCGATTGCAGAGAAAGGGTTCTACTTGCGCCCGAGCACTCCGAGAAAAGCCGAGCCTGAGCTGCTGCCGCTCTTCCCTCTACACTCTCCTAGAGACCAAGATCAATCTTAGTTAGCTAACAAAAAAACAAGATCTTTTAATTCTTTTTCTTCTCCTTCTTCTCCTTTCTCCCTTTCTTTTTTCTCTATCTTCTGGTTCTCGATGCGTCTGGTGCTATTAATTTTGATCTGGTTTTCTGAGTTCTTCCTTGAGGACCGATGCTAGTTGGCTTCGTCGATCGCGTGACTAATTTGTACTATACTGTTCCTATTGATTGATTGTGTACTTTGTTCTCTTCTTCCATTTTGCATATTTTTCCGCAATTTTTCCGAGTTCTTGTTTTTTCTCTGCCTTGGATTATTGAAGAACTGAAACTGTGGGACTTCTGCAGCAGCGAATGGCGTCAGAAATTTCTCAACCATCAAAGTGAGGAAGTGACAACTCGATCTCTTTCTCCACCCCTCGCAGTGTTTTTCTTGGCGTGACGTCTGCGCATCATATTCCCTTTTCTCTTTTGTTATTTCTCGACATAGAGACTTTAATATATCAACATGCACGAGAGAAAAAAAAAAAAGCAAACAGTTACTGAATCTTCCGGGCTCAAGAACCGGGGTGAATCAGCTGGAATTCAAAGTGGAATAACACAACCTACGCTTAGCCAGTTGACTTCAGGGCTTGTTTTCGTTTTGAAATGCTTCGGATATTATCGATACAATTTTACCCGTAAATCTACGTACTATTATTGAGTATTTTGCATAAAAATATTTATTAATTGAGAAATTATATTTTCAGAAATAGCTAAAAGTATTATTAGACTATCAAGCTAACGAGTTCCGTGATAAAACGGATAGCATTTATGTATGTATTGCTTCTTCAACATGAGATACTGTTATCGCGGACGAAGACACAGTGAGGCTGAGGAGCCGTTGGATTTAATGGCCATTAATGGCAGGGCTGAGCAATCTTGGCGCCCAGACAACGTCTAGGGTTTCGGCCTGCTGCATTTGATTCAGATTTGCTGGCCTGGACTATGGAAATTTATGGGAGTCAATTCGGTAGTGCGTGCCAGGAATTTAGCAGACTGAGTGGTAGGAAGTAGATGTATTTCTTGTTCAAAAGTTAAAAAATTTACTGTCTTCGATTGTTTTACTTAATAATTACCCATTCCTACTAGGAGAATATGTAATAGTTACAAAGTGCTTAGCAGAAAAAGAGTAAAGAACAATCCTTACATGACTGTGTAATGTTTAGGATGACTTTTACTTTTACTTCTGTTCTTGCCCCGCAAAACAACGCGAGGTACACAAAATATGTATGTAAAAAAGGAAATATTCGATGACTTTATATTCGGCTAATTGTAGCAGAATTACATCTTCTAAAAAGAATTTTGCATTAGACGGCATTTTAAAGGAGGGTTTTTGGGAATGGGTGATATCAATTTTTGAAAAAATTAATTTCCAGCTTCGTATCTTCATAACTAGGGGTGACTCCCTTTAGACCTTGTGATTACGAAATAGCTTGGAGATCATTGCAACATGGAGATGGCTTTGCATGTCTCCAAACGGAACCAGTTGCGAACCTCTAGATTTATTTTTTGTCTGTTCGAGGTTGATCCCAAGCTTCCGGATTCTTACCATATTCTTTTTCCATGGTAGGATGGAAATAAGCTTCCAACTTTCCTTTAAGCTTTTAAAGGACGTGCTCAAGTCTGAATTGTGAATGGATATCGTCAACTTTTTACTTTATTTAATATTTGAAGGTTGTTGATTTAGTTTTTCAGTTACTTTTTAATCTATTGATCTTACTTTTTTTATTCAACCACTAAGCATATTTAGAACTTATGACGTTTTATTTAGATTTGTAAACTCTATAAAATTATCGAATTTTGATGGAACAATGTTATTCTTTTGTTTATTATAAGTCATATCCCCAAAGATAAACAATTTAATTTCTAATTATTTCGTTGGACGAGCTCAACTAAGTTTCAGATGAGATCATTAGGTCTACTTAGCTTATTTTATTAATTATTGAAAAAGTAAACAATTTTATTATTTTGATATTGATGAATTTATACTCAAATTAAAGAAAATAATGATGCAATTCTCATGATAAACATGTAGACCATCGGCAAAGCAAGGATAATGTACTAGTTTTCAATTATTGATAGGGTGCCAAAAGGCATGCGGCCCTCCTGATAAAGGGATTAGGGCAAGGGACATTAGTATCATAAGTGAGATAGAATAGACAAAAAGAAAATATTGCCAGGCAAAGTCTTACATCGAGCAACTAAGTAGATAGATATTTTGGGGCAAAATGACACTTAAGCGCTAATTTTATGTACTGTGCTTGCTTTAATGTCAATATATATATATATATATATATATATTTGGATTATTTGAGTGCCAAATCGAAGAAAATGATAACTTAAGTGTCAATTTTGGCCAAACAATACAAGCAGCATTTTTTGTTAAATTTTTAATATTATGTGGAATTTTTTTTAAAAAAAAAGTCATTCCACTTGGCATCCACGTGGAAATTTTTTTCAAAAAAAATAGTCCATATGTACGGCACATGGAATTATTTTTTGTAATATTAAATTAAATTTTAAAAAAGCTAAATAAATAAATAAATAATTAAAAAAAAGGACATTTGCTAGGTTGCAGCAGTGAGAGGGTCGCTAGCCCACTAGCCATCACCCACCCTCGTCGGCAATGGCTGACAATGGTGGCTGACAGTGGCGAGGAAGTCCTGGCCACTGTAACAAGCTATTTTTCTTTTCTTTATTAAATTTTTTAAATTTTTTTATGCTTATGTTTTAGTGTTTTTTTTTGTTTTTTTGTTTTTACATTTTTCTTGTTTTTTTTGCTGACTTGGATTTTTCGGCGAGCCACATGGATGCCACATCATATTTGTGGCGAGGCTCACCAAAGTTGGCACTGAAATAACCATTTTTTAAAAAAAAATTGACATTTAAGTAATCCAAAAAAAAATATTGACAATAAAGTGAGTGCCGTACATGAATATTAATATTCCGTGTGTCCTTTTGTTGATTTTTTGGGGTTTATAATAGGTAAGAATCCCTCTCCTCGCAAGCGAGCTTTTCGGACCCCCTTCATTCACGGCAGTTTGTTATATAAAAAAAATCAAAAAGCGCGAATTTGAAAAGTCTTAAAAGTTATTACCAGAGGCCAATTTACATTGGTTTAGAGATGAAGTGGATACATGGGATTAGGGAGAGTAATACTGGCGTTTGACTCACGAACGCTACAAGGAACTCGAAATCGATCGACACGTTACGGCATGAGGGGGAGACAACTTTTTAGGCCGAATGGCTGAGTTGACAAAGAGACCTTGGTTAGCAAACCACGTCTCTTCCAGTGATTTTCGTGGAACTTTTTCTGGTTGCAAGTTCAAGCCAAGATGCTTTTAATCTTTGATCGGGCCTTTCGTTGGTCAGTTACCCAAAAAAAAAAAACGAAAAGAAAAAATGGAGCTATCTTCAGATGGACCTTCGAACGTACAAGATGTTTCTGAATCTGAGCAAGTGAAGCATCCATGCAGTAGTAGAAAAGAGGGGAGTGTTTTCAGACAGTAGGTATTGTTGACTTTCGACTGTTGTGTGTGTGTGTGTGAGAGTGAGAGAGAGAGAGAGAGAGAGAGAGAGAGAGAGAGAGAGAGAGATGTGAATTTTCTTTTCCCGGACAAGGACCTGGAGAAAGTTTGTGCCTTGAAGTTACGCGGCAAGAAAGATGGTGCGCAATCTTGCGAGGCAAGAAAGGGAAATTTTCTGCCTTAATCCTCCGAGGATATGTGGATATTATGAAGTAGAGGTCTTGGTTTCGATTCTTCTGATGCTTGTTTACGAATTTTGCACACACTATATACTCCAATCATTTTATTAGCCTTTCACGGGAAGGACCGTGCCGAAACTTAAAAAAGAAAAAAAAAAGAAAGGAAATTCCTTTTCCCCTCGGCAACTTAATTTTTATTTTAATTTATAAAGAATCCGAAACTCGTTTTTAACAACGCAGATCCACTCGTCTCTTATTATTGTTGCGAAAAATGGTGTTTGTTTTCATAAAAGAAAACATCGCCATTTATTAGGAATTTTCTCGTTGCAGTTCTTTTTTTTAAGAAAGAATATTAGACGGGGAATTTCCCTTCCTTATGCCTTACATTCCTTTTCAACGTTTTCAGATAGCAAAATGTAATGGGGCTTGTCTTTTGCATTTTCAATCTCGTTGGGAATTTTTTCTAGGTCCAAACAAAAATTGGCAATTCATTATTCTCTTTACCAATCGTGGCATCAATTATGCAATTTGAACCCAATGATTTGCAAGTCTTTTAAGAGTATAAAATCCCACTTCGTGGTAGAGACTTTTCAATAAAGTGATGTCGAAATAGCAATAAGTGTATGCGAGTTTGGTTCTGTTTTGCACTTTTGAGCTCATTGGCAGATCGTGATTTGAGTATCCTGTCGCTCAAATATAATTAGCAATGAAGAAACTTGACACTAGGAGCAATTTTATCGGTGCAAAGTAAGGGCATCAAAAGTAGAAGTTGACGAGGATGGAAGTTGGAAGAATATATGATGCTCTATAAACGTCACAAGTCACGAGTCATATCGTTTTCTATCTTTTCTTCCTTCAAATTGAGTAAATGGCGATTGACATGTCTAAAGAATCCCAAAATATCCAAAACTCAAATTGTTTTGTGATAAAGTGGAAATGTGGTATTTCTCATTGAAGAGAGAGGGTTACTGTCGTGAACTCGAATATCAGGTCATAGGTGTGGAATGTGGAGTGGCTTGGAGTCGCTTGAAGTCAAGAGAAGCAAATAGTAACGAAGTGGTTTGCCAATGACGGATGATTACCATGTGTTCGAAAGATACGAGCCCGCACTAAATCCACTAGAAATGGCTAGGAAATTGGCCAGATCAACCTTGACAAGTTTGCTCTGAACTCACCAAATCAAAACTCTCCAAAACATTTTTGCTAGACAGGAATAACTTAGGATCCTCCCACAAATCCTTGCTGCATGTAGCAATGCTCTGTAAAGCAAGTTTTGCATTGAGTCTCTAAGCAAAAGTCTCTAACAAAAAGACAATCTTGAGAAGTTCAAGAAATTATATATAACAAGAAATAATATGTTTATTTATGTAAAATGACCACATTATGCATCAACAATCATTTTTATGATGGATCAGCACGATCGCCTCGTGAGTTGGCCAAAGGATTACTAAAACATCAAAAGGGATTTCCAAACTCACTTCTAACATTAAATAGAAACAAATAAATTTTCACGCGTTTCTAAAATTGCATTACATATTGCAATTTAAAGCAACCTTACTTAGAGATGAATCCTACAATAAGATCATTCATGTTATAATAGGCCTTTAGGTTTTAACTCAATCTCTCAGGTTTATATGAAAAATCTTTGCTTTCCTCACTTGTCAATTTCAATCAATGAATTCCTTGATAAAGCCAGCTCTTGAATTAATTGAATATGGTCTACATAACATAGCAAGAATCGGGATGAATTTTCTCTTGTTTCATCGTCATAGTGACATTTTAGTACTTGTTTGATTCTTTCATACCAATTTCCCTATATATATATATATATATATATATATATATCTTGGTCTTCTTAATTTGGATCAACCCCCTCAACTTTTTATGTACCGTTGACTTTTTTTTAAGGGAATCTTTAAGCTGATGTTGATAAAGCACTAAAACAGTAAAAATATCACAATTATATGCATATATTCTTGGAATTGATTAGCTATGCTTATGCATTTCCCACGGTGTTGCCTATCCCAATCATGAAGCTGACATTCTCTTGGTTGCACTTTCACTTTAGCTTCTCATACACTTCTCTCGCCTCTTTTCGCTTTCGAAAGATGGTTGGAAACTTAGAAACTTGCATGAAAGATGAAACTTGATGATGATAATAATAATAACAGAGGACATAACATTTTTTGTTTTTTTGGGTAAAGATAGAGGACATAACTTTATCCTCCTCTCATCAAATTCATGCAGTCGTGGATAATCTCCCTCCACAGCTTTTGCCCCAGCAATCTTCTTGGGCAGACAACAAATTAGCTCAGAATCTAAGTTCAAATGATGAAGAATTATTATCATAATGATTGCTATGTGGGTTTTCTCTTTTTTTTTTCTTTTTTTTTATGTGTTGACAACCACAGAGAATGTGACATGTCTCCGCTGATATTGGTACTACTTATGTCCAAGTTCTTTCTGAGTTTTTTCCCATTTTGAGTTGTGAGTAATCACTCAAGATTGTGAATGCATAACAACTACTGGAGAAAGCATTATTGCTCGAAGTTGAACAACTAGACATGCATGCTGGCGAAAGATTACCTTATTATTGTCCGTTCAGTCCGTCGATTAATTAATAATATCGTCGTTGATTATGCAGATTAAGACAGTGATGCTGACATGTCATGTACAATGCTTATTCTCTTGCACTGATGAGCCGTCACGGTCACTTCTAGCTACACTGTGAAACCTATGTATCTAGTCTGGTCTAACAACTGTTAGGGCAAAACAAACGACCTAGTTTGGTGCATGTAGATAAGGAAATTCTCACATAAGATATTTCCTAATCACCTTTAAGATACATGTTAATGTTCTGGAGAAAAGAATGGAGGAGGAAGGAAAAGCATGGAGGAAGAAGGAAAAGCACTATATAATTTGAATTCAACGATTAATACTTGACATTGGCAAATTGAAAACCAAATTCTGAGAATGAATTTTATTTTCAGGTTTATCTTTATTTCTCTTTTGTTTCTCTAAATCGAAATTCTTAAGATATTTTTCCGGGTTTGCTCTAATTTATATTACATATTAGGAATAATTTCGAGAAAATATGTTCGATATTAATTTATGACTTCTGGTGATAGGCGATTAATCAATAAGGTATGAAGGTTAAGTTGGTATTGGTACTTTTCAGAACTGCTATTTATTTGGTACAAGTGACTATCTGAAACACTTTTCTTCTTCCTGGTGAATATCTACGTTCTCTTTCGCTTCACCTTTGTCCTTTATAGAGGCCAGAAGAAGTTTAAGAGATTGCCAGTCTTAATCCTGGCTTCAACTTGAAAAATGAAGCTAGTCTGATGCGCACAGATTACCATGGAAACATCTTTGATGGCCCGAAAAAGGAAAAATTTAACCTAGAAGAATTACCAGTGAGAGGCTCCAAGTAGATTGCAAATGGGAAAGATAAAGAAGAAAAAGAGCCTTGCCAGGGTCATTCTACAAGGTGCTCGAGCATTCGATTTGGCATCCAACACAGGCTCTCGCCTCATTATGCTCGGTAAAAGGAACTAGAGAAGCTTCAATAGAAAGATGTTGTCAAGGAAAAGCATTTCGGGTATTAACTTGTTCCAATACAACTTCAAGGAGGGCCTTCCTAGGATATAATTATTGTCCAAGAGCATTTACGTTGGTCCATAACAATTTAGATGGGGCAATATCTCCACCCAAGCCCTGTTCCATCAAAGTCCATCAAGTTCCAAATTTGTAGAATTAAACTGAAACAGTGGACCTGATAGCTTTATCCATAAGACATGTTATGCAATGAGATGAAAGAATAATGTATCCTCTAGACTGGTTATTAGAAAATCCCACATGGGTAATTCCCAAAACCCAGAAATCAATGGAATCAAAATGGATAATCAAAACAAAAAAGTTTCCATTTTTCTTCAACCATCTCTGCTTTGGTATTACAAGGTGCTGCCTGATTCAAGTGCTTTTATCAGAAGAGAATCAAAAGAGAGCCCCTTCCTCATGTGTGGCCTCTATCGTTTGTTTCATCTCCTCAACGAACTGAAGTGCATATCGATTGCTGATTATGCAACCCAGCTACGCCGTTCGATAGCTGCTGCCTGTTTCTTCTCCGTTTTGTGACGACTATAAAACCTTCGCCATCACCATTCTTATTATTTACATCGACTTTATTTGACTGTGCCTTATTAGTAGCCAACTCTGTCTTCCCTTCACTTCCATAGAGAATTTTTATAATTGCACTGTCGTTGGCTATCGCTTCTGAAGAACTATCAGCGTGATCAATCGTCTTTTCACTGACTGCTGAATCACTCCGTGGTTCAATGCCATGCTGCACCGACTTGACAATGAAGCTGAGCAAGATCTGTCTGGCAAGCTCTGACTTCTCTGCCTCAGAACTGGTCTTTCTTGCAGTATTGTCTTTAAGTTTGGCATGAGCTCCTTTTTGGACCTTTCGATGCTCTTCTATAGACATTTCATCCGAAGAATGTGACCCCAATGAAACTTTTGAATCGCCTGCCTCCGTAGGAGAGTTTTTCCTGGGGATGTACTCTGGGGCGTGTGGATTCATGAATCTGGGAGGACTGAATCCAGTTCTTTCTGTCATGGGGGCTTGATATTTCCAAAAACCGTGTTTCACACGTAAAGAGTGGTTTGCTCTATAGTACAGTGGTGATCTCGGCCCACACGGAACTCGTACAGCAGCTGGAGGGACCTCAACTGACTCAACCAACATTCCTTGAGTAGCTCTTACATCATAAACACCGGTGACAGCAACGGAGTTCATAGGATGAGCTATCGTGAGCGCTCCTGGATTGAAAGGCTCTGCTGCCGCTGAAAGCTTACTTCCATTTGTTTCTATTGGCTTTTCTTTAGGAGTAGTCATCTCTTCTCCTCCACAGGAAGCATCCTCGTGTTTATCATCGCTTCCATGCCTTTCTTCATCTTTTTTCCCGCCATCATCTTGAGCTGCCTCAACAGCAGAGTCATTCTCGATTTCTTCCTCCGGTTTCTCAGGTGGCATTTCGTGTACCTGTTGTTCAAGTTTTCCCTCGTTATTTTCCTCAACCTTCTCCAGTAATGGCTTCAGAACTGTACCTGGTGGTGCCAAAGCAACTTGCTTGTAAGATAAAGATTTCGAAGCCATGGTTGCGAGATTCGGCAGGGAGGGAGAAACTTTAGGTAGAGGCGCTTTGCTCTGCTTTTTTACTGAATCTTCTCCGGCACTCAAGCTAGAACCTTTCAACTGCTTGAGCGGGGACGTCTCTGTTGTGTGGGATCTCAGAGCAGCCTTTTTGACAGGCGAGATGATTTCTCTCCTCGAGCTACTGGTACTAACTTTTGCATACTCTGAATTGCTTATGTTTAGTTTTGCAAGGAGTGGCCGCCTCCGGTTGAACTTCCGGCCAATGGTATTGCCCGATCGCCCTTTTGGATTGGCTTCTTGCCACCCTTCATCTGAAGTTGTTTCTTCCACGCTCAAAGTCGACACCCCTGCTTCGTGTCTAACCGCATCATCACCTTCCTGATCTTGCTCATCCATATCAACAGTGCCAGGTCCTGCTTCAGCTGTAATGCTGTCTACTGCAGCCTTGGTGCTTTCTGGACTATCTTGAAGGATGGCATTATCAGCTGTAGCCTCAGAAAGCGCCTGAGTAGGCTTATCTTCAATCTGCAGCACCTGATAAAGTATAGCCAGAAGGAAAGAATCATGTCGAGGGGCTTGCACGAAGTTGGATCCCTAATTGCAATAGAAAAAGTAGATGATGACAAAAGAGAGGAAGTTGACAGACTGTCCTGTATAAACCTCAACTAACCGGACTTTCCTCAAGATCTTTGGCCAAATCATCTAGCATAACTAACTGACTCAAAGTAGCAGCATCCTGCTTGGATATCATCCACATAATCTTGACAAGATATGCTCAACAAATTTGATTATCTAAAACCATTCAGAACGTATAAGGCCAAATAATTCCTCATAGACAAAAATAAAGAAAACCAAATAGAAATCCAAGTATGACTACTGTTATGACTGGAAACAGGAGAAAAATACAAGGTGAAAAGGTCATGGCCTTTGACAGAATCAGCAGCAAATAATATATACCCAAATTAGCTGGTTAAACATCTGAAGGTTCAAATATAGCCGTTATTCTACTTAGTTTACCTTGGCACGGCGTTGCTTTTTGTGCACCTCACTCCTTTTTAAATCTTGATCGGAACTTATATAATCCAAGAGATCAGATACACTGCAGAAAATGGAAACAGAGTTGGTTTCCTGAGATACAATTATACAGGCCAAACCAAAGTAATCTGGAGATACCATATCACTACCTAAGGTGGCCTTTGCTTGCAATTGACACATCTGGCTTTGGAGTTCCATTTCTGGCAGCTTCTTGCTGCTCTAGGGCCTTTGATTCAAAATATTCAAGCCATGCAGCAGCATCCTACAACAATATGGCAGGAGAGGAAATTTTGTAATCATAGGTCAAGGATCTGATACAAGGATTTAGCTGCATTGTTTCCTTAAATTGATTCGTAGTTCAAAATCCCCCTGTAACATTGATTAACAGAGAATTTTCTATTAATGCTTCCTAAAAGTTTTCAGCTCCCACCGTGCATTATTTCATAAGGTATAAGTTCTTGAGATACACCGTCGCAACTAGCCAAAAAAGGTCAATGGAGATATTTCAATGACTCAACTTTCAACAAGAATTCTCACCTGAGTGCGAAGGTCTTCAGGCCCAAGCTTGGCTTGAAGTATTTTAAGTGTGGTTTGCTCATGCTGCACACTTAATGAAAAAGCTTCCATCAATGAAAGTGCTATGGCTATCGCATGAAAGCTTGCAGCCGTCTGCCAGATCAAAAAATCATGTCAGAAGTCCAGTTAAGGGAAATACAACACATTGACAGTATAAGTTCAGAGAAGGGACCTGTATATGATCAGCTCCTAATAATCTTTGGTTACACTTTAGAGCTTCATGCAGGTATCTAAGAGCAACATGGACATTTCCCATGCCCTCTTCCATCATAGCCACATTAATGTAGGTTGCAGCTGTGTTAGGATGAGATAGCCCACATGTAAATTGAAGAAGAAATAAAGCACGGTTGACGTACCTGCGCATAATAACATTGACAAAAAATTTAGAAAATAACGCAAAGTGAAATATAGAGAACCTGTATATCAAACTACATCAAAGTGGGAAAAATACCCATTTGACAAGAAACAACTACTAACTACTTGGTGATATTTAGAAAATCATCTAAAGAAAGAGAATTCTGAAAATAAACAGAAACTAGTCGCTCACTCACTTCAAAGCCAATTCAATGTGCTGTAGGCGATAATAAAACACAGAAAGGTCTCCATAGCTTTTCATTGTATCTGGATGATCAAGCCCAAGCTCCCTTTCATTGATATCCAAAGCCTTTTGCTGATATATGGTTGCCTACAAAAGGAAATCAAATATTCCAATCATTAAAGCATGTTCACCAAATCACTCTTAAAATGATCTCTAAAACATTGCAAGGAAAAGCTGGAGTAGTAACTTTCTGCCCTAATCACAACTGTACTGATCTTTCCAGCATCTCCTATCTAATATTGGAAGATCGATCAAAGAATAAAGATCCTTCCCCTGGTATTCTGATTGTGTGTGTTCTCTTCATTTAGTGCTTGGACCATGAATTGAGTTCTCATGCATGCTTATTGCCACACAGACCATTTTACACTAGTTGGAATAATGTTTCTGACAAGCAATGTAAGCATCACCTATATCTATCAGGATCTAAGTTCCCATTGTATTCTTAGAATTGGAACTAGAATACGAAATGGAAGATTACGGTACCTGGTTAAAATCTCCAGTATGGTAAAGAACAACTGCTAGAAGACTATATGCACTTGCTGTTGTTCGATGACAGGGACCACAAACAGCAATCATCTTCGCTAGTGCCTTCACATTCAAGTAATAATACATAATGTCCCATGATGGAAATAATGGAGTTAACTGTTAACCCTTGCCTGTGATCTGAAAAAATTTGCAGCTCGTACCTTTGTCCCGTAGGTAACTGCTTCCTCCAGCTTTCCTTTATCAAGAGCAACTTTAGATGACTCCAACAATGTCCGTCCATCAGCTGAGGAGCAAACTACATGCTGCAGATTATCATTGAAGTCAAATCATTGGTGACATACTATCAAGCAAGAGAGAGAGAAGAGAGAGAGAGATCTACCTTGCAAACAGGGACCATGCTGATGATGTCAGATTTCATAAAGGGGTTCTGACTATCCATATCATAGTCTCTAGGAACCAACTCCAGCCCAACCTAAAGACATGGGGAAAAAAAAAAAAAGAGCATTAGTATCTTATTTAGGAAGAAGTCAACATATTAAGTGCAGTCAACTGAAAATTTACTTTATGGCAAAGTCCTCGGAGAATGGACGATTTTCTGATATGTTGAAACTCATCTTTCAATGTCCAACCAAACCTTCTAGCTAAAAATGTTCTTAGCCACTGCAATCTGAGAAGACAATCTTCATTCAAGGTTTCATTGTCTTCCACCCCACCACTTCCAAGTAAGAAATTAAGAGTTGATGCAACTGCTGCAGATAGGTCTTCAATATTTTCGACCGAGGCAACAACTGCTTTAAGGACGTGCTTGAAAGCTCGAGTGACCATCTCATGAATACAAAGTGATTGTATGTGAGGGAGCTTCTCTGCAAGTTCAACCTGATTGGTATTTTATCAAAAAAGGTCCTGTCAAACTACATTCTTACAGTTCGACCAAAAAAAAAAACCTACATTCTTACAGTACCAGAATGAGGTATTGGCAAAAGTACTTTAGAAAAAGATGAACTTAATGAAAATAGAAACATATTAAAGGGGTGATACATAACTCCATGTAGTAATTTTTTCAAACGTATATCTGCTTGTATCATATCCACTCACTGAGAGAGAGAGAGAGAGAGAGAGAGAGAGAGAGAGAGAGAGAGAGGAGTGCGGGGTCATCCTTACCACGCGGCCTAGGGAGTGCATCTTTAGTCCCCTCAAATGCATAAAGTCAGTCAGTGTGTGGCCATCAACTGGGGAAAGTTCAAGTGATCCAAAGTCTGTAACCTAATGAAGTAATAATATTAATACCGCGTTAAAAGAAAACCCTTGCAGTTCTTTTGCTAGAAGAAATTGATACAAACGCATGAGAAAATTACCAGCTTCGGCAAAGCAATTTCATCATAGTATCTGTGTGCCATCTGGAGAAGCTCTTCTGCTGACTGTAGTAGGAGGCAAACCAACACATTTTAGCATTTGGAAAACATGTTAAATTGCAAATCGCTGATCCAACAATTGAAATAGCACAGACACTTATACTCTCATTTTAATTAGCTGGCACCATATAAGTCAGGAGGATCAGGTGGCATCATAACGAACATGCCAGATAACTGAGTGAATAAATAGTTAGTATTTAGATCATTGTACTTTAGTGACCTTTAAATGTAGACCACTTCCTGTTTCTTCAAGACGCACAAATGCTTCTTCAGGTATTAACTTCCTCAATTCAGCTTCACTTGTGGATTCACCATGGGTTTCTGCTACCAAATTGGAATCTACAGATGGAGAGGTATCATTTCCTCCGAGACCAGATGACGTAGCCGTTGCGTTCTGCTTTCTCTCCCTCTTCTTTAACAGTTTGAATTGCTTCCCAAGACCTTTAACTGCTTGCTCATCCTCATCAATATCATCAGGGTTTATAGAAAGATTTTCTGAAGGAGCTTCTTTCTTTTGTAAATGCTGCATCCAGCAAGAACCAAGTTCCCATCTAATAGATCTTTCAGAATGAATCGGCTCCTCCTCTAACTCGGTCAAACTTTGTTTAGTTATTTTTCGAACTAGATGGTTGGAAATTTCTACTGTATCAGCTGCAGGCTTGGTCGACTGCCCTCCTCCAGGTGATTCGCTATCACCAGAGTTCTGTAGCAAAACTCTTAAACTGCAATGAAGCATCAATCTCTTTGCTGAATAAATCCTTGGGATAGAAGATATGCACATTTTAGATGTAATGCTCTTGGAATTAAAAGGAAAAGACCAAATAGATAGTCTATTTCAAATGCATAAGATTGGCTCTGAATGATCATGAAAGATTAAGGCTTATGGAAGAGAGATAACAAAACATCATATATGCATATGCACTTTTCCCCATGTTCAGGTATCCACAGAAGCTCTGAACTTCCATGAGTTAGAGATACAGCTAACTGTTTTTACCTGTTAAGATTGAGGGAATTAGCTCCTCCATTTGGTTGATCATCAATCTCAAGATCACGAGCCTCGATCTTTCCAATCTTCTTCTTGGTGACAACCCTTACTTGTGCAGTGTATCCACAGTGTTTTACAATGACATTGCCCAATGAGATAGTATCCTGCAGAATATCATCGTCTTCTTGTTACGGGGAATACTAGACCAAAGTGGAAGATGCTTTTGCTTGTCTGTTATCACCGCTCTGAATTTTCACCTCATTGAAACAATTTCGAAGATCAAGTGGCTAGGGAACTAATAAAATTACAAAAGGGTATTATTGAGATAGCAAGAACTTACACGGATAACAACATTTTCATCTGCAGTGATCCCTTTAAGCAGATTCCTCTGTGCAATCTCCTCAGCATGTTGGTCTCTATTCAAGGTTTCTTTATACTTAGAGTTTGCATCGGCTGCATCTCGTTTTACTGAAATGTACAAGTCTCCCACTCGATCCTCTAGCCCAACTGATCCTGGCGCATGATGTTTCACGTCTTTAGCACTTGAATCAGAATTTATCAGCTGGCAAATTGCTTCAACGGCTCTAAAGGTTGAGACGTCAACAAAGAGACTGTGAAGCAAAAAAGCCTTCCGGTCACGAACCACTCTCTCCTCTTCTGTTTTGCATGGCAAACTAGCCAGTATTGCAAAATCCGTGGCCCATGGACGAAGATCATGCTCGCCATGTCTTCCTTGACCACCGCCATTACCTCCCCAGTTCTCATCTTCAGCTGGCAGTGATGGGAATTTGGTGGGAGACTCCATAACAGATGGTGGAACCAACCATGTATTTGCTCGAAATCCGTAAGGTAGATTACCAAACTGGAAATTAAACAAAGAGATCAACACCATGTATTTGCCTGGCACAAAAATCATGGTGAGAAACAAGCATTCAACATTATCAAGAAAAAAAGATTCACCTTGTTGTGCTCTATGAATGCTTTCATCAACAACTCATATCCCTGAAAAAGTAAGCCAAGTTTATCAGTCAAAAGCAAGAGAAGCTGAAATATGTCAATCTTTGCAAGCACAAATACATTGGACACGATTTCAATAGTTGCCAGATAAGAACCATCAGCAGGATTTGATTTTTGAGTTGCACTTGGAAACGGTCCTTTTACCCTCTTCTCCTATTAAAAACATTCTAAACCGCAACATCAATGCTACAATTAGTGTTTTGGTAATCGAACAATTCTTCTATTTAATTGCGCACCTAAGCAATCATTAACACGACTCTAATGGTAAATAATCAGGACAAGGAAAGACTTTTGAAAGAAATTCTTTGATACAACTAAAGACTCCCTAATTTTTTTTTTGGTCAAAGACTCCCCAAATTGGACACGCAATAAATGGCCATAAACTTCATTTGGCAGCTCAAGCTGAAATGTGGAAACAGAAATAACTAACTAAAAGGGGAGCTGAATCCAGTAGAGTGAAGTACCGACATTGGCAAAAGCCCGGCTGAGCTGTTGCAGGAGATCCACAAGAGAGTGGCTTTGCTGAAACACTTTGCCTTGAGTATAGAATCCTTTTACTGATGCAACCACATTTACCAGCTTCCCATTGCATATCTTCATCTGCAGCAATCCACCAAATTTTACAGCTCCAGTAAGTCAATTCTCAGGAATTCAAATGCCCAACAACAACATTGTGACATGAACACGGTTGAAAATGCAAGAGAAGTGAACTATATTTGCGCACCTGAATTTGAAAATAGTCCCCATCACGCCTCTCTCCTGTATCATCTTTTGGGCACCTCTTCAAACCTGAAACAGGCACAGAAATTTATTACAACTCGGTAGCCAAGTTTACAGCATTGAAAATTTAATAAAAGCGTATCATCTGTATTTGTTTATAATCAACAAGGCACCGAGAAGTTTGTTTGACTTCACTTATGAGTCCATGACACACTTTTGTCTTGATCCACTTGTGCAGAATCACTTCACTATAGATTAAAAAAAAAATGGACCTTCACCTCAATATTCAATCTCAAAAGCTCCCAATACATGTCATTGAGATCTTGATTGCAGTGATCTATCTCCCCATCTTTCGTAAGAATAATCTCTCCCATTTCGCAGTAAAAAAGTAGTATTCATCAAATTCAACATTCACCCCTTACCGTGTTCTGCTTATAGAAGTTAGGATCAGCACTTTAATAACAATTTGACACGCACGCAAAGTTTTTCAGGGGAAGGGACCCCAGATGTCCCAGTAATGTCACTGAATGGTGACTGTAACATCTACTTCTGTCCACTATCACTAGTTTAAGTATGAACCAGCATTTTCCGAACAACCAAACAGGACCAAGTGGACCATGAAGTATGAACTCCCCGACCTTTGACTGGACCGTTGAAAACAAGGTGAAATCTTTTGACATATTGTCCAAAGTTGCTTCCTTTTCTGTTCATTTTATACGGGGAACGATATAAAAATGTCAAATAAACAAATAGGAAAATTGGGACTCACTATGAATGGGTGGTGTGAGGTGGGAGAGAGAGAAGAAGTCGTAGAACTCGGAGAGCTTCGGAGTCGGGTGAATCACCGCCATGTCGAGGCTCTGCGAGATCGCCGACACAGGCGGGTCCGACGGGCTCTCGCTCCCTCCGGCCTTCCCATTGGACGGCGACGGCTGCTCGCGCGCTTGGTGGGTCCTGGTCTTCTTGGGACGTGCGTCTGGGGAAGACGGAGGCGGTGATCTGCTGCTCCTGGGCTTAGCGAACCTTGTTGTGCACGCCACGATGTCCAGGAGCCTTCGCACGTGCGATACGGCCTGCGCTTCCTCCGTGTAATCCTCTGGGCAACATTACGTGGGATCACGAAGATTCCTCAATTAGGGAACTAAACAACATTAAAAACAGAAAATTTAAAAAATTTAAAAATTAAAGCTTTTCAAAGTAGCCTATCTGTGATTTCAATTTCTAAGTCTGAACAATTGATAATACTACTGGAAATTACATGGCGAAAAGCAATTTTTCCGAAGAGATGTCTGAAAAGTTTAGGGTGATGTCCCTATCTTTAGCTACTATGTTCGCTATTTAATGCAATATAACTTATTGATGGGTACGTTTTCCTTTTCTAATCTATCTGCGCGAAAAAGATTATCAAATTGAGGTTGGCATGCTAGATTAGGACTTAGGAGTATTGATCATTAATTGCATCCTCCTCCAGCACGAGAAGGGGTCCCATATTCATGGGACCTACATCAACGTAGCATGTGCTAATGAAAATTATAAGCTCCCCAACATGCAACTCAGACAAAAGTAGATGGTCCAGACCCAAAAAAAATGGAAAACAATAAAGACAAAAGTAAATGGTGGTAAAAAAAAAATCCAAGTAAAAATAAACATTCTTAATGAACACATGTTTAATTTTTAATTTTTTCTGTGCTACCGAACATTCGACGCAATGCCGGGAACCTTAGTACCAAGATCCCATCCTGCCCTCAAAAGCAGAAAGACAAGGAGGGTGGGCAGGAATTTTCAGTGAGACATGAAAAGGGTTGTCACCAAGAACCGGGAGAAGTTAGTTGCAATTAGGAACAAATTGAAAACCCAAAAAAATAAATATTAAAAATATAAAAAAAAAACATCGAGGAAAGTACATCAAACAAATAAAAAAAAAAGGGACATGTGTAGAACTTTCCATATCCAAATCAGAAGTCTATTGAAAGGTAAGTTTGCACACAGCCCCACTGTATATGGCTCTACTCACACCACAAATTCTCATTTGTCAATTTCTATTTTCCCCATCATATTCAAATGCATGCGAAGACAAAGAAAGGAAAGTATTTCTCTAAAGTTTAATGTCCTCTGTGCCAAATTTAGGCATTTGTCCATGTTCAAATCTTGTGCTCTAGTGCTCAAAGTGGAAAATTCCAAGACCTCAAAATATGAATCATATAAAAAAAAATGCCGCAAAAAAAGGGGGGCAAATGGGAGCTAAAGCTGAGGTTGTGGTTCGGCTGAATCGTAGGTAGAAGATCTTCACCTACCTTCAATCATCTTCAGAAGGCACGGTTTCAAAGCGGCAACCTCTACTTTGTCATTCAACCGCTGCCCCTTGATCTGCTCTCCCCCAAAAATACAAACAAAAAGATTAAGTGGAGGAGTTTGGTTAAGAAGAGTTGACAAAAAGATGAGGCAGGCGAGAAGCTGTGACATTTAGCATGTGGTGAAATCCGTTAGGAACTACGTTGGATGAATGTTAACGTTGGAGGGTGTGGAATCTGAGAAAAGGCTCTTGCCTCGTGAGTCAGAGAGTAGTTCGTGAGGTGGCATGTCTCGACGTGGTTGGCCAGTAATCTTCGGACATCGAGGATCTTGTCGGTCGAGATGCCCTTCAGACAGTAGAGAGCAAAACCATGTCAGCCAATGCGAATTACGAATAATCAAAGGAAAGGATGAGATTTCTTTAACCAGAAGTTGGCTATTGGGAAGGAGGAAGAGGAGATAAAAAAAAACAAAATTTTTTTACCTTGAGTATGACTTGAGCATCGTATGGAGTGATGACGGCTATGTCAAGAACGCTAGGCACAACTGCCAAAAAAACACCAGAAACATCAGGACCTCCTCGAAGTACTCAGCTTGCCGAGACAGTGAGAGAGAGTCCAAAGTAGCAAAAGCGAATATAGAATCAAAGAGTCGATAGATTCTTTTCGAAGTTGAGACGGGGCAAATTCCAAACCTTTCTCTTCCTTTCTCTTCTTCTCTCCTTTGGCTTTGCCAGACTTGCCTCTGCTTGACCTTGGAGCCATTTTCCTCTTGACCTCAAGAAGTCCGCCCAGAGCGGAGAAGAGCCTGGATTCTTGCAAAAACGCTAATGACCCAGTTGCTGTACGTATCTTTCGGTTACGTCGAGATTGAATCGCCGATGTGCTCAAACGGCGGACCGAAAGGCGAGCATCATTGGCGACCAGTCATGACTCAATCAATCCAAGAGGATGAAGAGGAAGAAGGAGGAGGAGGAGATGATTGTGGGGGGGAGCAATGAGAAAGTAGTGGAGGAGGAGTGAGGCGTGAAGGGAGAGGGAGGGAGGGAGAAAGAGCTTTAAAGAGAGAGGGAGCTAGAAAGGGAAGGAAAATCCTGTGAAAGCCTTCTGGTTTTCCGAAGAAGATAGGATAAGGGGGCTTCGGGTGTTTTCTTTTCACCCTCTCGTGGATTTGTGAGCAATCCTGGCCTCTCCTTCTTGCTAAAACGCTCTGACCTCCCCTCCTTCTCTCTCTCTCTCTCTCTCTCTCTCTCTCTCTCTCTCTCTCACACACACACACAAATGTGAGACTCTTGTGATGAGCTAATTACAAGAGGGGCTGGGAGCCGTGCATGGGGACAAAACAGAAGGCTTGGCCACTCAGCGGGCAACACGTGGCCAACAGGTGGAGTTCGGCCGAGCGATTTTGTTCCATCGCATGTTGGGATCTTGAATTTTCCGCTCGGGGGTATATACCAACGGGGACCGTTGATTTGGAGCGCAAGTTGAGAGAATCTTGAGGGAGCTTTCTTGAGGAATTTTGAGTTCATAATTGAATCCTGTACTTTGTCACACTTTGGTGGTGATTAGCGCTTGTATTCGTTAGCCCCACCTTGTTCACACGCGTTCGGCTTGGGATCGATTGACTCGAATTTTTTTTTTTTTTGCCATAAGATAAATTTAGAAAGGGTCAGCTTAGAAATGGTACATGAAGATTTTGTCTTTGCAGTTCTTCATTTGTAATTGTCTTCTTATGAACAGGCACATTCAAGGAATTGCGTGTCACAATTACAAGCGAAAAGTCCACTTAGATCTGAGAAAATTAATAGCGTACTTACCAAATAATTTGCATATGGCCTAGTGGGTCATGCTTGCCCTGTGTAATTGGCGATGCCCTGGATCAAATATGAAGAAAGGGAAAAATTATCAAAAAAAATCTTAATGTATTGCACTTTATCAATTTAGTCATAAATATTTACAGTTATGTCAATTTAGTCATAAACCGTTCGCATTTATACCAATTTAATTCATTCGGCCAACTTTGGCCAATCGATACTAACGTGACTGCCGGTTGACATTAACGGGGCATTTTTTAATAATATTTTAAATATTTTAATTTTTTTGTATTTTCTTTTTTTGTTCTTCTTCATCTTCTCCCTTCAGCCACCTCCAACCTAATGCTGGTGGTTGGAGGACAAGGTCGACGGACCACTGTGCCGGCACCATTTGTGCAAGACCGGTGTTGGCGCCGCAAGGCTTGGCCGGGCCTCGCTAGATCTAGGCGAATCCAAGCTTCGCCAGCCATGACGTAGCCATTGCTAGGCTCTCCTAACAATAGCAACTATGATGCCATGGCTAGATGAGTCAAATGTTGCTGGACTTGGCTCAACCTCGCTAGATTTGGGCGAGTCCGAGCTTCGCTAACGCCCCCTTCCCTTCTCTCTCTCTCTCTCTCTCTCTCTCTCTCTCTCTCTCTAGGTGAGCCAAAAAATTGGCTAGTGGAACTCGGCCTTTCCCAGCTTGTGAGTCCTAGCCAAGCCCAATAGTGTCAGCACCAGTGGTCCGCCGACCCTATCCTCTAGCCACCAGCGACAGGCTAGAGATGGTTGGAGAAAGAAGACGAAGGAGAATAAAAAAAAATTAAAATATTAAAAATATTTACCAAAAAAATGCTTCATCAATGCTGGCCAGTGGCCACGTGAGCCTGGTAGGCCAAAGTTGCTCGGATGGATTAAATTGGTACAAATGCAAAAGATTTAAGATTGAATCGTCATAAAAAAAGTTTATGATTAAATTGACAAAATTAAAAGGTTTAAAACTAAATTGGCAAAAGTGCAATAAGTTTAGAACTTTTTTGATAATTTTTTCTGGAGGCAAACGATACGGTCATTTGACCATACAGTATAGGCTAGATGGGCATATGAAGTGATATAAGAGAAACCGATATGGCATTTATCGGAAAAAGATGCTCGTTAAGGCTGTATCATTAGAAATCAATAATGCAATGGAGACAGTGAATGAATTCTAAGTCCTCTTCTTAACGTCCTCCTCTTTTGTAAGGGGAGAGGTCAGGTGTTCGGGTGGCTTATAGTCATGATTTTACGGTCATTAACAACGCTCACGGTCTATAAGCGCGCTCTCATTCTCGTCATATTGTCAGCCTGAAGAGAACAAAGTGCATTACGGGTTCAACGGTCCGCTCGCCCCTCCCCGGCACGAGCCTCGGATCGAACCGCATATATGGTGATTGAGCGGCCTATCGTTCGGGGTTTTTGCGATTTCCGAAAGTCGTCTAGGCTTTTGGAATCCACTTCCTTGTGCGCCCGAGTCACTCTCTCGCTCTCGTCATTGATCGTGGCAGATTTTACAGCAGAAAGAAACTGAAGTAGAGCTGTGCATCCAAGCACTTGCTCTCCATCCATGCTTGACTCTCGCCCATCTTTGCAAAAAGCTGTCGAGGCTCCTCTTTTGCTTTCACCATGGTTAGTCCCTGAAAAGAGAAGATACAGAGATATGGCACAATCGCCAAGTTGTGACAGGAGAATGTGGGCCATTGCCAAACATCATAATCGCAAAGCCTAACGAACGAGAAAACCAGGGTTCTTGTAAATAAAAGAGGAGCGACACTGACATTACATTGACGAGGGCATGGAGGATATTTCTTGCATTAACGGTTCTACACCTAGACCTTCAAAATCACATATGGCAGCTAGAAAATAATACTGCAAAAATATTTCACATGTCGCCTGAACACCGTTGTAGAAGTTATTTCTACAACTCGGTGGAGGGAGACTATATTTACATAAATAGTGTATTAACTCCATAGTTAAATAACGTGAGATGTTTTATCAGGTATCATATAATTCCGGTTCTTATGCGAAAAGGGAAAAAAATGAACAGGAGAGAACTTAAATTGACGCTGTTTTTTCGGGGCACATCAGAAGGTTGTTAATCAACTAAAGATGGCCAAAAAATTGAAAGGGTTGTTGGGGGGGCACGTTTTGGGGGATGGACATTCAATTTTCCGCCTCCTCCACTAGATAGCCTTTAATCTATTGCGTTTACTTACTGGAAGTCTTTTATTTTTGGGTGTTTTTCCTGAAGTGCATTCGAAGATGTCTGAAGTAAATGAGTTACGATGACCTAAAAGAACAAAGCTGTGACTTAGGTTAAGGTTATTGTAGTGACAAGACGAGTCCCAATCTACAGGTGGAATAGTCGGAACAAAGCGCTACTCTAGAGTGTGGCCGACCTTCTTGCGCTCGTTTAAGGGCATAGACCCAACGTGTTTAACTAGGTCTGCTCAAGCCCAAACTATCATTTAATATCCTGGTTTTGGTTATAATAAGTTCCTATCGATGTTAGACCAAAAAAAAAAAAAGGTTCCTATAGAAGAGATATGTTGAAGCTGTTGTCTTACACCGTTTGATAATAAGTCTTATATGCTATTTCTATTTATGTGATCTCCATATCTATGGTATCAAAGCTAATGTCGTTCGCAAATATTAGTCCATCCCCCATTAGTCAAATTTCACGTACCTCTCATTCTTCTTGGACCATCATTTGCAAGAAGCTCATATCTAGTCCCATCTTATATTTCTCTTGTCTAACCTAACGGGGATTTATCACTTCCCCATCTTTTTGTGGTTTTTTGGCCCACATCCCTTTTCTTGAGTTTGCCCGGTTCATTGACAGTCTCGTTAATGCCAAACTTAAGACCATCGTTTGCGGGAAGCTCATATTTAGTCCTATCTTACATTTCTCTCGTCTAACCGTAGGTCTGCTCAAGCCCAAACCGTCATTTAATATCCTGGTTTTGGTTATAATAAGTTCCTATGGATGTTAGACCCAAAAAAGAAAAAAAGTTAGCTTCCATAGAAGAGATATATTGAAATTGTTGTCTCGCATTGCTTGACAAAGAGCCTTATATGCTTTTTATATTCACGTGGTGTACATCCACTTATTAGTTTAAGCTCTTGAGTTAGATTTTCTAATATATTTTCGAAACCAGTATTGTCCGCAAATGTTCGTCCATCCCTCATTAATCAAATTTCGCGTGCCGCTCATTCGACTTGGAACATCATTCGCAGGAAACTCAAATCTAGTCTCATCTTACATTTCTCTCGTCTAACCTAATGGGGATTCATTAGTTCCCCATCTTTTTTTGTGGTTTTTGGCCTACATCCCTTTTCTTGAGTTTGCCCGGTTCATTGACAGTTTTATCAAAGTCGGAGTTAGACCATCGTTTGCGGGAAGCTCATATCTACTCCCACCTTACAGTTCTCTCGTCTGACCTAACGGGGATTTATTACTTCCCCATCTTTTTGTGGTTTTCGGCCTACATTTCTTTTCTTGAGT
Organism: Psidium guajava; assembly: GCA_016432845.1. NCBI lineage: Eukaryota > Viridiplantae > Streptophyta > Magnoliopsida > Myrtales > Myrtaceae > Psidium > Psidium guajava. Next base: position 16,276,195 of record CM028226.1, on the reverse strand, counting down.
TTGCCCGGTTCATTGATAGTGTCATCAATGTCGGACTTACGAGCACAGCTACGAGTGAATTGAAATGTCACGACTAAACTCAAGCATTCCTTGACGTGTATGAAGCTCTTATGGTCGCATCTGCAAGAAGTCACCATTGCTAGTCATCCCTCCCCGTCCTTTTTCTTATATCGTCACGGGATGGAAGAGGGACTGGCCCTCGGTAGATGTTATTATTCTCCAAATATCGTTGGTAGAGTAGTCAAATAACCCTACCCGCACCAAACCCAACATAGTATTTTTGAATAATCAAATCATCTTAACCAATTAAACGATAACGATCATCTATAGACTATAGCTAGGAGAAGAAAAACTTACCCACCACCGTATTAAAAGTTTATAAGGCCTTTTGGGCTACGTATGCTAACGCTTCATAAAAAGTATTTATATTCCGAAAGTGTTCTCGGAACACTTTGGAGACAGAAATACGTATGATAAAAAAGTGTTCCCAAAGTGTTTTGTGTTCCCGGATGATAGAAACACTTTTGGAGCAAAAATAAGAAATAAAAAAAATTTGCTTCTATGTTCTCAGAATACTTTTTAGAAATACATTTGGAACACTTTTTGAAAATAATTGGGCACACTTCTTGAAAGTGATTAAGAATAAAAATAATTAACGAATAAAAAACATTTTTAAAAAAAAGATTAAAATCGAAATAATAAAAATAATCAAAGAAATTAATTTAAAATAAAATGATTAAAATAAAAAAATGATTTTTTTAAAAAAAATGAAAAATTGAATAAAAAATTAAAAAATTAAATTAAATAAAAATAAAACTAATATATTTTTTTCAAAAAAATAAATAATTAAAGAAATAAATTAAAAAAATAAAATAATTAAAAATCAAAAAAAATATTCTAAATAATAAAAATTAATTGAGAAATCGACTCATTTTTTTTTATCAAACGACATTTACATCAGAGTTGTATCCAAATGCACTTTTCAATTACAATTTATCAAACAGTATTTGTATTCAATTATGTAATCATATTCTTATATACTTGGGAATATTTATATATGATTCATAATTATAATTTTTCCTATTTATGAAAAATATATTTCATGTTCTTATTGCTCAATTCTAATTTGTCTTCTCTTTCATTTTTTTTATTGTTGATTTCATCCATATTGAAAAAATTAGGAATAGAATTAAATGAAAAAATTAGGAACATAATTTTTTTTGCAGTTAATAAACACGTTTTTGTTCTTTCTTTACTAAGAACAAAACCTTTATGCAGTTACCAAACACGTTTATATTCCTTTTTTGTTTCGAGAACAAAAACTTTACTTATTTTCCAAACGCGTTTCTGTTCTCAGAAATCGTTGTTGAGAACAAAAACACAAAAAAGTGTTTTTGTTTTAAAAGTTATTCTAGGAACAAAAATATTACCATACGCAGCCTTGGTAAACAATTCTTCTTCCTTGACATTGTACGTACAAAATAAATAAAGTAGGCAACATCACCTTTAGTTTGCAACCACCATAACTCATACAAAAAGTGCATGGCATCTCTCCAATGAGCAAACGACAGATTGGTCAAAACAAAGAAAGATGAAAAATACAAGAAACAATAGTGATATCTGTGATTGATAATCCCAGTTCTCGAAAAAATGAGAAAGCTAGGCTTGAAATGATGATGGGGCTGCTGTTGAAGAATGTTAAACTAGAGGTGATTTAGCATTTTAGCATCAAGGTTTATAAGGTTATTTATTGTATGTTGGATAGATGGGAGTATATATGGATGCGTTTGGAAGTATTCTCATGTTCTATGAATAAAATTTCACACTCAGTTTGTGACATAAAATACATCTTAAGTTTCTTAAATTCTAAACGTATAAGGAGTCTGATAAGACCCGTCCTACTCGTATCATGCTCTTTTTATCTCTATATGATGGGATAGAACGCAACCCAATTCAAACTACTCATGGATAGCACATACTCGACTTGATAGCTCATATTCGAGTCGATCTCGAGTATCTCAATTTTCTTACCAAATTGAGCCCGAATAGAAAACCTAGTGCTCGATTGAGATCGAGTGGAATTTTTAGCACCAAGCATGCAAGCCGCGGCCTGACTCGGCTTCCATCATACCCCCTCGGGCAGATCATCATTCCGTACGATGGACCCGGAAAAGGTCGGCCCACTTCAGCGGGCCGAGCCCGGCCCGATTAGGCCCGTTGACTTGCCGAAGCTGCGGCCCGTTCTTATGCAGCCATGTTCAGAGCTCTCACGTTTGGACTTGGCCGACTGCAGTCAACAGTAACACAGCTATTTCCTCCACTACGCCCTCTGGTTCTCTGTCGTCCACTGCGCGAGCTGAGGCCGAGCAAAAAGCGCGCGAAGAAGCCCTCGCGAGCCGGAGCTGCAATGCCGGAGTTGCCGGAGGTGGAGGCGGCGAGAAGAGCCGTCGAGGATCACTGCGTCGGCCAGAAGATCAAGAGAGCCGTCGTCGCCGACGACCCGAAAGTCATTGAAGGCGTATCCCCTTCCGATTTCCGGTCCTCGCTCGAGGGCAAGACCATCGTCGCGGCTAAGAGAAAGGGCAAGAACATGTGGCTCCAGCTCGATTCTCCTCCTTTCCCTTCTTTCCAGTTTGGTACGTTCAAATACTCTGATCCCTTTGTAGTTTTGAAGAAGATAATTAAATGTTTCACTCATCCAAAAATATAAAGTGAAACAGCACGGTCTTGCTCAAGAGAACGTTCTGTAGGGAGCATTTTACCATGATAGAGCTGTCGCAAGTCAATAGTGACGCACTGTCGAATGCTTGCTTACATTTGGCAACGATACAAACCATACTAATGTACTTGGGAATTAGTTTGGCTTATGATAGTGTTGGCGTCGTGTAAGAGTTGCATAATTGTCATTCATTTGCCGAGTGAGGAGGTTCACTTCTTTTCCTGCAAACAGAATGCTTTAGCGAAATGTTTGTTTGATTGGAAAGACGTTCCTTTAAGAACTTTCAGCAGAGGGTCGGTGTTGCATATTTGTTTTTCTCTTCTGTTGAGATGGAGGTAAGACTTTGTCCTTTGTAGTCTTGGATCCAAGAGCAAAAATCCTTGAGAACAAGAAGACAAGGTGGAAAATACAAAATTTTGAAGAGGCTAGTAGCTCTTGGGGCTTGGGTATTACTTGGCCACGAAAGATAATGGACTATAATAGCGTATGTGATGATGCCAACATTCACATGTAGTTCGAATGAAGAGAAAAGTTGTACCTTTTCATTGTTGCATGACATTGAATACCATCTTTGCTGACTATGTGCATCTCTAATAGCATTGTGGTTGTTGCTGTTGGAGAATGGATTATGTATTCTAACCAAAACCCCAGTCTTCTAGGAGGTACTATGTCAATGACATTGGTTATGAGTCGGATGAGTTGAGATTTCTCTGATATTGCGGACAACATTTTACTTGAAATTAACAAAGAAAATGTGCAGTTCAAAGAATGTGCATAACTCTTGTTAAGTTGAATGAAACACTTCCTAGCATGTCATAAAACCCAAAGTCCACTTTGGTGTAGTTTATGTATTAGTGAATAAGCAAAGGTCTGCCCATAGTTCACCACTTTGAGCGACCCTCTGAGGGATCGACCAATGTATCTTGGTCCAGGTTCTTACCTATGTAGAAAGTATATTTTCAAGTTTTAGAATTGTGTTCATTATTGTGGCAGCTCTATGCAACTCCATAGTGAAATGAGGATGATGTAGGAGAGCAATCGAGGAAAATAAGATTCTGGTTTTTTATGTTAACTCATACCATCTGGTCCTGCCCTGATTTAAGGGAAGAGCGGCGGGGCATGTAGGCATGACTTATATTAACACTACATCTGATTTCTGAAGAAGTGCTGCTACATGTTTCTATGTGATCTGCTTGTTACAACAAAAAATTTACACTATGATATTTCCTTCATAGAACTTATTTTCTTTTAGAAGAAGTTGAAGCATGAATACTTCAGAAGGCATTAACTCCACTGGCCTTCGTATCATGACTATGAGATATGAGGTTGACTGGTGCGTCTGTTACCACTCTTTCATGGGTCCCTTACTCTAGCGTCTCAATATGTCTCTCAGGGATGACGGGTGCTATCTATATCAAGGGGGTTGCGGTGACAAAGTATAAAAGGTGAGGCATGGTAAATGATGCATGTGGTACTTTGCTTTGATCATTTTCCAGGAAGAATGTCTTCTGTTTCCTGTAGTTTCTGATAAACTCCATATAACTAAGACTGACTGAGACTGGTAACCGTCTCTCTTCCAAGCTTTTGTAGAACTTTTATAAATCTCATTACACAAATCTTGCTTCAGCAGATGTGCTTATTCCTCTCGAAAGGAGAAAATTGGTAACTCTTATTGAAAACATCAATGTTCTTTTGCTGGCAGGTCTGCTGTAAAGGACACTGATGAATGGCCTTCCAAGTATTCCAAAGTCTTCATGGAAGTAAGAAGTGTTCACTTATAATGAGTGGATTCCCTTGTGCTTTTTGTTTTTTCATTTTCTTTCTTGGACCTGTGAGGTCACTGTGATTCCTTAATATCCTATTTTGTAGATAGTTTTTGAATATCACAGTCCATTTGTTTATGTAACTCTCGCTTCTCAAGAATAATTGTTACAAAAAATCATCATTCTTCTGCAGCTTGAAAATGGATTGGAGCTATCTTTTACTGACAAGAGGCGTTTTGCTAGAGTGCGCTTGCTAAATGATGTACGTGAAATGTCTATAATTTTCTAATCTCATAGGAGAGTAGGCCCCCCTCATCATCATCATCATCAACATCACCTTTTTCCCAAACCAATTAGGGTCGGCCCCCCTATCTAAGCTAGAGTAGGCCCCCCTATTAACCACTAAATCTGATGTTGCAGCCAACTTCTGTACCACCATTATCTGAGCTTGGCCCAGATGCGCTCCTGGAGCCTATGACGATTGATGAATTTACTGAATCCTTGACAAAGAAGAAAATTGCAGTCAAGACTTTATTGCTTGATCAGGTACACTATGTCCTTGTATGGCAGATATCCGGAAAAATCATACAGAGGGTAATGCATCAGGAAGCAAAAAACGTTGACCTCTGGTTTTCTCCCTTGTACTTTCAACATGTTGCATCTTTGAATTCTTATCATAAGGACATCCATTACAATTTTTTTTTTTTTTTAAGCTTGAGGAATTGTTTTATTCTGTGTGATTCACAAGCATGCTGTTTGAGGAGTATATGATTTTAACTATCTAAGCTTGGTCAAAGTTCAATTTATTCAGTAACATAAAAGGTTGTCCTTAAGTTTACAATGTGGTTTGGAACTCTTTGGTTCTCCTGTGAAATGTGAGTCTGAAGGGGAATGTCATTTAGCATATTATAAGATTTAATATTCAAAAATATAGATAATGAAAATTACATTGGTTGAGCCTTCATGGAAAGGGATAAAAAGTTCAATCTGGAATTTGTTGTCATGATTAATTCTTTTAAGCGCTATTGTTTTTATCATTGTAAGTCAATTAGGGTGTCCAGAATTTTTCTTAGGATGTCGTGGGGCACTTTATGATGACTGTAATCCGGGTTGTTAATCTAGTACTGCCTGCTTCAACATTTGCTTATTGTTTGGCAGGTTCTTCTTTGTTTTCTGTCTAATGTATCTGGATCTTGACTTTTAAATTTTCACAGAGCTTTATTGCTGGTATTGGCAATTGGATTGCTGATGAAGTGCTATACCAGGTCAATTGTCTTCCACATATCTATCTGAAGGATTCTTTGTAGTTTTGTGAACCTTTGCAGATAGAGTGCAGTGCTTTGTTTTCATTTTATGATTTTCAGATTGTAAATTTTTGTGGTGTTCTACTCTGATATTCCTTTACATAGTAAAATTATTTTCTATTCTGTAACAGGCAAAAATTCATCCTCTGCAAACCGCCTCCAGTCTTCCAAAAGAAAGCTGTGCAGCGTTACACAAGTGTATTGAAGAGGTAGGTGACTAAGTGTTCTTCACATCCTTCTCTTGCTTAGATTGACTTTGTAATGTGTATTATGTTAATGGAAAAATAGAGGAAATACATGTAGGTTATTCAGTTTGCTGTCCAAGTTGATGCAAAATGCAGCCTCTTTCCCCTTGAGTGGTTGTTTCATTTTCGGTGGGGCAAAAAGCCTGGGAAAGTTAATGGTAAGAGTCTTAATTTTCATGAACCATTGTGACAATGTAATTGGTTTCACAGGTCATTGAGAAAGCAATTGAAGTTGGGGCAGATAGTAATCAATTCCCTAGTAATTGGATATTCCATTCCAGAGAAAAGAAGCCGGGCGAGGCTTTTGTTGATGGTTTGACTCTTTCCTTGTGAAATTTGTGGACGCAAGTTATTATCTTGCCTTAGTCAATGATATCCATTATTTTTTTGTTATGCTTTCTCTGGCCGTATATCAAAAGAGAGGTACATGTTACAAATCCTCCACGGGCATGTCTATGTACTTGTATATTGGTTCTCTTCTGCATCATAGGCCTACGTCATATTCATTTTTTATTGACAGTGTTTTACATACAAGTCAGACTTGACAAGCATATGTTGCCTGACCCTAGCACTGGTCCACTATCCTAAGAAAACCAGAATGTCCAGAACTGGCCTTTAATCTGGTTGACCTTGTTAAACATTGATTAAACCTTGAATGAATTCTTCCATCTGAAGATAAAGAACTTGTTCATGCAGGCACCTAGTTTCGAACTTAAGGATTTATTTAAGATGGAAAAGGTTGCACAATCCCTACTTTTGAACTTAGGCTTTTTGGAACACCACCCCCACCCCCCCCCCCCAAAAAAAAAGGCTTTTTGGTTTAATATTGTCTCTGCTTGACCATGACTAAAATCAAACAACAGTTTCACCTCATTAATTCTCTTGATTTGGTGGCCAATTAAATCTAGAAAAATTTGGTTTAGTTGACGAAGATAGATATGTTAAGGTTGTTAATGTTTCTGCAGGCAAAAGAATTGATTTTATCACTGCTGGTGGCCGGGTATGTCATTTTCAAACTACTTATGCCTTCTCTATCTGGATTGCTTTTTATCACATGGTCAATTTGATGGGCCTTGATTTTCTGTCCTAGACAACTGCATATGTACCTGATTTGCAAAAGTTAAGTGGAGCTAATGCAGTAAATGCTGCCGATAAAAAAGGAAAGCAAACCTCAAAGAGAAAGAAGCACCGCAAGGAGGAGGAGGAGGAGGATGACAACAACGACGACAGTGGTGTAGCAATTGAGGAAGATAAACTTACTGAAACTGCCAAGTCGAAGAATGCCCACAAGCCTAGAGGTCAAGGTAGAAAATCATCTACAAGAAGGAAACCCAAGGAAAGCGATGATGAAAGTGATGAAGCTGACATTGGCGAGGAAGATGAGAATGCATATGGTAATGACAACAATGAGCAGAAAAAGAGAACAAGAGGTGCAATTAAGAAAAAAGGTCCAGAAAAGGCCTTGAGCAAGAAGACTGAACCAGCTAGGAACAGCCAAAAGCAAAGGAAGCGAGCCAAGTAATTATCCCTTGTATATTAACGAACCAGGTCTCTTGCACCTGCCCACTTTTGGTAGAATTAAAGGGCAGGACTATGCAGATTTATGTAAGTAATGTTAATGTGCAGTTTATTCACTTTCGGTGGTGAAAACGGGTTAGTTTTTGTTGTGGCTGTGATGTCTGTTGTGGGCTTGCTTGCCACATTGTGTATTACTTTCTGAACAAGGTAATTCCATGTTAAGACTGTTGGATAGGGTTTTCTATTCAAATCTAGTGGATGACCTCTATGTGCATACCCTCTGATTAATTTTGTCGTAGTGTGGCAAAGTTTGCAGTTTGTTGCCAACGCTCGTCATATTTAGCGCTGGCCCCCAAGAGAATGAAGCATTGCAATCTTTGTTTCTTCGTTGAGAGCATGTTGACATTTCTATTAATCTGTCGATAATCTCCGGTCCACCGAGATTCTTCGCATCACAAGTTTGTCATCTCAGCTTAACCTCGTTCAGTCCCACCGCCTTTGTTACTGGAGTGACTGCTTCAGAGGGATCTGTTCAACTGATCCATAAACGTTCAGTTCCTTTTCTTTTGAAATCTCTGTGACAGCCACTTCCAGTGCTTGAAAAATCGTCTCCACAAGCTGTGCAAACAAAACATGTGCCGTACATGTAATGTCAACTTAGTTACCTACCGTTTCACAATGGAGACAAGTCATTTACCTCTTATTATTTCAGTTGAAAAAATAATTTCATTTTTTTTTTTGGTCTGACATTTTTTTCTGTTTAAGAAGCCAAATTTCTCAGTTTAAATTTGCCTCAAGATGTTCAGTTTCAGATTCAGAAAACAGGGGGAACAAACCAGAGTAGAGATCAAACTCGCATCGTTCGGGCTCTCCAGTCTCACAAGCCCGGCCCAACCGTTCAGCCCGAGAGTCAATCCTTGAAAACTCTCTCTCTCTCTCTCTCTTGACCGAATTGCTCGTCACGGTGCTCCCAGCTCGTGCGACTCCCAAACATGAAAATGTGCGATTCTCAAGTCTCGACGAATCGAAGCTTCCATTTTGCTCTTACCCCTTTTTCAGATTTCACCTGCGCTTTCTGTTTCGGCCTCGTTTCTCTTGCGACCCGTAGTTGCCAGGTACCTTCACTCAGTTCTCCAAGTAGTCATCCAGTTCGGTTTTTAAGTTGTTGATCGCTTTGTAATGGGTGTAGTGATCCATTCCCTCATCCCGAGGTTGTGGCCTTGTTAGTGGGCTGTTGATATTGTGGCACTTTCTTTGATTCAGAGTTGTGGCTGTATCTCTTGAATAGGAAGGCTCGTCGGTCGTTAGATGCGTTGGCATCAAATATGGTCGACGTTTTGCTGCTCAAGTTTTTGGGGTTAAATTGATGGGCAGTTTGATCCTTATCATTTTGGTATTGTGTTATCGCAGGAAGTCATGTTTTTTTAATATTCGGGCTCCTCGTTTGATGTCACTGATATGCTGCAAATCTTAAGCCAAAATTTCAGTCCCTGCGTGCTGGAGTTGAAAGTAATAATAGGATCTAGATCACCAAGCTGTATTAATTCTTTTAGAGCTGTTTTGCTATCGGAAATGGTTTTGTTTTATCGATGTCATGATCAAGTTACGCTAACAACCTTACCCAAAAAAAAAAGTTACGCTAACAATTAATTTACGACTGCTTTGTGACAAATAGAAGTTGAACTGCACCTGCACCTCCATCTATATTGTCTAGTTCGCTTATGATCATGCCGAGTATTGTATTTTAGTTTTAACTTTCATTGTGAAGTTGTTTTGATGTTAGGCTTATGGGCTGAGCAGGGCAAGGGCAATGTAAAGAGTTGGATTTCAGTGGAATTAGTGTCTTACTTTAGCAGGGTGTCCTGAATATATATCATCTAAACTTAATATCTGTTACATAAAATTAGTTGAGCATGAATCTTTCTTGTGTAAGGAAATACAGGAACAAGCCATGTCTCTCCTAAGTAACGGGATGTCAGCTTTAGGTTACTCTTGTCACGAATACACACATTCATTCTTTTGATGGAGTTAATCATATTCTTTGATTTTTGCTCTAGTGATTGTATCCTGCATAACTGATATTTCCACTAGGTCAGGGCCATGTGCGTTCAATATTGGTAACATCTAGAAATGTGAATGCCTAGGAGAAATTGTGCGTAGTGCTAGCGGCATTCGAGAAGCTTATTCGACACATCTTTGGATAGGAAATGTAGAAGCATTTGTGAGCATAACGAAGTAACTTAAATAGAGTCATAGAGTTGATAATCATCTAACTTTTTCACTGATCAGCTGTGGCCACGACTATGATTTCTCCTGGAAAGTATGAGTGGTGATAGCAATCTTTCACCAAGCAACAAGGCCTTCTCACCCAGCCGTAACCTCAATATCTCGGTAAGTGTGATACTCATCTTATCTTCACATATGCGGAGGTTGTGTTTCAGTTGTACTGGTTCCATTGTGCATCCGTGCTTAGTTCTGTATATAACAGTTTCTCTCCAGCCTTTTGTTCTTTGTCTTGTGACAATTCTTACCCTTTCTAGGTGTCCAGGGTCCATTTAGATCTTATACCTTCTGCTTCGTACTTTTTGGCATTTGAGACTTGACTTTATTTCATGTTGGCTACTCTTGAAATATTATACATATTGACTTTTAAAGTCATTTGGAATAAATTAATTCTCTTTACAATTTTTAAAGTCAATATGTATTTGTTTTGCTGAGAAAATCTATAAATAAGATTTAGAAGAGTTCGAACAATCATACCTGTATCTCAATTCAATTCAAACATCTTAGCAAAAATTGGACTGTAACGTACAGTATAAAAAGTTGTTTTTCCCTACTCAAAAGCCTTTCTGATGTAATACATATTGGCCATTACAAAATTTGCTAAACCTGCAACTGATTCTACAAAAGTTAAGCATCAGAAATGCTCCCGTCATTCACAGGAGTTTGACCAAGCAGTTCCAACATAATAAGTTTGGTTAGCATGTTGCAATGTGAGCGTCTTTTTTAATGGGTGCTTGTTTTGATCAGTAGTAATGAAGGAAAAGTCAAAGGCAAAGGTAGTAAGAAAACTGATTTTTTTGTTTTTTATATGTCAAGGGAGAAGCATTAAAAAAGTCAGTGATAATTGCATTTATTTTTCATAAAGTGATTCATAGTGACACCAATTAGTGGGTTGATAGTTCTTTTTTTTTTATTTCCCCAGGTAGAACGAGGTTCTGAAGACAGCGAGGAAGTAATTGAGGATGATGCCCATGTCCTTGAGATTGATGGCGATGAGATTGAGAATGATAGTGAGGAAGAACTTGAATTGAATGATACCGAACAAGAGCATGAGCTGAATGATGGCGAGCAAGATCTTGAATTGAATGATGGTGAGCAAGTGCTTGAGTTGAATGGTGTTGAGCAGGGGCTTGAGATTTTGGGGGAGGAAGAAGAAGAAATTGTGAGGGATGGTTCAGTCAGTACTGATGTTCAAAATGGCACATCTGATGTAAAGGATTGCCCTCCACCTTTTGCAGGAATGGAGTTTGATACATATGACGATGCGTACAAATATTACAATACTTACTCAAAGGAACTTGGGTTTGCTATTAGAGTGAAGTCTTCATGGACTAAGCGGAACAGCAAAGAAAAACGTGGTGCAGTTCTCTGTTGCAACTGCGAGGGATTCAAAACTATCAAAGAAGCTAGTAGTCGAAGAAAGGAAACACGGACAGGTTGTCTGGCTATGATAAGGTTGAGATTAGTGGACTCCAACCGGTGGAGGGTAGATGAAGTCAAGCTTGAGCACAACCACTCATTTGATCCTCTCAGAGCAAAAAATTCAAAGTCACATAAGAAGATGGATGCTAGTGCTAAGCATAAAGCGGAACCAAATATTGATGTGGAAGTTCGAACGATCAAATTGTATCGAACGCCAGTCATAGATTATGTGGGTCATGGAAGCTCATACTCCTGGGAGAGAGAAACCAGCTTTGACAGGGCGAAGCGTTTAAAGCTTAATAAAGGAGATGCTCAAGTGATGAATGATTTCTTCAATCAAATGCAGCTTATAGATCCAAATTTTCTTTACCTGATGGATCTTGGCGATGAAGGGTATTTGAAGAATGTATTTTGGATTGATTCGAGGTCCAGGGCTGCTTATGGGTACTTTGGTGATGTGGTTGCGTTTGAGACGACGTACCTGTCAAATAATTGCAAGATTCCTCTCTTTGCATATGTTGGAGTTAATCATCATGGAAATAATGTGTTGCTTGGCTGTGCTTTGATCTCAGACCCAAGCTTAGAGACATATATATGGCTATTTAGGGCATGGCTTACATGCATGTCAGGTCGACCTCCACAAACTATCATTACTGATCAGTGCCAGGCCATGCAAAGTGCAATAGCTGAGGTCTTTCCAAGGGCTCACCATCGTCTCTCGTTGTCATATGTGATGCAGAGCATTCGTGAAAAGGTGACACTTTTGCAGGAGTCCGAAGCATTTCTCACGTTGCTGGATAGCACAGTTTATGACACTCTTAGAGTCGAGCAATTTGAGATGGCCTGGGAAGAAATAATGCGGCGTTTTGGCATCAAGGATCAAGAGTGGCTTCGGGCATTTTATGAAGCTCGAGAGAAATGGGCCCCGGTTTACTCAAAGGACACTTTTTTTGCCGGACAGAACAGTTTTCACAGAGGCAATTCTAAGAGTCCGTTCTTTGATGGCAATGTGCTTCAGCAGACTTCTTTGAAAGAATTTCTCTCGACTTATGAATCTTTCTTGCAGCAGAGGAAGCAGAGGGAAGTCCTTGATGATTTGGAGTCTAGAGACTTAAGTGCCATGTTGAAAACATCATCTCACTACGAGTTGCAGCTCTCCAAGTTGTATACTAAAGCAATCTTTACGAAGTTCCAAGATGAAGTCGTTATGATGTCTTCTTGTTTTAGTTTAACTCAAGTTCATGCGAATGGGCTGATTGTGACATACTTGGTGAAAGAAAGAGATGGTGATGCTGACCTGGAAGATGTCAGGGACTTTGAAGTCATGTACGACAGAGGAGGAACTGAAGTTCGTTGCATCTGTAGCTGTTTTAATTTCAAGGGCTATCTATGTAGACATGCGTTATGCGTGCTTAATTACAATCGGGTGGTGGAGATTCCTTTCCAGTATATATTGTCTCGGTGGAGGAAGGATTTTAAGCGCTTGTATGTACCGGAATTCGGGTCCAACAGTGTTGACGTTAGCAACCCAGTTCAGTGGTTTGACCATTTGTATAGGAAAGCCATACTGGTTGTGGAGGAAGGGATGATGTCCCAGGATCATCACATGGTTGCTTGGCAAGCATTCAAAGAATCTTTGAATAAGGTCCGTCTTGTAGCTGATAAAAGCAACAGTCACTTGAATGTATAAAATTCTTTGCATAGTTGAGTTGGTATTGTTCATGATTTTGTTTGTGAATTTCTTCATACATCTCCAATCGTGCAAGTGGGTGGTTCATTTTGGAAGGATGAAATCCTGGGAAATTTCTCCAAGAGAAAATCTAGCATTTTTATCCGTAAAACCACTTCTAAGCTATTTCTCGGTTTTGTATGTTGTCCTATACGTCTAGTCAGTCCTGGTTTAGCTTTAGAAATGATCAATGGGTTGGGGGCTCGCTGGGCCCGCCCAGGCCGAGTGGTAAATGGGTGGGCTTGGGTAACGTTCTTACTTGAGAAAGCTCAGTCTGCTCATCTTTGGCCCGAGCTCGGTCTGGCACGAAAATTTTAAATCTAGAGGGCTCGGAAACACGTTACGCCCAACCTTGGGGGCCTGGCCCGGCCCGGCCCTACCCCGCGATCACCACTGTTTGGCATGCTGATGGTTTTAATCCAATGAAGTTTGGGCACTCTAAGGATGAATATCTCATCATCTTATGGCATGTGATGTTAGATAATCCATTGGATGTCAAGCTTTTTTCCACCAAGGATAGGAAAGTTTATGGTTTTGTAGAGTTAACATTCCCATCATATTTTGATCTTTCTAATTGCTGGCCAATCTCTTTGGCCTGTGTTTTGCTAGTTAATTGATCAAATTACCTGATCATTCGCTGAAAAAGTGCAAAAGGCAGTCAGAGGAAGGGGGAAATAGGAGTAAGAAAGGAAAACAGTATGAGTGTGTTTGGATTGAATTTTGGAGAAAGCTTTTAGGAAGGAATTTGATGAAATGTAAAGACTATTTGATAAAATGTACTTGAAAAATGTCTTGAAATGTGGCTTTTAAAAAAATACTGTTTGGTAAACATAAATTTGGAAAGTCTTTTGACTAAGCGGCGATCGAATATTTTAATATTTTAATGATTTTTTTCTGAATTTTTATTTTTTTTTCCTTCCTTCCCCAACCCTCCTGTCTCTAGCTAGTTCGGTGATCAGCTAGAGGTGCCACCGGCTAGGTCAAGCCTCTCTCGGCCATGGTGGGGCTCCACCTCGCCTTCGTCAAGCAAGTAGCAAGAAGGGAGTAGGGGGTGTGCAAAGGGTGGTGATGGCAGCGTGGTGGCGCCGACGGTGGCGTAGTGCACAAGAAATCCAAAGCTCAAAGCTTATGATAGGCTTCAACCTGCCTTGAGCTTTAAGCATTTGCAAGGCTCACTTTTGGTTAAACATGTTTAGAAAATTTTTGCCAAACACCTAATATTTGGCCCAAAGGACTTTAAGTGTCCAAAGTCCTTTCCCAAAGCTGTTCCCAAAGGCAGCCTAAGAGATTGCTAACAATGCTGTTATGATTTTTTTTTTCTCTTTTTTTCTAATTGAAGTAGTTAGACATTAGCAGTTCACCTACCAATTATGGCATTAAAAAAAAAGGGGCAGAGTTTGTACTGGTAAATTCTCTAGTCGACATGAAATATTCCAAATTGTTTAAGAAAGTGGAATTTAATTGAAGGGCAATGTTTCTCTTTCTGTTCATACACTGGATGAGAGTCAACGCTTCAGCCAGGCCCCAGTGTCAACGACCCTCCTAAAGCTGTGCGGGCACGTTTCAACTGGACAGGAAGTTCCTGTCCCATTGCCATGAGTATTCTAAGTGCGTCGTCGTGTTGAAATAACTTCTGGCCAGAGGGATTTGACTTTTATGCAAGTTCAGAATTATTCTGAAAGCAACCACGCTGTAGATTCAAAGTACTCGCAGAGCTTCGTTGAAGGAAGAGAAGGATGAACTCAAGCGCAGCGGCGATGTGTGCTGATTACGAGGTCTTTTTGAGTTTTAGAGGGCCAGACACTCGCCTACCATTCGCTGATTGCCTCTATGTAGCCATGAAAGGTGCCGGGATCCGGGTTTTCAGAGACAACGAAGAGCTCCGCTTTGGCAAAGAGATTGGAGGCAAGCTTCTGCGAGCAATTGAAAGCTCCAAAATCTGGATACCAATTTTCTCCAAAGACTATGCTTCGAGTATATGGTGCCTCCAAGAAGTTGCACACATGGTGGAATGCAAAAGGAATTCGACTGGAAAGGAGATTTTGCCCATTTTCTACGACGTGGAGGCCTCAGATGTCAAGCTCCGGACAGAGTTGTATGAGGGTTCCCTGCAAAGGCACGAGAAGAAATTCGGCTCCGAGAAGGTGAAACAGCGGAGGGAGGCTACGAGAGAGGTTGCTAAGATCAGAGGATGGGACGTAAATGACAGAGCTCCAAACTTTTATAGAGCGTAATGTATTTGCTATTCCTGTTTATGCAGCAATTCCCTTGAAGATGCTTTTCTCACCGCGCATTTTATTAGCCTACTGAACTAACCGTAGCTTACATGGTTAGATAGTTGTATGACACTACATTCCCTTGAACTTGAGAGTGATTTTTGTTATTCATCATCTGAGATTTCTTATGAATATGGCAGCCAAGGTAAGCTTATTAAAGTGATTGTTCAAGAGGTATTAAGTAAGCTGAAAGCAAGGCAGAGGAATTTGCCTGATCATTTCCTCGGAATGGACGATCAAGTGGAAGCTGTGATGAATTTGTTAGACACCTACTCTATGGATGCACGGTCAGTCATAATCCACGGTATGGGTGGGATTGGCAAAACAACTCTTGCCAAAGCCATCTTCGACAAAATCTATTCTCAGTTTGAAAGCTGCAGTTTCCTTTCAAACGTGCAAGAATCTTTGCGACAGGGCGACATTGTGAAATTGCAAAAACAACTCCTGTCTGACATTCTGAAGTCAAGATCCATAGAAATCAATGACAACGATGATAGGATAAACATGCTTAGGAAAAGATGTCTTAGCAACAAAGTTCTCATCGTTCTTGATGACATTGGTACTGGGGACCAGCTCATAAACCTAGGAGGAATGTCTGATTGGTTTCGTTTTGGAAGTAGAATTATCATTACAACTAAAAATATGAGAGTTTTATATGACAATTTCAGGGTACAGTCTCAAGAGTTTTATATTTATGAAATGAGGGAAATGCTTCCCAAACATGCTCTTCAACTTTTCAGCTTGTGCACCTTCGGAACAGACTTTCCTCCACGTGATTTTAATCGTCTTTCAAGAGAAGTTGTTAACACTGTGGGAGGACTTCCTTTGGCTCTTGAGGTTGTTGGCTCGTTTCTTCACCGGAAAGGCGACATGATATGGAAAGAAACACTGAAGAAGTTGCAGAAAATGCCTTGCAAGGAAGTCCAGAAAAAATTGATGATCAGTTATGAAGCTTTAGAGGACAAGGAAATTTTTTTTTCTTGACATTGCATGTTTCTTCACCAACGAACGAAGGGATGATGCAAGCTATTTTTGGGAAGCTTGTGAATTTTATCCAGAGAGTGGGATTATCGTCCTTATGCATGTCTTTGATAAAGATAATTGACCATGTAAAATATGGATGCATGACCAACTCAGAGACCTTGGAAGGGAGATTGTCCACCAAGAAAGCTGCCGAAGGCCAGGAAGACGTAGCAGGTTGTGGTCACCTGAGGTTGCTCTAAACGTAATCCTGGAAAAGGAGGTAAAACACTAGTATTTTGGAATGTTCTTAAGGGCAAAAGCAGCTCATGTGTATCCTGCACCAAGAGTAGATTATAATATATACTCCATTCTCCTTTGTCAGTTTGCACTCTCATCATCCTAATATATTTCAATTTTTAGGGAACTGACGACGTTGAAGCACTCAATCTTGAGGCACCAAGTCAAATGTGGAGTTTTGCAAATGAAGAAATTTGCAAGGCTGGTAAATCTAAGATTCCTTAAATTAGATGAGGAAAGACTCGTGGGAGACTTTGAGAATACTTTCTCAAAGCTAAGATGGCTCTCTTGGTATCATTGTCCACCAGAATTTCAGGCAACCAACCTTAAATTGAGGAATTTGGTTGTCCTCGAGCTTTCAGGAATCTACATAACCGGATGCTGGAGTGGATGGGATCATATAAAGGTACACTCATCTAGCGTGCGGCTGCATTTATTAATATTTGCTCTTTCCTCTTTATGAGTTCTAGTTGTTTTACAGGTGGCAAAATACTTGAAAATTCTAAGTATCTCGGTCTGTGAATACTTAACTACAGTGCCTAACTTCTCTGCATTCTCAACGTCGGAGAGATTCATTCTTGAAGATTGCGAAAGTTTAGTCGAGATTGACAGCTCCATCGGTGAGTTAAAGTGTCTAGTTTACTTGGAGATTAATGGACGCAACAGTATGGAGGAGCTTCCTGTGGGATCTTGTTTGGATTCATTGGGACTTGTGAGACTTCACAGAGAGCTTTCAGTCTCAGCTGGAGAATTGAATTCACTGATAGATTTACCTGAGTCAATTGGAAAGTTGAAAAGATTGAATGTTTTGAGGGTAAAACATACCAAGATAGGGAAGCTACCGGACTCAATTGGTGGACTGGAGTCACTTCTTGAATTGGATATGTCTCGTACAGAAATTACAGATTTACCTGATTCTATTGGAGATCTTGGAAGGTTAGAGGTAATAAGCATGAGTTGCAGCAAGATACGAAAGCTACCGGACTCGATTGGGAGAGTAGAATCATTGCTCCAATTGGATCTCTCTCTCACAAAAATTACAGATTTACCAGATGTTATTGGGGATCTTAAATTGTTGAAGGAGATAAATGTGGACTGGAGTGAAATTAGGCAGCTACCGAAGGCCATTGGGATAATGGGGAATCTTGAAAAGCTGCTTGCCAGGTGCTGCAGAAATTTACAGGGGGAAGTCCCAAGTGAGATATCCGGATTATCCTTTCTGAGAATCCTAAACTTATCAAAAGTGGTATTAGTAGATTGCCGACAACTATCGATCAGCTTACTCATCTACAAGAACTTCATTTGCAATGCTGTGAACATCTTCAACAGTTGCCAGGGCTTCCCACGAGTTTAACTACTTTGGACTTTAGATCTTCAATGTTGCAGATAGTTCCCGACCTTTCCAACATGACCAATTTAGTCGACCTGTCCATTTCTGACGGTACTGATGGTATTGACTTCGGCTCATGAGTGGAAGGAGGGCAAGTACAAGCTCAGAACATGGAGTGGGTTACAAGGTTAACTAGACTGGAGAAGTTGGCACTGGTTCTGTCAGATTCCATACCACTAACTGATCTGTGCCTTCTTTCTCGGCTCCAGTGTCTCAAAATATCTTGCTTTGACCATGATTCTCTGATGCAATTACCATCCAGCCTCAAAAGTCTTACCCTTGTAGGTTTGAAGTCACCCGTAAATTGGTCATCTCTTTCCTACTTGAAGAATCTGTACACTTTAATGATCCAAAAGTCTGGACTTAAAGAGATTCAGTTTGATGTCCTTGGGCAGCTAAAGAATCTCCAGACATTGCAAGTGTCTCGGTGCATGTCCCTTAAGAGGCTATCTATTCTATCGGACTTATAGAGCTCAAGTTATTGTGGGTGTCACAATGCCCGAAGCTTGCTGAAATTCGATGTTTCGAAGAATTGGAGATGTTGTAATGCCTTGTCATTCACAAATGTGATTCCATAAAAAGGCTACCTGATCTGTTGAGTTTGCACAAGCTGAAGAAGTTGTACATTCATGATTTTAAATCCCTGGAACAGTTGCCCAAGGTGGGAACATCGTGTGATCTTGTTGTTGATTGATGCCCGTAGGATACGTGACTATAAAGGGCCTCACCAGCTTCACAAAGAAGCAACAAGTGCAGATCATTGACTGCAAGATAGACACTGGATAGCACAGTGACGTTATTAGCGTTGAGGAGTTCGAGATTGCCTGGGAGGAAATGATGCACCGTTTTGGCTTTAATGATCAATAGTGGATTCAGGCATTGTATGAACTAAAGCTCATGACGCGTTGTTTCCTGGACAGGGACGGTTTTCGGCGAGGCAATTATAAGAGTCTGTTCCTTGATGGCAACATGATTCGGCAGGCTTCTTTGGAAGTTCTTCTCAAGATATACGAATTGGTCTTGCAAAAGAAGCAGCGGAAGGAAGTACTTGATGATTTAAGGTCTAGAGACTTTAAGTGTTGAAAGCATGGCGCTGGTTCTTGTCAATGATGTCTTCTTGCATCGGTGTGACAGTAAGTTCAGTCAAATGGCCCTATTGACGTAGTGTGTGACAAAAGACAGGAACTTAACTTTCCTTCTGTAGCTGGTTTAATGCAAAGGTCTTTTTATGCAGACATGTATTATGTGCACTTAATTATAATCAGGTGTGGGAGATTACTTTCCAGTATATGTTGTCTCGACAGAGAAAGGATTTCAAGCGCTTGTATGTACTGTGATTAGGATCTAACAACACTGATGTCAGCAACCCGGTTCAGTGGTTTGATCATTACATGGTCGCTTGGCAAACATTTAACGAGTACTTGAATAAGGTCTGTCTTGTAGCTGACAAAAGTAACATTCACTTCAATGAATTAAATTCTTTGCATAGTTGACTCGACATGTTAGCAACTTGATATCCTTCCAATGGTGCAAGCGGGCTATTCATCTTTGGAGGATGAGTTTCCTGGAAAAATTGTCGGAGAAAAACATGCAATTTTCGACCATAAAACCATTTCTAACCTTGCACTTTGAGTTCTATATATCTTTCTAGTCTTGGTGTAGCATGTTGCTGGTTTTAGTTCCAAGAAGTTAGGGTAATCCAAGAATAATTATGGCTGTAGGTGCTTTACTAATTTCCCTCTCTCTTCATCAAAATAGCCGGTAGAGACAGAAAAAAGGATAAAACCAGAAATAACAGTGAAGCAGAGATATTGTGTTGGTTAATTCTCCAGTTGAATAGTAATCCTCTTGAATTTTCACTTATCGTTGAACTTATTAGGAGTCGTTATGTGAGTTTTTCTCTAGGGCGATTCATTGGTGGGTTCATAGCACTTCCCAACTCAATTGGAGGGCTCATAGCACTTGCGCATTTTTTCTGTATCTGGACGTCTCGACCTAACCAGTCTTCCAGATTCTATTGGGGCACTAAAAAGTTGAATTAGACCTACCTGACAGAGGGATTGCTGAGCTGCTAGATTCGATTGGAAGCTTAAAGAGAGGTGAAAAGTAAAAAAGATTAACACCAGTGAGGTTAATAAATTCCCCATTGCTATCGGATTGTTGGAGAATCTTGAAGAGTTACGTGCTGGGTTTTGTAGAGAATGGGCGAGGTAAATTCCAAGTGTGATCGCAAGATTATCCACTTTGAGAATCCTAGACTCATCATGCAGCCGCAAAGAGTTGCCAGAGCTTCCTGCCAGTTTGATCAGCCTGTACTTTGTCAGTCATCGACTCATCGTGGTCGCCCACATTTCCAAGTGTGGTTTGATGGAAAGGTTGCCTGATGCGTCAAAGTTAAAGGAGATGAAGAATCTGGATATTCTTCACTGTGCATCATTGAAGAGTTTGCCAGATCTATCAAACACAGAAGTGCCGGGTTCCATCGTAGTTATTGGAAGCCCGAGCTTACATGACTATGCTGGAACCCTACCGGTCTTACAAATTTGGAGGAAATCTGAGTTGGTTGTCGCGCACAAAATAGGCAACAGAATCCACAGGAGCAGACGCATATCATACATGCCAGTTCACACACTGTTCTCAGGAACCGACACAAGAAGCTCAAATGTAATTTGCAGTTTCTCACAAAACCTATAATGGACGGTGCTACATGCTTTGAAAAATGGAGCTCGTTGTGCCGAAACTCATTGCAAAGGAGGATAACTAGTGCATTAGAATACTAAAAGACAAGTACCTGAACAATGGCTGTGACCTTTTCGGAGAGGTAAAAAAGGGACGGAAGAAAGGTTGTGACTCCTAGTGCAGGTTAAATCATGATTGGCATAGGCATTCCAATCACGGAATCAATTTGTCTCGTTTATACATTACCGCCATCAGGTGCTCATTCCAGCATGCAGTCCTGCAAGTATACACCTCATTCTCAAGCCATGCATATATCTTCCTTGAGTAGCTCAACTATCTCAGATGAGATAGCATGGCAGGAAAGGATCCAATGATGAGGTATTGGCATAAAAGCAAGAACAAATAAGCATATGCCATGAAAAATTTATCCAAGTTCAATGTCTACGATTATTATTGGTGCATCACGCACACTGCAAGACAGTACTCAATAAAAGTCTTGGGTTTCCTGCAGCTTCTAGAGCTTCAACAAATGACAGTTTAGCTCACAAAAGTAACAGAGTCTTTTGAATCTACTAACCAAACAAGAAAATTAAAAACCATGAAATTTCAGATGGCATGACAATCCAAGTATGCTCTTTTCCGAAACAAAACCATGTCACAGGTAAATGGCCAAGTCGGATGGCATATAGGCAATGCTTTTTGTGTTGGTTCTGAAGATCACCCTCTCCAGATTTGCTGCCTTGCTGTGCACAAATTTCAACAAGTTCATGCCATTTTCATAACCTGTGAAGAATCCCCTCACACAGAACATCCCCTCGTCCCAAGTCTGGTAGTCACCATACTCATTCTTGAACTTGAGAACACGCAGTGTCTGCCAGCAGGGAAGAGTTTCTTGACCTATGATTTCCCAGTATCGCCCCTCTTCAAAATCATACTTTCTTGTAAAAGTCCCTCTGATCTAAAAGCACAAAGATCTCATTATTTAATACAAATCAAAAGATGTGACTAATCATATATAATGTAGTAAATCCAGCATAATTCCCTTCCTTACATTAAACATAGATTGCCGAACCATAACCACAGCAAGGTTTTCAAGATTACGACAGGCTGTCAGTAAGCAGGCGATTCCGGGAAGCTCCCACTTCAGCAGCCCTGTATCCAGCACCAGACTGCTTGAATCAAGCTTTACCATTTCTTGTTTCATCACCTTTTTCACCGATAATATCTGGTTCAAAATAGTGGGGACACTGTAAGAACCAATGTTGTAATGAGTGTGCACACTTCTGAAATCTCAGGTTAATTCAATAGCACTTCTGCACTGATTTTTACACAGAACGCACAACAGTTTAGGACATTCACAAAAAAATTCTTTCATCTACGGTAATAGAAACATACAGCAAATAAAAAATAATATAAGAATTGATTGTTTCCAAGATATTTGGATATGTGCTGCCCCCCAAAACATATGGGCAGAAATCATCCATAGGTATATGCAAATTGCATTCTCATCTTGCGTTCCTCTTCGTCCTCTTCTTTAGGAACTCTGTGTCATTACATTATATTGTGGCCCCAAAATGTTATACAGAATAGATCAGAACCATGTGAGAGGATAGTGGTGCCTACCTGAATACACCAACTGCAGAAATGGAAGTGTCTAGCAGACTGAAATACATTAAGAAGGCTCTGCAAGTTTTTGTCGTACTGCGCGGGATAGAGACCAGCTCCAGTGACGAGCACTACCCGTTTACGGTAAAGCATCTCATCAAAGTTGAAACGTGCTTCAACCCCGGCTGGAACATTTTTTATCAGGAAATTACTCCTGGTCATGCCGCCCCGAAATTCTAGTCCTCCCAGTGTTGGACAATCAATAACGAGATCAGTCTTTGGTTCCACCATCATGTAGCCATCCAAAATTGAAACCTTTATTGGAACTGGTCTTGGCTGAATGGTAATTTTGAGATCGCCATGCATGTTGCAATTAGTCAGGGACAACAGCTCGAGCTTTTCACAGTCTCTGGCAATTTTCTCAATTGCATCATCTGGTAATACTACCCTATCTAAAGAAAGTTCTCTTAAGTTCTTAAGCTGCAATCGAGCAGGCAAATCAAGCTTTAGGAAAGCCAGTCCCAGTTTCACTACTGAAGAACTGCTGTATAAGCATTCAGGAAACTCGTAGTAAGGATGACGCCATAAGGCCTTTTTCCTGCTATCCTCCAGATCATTGAAGTTGAGATCTAGTTCTTCAACACCGTTATTAAGGGCAAGAGAGATCCATGAGTTGACACGGTGAAGCATACTGCTGTTGTACCGAAATGCTAGACGAAAGCAGTTTATCTCCTGAACCTTACGTCTACGGAGAAACTGGCTCACGGAAGGAATGACTTCATTTCCAGTTTCTTCCACCCAACTGTATGTAAAGTCCACCTTGTGCATGAACCTCCACAAAAACCTCCACCTTCGTGAAAGCATAGAAGTTCCCAGGGCATCCTTCATAGGAAGTCTATCCAGAATTAGAAGAAGAATTTCATCCGGTAACCTGCTTAACAAGTCATTTTCAGAATACACTGCATCTTCTGAATACGATTTCACACACTTGCGTCTTCCTTGAGCCGGAGCCATCATCTTAACATGCAGTAAAGTAAAAAGTTTACATTAGCTTTGCACTTACGAAATTACCACAATGTAGTTATGTGTGATATTGCACGGTCAAGTATCGTTCGCTGTACCTAGACACATTTGACTCATGTCAAAGCCAATAAACTAAACATAGTAACTCTTTCACAAGTACACACCACCAAAATTGTTACTCTAAAGAAGAGATTATATCACCCAAGAAATATCATTGCCTTACATTCAGGAAGTGGAATCCATCTAAGAAAAAAGACAAATTTAGTTTTCCAATTTAGCAATACACTTTATATCAAGACAAAGTGACTCATAAAATTGAAGACCTTGTGATGGAACTGCTACAGGAACAAATTCTTGGAGCATACAATAACCATTGTCTTTAAAAAAAATTCCAATTGACATGTCCTGGGTCACATTCCCAAATCAAAGTATACCAATAAGTGGAAACTCATTGAAAATCATCAATACAAAATCACATCAACCATTTACTCTTCTCAGCATCATGCTCTTTGATCAATGAGAAGGAGGAAGACCAACATTGCATTCAATAAGAAAGGAGAACTTGAGCTCATAAGCACAAAAAATAAAAAATAAAAAAGTCACAGAAATGCATCTTGCATTGGTTGGAGCACGACAGCCAGACCGCTCGCCACAGAAATTCATGGAGTGCTACAGTTGGGCAACATGAATTAAAAAAGCTTCCTTCCAACAGTTCTAGCAACTTGCTCCTTAAGATCGATAAACTTATACACTCTAGCTTATCCAGGAAGGGCAGATGATCTCCTCTCTGATTGCCAAACTGCGTTCTTCATTATTCCAGAGAGCACATACTGACATCTACTTGTATTTCAATTAATTAGCTGTTCATTTCAAGGAATCAGGTGATAGAAAATCTGTGTCATCTTCACCAAGTCAAACATGTTCATCCATAAATAGAATTTAAATATGATGTGGAATGAACCCTTACCTGATTCAATTACTAATAAGAATCTGGATGTGCACAGTCTTCAGCAATACACAACATTTCCAATGAACTCAAAAATTTTGAAGGAGAGTGAAGGCCTCTGATATATTGAACTCGTCCTTTCTGCTATGGCTAGTAATTCTTAGTTCTTACGCGCTCAATATCTCTGAGAAAGATAATCAATGCAGGGGAAGGACAATTAAAGAACTTTGTTGCAGCCATCATTGATAGCACTAAAATAACAACAAAATTAGTCTTAACAGGAGAGCACACAAAATAAGTGTTTGGGTTTACCCATCCTTTATGAATCTAGTAAATGAACTGCTCGCAATTTATTGATTAAAGGATATAGCTCAAAAAGCATGCATTTAACTTGTTAATAAAGAAAATGCTCAACAAGTTACTCTCTATCTTTTCACTAGCAAGAAGTGAAAACAGCAAGTATCACAAGAAATATAAGTCCTTAAGACAAAGCAATCTAGTCAGTTAATTAATATGAATACATGATGTCAGAAAATTCAGATATAAAATTATATCTTCATCCAATAGTTTAAGTTTTTTGAACAGTTGCTAGGGATCCTACAAATTTTATATGGCATCAAAGTGGGGAGATCTCGAATTCAAATCTTTCCATGCCCTTAGATTGTCTGCCTTCCGACTTTAATCTTAGGTCAAAGTCCTGCTTACATATAGGGAGACTAATTGAATGTTTTAAGTATTAGACCACGATTTTATCAAAAATCTCTAATTTTTAAAACAATTTCAGCAGTCCCACAAAATCTTACACGAGATGGTAAAAGATCTGGAACAAAATATGGAATTATAAGAAATTGCGGTCCCGGATAATTGCAATACAATATTGAAGAAGGAATCAACAATTTAAGAAAAACCTAAAAATGATCTTACTATCACCATGTATAATGATCCTAATTGGTCATGTTCATAACAGAAACCTCATGAAAAATTAACTTTTAGCAACAAAATAATATATAAAAATGAACGTGAACACCGGATCAATTGCAAATACAACACATTCTTCACTTAATTTCGAGATGTTGCTCACTGACACATCAGGTGATCAGATCGTGATTGTTCTTGGTTACGATCACTCCTAGATATCGAAAATCTGAAAACAATGAAAGGGCCATGCAGGAGAAGTTCTACCTCTAAAAAGATCTCACCTTTGCCATTTGGAGAGTCAATTCCACATCACAATTCAAATGACATCTCTTCTAGACTCACCATATACCACCTTGTAGCCTACTCATTGGATCTCTCATGCTATGTGAAAAATACAATGAGGATGGAGGGTGTTTCAGAAGAAAGGCAAGACTCTGGATCTCACGGCATTCTCTGTTCTAGCGGATTTACAGTCACTGCATACTCAGGACCAGTAGTTACGATTATACGGCAGGGAAAGGGATATGGGAATTAATTAGAGTACAGGAGAGAGCAAAAGGGGAAGAAAAAATCTTTATCATAAAATGCTCAAAATAAGGAAAGCCTGACTTTTCGCACAAAGAGAGTTGGATAAACATGGGTCAAGGTAGAGAGAAACGACGTCGGATAAATAACATAAGGTAGACACTTGGAAAATGACAAGTCTTTTACCAATAATGTCAGCAAAATACTTGCATGTAATCAAAGTGTCAAGAGAGAAATCCATGAAAACTTTATTCCTGCGGAAATTCCGCTCGGTAGATCAATTACACCTCCAATAGTTAGCACATTAAGCCTTCAATATGCACTCTTAATCTTGCACACGAGAAAGACTTCAGAAAAATTCAGCATTCGAGCACCAAAATAAAAATAACAGGGTTAAAATACAAGATCTTTTCAGTATGCAAAATTGGCATCTTCAAGATTAATCAATTTATCGTCACAACCAAATCTAGACTGCCGTAGAAAATCTTGGCAAAATCGAACTTCCTCTTTGCCATATAACCGCTCATTTTGTCCAAGAAATCCAAGCGACATTTAGAGCACATCTGCGATTCATTCATAATAGTATATCTTAATATTGTGGAGAAAACAAAGATACCAGATGATATTTTTGCAACAAAGCTACCATAAGTAGAAGTAAATTTGAACTTCCTCCTCATGTACTTATTATTATGAGGCCAACATCTACTGAATCAATTTATCTATTAGCAGTCATTTTCATTATGCAGAAGTGCTTGAACCAATCTTTGATATTACATGTATAAAGAGGAAATGACTGTTAGCGAACAACACCTTTTGACATATTTTGTTTGGCCAAAAAACATATATATATTTTTTTGTAGGACTGAAAAAATAAATGTGAATAGAACTTGATTTATGCTTCACAAACTAAGGATAAAGTATTTGGTGCTCTGGGATTAGATTCCATTCTTCTCATATATGATGCCGACCATCCACATAAGATCCAAAATCATGTGAGTTGAAAGAGTATATTGCCTAGTACATGACAATTTTCTCCTAATCAACAACCCTGAGAAACCAAGTTGCACAAACACATCACGTAGTTACAAATGTTCCCACAGCAGACACAAACATTAGCCATTTCAACACCTCTTCTTCAGAATAAACAACCGTAGGAACTATGCATACAGGCACACTAGGGCATCCCACCATGTCCTAGCATGATTACAGCCCAATAACCAGCCACAAAATGCAGTTCATTGTAAATATGTTTCCTACTATCAAGAGCTACTTTGAAGAAGACATGTATTTCTTTCTTAATGGCTAAGTCAGCAACATGTGCACTTGGTCATGGAGAACACTAGCTAGTCAGTTAGATAAGCAGCAATCAGTCCTACTCATCTCAAGCAATATAGTATTCTTTGTTTTTGGTTAAAAAATATCGACCCTTCTACATGCAGGATATCTCAGCAACAGAAGTTTTCACAAGTGACAATAACAGGGAAGCCAACTCTCACTCTTCCCATGAACCGTTCTTGCAAGAACCAGGGAGAATCAGATTATTAAGACTAGCAAGAAAACATCATATATACCCATTACATTTGGATCGACTTTACTTAAAATCAAAACTGAATTTCCATCAAAGATTACCCCTTCCTATAACCAGAATGAAAGACATAACTGATTAATGAAACAGAATCCCTATATCTAGTCTTTCGTGCAAGTTATAAAACACTTTCTTGTGATGATGCTCCAGACTTTTCCTATTTTTCTATCCACCAACGTAATTTTCGAGTTATAGATTATAACTTTTGCAGTGTGACCATGCAGATATATATCTGATGGTACTGGTAGACAGAGAGGTCAGCAGTACCTGAAATAATGGCTACATAGGCCAACCAACTGTGTACAGTTGTGTAATCACCTTCCGTAATCATCTTGACATGCAGCAAGCAACTTTATGACTGATGCTGCAGAGGAATCATTTATTCAGATTCAACAGCATAGCAGCCCACTGAACAGTAAGTGCTCCTGAAAATTTGAACTGCAACAACAAACCAAAATCCCTAAACCAATGTACTCCGATGTCCCTACACCATCTCAAGAAGCCCTCGTCCACCATGGACTCTATTTTTTTGCATCTCTGACAGTTATCATTGTACAACAGCCATTACACAACAATAAGTTCTCCAGAGTTTGAGTTAAAAGTCACTTATTGAAGAAGAGCTCATAGGTGCAACAGTAGTTGAATTTCCCTGGCCAAAGGAAAAGTAATCTATGGAATTCTCCTCGAAGGAAGTTCACTGTATGTCCAAATTTGGTTGTCTTTTGCCAGGATAGCAACCAAGAATACTTATTAGACATGGCGAGAGCATCTCCCTGCTAACTATTGAGCTCTTAGGACTTCCAAGCATTTCCTTTTGGCAGTCTTGCTCTTGAAGATCTGCAAAGTTACTGCTACTTGATTCTGCTTGAAGATAGGAAGATCCTTTGGGCGGGATTCTCCATCTAGAAGCAAATGCGGAAATTTAATAGATGAATCCAAATCATAAGCCACTGAAAGCATGTAATTAGAAGTAAAATATGTCTTCAAATCCCATCCTGTGAACAATTCTTTTCAAATCGCAAGCTGTCTACCCCAGTTGGGGATACATCAAATCTCTTTCTAAATTAGGCGCGATTTGTCTGATACATTTCACTCAATTCAGAAGCATGATGATAATGTAAGATAACGCCTGCACTCCCCCACAGCACCACAATGTTTCCCTATCAACTCAGGCCTTCAAACAACATAGAAAGTTCAGCTAAATATCATCTCATTCCTTTTCTTCTCTGCCCTTCCCATTGTAGCACTAGTGAAAATCAAGTTCCCCCCCTGGAGCTGATCATCTCAATTAATTAACAAATCAACTGTGTACTCCGTTACTCTCCGTCTCAATTGGAGGCGAGGTTGAGCACGAAGGTGCAAAGTCTCGCCATTTAAGCAACATCCATGGATCCTCCTTAACCAGCCATCGACAAGGAGGCCAAATGCGGTCTCACTTCATCGCCATTTGGATAAACAGGTCAAGAACTTACGCACGATAACGAGTTCCTAGAGTCGAGTGAAAAAGGTTCGCGAGAGAGATCAACGGAATTCGGAATCAAATTGCGCTAATACTGTGCCGACGTACCTGTGAGGCAGAAGCAAGAAGACGGACGAGCCGCTACATCTGTGAAAGCGATGAGTTGAATGCTTGGGAAGACTGGGATTGGAGGAGAGCGACGTGTCCGTCGAGAATCGGAGAGCCATGAACGATGTAGATTGTAGAGGACAGACACCGAGGAGAGATGATGACAGGAAAATTCTCGCGGTGGACGTTTTGTCTTTGGAAAGTACTTGTTAAGCTTTTTCCTCGGAAAGTGATGGTTCTTTCTCATGTTTGGATAAAATCATTGAAATTTGTAATTTTACCATATACCCTGAATAAAAGTAATTTTACACATTCATCCTTGAATTGACGACGCATTGATGAATTCGGTGATATAACCATCTCTAAATTACGCTGAGGTAGACTGAATATGAAGAGGAAAAGGAGCTCATCCGTAGATCCAGCCTAGCACCGTCAGTCCGAGCTGCCAGGGTCTAAATTCGAGGTGTTCCTAAACTTCCGAGGACCAAAAACACACGCCTCGGCTTCACCAACCGCCCCCACCACGTGATGGCTACGGGAGCCGGATGAGGTGGAGATCCCACAAAAGGCAAAGAGATTGGAGGCGAAATCCTGGGCGCGATCTGCAACTCCAAGATCGAGGCCGCGGACTCTTGCTATTTTCGAATTTCCAACTTAGGAATGAAGGCCGTTGAGGGGCAAGAGAGTGCATAGATTGATAGAAATTTAGCATTTTCCCAAGGGAAACCAATACTGTTTTACAGCTACATTGACAGAACTTGCACACTCTCGTACACAACCCTACATAGATTCGCTCCAGAGTGTCTCCCTGCTTTGTTGTATATGTACCTTATGATGGCTAGCTCTTCCTCCTTTCCTTGTAAAACTCGAAGAGGCCTCTGAAGTGACCATCGTATAACTTTGGGCATTCTGAAATCCACAGACTACATGTCTTCGGTAGATCGGACAAATCTTGCAGCGACTCGCAATGAATGATCCTCAGTTGCTCCAGCTTCTGTAACTTTGATGCATCAGGTAACCTTTGTAGGGAGCCACTACCTCCAATTGACAATGTCGCAGAGAATTCCGATTCCCCCAAACTCTGAATCTCATCTAGCTGGGGGCAAAAGTTCAGAGACAACTCTCGGAGCTCCTTTAAGCTTGATAGGCTCGATAACCTCACTAGCAATCCACAATCCTCCACTTGCAGATGATGGAGGTTCTCTAGCTGTCCAGTGACATTGAACTGAATCTCTCTTAGCTGACACCCACGTATTGTTAACAAGGACAACTTCGTTAAGGTGGAAAAGAGGGACCACTCTATCGGGGATCTGACATCAACTAAAGTCAATTCTTCAAGACTAGATGGAAGCTGAGTCAGAGATCGTGGGTCAGGACAAGTTATGATGAGTTGCCGGAGCCGAGAAAGGGAACTCAGGTTAGTTGGGGGCAAAGTGAACCTCTCAAGCCAATCTTTAGGAGTTTGAGCTTGTCCTTGATAGATCACTGGCTTGTAAATGCCACAAATTATCTTCAGATGAACTAGATTAGTCATGTTCGACAGGTCAGGGACTATCTCCAATGACAAAGATGACAACTCTAATTTTGTCAAACTCTCGGGAAGCTCTGGTAACTGTTGAAGACAATTGCAGTCACATAGAATGAGTTCTTTGAGACAAGAAAGTTGGCCGATGGTTGCCGGCAATCTCCTAACCTTGCTACCTGATAAGTCTAGGATTCTCAAAGAGAATAGTTGCCCAATTTCACTTGGAATTTCCTCCATCGTACAACCAGCACGTAACTCTTCAAGACTCTCCAGCATTCCTATGGCCTTTGGTATCTCTCTAAGATTTTTCCCAAGCATTAAGCACTTCAGCTTTCTAAGATTTCTAATACAATCCGGTAATTCTGTAATTGAACCCTCGTCCATTATCAACTTAAGCAGCGATTCCAGTCCTCCAATTGAGTCTGGTAGCCTTCTTACCCTGCAATAAAAGGAATCTATCACCTCCAACCCCTTAAGGTTTCCAATGGAGTCAGGTAATCTTGTGATGCTTGTATTAGAAAACTCCAACTTGCACAGTGATTCTAGTCCGCTGATTGAGTCCGGAAGCTCACTCAGATTCCAACAACCATTCAGCTTCATTACCTTCAGCATCTTGAGATTTCCAGTGGAATCAGGTATACTTGCGATTCCTGTCATCGATAGATCTATCTCAAGTAGTGATTTTAGTCCCCCAATGGAATCTGGGAGTTTTCTGAACTCCCTACATCCGCTTAGAGACAAGTACTTCAAGCCCACTAAATCTCCAATTGAGGGAGGAAGTTCTCGCATTTGTTTATTTTCGATCTTCAGCATCAGAAGGTACTTCAGACCACCTATTGACTCAGGTAAACTAAGAGGAAGTATAGATGTGATCCCCAATCTCAAAGGTGCGGTGATTTCTAAGTGCTTCAAGCGCTCTAGCTTATTGGTAGAACCATCAACATGTGCCAAGCGTTCACACTCCTCAAATATCAATCTCCTCAGATTTAAGCATGAAGAGAAGTTGGGTGTCTTGGTAATGCGGTTGCAGCTTGAGAGATGTACAACTTCCAACTTACCAATGCCCTGTAAAATAACAGACTGTTAGAGGCCAGTGTTAAAATGTGGAGGGACAAAGGCAGCACAGATATAGCAGGACATGATACAGTACCATGCATGGCCCCCATCCAAGCCAGTCTTCCGTAATGTCACTCTCTGACAACTTGAGCACAGCTAAGCTTCTTAAAATTAAATTGGCCGCATGTAAATATGGAGGGCAACGATGCCAACAAAGCCAAGTCAACTTAGAGAGAAGACCCGTAAAGTCTCCAGCCAAGTTTCCACCGTCTAATTCCAGGAGCCTTAAGTTAGGCAGCCTTGAAAATTCTTCACTTGTAAAGCAATGCTCTAGAAAGGGATGCTTTAGAGGAAGTCCTGCAAGTTTGAGAGCTACAAGATTCTCTGTTCCCTGTCAATGAAAGTTAGCAATCTGTAAGCTGCAGAAGCAATAACAGAGGAGCACATACACATGATCTTTTTGAACTATTGCCATTTTTTATTTCCAAGAGGAAATAACCAAGAATATGACTTACCCCTTTGCTTGTGACTACATCAAAGGCAGTTGTCGGACACCACAATCTGCTACGCATTCCCGGATCTTGGAGGCACTCTTGCCGAATTATCTCTCTGCCGAGATCTCTGAGTTGGTCATGCATCCATAGTTTATCACCGTCAACAATTTTTATCAAAGACAACTGAATAAGCACAAGTATTCCACTTTTTGGGTAAAAGTCACAAGCCTTCCACATATAATTTGCAAGGACTCTTTCTTCACCAATGAAATAACATGCAATATCGAGAAAAATTTGTTGTTGATCATCCTCCAATTTTTCATAACTTACCATCAGCTTTTTCAGGACATCATTGTGGGGCACTTTCTTTAACTTCTTCCATGTGTCTATCCATATTACCATGTTTTTTCCACAAAGATATGAACCTACGACCTCGAGAGTCAAAGGAAGTCCTCCAGCGACAGTCACTAATTCACTTGAAATATCCCTATAATCAGGTGGAGGTGAGTCGCTTTCAAAGGCATGCTTACTGAAAAGTTGAAGAGCATGGTTAGGCTGCATTTCCTTCATCTCGTAAAAATGGAAATCTCTAGGATGCACCGGGATCATTTCATCTGGGCTTTCATCATCAGATGTCAAGAAAGGGATGTCCCTGGTTGTGATAACAATTCTGCTTCCCGGACCAAACCAACTGGACTCGCCAGCTAGTTTCTTGAGCTGTTCCCTGTCATCCATGTCGTCAAGAATAATTAGGACTTTCTTCTCGCATAATCTTTCTTTGATATGGTTGATCCCATCATAGGCATCGAACAGCGTTATGGATCTAAGGCCAAGAATGTCACATAATAATTTCTTTTGCAAGTTGAGAATGCCATTGTCATGGGATGACTGCCGAATGTCTGAAAGAAAGCTGCAATGTTCTTGAAACTGAGGAGACATTTGTTCAAAGATAGCCTTGGCAAGAGTTGTCTTTCCAACACCACCCATACCGTGAATCACAACAAATCGTACACCAGAAGCAGGTTGGCCAAACAACTCCTTGATGGCTTCCATTGGATCATGAATCCCCACCAAGTCATTACGCATGCTTAGTTGTCTTATCCTTAACTTACTGAACACCTCTTCCAGAATAAGTCCTATGAGTTTATCTAAGCTGCCATACACAAGCAACCATCTCAAGTTAAGAAACCACAAATAGCTAGCATACAATACATGCAAGCATAACTATGTCGCAGGCTGATAATAGAAGAAAGTGTGTGTGGGGACAAACACAGGCTCCTCTAGATTTGAACAAACTAATCGAACAAATAATTGACTTGATCAGCATGAGGACTATGCGATCCAGTTCGAGTGTCAGGCCATGAGACAGTTCTTCCTTTTAATTATGATCGCTTGCAGAGAAATGCACAATGACTATAGGTGCTATAAGTCTCTAGCTAAGTTTCCAATGTCACAAATTTCATTCTCATGTTCAAAATGATTAAATGGAAAGCATCCTTGTCAATTTCCCCTTTCTAAGAGATCCAGAATTTACACTACTCTGTAAACGCCGCAAGCATGGATGCACTAGTAGTAGCAGTAGCTCTTCCAGTGTTCCGCATTCTCTTCTTTTGGCCCGAGCAATATTGCTCCAAAGTTTGGTCCACCACATTGTCAACTTTCTTACATGGGATCAAGCAAGATTGACCGCTCATAGAGCGAATACCAACGTTTGACCTAATACATAGGAAACATGAAAAGATCATTTGCAAGCAGACATCAAAGTGCCGGAGTTTTCAACATTACCCATGATCACTCAAGTTCCAAGCCATGATTCTGGCCACCTTTCTTAGAGCTGCCTCCCACTGCTTCACCACATCCTTACCCGACTCTCTCTCGTGCTTCCGCAGGGCATCATGGTACGTTGGGGTCTTGAGCCTCACATCCCACGCACCCACATCGTAGAAGATGGGCAAGATCACCTTCTCACTCTTCTTCCTCCTGCATTCCATCATGAAAGTGAGTTCGCGGAGACACCGTCTGCTCGAAGCATAGCCTCTGGAGAAGATGGGCACGTAAATCTTGGAGTTGGTGATCGCTCTCAGAACCTCTCCGCGGAACTCCTCGCCGATGCGGAGCTCCTCGTCGTCCTTGAAGAAGACGCGGATGCCAGCACGGACCATGGCCGCGTTGAGAGAATCTGCGATGGTTAGGCGAGTGTCGGGCCCGAAGCTGAGGAACACTTCATAGTCCCGAGAGTCCCTCTCGGGCAATGATGTCGATTCACCACCTTCTGTGATGGAGGGATCAGGCCTTGTGCTCGTTGGGGCCTTCGCTTTTCTTCTTCTGAACTGCGACCAGGCTAGTGCGAGTAACAGAGAACAGGCGATGGAACGGATCAAGATCATCTTTTTCCTGCTCGGTTAGACCAGACGGCTATGATTTTGCTGTTTTTTCTGGGAAATTTTCCCCAGCCCTTTTTCGTAGAGAAGAAGAAGATGAATCATAGAAGAAGACCAGAAGTCAACTCTCTTGCCCATTAGACGAAGTTTAGCACAATGCATTATTATACTAAAATAATCGGTAGAAGGCAGAGACTCGATCCCCATTGCCCGCTCCTCCCGGGGTCTTTTTCTATAATAAACTGGACTAGTTTCTCGGGAAAAACTCAAAATTTCACACAGATTTTCCTGCAGGGGATCATCAGACTCTGGACGAAGCTTCTCCTCGCTGCCCAAAAAGATGATCTTGTTTCGCTCCATCCTCTGTTCTGTCTTGGTTGCAGCAGCCTTGTCGCTAATCAGAAGAAGAAAAAGCAGGAACTCGAAGAGCAGCCCAAGTGACTACAGTGATGCATCGTCGGGGAGGCAGTACGAGGTGTTTCTGAGCTTCCGAGGACCGGACACACGCCTGACCTTCACCGACTCTCTCCACGCGGCCCTGGTCCGCGCCGGGATCCGCGTCTTCAGGGACGACAACGAGCTCCGTGTCGGCGAGGAGTTCGGCGGCGAGCTCCTGGGCGCGATCGCCCACTCCAAGATCTACGTGCCCATCTTCTCAAGAGGCTACGCCGCAAGCAAGTGGTGCCTCCGCGAGCTCGCTTCCATGGTGGAGTGCCGGAAGAGGAATGAGAGAGTGGTGTTTTTGCCGGTCTTCTACGACGTGGAAGCATCCGATGTGATGCTCGAGACGGGGCAGTATCGCGAAGCCCTGCAAGAGCACGAGAGAGAGTCCGGCGAGGAAGTGGCGAGGAAGTGGGAGGATGCTCTACGAGAGGTCGCCGGGATCCCTGGGCGGAACCTGAGAGATCACGGGTAATGTCGACTTCTACACTTCAATTTCTAGGTGTACAAGATCCTATCTTGGCCCTTACCTTATTTCCTGGAAATTGGATTGCTATTTCGTGAAGAATATTTTGCCTGTTTTGTGGTGGTGATCATGAAAATAGAGTTCCTAGTGATGAAAACCTAGTAATGTCGTTGCAAATTTCTCTGTTGGCTTGTGGGAGATTCTACTTGAAAGGGAGAATCTGCACACAAGAAAGGGAGAATCTGCACACAAATCATCATCTTACATGGTGCAATTACTCGAGTGCGTGAGATCTAATCTACATCTATCATGTTGCATTGAAGACAGAAGAACTTCAAGTGTAAAACCTTACATAACAAAAGGCACGAAAAGACAGAAAAATCTGCTGTTTGTTGGCGAAAACCACTTTTCTCAATAATCGGAACCAGTCTGCATGCCTTGGGCCTCAATAATATGCAAGGTTCCATGTGGGAGGAGTAAGAAATAATTCGGCTGCGATATATGTTTCATTTATCCAAATGCCTGTTGCTTCTTCCTGCCCTTCTAGTTTACCAATAAGTTGTGATTCATGTGTTGTTTCACTGTTGATTCAAGTTCCATATATCTACTCCCACGTGCACATGATGTACTATAGCTATGTGTGTTTTCTCAACTCGAGACAGTTGCACTTACATGGCAGCCAAGATAAACTTGTAAGACTGATTACGGAAGAGGTTGCCAGTAAGTTGAGGATAATACAACCTAACTTGCATGATGACTTGGTGGGGATTGATGATCGAATGGAAGACCTTATTGAGTTGATAGGCCTAGCCTCTTCTGGTGTAAGGTTTGTCATAATCCATGGCATGGGTGGCATTGGAAAGACGACTCTTGCCAAGGCTGTCTTCAAGCAAATGTCTTCTCAGTTCCAAAGTTGCAGCTTTCTTTCAGATATGCGGCAATCATCTGGGGACAATGATATTCTAGACTTACAAAAGAAATTATTATGTGATATTCTCGACCTTAGATCAGTAAAAGTTTCTGACACTAATGATGGGATCGAGATGATGAAAGAGAGATTCTGTGGGAAGAAAATCCTTATTGTGCTTGATGACGTGGATAAGAGGGACCAGCTCATGAAACTGGCTGGCAAGTCCAGTTGGTTTGGTGCAGGAAGCAGAATTATAGTTACAACCAGGAACATCCATTTCTTGGCGACTGACACCGAAAACCCGAATGACATCATCCGAGCCCATTCCAAAGATTTCTATTTCTATGAAGTAAAGGAGATGCAATTTGACCATGCTCTTCAACTTTTCAGTAAGCACGCATTTGAAAGTGAATCACCTCCTCATGATTTTTACGGTATTTCAAAGGAAGTTGTGAATGCTACGGGAAGACTTCCTTTGACACTTGAGGTTATAGGTTCGTATCTCCATTGCAAAGGTAAGGTAATATGGAAAGACAAGTTGAAGAAGTTAAGGCAAGTGCCTGACAAGGATGTTCAGAAAAAGTTGATGATAAGTTATGAAGAACTAGAATATGAGCAACAACAAATTTTTCTTGATATTGCATGCTACTTCATTGGTGAAGAAGTGATGCATCCACATTATATGTGGAAAGCGTGTGAATTTTTCCCAAAAAGTGGAGTACTGGTCCTTGTTCATTTGTCTTTGGTAAAGATTGTTGATGATGATATTCTGTGGATGCACGACCAATTAAGAGATCTCGGAAGAGAAATTGTTCGAAGTGAGTGCCTCCAAATTTCTGGAAAGCAAAGCAGGCTATGGCGTTCAACGGTTGCCTTAGAAGTAGTTCAGTTCAATGAGGTAAGTCATAGTCGCAACCATTTATTCATGAAAAAATTGAGGTCCGGTTGCCTATGTTAGGTGTTCCTGTTTATGTGGAATCTGTCCTTATTCTATTATAGGAAAAGAAGATATGTTGTTTGCACAACTCGAGAATAATAGCAGCAACTTTACCATTTTAGTTTCAATTCAAACCTAAGTTGGAGTGACTTCATTCGCATAATAAGAATGAATACTGATGCCATTGTGTTGTCATTACTGTTAAAAAAAGTAACGCATTGTTTGCTTGGCTAGAAAGATACGTTGCTCAGAGAAAATAATTTGTTACAATTGAGAATCAACACTGGGGTCAGCAGTGTAGACACCTATTAGCGATTTTAGAAATCAACTATGTAAAATTAACCCAGTACAAAATTTGTATGATTGACTGTTATGAGTAAGCAAATTTTGTGTAAGCAAATTTCGTGCTTCTCAAAATAATCTGAAGATGAATAAAATTAATGTGCTTTAATCTCACAATAAAGGTTTACAAAGCTCTTACAATTTCCTTTTCATCTCTATAACATTGGAATTCGAAACTAGGTTTTCTTTCTCTGCATTACAAATGTATCCATTTTCTTATAATGTAGAACATCTGTATTTTCTTATTCTGTTACTATGCCTTAGCTGCTCACATACTGTAATTCCACTGACTTCCACCTTCAGGGAACAGAGAATGTTGTGGCACTGAAACTCACGGGACTCCCCAATCTTCCCGACCTCACAAGTGAGCAATTTTCAAGGCTTCTCAATTTGAGGTTCCTTGAATTAGACGGAGGAAACCTTGTAGGAGAATTTGAGCATCTTCTCTCAAAGTTAAAATGGCTCTCATGGCATCATTGCCCTTCAGAATTACATGCTAACAATCTTTGCTTAAAGAACTTAGCTGTACTCAAGCTTTCAGATAGCAATGTTACTGAAGATTGGGCTGGATGGGAAGCATGCATGGTAAGGTGTCATATTGTGAGTTATTAATTGTCTCACTATCTTACTGCTAGCCTAGTCTTCTTACAAAAAAAAAAAAAATTGTTGTTTCACAGGTGAATGGTAAGTTGAAAGTCATGCATCTGACAGGTTGTAAAAGATTAATCAGAACACCCAACTTCTCCACATGCTTAGATTTGAAGATGTTGGTCATTAAAGATTGTGAAAAATTGAAACAGATAGATAGTTCGATTGGCAAGCTAGAACGGCTGAAGTGCTTGGAAATCAGTGGGAAGAACTCTCTGTTTCGTTGGCAGTTTCCTAAAAGGCGCAACATGTTTGTAGTACCTTCAGTATTAGACTCCATTGGTGGTCTAAAATCCCTATTGATGCTAAAGATAGAAAATGATCAAGTTCAAGAACTTCCTCACTCAATTGGAGAGCTATCAGGTTTGGAGTACTTGTCTTTGAGCCATTGTCCTGTGCTTGAAAGGCTTCCAAATTCCATAGGAGAATTGAAGTCACTCCTTCGATTAGATCTGTCTGTTAGTGGAATAATTGAATTACCTGAGTCTATTGGGGGACTAGAATCACTCGTTGAGATGAATATATCTAATACAGAAATTACCAAATTACCTGATTCTATTGGCAATCTGAAAAGACTGAAGGTAATGGATATGCATGGAACTCAGATAAGAGCGATACCAGACTCAATTGGAGGACTTGAATCGTTGCTCAAGTTGGATTTGCACGAAACATGCATTACTGAATTACCTGAATCTATCGGAAATCTTAATAGGTTGGAGGCAATAGATTTATTCGATAGCAAATTAAGAGAACTACCGGAGTCGATTGGAGGACTGGAATCACTTCTTGAGTTGGATCTATATGAAACAAACGTGGCACAATTACCTGATTCCATTAGAACTCTGAAAAGGTTGAAGCGTATGAAGATTGGGAATAAAATAAGAGAGCTGACAGAGGCCATAGGAATGCTGACGAATCTTAAAGAGATTTGTGCTAGTGGTGAGATGGAGGAAATTCCCAGTGAAATTGGGCAACTATCCTTGTTGAGAATACTAGACTTGTCGCGGAGCAAGGTTACAAGGTTGCCAATAACTATCGGTCAGCTTTCTCACCTCCAAAAACTTCATCTATTGAATTGCAATGGACTTCAGATGTTGCCAGAGCTTCCTGCGACTCTCACAGTGTTAGAGTGTTCATCTTCATCATTGCAGACATTACCTGATCTCTCAAAATTGACCAAGTTGGTTTATATTGATATAACTAATTACATTGATGAGTCCCTAGGAGTCGCCCAAGGACCAGTTCAAAGTCAAAAGATAGGGTGGATTGGGAGGTTATTTAAACTGGAGTATATGGTTCTTATTTTTCCAAATCTCACCTTGCCTCCGACTAACTTGAGTTCCCTTTCTCTGCTCCGACAACTCACAATAACATGTCTCAACCCACAATCCATGACACGGCTTCCTTCCAGTCTTGAAGAATTGACTCTATATGATGTGAAGTCACCTCTAGAATGGTCACTCTTTTCGAACTTGAGAAATTTGTCTGGGTTAAACCTCTGTAGATGTTGGCTAAGAGAGATTCAGGTTCATGATGGCCTTGGACAGCTAGAGAATCTGCATCATCTAGAACTATCAGCTTGTAAATTGCTTGCAAGGCTTTCCAGTCTTTCTAGCTTAAAGAAGCTGCAAGTGTTGTCTGTCAGACGTTGCCCACTGCTAAGGGAGATGCAAGGTCTGGAGGACTTGGAATTCTTGGAAACTTTGTCCATAGAGGACTGCAGCTCCTTAGAAGGGTTGCCTGATCTTTCAAATTCACAGAAGCTTCAGAAGGTGACCATCTTATGTTGTGAATTGCTGCAAGATAGGACTGTTCTATCACCTGCAAATTGTAAGGTGCATAAATGCTCGAGCCGTTGGGAGCTTTACAAAGAAGAAAGAAGAACTACTCGTCGTTCTGAAGAAGCCGATGGCCAACTCTCGAGCGGATTGTTTTAACAACGTAAGTCAAAGGATGCTTGGGAGTGTACACCTTCTTCTGTCTAGATTAATAGCTGGAGTGTCATGTATTGCTTTCAGCACTAACTTTTTCTAGTAACACATTCTCCTGGCCACTCTCAAGAGAGTGGACATGCCCAATCACCTGGAAACGTGCCAACCGGCCCAGGCGGAGAGGGCAGATGTGGAGATCGACTCAAGCTACCTGAATCTTCAGAGAGGTGAGTTAGCGTGTGGATATGTTGTGCTAATGTGTGATTGTTGAATGGGCTAGACCCCTTAGTCTGTCACTATAGCCTATAGCCTTGAAGTGTGTCTCTTACTAAGAGAGTTTCTAGCTAATGCAAACCGCCATGGCTAATGTGCTAATGTGTAATAGTTGGATCGGAGGGAAAATGCTCAAGTTCACTTTTGTGGGAGAAGTGAAAGCAAGCTGCCCTGACTGCAAAGAGTCGGAGTTGATGACTTGAAGGCTTGGAATAGGAGGGACCTACTAATGTAATTTTTTTTTTCTATGAGATATTAGTCTAACATTCAAATAGGATTATGCAGAGCGGTCATTAAATTTTTTTTTTTTTTTTGCAGGTGAGTAGCGTTGTATCTTTCCAAAAGTGTGATCATGAAGATGGGGGGCTATTCATTTCTTGGAACCAGGGTCGTGGACAATTCTTAATGACAATTTGGAAGCGTCCGTCCTCTTTCTGATCGATAAAGCTAGAAACTTTTCCCCTTGGCTTGACTTGGAAGCCGTCGCGCTTCTTTTTCTTAAGGTGCCAAGAAAAAAAAAGAAGATGCCTTGTGTCCTGGACCTTGGCAAAGACAGCCTTGTTGCTAATCTCGACTACCGCCACATTTCCTTGGTAGTCAAAAATCTTTGTCCACTCCGAAGATGCAATCTTTCTTACGACCAAATTTCCCCAAAACTTCCTTTTTTGGCCTGACTTTGAAAATGGAGTGATCGAATAAATTGCCAGTTGTATTCAACACTCCCTTTAAGGGTTATCCAATCCGTCAAATACACCGGTACTCGGAAATGTTCCATTTAGTATAATTGAAGAGGTAAAAGCAAGGGAAATGCGACTTTATCGATTGTGTTAGTCATTAAAACGTATCAACATAGGAAGTAGTTCCGACGGTCTAACATATTCATTCATGACTTTACAGCAAATCGAAATCGTGACTTTTCGATTTGATTTTAGCCTTTCAAATTAATCACTTAAAATAGAGCTTTTTGGCTATTTCTATGAAGAGATTTTGGAAGATTAGGACTCGAGTTAAAAGTAGAAAATTAACTGACAGCAAGTTATATGAGATGATTGGGAAAGATGTGGGGGGCATATAGTCCTCGTAAAAGACTGGAGAATGGAACGGAATATCGTGCGATATTCATGTCAGACTGCCGCTTGAGATGATCAAGTTGGGCCCCGCCACTTTGGAGAACTTTCATGGGCTCGACTTATCCAAGTCGTCGCTCCTGTCTCCCTCTGCCCAGAGACACAGTAACAAATCCGAGAAAATACGGCGAAAGCGCATTGCTAGTCTCCTGCCTCAGGCGATTCGCTAATTCCTCTTGAGGAATCCCAGACCAGATTCAGAAGGGACTCACACATCTCGCCGTGATCAAACCCGCTGAAGATCTTGAGCTCCTGAAGGAGGATGAAGAGCAAGACGGACTCGCCAAACGCAAACGACGGCGATTTTCCATTAGGGGCCGAATTCGATGTGTTCTTGAGTTTCGGTGACGACACCCGCCACAACTTCACCGATTCCCTCTACCATTCCCTGCTTAGAGCTGGCATCCGAGTTTTCAGACAGGACCAAGATATCGGAATGGGCGAAAAGATTGGAGGCAATGTTCTGCGTGCGCTCGAATCCACTAAAATGTACGTGCCCATTTTGTCTTGCAGCTACGCATCCAATGTCTGGTGTCTTCGCGAGCTCGCGCACATGGTGGAGTGCACGAGCAAAGCCAATGACAAAGTGATCCTACCCATTTTCTATGAAGTGGATCCCAACGATGTGAAGCTCAAAACTGGATTGTACGTGGACGCTCTGGAGAAGCACGAGCGGAGGGACGGCTGTGATCAGGTTCTGC
The DNA here is from genome assembly GCA_016432845.1 of Psidium guajava. Taxonomy (NCBI): domain Eukaryota; kingdom Viridiplantae; phylum Streptophyta; class Magnoliopsida; order Myrtales; family Myrtaceae; genus Psidium; species Psidium guajava. The sequence goes on along the minus strand of CM028226.1, from coordinate 16,234,206 downwards.
CATGGAAGGAGGCTCTGAGGGAGGTCGCAGGAATCCAGGGATTGGCAACGAAGGGCAAAGGGTAAGAGTGTGGGTTCGGAATCTGCTTCTTTTCCCTGTATTCACCACTCGTTGATGCTTTCCTCTGTGTCATAATATACTGCTTACTGCCCCGGAAGAAGGAATGGTTTACCGCCCCTTTTTCCAGCAAATTGTATTAGAAAATGTCGATACTCTTTTACACGACGTGGGCTTGAAAGATTCAAAGAGAAGCAACGATAATTCAAAGAGATAACTCAGTTATTTTTCTGATGGAGGAGGAGATTATTTTTTCCTGCTAATCCCTTGGGTTCCTTCCGTAGGTTTTTTAAGATCTCTACAAAAGTGAGATGATTATAAGGAAAAGGGTTATCTCCCTTTTTTTTTTCTTTTTAATTACTCCTGCCAAGCACACTTTAGTCGAGGTTATTCTTTCGTAAGTCTGAGACTTCTTTTCACTTGAGAAAGTGATCTTTTTTATAAAACCTCGCCCATTCAGAAATCTGACTAGTTTCGGGTCTACAATGTTCCTCAACTCGAAAGTTTATCTACCTTCTGTTTTGCGCTAAGACTTGAGTCAATATGGCAGCCATGGTGAAATCATCCAAGCTATTCTTGACCTGGTTTCAACGAGGCCCCCTAGTGTCGACGCCAACACCGATTTTTCATTCGGGGCTGAATTTGATGTGCTCTTGAGTTTCAGAGGGCCTGACACCCGCCTCAACTTCGCTGATTCCCTCTATCACTCCCTGCTTAGAGCAGGGATTCGCGTTTTCAGAGACGAGGAAGAGATCCGGAAGAGTGAACAGATTGGAGGAGAGCTTTCAGATGCCATCACATCCTGCAAAATATACCTGCCCATCTTCTCTAGGAACTACGCATCCAGCTCATGGTGTCTTCGCGAGCTCACAGGCATGATGGAGTGCCAGAGAAGAGCGCCTGAAAAACTGCTCGTACCCATTTTCTATGACGTGTCGACCATGGATGTGAAGCTCAGAACATCATTGTACCACAGGGCTCTGGCGAATCACAAGACTAAGTTTGGCAGCGATTGTGTTCAGCAATGGAAGGAGGCTCTGACGGAGGCTGCAAGTTTCAAGGGATGGGGCTTGAATAACAGAGGGTAAGAGTCTGGGTTCGGAAACATTTTATATATTCACTAGAGAAGTACATTTTGGATCAAGATGATGATGCGTACTCACCACTCGTGATGCTTTCATCTGTGTCACACTATACTGCTTACTGCCCCAGAAGAAGGAATGGTTTACTGCCTTTTTTTCCAGAAAATTGTATTAAAGAATTTTGTTACTCTTTTGCACGATGTGGGCTTGAAAAGATTCAAGGAGAAGCAATGATAATTCAAAGAGATAACTCGGTTATTTTTCTGATGGAGGAGAAGAGAATTTTTTTTCCCTACCATCCCTTGGGATCCTTTCCTCGTTAAAGTTTCCATTTTTGAGATCTCTACAAAAGTGAGAATACAATTTTCTCCCATTTGTTTTCTCTTTTAATGAATCCTACCGAGCACACTGTAGTTGAGATTATTGTTTCGTAAGTCGAGATTTATTTTTACTTAAGAAATGATCTTTTCGGTGAAACCTCGCCATTCAGAAATCTGACTAGTTTCGTGTCTACCATATTCCTCAACTCGAAAGTTTATCTGAATTTTGTTTACTTGTGTCAATATGGCAGCCATGGTGAAATCATCCGAGCTATTGTTGACTGGGTTTTGACCAAGCTGATTAAAAGGAGCAGAAATCTGCCTAAGCATTTAGTCGGGATTCATGATCATGTGGAAGCTATCGCACGCTTGTTAACTGAAGGTTCTGGTGATGCTCGTTACCTAGTCATCTATGGAATGGGCGGCATCGGTAAGACAACTCTTGCTAATGCTGTCTTTAATCGAATCTCTAATCAATTTCAAGACTGTAGCTTCCTCTTGGACGTTCGTGAAGTTACGCAGCGTGGCAGAATTATCGACTTACAAAAACAGTTCTTATCAGAAACTCTCCATGGCAGATCTCTGGAGATGTTCTATTCCGTTAATGAAGGGATTAATATAATCAGAGAAAGGTTTCGTGGAAAGAAAGTTCTCCTTGTTCTCGATGACGTACATGATCTGGTCCAACTCTCTTCACTAGCAGGAGAAGCCAATTGGTTTGGTCCAGGAAGCAAAATCATCATTACAACGAGGGATATCAACTTTTTGCCTATCAAAAAGGAGGATAAAGTGTTTAAATTTTATGAAATGACAGGATTGGATTTTAATGATGCGCTTAAGCTTTTTAGTAAGCATGCATTCGAGAAGGATTTCCCACCGGATGACTTTGATGATATCTCCTGCAAAATTACTAACAAAGCAGGTGGACTTCCATTAGCACTCGAGGTTATCGGTTGCTCACTTTGCTCCAAAACCATGAGCTTTTGGAAAGGAACGTTGAAGAAGTTAAATTTGATGCCCGAGCAGAAAGTCTTAAATAAATTAGAGATCAGTTATAACCAATTAGATAATCACCGGAAAGAGATCTTTCTTGACACCGCCTGTTTCTTCATTGGAAAAGAAAGACTCCACCCATACTGTATGTGGAAAGCTTGCGGCTATTCTCCAGAAAGTGATGTACTTGCCATTTCTCGTATGTCTTTGATAAAGATAGTAGAAGATGATAATCTGTGGATGCATGATCAGCTTAGAGATCTTGGAAGAGACATTATTCAACGTGAAAATGCCAATAATCCTGGAAACTGGAGCAGGTTGTGGGAGCCCAAGATTGCCGTCAATGTTGTTCGGACAAAACAGGTAAGCAATAGTAACCTTGCTATTTTCTTTAGAAAAACCATGCATTTGCCAACGGTTGTGGAGTTAGTTTGTTGCAGGTAAATGTCTTCGTTGAGTTTTTCCTTTGGCACAAAAAAAGAAATGGTTCGTATAAGAGTTCATTGGTGGTAAGATCATTACATAGATAGCTAGAACGCGCCGATAAGTTACATTTACGATGTGAAGGTTGATTTTGTTCCTTCTTTCTAAGTTGAAGATAATTAGCAACATTACTCTGCAATGAGACCTCGTCGACCACACCTTAGTCTAAATTTGGTAATAAATTTTGTATTCTGCAATCTGCTGTGTATAGTGCGGTAGAGCTTCCATATAATATATGGATTTAGTTATTAATGGTCCATCTCTAACATACAAACAATATATGAAACCTAATGAAGCTCTGGAGTAAACCGGGCTCCCCAAGAGACTCCATACCAAGCAGGTCTCGAACCACAGAGTCGCAATTGGTCTTGCAATTTTTTCATGATTGCATAACCGTTGCAGGGTTTTTATGTTACAGAAAATTAGGTGTTACTTCTTTTTCGGTTTTACTCAACCATAGTAAAAGAACTTTATGATCCCTCTCGACGAAATCTGCTTAAACTGATGGAGTAGAAATTTTGTTATGCTCCATGCAGTATGAACTATTATTTTCAACTGGATGAACAAAGATTAACTTGATTAACTCTTTCTCATGCATTTTTCAATTAAGATATGTACGAAGTGATAATGTGTGCTTCATCATTTGACATAATCAAGCTGCTCAGACTTTGTAAAGCGCCATTTTGTCATCCAGTTCAAATGTTCGCTCATGCTTTTCCTATCACCAGGGGACAGGCAATATTAGAGCACTCAGATTAACGGGACTCTCCAAAGTGCACAATTTCACGAGTGAAGAATTTTCAAAGCTGCCCAATCTGAGATTCTTGGAATTAGAGGGCGGGAACTTGGTAGGGGACTTTGAGAATCTTCTCTCCAATTTAACATGGCTCTCTTGGAGTCATTGCCCTTCGGAATTAGAGGCAACAAATTTGTGTTTGGAGAAATTAGCTGTGCTCGAGCTTTCAGAAAGTAGCATTACTGAAGATTGGACCGGCTGGGCGTCATGCCTGGTAAAACATCATATCGCACAGTTTATTTTTTTCTACCATTTGTCTCTCTGAGCAAACTTACCCATTTGCCTTTATTGACTTCGATGATCCTTGGTTTGTTTTCCCAGATGAGTGAGGAGTTGAAAGTTATACAAATCACTCATTGCCCAAGCTTAAAAAGGACTCCTGACTTCTCAAAATGCTCGAATTTGAAGAGATTGGTTCTTCAAGATTGTACAACTTCGCTAGTGGTTGATGGCTCTCTCTCTAAACTAGAGCGCCTGAAGCACTTGCGAATCAGCCTGACGGTTTTGCCCGAGAGAGATGTCACATTTCCTGCCATCAATTTGGCTGCTCTTTCTCGGCTTCAGACTCTTGAGATAACTTGTCTCGAACCCCGATCTCTCGTGGGGCTTCCATCTAATCTTGAAGAATTGACTCTATACAATGTCAAGTCACCAATAGATAGGTCATTCTTTTCCAACTCGACAAAGCTGTCAAGTTTGTGCCTCTGTAAATGCCGGATGAGCGACGTAGAATTTGATGATGTGCTTGGACAGCAGCTGGAGAAGCTCCATAGTTTGGAGGTGAGGGATTGTGAATTGCTTGAGAGGCTATCTATAGCAGGATTAAAGGGGCTCCGACGGTTGGGCATGTTTGGCTGCCCGAGGCTAATGGATTCTCAAGTTGTGGAGGAATTGAAATCGCTGGAAGCATTATTTATTCACGAATGCAGTTCCATAAAACTGTTGCCTCAGCTATCAGAATTAAGGAATTTGAGGAGATTGCATCTCAAACATTGTCACCTACAAAATTTGTCCAATCTACGTCTACCAGACACGTGTCATTTGACGATTGAAGGATCTGGGGCTTTTTCGTCCTTTGATGGCGCTTACAAAAAATGGAAGGAAACCCAGTCTGGATGATATTGACAGCCAACTCTAGAAGAAAGAATCATCTCATATGCTGATGCAGTTGGTAAAATTTCCTTCCGATTTCTTCTTACCTTATATTTCATTTTTCATTTTTTCTCCTGAGCAATTTTCTATTTGTTCCCGTCAGAAGTACTCAGTTTATAGCATGCATGCATGTTGACATTAAGTTTTATAATGATTAAAGCACCAATCGCTTTTGTGATATTCATGTATTTCAAAAGAAAGGGAAAAGGAAGGTTTTGTTCATGTTTCGTTGATGAGTATTAGAATTTAGAAGAACCAGTTGTGCAACAGTTGTGGAAGAAGTTATCAAGGGTGTGGAAATGTCATTAGCCTCACTTACATTAGTGTTTTTCTAAGGAGATTGATTATTTTAGCTAGTCCCATATGTAGTGAAGGGGAGAGGAAGGTCTTTCGAGGAAGACAGAGTCATTTGATAAGGCTTGGGAGTGCACACCTTCTTCTGTCAAGATTAACAGCTGGAGAATCATGTATTGCTTTCGGCACTGACTTTCTCTATTAACACGTTCTTCCGGCCGCTCTCAAGAGAGAGCGGACATGCCCGATCACCTGGAGAGCGAGACACGTGACCCAGCCCAGGCGGAGAGGGCAGATGTGGAGATCAGCTCAAGCTTCCCAAATCTTCAGAGAGGTTAGTTAGTAAGTGTACGTGTTGTGCTAAACGTGTAATCGTTGAATGGGCTAGACCCAGGGCCATTAGCAGTCGCTTAACCCTATAGCCTTGGAGTGCTGTATCTTATTAAGAGAGCTTCTTGCTAGTCTTGAGGGTTGTCCTGAGCGCATGAGAGAGTGAACGCCCAGTGACACTCGTGAGAGAAAAAAGAGAAAAGAAGGGTTAAGATGTGTAGCAACCTAAAAATTGAGTTTTTCAATTTTAGATTAATGGATTATCAAATTAATTAATTAGATTAATTAACCTAGCTCTAACCCTCTCAAGTTCTACCAAATCATGACTTATGATTCAAATGATTATCATGCAAAAAAATTTTAAATTTTTTGAAGCCACCACTAATTTTTTTTTTATAGGTCGATTAGAAACCTGAATAAAATAGTGGGAGAAAATTATTTTATTTCAACGAATTAGAGATTTTAAGTTCATGGATTCAGTTATATTAGTTTTTTTAATTTATGCTCGTTTGGTACCAATCTCACAAAAAATATTCAATTTTGCAATTTTGATAAATTCTTATTTGAAGTTTAAAGGGGCAATTTTTTTGGTTTTCTTTTTATGAATTTTTTTATTTTCGAAATTAAAATAATGGAAAATGAGAGTGAATTTGTTCAAAATTATCTTAAAAGTTTTGGATTTAATTTGCATTAAGCCCCAAAAATTTTCAAATAATCTTTTTATCCTACATGTACATTCTTTAAAAGTTAAAATAGATAATAAAAAAAATCCTTCATAGCTCATCCTTTTTAGAGAGATAGGCTATCACTCGCACGCTACTGCGCGAGTAGCATGCAAGTGATCCCAAGTAGTTGAAGTCTCTGTCTTTCAATGAAATTTTGAGACAGAAACCAATCAATCAGATGCAGGCGAGATACAGTGTTATTTGGGAACAACTTATATTCCTCATATGCCTGAAAACAGACAATAAACAAGTTGGTTGGAAAAATCAGCCGGAACTATCGTGCAAAATAAAGGAATCCAAGACAAGGTTGTGTTTCACATGCGCATGAACACCGGATCGGAGGCACATGATTTAACCCCTTTCACCAATTATTCGAAATATGCAGTTAGTGAAGCATACTCAACGCATATAGAATGCTGAATATGGCAGAAACGAATCTACAGAAAAGCAGGTGAAAATAGAGAACGAAAGCACAGAGGTATGCTGACGACCTCCACAAGCCAGTCAATCAAGATCCCTCTCATGCTCTGAGTGATAGATATCTTTCTGGACAGTCTCCATAAAATTACAACAAGGTCTCCTGAGAAGCTGACGAATAAATCAATGGTCGGTGCTTGTGGCCTGTGCATGGTTGGAACAAACTATCAAAGGGAAGGGTCGAGAAAACTACAATGAGAATAATGCTTCCTTCATCATATTGCGGAGCTTGATAGGCAAGTTCATTACATGAATTGGTATCATAGTTCTCAATGATCTACTAGATCTTGGCATAGCCTTAACTTCAAGCTTAAAAAGAACCATTGAGGTTTCTGCAAGCGGCGCCGAGAGGAGCCGAGCATTATAACACAGACACGTTGCATTAAACAAAAATGAAGCCTTCTCTCACTAAGGTGAGCCAGCATATTGTATGAACATTTTACATCTAATCTATCAAATTTCAGCTAAAAAATTAGTCCTTCGGTTCAAGCTTTTTGCAGGCAGAGAATTTGCTATCCAGCTATTATATTAATCTCTTGAAAACTCCTCCCTCTACACGATTCGTGTGCTTCAGAATTCAGATTAAGCCGCAAAATGACTAGTGGGTTTGAAGTGTGTTCACACCTAAATTTTGATTTTGATTTTTTTTATATATTGCACAAAAATTGAGAATTAATTCTCACAAAAAATATTTATCTATGCATTGCATATTTATTTTTTCTGCATTGCCTTTTGCATCAATAGATGGTCGTTGATTGTTGGAGAACCCCAAGAATACACAGTACCTTCTGGACTAAGCTGGCTTTGTCTTCGAATCCTGACCAAAGGATTGAGATGGTAAAGGAGTTCAATGGCTGTGACTTGCAACATCCATTTCCGGGAGGGAAGTGGTCATGGGATGCAACTTTTCCATCGTGTGCAAAAGCATATTATCCAAGAGCCACGAGCAGAACATCAGGCATTGCATCAGATCTTTAATTTTATTGATGGAAATAAACACAGTGGAATGGATAAAGGTCAGTTTGTTAGAAAATTGGTTGAATCTATTGGTAACGATCGCCCTTGTAGATGTCAAAAGGTTATTGTCAGGGAGCAAGGCTCATGTGGAGCTCTTTCACACTTCTGGATCACCAGTGAATGTTTGAGTAGTGGGAGACCTAAGAACAGCTTAGCAGCCTCTACCGGCAAGTTTACAAATTTCGTTCTTTGGGCTAGTGTTGCTGCTCATCTACATTCAGAAAACAGCGGAACATAAAAGTGACTTTGATTCTTGGAAGGAGGATGCTTCTTTGATCACCCTGGAGCTATTTCAAGTAGCTGTGGCATCAACTAAGGGAGAGACATTTGATTTGGGAATGACATGGCAGGGCATGGTAAAAAACGCTCTGACTGGAATCTTTACCTCCTTGAGGATGTGGCTGCCCCAGCTTATGGTCACTTGCTCGAGAAACTTGCAGTAGAGATAGGTCCATGTGATTTGTTCTTCTCATTTTGGCCAACAGCAGTAAGATCAGAGCCTTGGGTATCAATGGTGTGCGAACTTTATGCTTCCATTGCTAACTTTGGTTTTCGTGTATTGCACACTAGTGGATAGCGGCCAAACATGCTCTTTTTCCTGATTTTAATTTTCATAAGGCACATGAGCTTGCTGAAGCATTGTCGGATGATGGTTTACCTTTAGTGGTGGTTTCTGAACCTATTGTAGAGAAATTTGCGGAGACTTGCCTTTCGCTGCACTTCCTTACGCCTCACTTTCTAAGGTCCTTGTTGATTCGACAGTGACAAAATTTCAGCAATAGAGATGGACTTATTTTGACCGTTGAGTATTGTTTGCTTGATCTAAATGGAACAGTTAAAACTGAGAATCTGTATGGTTTGCCTCTTGCTGATGGTTGGGAGAGAATTTACATTGCCCAAGGAGAAGAATACGGCCTTTTGAAAGATTTTCTTCCACGTTAACTAGTTGATTCTGAGATTCCAGAAGAAGTTCATGTTGAGCTCTGTGATATAGCTAAAAGGGGAGACTCGAATTTGTCATTTCTTTCGAGCCATTTGCTTGAGAAAACTTTTCGTGAAATTTTTACCAGTAGAATGGCAGGATGCTACGCAGGTCAACTGGTCGCCTGATTTTGAAGGCCACCCAAGTATCGAATGGGTGAATCTGTTTTGGAGCATGCATCAAGAGTTCTTCTGTTTTTGAAGTCAGTCTTGCAGCTTCTTGAAGCTTGATGGAACCGGCAGCTTTTCCAGATATCTGCAGGACTCAATACGAAGAATCTCCAATGATTCTAGTCTGCCTTGAATCTCGAACAGTTTAGGGCAATAATAGAGTTCAAATTTCGTGAGCTTGTTTAAGCTTGAACCCTCGGGAGGCATTTCAGGTTCTCGCACCAGAGCTTAAGTTCCTTGAGTTGAGAAGGAGAACGAGGTCTGAAGATAGGGTAGTCAGGTCCTCCAACTGAGCTACAAAGTGCTGGGGATATACTGATTGCAACCCCAGAAAGGCTGGCGGATTATATTAATTCCACTCAAGGATTTACTCTGAAGCATCTCTGCTATCTGACAAAGATCTTACAAGAATGATTCCTCTAGCCAACTTTCGGTGGTGGTGGAAGGTAGCTCGGCAAAAAAGGAAGACAGGTTTAAAATTGGACAATAGTTTATTGCTCGGAAAGGTTGGCATTTTCGATGGTGCTGCCGAAAGCATACATCGGCATTAGAAGCATAGAGGAAGTGGCCAAAGTCATTTCTCGGTAGAGAGCAGCTAAGCACTCATTAGATTCGAAAGAAAATGCTCTGATTTAATAATGGACGATCCCATTAGTTCAAGAGGAGAATGAGTGGAGGCAATAGTGTAAGTACCGTCCAAAGAGGGAGCAGAAGTGGGGCAATAATAATAATAAAAAAAGAAAGAAAGAGAGAAGCGTTATGATGAAGAAGAGAAATGATAAAACAGGGGGAACTTCTGGAGGGAACGGGGGCCTGAATCCTTCAAGGGGGTACTGCATATCCTCTGTGATTCCTCGGTGGTTCTCCAAGATTAGTCCAAAGTGGCCCAGGGAAGTTAAAGTCTCGTGCACGTTTGCTGGAACAAGATAAAAATGCTTCGGTTGCAAGAGACCGGCGGGCTGGGACTCTGACTTAAGCTCCTCTTTCAAAAAACTCCGTGGTCCGTACGTATGTGATGGTTATTCGCCACAGCAGGCCGGAACAGTTATTGCTCCTTGGTCGAATGTTGCACGGAACTAGAAAGCTCCCATGGAACCTTTCATAACATCCCGCAGCCACTGGGCAAGACTCGTCCATCAAAAGAACCAGGGTAAGACACTATTGTCTCTTGGAAGGAAGATCAGATATCTGACACGGGCCTTGGGGACATGACGCGAAAAAAAAAGGATCCCCTTCCGAGAGCCCTAGTCTCATCAGTCAGCTGCAAGGCCGCCTGCGACTCTCCATCAAACGTAGCAGATGTGGAGGCAGATGTAGCGGTTCCAGGTCAGCGGAAAAGAGGACGTTCAAGAAGTTTAGCTTCAGGGGTGTCGACCTCGATGCACCCTTCGACGTGTCCACCGATGAGCTCGTCAAGCTCTTTCCCACCCGAGCTCGCAGAAGATTTCAGAGAGTTTCGAAACGAAAGCCAATGGCTTTGATCAAGAAGTAGTGCGAGGTGAAAAGGGAGGCTCCTCCTGATGAGAAGCCCGAACTAGTAAAGACCCACCCGCGGAACATGATCATAGCTCCCGAGATGATTGGAAGTATCATCAGAGTTTACAATGGCGAGGCTTTGAATCAAGTTGAGATCAAACTTGGGAGGATCAGCCACTATCTTGCTGAGTTCTCCATCTCGTATAAACCTGTCAAGCATAGAAGGCTCCCACACAACGCTTAAACTGACCGGGCTGAGCATGCAGCTGGAGGACATGGAAGGCGCATCACGTCAGAGGACTTGGATGACATGAACATTGAGATCATGAGAAACACTCTTTACAAGGCCTACCTCGAGGATTTTTACAGGTTTTGTCAGAAATTTGGAGGTGCGACTGCAGGGATCATATCCGATCTGTTTTCGTTTTAGGCTAATAGAAGGACTTAATGGGTAATGCATTGATGAAGCGTGTGAGCGAACTGATATCCATGACAAGGAAAAAGAGATGTCAGCTGAAGGACTTTTAATTCAAGACGTTCTTGCACTTGCCGAATCACCAATAGTAGTTGTGAACAATGGGGCCGACCCCGTTGGACAAAGATGATTCTTTGGTAAATCCGGTGTCTTTAGACAAGGAAGAAGATTGGTTCGAAGTCATAGCGGGCAGGGACACGAAGATGAACACAATTGCAATGAGCTGCGCAAAGGGGCCGAGGAAATGCCTAATCCCATTCTCTACAGTGCTTGTGCAGCTACTGAGTGGGGAGGTGACGAGCATGACACAAGACGGCAACAGGAACCCGCTGGAGAAAAAGCAGCGAATGAAAGTAAAAGCCGTTGCAGCTGGAGGAGCAGCAAGTGAGCCACCAGCTGCAGGTGTTCGAGCTCAAGGAACTCGAGTACGCGGTGAAGAAGCTCTCGCAACAAGAGGCTGAAGCCGAGAATCTCGCGGAAGAAGCCAAAGAAAAGGCGGAGGCCGCTGGGATTTTGATGGAGGGCCTATTCGGCAAAGCCCAAGACTTCCGAGTGGGTTTGAACTTTGGCATGCTTGGTTCTGAGCTTGCAAACTCTGTGAAGAGTCCACTGGAGAAATCGAAAGTGCAGATCGTTACAGCGAAGAGGGTAGGCCGAGGCTCGGAGCTTAACTTCACAGAAGACGCTGATCAAGCAGCCTCACCCGACCCCGTGGAGCCCAAAAGCGGCGAAGGAATGTGCGTGGACCCACTATGAGTTGCTTTCTCTTTCGTCCCTTCACAATGTTAAGACTGCAAAATTGTTTTTGCATTTGAGAACCCACGTAGAAGACAGACTTTAAAAAAAAATTAGAATAAAACAAAGGAGCAGACAATGTAAGAGGAAAATTAAGAGCTTCTAGATTTAGGATCTTAATTTGATGCGGGTCTGATTTGGTTTTGGGCTGCGAGCGGGCTTTGGAGCGAAATCTAATCAGAATTGGGCTCAGCCGGTTGGGACTAGGCCTAGGTTTAATTCAAGTTAGGCTTTAGAATAAAAATTTGTGCTTTAGATTTTCGTTCGGGCTTAAATCCCCTTTCTTATTTCGTTGGTTTAGAAGGGCTAGGCTTAGAAGCCCAGTCCAGATTACCAATTTCAAAATTAAAAAAAAATAATATATATATAGAAAAAATTAGAAAACATAGGAAATGTCAAAATAAATAAATAAATAAATAAAAATTCTAAAAAAATCATAAAAAAATTCTAAAAAAATTTCCAAAAAAAAATTAGAAAACAAATCTCAAAAAATTCTGGAAAATTCTCAAAAATTGTGGAAAATAAGGAACAACCACATTCAACTAGGTTGACCTGTTTCCATTTTCCCGAGCTTTGAAAAATGACCATTTTGCCCTTCTAGTCAGTTTGACCCAAATTTTTCCAAATCACCTAAAACGATTTTTCATGAGATAAAATGGTACCAAAATGGCGTTACAGTAATCTACCTTACCCAAAAAAAGGGCGTTACAGTAATCTAGCGTAATCAAGTCTCTGAACTTGGAATCTCTGGTTCGTAGAAGTAATTTGGTTCTCCGCTAATTTATTTAGGTTTTCTAATCGACCTACGAAAAAAAAAATGATTAGTGGCGACTCCACTTAAAAATCATTGCATGTTAAGATACTGAACGTAAGTCGTGATTTGGTAGAGCTTGGGAGAGCTCGAACTAGGTTAGTTAATCTAATTAATTAATCTGGTAATCCATTAATTTGGGAATTTCACCAACTGAATATTCGGGTCGCGACAAAGTGATATGAGATCAAAGTATCTATGGCACACTGTTTATTGCCCAAACCTCTGTAACACGTAGATTGCTGTAGATGTCAGGGGCATAAACGCTGCATAACAGAGGATCCTTTTGATCAGAATCATTAACGGTAGCTTGTGGTTTCTCTAGAAGTGTTGATATCTCATGGAGGCTTCCTTTCTCTGCTGTAACCAAAACCCAAACAAAACGACGCCTGCGAGCAAACCTCATCATACAAACCCCGGAAAGACGAGAAAATTGTATCTCATTTGCATCACGGGTTCAGTTAGGGAAGGCTACAAGAAGTCGAAGCACATCTTCTCAATTGCATGTACTTTCTCTTTTGTATAGTTGTGGAGTTTAGCGTGAACAATCAAAAGTGAAAGGCCTTTGGTTCAGAAAAAATAAAGAAATATGACAATGCATATATATTTGTGTGCGTGTAGTTTTGCCCGAGGGACCTTGATTTTGTAAAGACGTTCCCGAACAATCTTTTGCTAGCTGAGAATTGGTTATGGTGCATCCGGCACTGCTTAGCCGTGAAGATGCATCTTCTTCATGCTCAATTGTCTGCAGAACTGTTTCTGAACTCGGTTGCTTGGCCACCATTTCAGTTGGAGTCACTGCACTTAAGTCTGACTGACGCTTCAAGACTTCCACGGAAACTGATTTAATCATTTTAGGAACCTTGGCTGGAGCTTTCCCCACCTTTTCCCCATGTTTAGCCTGACCATTAGCGTATCCAAAATGCGAATGAGAACGTTTGGTGAACTGAATATGTAGCTCAAACAGGTCGCCTATTGTCACTCGAGGTCGCCATGAACTGATTCTATTTGTTTACAGCCTTTTGTATTTGCTAAATATGTTGCAATGAATACTCATTCACAAAAAATATGTTCCAAATTAAGTGCATAGTTTGTTTCCATCCAAATACATTCGAGTTTTGACTAATATAGTATACTGCGGCAAACATGCATTGCACCAACAGAACGAATATAGCACATTAACCACTATTTTCATCGCATTGAAGTATCCTTTATATAAGCTGTTGCAGCGAACATCTGTTACGTCTTGAAGGGCTGTCTTCTTATTTCGCTTTGCAAATGCATTTGTGCAGCACTGCCATTCCCATCCGAAATTGCTCTCTTAGGCTTTTCTTGCGAAGCATGACTCTGATCGTGCTGTTTAGACTGCCTAGATGATTCTGAAGCAATTATTTCCTCAGATGCAGGTAATGCAGTCACTCGAGCACAGGTAATTTGACCCTTAAACAGTAGCTCCAGTGGTAGTAGTCCTTAGACCTTCCTTTTTCATATTTACGAGCCTAGAAAAGGAAAGAAATCCACATCATGGACAGGAAATCAACACCATGAACAGAGCTAGTTAAAATTAGATCTTAAAAAAAGAAAGAGTAGAGGCTGTATTTGTGGAAAATCTTTTAAAGTGCTTTGAAAAGCAAACATAACAACGTAATTGAAGAAACCTAAGTTCGCCAGTGTAATGCCAAGAGTTGGGTTACAATTCAGAAAATTCGCGAACGCGACTATGGGACGAAGTCGAAGGAAACAAAAAAGAGAATGACGTTACACAACCTCGTAAACCAAAGCAAAGAGTAAAATCTTGGCTACTCCTCACCCCCATTGTCGTTCCAACTTAAAACCCAGCTGAGCAAATCAAAACTACGCTGAAAGAGTTCCCCATTCCGTATAGATTGCAGACTTGCGAGCTGGGGGAGAGCAAGAGACGATGACAGAAAGAAAGTTCAGATGAAAGTCAAAACAAGTTTCTCGTCATGAGAACGAGGGAGAAGAAATCAACAATTCTCTGCGAAATTCGAAACTAATTCAGCTCCATGAACTTCCCCTTCGTTCTTGGGTTGCAGAGCTTGAGATTTTCAAATTTCCCATTTCTTGTCCCGCATTTGCCAACCCTAGCAATGAAGAAACATATAAAGCTACACCCGATCGATGAATCTCCGAAAAAAAAGCCAGCTTTTTCAAGGAATCAAGAAAACCCCAACTCGGTCGAGTCAATTCTTATGCCAAAACGAGCAAGAAAACATGCCAAATGACAGCGCGTCTGATTCAAGATAGATGCAGAATGCAGATGAGTGTAATTTTTGCGGGCGGGGTCTCAATCCTACCTCGTCTTCTAAGCCCCAAGAACAGCGCAAAAAACAGTGTCAGTGACCGCGGGAGCGAGAGCGGGATGTTGCTCTGTTTAAACTCTCTACTAATACGGAGCAAAACGGATGCACAAGCAAATGTTGGGTTAAAACCCAAGATCGAAACGTTAATTTATTGTGCGATGACAGTTTAACCACGTAGACCTTTTGACCGAAAAGTAAGGAATCCTTTTTCTTTTCTTTTTTTTGGCCAGAAAAAGTATTAAAAAAAAGTTCATCCGGTGCATGAAATGAGAAATTAGCTCGAACATCCCAATTGAAGTACAATGAAACCTCCAAATTGGTCTAGAATATAGATGTCATATAAATACATTGGATATGCATTAACATCCAATCCCTGTCGACTCGATATGCCTTTCTTGATAATGGGCTCTCTCGTAAGTATCTCTACATATGAGTATGAAAAACGGAGGACCTGTGACAGTAAGAAAGTGTGAGTAGTCACATCTTCGAAACGATTAATATTACCAAAATTAATTACTATGATCATTGGACCACAGGGCAGCACTAAGCAAATTCCGTTAAACGATTCATCCAAACACATTCTGACAGTCATTTAGAGCACATAGTCATTCGCAAATACAAAACATATCGTTTCACATGCTTGCATCGATTGACACCTCAAAGTTCAAAACGGCAGAAACATCCTAAATGAGATTGGGTGCATGTTGTTTGGTTGTCTTTGCACCACGAGCACGGTTCCGGTGCTCGAAGATTCGAATAAGCTTTTTAAAAATGCCCCTTTTGAAATTGAATGTCGCACGAAGACTATGAATCGCAGGAACTCAAAAGAGAGGGACATGACCCGTCTAGAGATTGGTTAGATGAGGTTAGACGGAAACTACTAGAAAAACAAGAATAGATGACGAATTTTTGAAAAACTGGGCAAGGGAATTGATGACGATTTTTTTTTTGTTTGGTCAAAAAAATTGATGACGATTAGGAGGCAGCTTTAAGACAAGTTAATCATTAGTACATATGCGCGCTTAGCTGGACCCCCGCATGACCTGAGCCTACATAATCACGTGGAGAGTCCGACGGGTCATCTGACCCGACAAGAGAGTTCTCGAGCGTTTGCTTATTTCTCTCGGGTCTTTGTTGAATTTGATCCAGATTCTCCAGGTGGCTGTTTTGTAACATTTTTTCTTTTTGGGGGTAAACATGGGTGGTTTAATTTGGACATGAGTGGATGTGTTGGGTTTGGTGTGGTGTTTGTGCCGTGGTGTGATGCAGAGAAGAGAGATGATTAAATTTTTCTTTTCTCTTTTTTCCATTTTGCATGTTTTATATTTCATTTCCAATAACATTTTCCATTTATTTATTTCTATTTTTTTTTTCATATTTTTAGTATTCATCAAGACATTATGTGGATGGCGTGCCGTTGCATTACTTTGATAAAGTGTATCGATAGCGAAAAGATTTGATTGCACATAACCTATACAGTAAATGACTTATTTCTTTGTAGTTTTTATTGGATCAAGTTACACTGCGCATCCATTGTACCTATTGAATCTTCAATGAAACATGCTTAGAAACTCACATCTAATTTCTCAAAATTATGAGAGGATTTTATCTGTGAGTACAATTAGTGGATAATTGTTGATTGGAATATAGTGAACTATAACCTTATATAAAAATCCGCACACGATTATAAGGGAATAGGTACTAGGTGGCAAGTGAGGAAATGACAAAGGGTTTACATTTTGTCGGGAGAAAGATCGACACCAGAGTTCGTCCGTTGAAAACTCTTCCCCTCAAAATGAATGCTTTGAATTGTTTATAGTGGAGAGGTAAGACATGCTTCCTCAATATGATATTCTCCATGGTCAAATCTATCTATACATATGAAACCTACGAATTGTGTTTTGCCACGTGTCGCCACGTGTCAAAGAGGGCACGGCTAGGGGCATGTTGCCCTTGCCACGAGAACCCGATTAACATCAAGCCCACTAGAAAATGTTACGGGCGGTCTAGGTCTGGCCTTCTCTAATGTAGCTAACAATACTGAAGCTACGGAGAAAATAGAAAGGAATAATTTTATTAGGACCCTGCCACCAAATTTTGGGTTAAATCGAAACTGAACTCGAGCCACGCACAGGCCTTTGCTGCATGAGCATTTCTAAGTATACCCTACAATAAATCTTTGAGCCTAAGCCCTGTTATTGAACTAGGAAAAATATAATGAGGGCGCATTTATATCGCGAAAAATAAATGATTCGAAAAATATTTTTCGAAAAATGATTGATTATGTTGGTTTTTTCTATATTAGTCAACATAAAATGTCTTCGTCATTGATAACAATCAATGACTAAGCGATGAAAAAAAATTTCATTCATTTATCTTTGTAAACGTTATAACCGACCGCTTTTCAAAAAATATTTAATATTCAAATTACTCAGGCATTCTAAATGATTACTATCTTTTCCATATGTAAATATCAAACTGTAATGTCTTGACAGGAAATATGCGCCTATAGCTGGAAATGGATTGGTAGGGGTGAAGCTCTCAGCTCCACATATCCTCTCCAATTACGGCCGATTCTAAGAGAGAACGGTAGTGAAAATTAAAACAGTCAATTAGGCTTTTCATAGCCATATTTCCTCATTTCATTTCGCGGCCATACCACTCTCGGCGTTGACTATCCCTCCCTAGCGGGAAGATCCATACGTCTACTTCAAAGACATTATTCCTGCAAATATGGCGCAGAAAAAGATGGCCTTGTTACCATTTGAAAGTGATTCATCACCGCTTCTTTGTGATATTGAAATAAATTATAGTCACTTTGGCTTTGGCTTCAGAGGGACTAAACTGAAACCCGACATGCAATTATGCCATCCCTAAGATTTAGAATTTCACCCAGTTCAGAAGACTTGAAATGCTTACAAAAATGACTAGTTACTAGAGAAGAAAGTCATCCACCACCATATTCATTTTCCGTAGCACCCATACTAGGTATCTCTTAGTCATCTCTGGTGTTGAACCGAAGCCTTGCACCTGTAACCCCACTACCCACCAGTGGTTTAGTTTTGCTTCCTTTGCATGTAAAAACAACGAAACTGAGCTCCATAGCAAAGATAGAAGTGGTAGATATATCGTGCTTCATATGTTTTTTATTTTACTTTCATCATTCGCTATTTCGTGTTTAAATTCGCACATCTCTTGGCGTTTTTCGCATAAAAGTCTATGTGATACTAGGTCTAGGGTTCTTCAACTCTGTAAAGGAAGGAAGATGGCAACACATACTGAAAAATAAAATAATGAAACACTAAAAAGTCTGAGGAAGTTTCGTTTCGCATGGTATGACTATAATCTACACCACGCTACCATCTTCCTTCCGCCACTTTGGAGGACTTTCATTGGCTTGACTTATCCAAGTCGTCGGTCCTTTGATTCCTGTGGCCGAATTGGGGGGACGAAGAACAGTGAACATCGAGAAAATGTAGTAGAAGTTGCGCGGAAGATGCATTCCGCTTTGAATAAAGCTGGAAAGTTTTTCACTTTTGGCCTCCACTTTGGGAAGACTTGATTGGCTTTACTTCAAGTCATTGCCCTTCTTTTTTTTCTTTTTTTTTCCGGCTTTACTTGATGCCGTGTTCATGACGAAAAAGCTTCAATGCTTCAAGCATTCTTTAATTAACGGGGGTGATGACTTTCGACCGATCTAGTTATCAAAATATCTCCATTAAAAGATAATTTGAGTCATTCCGTACCATCACCTTTTTTCATTTATCCACTCCA
The DNA here is from genome assembly GCA_016432845.1 of Psidium guajava. Lineage (NCBI taxonomy): Eukaryota > Viridiplantae > Streptophyta > Magnoliopsida > Myrtales > Myrtaceae > Psidium > Psidium guajava. The sequence continues at coordinate 16,215,673 of CM028226.1, read as the reverse complement.
ACTACCTTTTTTTTTTTTCTATAACGGTTTAGCCATTTTCAATTTATTGATATGTAATATTATCATAAGGACCATTTACCGTTTTCCAAGCATTTCAAGCAACTTTTACCCATTTCCCTACTCTCACGAATTTCCCGCTTTTATCCGTTGTTATATTTTTGTGGATTGGTTAATATATTCCCTCCTTTTATTCTATTCTTTTCATTTCTCATCCTCATTTTATTTTGACTTAGTGGTACATGAAAACATGAATCAAACTCAACACCAAATTTGAAGAATCTAAGCTCGTCTTACTTATAACCACGATCATGTTCAAATCATATAGATCTAGAAGCTGAAAATTTTTCCATCCACCCTTGGAAAAATACCATTAGGCTTCACTTCAAAGTCTTCGCTCTTCTTTTTCTTTCAGTGCCAAGGGAAAAGGAAGATGCCTTGTTTTTTCCCGGTGAAGAGAGCCTTGTGCTATGCAATGCGCAACGGGACCAACAGTAGATTCTCTTTGTCTAGAGCAACGGTCTCTAATGATTAAGTGTAAAATTTATTCGGTTAAATTTTAACCAACGATTCGTTTCACGATTTTAACTTAGAAAACACTATTGGCCCAAATTTCTCGGGTAGTCTAAAAAATTTTGGAAATAAACAGAATGCATCTGTGTGATTAGCCATCAATTTATGCTTGGTTTGAGTTTTGCTCCAAATCACGTCGTTTGCGTGTGATCCTTCCATGTCAACACAAGGTCGAGTACTTAAATATAAATAGAATGACACAACACATCTTTAACGGACAGTCGGATAGAAACTTGACCGGCATCAAATTTGGGTAATAATTCAAAGTTGATGCACGTTTATGAGTATAAAAAATATATATATAGTAGGGATCAGAATTGAAGTCCGAATTAAAATTTGGGCTTGTAATTGATAGCAACATAGGGGGTGGTTTTCTATTGTAGCACAGTCGGAGGATAAATCACTTTCCAATTCATTTATAACCGAGAAAAAATAGACATCTGATCCCATCTTAGACGGAAGGAATTGAGAAAAATATAGTAAAAGAAGTTGGGTGGAAATTGCGTTTCGCTTGGAATAAAGCTGGAAACTTTTTCACTTTTTGCCTCCACTTTAGGAAGACTTGATGCCATGTCTCATGATGAAAAAGCCTCAGTACTTCAAACCTTCTTTAATTAATGGAATGATGACTATCGACCGACCTAATTAGCGAAATATCATTGTTAATACATTCCCTCCTTTTACTTTATTCTTTCATTTCTCATCCTTACTTTATTTTTGACTTAGTGGTATGTGAAAACATGATTCAAGCTCAGTACCCAATATGAAAAATCTAAGTTCATCTTACTTATAATTACAATCGCGTTAAAGTCATATAGACCTATTAGACATTATGTAGTGTGGTCGGGTTCAAACTGCTTAATTAGAACTCCATCTTCTTTTTTTTCTTCGGAAAAGCTGAAGAAAGAAAGCTCTTATAACGGGCTAGCAGAAAGGGAATCTGCCGAAAGGTAGGATGGGAGGGAAAATGCTCAGCTTCACTTTTGTTAAAGAAGAGAAAAGCAAAAGTGGGGGTTTACTCATTTCGTGGAAGGATGGTCGTTCACATTCTTAAACGACAATATCGAAGTGTCGGTCCTCTCTCTAATTGATAAAGCTGGAAACTTCTGCCAACTCCCGTTGGAAAAATCTCACGGGGCTTGACTTTGAAGTCTTTGCTCTTCTTTTTCTTGCCGTGCTAAGGAAAAAAGAAGATGCCTTGTCTCCCGGTAAAGACTAAAAGACAGCCTTGTTCAGTGGGCAACGGGACCATCTTGTCCGGAGCAATTGTCTCCAATGATTAAGTATCAAAATTTCTTCAGTTAAATTTAAACCAATGATTCATTGCACAAATTTTACTTGAAGGAATAAAATTGGCCAAATTTCTTTGGTAGTCTAAATTTTTTTGACAACTCTAAGATACAATCTTATTTCCACCGACTTTCCACCAAATTTCCTTTTCTCGCTGGAGTGGGAAATGGAGTCATTGAATTCATTGCCAATAAAATTCAATAACTTCGTATAAAGGTCACCCGATCCGTCAAATACACTAATTTCATTGGTATAATCTAATAAATCATTAACCTGATGACGTGGATTGTCATATTAATTTATGATGAATACTTTACTTGGATAATCCACCTGTAATATTTTTTTAATGTCCATCGTTTAAATTTAACGAATTGAAACATATTCAGTTAACTTGTATAAACAAAATGATGTCATTAAACATTTCTATATAATTTAAAGATTACATAGAACATTTATTAATTTTTGAAAGAGCGCATTACACATTAAACTAAAATTCAATCTATTTTAAAATTATTTGTGCAATTTTTCCTTTAAATTGCCGATCGAGATATTAAACACTGGATACGAATCGCACCATTTCAAAAGATATGCGTCAGCCAATCCACCTAAAGGATGACGAAAGCGCGTCGATATCAGTTTTCTACAGCGAACTAAGCCCTTGAGCTGCATAAGGTTGGGGCCCGCCACCCTGGAGGACTTATAAAAGTCGTCGCGCTTCGTTTTTCTTTATGTGCTGACACGAGAACACTCAATTCCGCGAAATTACAGCGAAAGCGCATCGCTACTGTCCTCCATCCGGCGCTTCGCTACTTCCTCTCGAGGAATCGCAGATCACATTCAGAAACGAGAACTCCCACATCTCGGTGTGATCACATCCGGTGAAGATTTTGAGCTCCTAAAAAGATGACGAAGAGAAAGCGGGATTCACCAGGCCCATCGGGGACGTCTGCTTCTGCCGATGACGGAGATTCGTCCTCCGGGGCCGAATTCGAAGTGTTCTTGAGTTTCAGGGGCCCCGACACCCGCCTCGGCTTCACCGATTCCCTCTATGAAACCCTGGTGAAAGGTGGGATTCGCGTTTTTAGAGACTACGAAGAGATCCGACGGGGCGAAAAGATCGGAGACGAGATTTTGCATGCCATCAAATCCTCCAAAATATACCTGCCCATCTTCTCCAGGGACTACGCGTCCAGTGTGTGGTGTCTTCGCGAGCTCGCGCACATGGTGGAGTGCTCGAGCAAAGCGAAAGATAAAATGATCCTACCCATTTTCTATGATGTGGATCCCGACGATGTGAAGCTCAGAACTCCACTATACCTCGATGCTCTGAAGAAGCACGAGGAAAAGTTCGGCCATGATGTTCTGCAGTGGAAGGAAGCTCTGGCCGAGGTCGCAAGAATCAGCGGATTGGACATGAAGGGCAAAGGGTAAGATTGTCGATTCGAAATCCACTTAATCATTTTCTCTAATGGGGAGAAGAAAATTTTCCTACTAATCCCTTAGCGGATACTTCCACTGTTTTTTTTTTTTTTTGGAGATCTTTATACAAGTGAGATGATTATAAGGAAAAGAATTTTCTCCAATTTTTTTTCTCTTTTTTATTATTCCTGCCATCCTTACTTCTTTCATTTTTCCTTGTCATTATTGTCTTCCTTCCCTGATCCACTCAGCTAGAGAGTTTATCTACCATATGTTTCACGCTAAAATTCTTGTGTCAATGTGGCAGCCATGGTGAAATCATCAAAACTATTGTTGACAAGGTTGGGAACAAGCTAATGAAAAGAAGAAGAAATCTGCCCGAACATTTACTGGGGATCGATGATCAAGTGGACGCTATCATGGACTTGTCAACAAACGAAGGGTCCCGTAATGTCCGTTACGTGGTCATCCATGGAATGGGCGGCATCGGTAAGACAACTCTCGCAAGTGCAGTCTTTAATCAAATCTCCAATCAATTCGAAGGCTGTAGCTTCCTCTCGGATGTTCGCGAATCTGCGCAACGTGGTAAAATTATTGAATTGCAAAAAAAATTACTGTCAGATATTCTCCAAGGGGGATCTGTTGAGATCCCCGATTCAGATAATGAAGGGATCAACATAATTAGTAAAAGGTTCCGTAATAAGAAAGTTCTACTTGTTCTTGATGACGTGGATGATTGGGACCAACTCTCTAAACTAGCCGGAAAGGGCAATTGGTTTGGTCAAGGGAGCAAAATCATCATTACAACAAGGGACATCAGCTTTTGGAAGAAAGCACATTATGAAGAGTTTACAATCTATAACATGAAAGAAATGGATTCTTCTAATTCTCTTAAGCTTTTTAGTTGACATGCCTTAAGGGTGGATTACCCACCGCCTCAATATGAAGATATCTCTCTCCAAATTACAAAGAAAACTGGTGGACTTCCATTAGCTCTCGAGGTTATCGGCTCCTCACTTTTCTGCGAAGACATAACGAGGTGGAAAGACACATTGAAGAAATTAGATTCAATGCCCAATCAGGAAGTCTTCACAAAATTAAAGATTAGTTATGACAAGTTAGATCGTTCTCAAAGAGAGATCTTTCTTGACATCGCATGTTACTTCATTGGAAAAGAAAGACTCCATCCACGTTATATGTGGGAAGCTTCTGGCTATTTCCCACACACCGATGTACTTGTCCTTACTCGTATGTCTTTGATAAAGATAAAAAAAAAAGATGGGGAAGATATATTTTGGATGCATGACCAACTTCGAGATCTTGGAAGAGAAATCAGTCAACTTCCCAGAGAGCGGAGCAGGTTGTGGATGCCACAAGATGCCTTGAATGTGATCCGGCGGAAAGAGGTAAGCTATAGTCATCTTTGCTATTTTCGTTGTGAAAAAATCAACATGCATTTACCAACGGTTGTGTGGTTAGTTTCTGGCGTGTAGATATATATTTATTCTATTTTTCTATTGGCATATAACAGCACATATCATATCTAATAAGTTTTTTAGAGGTTACACTTACGACACCAAAGTATAGAAGCAAACTCTTCAAGGAATACGTCTGAATGCAACAAGTTGTAACACATTATATGACTTTGTTCCTTTTTACTAAGTTGGCAAATCATTAGCAACATTATTGTTCAATGAGACATCATCGACGACCCCTTGTTAAAATGTGGAAATAGATTTAGTGATTATTCTTTTTTATGTGCAATTGATTAATGGTTGACTCTCTCTACTGTTATGGAAGAAATCTTTTTAACCGGGCTGCCCCACGCTCTGGACCAAGCAAGTTTCGATCTAGAGAGGGTCGCAATCGCCACAAGACAGTTAGACATTGGTCTGATAATTTTTTTCTTAATTGCAAAACCATTGCAGGTTTTTCATTATTCGTAAAAATTAGAAATATTGGCTTCATTTTCTACCAAAGGATTTTACACAGTAATAATAACGTTCTCTGTTATCATCTTTACAACAGAAATTCTCTTAAATTGACGAATTGAAAATATTATTATGCCTTATGCAGTATAAAGAATTTTTCTCAATGGAATAAAACAAGCCAGGCTAATTTGATTAATTTTTTCTTTTATGGTTTTCTCAATTTAGATAGGTACGAACCAATAAAGTGTATTTCACTGCTGAACATAATCGAGTTCCTCAGACTTGTACGAGACCATGTTTGTCATCGATCCTCTTCAAATGTGTTTACTTGTGCTTTTCCTATCACCAGGGGACAGACAAAATCGTAGCCCTCAGACTAAGGAGGCTCAACATAGTGCACGATTTCACGAGCGAAGAATTTTCAAGGCTGCCCAACTTAAGGTTCTTGGAATTAGTGGGCGGGAACTTGGTAGGTGACTTTAAGAATCTTCTCTCCAATTTAACATGGCTCCGATGGAAGGATTACCCTTCCAAATTAGGCGCGACAAATTTTTGTCCGGAGAAATTAGCCGTGCTCGAGCTTCGGAGCATTTGCATTTTTACAGAGTTGGCCGGATGGGGGCCATGCCTGGTACAGCATTATATAACATGTAGTTTACTTTTTTCGGCATTTGCCTCCCTTACCAAACTTAACCATTTGCCTTTCTTGACTTGTATGTGATCCTTGGTTTGTTTTTCTAGGTGAGCGAGAACTTGAAAGTTATCCATATTGATTCTTGCCAAAGGTTTCCTGACCTCTCGAAATGCAAGAATTTGGAAAGAATGTCTGCTGTATGTTGGAGGAACCCACTAGCGATTGCTGGCTCTATCTCTAAACTAGAGCACCTGGTGGACTTGAAAATCTGGGGACAGTATGACGAGAGTCGCTTTGGCGACATTTCTGCCGTACCTTCTGCATTACGTGGTCCAAGATCCCTGTCAAGGCTAGAACTACGAAGCCTGCATGTTGAAGAACTTCATCATTCCATCGGAGAGATGGCGGATTTGAAGTATCTGTCTGTACGTTTTTGCCCACTTAGAAAACTTCCAGACTCCCTTGGAAAATTGAAGTCACTTGTCGAATTGGATTTGGTTTATACGAAAATCACAGAGTTGCCTGACTCCCTTGGAAAATTGAAGTCGCTTGTCGAATTGGATTTGGCTTGTACGAAAATCACAGAGTTGCCTGATTCTATCGGAGATCTTAAAATGTTGACGAAGATGGATCTTAGAAGGACTCCGATAAAGAAGCTACCGAATTCAATAGGAGGGCTAGAGTCCTTGATTGAGCTACGTTTGGAGGAGACGCATATCACAGAACTACCCGCTTGTATTGGGGATCTCAAACGATTGGAAATTCTAAATGCAAGTTATAGTGATATAAGAGAGCTACCACGGATGCTGGAGAATCTTAAAGAGTTGATAGCCTTAAGTAATACAATTCGGGGATATGTCGCGTTTCCTCCTACCGATTTGGCTACTCTTTCTCAGCTTCGGGTTCTTAAAATTCCCGTTGACTTCCGATCTCTGATAGGACTCCCGTCCAGTCTCGAGGAATTGCATCTATACGATCTCAATTTACCGATGGAAAGGTTACCATTTTCCAACTTGACAAATCTAGCCGATTTAACCCTTTATAATTGTCGCCTAAGGGAGGTCGAGTTTGAACATCTGCTTGGACAGCAGCCGGAGAAACTCAGGTCGTTGCGTGTGAGCGCTGAGGAATCGCTTGAGAGGCTATCCGTGTCGACTTTAAAGGGGCTCGACCACTTGGTGGTTTTTGAATGCCCGGGACTAATGGAGATTCAAGGTGTGGAGAAATTGGAATCACTGACGTCTTTGTCGATTTCGAGATGCAGTCGCTTAAGAAGGTTGCCTGATCTATCAGAATTAAAGAAGCTAGATTTGTGGTTAAGTTATTGTCAGCTAGATTTGCCCGATCTACGCCTTCCAGACGATTGTTGGTTGACAATTAGCGGATGCGGGAATTCATCGTTCTTTAATGGCCGTTACAGAGATTGGAAGGATACTCGGTCAGCATAGAAAGAACCATCTCGTATTCTCTTACTGTTGGTAAAATTTTCTTTGGTATCTTCTTCCCCTAATTTTATTATTGTGTTTTATCTTTTCGAGCTATTTTCTTTTATTTCCTGTCAAAAATATTCAGTTTACAGCATGCATGCCTGTTCACCTTAAGTCTTAAAATAATTGAACCACCAATTGCTTTCGTAAAAATCGTGAATTTCGAACGAGAGGGAAAATGGAGATCTTACTCATCATTTGTGATTAACACTTACGTTATTGCAGAAAGTCGAATGTATGATTCCTAATAGGGTAAGAATATTATTATAGAAAGTAGATTGTACTTAAAAAGTGAAAATCACCCGAGTGCTCTTGGAGGACTTGATGATTAGATAGATGAACATATGATTATATTGAAAATTATGTGCTTCTGTCATTCTAAGCTCCTTTTTTCTTTACAATTCCGAGATGTGTATGCTGCGCCGTCAATCGTTATGGTAGCGAATTTTGCTAAGTGACTAATCCCCACAACGGCAAGCATTAGCATTCTCACTTCTGTTCTGTATCTAAACACCGTAAGATTGAAAGACTTCTCATGGAGGTGCTCATTGTGCAAGTGTAGAACGGTAGTGGCTCGTATCAAAGAAGAGTAGGAGATGTTGTGCCGGCTCTCGGACACCGCCAAGGAGGTAACATAAACAAGTTTGTGTCCCTGTTTAAATCCTATCGGACTCTATATGATTTATATTAAAGGATTCTACCACGTGCATGCTTGAAAGAGATTAACTGCAATAATTACGCGATAAGGTTACATAATTATTGTCATAACTATAGAGTGAAACTGTATGCAAAATTTCAGGTCTACTCTCTTGGTTCTCAATGTTGATCTATAGTGTGTGTTTATGTATGACTTGGAGAATTCTATTTTGCAGGTCCTGAGCAGGATAATCGCGATTCAGGGTACCCAACCAGGACAGAGGTCCATTGGCCATCATAATTGGCATGCTACCCTTTTCGGCTTTCCTACGTTCTTTGTTTGTGAGGACCAGCGAAGATGATGTCATGATTACACTTGTGATTGTTGTAGATTCTTCTCTTGAACGATGCATAGTTTGATCGCTAACTGATGTAGAAACGCGTGCGCGAGGCTAGACTTTCGCAATCATAAATCACTAATTGGCAGTTAAGGCTAAACTAATCCACTAAATGTATTAGGTATGATGGCAAACTAGTGCCATGTATGCGCAGGAATCAATATGTGTAAGAGAGAGTGACACTATCGTAGTATCTATTTTTCTTTAAAATGTCAATGGAGGCAATATTTTAGCACTTTGGCGTACATCTTCATTCATAAGCTTGCATTGGAATTGCCAATTCTAGCGATTTCTGATGGCTTTCGTTGCTCAAGTCGTATGTAAGCTTTGGGATGATACATATGTATTCAAGAGATCGAAACTCAGGACAAAAGAGTCACAAAAAGAATGATAAGGAAAAATATTGAGCATATAGAGCTTAAAAGACTCGATATAAGACTTGAGCACAACGACGGGATAGAATTCTTATAAACAATAATTTCTTGTTAGCTCTTGTTTTCAATTGTCCATTTGAATCTGCAACCTCACAACCCAAACAGCGGAATTCAAAGACCTAAAAGAACAAAAGAACCAGGTTACATACGTGGGATTGTTAGCGATGTAAACCTAAGGTTCTTCGTTCCAGCAATACAACAGAAGGAAGATGATCGCACAACAACAAAAAAAGTCCTGGATTCTTAGTAATGTCAATCTAAGGTTCTTTATTCCAGCAAAAGAAAAAGCCTGAGGTTCTATAATCACGCAACAGAAGGATTACTACAGCAAAAGGAAATTATAAAGTTAAAATCCATTAACAAATGTTCATTTCCTGTGTATCACATACACTCGTAGAAGAATGTACATCCAAAACTACCATTTCTTGAAATGTGGAGCGTTGGTATTTATTATGAGCAAACTGTTCTAATTCCAGAGGAAATGTCGATCAAAGAATAAATTTCGCCAAAGGAAAGACAATGCAAATTATGATCACCTTACGCGAGAAAGGGAACCACCCTGCAGCAGAGGCAATCTCATTTATTGCCAGCACAAATGTACAAGCAGCTGCTGCCAATTCTACTAGGACAAAAGACCCACTATCAATAGTCACCATAATTCACATCATCTCTCTAAAAACTTGCTTAAAACTGTTTTTCGCAAAGGGACTTCTTCATCATCTTCATCCTTTTCTTCGGCTTGGACATACATATTTAAAGCACAACGGATTACTGAATTCGCTTGTTTCCTTAATGTTGCATTGTCAATGAACATGTCCGTCAGCATCTTCCTCAATTCATCGTCACTGGTCCTCCCATTGCCATCATTACCATTCCTACTCTCGTCCACTTTTACAACAGCATTTTCTACATCTTGAGCGAGGAGTTGGGCCTGATAATGCACACAGGTCAGCATGATAACTGCCAGGTAAGTGATGCAGTAATGACCCACATAATGCAGAAAAACTTCAAGAACTTGACACCCTTGACTTCATGAATTAGAGAACACCGATTCAGTTCACAACATAAGTTGAACGATGGTCCATCTATTATTTAAGGTTCAGGTTTTTATTGAATTGCAGGAAGATGAATCACAAGGGGTGATATAAGGGATGGCATATGTGAATCTAGAACAACAACGGGTCTAGATGGGGATGCTGAGGCCGATTTGCATAGACACAAAAATTACGATTCAACTAGAATATAAGCAAAAAAGAAGTTAAAATTCAGAAATGCAAATGATACCTCTGCAAGAAGAAGGCCAATTCGATTGTCAGAGGTTATCAGTAGATCTATTGCATCAGATGGTGAAGAGGTATCCACAATCAACTTATCTTCTTCTTCACTAAGGAAATTAACGCTACATTCTTGAAGCCGGTTTTGTAGAATTTCGCATTCATGCAGCAGCTTTGCATTTGCAGCACTTGCAGACTCCCCCCTCTGTTTTTCTTTTTGCAGAGTTCGCTAAACAAGATAAACACAACAATGAGTTAAGTCTGAGAGAGAGAGAGAGAGAGAGAGAGAGAGAGAGAGAGAGAGAGAGAGAGAAGCCTTTGAGACTCCAAAAACTCAAATTAAAGGTCATAATGCTAGCAGACATAAACTAAATTGCCAGTCTTTCAGACTTCAAATAAGGGATCATGAATGCAATAAATAGAAAAGGAACTGCTTGTGATGTGCAACCCTTGCTTGTGCACATAAAGATATTCTCAAAAACTCTTACTACGCAAAAAGGGCAGATTACCTCAACTTCAATTTTCTCTCTCATGAGGCGGCCAAGCTCCTGCTTTAATTCTGACTGAGAGCTACGAAGAGATTTAACCTCTTTAACAAGAAGCTTCACATCAGCTTTCGATTTTGCTTCCAACTCCTCACTATGTTTATGCAGTTTACTGAGGTGTTCTCTAGCAACATCCAACTCATTAAGCAACAAGTCTCTCTCTTGAATCGCCAATAGTTTTGCCGATACAACACGAGCCTTTTCTTCCTGAGAATTTTACAGCATTTGAAAATGCCTATTGGTACAGGTAATAAAATATATGACATGGAAAACACGTGGTAATAGGAACCTGTTCAGCCTTCAAGTTCATTTCCACCTCCAAACATTTGCTTCGGAGCTCCTCCATGTCCCATTGCATTTGAGTAAACCTTTCTTTCTCAATCAAAGTTGCTTGCTGCAGGTTTTCTTTGCAATTATATCTAGTAGTTTCAAGTTCTACTTCCAGATCCTTGACCTTCAAGAGACAATCCTCATATATTTAGTTGCATCATCCAAAACATTGACACGTGAATGAACACAAGAACATAGAAGCAGTCAAAAAGAGTCAACGCGCAACTAGTAATAACAGCCTCTTAACCATGTAATGGTGTCTCAGGATGGGGATATTGCAAGCAGAATGATCCATAATAGATTGAGTGTCCATATAAAAGCTCAACAACACAGAAAAATATAACAGATTGAAATAATGCAAGCTTTCAAGTGCTAAACATGAGATGAATGCATCAACTAGATCCTTACCACTTTTCATCTATTGAGTAGAGTGCAGCAGTTTCTATCAATATGACTACTGGCATATATTCAAACTACAGGGAGAAGTTCAGAGTGACCAGCTGGAGAAAGAACAACCAATAATTTACTGCATACAGGCTGAAATTTTGATGGCACAAATCACAACACTTATCTCAAAATACAAAATGGCAGGGAGGCAGCAATCATTTCTCTTGATTGGAGATGATGAGTAGATACAAGACTCAACAAATTTTCCAAGAGGCCAGAACGTACCTTTGTTGTTAAGAATTGTCTCACAGCAGTCTCTTGATTCAATCTGGCGATGAGATCTTCCATGTCTGTTTTTGCTGTCAATAACCTTTGTTGCACAGTTGTAAGAACTCTATTCAACTTATGCCGCTCTTCTGATGGAAGAGCAATAGCTAAGTCCCTTGGAAACTGTAACCTTGCGGGGGCAGAATTTTGCATGTCAGGAAATTCCGAATTGTACATAGTATTGTTTGCAATGGGATCAAATGCAACTCCTCCACTCGCTTTTCTGGAGCTTAAGTCGCTACCTACACTTTCTGATGACAGTCTTCGAGCATAAACCATGTGACTTTCTGTTTCAGAAGGAATGTCCTTGTCATACTGATCTTTGACGATGGCAACATTATCATAAGGGGCTCCTCTGCCATTCAAAATGCTGTTAACACCTCTGTTGCGTACTTTAGGCCAGGATAATCGTTCTATATTGTCCAAAATGAACTTTCTATTAAAGAGTCCGTACTTCATATTTGATTCCGCATAGGTCAACTCATGTTCAGAGTTGTCAATGCCAAGATCAGCAGAATCATTATGCCCAAGTCTTGGTGATCCAGGTTCAGATATCTCATAGGATGAATCATTGCCCTGATCTGACACAACAGATGGACTTACAACACTATTGAAAACATCAGCTACAGGTTGTGGAGTAAAGAGTGGAACTGCATCCGTGGCACTCGAATTTGCGTCTGAGCTCTGCACATGTACCTCATCAAAATCTGCAAAATATAGGAAAATATTGCCCTTATACATGTCATGCAACAATCTTGGTTCAAGTGAAGAGAAATAATTAACTGATGTGGATTCATCAAACGAGCACCTACATGACCTTGCAGCAGCTTCAAGCTCAAGAAAGTTTGCTACCAGAGCAGATCGTGATAAATCAATATCAGATAAGAGTTTATCCATCCAATCCTCCAGAGAACACCTTCTCTGCAGTCAACTAAATGTTTGAGCACATTACTGTCACCATTCATGAGATGAATCTATTATGTAAGAAAGTAGCAGCGAACAGAGAGAATTATTTAACAGTAGATCTTGGACTTATAAAGAAATAAGCCCTCAATGTGGAAAAATGTAAAGTTTGAGCATATTGCTATATCAGAAGTAAACACCAAAAGAAAATATAAAAGATCAGTGAAAAACACACGTCAAATCTGCCTAAAAGACAAGTTATACTTATTTGTGAAATCTGCATAGCAAATACAAAGGCATGCTGGAAAAACGAATGCTTGGGCACGGTAAATACTAGAGAGAGAGAGAGAGAGAGAGAGAGAGAGAGAGAGGCATAGCATACCTCTTCCAAAAGTATCCTGCTTTTCAATCTCAGAATTTTCTTTGGAGGAGTTGGAGGCAGCATTTTCCCCGGAAATTCCTCTTTAAGCTGCAAATTATGGACAGAGTATCCAGTTAGTGGAATAGTTTAATTTAATGATTAACTACCTACTTTCGAAGAGGATTTAGGAGATTATGAGCATACTCCACTAATTACATATATTTGGAAATGCCTATCTAGAGTAACTTTGCTATCATGAGACAAACCAGACAACTCACCTCCTTTGAAAGCTTCAAAAAATCACGAAATCTTCGCAATATTCCTCGTGTTGTTGTGATCCCTTCTGGTGATTGTATGCCAATTTGAACCCTGAAAAACTGTTCTACATGAATGTTAAAACAGAAAATGACTTCAAGATACCTATACTTTTAAGTACAGGTGGCGAATCGCTGTAGCTAGATATTGTTATGAGGATATTCATCTTCTAGAATACAAAAATATCTACGCATAGCCAGATACAAATCCTGTCACTATTTACAGCAGAGAAAAACAAAGAAAAATAAAATAACAGATCACCAGATGAAGAACGAAGTGACAGAGTGACATCACCATCAAGATCAATAATATACGTACTCAAGATCACAAATTACTGCAAGAACTATTACATCAAGATCAACACTATGCAGTAAAAATGACCGCAGTCTAACGAACAAGTGGCAATGGCTATACATATATAGGAAGTCTATGTTTTTCTTCAGCAATTCGCAGTTTGAATAAAAAAGCTTCTTTTTGACACTCCTGAAGTCTGAAAGAAGAAAGAAATATGAAGTAGAGACGGAGCTTTGGGAAAGAGACAGATGCCTCCTCTTGTTCAGTCGGTCTAGAGACCACTCTTATGTCCACTTTGCTAATCGTCTCAACATATTGTTCTCCATTGGATATTTATTCTTCTTCCCTTCTTGGCTTCTTTTTTCTTCATGCCTCTACTATAGTTGGAACCAACATTTTCCTTTGTTCAAAAAAATGTGGCATTGCTGCGCAATCACCATAGCACGGCTATCTGCCAGACATTTCACCGCGCTTGAGCACTCTACAATACCACATTGTATCTTTATTTCGCTTTCCATTCTCTCTTTGGGTTTGCTTTCTCTATACAATCGTTTCTTCTTCTTTTTATATCTCACGCTTTATAAACTGCTTTAGCAATAACATAGACAATGGACTAAGATATGAAGAACTTGACCTTTATAGGAACGTTCCAAGTTTTATTCATTCTTCTTAACTCGATATGCATGGGAGTGCAAACAAAGTTCAAAATTGCACTTTATTTTTATTGGTAGTTAAAATTCACATCCTTTGCCTCAATATATTTAAATTGTAGGAACAATCCATGATCATCCCTTGAAGATCTCAAAACAACCCAACTTAGGATCCCAAAACTGCAACATTGGTTTCATGTAAGAAATATAGATGAGACTAGCTGAGCCGTGTATCCTAAGTCAAGAAATTAAAATCATGTTGATGTTCATTAAAAATTTAGTGTAAATTACAAAAATTGTACCCATACTATTAACCTAATTCAGTTTTGATCATTGTACTATATTTCATTATAATTCAGACCCCCAACTGATCTACGCAATATTTAATGACAAAATTTGATTTCCCATCAAAATGAGGACAGAATATACTAAGTTGTGGTGCCTACATGAACAAGTTTCTAGAAGAATTACAAGTTTTTCCATGTGCTTTTCGAAATGTTCAATTCTCATCCTTATACTTTGTTTTAGTTAAAAGTCCTCATTCTTATTCAACAATAACTTAATTTCTTTCCTCGCATCTTAATCCAAAATCTTATGGAAATGTCAGATTAAAACCAAGCTTCAATTGGTAAGTACTGCAAATTTACAAGTTCGCACAATCTAATTGAAAGCCTTATTATTCTATGCCATCGTATGCAAGTCTTTACAATCAGTATGATGGGGAGTTGCTGATTATACTAAAATTTGAAGGTTTCTTAAAAATATTCCAAAATACGTTAGCTATACAACTCTGAGTTAAAGCTGAGGGTAAATTTTATTTTTAAAATGATCCTTTTTCTCTATTTATAGTGCTAGATACTATATGGATCTACACTAAACTGTGGATATTAAATTATTGCATACGATGAAATTAATCTTCATGAGGCTATCGATCAAATTATGCACACTTGCCAACATAGGAATCACCAGTTATTACCTTGTTTCAAATTGATATTTCCATAAGATTTCTCATAATAATGTGATGAAGAAATCAAGTTATTATTGAAAAATAACTCAATGACTAGTTTTATAATAAAAATAAAGTACAAGGATTAAAACGGAACATTCATTAAAGTATGCGGACCAAAAGTGTTAACTTTTTAAGTAACTAGTGCATCTAGGCACCACATGTCTATATGCCCATGCTGACTCAGCATTATACGGAAAGTTGAATTTTGTCCTTGAATTGTCACCAGAGATAAGTTGAGGGACTACATGTGTCGGAAATATAGGACAGGGACCAAAACTAAATTCATATAAGAGTACAAGGATGATTTTTTTTCCCCAAAAAATTCAAAACAAAAAGGGAAATTTCCTATCAGCTACTGTAATTGATTCTAATCCACCAGTATTAAATGTAATACCAATCACTCTATCCAATAAGTACACACAACTAAATAACCATAACGTTGAGGTTATTAAATAATTCATCAACATCAACATCAACATCACCTTTATCCCAAACAAGTTATTAAACAATTAAAAAAAGATAATCACTTTGAATCAACCCTAATAAAATGAGTATGATCATCACCAAACAAATGCTCTCTATTAAGTATTAAACATGCGGCACATGCTTTGAATGTGTCACTCAACTGTTTTCCACAAAACAAGACACGTCTAGACTCCGGCATTTGAAAAACTGCATATAGTATACTTATGTGTGTATAAATGCGTGTAATTTTAATACCTATACCAGAATATATCATTTCCTAACCATATAAAGTATCAGAATATGGAATAACCACGAGGATTATTGGTGCCTGAACCTCAAATATTATATTTTCTCATCTTGTAGCATAATGAAAAATAATACATTGGTTGACAAGGAAACATAAAGTACCACTATGGGGTCTGAACCTCTAGATTCAGATAGGAGAATCCAGGAAGGAATTGTGATGCAGTAGCTCCATCCTGTGCGTGGATCATGAGGCCAAACAGTACTCCGCCCATCCTGTCATCAGAGAGAAGAATCAAAACTCGAAATTATGAAATTTACACAAGATGGGCAGAAAACCATATAAAGTATCGGAAAATAGAATAACCACAAGGATTATTGGTGTTATTGCACAAAGCCTAGGTGACTTTTTTTTTTTTTTTTGTAGATAAAGCCTAGATGACATTGCAGTGGTGTTAGCACAATTCCAGGCTTATCCAGAAATAGGTGCAAAGCAAATGATTAGAAGCAAAAGACATTTCCCTGTGGCACCAACTTTAGGGTAAAAAGGTTTGGGTGCAAAGCTAGTACTATATTATACCGAACTTGACATGCCTCTTTTTTCTTGCGATGGTCATCCAAGGGAGTAGAGGTGTTCAAATAGAATGTCTCGTCCCGGTATCGTGATGCATTTGTCAAGCATTAGACCTCTATAACCATTAGCCACACCCCAGATACAATTTTTTTTTTATCAGTAGTGCCATGCAATTAAGAAACAGTAAGTACAGGGAATGTTTCACGTTTTCCCCAATGGCTCACATCAAGTCTATAGAAAACAGAAACCAGCGTAACAGGGTTTCATTAAAAGTTTTAAGGTTTAACAAGATCTAATGCATTTCCCGTCCCTCGTTCTTATCCATAATACTGTTTGAGACAAAAGAAAAGCTGGGTCCTCTTCATCAATCTCAGAGTTATAGAAATTACTTAATCAAATAGATGAGGTTCCCACCTGCAATTGCCTCATAGGAAACAATTTCTGCCCCCAAGTATTCTTTCATCGCTCTACATTTTGTAAACCTCTATCTCGTGTTGAATGAAACTATAGTTTTTCATTAATGGACCATCAAAGGGAAATTTGAATTTCCTTCGACAGATAATTTGAACAATTTCATTCAGATATACGTTCATTAAACAAAAATTTCTAGTTCACTGGGTCGGATATCAACCAAGTATTAATATCACTACAACTAAATCATGTGAAAGAAAAAGTTTACGCTCACTAACCAAGTTATAACAGAAGCACTCGACTTGAGACCGTCCTTTGTATACCACAATTCAACGTATAGGAAACATACACCCGCCACGAGAAATTAAAAAATAAACTCAGCAACAAAATAAGCAAAACGAAGCAATCAACGTATCCAAGATTTCAGAGACATGAGCATTGTATCACTCCATCCGCCATAGTACGTAAAAGCATTCTAAAAGTCTCACTGCACTATTAATTGACATCACATTTAGCACACTCGCAGATGGATTCAATTATGGAGAATCAAAATCAGGAAGGCGATACCATACCATCACTACCTCATTGATCACTATATATAAGTAATGCAATCTAAGAAACCGATCTATACATCTAAGCAAGCCTCGACTCTTGCAAGGAATTGAGAACGAGTAAGGTCCATTGACCATACACGCCAGAAGATGATGAAAAACATACGAAACAAATTAAGCTTCTTCATAGTTCCACGCAACGTGAGTTACCAAATTTTACAGGAAAAAAGGAGGATCGCGATAAAGCAATAAAATTGTAATCACGGGTCGAATGAAGGGGCCCAACTAGAAATACCCAATTGCGAGGAGGAGGGCTCCAGTCCATCCCAAGGGGCAACGGCGATTTGCCATCGTGACGATGATTCGGAGGCTCGACGGCCGCGGAACTGGAGGCGTTGGCGTGGGCATTGGCGGGGGCAATCACCGAACTTGAGGACGTCGAGGGGGTGGGAGAGGTCGGAGGCGAATCGAAGCGTTGAGAGAGAGAGTCGAAGACCGACTCGGAGAAGCCGAAGTCGAAGAGAGAGAAGTCGTTTGCGTATAGACTCATCTCCGATTCGATGAGGAGGTTTGGTGGGAATGCCGGGTGGGCGGTAGGCTGTGGGCGGTGAAGAGGTGAAGCGAAGGTTGAGGTCCGGCGCGTGGCCCTCAATCGCAGGGGAAACGGGAGTTTTGAGGCTTAACTTGTACGCCCGCTTGGTTTCAGGTCAGGAGCGGAGGAGGTTCACGGAAGAAAAGCGGTGCCGTTCCTTCCTTCCTTCCTTCCCCTTGGTCCTGAATTTTCTTTTTCTCTTTTTTATTTATTTTGGGAGATGATGATGATGATACACCAATTATCATAAATTTTGTCGTGTAAGTCTAGCCAATAGCACACCAAAAATCTCCAATTATGAAATCAACTTGGATTTTGAAGTTTTTTTTATGTAATGTCAAATAGGTTTTGATGTGGTGACAAGGGCAAACACGAATCACAAGCCCTTTTCGACGAATGAAAGGCACTGATTTTTAGTCTTCTTTTTTGCCGAAATGCTCATAGCGTCATGGTAGCACCGTATGTAGTTAAAAAAAATAAAGAAAACAACATTCATGTCGAATATTTTCGCCACACAAAGTATGTATACTTACTAGTTACTACATAATTTACAAATAATACTTTAATACACTATTAACGTCCTGGCCAAACTTTTTAAAAACCTTTTTAGATTTCATTTTCACATTCTGGCAAATTTTAAATGTTTGATGCGCTTATCTCTTAAAAAATTACCAAGAAACCAAATGATTATAGTAAGTGGGTTTCCTCTATACGGTTAGTAGCTTTTTTCACATTGAAAATTTACGTTTTTACTTATCAATAACCAAATTTTTCCATATGTATTTTTCAAAAAAAAATAACTCTAAACCTCTTTAAAATAAATAAATCCACTCATGATTAGTGATTTGTCATATCCAATGGTAAAAAAATATGTATACTTACTACAAGTCTCGTTTTTGTAAATTTTACATTTTTTCCTCGTTTCTTTTCGTAAATTATGACAATCAAGACACGGGCTTTAATTGCGATATTCCTTTCTCCATAGCTGAAGTTGTAAAGAATGATTTGCTCATTTTTTGTTTCCCAAGTTCTTCTTTCCTTCGTACCTTTTATAGCCGGAAATTTCTCTTCATAGGGACAAAATGACTATCTCTCCATGTCATTCATTTTTCATCGTCGTGAAAATAAATATTGTAGGTTTTTGTGAGCTATCATGAAAAGTTTTCCTTATTGTAGCCACCACAAAAAAAAAAAAACGAAAGAGCGAGAAGCTTTCCTTACACGAGGTACCTATGATGTTCTTAGTTTCAGGGATCAAAATGCTTCGGATGAATGCGACTTTTGCTTATAAATGTTTGTTATTCGGCCTTTTACGGTATACATTTCAAGTGAAAAGTGAAATTTATCCCCCGAAAATGACGATAAAATCATCACACTCGAGCATTGTCCTTGTAGATGAATACCAAAGCATGCATAATTGGTGTCGATATTGAGCAATCTATTGATATTGGGGAGGAGCGAGTATTTCTTATCGAAATTGGATCAAGGCAAATCGGCACGGCCCCCAAAACCTTGAACCGCAAGCGTGAACTTGATGGTCAATTGGGTGAAGAAAAGAGTAAAATGAATAGTTTTGACTTTTGATGTGAGGGCATTTTTGGCAACTCTAAAATGAGAAAAAGATCTTTCAAATAAAATCCTTGTGGATACATACCTAGTCAGGTCCAACGGCCGAGATTGAATCAACGTCAAGGGGTATCCAGCAGTCAAATCCAACGGCCGAGATTGAATCACCATCAAGGTGGGCTCTATTGACGGCCGACTTCCGCTCGGTGGACCTCAAAGTCCAAATCCAATTCGGTTTTTAAAACGCTTTGAAAACTTTCCTTTTTATAATTTTTTTTTTGCCGATTTCTGTGCTTCGTATAAGAGGACGGTCTCATCGCCCCAAAGGTGGCACCTTTATTGTGGAGAAAGGCCTCGACGCTATTTCTACCGAGTTTTTATCAGCCCTAGCCCTAAAAAGGTCCATTAGGGTTTTCTCTCTCAAGCTCAAAGCTCCAAGCTTTGCGAGCGAGTTCAAGCCCATAGTGCTCCCTCCTCCCTCCCTCCCCGCTACCATACCGCTCTCCGCTACCGCTGCTCCAAAATTTCAAATCTCTTCTCCTCCTCTTTAATCGGGCGCGTTTGAATTTGCCGCGAATTCGTCCCGGTGAGCCGAGGGCTTCCGACTGTTGGCCTGTGGAAGAATGTGAGTGATTTCTGTTCCTCTTGGTTTTTGTTCGCGGGGCTTGGGAGTTGTGGCCGCGTGTGCTTGTTTTGTGAGCTTGAATTGCGTCTTCTTTTTTTTTCGTTCGATGATTCTGCTGTGCGGTTTGCGGGTTGGTGGTTGTTTAGAAGAGTGTTTTCTGGGATTTGGTTCCCGATTATGTAGCATTGAGGGGCCACTGCGGTGTGGGTTGAGTTTTCTCGCTAAGCAGTTTTTGGATTTTGACTGTGAATGTCTTCGCGTGGATAAGAGTCGCACCAACTCTGGCTTTTGAAGTGGGTACTGAACTTTCTAGGGTTTGGGTATATGTACTTGATTGAGGCTACAGCTGAAAACAAATTGTGACGGACAAAGAATCTGTTATAATTTCCAGAAAACGGTTGTTACGGCTATGTTGCTGTCCTCTTTAATATAGCTTTTGTGTCATAATTTTGTAGTAGAAGGCGAAGGATTAGGATTTTTATTTCATACATACTCATTTCAAACCTCGGCTTCAGCACAGCTCTAAAGCATGGTGGTATGCATTTGGATTAAGAAGACTTCATATCATAGGATAGCCATCAACGGAACACTTTGAGGCTGTATTGGCTATAAAAAGCTATATGCTTACCGCCCTCAGATTGGAGTCGCCTGAAATTTCAACCATGTTAGAGGAATTTCAGTCACTATGGCTAAGACTGATTAGGCCATTTGTTGAGGTTTTTTGCTTTCTCCAAGAAGTGAATTTCAAGATGTTTTATGTGAGATCCAAGTATTTAATGGAGTGAATGTGAGAATGATTTAACGATTTGTAAGTTCTATGGCCACTTGGCTATGTCCCTACACAGCGCTTTTGGATTTGGTTTGTACTGCCTCAGCTACAGCTGTTACACGTAGCATCAAAGGTCACACAGCATATATGACGGGGCTCTTCTTTGCTAATAGCACGATGGATGCATCTTCTCTGGAAACCCCAGTTTGACTAGATTGTAGTTGTGATGGGCAATTGGTGCACCAAGGATCTCTACAAGAGCATTATGGATGGCACGCCCAGATCCTGCAAAGCATGGGAATATGAGAACAGATATCTTTTCCAAATCACATGCAATGATTTGGTTCATGTGAATCTTCATCTCAGTTTCAGCTTAGAGTTTATATCATTCAAGTTGCACAACTTGAAAAGGTTTTTGAGTTGTTTTGTAATTCTTTGAAGCTTAAAGTTCTAATTCTCCAGTTTGAAAATAGGGCGAAAATTTTATTTATTTCAAAGAAAAGGGAAAATATTTAGGAACGGTAGTACTTTCGGTTATTTGTAATTTAATTTAAGCTGTATTAGTTTGATGTGCGGAATATCGGATTTAGTGAGGGTTTCGTTTAGGTACTTACATATTGGACATTAGATGAGTGGGTGTGGGCAGTCAAGCTGACAGCATGAACGGGTGCCATCGCTTAGCAAACAGTAGTCAGCCAAAGAGAAAAACCATAACAGTTAGTTTGGGGACAAATTCGCCCCCACATGGATGTGTGTTTTTTATTATTCCTGCTATATTTTCATAGTTGAAGCTGTGACAGAACAGGGATATAGAAATTTTGAGGAGATTAAGGTATCAATGCTGGGCAATTATTTTTGCTTCTTGCGATGCATATATGTCATGCTTCGTGCATTGTCTCTGTTTGCCAATTCCATCTACTTGGTGCTGGTTCCTTTTCATGTGCTTTTACCTGTTATGTGAGTCTTTTTGTTTATGCTTGTGCTCAAATAACATCATGTATGTGATTTTCCAGCTTTTGATCTTTATTTTTGGTCCTACTTTACGCATAAAGTTAAAGGTATGCCTCCATATGGTTGCAGGGATGCACCTTCGCCCATGGAAACCGATGCCACTATCGTCTCGGAAATAGAGACTGCTAGTATTCCTCAAACAGACACCACCCATGTCCAGGAAACAGAGGCTGATATTCTCCCAGAAACGGATACTGCCATTATACCTAAAACAGAGCACGCTAATATCCCTGACACAGAGCACGGTATTATCCCTGACACAGAGCATGGTATTATCCCTGAAACAGAGCATGCTATCATCGCTGAAACAGAGCATGCTATCATTGCTGAAACAGAGCATGCTACCATCCCTGAAACAAATGATGCTACTATTCCTGAAACAGATGATGCTGTTATCCCAGAAACAGATACAGATTTTGTCCCTGATTCGGATATGGCTATTGTCCCTGCTACTCCTGCTACCCCTCTTGATGATGAGCAACCTGGTTCAGAGACACAGCCTAATAAGCGCAGAAGAAAGAAATCTATTGTTTGGGAACACTTCACCGTAGAGACTGTGGGTCCTGGACATACAAGGGCTTGCTGTAAGCAGTGCAAGAAGTCGTTTGCCTATATAACTGGCTCCAAGCTGGCAGGTACGAGCCACCTAAAACGGCACATTGCCCTGGGCATCTGTCCCGTTAGCCGTCAGAGGAATCAACTTCTTCCATATACACCGGGTTCCAAGTCTGCTGGTGCTTATGGAAGTGCAACTGATCCACCAAAACGTCGGTACAGGACGACACCTGCAATAACAAATGTACCCCTCGACCAAGAGCGATGCAGTCTTGAGATTGCCAAGATGATTATCATGCATGAGTATCCTCTACACATTGTTGAACATCCAGGTTTCATCGACTTTGTTCGGACTCTCAATCCCAATTACAATATGGTGAGCTTCAATACTGTTCAAGGTGATTGTGTAGCTATATACCTGAGGGAAAAGCAAAGACTGTTGAACCTCATCAGTACAATACCAGGAAGAGTCAATCTGACACTGGATCTTCGGACTTCAAACCAGAACCTAGGTTATGTTTTCTTGACTGGACACTTCATTGATAGTGATTGGAAGGTGCATCGCCACATTCTTAATGTTATAATGGTGCCTTATCCTGATTCAGATCATGCTTTTAATCAGGCTGTTGTGGCTTGCCTATCTGATTGGAATTTGGAAGGTAGGCTGTTCACCCTCACTGTTGATCAGGCTGTCTCCAGCGAAGCTGTTATTGCGAATCTGAGAGGTTTGACCTCAGTAAAGAATCCACTTTTGCTCAATGGCCAGATACTCGTTGGGAGTTGCTATGCGCATCTGTTAAGTGATCTTGCACAAGATGCTTTTGGGTCAATGGCAGATACCATTAAGAAAATCCATGATAGTGTGAAGTATGTGAAGACTTCAGAAGCTCACGAAGAGAAGTTTGATGAGCTTAAGCAACAACTTCAAGTACCTAGTACAAAGGACCTGCTGATTGATGACCAAACAAGGTGGGATACAACTTATCATATGCTTGTAGCTGCTTGTGAACTCAAGGAAGTATTTGCTTGTTTCGATGCGTCCGATCCTGATTATAAATTATCCCCTTCAATGGATGATTGGAAGCAAATAGAGACTCTCTGCTCTTATTTGAAGATTCTGTTTGATGCCGCAAATATATTGACTGGCCCTACTTACCCAACTGCCAGTACCTTCTTCCATGAAGTGTCTAAACTTCAGTTGGATCTCACACATGCTGCAACGAGCCAGGACCCATTTGTTAGCAACCTAATCAAGCCCTTACAAGAAAAATTTGACAAATATTGGAGGGGATGCTGCCTTATTTTGTCGGTTGCAGTAGTGATGGATCCAAGATTCAAGATGAAACTCGTAGAATTTAGTTTCTCTAGAATTTTTGGTGAGGATGCTGAAACATGGATTAGAATTGTTGATGATGGAATTCACGACCTCTTTCTTGATTATTTTGCACCTGTACTTCCTCTTCCGGAAGCTCCGATGGAGAATGGCACAGAGAGCATCATAAAAACAGAGCTGCCAGATGGAGGAATGCCTCAGGAAGGAGTGTCTCATGAAGAGCTGCCACATGATGGTACTGTCATCTCCTTCGGGGACGGACTCTCGGATTTTGATGTCTATATTTCAGAGATCTCCGGTGGCCAGCAAACGAAGTCCGAGTTAGATCAATATTTGGAGGAATCTCTTTTGCCGAGGGTACAAGACTTTGATTTATTGGGTTGGTGGAAATTAAATAACCTGAAGTACCCTATTCTTTCCAAGATGGCTGCTGATGTTTTGTCCATACCAATCTCGATAGTTGATCCTGATTCTATCTTTGACACCCAAAGCAGGAAGATTGACAGTTACCGCAGTTCTTTGCGTCCAGTTACACTCGAAGCTCTCGTTTGCGCTAAGAACTGGCTTCAGTCTGCATCATCCGAGACTTCTAGTGCATATATGAAAGCTGAAGTTTAGGTTTAGAATTTCAAATATTCTTGTCGACTTTTTTAGTTTAGTTTATCTTTGTGTGGATGCTGACTGGTGGATTCTTGACTTTCGCTCATATGTTAGTTCGGTCCCCCTTTCCAATCAAAGTAATCTTAGTATTTTAGCATTGTGCTTGCAATTTAAATATTCATTGTGTTTAATAGTGCAGCTAATTCAAGATCTGTTCAAAATAATATCCCTCGTTTTCGACTATTATGACCGTCTTCCACAGAAAGGCTGCATGTAAAGTTTTGCAGTTGGGCACACATGCTGTGATGCAGATGATATTGTCAACTACTGATTTTGATCATTCGGAATTTATATCCATAAATCTTGTCGACCTCCAAGATATGATCGGCCAAAGGAAGTATGGTTGCTCAACTATGAACTGCTAAATTCATGGCACATACTAGACTTGCCTTGTCAATTTGTCCTACATGAAGAACGAACGCCTCCAAATGAAGAGCAATTCTCCTCCGCCAAAAAACTTACTGGTTGCAATATGATGAGCCTTCATGTGTTTTGTGAGTAAGCATGCGTCACCCTAAAAGAATGGTTAGTAACCTTTTTTCTTTGCCCATGAGCTTAGTTCTCCCTTTTCATATCCAACTGGACTCATCAAGGACGGAGGGTCATTTAATTCCATCTTCTGCGTTGTTAGTCTGATGCATATGCGATTACTTATAACTAGGTTCTACTCTGTAAGTAATGAAAAGTGGGATTGCTTTGATGGCTCTCTCGATGTTACAGAGTAGCAAGTTACACTAGTTATGCAATGAGCAGGAGCTTCCCCACTCGTGTTTTTCTTGTCTCCAGCAATGTCCGAGTCTTCTTCAGTTTTGACGTATCAAGAACAGCTTCTTAGACTACAAGTAACGCCAAACTACCAGTGCCATCACAATCTGTGTAAAGCTCTTGTGCCTGAATAGCAGCAATAAGTTTAATATAAGGCCAAAAGACTTTCAGTCTGGTAAGTCATGAGCCATTCCAACTTGACTTACTAATTACCAAACTCCCGATTAGATAGTTAAAATCCCCTGGCTAGCGGTATCAGCAAAGCTTGTCCGTTGACTGATTTACTTCGACTTCAGAGCAAACCTGCTCAATTAGCAAGATCGAGGGAAAGGGTACCATTAAGCCATAAAAGAGACACCAGTTGATCAGCTTCATCACACATCCATTCCAGACACTCAAGGTAAGATTTAACACTCAAGGTGAGATTTGTCAGATGGAACCAAAAAAATTCAACCGGAAAAGGGAGGAAACAGGCAAAAACCTTAAGTTATGCATTTCAGCTGACTTTATAGAAGAAAAAAAATACACATGCTCTTCATAATTCTAACTCAACAAACAAAATTCTTCTAACTAATTATTCCAGGCAACATCTTGACTAGTTACATAAGAATGCAAATCAAATGCATCAACCCTTCAACCAGAGCTCACACTCCCATGTCCAATCATAGCTGTATGGCTTGTCACTTGATGAAACAATGCCCGTCTAATTCTTACTGGAGTCAAACTTTGGCCACTTAATCTCACCTGGAGGTTAAAACTGAAAAATGCACTTAAGGAATGAGCCATTATGATTCGCCACCTCCAAACATACCCATCATATCCTTGCCAGAACCCATTTGCTTCATCAAGTTCTGTAAACCACCCATGCCACCAATCTGCTTTAGCATCTGAGGTGGGAGAACTCTGCTCATGTGTTGTGCATTCATGTTTCGAGACCTCATATTCATATCACCCCTCGTTGGGATCTTAAGTCCCTTCATTTTGCTCCAAATCTTGGCAAGCCGCTTGTATTCTTCCAACATTTCCATAACTTCTCTGACTTGACGGCCAGAACCCCTTGCTATCCGCATGATTCTCGAATCATTCATCATCTTTGGATTTGAACTGTCTAGCTCTGGAACAAATCGAACTCGCTAAATCAGGCTCAGAGGCAAGGATTTGAACTTAAAACCTTCACTGAAGCCATAAGACAAAATAATAAACAGCGAATCTATGTATTACAGCATGACTTGCCTTCATTTGTCATTGAGTCCATCATGGTCATGTATCTTTTGATCTTTGCCTGGCTTTCTTTCTCTTGACCCTTTGGCATCAATTCTGAGCTGAACCCCGGTAGCATGGAAAAAACCTTGATTCAAAAGAATCAAACCATGAGCCTGGACCATTGACCGATCTTGACATGACACATGCTTGTGCATTCTCATGCAGGCATGAGAATGCACTTTGCATGAATTTCAAAATAAAAGCATGCGATGATAAGATAAAGCATCATATCCAATGATGGAAGAAATACAAACCTGGCCTATTGGACCCATTTTAAGAATGTTCTGAAACTGTTCATACATAATTCTCAAGGTAAAATTCCCTTCAGAAAGCTTTTGCAGAAGCTCAGGCTGTTGATCTTTAGGCACCACTTCATGAATTTTGTCCATAAACCCAGACCAGTCGCCCATACCTATGTGGAAAATAGTTTCCACCAAAATATTAAGCCACTAGAGAATGCAGCTGATGCTATCAAAAAGACGCATGGAAAGGAAGAACCCAAATGAAATGACCTACCTAATAGCCGGCTAACAAAAGGCTTGACATCAAACACTTCAAACTCATCCATATGCTCTCCAGTACCTATAAAGATCACAGGACTTTTCGTTGCTGCAACGCTGCACATGTAAACAAATAAACTCAGACCAAAGGAAGCTACGTATGCATTTTTATGTTCTGAAAGTATTAAGAAACGTTCGTCGGGTATAACTTATCCATGCTAGACTCCCAACTATTTTTTTTTCTCTATAAAGAATATTTCACCTTCAGTCCCATGAAAATCATAACCACTTTCAATTACAACCAGTAACTTTCACCTAAACTGACATATATTAACATAACCCATAAAGTATGAAGATCTAATGATTAGATTCCAATGAAGAATATAACCAACGATATTCATTCCCGAGCTATACTTGTGAATAGGATCATAGACCTTTAAAGAAACACATGCACACAACATATCTATGCGACTGCAAGCTAGCAGCAATCTACTCCGGAGACTCAATACTGGTTTGCAAACCTTTTGCACATTATTCCACTCTATTACCCCATTCAACTAGAAAAACACCTCAACGATGGATATTGTCAAGAGGGAAAATATGGGAAATGAAATGGTATCTCTGACTAAACCAAAATAAAACTTACGCACTAAGGGCACCACCTCCCTTTGCATGACCATCCATCTTAGTCACAATAACAGCCCCAACAGGAACACTTTGCTTGAATGCCTGTGCTTGATCAAATGCAGCTTGACCAATGCTACTGTCCATCACAAATACAATGAGATCTGGTTTCTGCAGCATATCATGCAACATGTTAAAATCTCAAAGAAGCAGAGATCCAATTGTAAATGCGCAAAAGGATCATAGGCTACCGTTGCTTCAGAAACTTGACGCATTTCTTCAAACAGAGCAGCCTCCTGCTTGTGACGCCCACTTGTGTCAACAATTATGAGATCGCAATTTTCCTTTTTAAATGTTTCCACACCTTCAACAGCAATTTTCACAGGATCCGATTCCGTGTAACTGTCACAGAACCGTATCATTTGATGGCCAAGAAATTGCATCGAAACATGACAGTCCTAGTCATTTTTTTGAGGACCTAGGTGTCTGCATACAGAATCAGATCAAAATGCAATGCACAAAAGAAAGTACCTTCCATAGAATGGTATTTTAGCTTTAGTGGCATTCTGCTTCAACTGATCAAAGGCACCAGCTCTAAAAGTATCAGCACAGACAAGAGCTGGCTTCCAACCTTTCTTTTGATGATAATAAGCATACTTGGTACATGTCGTGGTCTTACCCGATCCTGTCATAGTAACGCATACTTGAAAATTCTATCCACACATCAATGCATAAGCAGTATATAAAGCCTCCACACAAATTATAACCACTTGAATAGAATGCACGGATGCAACAAATGATAATCCATATACCAAGTAACTAAACAAACATCAACTCAAGTTAAAGGGGATCCTTATGTACCTTGTAAACCGACAAACATAATGACACTTGTCTTTGCTTTCTTAGGAGTAAAGGAAGGCTTCCCCGGATCCAACATGTTGCATAGCTCATTAAATATGGCCTGAAACAAAAGTATCCACAAGTGAACCACATGAATACTTCTTGATCACATTCAGTCGCATGAGAGACAGAAGTCTGACAAACAGTGCCAGTGGCAGATATTTCCCCAAAATAATGAAATATGACCAAACAGATCAAATAACACAATATACAAATCTCTGGGATATTCCACTTCTCACCATAACATGAAAAGGTACTTGGAATAGAGCTATGCTGAAAGCAAAGGCCATATCAATACTGAAAACAAGAACAAGCATTTACAGTCACATTAATGTCTTAATGAGCTAAAGTTCTTCCATGCGAGCTACCACCCAAAGTAACACATTATATCTGATCTCCATAGAGGAAATCAAAATTAACTACATATATCGAGGAAAATACGATGTCTCCAAATCAACGCTTCATATCAAGGCACTTTTTCAGAACAAGAGCCTATCAAATGGAAGTCCAAAACCCAAAACATCCTCAAAATTGACATGTTCCAATCATATAAAGATATAAATTACATATAATCCAATTTCAAACAAAAAAAACCTTAATCGCTATTGCTGATACACACAATGAAACATGTCGAATTTTCTAAGAACACTGAGCTTGCGGGGTACTGTCCACACAGGCATACCCATTACTCATATCATGAAGCATTTTCCTACGCAACACGGTTGAATATTTTCCAAATTCAATTCAAGACAAGCTTCTATATAAACTCGATCAAATTATACACAATCACTCAGCAAAAATTGATCGAAGCCCAGTCGAATTCAGACACAGCTATTAGATACCTCAAGCGGAAAATAAAATGAATTCCCAAAAAAAGAAAAACAAAAACAAAAACACATACCTGCTGTATGATCCGGCGCTTGTTGTGCCCGGCGGCGAGATCGTCGATGTTGACGATGCGCTTGATGTTGTTCTGCATGTTGCGGACGAGCTGGAACTGTACGTCGGCGTTGAGGAGGGCGCGGTTGATCTCGTTGAGGCAGTCGTTCAGGACCTTCTCGTCTATGATCGTCGCATTGCTCATCTGCTGTATCGCGCGGGTTATGGTCCCGCCTAACTGTGCCAACACCATCTTCGCTCGCGCAGCTGGGAAACGAGGAAGAAGGAGACGAAGACGAAGCCGATCGCGATGAAGAATCTGAGACTCTAGGGCCGGGGATTCGACAGAGAAAAATGGCGATTGAGAGGTTCTGATCTTTCAGAGATTCCTTTCTAGGGCTCGAGGAGGAGGAAGAAAATAGGATAAAGCGGAGTCTTGGTCAGTTACCTATCTATTAAGATAATTTATTTTAAGTATTTTTAATTGGAAATATAACGTAAGTGGTCCTTTGATTATGATCTAATGTATCATTTGATCTCTAAAATTTTAATATATTTAATATAATCTATTAATTTTAGCCTAATATATAATGTACTCCCGAACTTTTAATTTTGTTCGATTTAATCCTTAAAATTATATACGAAACTTGCTTTAGTGCTAGAATTTTCATTTGGATCATTTAAATACCTATTTGTTTGAAAAACGAATACTAAGTGCGAGCTTCAATATACTTAATTGAAAATCTGACGTGACCTTTTTTTTGTTAATATTTGAAGTTAATGTGGCTTTGTCAGAGGTTCAATTAGCCATAAACAAAAAGAGATGAAAGTTGAAAAAAAAATAACAAAAGTACAAGCTTAATTAGATTTTTTTTAAAAATAAAAAGCTCAAAATTCCAAAATAAAATTAAAATTTAAAAATTTAAATAAAATAAAATTATATTTAGAAATTTGCTAGAAACTATTTTTTAAAATACAAATTTTCTTTCATTTAAATTTAAAAATAGGCTTAAAAATTTAACATAAAAGACTAAAAAAAATTGAAGAAAGCGGGTGGGGAAGAAGGCGAGAATTTTTTTGAAAAATCATTTTTAAAAAGTAATTTTTTTTTATCTTTTTAAAGAATTAAAAATATTTTAAAAATTCTCCATTTTTAATTATTTTTTAATTTCTTTAAATTTTTAATCCCCCCATTTTAATTTTTTTAATTTAATCTTTTTTAAATTTATTCTAAAATTTTTATTTTAATAAAGAATTTTTTTGCAAATTTTTAAATCTAATTTTTATTTTTTAATTTGATAAGTGCACGTGGACTTAATTTTTTCAAAATAATGTCACTTTATATTAGAATTTAATTGTAAATGCCACGTATTAATTTTGGCTAGGATATCACGTCGGACGCACTTAAGTAGTCTTTTTTTTTTCCCTTCGATTTAATAATTAAGTGATATGGCGAAAACTTTTGACACTAAAATCAGCACCGTACACAACTTTTAGTACTTTCGGTGTTCTTCTCACGCAACAAAATATCATCGACGTACAACTCTACCCAAATTTTGCATGGGCGGCGCAAGCATTTGTGGAGACAAACTCATTAGGCCAATCATCGGACGAACTGCAAATTAGGGTTTCTCAATTGAACGAACATTCTCGAGCGGGCACGATCTATGCACAGGAGATTGCAATCCCCATGATAAAGCTCACCGAAACAAATCACAGGGGACTCGTTGTTGCAGCACTTGAGATTTGTGGTTTATGGTAAAAGAGTGGAAAGCGTAATATGTTCACATTACCAAATGAAGAGCACCAGCCTTCCCTTATGTTATAGACTTATAGGGTGAGAGGTAATCAGGTTTAGTTACAATTAACCAAATCTCAAATATACGAGCGAAGTAATGGAAGGAGGGGGACTATGCTCGGAATACCGTCTTTACTTACTCTCTAGGGTTCTCTCCTCTCCCTCTCATTTTCACACGGCCTCCGTGGAAGGGAGGGTTTTAAGCTAAATCTTTCCTTTTTCTCTCTTGTTTGCTTTTTCTTTGGCTGATTTTTCATTTTTTGTTTTTCTTTCCATTTCGAGGAACTTTTATCTTCCGATTTAGTCTAGATTCGAAAGTTTCTCTTCCGTTTTGGGGAGGTTTCTACTTAATCTAGTCTTAGATTTGAGGATTTTTGCGTGTGTGATTTCAGACTTTCACTTCGCTTAGGTTTCGTTTGGTGTGCAAGTCTGACTTCGAAGGAAATCAGAAGAGTTTCGTGAGTGTTTCACTCTCGCATGCATTAGATCTGTGCTTATTCGGTTTTGCTACTCTAAACGGCGATGATGTTGGGGATGCCGAAATAGTTGGCAATCTCGATGTGTGTTCATTACTAAAGATTGTTGAGAGTGCGCAGCAAAAATTGCCAAGAGCAAGCCTAAGTCCAACCCCGTAAAGATATCTAATTAATATATTAACTGCTCCTTACTAAACCATTTGTCTTTGCCACATTGCATCTCAACAATCTCTCAGTCACATGTGAGTTTTAGTTTTGTCGAGAGCGCGTAGCAAAAGTCCAATATATTTATCTGGGGAAATCGTTAAGAGGGAACCCAAAATCGAGTTTGTCAACTTATCAAATTGGACTTAGTTCACTTAAAAGCTTAAACGAATAAATTATGGATTAATTAGGATATATATATTAATCGATCAATACTACATCCATATTTTTATGTGAAGCTTCTCTAACACAACCCATACATATATTTCAACACGTTCCTCGGGGGAATTGATGGGGGTAAAATTGGCACTGGGATTAATCCAAAGACTCAAGTATTTTCTTTTAGGAGGATTGAGAGATTGACACGTTGAATATTGTGTTGGGATAAAGCGTAAATGGATTGCCACGTGAGATGTCTAGGTGGAATTCTTCGGATGATCTTCAGTTGAACTCGTTGCAGGATTTTGTACTTCTGGTTTCTTCGCTCTGTATAACATTTGTATACTTACTGAGTAATGCTGTCGATCTACTTGCTAGGAATGAACATGTTCATGGTTTCTCAACAGTTGATGTTCTCATATTGGTAATAATTTAAGTGCAAGTAGCGTCCCATAAAGATTAGTCCCTTTCATATCCAATTGGGCTCATCGACGAGGGAGGGTCACTTGATTCAATCTTCTGCATTGTTAAGACTGATGCCGATGATGCAACATACGACTACATATAAGTAGGTTCTGCTCCGTCGTAATGAGAGTGGGATTGCTTCAATGGCTCTCTCAAAGTTACAGATTATCATCAAGTTACAGAGAGTGGGAGTCTTCTTCAGTTTTGATGTATCAAGAACAGCTTCTTGGACTCGTTATTGTAGGAACCAAATAAAAATGAATGAGGAATTTTGCGGAAGCTTGGAGGATTTAATTTGGAGAGAATAACAAAAATGCAAATGAGAGAGCAATACTACAAAATACCTTTGCCAAGGTTTTACACAAATAAAATCAAGCTTTGCTCTAAGCTTGTTCTTACAAGAACTCTCTCTCTCTCTATTTCTTCTCCTCCTTGATATAAAACTTACAAGAAAACCACACATATTTATAGCCAATTCTATACCTAATTTTTGCCAAACTTAAATGTCTTTATTTGACTACACTTAATTTTATCAAATTCAAGCACACCTAAGTTGTCCATTTTTGACAATCAATAGTCAAAAATTGAGGCTTAAGCACACCTAAGTTGTCCATTAATAGTCAAAAATTGAGGCTTCTTCTTTTTTTGACTTTCTTCCAAATTTTATTTTAATATTTTCAATAGCCTCCCTTAAAATTGATTTTGGAAGTTCATAACACCAAGCATCGTCTTCAATCTTTCGAACAAATCAGCCTTCAATGGTTTTGTCAGAATATCTGCAATCTGGTCTTCTGATCTGCAGAAATTAAGTTCAATTTCACCATCTTTGACTTGCTCACGAATATAGTGATACTTAATGTCGATGTGCTTGCTCCTGCCATGAAATACAGGATTCTTGGCTAATGCAATAGCCGACTTATTGTCACACATCAATTTAGTAGGACCTGCTTGTTCATGCATCAATTCACGCAGTATCCATCGAAGCCATATTGCCTGACAAGCCCCTGAAGCTAATGCCATGTATTCTGCTTCAGCTGTCGAGAGTGCAACAACCTGCTGTTTTTTCGAAGACCAAGAAATTACTCCTGATCCAAGAAAGAAAGCATACCCTGAAGTACTCTTTCGAGTCTCAGTATCACCTGCCCAATCACTATCTGTATACCCCAACAGATCAAAGTTGTCAGTATAAGAATATAAAATTCCATGATCACGAGTTCCACTGACATACCGCAAAATTCTTTTTGCCGCCTGTAAATGTGATTGGTATGGTTTCTCCATGAACCTGCTAATAATTCCCACTCCATAGGTAATATCTGGTCTTGTAGAAGCCAAATATCTTAAACTGCCAACAATGCTTTTGAAATAAGTATGATTTACCAATTCACCGGTTCCTTCTTTCTTCAGCTCCAAACGTTCAATTACGGGAGTTCGAATTGGTTTGAGCGATTCCATTTTTAATCGCTTCAGAATATCATTAGCATATTTCTGCTGTGAAATAAATATGCCATTATCTATCTGCTTCACTTCAAGCCCAAGAAAATAGGACATCAATCCTAAATCAGTCATCTCGAACTGGCTAGTCATAGCCTCCCTGAATTCTGAAAACATTTTTTCACAGCTGCCTGTAAATATCAAGTCATCAACATAAAGGCACACAATTATTATGTCACCGTTAGTATTTGACTTGATATACAGTGTATGCTCATACGGGCACTTTTGAAAATCACGCTCTAACAGGTATGTGTCGATACGTGTGTACCAAGCACGAGGTGCCTGTTTTAGCCCATACAAAGCCTTCTTCAGTTTGTAAACTTGATTTTCATGCCCTTTCTCATAACCCTGTGGTTGCTCCACGTAGACTTCCTCTTCAAGAACACCATTGAGGAATGCTGATTTCACATCCATTTGATGGATCTTCCAATGATTTTGAGCTGCAAGTGCTAAGATCATCCGGATGGTATCCATCCGAGCCACTGGTGCAAATACTTCAAAATAATCAATACCTGGCTTTTGCTTGTAGCCCTTTACAACCAGTCTGGCCTTGTAACGGTCCACCTGACCATTGGGTTGGTACTTCGTCTTGTACACCCACTTGACACCAATGGGTTTCTTACCAGGTGGTAAAGAAGTTAGCACCCATGTGTCATTCTTCTCAATGGAGTGAATCTCTTCATCCATTGCATGAATCCACCTTTCATCTGCAGCTGCTTCATCATAGGTTACAGGATCACATTCAGCAAACAAACAAAAGTTTACCAATGTTTCATCAGTGATTCCGTTATTATCACTGCCATCGCCTCCTGTGACCACGTAATCCCTGAATTTTGCTGGCGTCTCCCTCAGTCGTTGTGAACGACGTAGTGGTGGTTCTGAAGCTGCTGTTGGTGAAGATGTACCACTAGTTGAAGATGATGGAGGCTCTTCTATTTCTTTCTCCAATGGTTCATCTTCGATGGTGATGCTTTTCTGGTTACCTTTTTGGTTCCAGTCCCAAGCTTCATCTTCAAAAACTGGACATCCCTGCTGATAATTACCTTTTCAGTGACTGGGTTATACAGCTTATAACCTTTAGTTGTGTCACTATAGCCAATGAAGATGCACTTCTCGCTTTTGTCATCCAACTTTTTTCTTCGTTCATCTGGTATATGGGGATATGCCACGCACCCAAATACTCGTAGAAACGAAACATCTGGCTTGTTGCCGCTCCAAGCCTCTTCTGGGGTTCTTCCAAGAACACTCCTTGTTGGACACCTGTTTAGTACAAATACAGCACAAGCAACCGCTTCTGCCCAAAAATTCTTAGGCAAATTTTTGGCTTTTAACATACTTCTTGCCATTTCAAAAATTGTCATGTTCTTTTTTTCTGCTATACCATTTTGCTGAGGTGTATAGCTGGCAGTCAACTGACGTTTTACTCCATGAATTTTACAAATTTGTCAAATTCATTTGAGGTAAATTCTCCTCCTCTATCCGATCTCAACGTCTTCAGATTAAAGCCACTATGTTTTTCAACATAGACTTTAAATTCTTTGAACTTGGCAAATGCTTCATATTTTTCTTTCAAGAAATATACCCAAGTTTTTCTGGTAAAATCATCAACAAAAATCAGCATGTACCTTTTTTGTCCGACTGATTCAACCTCAATAGGGCCACATATATCTGTATGTACCAGCTCCAAAAGTTGATTTGCTCTTCTGGCTTTCCCTACTGGAAATGATTCTCGATGTTGTTTTCCAACGAGACATCCTTCGCATGGACGATCTGGACATTCGATTAAAGGCATGCCGGTCACCATCCTTTTCTGAACCAGTAGTTTTAGTCCACGAAAATTTAGATGACCGTATCGAAGATGCCACAGCCAGTTGTTGTCTTTCATCATCGCTTGAAAACTGAAGAGATTCTTCGTCTGAAGAGTCATGGGAAACATCCGGTTCTTTGTCATTTGCACCGTTGTGATCAACTTGTTGTTGACACCTATGATGGTGCAAATTCCATTTTCAATGTGAACTTTGTGGCCTTTTTCGGAAAGTTGCCCAACACTTAGCAAATTCCAAAAAAGTCCTGGCACAAAGTAAACATCTGCAATAGCAACATTAGTACCATCTTTTGACTTGATATTAATGTTACCTTTGCCCATCACGGGAATTTTTGATTTATTCCCGAAGTTGACTTCACCACGACTCGTCTCATCCAATTGCGAGAATAATTCCTTCCGGCCAGTCATATGATTGCTGCAACCAGTATCTAGATACCATATGTTGGTATCTACAGTGCTTGAGTCATCCTTCTTACATGCTAGCACTATGTATTCTTCAGCATCAGTGGTATGTGCGTGCTCCGCCTGCTCGTACGTCGCCTTTGCATGGCATTCGGATTTGTAATGTCCGAACTTGTTGCACTTAAAACACTTGACTTTTGATTTGTCACGTGTTTTAAATTTCCCGGTGAAATTGGAATTTCCACCTCTTCCTTGGCCTCCTCCGCGACCTCGACCTCCTTGATAGCTTCCTCGATTTGATGGAGCGATACGACTTTGCAAAGCTTGCTCGGGATATGAACTGACGGACTTCTGATTCATTCTTTGCTCATGCGAGCATAATGAACCCATCAACCGCTCCAACGTCATAGTTGATATATCTTGGCCTTCTTCGATTGCCGCAACAACGTAGTCAAATCTTTCAGTCAAAGACCTCAAGATTTTTTCTACGACTCGTACATCTTGGAGTGTTTCACCATTAACCCTCAATTGGTTAACGATGTTTTGTACACGATCAAAATACAAAGAGATAGATTCAGAATCATTCATGCGTAAAGACTCAAAATCACCTCGAAGTGTTTGAAGCCGAACTCTTCGAACACGATCGTCGCCCTTGTAGGATTTTTGCAAAATATCCCACGCTGCTTTTGCGGTCTCGGCATTCGATATTTTTTCAAATATCGTCTCCTCCACGGCTTGAAAGATCGCATATAATGCTTTCTGATCTTTTTTCCGGGATTCCACCAATGAATCCTTCTCCTCCTTTCTCATGGCATTGAATTCTTCGTTATTAGCTACTTCGATGTAGCCATTCTCCACCAGGTTCCACAAATCTTGCGATTTGAACAAAACCTTCATCTGGACGGACCAGTTGTTGAAATTCTTTCCTTTCAACTTTGGAAGTTGAAATTGAACGGAACTTGTGGACGCCATAACTTGGCTCTGATACCAAATGTAGGAACCAAATAAAAAGGAAGGAGGAATTTTGCGGAAGCTTGGAGGATTTAATTTGGAGAGAATAACAAAAATGCAAATGAGAGAGCAATACTACAAAATACCTTTGCCAAGGTTTTACACAAATAAAATCAAGCTTTGCTCTAAGCTTGTTCTTACAAGAACTCTCTCTCTCTCTCTATTTCTTCTCCTCCTTGATATAAAACTTACAAGAAAACCACACATATTTATAGCCAATTCTATACCTAATTTTTGCCAAACTTAAATGTCTTTATTTGACTACACTTAATTTTATCAAATTCAAGCACACCTAAGTTGTCCATTTTTGACAATCAATAGTCAAAAATTGAGGCTTAAGCACACCTAAGTTGTCCATTAATAGTCAAAAATTGAGGCTTCTTCTTTTTTTGACTTTCTTCCAAATTTTATTTTAATATTTTCAATAGTTATTTACTGCCTTTCTGGCAACAACGCGGTGTCTGGTGACGGATCTACTTCACCTTCGGAGCAAACCTGCCAAATTAGCAAGATATCCATTACAGACACTCCAAGGTAAGACTTGTCAGATGGCACCAAGAAATTCACCTCAAATGGGAGGGAAGACGGCAAAAAACTTCAGTTGTGCATCTCAGCTGACTTATTGAAAAAAAAGAGTGTCTTCCATAATCCTGACTCAAAAAACAGAAATCCTGTGACTAACATGAGAAATACGAAACAAATGCATCAATCCTTCCACCGGAACTCGCTCTTCCATGTCCAATCATAGCTGCATGGCTTGTCAATTGACGAGACAATGCCCGTCTAATTCTTACTGGAGTCAAACTGCGGCCACTTGATTGCGCACGGAGGTTAAAACTGAAAAATGCACTTAACAAATCGGCCATTATGAATTGCCAGCTCCGAACAAACCCAGCATATCATTGGCAGAACCCATGCGCTTCATCAAGTTCTGTAAACCACCCATGCCGCCAATCTGTTTCAGGATCTGAGGTGGGAGAACTCTGCTCATTTGTTCTGCATTCATGTCTCGAGACCGCATATTCATATCAACCCTCGTCGGGATCTTACGTCCCTTCTTTTTGCTCCAATTCTTGGCAAGCAGCTTATACTTTTCCAACATTTCCATAACTTCTCTGACCTGGCGACCAGAACCCCTTGCTATCCGCATGATTCTGGAGTCATTCATGATCTTTGGATTTGAACTGTCTAGCTCTGGAACAAATCGAACTTGTTTAATCAGGCTCAGAGGCAAGGATTTGAATTAAAAACATTCACCGCAGCCATAAGACAAAATAATAAACAGCTAAACTATATAGTACAGCATGACTTGCCTTCGTTTGTCATTGAGTCCATCATGGTCGTGTATCTTTTGATCTTCGTCGGGCTTTCTTTCTCTTGACCCTTTGGCATCAATTCTGAAATGAACCCCGGTAGCATGGAGTGAACCTTGATTCAAGAGAACCAAACCATTAGCCCGGATCATCGACTGATCTTGACATGGCACATGCTTGTGCATTCTCATTCATGCATGAGTATTCTCTATACACGAATCTCAAAATATAAGCATGCGATGATAAGATGAAGCATTATATCCAATGATGGAAGAAATACAAACCTGACCTAATGGACCCATTTTAACAATTAACTGATACATTTCATACATCATTCTCAAGGTAAAGTTCCCTTCAGAAATCTTTTGCAGAAGCTCATGCAATTGATCTTTAGGCACCACTTCGTGAATTTTGTCCATAAACCCAGACCAGTCGCCCATACCTATGAGGAAAAATTGTTTCCACCAAAATATTGAACCACTAACGAATGCTTGACGCATTGATAGGCAAAACATAAAGGAAATTACCTACCTAATAGCCGACTTACAAAAGGCTTAACATCAAACACTTCAAACTCATCCATATGTTCTCCAGTACCTATAAAGATCACAGGACTTTTCGTTGCTGCAACACTGCACATGTAAACAAATAAAATTCAGACCAAAGGGACATACATATGCATTTTTATGTTCCGAAAGTATCATAAGTTTAAGTAACCTTCGACGGGGTACAACTTATCCAAGCTGGATTCACAACTAGTTTTTTGTCCTATAGAAAATATTTCACCACTGGTCCCATGAAAATAATAATCACTTTCAAATTGCAACACGTATAAATGTTCCCTTATGTGATCTTTCACCTAAACCAACATTTATTCATATAACCCATAAAGTAAGAAGATCTAACAATTAGAATCGAAGGAAGAATATAACCAGTGATATCCATTCCTGATGGTATGATATACTTCAGAATAGGATCATAGCTGCCACCATTTAAAGAAACACACACACAACATACATATGCAACTGCAAGCTCGCAGTAATCTACTACAAAGACTCATATTGCAACCGTTTGCAAATATTTTGTACATTAATCCACTCTATTACCCCATTCAAATACTAGAAAACCACTTCAATGATAGTGACTGTGAAGAGGAAAAATATGGGAAATGAAATGGTATGTCTCTGACTTAACCGAAATAACACTTACGCACTCAAAGCACCACCACCCTTTGCATGACCATCCATCTTAGTCACAATAACAGCCCCAACAGGAACACTTTGCTTGAATGCCTGTGCTTGATTAAATGCAGCTTGACCAATGCTACTGTCCATAACAAATACGATGAGATCTGGTTTCTGCAGCATAACATGCACCATGTTAAAATCTCAAAGAAGCAGAGATGCAATTGTAAATTTGCAAAAGGATCATATGCTACTGTTGCTTCAGAAACTTGACGCATTTCTTCAAAAAGAGCAGCCTCCTGCTTGTGACGCCCACTTGTGTCGACAATTATGAGATCGCAATTTTCCTTTGTAAATGTTTCCACACCTTCAACAGCAATTTTCAAAGGATCTGATTCCGTGTAACTGTCACAGAACACGTATCATTTGATGGCAAGAAGTTGCATCGAAACACGACACTCCCGAATGTTCACTTCCGTGAGCCCACTCGGGAGTAAATGAAGGATAGACTAATCAACATGAGAAAGAATTTATGCATGATGAAAACATGTGCACTTGGAGACCTTAGGTTTACTTTTTGTGAAATCTGAGAGTCCTAGTCATTTTGTTTGGAGAACTAGGTGTTTGCATACAGGAGCAGATCAATATGCAATGCACGAGAGAAAGTACCTTCCATAAAATGGAATTTTAGCTTTAGTGGCATTCTGCTTCAACTGATCAAAGGCACCAGCTCTAAAAGTATCAGCACAGACAAGA
Source organism: Psidium guajava (assembly GCA_016432845.1). Classification (NCBI taxonomy): domain Eukaryota; kingdom Viridiplantae; phylum Streptophyta; class Magnoliopsida; order Myrtales; family Myrtaceae; genus Psidium; species Psidium guajava. The sequence continues at coordinate 16,175,109 of CM028226.1, read as the reverse complement.
GCCGGCTTCCAACCTTTCTTTTGATGATAATATGCATACTTGGCACACGTCGTGGTCTTGCCCGATCCTGTCGTAATAACGCATACTTGAAAATAAGCAGTATATAAAGCATCCAAAAGAATTGAAACCACTGGAAGAGAATGCTTGGATGCAACAAAGCATAATCTATATGCAAAGTAACTAAATTCACGAACATAAACTCAAAGTGAAAGGAGATCTTTAATCACCTTGTAAACCGACAAACATAATGACACTCGTCTTTCCTTTCTCAGGAGTAAAGGAAGGCTTCCCCGGATCCAACATGTTGCATAGCTCATTAAATATGGCCTGAAACAAAAGTGACCACAAGTGAACCGCATGAGTACTTCTTGATTGTATTCAGTCTCGTGAGAGAAATAAAGGGCAGATAACATAATGTACACTTCTCCGGGATATTCCACCTATTCCCAAAACACAGGATAGTATTTGGAATACAGCTATGCTGAAAGCAAAGATTATGATCAATACTAAATAAAATAAGAACAAGCATTTACAGTCACATTAATGTCTTAATGAGCTTAAGTTCTTCCACATGAGATGCCACCCAAAGTAACGCATTACATTTTACCTCCATATAGCAAATCAAAATTAACTACAAATCTAGAAAGGAAAATAGGACGACGCTTCCTAAGTAAGCCTTCATATCAAAGCATTTTTTTTTTTTTTTTGAATGAGTGCCTATCAAATTGGAGTCCAAAATCCAAAACATCCTCAAACTTGAAAAATTCCAATCAAATAAAGAAATAAAATAAAGGTAGCCACTATTTCATCCTCTCCCTTTGCTTCTGCACGCCCTTAACACGTGAAATGACAAAACAACCCCCATGTGGGTCCCACAGACCCCACTTCTTCGTTACACGCTTTTTACCAGCGTAATCGCTGCCTCTCTATCCTCCTAAGACGCTTGTCCTTGAAGCGCTCATCATACTCGCCGACGCCTGCTTCGCCATCCTCGCGACATTCTCCGCCTCGCGATCATCGTCCCGCGTCCCTGGGGTTAGCTTCTTCAGCAAGCACCAGAAGGAGCCGCCCTTCCTCAGGGGCGAGGGCCATGGTGACTTCGTCTTCGACTTCGACTTGAATCGAAATAATCCGCCGGTGAAGAGACTGGATCGTACTTCGTGGTGGATTTCCAACACCATTTCCCTGCTAATCCTCCAGCTTCAGCTTCCAGTTTAAGCCGAGTCTCTTCGTCGAGCGGCGACTCCATCTTGCGAGCCCGGTTTCGGTTTTGGAGAGAGCGTAGGATTTGAGGTTGCCGGGACACGAGGTCGGAGGGCAAGAGGGAGCCGTCGGCGGTGAAGGCGAAGGCGAAGCAATTGACGGCGGCGATTTGCTCGAGGACGCAGAGGTCCTTGGTCTGGGAAATGAGGTCGGACTTGTCGTTGTCGGGAAAGGTAGGAGGAATTGGCCACGACATTCTTTCTTCTTCTTCTGGGTTTGATTTGGGTTTGTGATGTTTAACCGTGATTTCTGATTTGTGATTGTGGTTGTGAGGGTTTCGTGAGGTTTTTGCAGAGTTTTTTTTCACACTGGCTCTGCATTTGCTCCATCAATGCGAGCGGTTGGTGAAGAGAATTGTTCTAGACCGCGAGCTTCCCATAGACTTCCCACAACTCATCGATCGATCCACGCGAGTGTCTCAGCTTTGGAGCACGGAGCCGTGCAGATTGCTGAATCACACGGTGAAACATGTCGAATTTTCTAATAACACCGAGCTCAATTCAATCCAAGCCAAGCTTCCCCACCAAATCATACGCAGTTATTCAGCCAAAAAAAAAAATTTGTAATCAAAGCGCGGGCGAATTCCACGTACCTGCTGGATGATCCTGCGCTTGTCGTGCCCGGCGGCGAGGTCGTCGATGCTGACGATGCGCTTGACGTTGCTCTGCATGTCGCGGACGAACTGGAACTGGACGTCGGCGGCGAGGAGGGCGCGGTTGATCTCGTTGAGGCAGTCGTTGAGGACCTTCTCGTCTATGACCGTCGCATTGCTCATCTGCTGCATCGCGCGGGCTATGGTCCCGCCTAACTGCGCCAACACCATCTTCGCTCGCTCGAGCACCCGAGAAACGAGGACGAAGGAGACGAACGGGGAGCCGATCGCGATGAACGATCTGAGACCCTAGGGCTGGAGGAATTCGATAGCGGAATCACGATTGTGAGAGTATCTGATCTCTCAGATATATATATACCTTTTGAATCAGCAAACACACTTTATTGTATCTACCGTAGCACATTCAATTCAAATGTCTTTTTAACACAAAAAAATCTCAAACTTGTGCCAGACACATTTACCCAAAATTTTTTTTTTTTGCCGAGATACCAAAATCTCCAAATTTATATCTATCGTTCTTGTGACATATTTATAACAAATTATTTTTTTTTTGTTATCTCAAGAGCTCTAAATTTTGAAATAAACGCATCGCACGGATACAAATTTAATGTTTTTGATGCTACAAAATGAAATTTGAGGTAAATGTATCGTAGTAGTACAAGTTTTGGATAGATGTGTTCATGGAGGCGCAAGTTTGGAATTTTTTTATTTCAATAAAAAAAATTTGAAGTAAATATTTTACAGTAAATATATTTTTGGCAACCTATTTAAAAAGATAACTGAATATGTTATTATAAGAGAGATAATCATTATCTATAAATACCTAGAAAATGGGATAGACCGGAGTTTTGATAATCCATAAAGATGATTTGTTTCTAAATTAAATCATAAGGAGACGACGCTTGATTGTTATCTATGAATATAATTCGTTTCTAATGAAATCATGGGAAGAAGAATGCGTCGTTCGGGTTCCAATCGATCGTGGGGGGATTTTCCTCAGGAGCGGTTTTAGTTGATGGGCCTCAAACGGGGCTACGTTTTGGGCTCAAGTCGGAATGGATTGGAGACTTAATATGTCATTTGGGCCTATGCTCTTGAGCATGAATAAGGCAAAAGGCAATGAAATTCAGATTGTTGTCGGCTGCATTCGAAGCAAGTTTTCCGTTCGCGTGAAGAATTCATCATCGTTATCCATCGTCCGACCTTGCACGTTCTTTCAACGAGATCGATGGCTCTAACCCTGAAATTCAAATTATTAAAATTGACGGCAGGCGCTTTAGAACTTTACGAACTTGGAGCAGCGGAACGTGACGACGACGGAGGCGAAGGCGATGCGGAAAATCCCCGTGCATGTGCGTACGCCCAGTGGAGTGACTAATAAACGACCGATTCATCAACGGATCATGCCTGTTAGGTCGGGTTCATCCCATACATCCAGCTAAAGTAAAGAATGTACCTGTCCAAATCGGAGTCCAAACAGTAAACCAAATTTCATTATGTCGTGTTAAAATCAATGATTTATAGAAAGACTGAAACAACCCTACGTAGGACATAAAAGTTGCGGTGTACCCACAAGATTTTCATAATAATCACATTTACGAAATCCTTTCCATAGCCTAATGGGCAAATTTAGTGGCTTGCATTGCAACTACGGCCAAAAAAACCGGGTCCAAAACCCACCCTTCAAATCGTATTGGATGATTAGGTTATAAATGAGTTGCTTAAAATTTTGAAGACAGATTCAAATAGGTCAGGAAAAAAATTTAAGTTTCTAACTGCATGTGGTTCTTAATGAAGTGAAAACCAATCTATTGCAGGCTCATTTTCATTGCAGCACGATTAAAAGCCTAGCCTTCTCTCCCTATCTGTCGTCGCTCTTTCCTATCTTTCTTTCATTCTGGTTTTTGAATTCCCGCTATTGTTTATCAATAACTGTTGACGTGAGTAAGGAATTTAAAATTCAGGTCTGCTAGTTGATTTCGGGCAAATATGATTCGAATCAAAATTTCCCTTCTTTTCTCTTTTAATTTTTTTTTCCTCTTTGTTCGCTTATCTCATCTTTTTGGCGCTTTCTCAAGAGCTTAGATCACGTGCGAATTCCTTTTTAGAGCTGTTTGCCAAACTTGATTAAATTATGGAATGGGAGGACGAGCAATCGAGCATTTTAATTGACCTGCTCATCGCCTCGAACAAGGCCCGCCACTCTTCTCCTCATCGCCACCTTCAGGCCCACCGGACCCGTTGCCACAGGTGCTCTTGTTCGTCAACGCGGCGCTCGCCCACAGTCCAGCCCGAGCATCTGAGTTCCCTCACCAACTCGACGAGCCAGTCCATAGAGTCACCCATTGTTCGAAGGCCATAATTCATGAAGAAAAATTGGTAAAACATGAAACCGTGTTAGGTGGAATATAAGTTGAGTTTGGATCAAGTTGGCCATGGATTTCGACCTGATCCAAACCCAACTTGACCCGATCACTTGATGGGCCTACATCTAACCAAATACTGAACATCAGGATGATGACGTGTTTTTAAGGGTGCACGTGATAGCACTTTTAGAAGTGAATTTCTGCTCCAAAAGTGTTTCTGGCAGAGAAATCCATTTGGTAATATAACTTCTGAAGTAGAAATCCGTTTGGTAAAAAATTTTACTTTTGGAAGAAACTTCTACTTTTGAAGTGAATTTTTACTTTTAAAGTTATTTTTCTTCCAATTTGAAAAGTTAAAAAAAAACTACTTCTTCGACCAAAAAAAAAATTCAAGAAGTATTTCTGACCTCACTCTTTTTTGGACTAGCCCACCTCTGTTGACCTTTACAACCACTCACCATGGACCACTGTCCACCGTCGCCCATGAACACTACCAGCCATCACCCCTCAGCACCAATCACCAACACCACTAGCCGCCACCCATCACTAACCTCCACCAGTCGCCGTCCACACTCATCGCCGACCATCGCCCACCGCCGATCTCCCCCCGTTGCCACGTATGACCATCACCAACCGTCGATCACCACGTTGCCGACCAATGCCCATCACTGCTTGTAACCATCGTCATCCGTTAATCATTGTCGGTCGTTGCTGACCACCGCCGGTCGCCACCGACCATTGCCGGTCACCACCACCGTCGACTACTGCACGCCGATGACCATTGCCCATCGCCAACCTCCTTTGACCACCATCGACTACCACCTCCTGCTGCCAACTGTTGACCACTTTGTCACTTACCGCCTTAATCTACCATCGATCTCTGCCGGTCATTGCTGTCTCTGGTCGTTGGAGTATTTAAAAATAAATAATAGTTTAATAATAAAAATTATTTTTTAAAAAATGTTTAAAACTGAAGTAGAAATTTTTCTGCTGCTGACAATAATTTTTATATAATATTTTGTGTTAATAATGTTTCAGAAATATAAATTTGCAATCGTTACCAAATGAATTTTTCTAATCAAAAATCAACTTCTGAAACATAAGTAAAAAAATCAACTTCTACCTCTGAATAGAAGTAGAAAAATCAACTTTTAGTTAGAAGTTGATTTGTAAAGCAAAAGTGTTACCATGCGCACCCTAAGGGACTTTGTTGATAACTTGAACAAATTGCAATCAGAAGACAAGAAGTGGGCCTCACTGACGGTACGTTTTCGGAAGGAATATGACGAAAATAGAAATGGAATAATTAGGATTTCAACTTCTGTTTTCGGCTTATTAGTGAGCAACGACAAAATGGATATGACAATTCCTTTTCCTCCATTTGCAAAAATTATGGAATGGAAAGAAAATGCTTTGAAATGTAAAAGTAACATCAGGGTTACTGGTAGCAATAACGTGCAAGATACCAATTTTAATAACCAAAAGTAAGAATATTACTTCCATCTACCTTTTTTTTTCCTTCGGTCAAAGCTTCCATCTAGGGACAACGGGGTTTTTCTTTCTATATAATACGAACTTCTGCCAAGAAAACTTCGAAATCTTCTATCTCAAGACGGGTCATACAGTTAACAAAGAAATTAACACAGCCAGTTAAGCATAACTCCATTGATTACTTAAGGGTAGGTTACAAGCAGATTTCAGACAACAAACACAATCAAAGAAATGAACCCCGACATCAATATTGAGCCCTATTGGATAATTCTTTGAGCCAACTTCACCTTCATACAACACCACCTCATCTTATGATATGAAGCAAAACTGAAAGACTACTAAGAACAGAAAGGGGGAATGTGCAAGACGGGTCATGCAGAACTCCTGCCCGCACTGTCCTCCTTTCCTATCTTCTCATAGATAGAAAGAGACTTAACTTCCAGTCGCTCTATAATGTATAGAGGACATTTATCACTGCGGATGAGACATCTGGTCGGTGTAAACCGTTGCAGTAGAATGATCCAAAATCAATAGACATCAGGAGGATAACTTCCAGGGAAAGAGTTGCTTTGCTGGGCCTGTCTCAAATGCATAGACAAGGCATAGTTGTTGACCTGGCAATACAGCAAACAGAAAATGTGTAAAATTTCTCAATTCTAGGCACAGACATATTCACAATTATTGGATTTCAATCCCCAAATTTCCACAAAGAACTGTTTTCTATTTTATTCAGGCACTCTATAGTGAAGACATAGCTACTTCCAACAACTTTTTTTTTGGTAAAGTACTTCCAACGACTTTTAACACTACAGAGACCAAAAATGCATATCTAATGCTGTGAATTCAATTATCCCAGTCCAAAGGCACTCAGCAATTAGCAATCTCACTGTTTACGCCAGAATAAGCCGAGTGATACCTAATAAACATCAAGTAGAGAAGCTCAGGTGACAGACCTCAAGTACTCTTAGCTGTTCTTGATACTGAGATACTAACTGCTTCAGGTGCTGCAGCTCACAATTCTTGTTCTCATGTTCCTTGTGACGTTCATGTTGAATAGCCACAGCACGTTTGAGAATTGTGTTCTCCCGAAGAATTGCTTCCATTTGCTCCTTCAGCATCATATTTTCCTGAGAGATGAACGGAATCACATGCCGGTTTTAAAGTTCCACATCATTTCCTAATAAATGATATACTTACCACAACTAACAGACCAATTAATGCAGAAAGACAGACATTACTGTGCTATCGTCAGATCTCCTGAACAATTAAGATTGATGGTCTTAATTTATAAATATGAAAAATGATAACATTGAAGAGGCTAAACACTGATTGCTCTTTTAGATGAACAGAACTTTATTCAAGATACATTCTACAGAAAGACAAGCCAAACTTTATATGATATCTGGTATCTGATACATTCCAGCTTAGAAAGGATAGCAAGGATATAAGCAATACTAATCCATGTGTACCACAAGTGTTTCCCATCCTAAGAGATATTTCTAGGAGGCAGACAAAACAAACACCAGACTAAACAATCATGTCAGAAGACTCACAAGCCCAGTTGTCAACGGGTAGTGACATAAACAAAACTGCCGGCGATTATGAAGATAAACATTACAGATGTAGCTTCATAAGCCAATTAAAGTAACCTCCGATAGTCTAAAGGAACACCATAACATAACAGCACACACTAAAGCACAACCTGTTAAAAACCATTTACGAAAATGACAAGTACCTTCTGGAAACTTTTAGCAGCCTCAGCCCCAGCTTGTCCACTGACGGACTGTTCAAAAAACTCAAGCACTCTTGTGGCGCGCACTCTAGCATCCTCTAAACTTGTTGCACTCATCATTTCTTTCACAAATACATCAACCCACCCTGCACCATCAACAGGAAGGTTGGCTGATGGCTCACGAGGTGCATCAGCATCATCTCTGTCACCTGTGAACGAAACTCGGATGTTATTGGACCAATAAAGCAAACGTATGAAGAATTAATCAAAGAGATTGTTGATTCATATTCTCTGTCTAATTAAAACAAAAACATTATGAATCCCCACAAAGATTTCAATATATAACACCATTTTATTCACTATAATTGATGAGGGTCAAAATCTCCCTGCCTAGGAGAAGGACGTAATTGCAGACGACAGTCGAATCCATCTGTTTCCCTTTTCCTCTTTGGTTGACCAGTTATGAAAAACAGGTCTTAAGTTTGCATGAACTGAAAGCACATAAGAAAATCATTTACCTTGGTCAGCCTTAAAACCAGGTTCTTCAGAAAATCCTCCATTATCCACGGCAGGATCCAAACAAAGCTCGTGCAGCCTACTAATTGCAGCATCTATATCATCCCCGCATTCTACCAAAGCTCTCTCAACAATCTGAAAATGAAATACATCAATATTATAAGGCACTGCAGGTCCTTGACAGTCCAGAATCCAAAAACATGTGAATTATTAGCCTTCAGCTTGCCAAAAAGAACAAGACAGAACCATCAAACTGTGTTAAAAGAACACGAATCAGCAGTCATGTCCTTGCTCAAACTAAATGCCAATCACAGACTGCCCCAATTTAGAGGACAAACGAACCAGAATACGCTCACTAGTTAGTTTCAGAGTCTACAGAATGTTGTTTAATATGTTTTTCACGCCATATGGATTCTTAAGCGAACAAGCTCAAAACAGGAGAGGCACCTGGGGTTCCATGTGAGGACAAACATAAAGAGAGATCGATAACGAGACACCAGTTCCCCCAATAAGAACGAAAACGACAAAAGGCTCAAAACACGAGAGGCACACCTGGGGTTCCATGTGAGGAAAAAGCTGGAGGAGCCGGTCCAGGTGACTCGCCGGCGCCGAGTACCGAACCGGAGACGGAGAAGAAGAAGACGGGGAGCAGCGGCGGATCTTCTTGCAAGAAGGAGGCGACGGGGGAGAAGGTATGTCGTCAAACAACGATCGCTTGCTCCCGCAAACTACTGCAGACATTATTGCGCCCCCCCAATCGCCCTCGGATTCCGATCTTACGCGAATTCCCACCGACTGTGATTTCCTCTTATGTGTTTCCAGCCGGTTTCAAATCGAAGTCGGAAGACGAATCGGATTTAGGGATTTAAATTAGGGTTTTGAGAGGGATTTTGCTGGCTTGAGCCGGAGGCCTTTGTTGCTGCTCGGTGTGAGTTCGGGTGGGGGAATGAACGAGCGTGGTTCGATCGAGAGGTTTTATAACGAGCGGCGGCGTGGAGGGCGAGTTTTTTAAACGAGGCCGCGAGGCGCGTGAGCGCGACTGGTCGGCGTTGGGGATGCGAAACGGAGGTATGACGTGGCATGGCGGGTGGATCTCCTGTCGGGATCTGGCCGCATGATGGGTAATTTCGGCAAAATGAATTTTTTTTTATAGAAAATACAAGTTTTGTAATATTTTTTTTAAATTTTTTAAAAAGGTTTCGTTATGTTGAATCACGGAATAAATCACACAAACCCTCTTTAAAGTTTGATCCATATTGCAATGCGGTCCTAAACTTTTAAATTGTGCAATATTGTACTCGAACTTTAGTCTTATGTGCAAAGTTATATTTGAATTTTTAACTTGTTCAGTATGAGGCACGAACTTTTGATGCATGCTACCCACCCATCAGGTGGTCGCGTGATAAGGAGTAGACTCCTGGGACCCCGCTGAGTAGTACTCGCGGTCCTGGGATCGAAACTTACTCGTCCACATTCACTGGTGTCTTACCCGGAGTATCGTGGTGGTGGGGTCCTGTGGTGCCTCCCCGGGGATTAGTCGGTCGCCGTCGGTTTGAGCGTCAGCTCGCCGGCACGACTGGACACCCCGATTATCAAAAAAAAAAAAATTTTGATGCATGCTTAAATTAGTTCTTGAACTATATAAAGATGTTCAATATTATCCATGAACCTAAATTACTTAAAGAATAACATGGAATATCTTTATGTATTTTAGGGACTAGTTTGAATATTTACAAAAAGTTTGGGGACCCTATAGAATAAATTAAAAACTTAGTGTTCATATTGTACATTGGATTAAAGTTCAAGAATCACATTAGACAAAATTAAAGTTTAAGGACCATATTGCACAAATTATATCATTATCCCTAAATAAAGTGATTAGAGGCTTATAACTCACCACTCACCATGATCGCCATTGATACTGATGAAAAGACCAATTTACAATATTGATTTTATAAATATGCATGATGGGTTTTTTGTAAGGTGGTTAAATATGAATCTCTAGTCTGAATACCTAATCCTAATTTGTCGCATCTCTTAGTGAACAATTTGTGCAAGACAATGCATGCTTTTTAGCCGCTTTGAAGCTACAAAATAGTAAAATCTTTTGATAAAAAAACTCAACATCCGATTGAGCAGATGGACAAAATAAATCTTTTGGAATTAAAGCACTCAGCCATAAAACGATATTGCATGTGCCTGGATCATGCCTCGAGAGTGATTCTATTCTTGTTAGAAATTTGTTAACAATAAGGGTGTGCAATCGGACTGGGTTTACTTGGAACCCGGATCAGACCACTCGAAAAATAAGGCCAAGAATCGATTCCTATTCAAACAGTCCGGGAACCAATTCAAATTTTTGAGAACCTGTTGAAATCAGTACAATTCCCAATTCTACGTGATGACCCACCTGAATCAATTTTAGAACCGATTTTTAGATACTGTGTTTAAAAAAAAAACCATAAGTCTTCGCTTGCCAGTAACCTTGCCTCACTTTCACCTACGTTGTTTCGTGTTTCCCATCTCTCTCTCTCTCTCTCTCTCTCTCTCTCTCTCTCTCTCGTTGTCACCATGATCAACTCGCCTCTCATTATCATCATCATCTTTTACTTTGGATCATTTCATAAATACTCATATCATTTTGATGGAAAAAATAAAATTAGAAAAAAAAATAAAAGAAAAATAGGTTCTTGGGTAGACCCTAGAACCGAACCGTAAAACAAGATCATTTCCAAAATATATTCCCGAACAAACATAGTAGGGTATTAGTTCTAAAGTTATACCAGGGCAGGATTTAGAGTCTAGGTCTAGATCCTACCCACTCGGTCCATGCTCACCCCTAGTTAACGACAAAGAGAATTTGGACAAAGACTAATGAAGATTATGAAACCATAGGCAATAGGAGTAATATAAAACATAGGTTTTTTTCGCTATTAAAACAAAGAAAAAAATTTGTAAGTTATCCATGGGCGGTCTTTTTGGGCCATTTTACTTGGGCTTCGAGATACAACATGAGCAAATGTCTAAGGAATTATTGACACTTAAATTTTGATTTTCTTATTCAATCATTTATTTTATGAAAAAATTAGAGACTCACTTTAATCTCTAGAAAATCATTTTCATATGATCTGCAGTTTTAGTATAGTTTTACCTTTTGCATTTACGCATTTGTATTTGGACCGACGGCGGATGAAAAAGAAAATTTTCACAAAAAAAGAAAAAAAATCATTTATTCAAAAAAAGAAAAGAAAAAAAATCCTTACGGAATCTGTATATTTCAAAACTAAGTTGATTTTGTTGAGTGAAAGTAGCGATATCAGCCAATTTTGTTAAGAAATGGTTGGGATATTAACTGATGCAGTTGAGAAAAAGTAGGGATTTATTGAGCAAATATATCTTTGAGTAGGATTGGAGAACCAGGCTTACTTGATTGATATCTTGTTTGATTTTGAATTTTCTGAGACTTTAAAGTTCCTAAAATTTAGGAAGAAAAAAAGAGGAGAGAGAGAGGGGACGAAAAAAATTAAGTAAGGAGAATGTCTGATCTTTAGGTGATTGCACAGCTCGCTTTGATGCTAGATTTTGGCTTAATAAAAGGTAATTCACTCATCTCTTTGGTTGCAAGCACGAAGTCAATTGATCGAATATGCATGTGTTTGTAACTTCTCTTCAATTGATATGTTCCGTATGATCGAAGATTTTTTTTAAAAAACATGTCATTTTTATGAACGAATCCTGATCCTTATCAAGGAGAATGTCTTCACATGTTTGATCACAAAACCTCATTTTTTTTTATTTATAAAAAAATTTGACCAGAGAAGATTTGTTCGAATTGGTTTACTTCTTGACATAATTTTTCAAAATAAAAAAAATTAAATCTAAATTAGGGAAATTGTTTTCCTAATAGGCAATGACTTTTTCCTAAAATTAGACGATTCTTCCCATCAACATTTGGGAATGATCCTCTAGTTTAGGAAAGCGGAAAAGATAACCAACTTGATTTATTACCATTTAGATCTGGTTCGTCATCTTTTCAAAAGCTAGTTTTAGATTTAGGAATTTTTAAAAAAAAATGCGCGATAGAAATGGTTGATTTGCTTGGATTTATTATCTCGAATTTACTTGATTGATATCTTGTTTGATTTTGAATTTTCTGAGACTTTAAAGTTCCTAAAATTTAGGAAGATATAGTTTCTTAGAAATTATATCTAATTAAATCTTTAATTTGCTCATATAAATTCGGCATATAGGTTTTTCCTTGCATGTCATGCATTGCATCCATTCTAAAAAGTGAAAAAAAAGACTCCATTTGAGAAGTTAAAAAAAAATCAATCAAGCTTGAGTCGCAGAACTTAGGGAGGGTAATTAAGGTACCGAAAGGGCGCTAGTTTCAGTTAACTAGCATAATCAAGTCCCCGAACACTTAGTTTCTAGTTTGTAGAAATAAAATAGTCCTCTCACTATTTTATTTAGATATCTAATCAATCTACCAAAAATGGTTAATGGCGACTCCAATGTTAAAATCATTTGAACAAACCAAAGTTCTGAATTGGTAGAACTTGAAAGGGTCCATATTAGATTAGTCACTTAATTAACCTTATAATCCATTGTTGACACCTGATTTTTAATCATTTTTTCTATTACTAAAGTAATAAAAAATCCATAAAAATTCATAAAATTGAAAAATCAACTTTGGGGACCTTAGCCAAGCCTAGGGAACCAATTTTGACCAAAAAATGATTTTTCATATTTTCAGTATTTTTCGGTATTTTTATTTTCGAAAATTCATAAAACAAAAAATGAAGAAAAAATGAGAAAATTGAAAAATCAACTTTGGAAGCCTTGGCCAAGCCTAGGCAACCATTTTTGAACAAAAAATAAAATTTCATATTATATATATATTTTTAATTTTTTTTTAAAAAAAATACAAAAATACTTGAAATTTTTGGAAAAATAACACTTGAGGCCAAAAAAATACACAAAGATAGTTAATATTTTTATTTTAAATCTATTTTCATATTGGCCATCGCAAATTCAGAAAAATCCAATTCGAGTCACGTGTTCCTTCACGAGTATAATCTTGAATCGGGCCTAAAAAAATTTAATTTGAGTCAACTTATTTTTAATTTTCACTTTTTATGAGTTGTGACATTGTCTTCTAATATTTTAAATTTTCATCTTGGCCCAATTATACCCAGAATGACTTAATTTTGCAAAAGGGCTTTAATTAAATTCTGCATTATTTTCAACGGCAAGAAATGAGCTTAAATTTGACATGTGGTGAATTTTGGTGTGTCAAAAATTGTGAGGAGATTTGGACTTAAAGAAATATATTTTTTCAGGGACTAAATTGTAAATACTTAAAATTCAAGGACTATAGTGCAAATACTTAACTCTTGAAGGATTATTTTACAAATAACAAAAAGAAGAGTTAGTGGATAAATTAGAATAGAGAAGGGAAGATGGAGAAGAGGAGATGAAGAAGAGAAGTTGGAGAAGAATAGATGGAGAAAATAAGATAAGAATAGAGAAGGGAAGATAGATATGAAGAAGAGTTAGTAGAGAAATTAGAATGGAAGATAAGAATAGAGAAGGGAAGATGGAGATGAAGAAGAGTTAGTGGAGAAATTAGAATGGGAGATAAATATGGAGAAGGGAAGATGAAGATGAAGAAGAGTTAGTGGAGAGATTAGAATGTGAGATAGAGATGGAGAATGGAAGATGAAAATGAAGAAGAGTTAGTGGAGAAATTAGAATGGGAGATAGAGTTAGTGGAAAAATTAGAATGGGAGATAGATGAGTAGATTATAAAAGGAGGATGAAGTGAGCTTGAGAGAGGATTCTTGAGAGAGAAAATTTGAAGTGTTTGGGAGGATTTTTTTTTTAGAGAAAATTTTGGATGTTTGAGAGAGTTTTGGGAGATTGAAGAAAAATTTGAGAGAAAGAAAATACCAAAAGAGAGAGAATTTTGAAGATGATGGGAGTTCAAAGCTAGGGATTATCATCACAAATTCCTTCATCGATCAATATAAATCAAGAGTGCATCCTCGTCAACGAGCAAGCAAATTCGAGTTAAGTGTTTTTATTTATTCATTTGTTTATGGTTTTACTTGCAAATTAGCACAAATTGTATACACTTTCTCCATCTCCTCTTTTTTTTCCATATTTTATGTCAGGAGAAGGATATCTCTACGTCAACAGCAAAAATCTCGTAGATATGCAAAAATCGGCCCAGACAAGCTCCTAAGCTGTCCACCGATTTCTCAACTGATCTGTGACTAAAAGTCCCTCTCAATTCAAAAGAAACTCTCTATATTGGGAACATAGAGAGCGAAAATCAATTATAGAAATCCCTCCCAAAAAAATGGGAGATAAGTACTCTTTCCACTCTTCTGGTTTTAGGTGCAGATTAGCACATATTTTGTATACTGACGCTTCACTCTATTTTATGTCAGGAAACCGCAGCTCTATATCAATGGTCAACCCTATGGAAGCACAAAATCGGCTTGGAGGAGTCCTCAAGCGCGCACAAATGTCAAATTGTTGAATCAATTCGTTGTATTTTATTTTGAAGAATTCATACCCCAGAATGGAGAGGACAAAGTCCATCCGCAATTTAAATACCTGCACCATAAATCCCAAAGGGAAGAGCCAAGCCAATGCTTAGCCTCCCATTGGAGGTTTTTACTTACAGTAGTTAAATACCTGCAACTTAAATACCTGTACCTTAAATCCCAAAGGGAAGAGCCAAGCCAATGCTTAGCCTCCCATTGGAGGTTTTTACTTACAGTAGTTAAATACCTGCAACTTAAATACCTGCACCTTAAATCCCAAAGGGAAGAGCCAAGCCAATGCTTAGCCTCCCATTGGAGGTTTTTACTTACAGTAATTAAATACCTGCAACTTAAATACCTGCACCTTAAATCCCAAAGGGAAGAGCCAAGCCAATGCTTAGCCTCCCATTGGAGGTTTTTACTTACAGTAGTTAAATACCTGCAACTTAAATACATGTACCTTAAATCCCAAAGGGAAGAGCCAAGCCAATGCTTAGCCTCCCATTGGAGGTTTTTACTTATAGTAGTTTAAATACTTGCAACTTAAATACATGTACCTTAAATCCCAAAGGGAAGAGCCAAGCCAATGCTAGGCCTCCCATTGGAGGTGTTTATTCACTGTCATGTACTTCCTATAATTTAATTTTTGAATCATCAAACCCAAAAGATGAGTAGGTCGTAATACTGCACAGAAGTCGTTAACACACTCCCTCTTTCGGCTTCAGGGAATGATTAACACTTAAAAATATATATATACCATCCATGCATCCTATTTAAAAAGTGAAAACACAAAAGAGAATATCCTACTAGAGCCTTAGGAATAAACCAAGCCTGAGTTGCCGAATTAGGATATCCATGAAATTAAGGTACCGAAAGGGCATTAGTTTTAATTAACTAGTGTAATCAAGTCCCCGAGCTCATAATCTCTGGTTCGCAGGAATAAATTAGTTCTTCCGCTAATTTATTTAGGTTTCTAATCGACCTACCAAGAACGATTAGTGGCGACTCCAAATTTCAAAATCATTTAAACAAAAACCAAAGTTGCGATTCGGTAGGGCTTGGGAGGGTCCGCGTTAGGTTAGTCAAATCTAATTAACCTAATAATCCGTTAACCCCCTTTAAGATTTTAAAAATTTTTTAGAGGGTCGCGACAGACTGGCGACTCCACTGGGGAAGGGATTTTTAAACTTTCGAAAAAAGATACCAATTGAAATACTTGATTTTTTTTCGAAATTTTAAAAGTCTTAGTGAACTTAGGCCAATGAAAATTTCTATCTCGCTTCAGGCGATCTTGTTTGGGACTCATTCTATAGGTGTTATATGTTTTTGCAGGATGGGAGTTATAAGGGGCGGAGTGTTTGGCTAACCCCTCTGTTTTGCAGGCTCGGTGTTGGGTTTATTTGTTTAATTTCGCACATTTTTAGAAGCGCTGTTTTGATATCAATTGTTGTGCATGTCTTGCATACTCTGAGGATCACGACACCTGCACACACAAGCGTCTAAACCCAAGTCGCGAAATTCTTCCTAGAAAACCATAGATAGGGATCGAATATGCAAAGCTCTTGCGTCAATTGCGCTCGGGTTGACCATATTTTATCCCGCTCATTATCTGAATTGACAATTCTTCCCATTGTGATTTGATTGCGCGGAGGGTAAGTTTGTCAATTCAGATAGTGGGGGCCTTTTTAGGTCCATATCTTGTCTCTCCTTCTTTTATTTTATAGAGTCCACTCCTCACTTGAGTCATGCGCATGACTATGTGATTTGCATTTCTCCAAGGTAAAAGTAAGTTCTCTAATTTTATCTTGTATTTATTTTCGATCGGTCCATGCTAGGTGTTAGTCAGTTTTTGAGCTTGATATTACGACCATTCTTTTAAAAGAAAATAAAAATTAAATTTGTCCCTTATTTCTTTTTAATTTTTTTTTTTGAAAAAATGATGTGAAAAAATCCCTTCATGGGAATTTTATTAACCAATAAGGGATTTTTGTCATATTTTTATTTCTTCAATAAAAATGAAATTTTCCTGAAAAAATTTTCCTCTGGAAAATTTACTTCAATAAAAAGAAAAATTCCTTAAAAAAAAAAACTCTAGTAGACATCAAGTGATTTTATCACATTTTTCAAATTATAAAAACTTGCAACAAAAATTCTTTTCGAAAAATTCGCTCATGTTTTTCTAAGAAAATTTTCTCTAAATAAAATTAGACTAATGTCTCGGGGGAATTTTGTTAACTAATAAAGGATTTCTGTCATGTCTTTCCTGCTTCAATAAAAATAAAATTTTCCTGACAAATTTACCTCTGAAAATTTATTTTGATAAAAAGGAAATTCCTTCAAAAATTTTAGTAAACGTCAAGAGATAAAATAATAAAAAAACGAGAGTAATAAATCTGCAAAAATATTCTATATCAGAAATCAACCCATTTCTTCCTAAGGAAATTTTTTCTGATTTCTCTATAAAATAGAAAAAATCAAATTGGACTAATATAGGGGCCATGGACCGACATTCCTTGTGTCGTGTACTAATTATATCCTTTACTTTTGTAGGAAATCCCAGGTATCCCAGGCGGGGGTAAAGTTTGTTTCAATAATGCACACCACGAATTATTTTTAGAAATACGAAAAGACAGGAAATTGCTGATTTCTTAATCCTGGGGGCAAGTGAGGAGGTCGATCCTTTCGGACTCAGACATGTGTCAGTTAATGAACACGTACGGGCCGTATATTCTGATATGACGGTGGATTTATATTGATTAAACACAGAGGCATATTTAATGTATTGCAGAGAATCCCGCGTCTTTTGAAAGACAATATGGATTATATAATCAGAAACCATGAAACAAGTTCCTTAACCTGATTAAATCAACCAGAGACCGGTTTTAAAATTTCCTCGGATCCGAAACACGCGGAGGGTTTTTAGAGGACCGAGGTTCTATCAATGAACATGGCCCACGGGAATTTCTCCCGACGCTACAGGCGACCGACACGAGCAAGTGGACGCCGAAAGAAACAAAATATGGATAAAAGTGGGCACACAACAGGTGGCTGGATTTATTACCAGCGCACTGATCGAGTTGTCATAGCGTTATTGTTCGTGATCTCAAGATGGATAGTGGGGGCCACCGCCGAACCCATCATCAATGTTCTCGATATCATCGTCTGGAGCAATTAAACAAGAACATCAAGAAGAACATTAAGCCTCGACATCTTCGGTACCTCAAATCGTTCTACGGAAGAAACGATAGCAAGAAAAAAAAACAAACAAAACACGTGAAGCTTTTCTTTCATTCCATTCATCAAAGAGTATTACAACAACTCACTAGGGAGGAAAGGTAAAGCCAAACTGGGCCCTGATGACTATTACGAAAGAGCTCAACTGACTCTCCAAACAGTTGATGCTCTGGATGCACCGGGCGCTCTTGGGATCAAGCTTCGCGAGCCTAAAGAAGAGGCGATCGCACTTCTCTTTAACCTGGGCCATAGTGGTCTCGTAATGCTCAACGGCAAACTCCAGCTCCGGAACCGCTGCCCTCTCGAAAGCAAGTCTGCCGTAATGTCATCAAGTCTCTCCTGCAGCCAACCGTATTTGCACCTCATCACAATATTGCCTGGCTCCTGTTCGGCGTAAGTTCGGACCAAGGCCAGACGGTCCACCAACTTTCCCCTCTCACGAACCAGCCACGAAAGCTGATCGTTGGCAAACTTGAGGGCCTTTTTGTGATTATCAGCCACAAACGTAACTGTTGCCAGACGCTCGTGCCGGTCTCGGTAACGGGCTTTCACGACGGCGGTCACAAGGACCGTCTCATAAGCACGGTTATAGGCAGCCAGAAAATTGATGAAGAGGGTCGAGAAGTTCCGGTACTCCTTCCCTAGTTGGGTACCCTCAACAGAAGCAGCGTCCACGGTCCTAAATAAACCGAGGATTTCAGCCTCAACGGTAGAGTTTTTGGCTATATGAGCGTAACCTCTACCAAGAAGATTGTAGAGTCTCTCCCACCCAGCTAGGACTTCGGCGGATAAGGTATGGTTAGGAGAATTGGCCATTTTTGAAAGCAGAATACGAAAGAAAAGGGGAGAGAGGTGAGGCAGATGAGCGGAATGCGAAGATGGTAATCTGCTTTGAAGTAAATATTGATTTCATAGTGACGGTATCAACTAGTCAAGATTTCTCTTATCTACCATTCTCTATTGGCACCACCCTCGTTGGCTCGAATTCCCATCAGATGGCGACTACGAGCTAAGCGAGTCCGAAATCTCCGCATAAAGTTTGACGAGACACCGCCACTTTGAAAAAGAAGACGGAAAGATGAGCTGAGTGGAAGACACGGCAAACGTTAGCGAAAAAGAGATACGACTTGTCTTCATTGGAGGACCCGCCAGTAAATCGACGGTGGAGATCTTGACAGGGGCCCTCTATCACGAAAAGAAAAAAGAAGACAAACTGAGTGAGAAACAAGGATTTCCCCTTTGATCAAAAGCTAAATATCAGATTTTCTCTCTCGGAAAATCTAATAGCGCTGCCCGTGAAGAGAGAAGTCGTTGCTATTGCCAGAGAGAGAACTTGTCCTCATTTGATAGTGAGAGTTCATTCGCAAGAACTCGCAGGAGAAAGATAGAGAGGAAGGAGTTCTCGTGGGAGAGGAATTCAAAACCTTCACCATCAAAGCATCGGCTTTCAAAGCCTGTTACGAGAAACCATCGACGATCCCGTGATCCCTCAAGTCCAAGAAGACATCCTGAGGCGGTCTCGAGTCGGCAGTCCTAGATCCAGAAATATGTCGAGTATTAGGGAAACGGGCGCATGTTCAACCCTGGTCGAAGCTAATGAAGTTCCTTACCCTGAGGGTCTACTGGTCATGGCCATTGACGGTAATCCAGTCTCTCTGTCAATCCTTGTTACCGTATTGAGAAAATGCCGGTATAAGGTTGTAGCTCAAGCAAAGGCGACAGAGGCCTTAGAGATATTAAGGAGGAGTGGTGACCAGTTTGATATCGTCCTCACCGCCATGGTAGGGATTGACATGGATGTTTTCACTCTCTTGGAAGTCATCAATTCTAAATTAAACATGCCAGTCCTCGTAATATCGGCAAGCGATGATCAGCAAGCCATAATGAAGGCTGTCTTAAATGGGGCCCAAGACGTCGTAACGAAACCAGTTAGGGTTCAGATGCTTCAAAACATATGGCAGCACGTGGTAATGAAGCAATTGCACGACCATGAGAACAAGCATCAAGCCTTCAATTTTGTTCCAAGCAACTGGAGAAAGAAGATGAGTTGGTCTCCCGAGCTGCATCGTATGTTTGTTAATGCAGTTCAACAGGTAGGAATCGATTCGGCACGGCCGCAACATATACTGGAAATTATGAACGTAGAGGGACTCACTAAAGCAAATGTTTCGAGTCATCTTCAGAAGTACAGAAAAAGGGTGAGAGAACACAATGCAGCTCAGAATCAAGAAAACCAAGGCGGGACTGATCCAAGCCTGAATGTCGAGTCTCCTCGCCACCATAAGTTCCGCGGGTTAGCATGGGGCGAGCCACTTCCCATCATCAACCAAGCCAGTAGCCGTGCCATCAATCCTCCAGGCGTTAATCAAAGTATCCCCCAGAATCACCCTAATGCTCTTCAAGAGTATAGACCGCAGGGGCAGTGTATTCAGACTCCTTGGTCTGAGCACCAACCCGTGGCTAGAATTCATCCCATGATCAGCGCGCCTGCGCAGCCAGAGAATCAGACAAGAAATTATCCTGAGCACTTCCACTTCTTTAATCCTCGAATGGAAGGAGTTTTTGGCAGCAGGACAGTTGGTGATCCCCACACTTTCTCGAGTAATGATGAAGGCTCCAGCACGAGAAGTCAAATTGCTCATGGCGAGGACAGAATGAGAAATCTACCGCCAGCATTTGCCAACAACAATGCCCAATTCGAGCATCAGTTGCTGGAAGGTTCAAGAGATTACCCAGATGATGAGCTTACTGCCCTGGTCAACCAGTTTAGGGTTGACAGACGTCCCAAGCCGCGATCAGGAGCCAGTGAGTAGGGACTCTCAAACATCGATCATCCACACCCGAACCAACACGAGACTAGCTGATTATCGAAGAGCCACAGGAGAGGCAGA
The DNA here is from genome assembly GCA_016432845.1 of Psidium guajava. Taxonomy (NCBI): domain Eukaryota; kingdom Viridiplantae; phylum Streptophyta; class Magnoliopsida; order Myrtales; family Myrtaceae; genus Psidium; species Psidium guajava. The sequence goes on along the minus strand of CM028226.1, from coordinate 16,154,449 downwards.
ACTGACCTTGAATAAGTGCACATTTTATTTCATGCTTAATTCCCCTGCGTATGATATTTTCCAGCTTTCTAGGTGTCTCGATTTAATTCAGGGACAAGGGGGCAATTTATGTATTTTTTTTTATCCCGTCGAATGCGTGAATCCCTTTTTATGCTAGATTTAGGGCGGATCAATTTGTGGTAACGTCGCTGACTGCCATAATGAGAAATGTTGAATGGCCTCACGTAGGGAAATTTCAAGTGAAATGCCCAGGCGAGCTCGAAGACGGGTAATTGTGTGTCGTTCCAATTTACCCTCAATCGTTGCAAAATGCTAAATTGGATTTGTTCCATTCTCACCCAGGGAATCGCAAAGTGCCTCAAGAGTGTCGCAAAATGAAATGACCCAATGGAACGCGATAGGACTCATTTGCCTCGAAGGTAACCTTCAAATTAAAGGAGCCCTCCGGTCCACGGACCCGATGGCATAGAAAATGATGATGGTCCAAGGCAACCCGAAAGAAAATAAGGTCCAACTAAGCAAAGCACTTACGTGGCAAGCTCAAAGTGAATGGCAACTCGGGACATACAATTCAATCCAGTCCAAATGAAGGAACTTCCTCAATTCAAATTCAATAGAAGTACACACAAGGGTAAAACAATGTCGTTCCAATTTTTCTAGAATATGAAGAACATATACTGCCGCATTCTCTTTCATTTTTGCAGGGGAAGTCTCTACTGGCCAGATTTTCCTGTCTAACATTCCCTATCAGTATCACCTCCGCTACTCGTCTCCATTCTCCAGCCAAGCAAATCCGACGTCTCTACGGCAAAGCTAAACGGGACGCCACTACTTTGAAAAAGAAAAGATAAAAAATAAGCTGAGTGGGAGACAAAGACATTTTCGGCAGAAAAGAGATACGACTCGTCTTTATTGAAGAACTCGCCAGCAAATTGACGGTGGAGACAACAACAAGGGGCCCTATCACGAAAAGATGGAAGGAGACGAGCCGAGCAAGAGACACGATAAGAAAAGAGGATTGAGAAAGGCCGGACCCTTGGAAGAAGCAATACAGTTGCTAAACCCACGTTTAATTTTAAAAGAGACGCCATGCTCGGAAGAGGGTCTTAAGGCATAGGCAATCGCTCAGAAAAATTCAAAGAGAGTGAAAACACCGGAAGCGAGTAGCAAATCTTGAGAAATCATCAACCAAATCAAAGATGTCTCAACCCAATACTCCCGAGAGCTATCATTGCCTGCTGAATATGGGAGAGGAAGAGTTCGAAGCCATGTTTGGGATCGAGCCTATGGAGCCTGGCTCTTCCGCCGACGACGTCCAAAATCTCAGTAAAGATAAGGACAATAACGGTAAGGGTCAAAAGAAGCATTACCGTCGCCATACTAAGGAGCAGGTACAAAGGCTTGAGGATTTCTTCAGAACATGCCCTATGCCAGACGGCAAACAGAAAATGGAATTGAGTCAAGAGTTAGGACTTGAACCTTTGCAAATCAAGTTCTGGTTTCAAAATAGGCGAACCCGAATGAAGGCTCGTCATGAGCACAACGAAGCCGAGTTTCTAAGAGTTGAAAATGAAAACCTCCGAGCGGAAAACAAGATGTATAAAGAGACTTTTGACTCCGCCACCTGCCCCAACTGCAATAGCCTCCTCCTCACCCTCGATGAAATGCATGATCTGAGGATCGAAAATGCACGTTTAAGAGGTGAGTTAGACCAGTTTATAACATGATCGAGTTCTGTTGGAGGAGGGTACAAAAGGACCAATGATACTGGATCAGCATCAATACCTCCCGAGGAAGAAGGGACAGATCACCACCAAGCGGACATTGACGATGATCTTTTCGCCATAATCAACCAGTTTGATATCGGTAAAGCATCGGGACTGTGATGCACTTGTTCAGCCAGTGACCACGAGACCTTCAATATGGCCGATGCATACCTAATTTGGGATGAAGCCAGCTGATCATGGGAGAGCCTGCAGAGGAAGCGGAACTAATCCTGAATGAGTGAATGTGTTTTATTTCCTTGCGTGATGTGTTTTTCTGCTTTTGTGAATGTGTAAAAGCAAGGAGTAATAATCCGAATTCCCCCTATTAAATGCTCGAATCCGCCACCTCACCAACCTCGCGACGAATTGATGGCGAGTGAAAATTTGCATAAACCTGAAGGGTAACTCCGTATCGTTTCAATTTACCCTCAGTTGCTCCAAGTTTTAAAATTAAGCCCCTTCTATTCTCAGGAAATTGCAAATCGACCCGAGAACGCAATCATATCCGAATACAGGTTGGATAAAATTTGGGGGCAAATCAACTCATGGGCATTACCACGGGATAGACAGCTTCGGACAAAGGAAAGTACAAGCGAAAGACGCGAACAATCTCAGAAATGGGTAATTCTGTATCGTTCTAATGTGCACATAATCATCTCAAGTCTTGAATTCTCTTATTCCATTCTTAACAGGGATTGCAAATTACCTCGAGAAATACCGTAACATGGCCCAAGGTGATACAACAGGGCTGCGTTATCCCCAAGGATTAACTCTTGAAAAGAAAGCCCCATGGACACCTACGGTCCAATGGACCGAATGGTATGGGGGATGACAATAGGTCCGAAATATTCCGAGTTCGATCCCCAAGGGTGGGGAATGTTGTATGTATTATAAATAAATGAAACAACTTTTTGTGCATTTCTTTTTTTTACAAACAGGAATACTCGACGAGTAATATCAAAGTCAGTATTTTACCATAGTCTTCCCATAATGGTGAGGCGCCCAACAAAAGTCGAGGAAAATTCAATCCAACAAAACTGGTAAAAGACTCGTGCAAGACATTCAAGATGAAGGGTAAATCAGTATCGTTTTCAATTTATCCCTTTTAATACTGGCTGATATGTCTCTTTTTCTTTTTACAGGAAATATTTACACTAACATTTAACATGTTGAAGGAGACAAATCCAAAAGAAAATTATGATCATCTGACAAGATCTATTCTGGTGAAAAATGGGGCAAATTGATCACAAGCTCTGAAGCGAAAAAGCAAATATGTCTTCCTTATCTCGTTTCATTTCAAGAATAATTTCTCTGCTTTTTACAGGGGCATTCAACCGCTAAACCGTGGCGGTCGCTGTCATTAAACAAACCGAAATGCTCCCTCACCCATATGCTTCATCACGTAGAGACAAAGTTTGAGACGAACCACCCCTCGACATAAGGAGTAGGCTTCCCAATTTGTTCGGTCCGCCCACATACCAGGGGCAATTCAAATCCGCCCATATTTGCACATTATATAAACACACATGATGCTAAAAATTGTCACATCGGCATTATGTTTACACATTTCATGAATTATGTATGACTATTCCGCATGTTTAATTTACCGACTTCAACTTAGAGCATAAACTGCATAGGAGACGTCAAATGTGCAAAATGGGGCATAACAGGATGAGGAAAGGCAAACCATTTCCACACAGGTCTAACATTTTAATCTACAGATAAACAGCCTTTCTCCAGAGTGAAAGAAAGCCCTTTTCGGAATGAAGTCCCCCATTCAGATTACATTCGAGGTGTTCGTACTATAAGAACCTCCTTAAACAGAAGTGGTAATGCAATACATGATCCATATATTGATCGATTGCATCATGAGTTATTACACAGACTGCCTTTAATCATGGCAAACTTAGCCGAACAATTTTGCATGAACCAATGAACGCATTGATGAAAATGCTTGCAAATGTTACCTCTGACATTGCCTGACAGGCAACACATTCCCGGTGTTCGAGTTACCTTCCAAAGTCTTGAAGTTCATTCGGCGATTATTGAATGAACAAGCCTGGTTGTCGAGAAGCCACCAAGCATTTTTTCCAAATTCTCAGGTAAGTATATCTTCAACCTGAACCTTTCAAGATAATGAATTCTGACGGTTGTTGGGGTACTCGAATCCATTGCGGTACATACAGGTATCCACCTTCTTCAATAAAGCATGATTTGTCTCAAGAACAGAAATGTTCGAGACCTTTTAATCTCTGCCTCTTTGGTTTATTCCTAAAGCGACAGGAGAATATAATTTGGGTTTGAGCTTTTGCAGGATTCCTGGTCTCCCCAGATTTCAGAATGGCACCCTTTGAGGTACACCAAGCCCTTCTTATAGGCAAACTAAGTCCTTCTTACAGGCAAACTAAGTCCTTCTTACAGGCAAACCAAGTCCTTCTTACAGGCACAAAGTCCTTCTTACAGGCAAACCAAGTCCTTCTTACAGGTACAAAGTCCTTCTTACAGGCAAATCAAGTCCTTCTTACAGGCACAAAGTCCTTCTTACAGGCAAACCAAGTCCTTCTTACAGGCACAAAGTCCTTCTTACAGGCAAATCAAGTCCTTCTTACAGGCACAAAGTCCTTCTTACGGGCAAATCAAGTCCTTCTTACAGGCAAACAAAGTCCTTCTTACAGGCAAACCAAGTCCTTCTTACAGGCAAATCAAGTCCTTCTTACAGGCACAAAGTCCTTCTTACAGGCAAACAAAGTCCTTCTTACAGGCACAAAGTCCTTCTTACAGGCAAACCAAGTCCTTCTTACAGGCAAACCAAGTCCTTCTTACAGGCAAATCAAGTCCTGCTTACAGGCAAATAAAGTCCTTCTTACAGGCAAAGCAAGTCCTTCTTACAGGCACAAAGTTCTTCTTACAGGCAAATCAAGTCCTTCTTACAGGTACAAAGTCCTTTTTACAGGCACAAATTCCTTCTTACAGGCAAATCAAGTCCTTCTTACAGGCATAAAGTCCTTCTTATAGGCAAATCAAGTCCTTCTTACAGGCAAACTAAGTCCTTCTTACAGGCAAACCAAGTCCTTCTTACAGGCACAAAGTCCTTCTTATAGGCAAATCAAGTCCTTCTTACAGGCAAACTAAGTCCTTCTTACAGGCAAACCAAGTCCTTCTTATAGGCAAATCAAGTCCTTCTTACAGGCACAAAGTCCTTCTTACAGGCAAATCAAGTCCTTCTTACAGGCATAAAGTCCTTCTTACAGGCAAATCAAGTCTTTCTTACAGGCAAACAAAGTCCTTCTTACAGGCAAACAAAGTCCTTCTTACAGGCAACGCAAGTCCTTCTTACAAGCAAAGTAAGTCCTTCTTACAGGCAAATCAAGTCCTTCTTACAGGCAAATCAAGTCCTTCTTACAGGCACAAGTCCTTTTTACAGACACCAAGTCCTTTCTACAGGCACCAAGTCCTTCTTACAGGTATCTCCATCGGGTGACCTACCATACGGGTCAAATCTCAATCAAAATTTAATCAGTAGAATCCTTTTATTAGGAATCTACCATGGTACGACCCACCATACGGGTTAAATTGTATGACCCACCATACGGGTCAAATTTTAATTCAATTTTTAATCAGTAGAATCCTTTTATTAGGAATCTACCATGGGTTGATCCACCATACGGGTTCAAGTTCAACCACCCTAAAGTTTTTTTATATAACGAATCCTTAGGTTCTCATTTCATTTTCAGTGGAACATTCATGTCACGACTCTTTTTATTTCCTTGTATTGAGTCGATTAGAATTCAGGTGTCATCTCGTCTTTGAAATGAACCTCTACCGAGCTTCCTTTCAAAGAGGGGCAGCTGTTGACACCTGATTTTTAATCATTTTTTCTATTGCTAAAGTAATAAAAAATCCATAAAAATTCATAAAATTGAAAAATCAACTTTGGGGACCTTAGCCAAGCCTAGGGAACCAATTTTGACCAAAAAATGATTTTTCATATTTTCAGTATTTTTCGGTATTTTTATTTTCGAAAATTCATAAAACAAAAAATGAAGAAAAAATGAGAAAATTGAAAAATCAACTTTGGAAGCCTTGGCCAAGCCTAGGCAACCATTTTTGAACAAAAAATAAAATTTCATATTATATATATATTTTTAATTTTTTTTTTAAAAAAATACAAAAATACTTGAAATTTTTGGAAAAATAACACTTGAGGCCAAAAAAATACACAAAGATAGTTAATATTTTTATTTTAAATCTATTTTCATATTGGCCATCGCAAATTCAGAAAAATCCAATTCGAGTCACGTGTTCCTTCACGAGTATAATCTTGAATCGGGCCTAAAAAAATTTAATTTGAGTCAACTTATTTTTAATTTTCACTTTTTATGAGTTGTGACATTGTCTTCTAATATTTTAAATTTTCATCTTGGCCCAATTATACCCAGAATGACTTAATTTTGCAAAAGGGCTTTAATTAAATTCTGCATTATTTTCAACGGCAAGAAATGAGCTTAAATTTGACATGTGGTGAATTTTGGTGTGTCAAAAATTGTGAGGAGATTTGGACTTAAAGAAATATATTTTTTCAGGGACTAAATTGTAAATACTTAAAATTCAAGGACTATAGTGCAAATACTTAACTCTTGAAGGATTATTTTACAAATAACAAAAAGAAGAGTTAGTGGATAAATTAGAATAGAGAAGGGAAGATGGAGAAGAGGAAATGAAGAAGAGAAGTTGGAGAAGAATAGATGGAGAAAATAAGATAAGAATAGAGAAGGGAAGATAGATATGAAGAAGAGTTAGTAGAGAAATTAGAATGGAAGATAAGAATAGAGAAGGGAAGATGGAGATGAAGAAGAGTTAGTGGAGAAATTAGAATGGGAGATAAATATGGAGAAGGGAAGATGAAGATGAAGAAGAGTTAGTGGAGAGATTAGAATGTGAGATAGAGATGGAGAATGGAAGATGAAAATGAAGAAGAGTTAGTGGAGAAATTAGAATGGGAGATAGAGTTAGTGGAAAAATTAGAATGGGAGATAGATGAGTAGATTATAAAAGGAGGATGAAGTGAGCTTGAGAGAGGATTCTTGAGAGAGAAAATTTGAAGTGTTTGGGAGGATTTTTTTTTTTAGAGAAAATTTTGGATGTTTGAGAGAGTTTTGGGAGATTGAAGAAAAATTTGAGAGAAAGAAAATACCAAAAGAGAGAGAATTTTGAAGATGATGGGAGTTCAAAGCTAGGGATTATCATCACAAATTCCTTCATCGATCAATATAAATCAAGAGTGCATCCTCGTCAACGAGCAAGCAAATTCGAGTTAAGTGTTTTTATTTATTCATTTGTTTATGGTTTTACTTGCAAATTAGCACAAATTGTATACACTTTCTCCATCTCCTCTTTTTTTTCCATATTTTATGTCAGGAGAAGGATATCTCTACGTCAACAGCAAAAATCTCGTAGATATGCAAAAATCGGCCCAGACAAGCTCCTAAGCTGTCCACCGATTTCTCAACTGATCTGTGACTAAAAGTCCCTCTCAATTCAAAAGAAACTCTCTATATTGGGAACATAGAGAGCGAAAATCAATTATAGAAATCCCTCCCAAAAAAATGGGAGATAAGTACTCTTTCCACTCTTCTGGTTTTAGGTGCAGATTAGCACATATTTTGTATACTGACGCTTCACTCTATTTTATGTCAGGAAACCGCAGCTCTATATCAATGGTCAACCCTATGGAAGCACAAAATCGGCTTGGAGGAGTCCTCAAGCGCGCACAAATGTCAAATTGTTGAATCAATTCGTTGTATTTTATTTTGAAGAATTCATACCCCAGAATGGAGAGGACAAAGTCCATCCGCAATTTAAATACCTGCACCATAAATCCCAAAGGGAAGAGCCAAGCCAATGCTTAGCCTCCCATTGGAGGTTTTTACTTACAGTAGTTAAATACCTGCAACTTAAATACCTGTACCTTAAATCCCAAAGGGAAGAGCCAAGCCAATGCTTAGCCTCCCATTGGAGGTTTTTACTTACAGTAGTTAAATACCTGCAACTTAAATACCTGCACCTTAAATCCCAAAGGGAAGAGCCAAGCCAATGCTTAGCCTCCCATTGGAGGTTTTTACTTACAGTAATTAAATACCTGCAACTTAAATACCTGCACCTTAAATCCCAAAGGGAAGAGCCAAGCCAATGCTTAGCCTCCCATTGGAGGTTTTTACTTACAGTAGTTAAATACCTGCAACTTAAATACATGTACCTTAAATCCCAAAGGGAAGAGCCAAGCCAATGCTTAGCCTCCCATTGGAGGTTTTTACTTATAGTAGTTTAAATACTTGCAACTTAAATACATGTACCTTAAATCCCAAAGGGAAGAGCCAAGCCAATGCTAGGCCTCCCATTGGAGGTGTTTATTCACTGTCATGTACTTCCTATAATTTAATTTTTGAATCATCAAACCCAAAAGATGAGTAGGTCGTAATACTGCACAGAAGTCGTTAACACACTCCCTCTTTCGGCTTCAGGGAATGATTAACACTTAAAAATATATATATACCATCCATGCATCCTATTTAAAAAGTGAAAACACAAAAGAGAATATCCTACTAGAGCCTTAGGAATAAACCAAGCCTGAGTTGCCGAATTAGGATATCCATGAAATTAAGGTACCGAAAGGGCATTAGTTTTAATTAACTAGTGTAATCAAGTCCCCGAGCTCATAATCTCTGGTTCGCAGGAATAAATTAGTTCTTCCGCTAATTTATTTAGGTTTCTAATCGACCTACCAAGAACGATTAGTGGCGACTCCAAATTTCAAAATCATTTAAACAAAAACCAAAGTTGCGATTCGGTAGGGCTTGGGAGGGTCCGCGTTAGGTTAGTCAAATCTAATTAACCTAATAATCCGTTAACCCTTTAAAATTTAAAATTTTTTTAGAGGATCGCGACATCCATTAGCCTAAATTTGATTTTAGGTCAGGACAGGAACTCTAAATAAATATTCCCATCATGGATTATTGAAGCTCAGTTGCGTCAAGGAATTTTTGCATCATTCTTACTTTCAAGTTTCAGATTCTGGACGTGTTAGTTCAATCTATACTCAACTATAGAAGTGAGTCGCAACGAATGGAGCACTACCGGGCTAGTTTATCCCTCTATGGCGCTCGAGTTTCATGGCGCGGACCGGCCATTCCACCGGGTATGCATGCTTAGGCACGCGAGCAAGAGGAAATTCCAATCGGGTTTTGCAAAGAGTATGAACAAGAAATTTTCCACACAAAGAGGTCACAATGTCAACCAGAAGTCGATCTACTATTAGGCATTGGCTGTCTTCAACGCAGTTGGCTAAAAAGCATGATAAAGATTGGCTCCTGTGCTCTGATCATTGAAACGAACGACATGCTCCAAACCTTATTCGAGCGCATCAAGAAAGTATGTTATGTACTGCTATGAGGACACTGGATCGATGCCCCTACTACACAAGGAAGCCGATGCAGGGCTGGCGAAATTATTTGAGTAGTCATTTGTTTTGCATCAAGATATTTAAATTTATTTAACATCTTTTCTACTTAATCGCTTTAGCCTAAAGTGTAACCCCCACCATGTCTTTAACCTTCAATTCCTAAGATAGTGTCAACTTTACCCAAATCTTTCATTTCAAACATAAAAATTAGATACTTTTTAGTCTCAATTATTTCAATCATTTTGGTTACAAATAATAAGCATATAATTAACGTATAATAAAACTAAAACAATATAGTCTTTAGTGAATTTAGAGTAGATATACTTAGCAGCACTATTATGCTTGAAAACATTACACAACATGACTGAATCATTTTTTTTTTTATTTCTCACAATGATTTCTCGTAAGATGGTCTCTGTACTATGCTAACATTAATGCCCAAGAGTTTCGAGTGGTTATATCTCCTCCTTTTCCCTCTTATTTGGCTTATTCTTTTTGTCTTAGCTGCCTTCTCCTTTTTCTTTTTGGAGCTTTGAAGCACCAAAACATTTAGCACGGAGACAAGAGACCAGGGGATCAAAAGATCAAAAGCAATCATCACCAAGTACTATCACGAAGCATTGATCGCCAAAAGACAAGTTATCTGGTCCTTTCCACATGAAAACCCTGAAACACTCAAATCCCAATATAATCAAAAACAGTCACAACGGGTCAAAGTCACCAATACATAAAATGTGATGATGCATTCCTCCATCAAACAATTTCCTTGCTCAAACTAGGAACCCAGAGAGAAAATCGCCTACTAACTTGTGACAACAATGACGAACACGAACAACATGACCAACCAAACATTTGTTGGGTCCTCATCCTCGGGCAAGTACTCATTCTAACTCTCCAATCTCGTGAATGCCCTCACGCATGGCCCCTGAAACTTGCCCATGACGTATGAGTTCGTCCTGAAGTACTTGGCGAGAAAGAAGTTCTCGTTACCGAGAGTCTGCCTTGCGATGTCCGGCAAGCGCTTAGCTAACTCCACACTCATCTCCGCCGCATTCTCAATCTTTGGCATTTCACATTTACCAAATTCAACTTTAAAGTTTTATAGTCTTAAACTTTTCACTTCCACACTTGGATGTCTTTCTTCAATGGCAGGCTTTGGATCCTTTGTTTGGCCATGGATTTCGGGAAAAGTATGCTTTCAAGTAGACAAAATCCATCTCGGCAGCCCTTGTGGGAAAGGGGCCCCCGATTGGTGGCTATTGGGCATATGGAAACTCGGTAAGATTCATTCTGTGAATCCATCTGGACTTCACGTAAGGTTTACACTTGAAAGCATTGTTCCATATATATGTGTGTGTGTGTGTGTCAGATCCCTGCAGGTGAGGCATCCTCAATGCTCTGTACAAGTACACGTCCAAAGTTTTCCTTGGCTTAGTAAGCATGTAATACTCATCATTTAGGCCTTGGATCCATCATCATCATCTCAGCCACAATCGTCATTAATAACCACAGGGCATAGAACATAAGACAGGACAATGATATTTTAGAAAACGCATTCAACTAATGAAACGACTTGGAGACATACACAAACATGCAATAGATCCCTGCAAATGAAGACATCCTCAATGCTCTGTACAAGTATCACCTTCGCGACACGTCCTAAGTTGTCCTCAACTTAGTGAGCATGCAATAATCATCATTTAGGCATTGGCTCCAGCATTGTCATCTCAGCCATAATCGCCATTAATAACCACGGGTTATAAAACATAAGACAAGACAATGGTATTTCAGAAAAAGCATTCAATTATTGAAACGGCTTGGAAAGTAACTACCATCACTTAATCCGATCCAATATGCATTCAAACGAATGAGAAAATGAGACCAACTTGCACTAGGTTCTGATGAGCATTTCATAGAACAATTCGTATGTATAGAAAAGTTCGAATGTTCCCACCAAAATCGAAATTGTTTCTTTTTATCAAAATAGAGTGCGACAAGTAGTAGGTATTGCCTTGTTAATATATTGGCACCTAGATCGACAATAGAAGCTTCAGCTATCATTAACGATCGCAGCCATGGCCAGCGAAAAGGCCTCGAGTGAGATCCAGTCGCTTCAGGCTCTCAGCCGTGAAGTAAAGTAGAGCAGAGCGCACTCTGTGCTTTTTGGAAACTTTGGCCAGTTTCGAAAAAGATTTCAAAAATACAACTAAGTGCAGAGAGGAGATCCAATGTCGTGCACTGCACAGTATGTCTGATCACAATCAACATAGTCTGAGGGGTAATGAGGCATGGACAATCCTTGCCTTATGCCATTTCATCAATCAATGCCCGGGCAATGTCCAACTTCTTCATCTTTCAATCTAAGACACAGCAAGAATGCAAGAAAGCGTAAATATCTTATTTCATTTCTGAAGAAACGGACCTTGTGGATTGAGAACTCTCTTTTTTGGATTGCAATACCTTCGCCAGAATGGTAGTGAAAGAACATGAATTCCCATGTTTTTTCAAATATCTTTTATACATCCAGAACCAAATTTGAAGCCTCCCTATAACTTCTCTGAGGATGAACTTAGGACATTTCTAAATCCCCCCATCCATAATCTTATATTTCCAACGTATCTACTTTCATTAGCTTTATCAAAACTATGATGCTGAAACCTTACGAATTTCTCTGACTGATAATTCAATTCTCCGAATAGTTATAGCACACCCACGAATATGAATGATCAGTGGTGAAATTACATTGAACAGAACATTCGTAGGCTTCAAGACCTTTCCTTGATTCATGGTTTAATTGAATCTAATTCCATTGCTCAAATAAATCCTTAAAATTGTTTGAAAATATCATTGAGATTGGGATGAAATGGAATCAAACTTTGAGGCCTAGTAACACTCTCTTTAAGGATTTATTTGTCCCACAACATTGCTAATGATTTCCGGCAAATATCTTTCGAGATATAACAAAGTGTCAATGAGAATAGCATATAACAATTATGATATTTCCTTACGATCTCTCAAGGAAAATAATTGGGAAATATGGTTATGTTTATTTAAGAAAGCAAAATTGAAATTTCTGACAAATTGAAGTTCTGAAAATGAACAGAACTGCTCAATATATATTAATCGAAGGAAAACAACTTTTCATGTCTCAAAAACTGTAATTCGGACACAACTCTTCATGTTCAAAGAACAATTAATACGGAAGGACCTCTTCATGACTGAAGAACAGTTAATTCGAATGCACCTCTTTGTTGTCCAAGAGAACAATTATGTTTGAAAAGTTGCAACCATTGGACATAATTAACTAGTTAAAATTTAAAAATAAGTTTAATAAAAAAACTGCAACTCCTACTTGAACAGACGCATTGTTTCGCTAGGAAATTACAGTTAAATTATTATTTTGATTTTGATTAATAAAAAATAACAAAAAGTGATTGTTGATTTATCCCAAATCTAGTCCACGTGAGAACTCACATCGATGTGGGACAAGGCACCTCTATTCGGTGGCGACAACTCCATAGCTTTGGAGAGGAAATGAAAAAATTGGTGAAGAAGGAAGCAATTGCATCGTCGTTTAAAGATTGCAGCCAAAATGAGATGAAAGATAAGGGAATCAGGCATAGGATACTATGTAGCTTCAACACGACATGTTATTTTTAAAATATGTAGAGAATTTTGACATGTTGTATATTAAATGCATATTTTAATGTACATAATAAATCATCATGTATAAATAAAAAAATGAGCAGTGAGTTTTTTCTTCTTTTATTAGGGATTCACGATTAGATTTTTTTTGGCTAGCTGAGAATATTAATTTCAAGGTGGCTGGGTATATGACTTAAGTAGATATATTTTTGATAGACTTATATTGACCCCTAATTTATTAAAAATGTTTAAAATTGACCCCGTGATTGTTGGAATGCTGGACTCATGTGTCACTGGCGTGTTTAGATCATTGACCAAATGTCGATTGCATGTCAGAATATCGGAGAGCATATGAAACAATACGACACGACACGACACGAAAGCCTTAGAGATTGTTTGTGCTTCTTAGACAGGAATTCAACGATGACCGGGAGAAGAAATGGGTGACAGTTGGAATTGCATTGAGGTGCAAACGTGACACCTTAGATATATGAGATAAGGTGGCAGAGCTCCCTTCTCCATCGTTACGACAACAAGCATGTCCTTGTTTGAATAGTTCAAGTGCTCTATGGCCAAACGAAGGAGGATGATCCGTGGCCTCTCTATTCAAACAAACTAGCAGTGCTTGAGTCCCTACTGACTCTCTCTGTCTCTCTCTCTCTCTAGACTTGTCTTTAGACTCGCTCTAAAGACTTTTAGACTCACCCTCAATAGGTATGCTTGGATCTCCCCCCGCCCCTCTTTGTCTCTCGATATCTCATCGATTTTTCTGTCCAAATATATCACTGTCATAATGGCTACCCAAGAAATTCATGAGATGGTTTCAAGGCACCTCCTAAGCGAGACTGAGATTGAATAGAAGGTATTATTTTTAGGATTTTATACTTCTAGATATTATATTCCACGTTCATTGACAATTGACTTACTTTGTGCGTTAACCAAAATATTTAACCGGAGTTGAACAAGAACTCCAATCCTTCAGTGAACTCTGATACTCCAGTGAATTTGTGCTCAAACATTTTCATCTTAAGATTCGCCACGGTAGCTTGCATAACTTGATCTTGATTGGTTTTGGTCAGATTTTGTCTCTCTACCAAGGAGTACTCATATGATGATAATACGATATTCTCATGTGTTTTTGGAGGAATGTGGCTAAAATGAGACAAAAGAGGAGGGAATGAGGCGCAAGAACTCAACAATGACTCGGAGAGAAAATGGGTGACCGATGGAATTACATTGAAGTGTGAACCTGAAACCTTACAAGATGAGATAAGGTGGCAGAGATCCCTTCTCCAAATCGCCGTTCGGATAGTTCAAGTGCTCTGGCCAAACGAAAGAGGATGCTTTGTGGCCTCTCTATCCAAACGAACTAACAGTGCTTGAGTCCTTTTCCCTCCAAACTCCCTCTCGTTCTCTTTCTCTCATTCTAGACTCGCTCACACTATCTCTTTTAGACTCCCCTTAGATGGATATATATTAGACTCGCCCTCCCTCGATAGGTATGCTTCGATCTTCCCCTCGATGTCTCTCAATATCTCACCGAGTTTTATATCCAAGTATATCATGTCATAGTGGCTACCCAAGAAACTCGTGAAAGGGACTCAAGGCACCTCTTAGCCAAGATGAATAGGAGGCATCTGAGACTGAACAGGAGGTAGTCTCCTACAACGAAGAGCATATATTGTTTTTAGGATTTTATACATTTAGATATTATATTCGACGTTGATTGACTATTGTCTTACTTTATGCATTAACCCGATTATCTACCTAGACTCGAACGCAAACTCCAATCCTCCGGTGAACTCCGATCCTCTAGTGAATTTGCGCCTAAACATTCCCTTCTTAAGATGTGCCATGGTAGCCTTCATCACCTTGATCCTGCTTGGTTTCGGTCAAATTCTCTTTCTCATGGAATACTCACTTGATTATAGTAAGATTTGCCTATGTATTTTTCTTCTTCTTTTTTGATTTTTAGTAGAAATAGGAGTGCTGAATGAGAAAATAGCTATCATAAAGAAAGACTAAAGTATATTTGATGAGGATGTTAACGTCATGGTAGTGATCCTCCACGTGATAGCACTTTTTTGGATTGATGCTCACGGGGCTGGCCACTTATTGGATTGGTCAGCACTCCACAATCCTCTTGGTAAGCGTCTTGTTCTTCACTAGGCCATTCCTCATGAGTTTTGCTAACAACTCCTACCTCATGTTGGGCCACATGATCGCTCAAATCGGGGTCGGTTATACCCTCACAATTACCCTCGTTTATGTGGCCGAGCCTGCTTTCATGGCTTGTTCATCTCCTTACCTTAGGTAATTAATCATTTTATTTTCTCTATTTTTCTGCTAATTTTGTAACATCTTTTCCATTTCTTTATATGTTTTTAAAATTTTATCTTCACACATGCTGACCAAGATAAGATTTTAATAACATATAAAAAAAATTATACTACAAACTTCGCAAAAAAAATAGACAAAATAAAATGATTAATTACCTTATATGGGGAGGTGAAGAGGCCACGAAAGTAGCTAAGAGTCATCTCGGCTACATAGACAATAGCAATTGCGAGGGTGTAGCTCACCTTGACTTGAGCAATCACCCGGCCCAACATAAAGCAAAAGTTATTGGAAGAGAAACTCATGAGGAATGGCCCAATGAAAAACAAGACACCTGCCAAGAGGTTGTAGACTGGTGGCCTATCCAATCAGCAGTCAAACCCACGAGCACCATTCTGAAGGGTGCTATCACGTGAAGGATCACCGCCGTGAAGTCAATTCTCATCAAACATCTTTTGGTCCTTCTTTATAGTAGCTATTGTCTCGTTCAACATTCCTATTTCTACCAAAATTGAAAAAAGAAAAATACATAGGCAAATCTTACTATCATCATGTGAGTTTTCCATGATAGAGAGAAAGAGAGAGAATTTGACCAAAATCAAGCAAGATCAAGCTGATGAAGGCTACCATGGCGCATCTTAAGAAGAAAATGTTTGGGCACAAATTCACTGGAGGATCAGAGGTCACCGGCGGATTGGAGTTCTCGTTTGAGTCCTGGTGGATATTCGGGTTAACGCACAAAATAAGACAATAGTAAATAGATGTCGAATGTAATATCCATATGTACAAAATCCTAAAAACAATAAATGCTCTTTAATGTAGGAGAGTACCTCATGTTCAATCTCGAATACCTCCTATTCAGTCTTGGCTAGGAGGTGCCTTGAGTACCTCTCACGAATTTCTTGGGTAGCCACTATGACAATGATATATTTGGATAGAAATCCCGATGAGAAATCAAGAAATAGAGAGAGGAGAAGATCGAAGCATACCTATATTTGTCCAAGGTGAGTCTCGTATATATCCGTCCAAGGTGAGTCTAAAAGAGAGAGTGGGAACAAGTCTAAAAGCGAGTCGAGAGAGGGAGGGAGGGAGTCTGGAAGGAAAAGGACTCGGGCACCACTAGTTTGTTTGGATAAAGAGGCCACGAAGCATCCTCCTTTGTTTGGCAAAGTACTTGAACTATCCAAACGGCGATCCGAAGAAGGGATTTTTGCAATTCTAGTAGTCGCCCATTTTCTCTCCCAATCATTGTCAAGTTCATTTTGGCCACAATCCTCTAACAATCATGCAATTGCTTCCTTCTTCACCAATTTCTTTATTTCCTCTCGAAAGTTGCGAAGTTGTTGTCACACCCAAGTCCCACTTGCCAACAATATCATCCACTTTGGGTTGTAGCCGACACGGTTTGAAGAGCACGGAAGTCTCCTATGTTGAAGAGCATGTATTATTTTTAGGATTGTACTTCTAGATATTATATTCGACGTCGATTGACTATTGTCTTACTTTGTGCATTAACTCGAATATCCGCCCAAACTTGAACGAGAACTCCAATCCTCCAGTGAACTTCTTAAGATGCAACATGTTAGCCTTCATCACCTTGATCCTACTTGGTTTCGATCAGATTCTTTCTCTTTCTCTCTATCATGGAATACTCACTTGATGATAGTAAGATTTGCCTATGCATTTTTCTTTTTCTTTTTTGATTTTAATAGAAATAGGAGTGCTGGACGAGACAATGGCTGCCATAAAGAAAGACCAAAATATATTTGATGAGGATGTTAATGTCACGGTGGTGATCCTCCACGTGATAGCACTTTTCAAATCAATGCTCATGGAGCTAACCACTAATTAGATCGGTCATCAGTCCACAATCCTCTTGGTGAGTGTCTTGTTCTTTACCGAACCCTTCCTCATGGGTTTTGCTAACAACAATTTTAGCCTTGTGTTTGGCCGCATGATCGCTCAAATCGGCGTTGGCTACACGCTCACGATCGCCCCCATTTACATGGTCGAGCTTGCTTTCGTGGCTTGTTCGTCTCCCTGCCTGAGATGATTAATCATTTTATTTTCTCTATTTTTTTTTGTTAATTTTGTAGCATCTTTTCCATTTCTTTATATGTTATCAAAATTTTATATTCATACGTGTTGACCATATATTATATACAGAATACACAATGAACATGTATGAAGATAAAATGTTAATAACCTATAAAAAAAAATCATACTACAAAATTAGCACAAAAAAAACAGACAAAACAAAATGATTAATTAACTCAGACAGGGAGGTGAAGAAGCCACGAAAGCAGCTAGGAGACATCTCAGCCATGTAGACGAGAGCGATTGCGAGGGTGTAGCTAAGCTCGACCTGAGCGATCACCCGGCCCAACACGAGGCAGAATTTGTTGGAAGAGAAAATCATGAGGAAGGGATCGATGGTTGATCCATTCAACGGTCAAACCCATGAGCACCGATCCAAAGAGTGCTATTGCATGGAGAATCAAACCGAAACCAAGCAGGTTCAAGGTGAAGGCTATCATAGCCCAAAAAAGGCCACATTTCAAGTTAAGGACTAGTGCCACACATAAATAGCACTTCTCCTCACCACACCTAGGCGATATGGGATTCGGTTCATGCCTGTTCTCTTTTCCATCCTAGAACGCCACATTTCACAGCCGAGGTCGTTGCCTTCTCCAGAGACAATATTACTGATCACTTACATTGCAATTTGGATATGACGACCAGATTGGTTTGGCTTATCAAGAGATATTTCTAGGACGGCAAACAAAACAAACACGAGACTAAACAATCATGTCAGAAGCCTGGCAAGCCCAATTGTCAACGGGTAGTGACATAAACAAAACTGCTGGCTATTACCAAGATCGACATCACAGATGTAGCTCCATAAGCCGATCAAAGCAACCTCAGATAGTCTAAAGGAACCCCATGACATAACAGTATACAATATAGCACGGCATGTCAAAAACAATTTACGGAGCTGACAGGTACCTTTTGGAAACTTTTAGCAGCCTCAGCCCCAGCTTGTCCACCGATGGACCGTTCAAAAAACTCAAGCACTCTTGTGGCGCGTACTCGGGCATCCTCGTTTTAAGCTTGTGGCGCTCATCATTTCTTTCACGAATACATCAACCCACCCTGCACCATCAACAGGGAAGGTTGGCTGATGGCTCACCAGGTGCATGAGCATCATCTCTGTCACCTGTCAATGGAACTCCGATGTTATTGGACCAATAGAGGAAACATATGAAGAAATAATCAAGAAGATTGTTGATTCAAATCCTCTGTGTAATTAAAACCAAACATTGTGAAATCCCAGCAAGATTTCAACATATAACGCCTTTTTAAACACTATAATTGATGAGGATCAAAATCTCCCTGCCTACGAGGAGGACATAATTGCAGACGAAAGTCAAATCCATATGTTTCCCTTTTCCCCTTCGGTTGACTAGTTATGAAAAACAGGTTTTAGGTTTGCATGAACTGAAAGCACATAAGAAAATCATTTACCTTGGTCAGCCTTAATACCAGGTTTTTCAGAAAATCCTCCATTACCCACGGCGGGACCCAAAGAAAGCTCATGCAGCCTATTAATGGCAGCATCTAGATCATCACCACATTCTGCCAATGCTCTCTCAACAATCTGAAATTGAAATACATCAGGGTTATAAGGGACTGTAGGTTGTTGACAGTCCACAATCCAAAAACGTGTGAATTATTAGCCTACAGCTTGCAAAAAAGGACAAGACAGAACCATCAAACTGTGTTAAAAGAACACGAATAAGCAGTCACGTCCTTGCTCACACTAAATGCCAATCACAGACTTATAGAGGACAAATGAACCAGCAGTTGCTAACTAGTTAGTTTCAGAGTCTACAGAATGTTGTTTAATATGCTTTTTCACGCCATGTGGATTCTAAAGCGAACAAGCAAACATAAAGAGAGATCGATAACGAGACGCCAGTTCCCTGCAAATTTCCAATAAGAACGGAAACGACAAAAGGCTCAAAACACGAGAGGCACACCCGGGGTTCCACGTGAGGAAGAAGCTGGAGAAGCCGATCCAGGTGACTCGCCGGCGCTGAGAACCGAACCGAGACAGAGAAGAGAAGAAGACAGGAGAGCAGCGGCGGATATTCTTGCAAGAAGGAGGCGGTGGCGGAGAAGGTACGTCGTCGAACAACGATCGCTTGCTCCCCGCAAGACTACTGCAGACAATATTGCGCCCCCCACAATCGCCCTCAGATCGATCAATTGAGAGGCTTTATCGTTAGCAGTAATCTTTTCCTTTAGAATCGGTCAAAGATGCTATCTTGTTAGGATTTTATTAGGAGTCTTTTTTTCTTTTTTTTTTGTTGTTTGTTAGGATTTTATTGATAAGCTTTACTCATCTGACAACAGAATAGGTGATTCATAACAAGAAAATCTGTCTCATTCTTTTAAACGGGGCCGAGTGGCCCGTGAGCGCAACTGGGGGGTGTTAATTCGTAATTTTGGAAGAATACAATTTAATATATAGAAAGAGGAATTTGTTATATCCAATTGCGGGAAAAATGACACAACCATCTTTAAACTTTGACCCATGATATAATGTGATCATGAACTTGTAATTTTGACTAATGTTGTTCATGAACTTTAGTCTAATGTGCAAGTCATTCATAAACTTTTGATTTGTTCAACATTATCCATGGCCTTTTGATACATATTCAAACTAGTTAGCGAGACTATATGAAATGTTCAATGCTGTCTCCAAACTTAAATTAATTGAGGGACAGCATTGAATATTTTCATATAATTCACGAGCTACCTTGAACATTTACCAAAAATTCATGGATCATATTGAACAAAAATAAAAATTTAGGGACTAAATTATACATTATACTAAAGTTTAAAAATCACATTACACAAATTAAAAGTTCAGAGAACAAATCATGCATATTGTGACATTATCCCTAAGTCACATCATGGCTCATAGCTCACCACCCACCGTTGCACGCCAAAGATATGGATGATAAGACCGATTTACAATATTGATTTTATAAACTTGCATGATGGGTTTTCTGGGAAGTGATTAAGTAGGGATCTCTAATCTGAATACTTAGGCGTAATCTATCACTGGTCTTAGTAAATAGTTTTTGCAAAAGAATTTTAGTATCACCGAGTCAAATTAAGAAATTAAGACTTGTTGCTTTTTCTTTCTTATAATTAATTGAGATCATAGGATTCTATCCATTTATTCATTCAATTCAAATCTCAATTAATTTCATTTTTTTCTCACTAAAAATTAGAACAAGGTTTTGAACCAATCTAGTTAGAATAAAATATTTTCAAAATTCTCTATTGATACCACATGTTGTTTTTTCCGGTCATCCCTTTCAGGATTAGTCGTTGTCTTACAAACTCTATCGAAGGTATAAATATATTCGTTACTTTATATAAATGTGTAAAAGATACTAGCCGCACTTCGAAAGAAAAAATTAGGATATGTGGATACAATCGTAATAAAATAAAGAAATTCAATTGCATGACAATCAAAACATCATACTAGCAATAAAATTCGATTGATTCTAAAATTCTGATTGTAAAAAATAAAAATAAACATATCAAATAATAAAAGATTTTTTTTTAAAAGACAATTTGGATAGATTGCCCCTTCTCACTTATGTTATCCATTTTTTTAACCTAAAAAAACTTTTTGCTTGTATCACATGAAATCAAACGAACCCATATCTATATATAGATATGGGTTTTTAATAAAGTAAAAAATGAAATATAAGAAAGAAAAATATAAGGAAGATAGATAGATCCGTTTCTACACGATCGAATTATATTTGTTCGATACACTATTTATCAATACGAATAGTTAGAAAAGAATACAATAAGAAAAAGTATAAATAGAGCAAAAGAAGAGGAGGGGAGTGGGGAAAGTATAGAAGGAAAAAAAAAAGCTTATACAAATCTCGTTGGGTACTCTACTCATTCATGCTTCTTAACCGCTCTGTACCTACAAAATAGTGAAATCTTTTGATAAAGAACTCAATATCTGACGGCGCAGATTAACAAAATCGATCTTTTGGAATTAACCCACTCATCTCTCACAAAAACGATGTCACATGTGCCCGCATCATGCCTCAAGAGTGATTCTATTCTAGCGAGAAATTTATTAACCAAAGATAATTTGGACGAAAATTAACGAAGATTGTGAAATTGTAGGAAATAGGAGTAAAATAAAATGAAATTTTTTTCCATCAAAACCAAAAAAGAAACTAACAAGTTATCCAGGGCGGTCTTTTTGGGCCATTTCATTTGGGCTTGGAGATTGTTGAAGCTCAGTTGCATGGAGTAATATTTCCTTCACTCTTAATATTCAAGTTTCAGATTCTGGACATACTAATTCAATCTATCCTCAACAATGGAAGTGAGTGCTGACCACCAGGGCCACGCCGGGCAGGTGTTGCCTGCTATGACGTTCGAGTTTCATGGCCAGGACCGGCCATTTAACCAGGGTATGCTTAGGCACGCGAACGAGAGGAAATTCCGACCTGGTCTTGTGGAGAGCATGAACAAGAAATTTTCTACACAGAGAGGTCACAGTGTCGGCAGAAGTCAATCAAATATTGGGCATTGGCTCTTGAACACAGTTGGCCAAAAGCATGGTAGAGTTTGGTCTCCCGTCCTCTGATCATTGAACGATTGACCTACTCCAATCCTTATTCGATGCGCATCAAGAAAGCATGCTATAAACTATTATGAGGACACCAGCTCGATGCTCCTACTACACGAGGAAGCCAATGCAGGGCCGGTGACATCATTTTGCCTTCAAAGGTTTAGGCTTCGACATCGGACCGTTTTTTCTTTTTCTTTTTTTTTTTTATTTTTTTTTTTTTTTGTTTTGGTCAAAGGCAGTAACTCGGTGTAGAATAATAAACAGATGCTTCATCCCGTGCAACCCATGTATCAGTCTTAAACTGGATCCTCTTCACTTGTTGATCCTGAGGTATTTGAGGAAGAAAATTGTCTCTGCTTAAAAAGTCATCTCATTGGCGCAGCAAAACGAAAAGTATCTGCTCCATGCACCCGATTAAACACGACAATATGAATCAATTCCATATCTAGGAGGCATATGTAGCAGAGACAGTAACCTAAGATGAGCTCATCCTTTTTTACTGTGTTGGCACTCTACAATTTTTAGCAAGTGTGTGAGGACATTCTAGCTCTAGGCTCTTATCCATCGCTTTTGCAGCTCATTCTGGAAGATAATACTAGAAGCATGCACCTCAAACATTACTTCAAGAGCAGAGCAAGACGACAGTGCCTATTACTCGAAAAGCATGAGAATCACACTGGAAAACATGTCCGCTTTGCTACATCAAGCAACTATGATGTGTCCACAATGTCAAGTTCTGTGCGGATGGTTCTGTCATAGACATCTGAGGTTGATCTGGATGACAAAGTATAACTCAAAATGAGAGGATGTTACCTGTCAAACTCATCTTTCACAGGTGGGGCTCCACAAGAACAAACAGCGGCTTCTCTTTCAGCTCGCATTCTCCCTGCAAAACGCACAATCAACCAACGGAAACCAAATGGAACCAAAGAAAGGAGAAGAGGTCCATATCTCCGGAATTGCAATCTTCGCTCACATGTGTATCATAGCACTAGAATTTACAGCAAAAGCATCAAATTGAGTTCGTGTTAATTTAGCTGATCAGTCCAACAAACTCAAGCTACTTTATCCATTACAGCCGAGCTTAAACGCATTTTTCAGTTAAACAGACAGAGCAGACACCATTAACCGACAGAGGACCCCATAAACCGTGCTTCCGCGCAGCAGAGGGGATCAGCAGTTAACTCGATCTCATACAAAATAAACAATATACACTTGAAACGACACTAGGACAACAATAAAAGCCTGCTATCAACAAAAAGTTGCGCATTTCATCGTTGACTTAGGGAAGATATGCACAGGTAGATAGATAACATGAATGATAATACAATTCCTTATCTACAGTAGATAGAAAAAGATGAGCGGCAAGAGAAATGCACGCATGAAAACCGGACAATGCAAGCAGAAAAATGCATCGATGAGTGCAAGCAAAATTGAACCCGTGGAGAAGAAATCACCCAACTGCTTTATTTGAGGATTACCTGGACAATAGGCGAACCAACAACACAAGCGCACTCAACCACTTCAGCCTGAAAATGTTCTGGTCAGCAGAAGGACCAATTGTGTGTATCTTAGCCATGGAATTCACATTTAGAGAACAGAAAAATTGGAACTAGAAATTGGAAACCGGAAGTTTTATAAAATCAAGAATCCAAGATTCAACTGACCTAGAAGTCTTATTGCAGCGGAAAGCGTCCCGCCAGTGGCTACCAAATCGTCGATGATTATTGTACGCTCCCCAGGCTGAGCAGCTCCCACATGCATCTCGAGTTGATCGGTGCCATATTCGAGTTCATACGATTCAGATATGACTCTTCCTGAATTTCAATCAAATATTGGAAGCTTCAATTGAGATTTTACTGATAGTACTGCATCAAGGACTAGCTAGCAGTAGCTACAGTTCAAAAGACCAACAGAAATCCCAATAAAAGAAGACAGGAAGAAGGCTGTCATAACGCAACTATCCTAGAACCCTGGAGGCGCCAAGTCATCTGTTTTATAAGGACCAGATACTTCGACCGACTACATAATCAATACCGAGTCAAATACCCATGAAAGTGCTTACTGCTTCACTGATTTTACCCTTTAACCTGTTGGATTGTCCAAGAATTCTTTCTCATCGATGTATTGACATTACCACTGAACAGCGAGTTAACAAGCACGAGATCTCTGCTGAACAAGATAACTGTCAATACACAAGTAATTACAGGAACTCCGCAAAAGTGTACCTGGCAACTTCCCTGCTTTCCGGAGAGGGACAAATTTGGCACCAATACCCAAAGCAATAGATGGCCCAAATATGAATCCCCTGGCTTCAATGCCTGTGACATAACTCGACATAGGATGTTGTAAGAAAGAGAAACAGAACTCTGATGCAGCGTACTTGTACACGGTGAGTGAAAGAAAGATCTTCCTGAAATCTTTTTGATAGACAGATTCATTTCAAAGCTAAGCAAGAAACCAGGACGGTCAACACCAGTAGCATTAAGCAAGCAAACCACTTTTATGGATTGATAGACAGTTCTCGAATGGTGATTGTGTGTACTTGCACGCGTTTTTCCTTGTCAAGAATTTGCAAGAACTACCAGAAACTCTAAGCACAGTAAGACAGTATCGGATCCATCCCCATTCAACAAGGGAAAGTGAATTAATTTTTGAAGAATGTGATTTAAGAAATGACTTTCTACTCTTGCCAAAAGTAGATAAAAGCAATTTATATGAACTAGGGCAAATCCCTGGCCTAGTCCACTATGCAAATTTGGGAGACTTCTTCCCTTTCATCGATTTTGCCGGGATCCTCCTTGAGATGCAAACTTCGACAATTCGGACTTGTCGGCAGAGTGATAAAATATATAGTGACAAAAGTAGATAAAAGCAATTTATGTGAACTGGGGCAAATCCCTGGCCTGGTCTACTATGCAAATTTGGGATACTTTTCCCTTTCATCGATTTTGTCAGGATACTCCTTGAGATGCAAACTTCGAAAATTTAGACTTGTCGGCAGATTGATAAAATATATAGTACATTGCAAAGAAAGAGAGTTGTGAACTTATGTTAAACAAGCCCTCGGTCGAGTTTGGGCGTTCCAATGAGACGATTGGCGGGACAGTTCAAAACCAAAATCTGCGCACATATGGTAACCAAGATTGTTTTTTTTTTTTTTTGCCCCTTTCTCTTTCTTTTGCCGCCAAAACAGAGAAGCGATCAAGAAAAGAATTCGGCAGCCCACCTTTCTTTCAAGATTTCCGATGAGTAAAACAGATTTCATGAACAATAGCCTTGACAAACAACGAAAATGATGTTTCCCCTTGTTTTCAAGTTGAAATAAGAGACGGACTGATGAAGTTAATGAATGATTTATCATGTTTTAAGGGATTATGATTGAAGCAAATATTTTGAAAAAGAAATCCATACAAAGCGAGCATAAGAACTCGGTTACCTACCGATTGCTTTCCAATGTGACATGCTTTTGGAGACAATAAATATTTACGCAGTGGTCCTTCAAATGTTTAGACGAGCACCACCCCATTTCACCTTTTTCCACGAGAAAAGCAAAACAAAAGCCGCAACTTGCCTTTCATTATTAAAAATCTCGCGATAGAATATGGACAGTGTGATAATACCACAACCAGAAGAGGATCTGACAGAGTCTTTGAAAGATAAAAATATCAAAAAAACCGTGAGAGAGAGAGAGAGAGAGAGAGAGAGAGAGAGAGAGAGAGAGAGAGAGAGAGTACCAGCAACGATGGAGATGCCCATGTCTCTGTAACGCTCGACAAACAAGTCAACTGTGTCCTTGAAGGCCTTGTGATCGAGCAACAGAGTGGTTATGTCGTGGAACATTATGCCTTCGACGTGCAGGGAAGAAACAGGACACGATCTCCGTTAAGAGTTTGGAGAAGATGAATGGGGAACACGAAGATGCAACCGCAAGAAATTAACCTGGTTTCGGGAAGTGAGGAACGACTCTTATGGTGTCTGAGATAGCCTTCAATCTGGGGTCTCTGCCATTCTCTGCTGCCAGCATCTTCTTCGCTCTCTGTTTCACTCTGTGAGAGAGAGAGAGAGAGAGAGAGAGAGAGAGAGAGAGAGAGAGAGAGAGATGTCAGCACTGGCAAAGCGTCCCTCGACCTGAAGAATATCCAAATCGGTGCTTGTATTTATAGAATGTTTCGAGGATATTAAGGCCACTTTCGTAACTCCAATAAGTGCTCAAAATGAAAATAAATAAATAAATAAATAATTTAATATTATAAAAAAATTCCAAACGATATACTTGTGATAAATTTATCTCAAATTAATTTTTTTTAATTACGAAAAACGATAAATTGATATACCTATAATAAATTTATCCTAAATTATATTTTTCACTACCAAAAATCTCAAACTGATATATATGAGATAAATTTATCCTAAAATAATTATTTTGACAACCAAAAATCTTAAATTGATACAGATGTGATAAATTTACCTTTCGTTAGTTTTCGTTAAATTAGATTAATACCACAAAAAAAAACTCAAATTGATACAATAGAAGGTAAAAATCTTAAATGTGTACATCCAGCAATTGCCACATATCATTTAACTCCGTAATTTAATGATAAAATCTAATAAAAAAATAAAGAAAGGTAAATTTATCATAAATGTATTAGTTTAAGGTAAATTTGTTAAAGGTGTACCGGTTTATAATTTTTTATGTTCAAAAAAATAGTTTGTAGTAAATTTGTCACAAGCATCTCAGTTTAAGATTTTTCATAGTATTAACTCAATAAAAAATTAATGTATCCAGAGCTTAATAAAATCACATCGTTTGATAGCTCCAACTAGCTTTGTCTTAAATGATTGAAGTAAGTTCCAAGGTCGCTTATTTCCTTCAACTAAACATATTCAAACTTAAAAATAGATTGCCTATTATATTATAAAATGTAAAAACCTACCTATACCATTCATTAATTCCAGATTTATCAAAAGAAATTATTTAACACTCGAAATTCAATTATCATCAGACAACCTTTATTAAAATGTTCGATATTTAAAATAATCAACACTTGAAATTCAGTACATATAACTTTAGCACTTGATTATCAATTTGCAAACTCATTAGTAATCAAATAAAATTTTCTTGATGACTGGATTATTTAAAAACGCATTTATAGTTGATCATCATTGCTTAATATTTTGACTAATCCTAATATTCTTAGTATTGATGTTCTTTATAATTTGAAGGGTGATTTTCTTTATTTCGGTCATTTTGCTACTTCTAATATTAGACATGCAATTAAGATTGACATAAATCGCTACGACACCTCGACGTGCCATCATATGGATGTGTGAAAAAGATAGAAAAAAAAAAAGAGGGAGAGTGTGGACGATGCGGAGGCTCGAGGGCAAGGCGACTAGCTCTATGGTAGCCTCTCGTGGCGGCGCGTCTTTCCCCCGAGGAGAGAGCGTCGGCAGCTACGGTGGTGGGCAGCTACGGCGACATGGTGGCGAACTCAAGTGGGTGGTTGGTGCTTCTTGGGTGGGCTGGTCGTGGGGTGCGAGAAAATTGGCATGGATATCTTGAGAAAGGAAAAGTGGAAAAAATTGTTGCCGCGAAGGTGGAAAAACATGTACTTTGAATAATCAAGATAGATGAAAAGTGGGGTAACTTTTTTATTTTCTTCAATTATTTTACTCTAGTTCTGTGTTAGTGTTACGCGTTGCATTGGACTAAACGAGAGCAAATTTTCGCTTTATGTTGTAGTACAATCGATTACAATGTTTATAATTATAGTACAATTGTGTACTATATAAAGAAAAAAAAAACTCATTCTATTATTAATGTCCAAAGTCTATTTTGCAATAAGTAGCAGCAATGCGCGCGGCGCGAGCAAGCCAGGGCAAAAAAAAAAAAAAGGGGGGGGGGGGGGGGGGGGGGTAACCACTAGAATAAAATGGATGAAGGGTGGTTCCCCAATCCAAGTCGCCAACAATTTATTTTCCTTTTTGGCAAGGTGAGAATACTTGATAAGTTAGTTAGGAATTTAAAACTTAGCCTCCTTTCCATGAAAAGTTTTTCGAATTTTCCGGCATTTGGTTCGTGAAAAATTAGTATAGGAAAACATTCTCCGCCTATGAAAAAAAAAACTCTTTCAAAAGTGAGGAAAATATTTTCTTGAGTGTGCTTGTTTACCGAAAAATCAAAGATTTAAAAAAATATTTTTCAAAAAAGAAACGTTTCTATCACTCATAAAAAATGAATGAATGCAAAATATTTTCATTACTATGAAAATAATTGGGCATAAAATATTATCCATAATGAAAATATTTTTCGTTGATTAATTTTTTTAAAAGTTACACGCGTTAATTTTTTGAAATTTTTTTTTCAAATCTTCGATTTTCCTTGAAGCAAATACACCATAAAAGGAAAACATTTTCCCTCATTTTTCTCCCTCAATTCCTTTACATTTTTTGCTATTTTTTTATTTCTTCTTTTTTCTTTTCTTGTCTTCTTCTTCCTCGTTCCTCCGCCCGCGGTACCTTTCTTCTCCTTTCTCTGCCGACCGTGAACCTCGGTAGCGGTCGGCAGCCTAGAGACACGAGGCTTGGCGGGTCTTGGCGATCTTTGGTTTGCCCGAGGTCGACGAGCCCTGAGCTCGCCCGAAGCCAGCGCCATCTTGGAAATAAAACGTGAGTTGAAAAGGCAAAGCAAGAGAAAGATGTTATGCAGCCGGAAAAACAAGAACATGCGAGTTGAAAACGCAAACCAAGCTATTGATGCTTATGTCATAAATCAAACACGTGACAATGTTATAGCACAATCGCACCCATTATATCTGTCGAAGTATAATGCAAATCAAAATCAGGTTGCGTGACCCAAAATAAAAACGTTTGCACTTGGTGACATGACATGGAGAATCGTGCATGTGCCATCACAATAATTCGCATATTAAGTAGGTTTTTTAAACTACTAAACCGACTCATTATGATTTGCAATCAGGGTTTTAAGTCACCAGTTGTTGAAAACTTTGCAAAGTGGTCAAGATTGGGGCAACGCTGATTAATTTTTATGGGAATTTTTATTTTTATCCCGACGAGCACTCATCATCTCACACACTAAACTGCAACAAGGTGGGTCGCCATCCGAGGGTGAAAGTAGGGAAAAAAAAATAAAAGAGAAAACATATAAAAGAAAATAATTAGAAAATTTATTTTCTAAAATATACATTAAAAGACATGTACCGTGGAAAATGATTTTCCTGGTCAAACGGCAAAAAATATTTTTCGATTCTTTTTGAGAGGTTTCGACAAAACACCGGAAAATATCCTTTTTTTTCCCCAAAAAAACGACTTCATGGAAAGCATTTTTCAGAAAAGCCATATTTTTCGCTAAACAAACGTGAGCATAATTTTCACTCGTACTTTTTCAATACATCTATTTATTCTTCCTTCTATCTCGTAATTTTTTCTTGACCTAAAACGGTTTTTGTATAATTTAATCTAAATCTTCGCATTTTAACCCACGAAATGGTAAAAATCGATATCATTTCCAACTATTTCGTTGACTCGGAGTTAGTCATAAATGCGATTATATAGTTGTGAATTCGGGGTGCATGCTGAGATTCGGAAGTTTGCTTTAAATATAATGTCGCGGTGTCTCCCAATTCGTCAAAAGTGAAAGATGAGAAAGAATTCTTATCGTCATCATCGCACGGCCACTAGTCTATAGTGTAAGGTCGTTTTAATCATGATTTGATTCGAGATATTCCACGACTTGTTCGCCTGATTTAGACGTAGACATGTACTAAATTAGCAAAGAGAATATAACAATGCCTTGGCCTTTGATAGGAAAATTACATACACAGTGCCCTTAGGTTCCACGTATCTCGATTAAAGTAGATTGATAAAAATGTCTTTCGAGGGACGTCGAGGCCATCCGTAATTAGCACTACAGCCGTGCGCCTAGGGTGAACAAAAACCTTTTCACATTAGTGGAAAGCCTTCGACGAACACGAAATCTTTTGATATCTACCTCTAAGAAGGGGCGTACAACTGGATCGATTCTGTTCGTAAAATCCCGTCTATTCCAACATAGAACGAAAGGGACAATGTACATGATGGGTCGAAGAGGTTGTGATCGTATCGCACCGCACTCAAAATTCGCTTGGTTCCGGATTTCAAGGGAAGACCCATCCAGGAGTCGAACTAACCGAACCGATTGTGGACCGGTTTCATAAAGCTATAAGATATAAATACCCTAGTTGAAGTGGAATACATGGTGAGTATTTATGTTAATTGTTTTAGTTTTTAATGCTAACTCAATTTAAACTATCGTTAAGTAATTAACCATGTTGATATACATGGTGAATATTTCTGTTAATTGTTTCAGTTTTTAATGCTAATTCAATTTAAACTATCATTAAGTAATTAACTATGTTGTTTGTTTTGTTTTTCAAATGGTTTGACTTTGGAGCACTATTTTTATGGATGAACGAGGGATGGATTTTTTTTTTTTATGTTATGTGTTTGAACTTTTGTGGTTTATAATTGTACATGACTATGTGTTCATCTTATAGATCATTGCTTTTAGCAAATAGTGATTTTTATTATTCATTTTTTTTTTACTTTGAATCATCTTATTGCCGGTATTATTTTCCTATAAAAATTAAAGGAATAAAGGAAAAACAGGCTCTCAAGTAGATCATGGAACCAGATTAAAAAACAAGTTAGGTTCCTAAACAAGGTAGGTTCCAGATTTCAAAAACTAGTAACCGGTTCTAACATGATTGGTTTCAAGTCTAGAACCTACCCATCTTAAAACCAATCATCCCTAAAACCAATCATCCCTACCTCTAAGCATGACATACGAACGCACTGACAACTTTCGCATTCGATGTTGTAAGGACCTCTCCCATGTCGACATTTGTTAGTAATAATAAGCATAATATAGATATCATTGCAAGCAATGTGACTAGTCCATTATATGTAGACCCATCCAATGGGTGGTCGGGTCGAATATTGTTCGACCTAAATTTACTTATTTATCTATTTTGATCAATTTACATGCAATATAAATTTAGTGACTTATACGTAACGCGACATATATCTGACCCAATTTATATTGTTAAAATACTTTCATATTTAACCAAATTTAGGAAAATTCATATTTAAACTGAGGTAAGTGCACGGAGTAAGCGCGTATGAAATCGAGCGAGGGTTAAAGAGAATCGTAGAAGTGGATTGAGTATAAATAAGTTGTGAAATAATCTAACACCTTTTATTTTTGGATTTTACAATTTCAAACACATTATGACTCATTTATTGAAAATAATTATTCTATATAACTAGTCAGCCTATCAATTATGAATTAACAAATAGGCCTGTGAATGTGATGACAGGTCTAATAGTAAGATATTCGTTCCATAAATCTATAAAAAAGTACCTGGTGCATCTGCCAATTTTTTAATGAGTACAAAATGCATGTCGCATCACTGAGCATATTCAGGTCGCTCTAAATTACGAGATTCCCACATGAGGTTGTCACAGATTGAGTAAAATGGAGACTGATGTGATATCACGTCAACATGGCTGATTGACTTTGATATTTGATCTGTCTCTTCCAAGGCATATTAATTTCAAGTAGATTGGAGAAGGCGATGAGCATGTGGGAACATGCGATGAGCATACTCATGCAATGGATAATGCATATATTTGTAAATATCTGTAAACTGTGGATTAAAGAAGGAAGCCATTACAGATACATACATACGTACATAGACACACACGGACATATATATATATATATAGATGATTTTTTTTTGTTCAAATGTATAGAGGTATTAGGGTAATAATATTTGTCTCTTTTCATATTTAAAAATTCGAGTTCGCGAGCTAAGACGCATATTTATTTTAAATAATTTTTCAAGATGATCCTTTAAGAATTCTCTGGAATGCTTAAAACAGTATCCAAACAGGATGATTGAGCATGTTGTACCATGCTCCATCTTTAATCGAGCAGCTTCTCCTAATGTTAGTTTAGAAATTTGTAGTTATGCTTACCTCATTTTTCAGCTTTACCGGATGCTTTTGTTTGTCATGAATCATTTTCATCTTGTCAAACTTATCCGGGTTATGGCCAAAGTGACCATTCTATTCAATTACTTCGATTATTTTCAAACATCAAATAATATTTTTTGACGATTTCACTTTTCAATCGATCATTTTCAGACATCTGATAATATTTTCGGGGCTTCCAAGGATTCAATCGCATGCGTGTGATTTTCACTTTTCGTGCATTTACCTCTATAATTCTAATACATTTTGCAATATTAATAAAGAAATAAAGTTCTAATGAATTCTCTTCTATCTTGAGAGGGTATTGTGTAATCTAATTTCAAAAAGAAAAATGTACGAACATTATATGCCAATAAGATAGTGAATTGGTACAAGCGAGGTCAACCGCTTATCGGGGGAAAATTGGACATGAAACGTTCGTTGCAAATTTATAACATGATATCGTCAATTATTTTTTTTTTTCATTATATTACCATGATTAGAATTTGGCTAGTTGATGCAATAGTTTTGTTGTGGTACCATACATATAAGAAGGTGCCAATCGACTACAGTGTTAAAATTGCATCACAACATAAAGTTAATGATAGTCATATAATAACCTTAGCCAAAATGTTTTGAATGAGCTATGGTAGTTACTACACTTAACATTATGCAAATATGATATTCAAGAATAACGGTTGTACAGCACTTTCATTCCCCGTATTACATTGTGACGATGGTTAATATTTGACTAGGGATGCATAGTACGGAGAGTGTGGAAAATTCAATGTCTCATCTCATATTTACTTGCAAAAAAGAACTTTGCAAGTAACTCTATTTTTCAATTGAAATGTTTTCGCTGAATGTAAATGATTGAATATTGAGAAATTGACCCATCGTTTTCATGAGTAAAAAGTAAACACGGTTAACCTTGATGTACCTATCATTGAATCAAGAATTAAGTTTTACGAATTAACGAATTAATCATGAAAAATCAAAGTTAACATCGATCCTGGCTATGATTAGTCGTATTTAGTCGGGCCTGAGCATACCGACACATAACAGTACACAAGTGGATAAATTGATAGCGAGTGATCGATTTTATTCCATGCTGGTTATTCGAATTGGGAAACAACAAACAGAGAAAGGAAACAAAAAAGAAAGAAAAAAAAAGGTGGGGAGAAGAAACACACAAGATCTGGAGGGGAGATCATGCGCCATATAATTGGAGGTGGGCCCCCCAAAAAAGGACGGACAGGATCACTGTTCATGTGCACGCGGGCGTACTGGCAAGCACCGATGGATCGCCAGATCATTTGATGGGGCCTACTTTTTTTTTTCCAATGGGCCCCACAAAACCCGGCCTCGCCCTCTTAGCAAGCTGCAATCCAATTTTCTCGGATGGCTTCTCCCCCCGCCCCCAACAATAACAACAACAAAAAGAATAATAATGAAAATGACAATAATAATTGCGATGGATATATTTTCATGATAAACTCCATGTTTATCCACGGGGTTCAATCTCAACCCCACATGACATTGCATTACAGCAAGATTTTCTGCGTGTTTGAATAGACATCCACTCGTGACACACTGTACGATATATTATATCTTTCATTAGATCACGTATTCTCATTGTGCCAGATCCAATTGATATTATGGTCTACTATGACGAAACCTCTGTCGTCAATGCTTTTGAAAATAGAACTACGCTAGCGTCGATAACCCCGGATAACCATCACCGACCAATTTAATATCAAGTCAACTCCTGAGCGAACCCCCTTTTCAAATCTCGATCAAAAACCCCGAATCGCGCATGCACTTGGCAAGTTCTCAACTCCGGCCTCAAGTTTGACTATCGGACTGCTCGATCCTCCTCTCTTCAGTTGCCTTGACTAGTTCGATTCTATGGTTGAATTAACTTTTAAACTGGTGGCTATTATATGTATCTTAAGATCCCCGGAAGTAATTTTATACAACTTCATTAGATTTTACATTGACAATAGAATTTGGGATCCATTTCACCGCAATCGAGAAAAGAAGTTGATTCATGTATGCGCAAACCGTCCCCACGATGCAAAATGACATGAGAATGTACTGCACCTGTAGACGCATGGCAAGCTAGAGGATATAATTGAAGGATGCGAGCTTTTCTCCAATCTCGGCTCCCTCAAAGTCAAGGAGCACTTTAGAGTATTGATGGTTCTCTTTACCTTTTGAACGCACTTCATATCCGATTTCTCTCTTTTACCTTTTCTGCTAGGGCCCTTTAGGGGCAATCAAGCTACCGAGTTATAGGTTGCAAAGGCTGTGTACCCACAGGCGAAATTTGGCGAGAAACCCAAGAGCACGGAAAGTGAAAGAGCACGAGAATTTATGTGATTCAATCAGGTCATCTATGTTAAGGGAGAGACGATCGAAATCAATTGTTCAAAACTAAAAGGAAAGAGAGCATCATAGTGCAATCTAAAGTTCCACCACAGTTCGGAGTCCTGTACACCACAAGAGCTTCTCAAACTATTCGTATATGGACACCAGTCCGCATCCCGGTTGACCCGACTCGCTAAATTGGAGCCTCCTAAAAGGAAAAACACGTCTAAAGTATTCGGCATAAATCCGCAGCTGATCACGTACACGATGTGTTGAATCAGCTCAGCAATCGGTCTTTAACTGATCCTATTTCTCATCTTTCTCATGCTACGTCTTCCTGCTTTGGGTGCAATGCTCTTGCAATTCCCACTGAAGCTCTTCGATGAACCGAGCCAGGGCCGTCCCATCATCATGGGTTTGATATCTTCCTCTGCAGTCTCTCCTAGCATTCTTCAGCAGCTTCTTGTCAATGGACTTGACACTCCTGTGGGGGCTCTCGCTCCCACACTCTCTCTCGTAAATGGACCTCAATCCCCTGGTAGACACGGTCACGGGACCTTTCCGCGACTCTTGTTCGGCTGCCAAACAGTGAAGCCCGTGCCGTATCTTCTCGAATGCGACCAGGAAGGATGCTGCATCAGTTGGGTCCAGGATTTTCTGGGCCACCAGCTCCAATGTCCTGAACCTATCGAGCATTGCAATATCACTAATCAACAGCATATAACGGGTCGTTATATCACGATTTTCCAGGACTTGTTGAGCTACTCTCAAACTAATCAAGCTTTCTAGGCTGAGTCTTCTGATTCGAAAAACAGAAACGTGCATTGTACTTATTCCCACAAGTTTTCGCGGATCGCAAGTCGAGACCTTACCCGTAGTTACAGAAAGTCGAATGCATTTGACTGCACATTTATTAGCAGTGCAAAACCAGAAAGTATGTTCAAGATCTTACTGAGAGATCTTGGTTGGAAGATAATACTTCAACTAATTTAAGAAAAAAAAACCAGAACTTCGTAGACTAAATAACATCACAAATTTTACCAGCTGGAAGTTCACAAATTCAAAATTTTACCCCAAAACGAAGAGAACAGAAAATTTGTGAATGCTGAGGGGTTGGACCTGAGCTGTTGCGCCTTGTTGATGACCTGCTTGATTTTCTTGAACTCGGAGTAAACTGACCTCAGTTCGAAAACACCACCAGGTCCCTTGATCTGCCTAGCAAAAGGAAGCCTCAGAACGCAAGTGGCCTGAATCTCAGCCATTTCCCCATCGATGATCGCCTCCTCGATCCTTACCTCTCGGATCAACTGCATTAAGCTCCGTTCAATCTGACCCTGGCCATCAGAAACCAGCGGTGAGGAACGCGCCAGCCCCTGAAGAAGGCCCAAGATTATGGAGGGCCTCCAATCGCCAAACCACCCTACGGAGGCCAGCTCGAGGGGTGGAGTCGAATCGGGCATGAGCATTTTGGCCACATCACTGAGCCGGGCTGGGTTCATTGCCCGGTTGTTGCAGTCGTAGAACCGGCCCAGCTGTTCTTCGATGAGGAATTCTAGTTCCCACCCTGCTCTTACCTGTTCTTCCAGGTCCTGCACTGGCCTCCGGGGAACGTTCTTTTCTGGAGAGCAATCATATCAACTCGATGAACAACTGATTTAAGCATGGTCGCTTTTAGGAAATTTAAAGCTTGTGATCGGAAAGAAATGTACCCAAGAATTCCGTTTGAAATGTGA
This sequence comes from Psidium guajava, assembly GCA_016432845.1. NCBI lineage: Eukaryota > Viridiplantae > Streptophyta > Magnoliopsida > Myrtales > Myrtaceae > Psidium > Psidium guajava. The sequence goes on along the minus strand of CM028226.1, from coordinate 16,118,422 downwards.
ACAGACAGAAGATATACGCTTCCCCTATGAAATCGAAATACATTGATATGATTTAGCAGCGATCTCCGATCTAAGAGATCAACTGTTGTTTAGGTGTTATACGGATTAAGAATCAAGAAAAGGTTGAACCTCGTTGAACCAATACAATACCAACTAGGATGAAAGCAATCTGATGTATAAAATGACCGAGGAAGTGGAAAAGAATTTGTTCAACTATGCTCTCTGTTTCACGGGACCAAACAGGCTTTCTTACATTCAAAGAAAGCAAGAATGACCCAAGATGGTGATTGAGCGCGGATCTTATTCCGGGAAAATGAGAGAGAAAGTGAAGCAACCTCGAAAAACAGAGAAATATCCTTTTCCCTTACCTCTTTTGGGCGTTCGAAAAGACATGCATTGGAGCTTATGAGAAAGTCCTTCCACGTCTTCATCAATGACGGTTCCTCCCTCAAAGTTCCTCCGCAATCCCAGACGTTCTTCTGTTTTTTCAGAGGCGACGTTTTTAGAGTGATTCCTGGAAACGAAAAAAAAAAAAACGAGGGAATTACGAAGGAAATGAGGGGAAAAAAGAAAACACAGTTTCGAAACTCTTCGAAGAAGAAAGGACTAGATTATTCAACTCAGAATGGGATGATCACCTCTCCATTGTCTTCGTTACTTTTCCCTCTCCTCGGGATCTCCTGTTCAATTGCTTAGACGAAATTTGCTTTCTTGTTGATGATCTTTCTTTAACGCGGGAAAGGCCAAATGCAACAGTCATTTTCAGAGAGCGAGAGAGAGAGAGAGACTCTTTGCTCTGTTACGAAGACGGCATACGGATTTTTCTGGAGCGAATTATTTAAATAAAAAAATATTTGTTGCGCCAGGAATGTGGGCTGAATTGCCTGGGCTTTTTTATGCTAACTGAAAATGTGGAGATGATAAGTGAATCGGTTGCTTCCTAGTTCATAGTTCAGATGAATGTATTACTGGAAAGGTCTCGCAGATGACCATCGATCTCCTCTCAATCGAATGGCTCCCACGAGACTTGATCGAACCATCTCGATGCGTTTCGCGGCATTATTTTGCTTCTGCACACGTGGTTAAATCTTGTCAACCAGCACTTCCAGAACCTCAAGCTTGAAGAACTCTGGCATCCGTAAAGCCTGGAGTGTCAGCTACAATTGCAGACATCTACGGCGTCGTGTTAGGTTTCTAGGAAGAAGTATCCCGGATGGCAGCGTGATGTCAAAGGGCTGAGGATGGAAGCTCGAAAGAAGAAGACTTGTACCCAGATCCTGGAAGATGGTTACAAGCAGCAGTGTTGATGGAACTCTTTAAAAAGTCACGAAGATCGACTAGAGAAGACAAACTCTCCTTCTTTCTGTAGACCGAAATCACTCCCATCAAGGTGCAAATTCAGCCAATACTAGAGATTGAAAACTTTAATTCCTGTCAACTGATTGAAGGTTCACACTATGAACACCTACCACGGGATTGAGTTTGGAGAATCTGAAAGGTTTCTGAAGCAAAAATGTGCACTCAACAACACACTACAGGTTCTCTCGCATGTTAGGTAACTCTTCTATCTCAGGTCTATTGGTACGGATGACTAGAATCACATTCGTATCATCCCAGGTCCACCTCCTAGACAATGCACAGCAAATCTGGAAGCGTGCCTAGGTGCTTCTGAGCCCGTCCTTTTGACCCTCCAATAGGGCCTCCATAATCTGGAGTATGAAAGCCATCCTTTTAAGAAGGGGGCCAACCTGAATCCTGGCATTGGAATCTCGTGGTCTTTGTGATTGCTGTACTTAAAGAAATCCCAATCATCCTCATCATCTGCACTGTTCTGTGCTTCTGCCTCTTTACAATTGTTCGAATGTGGAGGCAACCTTTCATGGAAGAGAAAAAATAAATCTCTCAGTTCCCTTTCTCTTCATGTACTGCAAAATACATTTGCTTAATTAAAGAAAAGACCATGCCAAGTAAAAACAGGTAAAATAAGTTATATCTACCCAACTAATGAGGACTGTACCAGTTTTTACCCAAAAAATAGAGATAACTAAGTCAAGGCTTCCACTGTGTGAGGTAATGTTTTCTCTCTTCAGCTGTCATTTGGCAATCTAGGCAGACTAGATGAAACGATAGCTGGACTTTCCTGTTAACCTTCTGTTTTTTCATTGGGACTGCTCAGCATATCTATATAGCAGTTGTCATGGCTTCTTACCTTATTTTTTTCTTGACATTAGACCATGTGACTGGACCGTAAACTCAATTTAGCCCACAAACTGACTCATTTCAGTTCCTTTTGTCAAATACTGAATGGATCAACACATCCTTGACCCTTCAGTAAGTGCTGGCAAAACATCAGTTTAGCCATAGCGACATGTATTAATGATTTCATTCACTGTGTTCGCTTAGTTCAACAATCCATGTCATGATATTTGGGGGAACTTCATCTTTTCCTGCAAATTTTATGACATATACTTGGCATTTTAGGTAAAAATATCTCTTGTTTTCTGCCTCCTACACTCATAATCAGACTCAGCAAATATCAAAACTGTTCAGTCCTTTCTCCACTGCAAATTTAAAATAGCTTGACGGACAATATGTGAATAACTAGGAGATTGAACCACAGAAATCTGACTCCATGACGGCTAAGTCGAGTAGTTATGATTTATCTCTTCTAGTTCTCTCAATGTCTGTAACAGAGGGTGGCTTAACTGAACAGTCATGATTTCTTTCGACTATCTCTATTTGAAGTTATTGACAGCTTGTTGTGGTGAACACTGCATGAGCCTTTCAGCAGATGCGAAATAACTCTAATGTGTGCATTTCCATTTGTTCTGCTCTGACATAAGAGAAACAGAAGGAGAAGCTCTTACATTTGGTGCTGCCTGCAACTGACATTCTGGTTCCTATGCTGTCTTTTCATCGGCGAGTAATTAGTGGACAGGTGACGAATAAAACGTAGCTGCAAATACATCAGAAAGGAAATTTCAGGAAGCTCGATGTTCTCGCAAAGAATTCACTAACAACAAACTGGTAGAATTTCATCAAAATCATTGGCTCTGACCTGATCACCATCGTTAATATTGAAACTTCTCAAGTATGCCCTGTCATTGAGTAGTTTCTCACCATTGAAACACAAGCAAAAGTGCCCCCACACATGTGACCTGACGAAACACGGGATTGACGACCGAAAAAACCATCAATTTCGCGCAATAAAAAGAATCAAGATGTGTCCTTCTGAAAGTTACGCCATCGAACTCACTTAAAGAAAAGGGTGCATGTTATGATACCATGAAATGTTGCCTAGGCCATCCATAGGCAATGAACTGAAAACATCTTCTATTGCTTCTTTGAGTGCTGCAACTTTGGCATGTCTCCCGACATGAACATCTGTACAATCAAAATTTCGACCAAATCAAACGGAAGAAAAACCAATTGGAAACAGAACGCTATCCAAGGATTACAGATTCAGGATCGAAATCGGATGCTGACAAATCTTAATGCACGACAACCGACAAATATGACATCCGCGGATGCAGAAGCAATAAAATACCCTAGACGAATCACGTGGTTTGTCCGATTAAGCAATGGTCTAAAATGGCCGCTCGACATGATCAATCCCAGTAAGGAATAACCATCCAGGGCTCAATTCGGTTCCAAAACAAACAAATATAAAAGAATCATCAGTCAAAATGCAAGAAAAAGTAACCTTTTTTTGGATCCAGAATAATGAAATCTCAGGAACCCCTAAACATTGGAAAACTGCCGAGGAATCATCTTGCCGTGTCATCTTTAAGCAAGCAAAAGAGGAGGGGGGCTCACCGAAAACAGACCCATCGAGCTTGAGAATGGAGAGCTTGACCAAATGCTGAGGCACCCTGTAATACGAATAGCTATGCACACACCCTACCGCTCCCCTTCCTTCTTCTTCGTCGTCATCGTTGAACTCTTCGTCGATCGTCCGGGGACCCAGACAGCTCAAGGAACTGCCAGTCTCCTCAAAATCGACGCCTCCCCGCATGATAAACAAAACGCCTCCTTCCTCTTCCGCTCGACCCCACAAAGAGCAACGCGCTCCACGACCAAAGAAGAAAACGAGAACAGAGAATGTGGGAGATCTTCCGTCCGGAACTGAGGTCTGAGATCAGGGCTAGATTCGTTAGAGTCTGAGTGATTTGATCGGAAAAGTGAAGGGAATGAGCAGAAAACCGGGACGATATTTTTCTTTTCTGGGGAGGAGCCAAATGGGGGGCCTGGCTTGGAAAGCGGGGAGACCGTTGTGTTTGACTGTTTATTTTTTTTTTTTTTTTGGGGGGGGGGGCGCACAGTCGGTCGCGAGAGAGTACTCGCGGCGGAAGAGTGACACGTGGAGAGGCGGGCGCGAGTCCCGAAGATGGAGCGATTCTGTCTGGGGTTGACCCGTTTGTTTTTGGCGGGTTTGGGTCTACTGTCTGGTCAATTCAAAGTCCAGCGAGCCTAACGGCTCGATGGCCTGGTGTGGGCTGGGTTTTAAGTTAACTGGAAATATTCTAGCATAGAGTTTTGCCATGAATTTCCATTAGAAATTATTCAAACTTTCCAATGAATATGAAGATAAGGTGCCTCCAGATGCTATTTTTCACGTGTACATAACTCAAAGGGTTCTGACTCGACGAGCACATATTAGAGCTCATTAGACAAGGGCATCGCTTGGCCCGTTCTCTGACCTTTTTTAGCGGGCTAGATTCAATCCACGGACCTCATGACCCGACCTACTTTCCCAAAGCAAATATCCACTTGACAAATTGCTGTCGCGACCCGATCTCCGAAGAATTCCGGACGATCGGCTGGTGGATTGCTAAGTTGCCTCTTGAAGCGAAGGGCTTAGCTCGGGCCCTCCCAAGCCCATACCAAATCGCGGCGGGTTATCGGATTCGACCTTAAGTGTGGTCGGGTGGCATGTGCGTGCGTGTACATGCTTTTGGAGTCGCCACCGATCTTTGGGGAATGTAGATCGGAAACCTCGTCGGACGGTGGGAGTAACCGTACAACTCTAACGGAACCAGAGATTTGGGATCGGGGACTTAGTTACGCCAATGTTGCCATTGACGCCCTTTCAGTACCGAAGTTGAGCGATTTTTCTGATCTAAGGAATTCATGCAGGCGGGATTGGGTAAGGTAGGTTCTAAGGGTCTAAAGTATTCATGCAGATGGGAGTATCTTTTCTATCAATCACAATCATGAAAATAAATGCGCAATCAAGGAATCGATTCAAAAAGAATTCACATCAAAATCACTCAAAACAAACATAGAGGAGTCTTAAAAGACTAGATAACACATCAATTAAGTTTGAGGGTGATTTGGGATTGTTTGGAATGATTTGAGTCAAATTGACCAGAAAGGCAGAATGGTCATTTTGGAAGATTCGGGGAGCCAAGAACGTGAAATTAGGTCAAACCAGTTGAATGTGGTTTTTCCCTAATTTTCACAATTTTTTGGAAATTTTTCTGGATTTTTCTGAGAATTTTCCTATTTTTTGGAATATTTCCTACATCTTCTGGAATTTTTTATTTTGATTTTCTAAATTTTTCCTTTTTTTTTGGACATTTTTTTTGTGTTTTCTGATTTTTCCTTATTTTTCTAGAATTTTTTCGAGTTTTTTTTTATGATTTTTAGGGATTTTCTCCTATTTTTGGGATTTTTAAAAGCATTTTCTTTTTTTTTATTTTCTTAAAAAAATATTAAATTTTTCGGACCGGGTCGGGTTGACCCGGCCCACAGGCCCGATGCCCAGGTCCGAGACTCGCTCGGGTAAAACCCAAGGCCAAGACGACGCCGTTTTTGCATTTATATATATATATATATATATTGAATTTTCGGATTTTTCCTTAATTATAAAATAATACTTTGATCCTATGGTCCAGATCAGGCCACGTGGCAAATTCTCGGCCGTCCGATTGGGTGGAAAAAAAACTAAATTGTTAATTTCTGAAAATAATATTAAAAATTCAAAAATTGATCCAACGATCAGGAAGATGACACATGGCCAAACCTGGGCTACCCGATCACAAAATATTTTTAAATTTTCGAAAAATCAATATATATTCAAAAATCAATTTTTAATTGAAAAGATACCCAGATCGCGACACGTGGCACGTTATCCACCGTCGGATCTAGGGTTGCGGACCGGTCGCCCCCTCTTGCCGGAGAAGATGAACAGTGTCGCCGGCGACACTATTCATGGCCGGCGACACTGTTCATAGCCGGCGATTTTTTTTCCAAAACGGAAAAGATGAACAGTGTTTCTGTCGATACTGTTCACGACATCTTTTTATTAAAGAAAAACGATGGACGGTCGAGAGCTTTCCGACGACATCCAACGGTGAGATCTTGTCCGATTTGGACGATCTTGGTGTCGTTGGAATCGTCTCGACGCAGGCTACAACATATCAAAAAAACAGCGAGATCCAACGGTGGGAACTACTCGATAAAAACAAGAACATATTCGGCCGCGGCGACGCACGGTCTTGCGTTTTGCACGATATTAATCCAAACCGAAGCTATGACTAGCATCCATAGGGTCTAGGGATACTTACCTTGTGGTCCGATTAAGTCGAGAGTGTTCGAAATGAGCCACCGGAGCCGAAATGGGTTCGGGTTTGAGGAGAGGTCGAACTCGATTTTTCCGACCCAATCGATGCAAAATAGAAATGGGAACGTGCTTAGAATTGCTTCTAGGTGTAAACCAACTAATAACATTCAAGATAGATGCTCAAAATGACGGGTTGCCATTAAAACCGAGCTCGAAGCTCGTTAATGGTACTTACCTTCGAAGGATCGTCAGTGAAGGCGGATGAGTCGGGAGTGTCCCCAAGATCAAGACGAAGCTTCCGGTGGTGGTTGCGTCGGTCGGCGACGCTCGAGTCGGCCGGAAAGTGGATTCGAGGCCCTCGGTGAACAGTGACGCTGCCGAAATTTTTTTTGAGAAAAACCGCCCTCCCCCAACTCCCGAGCACCCTTTTCGTTATATATCTGTCCCTGGTTGCCCTAAAGATGCTTTTGGGGAGCCTCACGCAAATCTTGTCTGCTCGGTGTGGATACCCAGGTCATCTCTTCGTACCTCTGTTCCTCACGCGCGGTCGGCCGACCAACGTCGTCCTTGCCTTCGTACCATTGTCGCGCGTGCTAGACGACAAGATTGAGGTTCGTGCGCGTGGGATTGCGACGACGTCGTCGGGTGTGTGTGCCGAGGAGAGAAGACCAAAAAAACGTGCTTTGTGTGCTGTGTGCGTGGGTGAAGGTAGGAGAAGATGAATAGTGCGGGTCTTGGGTCGGATCTTATCTGACCCGACGATCCGCCCGGCCCAGATTCGCTCAAATTGACCCAGAAATCGATCAAATTTCTCAAAATTGGAGCTAAAATTGGATTCTCCATGCTGGATTACATCTAAACATGTGGTTTTTGCAAAACATTTGCTTGAAATTGCACAAAAACCCCAAATTTTTAGTTTGACCCGAAATCGAATTTTGAGCAATCCAAAGCCTAAACGGCGAAATCAGCCCAAACCACCCCTTCTAATGGATTTAGAATGATGAAAACTATAGGGTAGGGGTCTTGGGTTTTCATGGGTGCCCCTAGAAAAAGTTTAATTTCATTTTTTGTCAACTTAGGGGCTAAATTGAAAAATGCAAAATCCAACTAAGGCCCCTTTTGCAAAATTGAGCAATTCCGGGTACAATTTGGCCAAGCTATAATTTCTGGTGATAGGGCATGATGTCACGACTCTAATATGTAAAAATGAGAGTTTATTGGGTTAGAAAAGCAATTTTTTTGAATAATCCAAAATTATGCTCAAAGAGAGAGCATATAATTTCGAATTAAATTTTCCAAATTTTCTTTATCCAAAATGAAAAATAAATATAAATAAAAATAATGGTTATTTTTCCATATTTTTTTGGCCTCAATGGCCATTTTTTCCGATTTTTCTACTATTTTTGGTATTTTCCGAAAATATTAAAAAATGCGAAAAAAATGAAAAATTATTTTTTGTTCAAGATTGGTTCCTTAGGCTTGGCCAAGGCTTCCAAAGTTAATTTTTCAATTTTCTCATTTTTTATTGAATTTTTTTTATGAATTTGTAAAGATAAAATGCTGAAAAATACTAAAAATATGAAAAAAAAGAAATTTTTTTTTTGCTCAAAATTGATTTCCTTGGCTAGGCTAAGGTCCTCAAGGTTGATTTTTTCAATTTCCTAAATTTTTATAGATTTTCTAAAAATTTTCTAAAAATAAAACTGGCTAAAAATCAAGTGTCAACAATTGCATAACTCCGTTTATTGAGTACAGAGGTGTAGATGGTCAAACAAGATTCCATTCAGCATTCATCTCATGTAAGATACCCCTTAGAATCGTATATTTGAAGTATGAATTTAGCATCGATCAACCAAAAAAAAAAAAGAAGTATGAATTTGGCAACGGAAGAATTAAAAGCTAAATCTCTCTAGCGATGATACATCAACGCTTCGGATTCCTCACTTGTACCACCAAGAACTCGAGTCTCTCAAATTAAGCAATCGAGAGATAAAAAGATTTCTTCATACCGAAAAGCTTAATAACTAATTTGAAGTATAATTTTAAAAAACTAAATCGATGAAATTTAAAGCATATACTATATTAATTCAAGTTAGGTCAAATTAGAATAAATTGAATGGAAAAAAAACATACAAACATAGTTACTGCCGAAGAAATTATCAGCTAACTTGAGGTATAGCTCATTTTATTCAAGTAGTTTAATTCAAGGAATTAAAATGTAAATAGAATTAACAAATTCAAGGTTACTTCAAATATGATTTGTTACGTTTCCTGCTTTTGAATAAAAAAGAAATTATATAAATTCAGTTTGAAACACGATTCAATTAACTTTTATCTACGATGCACATTGAAGTTGGTATTTATGGCGAGAGAATGTCGTACCTCCTTTAAGGCAGTCTACGCTCGCAATTGCTTCAATATTCCTCCAATAGTAAGTAAAATATAATTATAATTATCACCAAATAATAATTAAATAATAACACAATGATCATTTGAATTTAGGTATCGATTGTTATTATTCGGTTTAGATAATTTGATCAATTATGATTTGGAGATTTACACTTTCATTATAGTTATACATGAAAACAAAATAAGTAACTATAAAATGGTATGCTTAGTTTCTATCACTAATGGTAGGATAATTTAATTAGTTTCTATCACTAATGGTAAGATAATCTAATTATGTTTTACTATTATAATATTTAGTAATTAATGATTATATTGTAGGAGTTGCTTGATTATGATAATTAGACGAACTATTTATTATAAAATTGTACATTATATATCATAATTGGGGAATGAATAAAGAGGTAGCCTGGGAACAAAAGTGCATCGGTACTTTCATAGTTGTCTCGATTTATCTCACCAACTGATCAAAATAGTGGAGCAAGTTAAATTATTAGTAGCATAGCAAAAATGCATTCCTCAAGCTGGGAATCTTCTTGCTTCTTGCTAGTTGGCACAAAAGCCACAATATATATATATATATATATATATATATATATAATTACTTCCACAAATACAAAAGCAAGTGTTTTTTTGAGGTCGTAGTTTCTAAGCTTTTTGTAGTTTTGTTGTGTGCAAGCCTCATTTCAAATTTAAGTCATCGTACTTTTATGCAATATTTGTACATATGGGATACCTTTGGACGGTCTTTGTCCATAGTAAAGTCACCATGACATTCAGTTGTCCCAATATTTATGTACTCTTTTCTGACTAAATTTTTGAATATTCAATTATTTGATAAAATAGTTGAACTTGTCAACCTTTCTGATCGATACCTTATGACACTAATTTGTTGACACCTGATTTTTAATCATTTTTTCTATTGCTAAAGTAATAAAAAATCCATAAAAATTCATAAAATTGAAAAATCAACTTTGGGGACCTTAGCCAAGCCTAGGGAACCAATTTTGACCAAAAAACGATTTTTCATATTTTCAGTATTTTTACGTATTTTTTATTTATTTATTTTCGAAAATTAATAGAAAATCCATAAAAATTCATAAAATTGAAAAATCAACTTTGGGAACCTTAGCCAAGCCTAGGGAACGAATTTTGACCAAAAAAATAATTTTTCATATTATATATATTTTAAATTTTTTTTAAAAAAAAATACAAAAATATTTGAAAATTTTGGAAAAATAACATTTGAGGCCAAAAAATACACAAAGATAGTTAATATTTTTATTTTAAATCTATTTTCATATTGGCCATCGCAAATTCAGAAAAATCCAATTCGAGTCACGTGTTCCTTCACGAGTATAATCTCGAATCGGGCCTAAAAAAATTTAATTTGAGTCAACTTATTTTAACTTTCACTTTTTATGAGTTGTGACATTGTCTTCTAATATTTTAAATTTTCATCTTGGCCCAATTATACCCAGAATGACTTAATTTTGCAAAAGGGCTTTAATTAAATTATGCATTATTTTCAGCGACAAGAAATGAGCTTAAATTTGACATGTGGTAAATTTTGGTGTGTCAAAAATTGTGAGGAGATTTGGACTTAAAGAAATATATTTTTTCAGGGACTGAATTGTAAATACTTAAAATTCAAGGACTAAAGTGCAAATACCTAACTCTTGAAGGATTATTTTACAAATAATAAAAAGAAAAGTTAGTGGATAAATTAGAATAGAGAAGGGAAGATGAAGAAGAGGAGATGAAGAAGAGAAGTTGGAGAAGAATGGATGGAGAAAATAAGATAAGAATAGAGAAGGGAAGATGGAGATGAAGAAGAGTTAGTAGAGAAATTAGAATGGAAGATAAGAATAGAGAAGGGAAGATGGAGATTAAGAAGAGTTAGTGGAGAAATTAAAATGGGAGATAAATATGGAGAAGGGAAGATGAAGATGAAGAAGAGTTAGTGGAGAGATTAGAATGTGAGATAGAGATGGAGAATGGAAGATGAAAATGAAGAAGAGTTAGTGGAGAAATTAGAATGGGAGATAGAGTTAGTGGAAAAATTAGAATGGGAGATAGATGAATAGGTTATAAAAGGAGAAAGAAGTGAGCTTGAGAAAGGATTCTTGGGAGAGAAAATTTGAAGTGTTTGGGAGGATTTTTTTTTTAGAGAAAATTTTGGATGTTTGAGAGAGTTTTTGGAGATTGAAGAAAAATTTGAGAGAAAGAAAATACCAAAAGAGAGAGAATTTTGAAGATGATGGGAGTTCAAAGCTAGGGATTATCATCACAAATTCCTTCATTGATCAATATAAATCAAGAGTTCATCCTCGTCAACGAGCAAGCAAATTCGAGCTAAGTGTTTTTATTTATTCATTTGTTTATGGTTTTACTTGCAAATTAGCACAAATTGTATACATTTTCTCCATCTCTTTTTTTCTTTCCATATTTTATGTCAGGAGAAGGATATCTCTACGTCAACAGCAAAAATCTCGTAGAGATGCAAAAATCGGCCCAGACAAGCTCCTAAGCTGTCCACCGATTTCTCAACTGATCTGTGACTAAAAGTCCCTCTTAACTCAAAAGAAACTCTCTATATTGGGAACATAGAGAGCGAAAATCAATTATAGAAATCCCTCCCAAAAAATGGGAGATAAGTACTCTTTCCACTCTTCTGGTTTTAGGTGCAGATTAGCACATATTTTGTATACTAACACTTCACTCTATTTTATGTCAGGAAGCCGCAGCTCTATATCAATGGTCAATCCTATGGAAGCACAAAATCGGCTTGGAGGAATCCTCAAGCGCGCACAAATTTCAAATTGTTGAATCAATTCGTTGTATTTCATTTTAAAAAATTCATACCCCAAAATGGAGAGGACAAAGTCCATCCGCAATTTAAATACCTGCACCATAAATCCCAAAGGGAAGAGCCAAGCCAATGCTTAGCCTCCCATTGGAGGTTTTTACTTATAGTAGTTAAATACCTGCAACTTAAATACCTGCACCTTAAATCCCAAAGGGAAGAGCCAAGCCAATGCTTAGCCTCCCATTGGAGGTTTTTACTTACAGTAGTTAAATACCTGCACCTTAAATCCCAAAGGGAAGAGCCAAGCCAATGCTTAGCCTCCCATTGGAGGTTTTTACTTACAGTAGTTAAATACCTGCAACTTAAATACCTGTACCTTAAATCCCAAAGGGAAGAGCCAAGCCAATGCTTAGCCTCCCATTGGAGGTTTTTACTTACAGTAGTTAAATACCTGCAACTTAAATACCTGTACCTTAAATCCCAAAGGGAAGAGCCAAGCCAATGCTTAGCCTCCCATTGGAGGTTTTTACTTACAGTAGTTTAAATACTTGCAACTTAAATACCTGTACCTTAAATCCCAAAGGGAAGAGCCAAGCCAATGCTAGGCCTCCCATTGGAGGTGTTTATTCACTGTCATGTACTTCCTATAATTTAATTTTTGAATCATCAGACCCAAAAGATAAGTAGGTTGTAATACTGCACAGAAGTCGTTAACACACTCCTTCTTTTGGCTTCAGGGAATCTTTAACACTTAAAAAAATATAACAAATAAAAATATATACCATCCATGCATCCTATTTAAAAAGTGAAAACACAAAAGAGAATACCCTACTATAGCCTTAGGAATAAACCAAGCCTGAGTTGCCGAATTAGGATATCCATGAAATTAAGGTACCGAAAGGGCATTAGTTTTAATTAACTAGTGTAACCAAGTCCCCGAGCTCCTAATCTCTGGTTCGCAGGAATAAATTAGTTCTCCCGCTAATTTATTTAGGTTTCTAATCGACCTACCAAGAACGATTAGTGGCGACTCCAAATTTTAAAATCATTTAAACAAAAACCAAAGTTGCGATTCGGTAGGGCTTGGGAGGGTCCGCGTTAGGTTAGTCAAATCTAATTAACCTAATAATCCGTTAACCCCTTTTAAAATTTAAAATTTTTTTTAGAGGATCGCGACAGACTGGCGACTCCGCTGGGGAGTAGAGATTTTTAAATTTTCGAAAAAAGATACCAATTGGAATACTTAAATTTTTTCGAAATTTTAAAAGTCTTAGTGGACTTAGGCCAATGAAAATTTCATGGATATCTCGCTTCTGGCGATCTTGCTTGGGACTCATTCTATAGGTGTTATATGTTTTTGCAGGATGGGAGTTATAAGGGGCGGAGTGTTTGGCTAACCCATTTGTTTTGCAGGCTCGGTGTTGGGATTATGTTTAATTTCACACATTTTTAGAAGCGCTGTTTTGATATCAATTGTTGTGCATGTCTTGCATATTCTGAGGATCACAACACCTGCACACACAAGCGTCTAAACCCAAGTCGCGAAATTTTTCCTAGGTAACCATAGATAGGGATCGAATATGCAAAGCTCTTGCGTCGATTGCGCTTGGGTTGACCATATTTTATCCCGCTCATTATCTGAATTGACAATTCTTCCCATTGTGATTTGATTGCGCGGAGGGTAAGGTTGTCAATTCAGATAGTGGGGGCCTTTTAGGTCCATACCCTGTCTCTCCTTCTTTTATTTTCTAGAGTCCACTCCTCACTTGAGTCATGCGCATGACTATGTGATTTGCATTTCTCCAAGGTAAAAGTAAGTTCTCTAATTTTATCTTGTATTTATTTTCGGTCGGTCCATGCTAGGTGTTAGTCAGTTTTTGAGCTTGATATTACGACCATTCTTTTAAAAGAAAATAAAAATTAAATTTGTCCCTCATTTCTTTTTAGAAATTTTTTTTTTTGAAAAAATGATGTGAAAAAATCCCTTCATGAGAATTTTATTAACCAATAAGGGATTTTTGTCATGTTTTTATTACTTTAATAAAAATGAAATTTTCCTGAAAAAATTTTCCTCTAAAAATTTATTTCAATAAAAAGAAAAATTCCTTCAAAAAAAAACTCTAGTAGACATCAAGTGATTTTATCACATTTTTCAAATTATAAAAACTTGCAAGAAAATTCTTCTCGAGAAATTCGCTTATGTTTTTCTAAGAAAATTTTCTCTAAATAAAATTAGATTAATTAACCAATAAGATATTTTTGTCATGTTTTTCTTGCTTCAATAAAAATAAAATTTTCCTGACAAATTTTCCTCTGAAAATTTATTTCGATAAAAAGAAAAATTCCTTCAAAAAAAAAATTTGGTAAACATTAAGTGATTTTATTACATTCTTTCAAATTATAAAAACTTGCAACAAAAATTCTTTTCGAGAAATTCGCTCATGTTTTTCTAAGAAAAGTTTCTCTAAATAAAATTAGACTAATGTCTCGAGGGAATTTTGTTAACCAATAAAGGATTTCTGTCATGTCTTTCCTGCTTCAATAAAAATAAAATTTTCCTGACAAATTTACCTCTGAAAATTTATTTTGATAAAAAGGAAATTCCTTCAAAAATTTTAGTAAACGTCAAGAGATTTTGTCACATTCCTTTAAAAAAATAAAAAAAAGAGTAATAAATCTGCAAAAAAAAATTCTGTATCAGAAATTAACCCATTTCTTCCTAAGGAAATTTTTTTTTTCTGATTTCTCTATAAAATAGAAAAAATAAAATTGGACTAATATAGGAGTCATGGACCGACATTCCTTGTGTCGCATACTAATTATATCCTTTTCTTTTGCAGGGAGATCCTAGATACCCCAGACGGGTGTAAAAATTAAGTTCAATAATATATCAAGAATCATCTTCAGAAATACCAAAAGACGAAAAACACCAAGGCTTCAACCGTTAATTCAGGGGGGCAAACGAACACTGTCCATCTTTGACAGACAGAGTTGTGTCAATCCGTAAACTTGTATGGGCAGTGTATTCTGATATGACGGTGGACTTATACTGATTAAACACGGGGGCATATTTAATGTATTGCAGAGGATCCCGCGTCTTTTGAAAGACAATATGGATTATATAATCAGAAACCATGAAATAAGTACCTTAACCTGATTAAATCAACCAGAGACCGGTCTTAAAATTTCCTCGGATCCGAAACACGCGGAGGGTTTTAGAGGACCGAGGTTCTATTAATGAATGTGACCCACAAGTATTTCTCCCAATGCTACAGGCGCCCGACAAGAGCAAATGGGCACCGAAAGAAACAAAACACGGTTGAAGTGGGGCACGCAACAAATGGCCGAATTTATTGGCACACTAATTAAGTGGTGGTAGCTTTATTAATTTACATGATTGAACGCGGGTCTCTAGGCGGCTGGTGGAAAGCCACACTAAATGTCTCTCTAATGTTCTTGATATCATCGTCTACCGCAGCCCGCGAGAGCATCATGAAGAAGATTAAACCTAGACGAATACGTCTACTTAGTTTCATCACACGTTCTCGCCTTTTGTCGATGTCCAAAATTAATGCACAAGCTAGAAGTAATCATTTCCCTTTCCCCCCTATTAAATGCTCGGAGCCGTTAACCGCACCAAACTCGAAAAAATTAATATCGAGACGAAATCTGCGTAAATTTGAAGGGTAAATCCGTATCGTTCCAATTTACCCTTAAATTGCTCCGGTTTTAAATTTGATCCCTTCTATTTTCAGGAATTTGCAAAAGCGACTCGAGAATACAGTTGTATCCAAAAACCAAATTTCCTGGTCGGGCTAAATTGGGGGCAAATCAACTCATGGACATTACCACGGGATGGGCAGCTTCGGTTAAAGAAAAATACAAGCGAAAGATCCGAACAATCTCAGACATGGGTAATTCTGTATCGTTCTAATTTGCACATAATCATCTCGAGTCCTGAATTTTTTTATTCCATTCTTAACAGGGATTGCAAATTACCTCGAGAAATATCGTAATAAGGCCCAAGGTGATACAACAGGGCCGCGTTATCCCAAAGGATTAACCTTTGAAAAGAAAACCCCATGGACACCTATGGTCCAATGGACCGAATGGTATGGAGGATGACAGTAGGTCCGAAATATCCCGAGTTCGATCTCCAAAGTGGGGAATGTTGTATGTATTATAAATAAATGAAACAACTTTTTGTGTATTTCTTTTTGCAAGCAGGAATACTCGACGAGTAATACCGAAGTCAATATTTTGCCACATTCTCGGCTTAATGGTGAAGCATCCAACAAAAGTCGAAGAAAACTCAACCCAGCAAAATTGGTAAAAGACTTGTCCAAGGCATTCAAGATGAAGGGTAAATCAGTATCGTTTCCAATTTATCCCTTTTAATACCGGTTGACATGTCTCCTTTTCTTGTTACAGGAAATATTTATACTAACATGTAACATGTTGGAGGAGACAAATCCAAAAGAAAATGATGATCATTTGACAAGATCTATTCTGGTGAAAAATGGGGGGCATTTAACTGCTAAACCATGGCGGTCGCTGTCACTAAACAAACCAAAATGCTCCCTCACCCATATGCCTCATCGTGCAGGGGCAAAACTTGAGACAAACCGCTCCTCGACATAAGGAGTGGGCTTCCCAATTTGTTCAATCCACCCACATACCAGGGGCAATTCAAATCCGCCCATGTTTGCACATTATATAAATACACATGATGCTAAAAATTGTCACATCGGCATTGTGTTTACACATTTCACGAATTATGTATGATTATTCCGCATGTTTAATTTACCAACTCCAACTTAGAGCATAAACTGCATAGGAGACATCAAATGTGCAAAATGGGGCATAACAGGATGAGGAAAGTTAAACCATTTCTACACACGGGTCTAACATTTTAATCTACAGATAAACAGCCTTTCTCTAGAGTGAGAGAAAGCCCTTCCGGACTAAAGTCCCCCATTCAGATTACATTCGAGGCGTTCATATTATGAGAACCTCCTTAAATAGAATTGGTAATGCAAACTTGACAGAATAGTTTTGCATGATCCACATTTTGATTGATTGCATCATGAGTTATCACACAGACTACTTCTAATCATTGCCAACTTAGCTGAACAATTTTGTATGAACCAATGAACACATTGATGAAAATGCTTGCACATGTTAGCTCTGACATTGCCTGACAGGCAACACATTCCCGGTGTTTGAGTTACCTTCCAAAGTCTTGAAATCCATTCGGCGATTATTGAATGAACAAGCCTGGTTGTCCAGAAGCCACCAAGCATTTCTTCCAAATTCTCAGGTAAGTATATCTTCAACCTGAACTTTTCAAGAGAATGAATTCTGACGGTTGTTGGGGTACTCGAATCCATTGCGGTATATATAGGTATCCACCTTCTTCAATAAAGCATGATTTGTCTCAAGGACAGAAATGTTCGAGACCTTTTGATCTCTGCCTCTTTGGTTTATTCCTAAAGCGACAGGAGAATATAATTTGGGTTTGAGCTTCGTAGGATTCCTGGTCTCCCCAGATTTCAAAATGGCACCCTTTGAGGTACACCAAGCCCTTCTTACAGGCAAACTAAGTCCTTCTTACAGGCAAACCAAGTCCTTCTTACAGGCATAAAGTCCTTCTTACAGGCAAACTAAGTCCTTCTTACAGGCAAACCAAGTCCTTCTTATAGGCATAAAGTCCTTCTTACAGGCAAACTAAGTCCTTCTTTCAAGCAAACCAAGTCCTTCTTACAGGCAAACCAAGTCCTTCTTACAGGCATAAAGTCCTTCTTACAGGCAAATCAAGTCCTTCTTACAGGCAAACAAAGTCCTTCTTACAGGCAAAACAAGTCCTTCTTACAGGCAAATCAAGTCCTTCTTACAGGTACAAAGTCCTTCTTATAGGCACAAAGTCCTTCTTACAGGCAAATCAAGTCCTTCTTACAGGCAAATCAAGTCCTTCTTACAGGCAAACTAAGTCCTTCTTACAGGCAAACCAAGTCCTTCTTACAGGCACAAATTCCTTCTTATAGGCAAATCAAGTCCTTCTTACAGGCAAACTAAGTCCTTCTTACAGGCAAACCAAGTCTTTCTTACAGGCACCAAGTCCTTCTTACAGGCACAAAGTCCTTCTTACAGGCAAATCAAGTCCTTCTTACAGGCAAACAAAGTTCTTCTTACAGGCAAACAAAGTCCTTCTTACAGGCAAAGTAAGTCCTTCTTACAGGCAAATAAAGTCCTTCTTACAGGCAAACTAAGTCCTTCTTACAGGCAAACCAAGTCCTTCTTACAGGCATAAAGTCCTTCTTACAGGCAAACTAAGTCCTTCTTTCAAGCAAACCAAGTCCTTCTTACAGGCAAACCAAGTCCTTCTTACAGGCATAAAGTCCTTCTTACAGGCAAATCAAGTCCTTCTTACAGGCAAACAAAGTCCTTCTTACAGGCAAAACAAGTCCTTCTTACAGGCAAATCAAGTCCTTCTTACAGGTACAAAGTCCTTCTTATAGGCACAAAGTCCTTCTTACAGGCAAATCAAGTCCTTTTTACAGGCAAATCAAGTCCTTCTTACAGGCAAACTAAGTCCTTCTTACAGGCAAACCAAGTCCTTCTTACAGGCACAAAGTCCTTCTTATAGGCAAATCAAGTCCTTCTTACAGGCAAACTAAGTCCTTCTTACAGGCAAACTAAGTCTTTCTTACAGGCACCAAGTCCTTCTTACAGGCAAATCAAATCCTTCTTACAGGCACAAAGTCCTTCTTACAGGCACAAAGTCCTTCTTACAGGCATAAAGTCCTTCTTACAGGCAAATCAAGTCCTTCTTACAGGCAAACAAAGTTCTTCTTACAGGCAAACAAAGTCCTTCTTACAGGCAAAGTAAGTCCTTCTTACAGGCAAATAAAGTCCTTCTTACAGGCAAACTAAGTCCTTCTTACAGGCAAACCAAGTCCTTCTTACAGGCATAAAGTCCTTCTTACAGGCAAACTAAGTCCTTCTTTCAAGCAAACCAAGTCCTTCTTACAGGTATCTCCATGGGGTGACCTACCATACGGGTCAAATCTCAATCAAAATTTAATCAGTAGAATCCTTTTATTAGGAATCTACCATGGTACGACCCACCATACGGGTCAAATGGTATGACCCACCATACGGGTCAAATTTTAATTCAATTTTTAATCAGTAGAATCCTTTTATTAGGAATCTACCATGGGTTGATCCACCATACGGGTTCAAGTTCAACCACCCTAAAGTTTTTTTTTATATAACGAATCCTTAGGTTCTCATTTCATTTTCAGTGGAACAATCATGTCACGACTCTTTTTATTTACTTGTATTGAGTCGATAAGAATTCAGGTGTCATCTCGTCTTTGAAATGAACCTCTACCGAGCTTCCTTTCAAAGAGGGGCAGCTGTTGACACCTGATTTTTAATCATTTTTTCTATTGCTAAAGTAATAAAAAATTCATAAAAATTCATAAAATTGAAAAATCAACTTTGGGGACCTTAGCCAAGCCTAGGGAACCAATTTTGACCAAAAAACGATTTTTCATATTTTCAGTATTTTTACGTATTTTTTATTTATTTATTTTCGAAAATTAATAGAAAATCCATAAAAATTCATAAAATTGAAAAATCAACTTTGGGAACCTTAGCCAAGCCTAGGGAACGAATTTTGACCAAAAAAATAATTTTTCATATTATATATATTTTAAATTTTTTTTAAAAAAAAATACAAAAATATTTGAAAATTTTGGAAAAATAACATTTGAGGCCAAAAAATACACAAAGATAGTTAATATTTTTATTTTAAATCTATTTTCATATTGGCCATCGCAAATTCAGAAAAATCCAATTCGAGTCACGTGTTCCTTCACGAGTATAATCTCGAATCGGGCCTAAAAAAATTTAATTTGAGTCAACTTATTTTAACTTTCACTTTTTATGAGTTGTGACATTGTCTTCTAATATTTTAAATTTTCATCTTGGCCCAATTATACCCAGAATGACTTAATTTTGCAAAAGGGCTTTAATTAAATTATGCATTATTTTCAGCGACAAGAAATGAGCTTAAATTTGACATGTGGTAAATTTTGGTGTGTCAAAAATTGTGAGGAGATTTGGACTTAAAGAAATATATTTTTTCAGGGACTGAATTGTAAATACTTAAAATTCAAGGACTAAAGTGCAAATACCTAACTCTTGAAGGATTATTTTACAAATAATAAAAAGAAAAGTTAGTGGATAAATTAGAATAGAGAAGGGAAGATGAAGAAGAGGAGATGAAGAAGAGAAGTTGGAGAAGAATGGATGGAGAAAATAAGATAAGAATAGAGAAGGGAAGATGGAGATGAAGAAGAGTTAGTAGAGAAATTAGAATGGAAGATAAGAATAGAGAAGGGAAGATGGAGATTAAGAAGAGTTAGTGGAGAAATTAAAATGGGAGATAAATATGGAGAAGGGAAGATGAAGATGAAGAAGAGTTAGTGGAGAGATTAGAATGTGAGATAGAGATGGAGAATGGAAGATGAAAATGAAGAAGAGTTAGTGGAGAAATTAGAATGGGAGATAGAGTTAGTGGAAAAATTAGAATGGGAGATAGATGAATAGGTTATAAAAGGAGAAAGAAGTGAGCTTGAGAAAGGATTCTTGGGAGAGAAAATTTGAAGTGTTTGGGAGGATTTTTTTTTTAGAGAAAATTTTGGATGTTTGAGAGAGTTTTTGGAGATTGAAGAAAAATTTGAGAGAAAGAAAATACCAAAAGAGAGAGAATTTTGAAGATGATGGGAGTTCAAAGCTAGGGATTATCATCACAAATTCCTTCATTGATCAATATAAATCAAGAGTTCATCCTCGTCAACGAGCAAGCAAATTCGAGCTAAGTGTTTTTATTTATTCATTTGTTTATGGTTTTACTTGCAAATTAGCACAAATTGTATACATTTTCTCCATCTCTTTTTTTCTTTCCATATTTTATGTCAGGAGAAGGATATCTCTACGTCAACAGCAAAAATCTCGTAGAGATGCAAAAATCGGCCCAGACAAGCTCCTAAGCTGTCCACCGATTTCTCAACTGATCTGTGACTAAAAGTCCCTCTTAACTCAAAAGAAACTCTCTATATTGGGAACATAGAGAGCGAAAATCAATTATAGAAATCCCTCCCAAAAAATGGGAGATAAGTACTCTTTCCACTCTTCTGGTTTTAGGTGCAGATTAGCACATATTTTGTATACTAACACTTCACTCTATTTTATGTCAGGAAGCCGCAGCTCTATATCAATGGTCAATCCTATGGAAGCACAAAATCGGCTTGGAGGAATCCTCAAGCGCGCACAAATTTCAAATTGTTGAATCAATTCGTTGTATTTCATTTTAAAAAATTCATACCCCAAAATGGAGAGGACAAAGTCCATCCGCAATTTAAATACCTGCACCATAAATCCCAAAGGGAAGAGCCAAGCCAATGCTTAGCCTCCCATTGGAGGTTTTTACTTATAGTAGTTAAATACCTGCAACTTAAATACCTGCACCTTAAATCCCAAAGGGAAGAGCCAAGCCAATGCTTAGCCTCCCATTGGAGGTTTTTACTTACAGTAGTTAAATACCTGCACCTTAAATCCCAAAGGGAAGAGCCAAGCCAATGCTTAGCCTCCCATTGGAGGTTTTTACTTACAGTAGTTAAATACCTGCAACTTAAATACCTGTACCTTAAATCCCAAAGGGAAGAGCCAAGCCAATGCTTAGCCTCCCATTGGAGGTTTTTACTTACAGTAGTTAAATACCTGCAACTTAAATACCTGTACCTTAAATCCCAAAGGGAAGAGCCAAGCCAATGCTTAGCCTCCCATTGGAGGTTTTTACTTACAGTAGTTTAAATACTTGCAACTTAAATACCTGTACCTTAAATCCCAAAGGGAAGAGCCAAGCCAATGCTAGGCCTCCCATTGGAGGTGTTTATTCACTGTCATGTACTTCCTATAATTTAATTTTTGAATCATCAGACCCAAAAGATAAGTAGGTTGTAATACTGCACAGAAGTCGTTAACACACTCCTTCTTTCGGCTTCAGGGAATCTTTAACACTTAAAAAAATATAACAAATAAAAATATATACCATCCATGCATCCTATTTAAAAAGTGAAAACACAAAAGAGAATACCCTACTATAGCCTTAGGAATAAACCAAGCCTGAGTTGCCGAATTAGGATATCCATGAAATTAAGGTACCGAAAGGGCATTAGTTTTAATTAACTAGTGTAACCAAGTCCCCGAGCTCCTAATCTCTGGTTCGCAGGAATAAATTAGTTCTCCCGCTAATTTATTTAGGTTTCTAATCGACCTACCAAGAACGATTAGTGGCGACTCCAAATTTTAAAATCATTTAAACAAAAACCAAAGTTGCGATTCGGTAGGGCTTGGGAGGGTCCGCGTTAGGTTAGTCAAATCTAATTAACCTAATAATCCGTTAACCCCTTTTAAAATTTAAAATTTTTTTTAGAGGATCGCGACATAATTCCAGTAGACGATAATGATAGACTATGATGTGAAATTGATTTTTTCAATTGTCAAGGCCATTTTATACCACGTCTTGTTTTCTTTTAATCAATTATCAAACCGCGTCTTGTTTATGGAGACAAATTTTGTTCCACCTCATACTTTGGCATGGCCTGATGGCTACCTTGACTCGAATTGATTGGAAATGGGGTGCTAAAGATATTTGATTAGAAAAAAAAATTAAGACTAAGTATACTAACTTGCTTAGATATATCGAAAATGCGACGGGTCGATAAACAAAAGTGGGGCGATTTTTAAAGAAAGCGGCATAATTTATGAACAGAAGTGAAAATCTTCCTTTGCCAATATGGAAAAAGTTGTGATTCGAAGCCGTTAAAGCAAACTTAGTCTCTCCGACGCCTATTTGCATTCAATTTTGGACGACAATTCTTAGACGTGCTTGGTAAGAGCTGTGACCCCCATAAAATAGAGGAGCAATTACGTGAATTGATGGGCCGATAACAAATGGGCCGTCGTCAAGCAAAAGCTTGGAATGGAAGATCCGGTCCATGACCCGTTTATACCTATGGCGGTCCTCACCCGCAACCGCCTCCTTCTTTCGGAGTCGGACCCGATATAAGCACCTCGGGCTCCCCCTGCTCTGAAGGTTTCACAGATCTTCTACTTCTCTCGTTTCTCTTTAGAGAGAGAGAGAGAGCAACGCAACACTAGATAGAGTCTACAGAGTACAGAGTCGCGCCTTTCGACGCGGCCACACGCAACTCTTAGTAATAGCCTCGAGCTTTCGCGAACCGCCATTCTTCCCTCTCGATCTTCTTCCTCCACGCTCAGCTCGCATCGCAGCTCCGTGTACGGAGTCGCGCGCTAAACCTGCCGGGGGGAGGTTTTTCTAGGGTTTTCGAGTCATGTGGAACAACGCCGGCAACGGCCAGATTGCTCCGCCGGGGACCAGCGGCCCCTCCGCGATTCCCCCGCCGCCCGCGCCGCAGCCCTCGTACACCGTCCTGCCCTCGCCCGCCGAGGCCGAGGCCAGGCTTGAGGAGAAGGCGCGGAAATGGATGCAGCTCAACTCGAAGCGGTACGGGGACAAGAGGAAGTTCGGGTTCGTGGAGACGCAGAAGGAGGACATGCCTCCCGAGCACGTCAGGAAGATTATTCGGTGAGTTCTCTTCTGGATCTTTGCTTGATAAGTACTTTTTGCTGGAATTCTGTTGTTACGAGCCATGTGTTCCATTGATGATTTTCTCTTGAAAGGTGGTGATTTTGGCTGGTTTTGTGATCACTTTTTAGTTGTGCTGAACTGCTGATGGTGCTTAAATATGTTGTTCCTTTGGTTGGGAATGTTGACGATTTCGAGCCGTGGGGGTAGTATTTGTTGTCCGATTGCATAGGGTTTAAGGGCAAGGGCTCGTTTCACTAGAAGATTATACTATGGAAAATCTTCATAGTACTAATATCTGGGTTTTATACCCTTTGGTTTTCGCTTGCTGGTTTTATATTATAGTGATAACACTGTTGGCACGATGCGTGTTTCGGTTAGTCATGTTCCATTTTGAGTATC
The DNA here is from genome assembly GCA_016432845.1 of Psidium guajava. Lineage (NCBI taxonomy): Eukaryota > Viridiplantae > Streptophyta > Magnoliopsida > Myrtales > Myrtaceae > Psidium > Psidium guajava. The sequence continues at coordinate 16,094,560 of CM028226.1, read as the reverse complement.
ATTTACCAGCTCCTCTCATGTCGAATTTAGATATTGGCTTAAAATTGGGTTCTAGCTTTTGTTTCCAGAAATCTTATTGGAAAATATATTGCTAAGAAGCTTTTTGCAATTGTTGCAGGGACCATGGGGACATGTCCTCTAAAAAATATCGCCACGATAAACGTGTTTACCTTGGAGCTTTGAAGTTTGTTCCTCATGCAGTGTATAAGCTCCTAGAAAACATGCCCATGCCATGGGAGCAGGTTGTCATTTTCTCCTCACTGCCTAAAACTAGTTCATCGAAGTTTGAGTCTTCATGGTTCCTCGGTCGAATTAAATTTCACTGTTTGTGTTGGTGCAGGTTCGTGACGTGAAGGTTTTATACCATATCACTGGGGCAATAACATTTGTCAATGAAATACCTTGGGTCGTTGAGCCCATCTATTTAGCTCAGGTATGTTTTGATTTTATCATTCTTCTATTTTTTTCCAGGTTCTTCTTTTGTATTAATCAGTAGAGTTTTCAACTGTTTGTTTATCGTGTATCTTGTATACGGTAGTTTTTCCTGGTAATACTTTACATTTCAGGGAACATATCCATTTTCTTTTTAGGTTTAAATGTTTATTTCTTATTGTTTAAAATCTCTGGTGTGATTCTCTTACCCATGTTTTGGACTAATTTTTCAGTGGGGTACAATGTGGATCATGATGCGAAGGGAAAAAAGGGATAGAAGGCATTTCAAGAGAATGCGGTTTCCACCTTTTGACGATGAGGAACCTCCTCTGGATTATGCTGATAATCTTTTGGATGTCGATCCTCTGGAACCAATTCAGTTAGAGTTAGATGATGAAGAAGATTCGGCTGTATGTACTTGGTTTTATGACCATAAGCCTCTTGTGAAAACAAAGCTTATAAATGGTCCGAGTTATCGGAAGTGGCATCTTTCTCTGCCAATTATGGCCACACTTCATCGGCTAGCAGGGCAGCTTCTTTCTGATTTGATTGACCGCAACTACTTTTATCTGTTTGATATGGAATCCTTTTTCACTGCTAAAGCACTGAACATGTGCATACCAGGTATGCTTCTCGTGCTGAGCTTGGGGATTTTTGCCTTGCAACTTTTTATCTCTCTGCAGAAATGTGTGTAGTTTTAGTGCTATGGACGGTAAGGTAGAAATTAATTATGGATCCTATGTTGCTGTTTCTTTACAAATTAAAAGAATTGACGATACCTTTTGGAAGTTGGAGGTAGCACAGAGTTGAAATGGTGTTGGAAGTTCTAGTTGCTTAATTCATAGATAAATATTGTTAGTAAGAGATGCTCCAATTGAGGATGTCTCGGGGGAGGTCCATTTTCATTGTGTGAGAGATTAAGTTGCTCTCTTGTTGTGTATGAAACTGTCTCTTGCATAACTCATTGTGTGCTTGAAGCTTGGGAATCAGGATTTTACTACTTTTTCTTTTTTTCAAGATTTCTTTCAATATGGAGTTGATCTCTAGTATGAAATTAGACGACCAATGGAAGTAGTGAGACTGTCAGCCATGCCAGAATAAAGTTTTATCAATGTCTCAAATTGGAGCCACTTTTTGCTCTTCGATGCTTTATGTTCTGCTGTGTATGCGATTTTCCCTTGAGACACGATACATTACATGTTAATATTTAAGTTAAATTTCAAGTTTTGACAATCGTCATCTTGCAGGAGGTCCTAAGTTTGAGCCACTGTACCGGGATATGGAAAAGGGAGATGAGGATTGGAATGAGTTCAATGACATTAACAAACTCATTATTCGTTCTCCTCTCAGGACAGAATACAGGATTGCATTTCCACATCTTTACAACAATAGGCCTCGGAAAGTAAAGCTTTGTATATACCACACTCCCATGGTCATGTATATAAAGACTGAGGATCCTGATTTACCAGCCTTCTATTATGATCCTTTGATTCATCCTATTACCAGCATTAACAAGGATCGGCGCGAGAAGAAGGCATATGATGATGAGGATGACGATGAATTCTCCTTGCCTGAAGGAGTTGAACCTCTGCTGAGTGATACCCAGCTTTATACCGACACCACAGCTGCAGGAATCTCATTATTATTTGCCCCACGTCCTTTCAACACAAGATCCGGGCGCATGCGGCGGGCTGAAGATATACCCCTTGTGTCAGAATGGTACAAGGAGCACTGGTAATGTCTTCATCGTTTTAGAGAAATTTTTTGATGTTTGATCCTCTTACATCTAGCATAGGAATCTAAATATTTGTCTTTTTTATTTTTCTTATGCACAGTCCTCCAACATATCCTGTGAAAGTTCGAGTCAGCTATCAAAAATTGCTGAAATGTTTTGTCTTGAATGAGCTACATCATCGACCTCCTAAGGCTCAGAAGAAGAAGCATTTGTTCCGATCTCTCCAGGCAACCAAGTTTTTCCAGACTACTGAGCTGGATTGGGCAGAGGCGGGACTGCAAGTATGTAAACAGGGCTACAACATGTTGAATCTGTTGATACACAGGAAGAATTTGAACTATCTTCACCTTGACTACAATTTCAATCTTAAGCCAGTGAAGACTCTCACGACAAAAGAAAGGAAGAAATCACGATTTGGCAATGCATTTCATCTCTGTCGTGAGATTCTGCGTCTTACAAAGCTTGTGGTTGATGCCAATGTCCAGTTCAGACTAGGGAATGTGGATGCATTCCAATTGGCTGATGGTTTACAGTATACATTTTCACATGTTGGACAGTTGACTGGCATGTATCGATATAAGTATCGACTGATGAGGCAGATTAGGATGTGTAAAGACCTGAAGCACTTAATTTACTATCGCTTCAATACGGGTCCCGTGGGGAAGGGACCTGGATGTGGTTTCTGGGCACCAATGTGGAGGGTGTGGCTGTTCTTTCTGCGTGGTATAGTACCTTTGCTTGAAAGGTGGTTAGGGAACTTATTGGCACGTCAATTTGAAGGACGCCATTCGAAAGGGGTCGCCAAGACTGTAACAAAGCAAAGGGTGGAAAGTCATTTTGATCTGGAGCTTCGAGCTGCTGTTATGCATGATGTTCTTGATGCCATGCCAGGTAATGACATGATCATTCACCAATCATCGTACCGTTACATATCTGTGCCCACTCGGGTCAATTTATTGCTTCATAGCTGGATTATCTACCTTTCGGTTTGTCTAACATGTGATCTTATTTTGTTGTACTGCAGAGGGCATTAAGCAGAATAAAGCGAGGACCATTTTGCAGCATCTTAGTGAAGCATGGCGCTGTTGGAAAGCCAATATTCCTTGGAAGGTACTGTTGTGGGAAACTGTTTTTATTCTTTCTTTTATTCAATTTAAATAGTATTGAAATGAAGCAGTGTGCTATTATCTGTTTTTTCATGTATTGCCATGCCTTGCTTTGTCTTTATATTTCTCATGCCTTATCTTGATCATCCACAGGTTCCTGGTCTTCCGGTTCCCATTGAGAACATGATTCTTCGTTATGTTAAATCGAAAGCTGATTGGTGGACAAACGTGGCGCATTATAATCGTGAACGTATAAGAAGAGGTGCAACAGTTGATAAGACTGTCTGTCGGAAAAATCTTGGAAGATTGACTCGCCTCTGGTTGAAGGCTGAGCAGGTATGTTTTTGGGTTATAGTTCGTGTTGATGGTTACTGGGTGTAACTTATATCATTTGTGGTTTCGCTTGTCCACTTGCGAGTCAATCATGTGATCTATTTTCGCTACTGCAGGAACGACAACATAATTATCTGAAAGATGGGCCATATGTCACCCCAGAAGAAGCTGTGGCAATTTATACCACGACTGTGCACTGGCTGGAATCAAGAAAGTTCTCCCCCATTCCTTTCCCTCCATTGTCATACAAGCATGATACGAAGCTGCTTATTTTGGCTCTAGAGAGGTTAAAAGAATCTTACAGTGTTGCCGTGAGATTGAATCAGTTGCAGAGGGAGGAGTTGGGTCTCATTGAACAAGCATATGATAATCCTCATGAAGCTTTGTCACGAATAAAGCGTCACTTACTTACACAGCGTGCCTTTAAAGAAGTAAGTTTTTCTTGACATCATAGGCCGCTTTGATCATATTATTCGCCATTTCGCTTGGATTTGACCCCTTTTTTTTTTTGGTTGGGCAGGTGGGCATTGAGTTTATGGACCTGTATAGCTATTTGATTCCTGTATATGAGATTGAGCCTCTTGAGAAGATTACTGATGCATATCTTGACCAGTATCTGTGGTATGAAGGTGATAAACGTCATCTGTTTCCTAACTGGATTAAGCCTGCAGATTCAGAACCACCTCCGCTCTTAGTTTATAAGTGGTGTCAGGGTATAAATAACTTACAGGGTGTATGGGATACAAGTGAAGGGCAGTGTGTTGTCATGCTTCAAACCAAGTTTGAGAAGTTCTTTGAAAAGATTGACTTGACCATGTTAAATAGGTAATCTTCTGCAGTCTTTTGTTTGTGATGTTATTTGGATCCCCTTTGCTTTAACTAACGTGGTTCTGTGCAATGTTGCAGGCTTCTTCGCTTAGTTCTCGATCACAATATTGCTGATTATGTAACTGCAAAAAACAATGTTGTCCTTTCTTACAAGGATATGAGCCATACAAACTCTTATGGTCTTATAAGGGGACTTCAGTTTGCTTCTTTTGTTGTCCAGTATTATGGACTCGTGTTGGATCTACTGCTTCTGGGATTGACTCGAGCCAGTGAGATTGCTGGTCCACCACAGATGCCAAATGAGTTCATTACTTATTGGGACACGAAAGTTGAGACCAGACATCCCATTCGGTTGTATTCTCGCTACATAGACAAAGTTCATATCCTGTTTAGATTCACTCACGAGGAAGCCCGAGACCTTATCCAGCGGTACCTTACTGAACATCCTGACCCCAATAACGAAAACATGGTCGGATACAATAACAAGAAATGCTGGCCCAGAGATGCAAGGATGAGGCTTATGAAACATGATGGTAATGAATTCACCTTCAATTTACGACTATCAATCTGTTTCTATTCTGAGATGTCAGAGTTATTAAGACTGTCTTTGTACTTTCTTTTTTCAGTTAATCTTGGGAGAAGTGTTTTCTGGGACATGAAGAATCGTCTTCCTAGAAGTATTACAACCTTGGAGTGGGAGAACAGTTTTGTTTCTGTTTACAGCAAGGACAATCCCAACTTGCTATTCAGCATGTATGTATTTCTAAAATTTGCCTAGACTGCATTTGTCTTCAGATTGAATTAGAGTTGTTTCGGACTTGCTTCCAACTAACCAATCATGTGGTGCATTTCTTTTTTATGCTTAGGTGTGGGTTTGAAGTCCGCATACTGCCAAAGATAAGAATGACACAGGAAGCATTTAGCAATACCAGGGATGGCGTTTGGAATTTGCAAAATGAGCAGACCAAAGAACGGACCGCAGTTGCATTTTTGCGGGTTGATGATGAACATATGAAAGTTTTTGAGAATCGTGTGAGGCAAATTCTGATGTCCTCTGGGTCGACGACATTCACCAAGATTGTTAACAAATGGAATACTGCCCTCATAGGTATTTGTCATTGTTTAATACACTTTTCTTCATTTTCAGTAATCAATTTTTGTTAATGAGAATGTTAATATATTCTCCCTTTGCGAATTTTATGTATCATGCAGGACTCATGACATACTTCCGTGAAGCTACTGTCCATACACAAGAGCTTTTGGATTTGTTGGTCAAATGCGAGAACAAAATCCAAACACGTATCAAGATCGGATTGAATTCTAAAATGCCTAGCAGGTAATTGTTTTATCATCTGTCAAGTTAGCGAAAAATTGGTCTTTGCCAATTTGAATTTGAATTTGAATTCTTCACTTTCATTCAGGTTTCCTCCTGTCATTTTCTACACTCCGAAGGAAATTGGAGGTCTTGGTATGCTGTCAATGGGTCATATATTGATTCCGCAAAGCGATCTTCGATACAGCAAGCAAACTGATGTTGGTGTAACCCATTTTAGAAGTGGAATGAGTCATGAGGAGGATCAATTGATACCTAATCTCTATCGCTACATACAGGTATAACTTGATTTATGCCCTCTGTAATTACTTCCAGTTGGATGAGGTCATATGTTATGGTTTTCTAATTCTCGTGGCGATGCTAAATTTTTCACAGCCATGGGAAAGTGAGTTCATTGATTCACAGCGAGTATGGGCTGAATATGCCTTGAAGAGGCAAGAAGCACAGGCACAAAACAGGCGTTTAACGTTGGAGGATTTGGAGGTGAGCATTAGAATTTGGTACTCCCTGTATGTTTATGGCCTTTAAGTTCAGTAGGTGAATTGAACTTCTGATTTATATTTTTGATTGTGTTATGCTTATAAAAATTTCCTACCTTTTCTCGTAGGATTCATGGGACAGGGGGATACCTCGTATAAATACACTGTTTCAGAAAGATAGGCATACACTTGCGTATGACAAAGGATGGAGGGTACGGACTGATTTCAAGCAGTACCAGGTCCTGAAACAAAACCCTTTTTGGTGGACACACCAAAGGCACGATGGTAAACTTTGGAACTTGAATAACTATCGGACTGATGTTATCCAAGCTCTTGGAGGCGTTGAAGGGATCCTGGAGCACACCTTGTTCAAAGGAACATAGTAAGTTTGGATATCACTGTTCCATTAGCTCATGTCTTTGTTCTTTCTCGAGGAGCATAATAGTCCGATGGAAAATTTTGATTCCTGTGTCTAAAATTTGGGCTTGCATATATTATTTTCATCGATTTCGGACTAATAGATTTACTGGTGTCGAAGTGCATACTAACTTTTTATCCTTGAAATTCCAGCTTTCCAACATGGGAAGGTCTCTTTTGGGAAAAGGCATCCGGTTTTGAAGAGTCGATGAAGTACAAAAAGTTGACAAATGCACAGAGATCTGGTCTGAACCAGATTCCAAATCGTAGGTTCACCTTGTGGTGGTCGCCTACAATTAATCGAGCAAATGTTTATGTGGGTTTCCAAGTGCAGTTGGATCTCACTGGGATATTTATGCATGGGAAGATTCCTACTTTAAAGATATCTCTAATCCAGATATTCCGTGCTCATTTGTGGCAAAAGATCCACGAGAGTGTTGTTATGGATCTTTGCCAAGTTCTTGACCAGGAGTTGGATGCATTAGAAATTGAAACCGTCCAGAAGGAAACTATCCATCCAAGGAAGAGTTATAAAATGAATAGTTCTTGTGCTGACGTTCTCCTCTTTGCTGCTCATAGATGGCCAATGTCAAAGCCCAGTCTTGTGGCTGAATCTAAGGACGTTTTTGACCAAAAAGCAAGCAATAAGTATTGGATAGATGTGCAGCTTCGCTGGGGAGATTACGATTCTCATGATATTGAGCGTTACACGAGAGCCAAATTCATGGACTATACAACAGATAACATGTCTATATATCCATCCCCAACTGGTGTTATGATTGGACTTGATCTTGCTTATAACTTGCATTCTGCATTTGGTAATTGGTTTCCCGGTTCCAAACCACTGCTTGCACAGGCTATGAATAAGATTATGAAGGTAATTTACAGTTACATAGTGCAAAAGTTGTGTAGATTGTGTTTATCTAATTCTATTTGTTAATTGTCCTAAATGATCACCGCATGTCCTTTGTGCAGTCAAATCCAGCATTGTATGTTCTCCGAGAGCGCATAAGGAAAGGTTTGCAGCTCTATTCTTCAGAGCCTACAGAGCCATACTTGTCATCTCAGAATTATGGAGAGATTTTCAGTAATCAAATAATATGGTTCGTTGATGACACAAATGTCTATCGTGTCACAATTCACAAGACATTCGAGGGAAATCTGACTACAAAGCCCATCAATGGTGCCATTTTCATATTTAATCCAAGGACTGGTCAGCTTTTCCTGAAGGTTTGTCATCTCAGAACATCATTTGAATAAATTCTTTTTATATCCATGTGGGACAGTGAGAGCTTAGTTTACTTTGATGGACTTTGATCATACAGGTCATTCATACAAGTGTTTGGGCTGGGCAAAAGCGTCTTGGTCAGCTGGCCAAGTGGAAAACAGCAGAAGAAGTAGCTGCTCTTGTGCGGTCTTTGCCTGTTGAAGAACAACCAAAGCAGATCATCGTTACTCGGAAGGGGATGCTTGATCCTTTGGAGGTTCACTTGTTGGATTTCCCCAATATTGTTATTAAAGGAAGTGAGCTGCAACTACCATTCCAAGCTTGCTTGAAAATAGAAAAATTCGGTGATCTGATTTTGAAGGCAACAGAGCCTCAAATGGTTCTGTTTAACATATATGACGACTGGCTGAAGAGCATATCATCCTACACTGCATTCTCTCGTCTCATTTTGATTCTCCGTGCTCTTCATGTGAACAATGAGAAGGCTAAAATGTTACTAAAGCCCGATAAGACAATTGTCACTGAACCTCATCATATTTGGCCATCTCTCACAGATGATCAGTGGATGAAGGTAATGCTATTCTTTTACTTTCTTCTACTTGTGAGACTAATAGAATGAAAGCATCCGCTTTGTGATATGGGATGCAAATTTTGCCAGAAATTTTACTCTTTTTTCTACTAAATATTATAATGATTATGTTTGGCTACAGTTTTTTCGGTTTTAAGGACAATCTTTCACCTCTTTCTGATAACGGCATGCGTATATGTGAAATCATAATGTTCAGGATATTATGTGTTTTCGTTATTGGAAGTTCATGTATAAGATTTCTTCTTGATATTTTGCCTTAAATTGCTGTTTAGTGTTTGCAATCATTTGGCTGGTATAAGTAAACAAACCCCTTATATTCTCCTGTTACATGGTTGCTTTTATAACAGAAAGATTGTACTTTTGTTTTGCTTTGTGCTAACTTAGCTATAACTTATTTCTGTCTGTTTTAATTTGTATAATGACGGTTCAAGTATACTTTCTCATATGCAGGTTGAAGTAGCCTTGAGAGACTTGATTCTCTCAGATTATGCAAAGAAGAACAACGTGAATACTTCAGCTCTCACACAGTCTGAGATTCGTGATATCATACTTGGCGCTGAGATTACCCCTCCATCACAACAGAGGCAGCAAATTGCGGAAATTGAGAAACAGGTACTGTGTGTCTTAATCATGGAGAAGTGTTAAAATATTGTTCTGTCTCTGGCCTGGTTCTGACTTTGTAATATATGTTCAGGCAAAAGAAGCCAGTCAGCTTACGGCAGTCACAACGAGGACCACAAATGTGCATGGCGATGAACTTATTGTGACCACTACAAGTCCTTATGAACAAGCTGCATTTGGGTCCAAGACTGACTGGCGTGTGAGGGCTATATCAGCTACCAATCTTTATCTTCGAGTGAACCACATATATGTTAATTCAGAGGACATTAAGGTATGTTCATTGTCCTAATTTTCTTAACATTTGAATGGGTAATTCTTTTGGTAGGCAATCAAAAGGGAAGCATTACGTACCTTGAGACTTTTTGTTATTGGTGGGTGTGACTGCCCCTGGTTGGTGAAAATTAAGGGAAAATGTCCAATTTGTAGGTTATGGAATTCTAAGGAACTTATAAAGAGAAAGCAAGGTAGCAAAATGTCAATAGTTTTTGCTATTTACTTATATACATTTTACACTTGGTGATGCAGGAGACGGGATATACTTATATCATGCCCAAGAATATATTGAAGAAATTTATATGCATAGCAGATCTGCGAACTCAGATTGCTGGATACTTGTATGGTATAAGCCCGCCCGATAATCCTCAGGTCAAAGAAATTCGCTGTATTGCGATGCCACCTCAGTGGGGAACACATCAGCAAGTGAACCTTCCGAGTTCACTCCCTGAGCATGATTTCCTAAATGACTTGGAGCCATTGGGGTGGATGCACACACAACCAAATGAGCTTCCACAATTATCACCTCAGGTATGATCAAGTGCTCATTCGGTGTCCGCTGATCTTGTGAACTGATATAAGTAGTCATTGTGATCTCACTTGTGCTGCTTTACTTTTGTAGGATCTAACTAATCATGCTCGGGTTCTGGAGAACAACAAGCAATGGGATGGCGAGAAGTGCATTATCCTAACGTGCAGTTTCACGCCAGGTTCCTGCTCATTGACTGCGTACAAGCTCACCCCTTCAGGTTATGAATGGGGGCGTCTGAATAAGGACACTGGAAGCAATCCTGCTGGATACCTTCCAACTCACTATGAGAAGGTTCAGATGCTCCTGAGCGACAGGTTCCTCGGCTTTTACATGGTAAGAAAAAAGGATCATGAGAATGTTACAAATGCTTCTCACGGAACATAATTTGCGTATCCTGTTAGAATTGTCCGATTGATCTGAAGTTTTCAGACATTTGGAGATCAATTAGCAATTATATCATAATTCTTCTTTATAGCATCCTTGTCTGGTAATGGCAGAATGATTTTATCTCACTTTCTGCTTTTTGTACGTAGATACCGGATAATGGCCCGTGGAATTACAACTTCATGGGGGTGAAGCACACGTCAAGCATGAAGTACGGAATGAAACTGGGGACACCGAGAGAGTACTATCACGAGGACCACAGGCCCACTCACTTCCTGGAGTTCAGCAACATGGAAGAGGGCGACATTGCCGAGGGCGACCGTGAAGACACATTTACTTAGTTCTTTGTAGTAAACTCCTGTGAAAAGGTTGTCTTTTGGAATTTTTTTTCTTTTCTGGTCAACGTCTTTTGGATGTTGAAAACTACCTTTTCTTGCCCTGTAACGCCCAAATAGATGGCTCCCGAAAATTTTGCTACGGCAACTGTTGTAAGCTTTTATCTCACTCGCCTCTGAGAGTGATGTATGTATGATAGGTATCCATAGTCAGCAAGAGCTTTGGTTTTTAGTTTAAAAAAATGAGAAATAACAGCTCCACGTGTTGATCCATTGAACTGTCTTCAAGTGCCCAGCAACGCCCCATGTGGCAGAAGTTGTATGATTTTGAAGCGTCACGCCCAAGTCTCTTCGACAAGTGCCCGTAAAAACAATGAAAAGATGCGTTCTTCAACCTTCTCGCGAGCTCCGTCAGTTTCCCTCCTTGTAGCCACGCAACGCTCGCAAACTCGACCGAAAACACACCACCACCACCACCACCAAAACAAACATGCAAGAAATCATGCGACAGAACCCCACTGGTTCATCATCCTCCACGGCCAAGCAACGCCTGAGAGAGCGGCGAGTCAGAGACCTGATCCTGCTCAAGAGGCGGCTCGTGGACGTCCCCTACACGGCGTCGCTCGCCGAGACCATGAACGCCCTCGTGACCAACCGCGTGTTGGCGGTGCCGGTGGCTGCGCCACCAGGGCGCTGGGTCGGGGCAGGCGGGTCCATGATCATGGAGGCCGACCAGGAGACCGGCGCCATAAGGAAGCAGTACATAGCGATAGTGACCATGCTTGATATACTGGCTCACATAGCAGGAGATGATGATGTTAAGAAAGCAAGTGATGAGCAGAGGGATTTGGAGAAGAAGATGGCCGCCCCGGTTTCGACGGTCATCGGGCATAATCTTGAAGGGCTGAGTCTCTGGACATTTAATCCTAATACCAGGTGAGTTCAATGTGCTTTTGGCTTGAGCTTTTTTTGACAAGTTCTATGTTTATGTTCAGGGGAGGTATATGAGTGATTGTTCTTACAAAAAATGGTTTCCTATATTAGACTTCTGTCTTTAGTTATTGTCTGCATGGTGGCTGGATCCAGTATCAGAGTGACTGGGGGGATCAGTTATGAAAAAGAGAACATAACATTACTTAGGAGTATGACTGGAATGGTGAACGCTTTGATTTGAGTACATTGGACTAGACTTCTGTCTTTAGTTATTGTCTGCATGGTGGCTGGATCCAGTATCAGAGTGACTGTGGGGATCAGTTATGAAAAAGAGAACATAACATTACTTAGGAGTATGACTGGAATGGTGAACGCTTTGATTTGAGTACATTGGACTCGGCTGTGTGCACAGAAACATTTTGGTCAAGCTGAATGGTTCATGTAGTGAGACGAGACAAGGTACTTTACTAGGTCGAGATGTGCTGCTTTCCTTGTCTTCCTGTGAATCAATTGATAATAGAAGTCCTCCTCTGACAAGTGAAATTTGAATGCTTATTATGAACAGTTGCTTACACATTCTGGTGGTGGCAAACAACAATTATGTAGAAAGTGGAAATAGCAAAGAAATATTTGAGTCCTAGCACAAAAGCCGACATGAATGGTATCGATTTGTCATGCTGGGGTGTTGATTTTTCGCCCCTTTGTTTTGATGCACACGCCTTTTTAGTCGAAGCATATGCAGTATATCATTATTTTCGTCTCGATGGAGTCATGATCTAGGCATGTTGCAGCTTGGATGAGCACATATGTGTCACAGCCACGCTCTTTTATTTAGGCATACTCAATACGATGGTAAACGAAGACCAGGATATTAGTAGTCTGGATATTTGTCTTTAGAAGTAGGGTATCAATAAATGGAACTTTTTCCCGGTTTACAGTTAATTTTGGAGCTACTGATGTCCTTTAGAATCTTAAGCGCCTACTATGTCATAAATCCTTGAAATTTTTTGAGATTTGTTACCATCGGGCGGTGCAGCATCCTGGATTGTATGGAAGTGCTTAGCAAAGGAATCCACAGAGCCCTTGTGCCGATAGACAGCCACATGGAGAATATTCCAGGAATGGAGTTAGTGGAGTCCGCCCCTTCCTATCGAATGCTCACTCAAATGGATGTGGTCCGGTTCTTGAAGGACCACTCATCTGAGATGGAAGGCATTGTAACATGCTCCATCAGGGAATTAGGGGCGGTCAGTCGGAATGTTTATGCCATCACAGACAGAACCAAAGTTATCGAGGCCATCAAGTGCATGAGGGCCGCTATGATTAATGCTGTTCCCATAGTTGCTTCGGAGGAATTTGAGCAGGATCACAGCCAACTTATGGATCTAGAAGTAAGCATGCACATCCTCTTTCCTCGTCCGCGTGGATTGTGGAGTTTGAGTCATAAGAGTAGATTAAGAAGCTCTCTTTATAATTTCTTTGTCTGTTTTGGGGGAACTTAGTGACCAAAACAAAGACACAGATATCCGCAAACTGACCAACCCGAGCACGTCGTGATATTCAGGGCCAGGGTCGGAAGCTGATGGGCACATTTTCAGCGACGGATCTGAGGGGGTGCCACTTGGCCACGCTGCGATCCTGGTTGCCCGCGACGGCGCTGGACTTCACCGAGAAGATCTCAAAGAGCCCATTATACCCTGTCGCCAGGGGCGACACAAGGCCGAGAGAGCCCGTGACGTGCACTGATGGTTCGTCCCTCGCAGAAGCAATGGACAAGGCCGTGGACAAGCACGTGCATAGAGTCTGGGTCGTGGATCAGCAGGGGTTGCTCACTGGCGTCGTTTCCCTGACCGACATGATCCGAGCGTTGAGGGTTGCAATCTTGTCCGCTTAGCGTGCGTATGATCAAAGACAAGGATGTGCCCAAAATATGTAAGGTCACGGTCTCCATCATTAGCGCTGTCATTAGTCGGTTTTGATAATAATCACTACTTCATTAGGCTATAAGATAATTTTGAATGAAAAGTCTAGCTAGCTGATGAGGCGGCCTGGAATTTTGCTCGTGGAAACGAGAGATGCCGAAGCAATTTTCTCATCAGAAACACGACCGGAGGTTGCCCCTTGTGAAGCTGAGATGATGGCGTAAGATCCCACTGCACCCGTGCCCTGCCCCGAACATCGTTCGTTTGAATTTAGTGTTACCTACTTCATTAAATAAAAGGCGTAGTTAGTGCCGATTCGTTCGTTGATTTGTCCCAAACGCACGAGTTCTCTTTTCTTAAATTGTGCTTTTCTTTTTAGTCCTTCGTTACGCCAAAAATGGTGTCACCTATTTGTCACGTCGAAGACCCCCAAATTTTCGGTCGCTATTAACCCAAACATTCGCTCACCTATTCGCCATGAACCCCGAGAGAAAACATAAAAAAATGTTACGTGTTGTGGTGCGTGGTGAATCGAGGGGTTATCGTATCTCGACGAGTTATCGTGTCTTGAGTTATTTTGTGGTGAAATCATCTAATTAAAATTATTTAAGAGTCCAAAAAGAAAAAACGATCTTTTGACATGAATCATTCATGATGTAATTATCTAATTAAAATTATTTAGAGTCCACAAGAAACAAATATTTTGAAATCAAACTCGTCGAGATATAATAGTTTTCCGTCCGTGCCTTTTCTTAACGGTGCTTAGGTCTTTCACCTAATCTACATATGTAGACGTCACTAGTGCACCCGCTCAAGTAAGTGTCGGAATGTTGCCAAGAAAAGCAATTATGATAAGTAACCAACCAACTTCAATTTAATTAAAGAGGGCTAGCTAGGGACCCAATTGATAGTCCATAACTGGCTTATACATTTAGGCCACCGAGGCTAGTTGCGAGATTTCTTCATTGATGGACGCCAAGGAGAGTCGTAGTAAGAAAATCGGTCAAGGCCGGTAGATGAGGAAAGCGTCCCTTTTCCACTTCTTCACTCTATCCACTCCCTCAGTTGCACTAATTTGGAGGTAACCGATTATTAAAATGGGGGTACAAGCTAATTAAGGGGGTGTTAACCAATCTCATTTAAGGGTCTAATGGAAGGTCCAACCTTCCCGCTCCCCTTGTTGAGAACCATGCAGCTTGGATTACTTGCTCTCTTTCCCCGTGGCCATGTGTCACGAACTGACGAGCTGAAATTTCCGTAACCCAACTAACCCCCTTGAGCGTGAGTAAGAGCTGACGTTGAAAAGGGAAGATGCAACTGGCTCCTATGAGTGACATCGCCGGTGATTTGTGCTGGGAATTTTAGGATAAAATTATTATACTCCTTAGGCAAGGTTGGCTCCTCATGCATGAACTGATCGAGAGTTGATACTGTTTTCTTAATGAGGTTATCACAGACTGAAATCAATTATTGTGCCGAAATGTTCTATCTCGCTCGAACGACTGCATGCTCGAGCTAATCTGGACACGATACAAGAATTTTATTTATCGCAGTGTTATTAGGAACAACTTTATAAAAAAAAAAAAGACTGATTGGGTGTTCTTGGGTCACCCGGCGCCGCACAGGACCCGGTTAAACATGAGCACGAGAAGAGGGTTCGTCGTGCCAAACATGTAAAGCCATCGACACAGGAAAGAAAACGATAGCTTGGTCGGCAGCCTTCTCGATCAAGACTTTAGAACAAAAAGGACCGTCGATGCCGCCGTCCGCGCCATCAGATCCATCGCTATCGCGTTTGAAAGAGGATTTGGAGAAGCGTGTCTACTTATGGACGTACGAAGAATATCGAATTGAATGAGAGTAATGAGCACCCACAGGTGGTTGGGCGTTGATGTAGGGTTTGCTAGGTTTATTCTTGCTCCATAAATGAAAACCCTCGAAGCTATTCCTGCATCCTTCGAGTTAATACTAAGTTCCAAGTGCTTGTCGTGCATTGGTCGAGCTGTCGTTACTATATGGATAAACTCGTAACCAGATTTGACTGGACATAAATGGTCTGCTACTAATTGAAACCGCAAGGATCTCCGAGAGATCGCTAGGACTAAACCGAAGGTCGACCACCGACCTACCGCGCATTAAACCATTGGTTTGAGGAGGTCAACACCGGTCGTATAGATCATCCGCAGAACAACCGCGGCGGCCATCCACAGGTGGGCAAGAATGGTTGAAGCCAACAGGCAGCGATCGCAAATTTTTTCATGTGTATCGCTTGACTGTGACGGTGGCAGTGGCCGATGGCGGTGGTTCGACCTAGGTGGTGGTCAAAACGCACACACTCATGGGCACAACCAAGCTCCCCCCACCACAAAGTCTTAATGAATTTGGGCGGGTTTGAGCTAAGAGCAGAACATTTAGGTATGGTCTGCTCAGCTCGCTCAGATCCACATCGGGTGTGCTGGCTCGAAAAATAGTACGTATATATTCATCGTCATTAATGGAAGCGCTCGGGTGACAAGTTAGGTCCATGCGGGGACACGGTTCGGCCTGAACTTGCCTGTCGATCACCTCCATTAGATGACGGCAGAGAGGAGGAGAAGGAAGGGTGACGATGGAGCGAAATAGGGTTGAGAATGGAAAGGGCTTCTTCCTAGACATTGGGTACTTACGTGGGGGCAACTCCAAAACAATTTGAGGACGTCGAGTAAAGATAGCAAGTGGGTACTGAAGTTGGAGGAGGGGCCGGCCCCCTACCCACATGATTGCATTCGAAGTACTTCTTAGGATGAATATCACCAAAAATTCCCAAACCCTACGCCTTGTCACATTCTTATAAATTATATTTTTATGTCACAAAACCTTTTAAACTGGTATGCTCATGCCACGTTTAAAAAAACCAGTGTGCTTGTGCCGCATTTACTCAAATTTAACTTCAAATATCTCTCAAACTGATATATTCATACCATGTTTATACCCAAAATTGGGAATATAAATACGGTATGTGTGTTAGTTTAAATGTGACATATACGTACCGATTTGCGATTTTTAATAACACAAAATTAATTTGAGGTAAACGTGAAATTGGCATACTAATTTGAGAATTTTAATGGCGTTAACTTCTTTATTCGGTTGAAGCGAGCATGCTTCTTTTCGACCGAATGGCACAAGATAACGTGTCAATCTCTTCACCAATGACAAAGCCGTTAGCCACTCTATTGAAGTGCAGTTGAATTTGGAGATCCAGCATGTGGTTGTCCTTATTTCGGAGTGTGGTAGGATAGGATAAAGTGGGGTTCCAAGTACTTTGAATCTCCTCCGAATCATAGAAAATTCTATCATATGCTTGGTGTAATCCAAAAATGAGTTCAAACATCTTTGAAAATCTAAATTTGTCTGGCATAATTAGTGGCGACATCTCGATCTCTCCGCTCGAGCTCCCTCGCCAACTTTCTCAAGCCCAGTCTCTTCAACCCCCTCCACTCCTTCGCCGCCATCTTCCACCTCCAGGCCGTAAGTTCTCGTTCAGGTGATTCGGACGGGCAAAGACACTCAAATCCGGATTTTATCCCACTTCTAATCGGGAGTTCTTATTCGGCATTTTACCATGATATAACCGGTGCAAAGGAGGACGTTGTCAAGTACCGAACAAAATATGCTGTTTTCCTATACCGATTCAAATTTGAGACGAAACAATTAGGGGTGGGCGATATCAGGTTCCGTGCAACTTCTACCTAGAACATATCATGCATGCCCTAAAACATTCTATCTTTTCACAATAAATTTTTCATTTTTTAGAACCTGAAAATTATCTTGCGTGCCTAGGAATCTGGATCGGTTCTCCATGGGTCCGATTTCAGGTTCCAAAGTTTCGTCGTGAAATTATGCTCAACCCCACGATGGAAACCCATGACAGAAAAGAAGAAGTTGCGCTCATTGGATCGACGACCATGCATCCTGGACTTTTGGCTCCCACCGAGGTGGGCACGCGTTAACTGCGCCTCCTAGTGGGTTGCCCTCTCTCCCGTTACGATCTCACCTCACACGCTTCGAAAAGTCAAGAAATCGCCACCACCGCCACCACCTCCACTTGATGCACACCATTTCTTTTTCCTCGAGGTCAAAAAAATTCTCGATATCCCCACAATTTCTTTCGTCCTACCCAGAAATTAAATTAAACGGAATTAAAAAAAGAAGAAAAAAAAAACAAAGGGAGAAGAAAATCCCTCTCGAGAACTCCGCCGTTTTCTCGCGCCTCTATATAACGACCACAACCCCCGGAAGCTTTCCCCTCCCAACGTTCCCCCGACTCTATCGCCAACGGCCATGAGCGTCATCACCGAGCACTCCCTCTCCTCCGCCCCCTGCACCCTCAAGCACAGGATCAAACCTCTCCCCACCGGGTCGGATCGCACGGATGCCGGCATGGCCAGGAAGTCTGTCCACGATGGCGGCTGCGCCGGAGGGCTCAGCGGGGCCATCTATGGACCCACATCCTTCGTGAACTGGACGAGGCGGGACGTGGCCCACGTGGCGAGGCACCACTGGATCCCGTGCGTCTTCGCGGCGGGGCTGCTCTTCTTCATGGGCGTCGAGTACACGCTCCGCATGGTCCCCTCGTCGTCGCCCCCGTTCGACATCGGGTTCGTGGTCACGCGTCCCCTCCACCGGCTGCTCGCGTCGTCGCCGGAGCTCAACACCCTTTTGGCCGCTCTCAACACGGTACATTCATTACGTCGGACAAAAACGAAAAAAAAATACAGCTCCGTTCTCCGTCCCCATTGTTTCGCGGGGTTGCATTTTGCGTGCGTGAGCTAGATCTCAACAGACGAGACACGAAGCGCCACGAACGGCAGTTTTCGTCTCATTCCACACATTTGAACGATTCAGGATTCAAATTAATTTTCATGCATCAGTCTGAATAAACTTGCCATATATTGCCAAATCAAGAGAGTTCCAAAGTTCACTAAATTCTTGAATAAATATGTGATTATTGAATGAGGTGCATGGTGTGGTGGTGGGTGGGTAGGTGTTTGTGGGGATGCAGACGACGTACATACTGTGGACGTGGCTGATCGAGGGCCGCCCGAGAGCGACCATCTCGGCGCTCTTCATGTTCACTTGCCGCGGCATTCTCGGCTACTCCACTCAGCTCCCTCTTCCTCAGGTCCCCCCCTATTCCTTTCTTTTCTTCTTCTGTCTCCTCTCCTCTCTCTCTCTTATTTTTTGCTTCTGTCTCCGTGCATTTAGTGTATTTTTACAGCTCACGCATCGCGTGTGCCTGATCGATCCTATGTTCGGGTTAGGTATATCGCCTCGTCGTGACGAATGACGTCAGTACGATGAAGCTTAAGGACTTGACTAAAACTACAATGAAATTGAACATGAAAGGTGCTTCATAAATGAGGAATGTCTTTGCACTTGTTTAGCCCCACCTAGATCTGTTAAAAGCCAAGCAAAGAAGTAGGTTTTGTTCTGAAATATTAACTATTGCTCGTGTTTGAAGTAAACTTTGTTGCCTTAGGAACACTGGACCAGTCTAATGTACAATCACCGCGGAACCTGTGGTCTTTAAACCGATTTCTTTTTTTGTTTTTAGGATGGTCGAGTTTTTGAAAATTTATTCATTTCAGGGATTTTTGGGGTCGGGCGTGGACTTTCCGGTGGGCAACGTCTCCTTCTTTCTCTTCTTCTCTGGCCACGTCGCGGGCTCAGTGATCGCCTCCCTAGACATGAGGAGGATGCAGAGGTGGGAATTAGCATGGCTTTTCGAGGCCCTCAATGTGCTGCAAATGGTGAGGTTGCTAGGGACGAGAGGTCACTACACCATCGACTTGGCCGTCGGGATCGGCGCAGGGATGTTATTCGACTCTCTCGCCGGAAAGTATGAAGAGAGCAAAAAGATGAACAAAGGTGGAATTGGCAATGGGATTTCAAAGGAGGCTCGCCTAACTTCGAGTTGAACACGCGTGGTGTAAAAGAACAGCACCAAAACGTGCGCCATTCGTTTGACCAGTTGCTGTACAGGCTTTTCTCTAGGGTGGGGAGAAAAGCAAAGGAAAATTCATACGAAGGGGAAGATGGTAGGGACACAGAAGTTGTGCATGTGAATTTTCTCCTCTCTCTCTCTCTCTCTCTCTCTCTCTCTCTCTCTCTCTCTCTCTCTCTCTCTCCCTTTTTAATTTTTTTTTTTGTTCTTTTTCTGATGACATTCTAGTTATTTTTTCTCACGAGTTAAATTAAATTCCTAGCTCTATGCATTTCCTACCTCATTCTCTATGTTAGGATAACAATACAAATAATCGTTCTAACTTCCATCATATATGTAATGTAGTCCATTTATTTGATGTGATGTGTGAACTTTAGTTCAATATGCAATGTGATTCTCAAACTTTTAATTTGTTTAATATAATCCTTGAATAATTTGATATACATTCACTTTAATCTTCGAACTATATGAAAATATCCAATGTTGTTCCTTAGTTAATTCAAGTCGAGGGATAACAATGAACATTTTCATATAGTATAGAGCTTAAATTGTATATATATATATATATATAAAATTTATGGACTGCATTAAATAAATTAAAAACTTAGAGATTATATTGGACTAAAGCTAAGAGATCTCATTACACATTGAGCCAAACTATTTGCGCCATCTTTCCTCTAAATCAAGGATAAACAAAAACAAAAAACAGCCATGAGAAATGAAAATTTTGCCACCGGCAATTCCATGCTAACGAACATGATATTCTTCCATTTTTATTTAATTACGTGGAGGACTAGAGTCATAACCTCCAGGTACCCATATATGCTTAACCTCGTTTATTTAACCGTTAATCCCTGATCGCATTTCAAAGTTAGATGAGAAAATGGTTAAATTAAGCGACACGTTTCACGTTTCTTCTGCCACCGACGTTGATGGCCATCTGGCGGATCCATGCAAGCGCAACGCAACGCAACGCAACGGGGAATGAGACTTATAAATCGAGACCATCATGTCATTACCATATCTTAATAGAAATTAACGAAAGCAGTAAAGGCAATGCCGTAGGCAAAGCTGGACTTTTCTTCAGCATCCTTCGCCTCCATTTCTTGACCTAAATGAATCGACTTTAGTCCGACTGACTTACTCGCACTTTCCAGGCTCTCTTCGCTATGTGGAATTTTCCTTTGGGAATATATATACAGAGAGAATGCGCGTGGTTCGGTGCCTAGTTCTCGCTTTCGGAATCAGAATACATCAGGCATGACCCGTCGTCGACGTTGGCAAGTGGATTGTATAGCTCGGAGGTAGTGTCCATGCATCCAGGTACCAGATCTAGATTGCAGCGATCGCCCTGGATTCGATAAATCACGAGTAAGAAATAGTTGCGAAGCTGACTTCTTTGGAGTAGCATGAAGATGTGGAAACGATGGGAAGTAATGGATGGGCGTGACTTACCCCTTCGACAGACAAGTTAGCGATCATAGTGCATCTCGTGATTAAAATGTTAGTGTCCGGAAAGATGGCCTCTTCACATGCGCCGTCTTTGCTCAGTTCCTCTGCAAGGCCCTGCAATAAGAACACGAGGAAATATCGTAAACGGCAAACTGTTATCGTTCCATGAAAGTGCCCCAAGTGAGCGATCCCCATTCTATTGCAGAAAAGACCGAGGACGTACAAGTATCGTGACATTGGAAGTGCAAAGAGTTCATGTCATGATGGAATGCCTAATGCTTTAGGTCCAAGGAGAGCAAGATTGGTCATCGCATGTACTGTCTAACTAGCATATTTTCTTTTACAGATCATTTCAGGAGAATTCGGAGTACGTTTATAGCCCTCCCGTTTTGGTTCGATGATCGTCTGTACTTATAGATGATAAAGAAAAGAGCAGACACATGGGTGACCTTATTAAAGAAGTCGATCGGTTTGTTTCTCCAAGCCTTGGGAACTTGAAACTGCAGTCTGTAAGGACCGTCCCAGTCGACTCCGTTTGTGAATGAGAAGATCATGTTCATTGCTGCCAACATCGAAGGGGCATTAGTTCGTCTATAGCAGAATGATAGGAAACAGAACGGAATTTCATAAGCGAAGCCCACCGTGCTTGGGAACGCAGATCTGGATGGTGTAAATTGGAGAATCGGCTTTGCCTCGATCTTTTCTCAGCATCGCCCTCGGCTCGCCACCGCACATTATAGGCTGATTGAAACCTCCTGCAGAATGCACCACAAAAAGGCCTGAGGAATGCAATTTATATAAAGAAATCTAAGAACCGGGCACTCTATCAAACGAAAAATTCAGAGTTTAACTGAGAATCTCACAAGCAAAACGGATCCATCTGAACATTGAAGCAAATCTTACTGTTGTCTAGAATTTAATCCAACAGTTTAGCGGCTACATGAAAAGTTTGATTTTCCTGGACAATGGAGAACAACTTAATTCGCAAGCAAAGTGCATCCCTCTAGTCTATCGTCTGAAAGGCATATTAATTCATTGGTGGCCAGTGATTCCATCTTAGATGCGGTTTCATTAGCCTTCACGTTGCAAAAATTTTTGCATCTTGGCATTAATAACTTTTAAGCCTAAAAATTATGTTATCCATGACAACGATGGTAGAAACAAGAACTTAAAGGAAGTATGCAGTTGTTAGCAGATCTCAGTCAATAGAAGACATGCGAAGTACCATTAAAAGCAATCCCAAATTCATCACTTGGAGCAAGCTTCGTGGCGACTGGGTTGTAGAAAAGCTTCAGCTTCTCTCCCTGTTCAAATTGGCGATCACAAAATCAGCGTCGCCAAACAGTTTTTATTGAAGCTTCCTGAAATGAGAACGTTGGAAACAACTCATCACGTACCGATGTAGGAGGAAGACCATTCATCGTCTTCCAGTATACTGGGTACCTCCCAAGTTCAAACATCGCCCATGAGGGTAGTGCACACCTGTAAAAGAAAGGAAGCAACTTCAAGCATATTTCATGCAAATACAGAGATAGGTCCAAAATTCTAAAGCGTGATACGGTAGAGACAAGTCCTGGTGTGAAGGAAAACTATATCAACAAGGACATGGGAGTCGAGTCACCAAATCGCAGTATAACCGAATCTGGAAACAATAAACGGGAGATCTTACTCTTTGATTTCTTCGGTCGGAGGCGTTGAGACAGTGGCAGCAGCTCTGACTTTAGTGCCTACCTTGACATCTCTACACTTCTCTAAGTTCCTTTTCACCGAAGCACCGATAAAACTACCAACTGCAAAATGAGTTTGAACCATTAGGCTTCTGAATTCTGGCACAATTCTACACTTGTCTAAGTTCCTTTTCACCGAAGCACCGATAAAACTACTGATTGCGAAATGAGTTTGAACTATTAGGCTTCTGAATTCTGGAACAATTCCCTTTTTAGCGGTGCGTGTGGGGATTAAATGTGGATGGACTCGTAGGTAAACAAAATGAACCGTGTACTATATCGTAATCTCCGCATTTTGTGTTCCAATTATGGAAAGCCACCATACAAGATAAACGTAGAAGTTGGTACCGAGGCACCCTAAGAAGCTATAGCCGACGGCTTTAAGCAGAACGAAACATGCTTGATGACGGGTCATGGATGAACTTAAGAAATAGGCAAAGTAACACCAGAGCAGAGCAAACAGTTTCAATCTCATCTAATTCTTCTTCCAGCAACTTCCCTGCGTCGATGAAATTAAATTCTCATTGCCGTACAAAGCTACTGCTACCACTTCAATGTACCAGGCAAAATTCTGGAGTCAATTACTTCTGCTCATCATACGATAACTAGGTTTTATCCCACTAAGTGGGACTCTATGAACTCTATCCAATAGACAGAGTAAGGAGACCCACCGAGAGCGTTTGAGCTTGATGGAGCTTCTTTCCTGAGTGAGACCACTCTTGCAGCCGAGAATGAATTCGTTGCGGGAGTAAAGATTGACGCAGATGTCGCCGCCATGTTGTTCACCGCTTCAATCACAGCCCAACTTGAGAGAGAGAGAGAGAGAGAGAGAGAGAGAGAGAGAGAGAGAGAGAGAGAGAGAGAGAGAGAGAGCTATGAGATTATTAACGGGGTGCAAGAGGAAGAAGAAGAAGATAAAATCTGAGAAGAGAGCTGTGAGATTATCAACGGGGTGCAAGACGAAGAAGAAGATAAAATCTGAGAAGAAATCGGTAATGGGAACAATCCCAAGCACCGATTTTTTGCAGAAATATCCGAAAACGGACAATAACTGGAAAAGCCCAGCATCATAAATCGTGTAAAAAATCAGGGGACTTCGGTCATACCAGTCCCCATCTCATGACCACCCAAACGTACGGTCTTATCGCTACACAAATATCTTTCCCGCTGTCCCGTCGCTTTTGTTCTCTAAGCCACTCTTCGGCGTTTCCCACCACCCATAAAAAAGATTTTATGTAGATCCTCCTCGTCGAGGCTTCATGAGTCAGCTGCATGAAATTTGTTCCTACACTGCTCTTCATCTCATGAATCAGCTGCATGAAATTTGCTAAGACCCACCAGGTGAAAAACTTCTTAGCTGGTCCATGCTGATTACAATGTATCATACTAGGCTGTGTTATGTATAAGTGACTAAATTTAATGTCTCCAGAGACCAATTCAGTCTTGCTTGGCCCCTACTATGTATGCCGTGAGAGTTATGACGGAAAGTTTTGTTGATCACATCATCAAGAACATTTCTAAGCGTTTTCTCTGGGCAAACAGTCGAAGCGGATCCTAACTTGGTGGTGGTGGTGGTGGGTTGGCTTGGGAAGCCCACCCACACCATTCGAAGGGTCACCATTGGACTCCAGATGGTTTGAGCCTTGTTCACGACCCAAGGTATCCAGGCTTCTAGAGTTAAATTAAACCATGGACTTGGCAATCGGGTGGATTGTGACATGTCTAAAACTATTTGCATAACGTCGTAAAAGTTGCAAGAGTCGAACCCAATTTTAAGGTGCATTCTATTTAAAACAAAAACTTAAAAAACATACGCTTTAATTATTTTAAAAAATAAATAAACGAAAAATATTGTTATCCTTCACAGAAATGTTTATATCAAAATTGATGTCGATAACAAAAATATTTTTTTATTGATTACTTATTTCAAGCGACTAACAATTCTTTTTAAGAAGTACTAATGCAGTCATGTCCATTCGACTTAGTAATGGGAAATTCATGCTTACAGTAGCATACGTGGATAGTTATTTTCCCAAATTGCTCAACCTCGAGTTTTGCCCTAAGATCTATATGAATTTTTTATTCAAGGGTGGCCTCGAAGAATTGTTAAATAACAAAGTTAAGAAAGCCGAGAGTTTTTAATTCGTTAATTTTTCCCGTGTTATCTATAATATTATCTATTCGTATTAAGTAAGCTTAACCAGTGCACCCAACAACTATACACGACACTATCTATATCAGAGTCCTCTTAGCATTATTGTTGAGCATACTAACTATCGAATAATCAAACATGAGTACACATAACACAAGAAAAACCAAACTCTTTAACATTTTTATTGTATAATCATTTAAGAATCAAGAAGACCCCTATTCAGAATTGGAATTTTGTTAGGCCTAGGAGGACCCAATTATTTGAGAAAAACAAAAGAGGTGGTGCATGCATTGCCTTGTCGAGAGCCCATGGAGTATAATCTCGTCTGCTTAGAACTTCAGGACCTCGAAAGAGATGTCGAACCACTTTTTTAATTCATGAAAAATAGTACAGAAAACTGGGATTGGATTGCAAGCTATTCAGCCTTTATGCAGCAATTATTTTCACAAAAATGTGGCAATATAGGAATGCAATGTTACATTGTTAGACTATTCCAATTCCTTCCTAGGTCGTAGTTTAACTGGTCATATAAGAATTCATGGAATATTCGAATACCTTTAGGAAGGAGAAAAGAATTGAGTTAAGCAAGGAACTAGATTCTATTGGGGTAAGAACAAACTCTTGGATTTCTTCGTCAAAGCAAGAGTCGAAGTTAGTAGATGGTGTGTGGAAGGATAACAAAGGGGTCATAGGTATTGTTGCACGATTGGATGGTGGCTTAGTTGTTCAAGCGTGGACAAGACGAGGAGATGGAACCCACCATTGGAAGTGGAAGGTGTAGTTCCGCTTCTCACTTACAATGCTGCTCAATATCTTAGTATTCACAAAGCAGTTTTTGAAAGTGATTGCGAAGTGTTAATTAATATAATACAACATGGGGACCTTGCCCTTGGTGCATTCATTTATTCATCTCGAATTCTCGTCTCCTCCTAAGAAACAACCTAGGATGGAGCTTAAAGTGGGCCAGTAAAACTTGTAATGCAGTAGCTCATGAGCTTGCAAATTGGGCTTTTTATCATATAGGAACTATAAATTCTTTTCTTTTTAATGATCTCTCATCTAGAGTGAAAAATAAAGTATAAGTAGAATCTTCTTTCATCAATCATCTTAATGTAGGCTTCTCTTCCTTCTTGCAATATTTGCTCTACTTTGATGGAATGAAAGTATTTTTCTAGAAAAAAAAAACAAGAAACAAAAGAGGTAGTGCCACGGTCTCGAGCAACGAACTGGAGACTCTCATTCCCTCTACTAAAATATGTAAAACTTCCATACTCGCACGAACTAAAAGAATGATTAAAAAACAAAATACAGAAAAAAAAATGCAAAAAAAACCAGTGCCACCTCCTACTTTTTGGTGGTTAATATTATATGTTACCGAATTGATTAAAAGAAGGAAGGAGAGGGCCTTCCCCAAGAATTGGGAGTTTCGAAGCCAAAGGAATAATCTCCTTTTAATATGACTTTTGTGTGTACATAATGCCTTTAGCAAGTGAGCACGAGAGGAACAAAGCATGATTATCGTCCATGAAATCGATGCGTGTTGAATGTTCTTTTTTACATTGGTTTGGACAAACCCTTCCTTTTGCTTACGTCAAATCAAGCGTGCTTCTCTTTGTTCATATAAAAAATTCAAATGGCTTAGAGCTATGGTCTTCTGGTTTTGTTCATGAGCAGAGGTGTCATGAGGTGTGTAGCTGCTTTATTTTTTTTTTTCCTTTTCTTCTTGACCTAATCACAATAATAATTGTCTGTAAAGTGATACTTCATTTTGTGCAAGAACGATAATTGATTTTTTTTTTGAGGGATCGAAATAAAATTTTCTGTTCTTCTGTGGTGAAATTAATTCGACATATATCTCCTGATTAGAGTATTGTTGATCATTCCTGGCCTTGTCGTGGCCATCTAAGTTGGGAATTTCATGAAACAAAAAAAAGTTGGGAACTCCATAGTTCATGAAAAGATACAAAACTATGTGCGCGCACAAGCACTAGCTTCACAAGAGATGATTTGATTGGTCAAGTTAAGAATAATGATGCAGAACAGAGATTTCTATATTTTAATATATAGAAAAGAGTACATGGAGAACCTATTTATAGGCTTTATTAGAGGTATATCTAAGGAAATCAAATCACATACACACAATCAAAAGAGATACAGAAAATCATATGAAATATCCTAAATATCTCTAGAAGATATCTAAAATATCTCTACCATCCTCCCTCAAACTCATGATGACTAAGTTAACTTGAGCTTGAATTGTTGCTGAACAGTGCTCCAACATGCTGCAAGGATCAGGCTTGGTGGATCCATACCGATGCGTTGTGTGAGGCACATCTAGCAGAGCTAGCTCATCTAAGGGCGATGAGCCTAGTGATGGTGTCAGTTTCTCAAAACGAGAAGTAAAAAGTCGAGAATCATATGCATTTGAGCCGGACGTCATGCTTTCTTTGCGGTTGACTTTGTTGCCTAGACAATAACTTAACAAACGAGGCCAATATGGCTCACGAGAAAACATCGAGTGGAGTAAGCATTGAGTATATATCTCCAATCACCAGTCAGTTTATTCAGAATATATAACAGAGCTTTATGGAAAATCAGACTAATCATTTCAAGCCACATTAGCGTTCATTCTATGAAAAATACTTATCAAATCATTTGTCTTTTGCCACACAAATGGAGTTTTACAATAAGATAGATATAGGTGTTTAATGAAATTCTATGTATATCAATACATATATATATATCGATCCCCCATTGTCACAACAACAAGCATTCATCTTCTAAATTAATGAAATGCAAACTTAGACTCCTTTTGTTTCGCAAAATATGAATTATTTAAAAAATATTTTTGTAAAAGTAATCTTTTGCATCATTTACAAAAATTAACGAACGAAACAAAAAATCTCATTATCCACAAAAGTATTTTCACATAAATTATTGTCAATAATGAAAATTTTATGTTGACTAATCATTTTAAGTGAGATAATTATTTTAAGTGAGACAAACAATCAATTTTTTTTTAAAAAAATATTTTTAAATTATATATATTATTTTTTGAATCAAACAAAGCCTTAATACGCGCCCGTCTGGGACTGAGTTTTGAAGACAATCATGAGAGGCCGTACTATAGCCACATTATGCTTTTCTTACGTCACAAGAATACATTGCTTCGAACTTCGAAGAGTGTCGAGGCCTGAGAAGACCAAATGAACATGCCTGCCTATCTAGCTTCCTCAGCATTTTTTTAAAACTTACCCCCATCATCTAGATATGGCCTTTCCCTGACCACACTGTCCAGGTAAAAGTAAGACTTGAAAATTGCTGCAAGTGGAGAATTGGCATAAGTAAAATGAATTAACCCTCAACCAAACTAATTTCTCACGAGGAAAATGGCAAAGAAGAGGCACAAAGCAAAGGAGCAATTTTGTAGCTTTGCTTCATAAGATTAAAGGTCCTCCTACAGCATTCCAAAGGGCAAATTAAAGTCGCAATAAACCCTTTTTCTTTTTTTTTGTGCGCGAACTACTTAGGCGTTTTATTCACCAAGAAAGGTGCAGGAGTTCAGTAAGCTTCAGCAATCACAACTTCTGATCAAGGCACGATTCACTTACAAGTCCATGACCCCCAACATAAAGGAGCTACTTTAACAGGTTCCTATACCAGTTTAAGGGTGGAAATGGCAATCCGATACGTGGGGCTCCTTATTTAGACAGCCTATACTTAATCTAGATTAATTTCACCGGTATAGAATAGCGAGTCGAACGCAGTACGAAAGTTAGGAGAAATTTATGTAAGAATCCTCAAATGGTTTTCGCAATACAACTACAATCTCGAGTAAAAA
Organism: Psidium guajava; assembly: GCA_016432845.1. Lineage (NCBI taxonomy): Eukaryota > Viridiplantae > Streptophyta > Magnoliopsida > Myrtales > Myrtaceae > Psidium > Psidium guajava. Next base: position 16,065,925 of record CM028226.1, on the reverse strand, counting down.
GCAAGGAACGGCCACCAGACCCTCATGAATGCTCCAATTATATAAAATATTAAAATAACAGCAAAATTAACGCCTATACTTCTGTGCTACAATTACATGAATATTATCACTTAAAAGTAGCGACCCAGACTCTACACCGCCCTCATTATCACCATGAAAAGTTCCATGATGCGTGGGTTCTGAATTCCCCTATTCTAACTTATCTTTGGACACCTGTCACAAGAAGTATGCCACCGTCACCCACCATCTGTCACCGGCCCTGACTGGGGCTGAGCTCCCACCTGCGCCGGGCGCTCGCTCCGCACCACCCAGCACCACAACCGATGCAGAATTCATCACCTCCAAGAAAAGCTGTGGAAAAAAGAATTACTTTCTTGAAAGGAAGAAACGAAAGGGGATGGAAAGTGCAAGGAAAGGCAAAAACTCGCACGTATTATCTGTAGCAGTAGCAGCAAGCACGCACGAGGAAAAGAATGGTTGCGCGTATATTATGCAGATGAGGAATGGAAGTGGTCTGCTACTTTTTCTTTTCTGTGATGTTCGGCCATTTTTTACTGACATTTTTCACCGGCTGCAGGCGGTTGTCGGGTGGGAGATGGGGTTGGAAAGAGAGAGCGCCGCGCTGGTCGCCAGGACACATAGCACGCGAGGGGACGGCGGGTACGGGAGCGGCAGGTGGCCGGTCTCTCTCGGCAATTCATTTCAGTGAAAAAAATGTGATTTTTAATTCACTTTTGTTTGCGCGGTTGGTCCCGGAGATTCCCAGCATTCACCTCGATAACTTCCATGCGGCCACGCCCCGTTCACATGCCACGCCCCAGCCACCAGTGGGGGCGCGTCCGCTTCACTCTCTCAAAGCTGCCGCCGTGAAAGACGGTGTTGCAAATGGAGTACTTGTGGTAAACAAATCTGCTCGTGAGTGTAATTATTTTATAATTTGAGAACTTATTTACAGCGACCTTCCTCTTTTGAAAAAAAAAAACAACATTTGTCTAGGAAAGCGTTCCTACCAATATTCACTTTTACATACCTGAATTACCCCTATAATCTAGGTAGATAAGAATTGTTGAATATACTTCCCATAACATGTACTCTCAACATTTTAAGTGTGAGTAGATTCCTAAGTAAATATTTCATATGTTGTAACCCACTTCACATGTGATTACTGATATAGCAAATAGGTCGATCTAGCCTAGGCTCGCCGTACTATGCACTTTAGCATGTCAGGTGAGGCGGCACACTAAAGAACGAACAATACTACGACCTAGAATGGCTCCTCATCAAACTGGTTATGCCTTTTGATTGAACCGACCTTCTAATTTTTTACGAAGTGACCAATGGTCATTAATCCTATTATTGATATCAACCAGTTAATAGTTACCAAATAATCACTGTGAATTTTTTTTTATATATCGTGAGTAATCAGTTGCCAACTTTTTGGCCCTTGGGAATTTTTTTTTTCCAAAGTGAGGCCCAGAATGGGATCATGCTACGAGATATGATGAGTAGGATCATACTTATTTGCATCTACGTTTTACATTGATGCAGCAATCACGACAAATTATGTTTGATCTCGTTTTCCAAGTTTTCGGTCTATACCTAGTTTTTTTGGTCATTTTGTGTGTGCTCAATTTACATTTGAATAAATAATCCGTTAAATATGAAAAACAATAAATTTCACATGCAAGGCAAGATGGTTAGCTGGACATGATTCCTACAACTTCTAGGTCCTCGGGGGAAAAAGAAAAAGAGGTTTGAGAAATTTGGATAATTATGAAATTCTTTCCCTCCCTTTTGAACTTCCGACTTAAACGGGACGGAGGTTCAGAAATCAATTCCATCAGAGCTGCGCGCGTCAAGCAATTCTAATTTTAAACTTTTTGTCATTATCAGGCATGGCATGACGCTCTTGCATCCTTTTTACATACGTACTTATTTTATGTCTTGTCTTACTCTCTTTAACCTTAATTAGCTGCGAAAAATGCAGAGGTCCGCAGCCTTTAAATAGCCGTGTGAACCCGCTCCTCAGTTCCCCGCTCTCTATCGTACAAACCAAAACGCGCACACGCCCGTCTGATCTCGGTGACCAGAAGCGAACGCACAGCAAAACTACTGGAAAGAATCTGAATCAACCCATCTTCGCTCGAAAAAGCCAGGAAAGAGGGAGTGAAAAAAAAGGGTCTCTTGTTTGGATCGTGGCAGAGGAGAGAAGGGAAAGAGACAAGCCAAAACGGGGCTTCCACTGTGGATGCTGGGGTGGGGTGTGGACTTCTTGTGGGCCGAAATGAATCGCTTGCTCGCCTTGCTCTTCCACCAGGTCTTCTTCGACCTCTCCAGAATGCGTGGCTTTTACATGGTGACTTCGTATATTGATGTGTGGCTTGTGTTGGCAGGGAGTGCTGGATGAGCAGTTCTTGCAGCTGCAGCAGCTCCAAGACGAGAGCTCCCCTAACTTCGTGTCGGAGGTCATCACCATCTACTTCAACGAGTCCGAGAAGCTCCTCCGCAACCTCCGAATGCTCCTGTAATCAACTCCTTCTGCGAGGGTCTTTGTCTTTTCTTGCATTTATGTCCCCTTTCATCTGTTGATCCAAAAATACACTCACTCAATCTAAGCATTTTGACAAGTAGCCGGTCGTGCATATTCTGGGTCATCATCTTTCTCTTGCTTGAGTTCGCTTGTTTGTTTGTTTATTTGTTGGGTCATGATGGGGATGTGTTGGAAGACAGGATGGACAGGGAGCTGTCGGACTACAAGAAGATGGAGATACACTTGAATCAGATGATGGGAAGCAGCTCCAGCATTGGCGCCAAGCGCATCCGCAACGTCTGCGTCGCCTTTCGCGCCGCTTCCGACCAGAAAAACCATGCCGGGTACTTTTATCGTTTCGCCTTAGCTTTCACTGTTGCACTTATTCCCCAGAGAGGCGAAACGATGCTGTGTACCCAACGTTTTTGCCTTTAAAGAGAAAATGACCTTTTGCTTTCTTTTAGGTGTTTGACAGCCTTGGAGCTGCTAGAACACGAATATTGCTACCTCAAGAACAAACTCCACGAACTTTTCCAGGTATTCACAAATTCTTTCTTACACATCCTATTATATAACTACCACAAACATATTAAATTTAAGTGTCGGGTTGGTTAACAACTAATGTCATCTACCGCATGCTTTTACGTTCTAAATGATGCAGATAGAGCAACAAAGAGCTTTGGCATCTGTGGTTAGGTATCCTGCACGCCACGACTGAAGCAGATGAGTCATGGTCGCTCCTTCTCTAGCTTTTTGCGTAGGAACAATAAAATTCGACTGTTCGCCCTAGACGCGTCATCAAAGCGAAGCTCCGTAGAGAAAGAAGGGAGGGAGATAAGGGGGTGCCATGTAACTCCATTCGAATGCGTTTATTTATGTACAATTTGCAATGTGGCATTTCTAAAGTTGCAATGTGGTATTTCTAAAGTTATGATTATTCATTTCGAAAGATCGAACTGCATGTGACTGTCAGTAATTCATGAAATATTCTTATGCAACCAGATGAGCGATTGAGCGAAAAAAAAAAGGTGCAAACTTGAGAAGGGAAGGGATTTTGAAGCAAAATCCACTTAAAGTAGGCCATAAAAGTCGGAAAAGACGCTAATCTGATAGTCTCATAATAATGTTAGATACTTCCTATTATACGATCTTACAATCAATGAGTGCTTTATGCAAAATATGCGGTGATGATGTGTGAATTTATGATTGAAATTATATCATCCCTGGCGTTTTTTCAAAAAAAATAAAAAGGCGATATAGATAAAAATAAAAAGGAGAAGAAGGAAGCCTTTTAGAATGCCACGTGATTGTCGCCACTGTAACGTTTTTTTATGATTATGACCAAAAGCTAGGCCACAGAATAGTTTAGCAACCCAGACAAGAAAAATATTTGAACCCTTCTTATTTTTAATGTGGATGGGTATTGGCATTTGGGTGAAACTGGATTTGGACCTTATTTTACGGGCTGAAGTGCCATCATCCTGAAGGGCTTCTATTTTATAAAAGAAGGTATTTTAGAATACCTCATTTACTTGTCTTTCCTCTTCTGCCTCACCATGCCTTGAACCTACGACCTAGGGCTAGTTTAAGACCAACCACATGGCCAATGGGAAGGCTGGTGCCTTCCCTATGGTTGAATAATCTATAAGAAGGTTTAGCAAGAGGAAGTAGACCTCGTTTTCAAAAACTCTGATGGGCCTGAAGCATGGGCTCTTTTGTATTGCCTAATGATAGCCATTCGGTTTATCTATTTCTATTTTAATCCTATTTGGAATATAAATTCATTTGGTAATGTGAATTTATTTTTATATTTCCAAAATAAAAATGTGTTCCATAAATAGATTTAGAACAAAAAGGAGAAGTTAAAATATTTAGTTTCTCAAATTTTGGAACAGAAATGCGAAATAAGAATTTTTCTCATCACACACACACACACTCTCTCTCTAGTATCCCAGTCGTCGATTCGCCATTTGCCAGCCACCGGTCATCGATCTTCCATTTGCCGACCACCGGTCGCCAATTCATCGTCCACCAGTTCGCCCAATCACCGGTCCATTGTTTGTTAATTGTCGACAACCCAAGAAATTTTATAGTATTATCAAATGAATTATGCTTCGGAAACAAATTTTTTTTTTTGTTAATGAACATGTTTGTTTGCTCAAAAAATTGTCTAGAAATTACAAAACAAAAAAACCTGGCTAGAAATTGATTTTTAGAAACACAATGATTATCATTCAAGCCCTAAGTAAACCATTCTGAATTCCTTTTGCTAGTTTGTTTGTTGGGTCGTGATGGGACGTAATCGAAGATAGGATGGATAGGGAGCTGCCGGACTACAACAAGATGGAGATACACTTGAATTTGATGATGGGAAGTAGCTCAAGCATCGGTGCCAAAGGCATCCATAATGTCTGTGTCCCCTTTCGTGCTGCTTCCGAGCAGAACAACCATGCCGGCTACTTTCATTGTTTCACCTCAGCTTTCACTATTGCACTTATTCCTAGAGAAGCGAAACGATGTTGTGTTCCTGACCTTTTGCCTACTCTTTCTCTAAAAGAATGACCTTCTACTTTCTTCTAGGTGTTGTTTGAGAGCCTTGGAGTTGATAGAGCATGAATATTGCTTCCTCAAGGACAAACTCCACGAACTTTTCTAGGTGTGCACAAATTCGTTCTTACACATCCTATTACATAACCACCACAAACATATGAAATCTATGTGTTGGGTTGGCTAACAACTGATGTGACTTACCGCATGCCTTTTCCATTCTAAATATTGCAAATAGAGCAACAAACGGCTTTAGCATATGTGGTTAGCCATCCTACATGCCACAATTGAAATAAATGAGCCATGGTCATTCTTACTGCAGATTTTTGTTGGGATTTGGACAGAACATGTGCGGGAATATAAAGCAAAATGAAACAAAATGCAATGGAAATAAAAATCGTGCATGTAACTCCAAAGGCGCCATTCGTGCGTTTCGATTGAAATTCACATCCAATAGGGAGGGTTAACCTTTTAACTCTCATAGCATGCCTAACGCGACTTTGTTCAAATGTTCTTCCGTTTGAGTCTCACAAGCGTCAGACCTCTAGTTCAAATACGCCACCAATCAACGAACGAAAGATGGAGCTTTCGAAGATCACCACCTTAATAAACTAATGTCAATCGTCGTTGCACGAAATAAACTAATGTCAATTATTTACAACCAAAGACCAAGCAAATTGGTCAACATAGGCGAGGACACATGTCTTCCGCTTGACACACGTTCGATCTGTGTCCCTCAAGATTGTTCCGTTTAGCCCCATTTTCCTTGTCCTCTACCTCGTTTGGACCCAATTTCTCAAGTACATGGCTCAATCGGGACCTTGTTCAAATGATTGCAAATATATTTGCAATACTAACTTCCTCGTTCAACATTATCATGTGTTGGTTAAGGTGTGTGACATCCCTAACTTTATCACTAAGCTAGTAATAAGACATGCACTAATAAATTAGTATTTTCAAAAGAACTGATTGTCCCAATTAATTTTTAGGTCATATAAGTCATGAATAACATCTAGCAATATGTCACAACTACCCAGACAATCTGAATGCTTCAAGAACATAATGAATTTGTCAACTTTGACTACAATATAATTCTATCCCTTTGTCTTACCATGCTTTTGATTGAATAAAGGCTAATGAATATTTATCAAACCACTAATTTGATCATATGCACAAATCTAATCGATATTCATTTATATGAGACATGAACAATTCATTCTCGGTTACATATCTAGTCGAGGATTTCAATGCAATGTCATGATTAGATTACATGAGGCATCAATCTTTCATGAAATAAGGAGACAGATTTCATTTTGCGCACACGTATATCTTCGTATGTGAACGAACTATGATAATCAAGTATAGAGACGGATCAATGAACTAGCAATATGCGCACTCGTGAACTATAGTCATTCAACACACAAGTTAACATTGTGCCTCAGGTCTAAATACTATTTACACAAAACCAAAAACACAAACGATTAAATATTGACCACGCTCAAAGCTTTCATGTTTGCTAATCGTTCAATGTGTGTCACTTTCGATGCATTTATCTAATACAAGCATTTGTGTTCTAACTTGAGTATCTTTATACCTAAGGACTTGTGACTCGTCATTTCATTAAGCATCCAATATTTAATGGCGAAATAACGAACATACCGATCTCAATAGGATTATTAATATCCATTTAATGATCCATCGACCGACAATTTAAAGATTCAATTTAACTATAAACCTATCACACATATTCTTAACGTCTCAAAAATATGCTTAATCACAACTAATCTTATGAAATCATTTATCTAAATAATGGGATAAATGAATGAACATGCATTTGTCATTAATAAATATAATTGAAACTAAAATCACTAAAACGTAACTATTATATGCTTATTTTAGGGCATATGACTAACACTTTTTGCACAAAAACAAATAAAATTCGATCATTGGCCCCAAGCGCATCATCGAAGTGAAGCTCTGTGGAGGAAGGGAGATGAGCACGTGACACGTAACTCTATTCGAATGCATTGATTTATGTACTGAGTTGCAATGTGGCTTTTCTAAAATTACATGCTTCACTAATTATAGGAAGAGCGAACTGCATGTGACCATCGTAAGTCGTGAGATATTCTTATACGACTTAATGAGCGATTGAATGAAAAAGTTGCAACTTGACAAGGGTAGAGATTTTTGAAGAAAAATCCACTTAACATAGGCAATAAAGTCGGACCCAAAAAAAAAAAAATTGCCTAGAGAAAAAGGAGGCATTTTCCTCGTAACCGTTGCCACTGTAATGTTTTATGACCAAAAAGCTAGGCCACAGAAGAGTTTAGCAACACGGACAAGAAAAATATTTGAACCCTTCTTATTTTCAACGTTAACGGGCATGGGCATTTGGGTGAAACTGGATTTGGACCCGATTTTACGGGCTGAAGTGCCATCATTCTTAAGAAAATATGGCGATGGGACTCAAGCGCAACGAGTCGAAATTCGTACATTTATCTTATGATGGGACTTAAGCGTAACGAGTGCAAATTTATATATCTATCTTACAATTTGTGTCTTCATCGTATCACGCTAGTTTAGTATGTTTATTGCTCCGAACCATGACTCTGTGCACATGATATGACCATCGAGAAGCTATTGTTTCTGTATCTAATCTCATTGACTAGGCTTCAACATCCGTTCCAATGTACCTCTTTTTTTTCTTTTCTTTTTTTGGGCCCCTTTTTCTCGAAGTTCCCCAAATACATGGTCTTGGGACGTGAAGTACAGCACTAAGCCTTACAACGGGAAGAATGGTACTTTAATGTCGAGCATTCGTTTTGCTAATGATGGTTTTTAAAAAATAAAAAATAAAAAATGAAAAAAAGAGGTATTTTAGAATACCTCATCTTCTTTCTCTCCTTCTTCTCTCGCATCACACCGTGCCTTGAACTCATGACCTTGGGCTAGTTCAAGACGAACCACAAGGCCAATCGAAAGGCCGGTGTTCGCTTCCCGGTAGGAAATCTATAAAAACTAGACAACCCCCGTCGAAGTGGGCTTTTTTTTTGGGGGTCGGATTAGTCAAAGTGGTTTAGCACGAGGAAGTAGACATGGTTTTCAGAAACTCCGATGGGCCTGAAGCATGGGCTCTTTTGTATTGCTCTCAAATGATAACCATTATGTTTTCTCTATTTCTATTCTAAACTTGTTTCTAGAGTATGTTCGGAATAAAAATTCATTTGGTAATGCAAATTAATTTTTATATTTTTGGAAAAAAAAATTATTCTAGAAATAGGTTTGGAACAAAATTGAGAAATTAAAGCTTTCAATTTCTTTGTCTCCGAAAAAAAAAGAGAAATAAGAATTCTTTTCATCGCTTACTTACTCTCTATCGTGTCTCGGTTGTCGATTTGGTATTCGCTGGCCACCGGATCGTTGATCGCCATCTCTCTTGTGTCTAGGTCGCTGATCAATGATTGACGATCGCTAGTCTACCGTTCACTAGGCCATCATTCGCCAGTCTGCCGACCCCCGGTCGCCGATTCATCTTCTGTCAATTCATTGTTCACGAATCACCGATAACCCTAAAAATTTCATCCTATTGTATGAATTTCGGTTCTAGAAACATAAATTTCGTATCGTTGTCAAATGCATTTATTTATCGAGAAACTTGTCTAGAAACTAGAAATAGAAAAGTTTAATTCTGGTCAATAATTAATTTTAAAATCATAACAGTTATCATTCGTGCCAACACAATTTCAAATTCATTTTGCTGGTTTGTTTGTTGGGTCATGATGGGATGTCCTGGATGACAGGATGGATAGAGAGCTGTCGGACTACAAGAAGATGGAGATACACTTGAACCAGAATGATGGGAAGCAGCTCCAGCATCAGCGGCAAGCGCGTCCGCAACGTCTGCGTCGCCTTCGCACCGCTTCCGAGCAAAACAACCGTGCCGGGTGCTTTTATGGTTTCACCTCTGCTTTTACCGTTGCACCTATTTCTCGGAGAAGCGAAACGATGTTGGGTTCCCCACCTTTTGCCTTCTCCCACTTTAAAAGAGTGGACCTTTTACAAATTTTTTTTTTTTGAAGGTGTTTGAGAGCCTCGGGAGTTGCTAGAACATGAATATTGCTACAGCAAGAACAAAACACCACGAACATTTTCAGGTATACATCCTACTATATGACTGCCACAAATATATGAAGTTTGAGTGTTGGGTCGGCTAATAACTGATGTCGGTTACTGCATGCTTTTTCATTGTAAATGATGCAGATAGAGCAACAAAGAGCTTTGGCATTTGTGGTTAGATATCCTGCACGCCATAATTGAAAGCGAGACAAATGAGCCATGGTCGTTCCTAATCCGGCTTTTTTTAAGCAAGAACAATAGAATTCGATTAATTCGCCCTAATCGTGTCATCGAAGCGAAGCTCCGTAGAGGAAGGAGGGAGGGAGATGACGGGGTGACATGTAACTCCGTTCTGAATGCAAAGATTTCTACACGAGTTGCGATATATCTTTCTTAAGATTTGGGTATTTCAATGATTATTTGTCTTGGATAATCAAACCATACGTAGTCATCACAGCTAGTGAGATATTATTATGCGACTCGATAAACGATGGAATGAAAAAGTCACAACCCTAAAAAGACTTCAACAAGCAGAGTGATTTTGAAGAATGAAAGGGGATCTCGCAAGTTTCGTTGTGATTAATTTACATGGAGCAACATAAAACGAAAAATGAGGTATTTTTGAATACCTCAGACACTTCTGCCCCGCTTGTTGAAGTCTGGTGCTCCGTCGATGCTAGAAAATCTATAAAAACCAATACTGAAACTGCGCGACCAAACGAATTCTTGCTCCATAAGTGTCGTCATGCGCTCCCCAAGCGCAGCGAGTCAAAAAATTTTCCAATTGTTTTTATCATAATTTGGGTCTCCGTTGTGAACTTGTCTATGTATTCCGTAACACCTAACGTTTCTCTATCTTGTAATTTGCATCTTGGTCGTATCACGTAGTTTACTTCGTTTCTGTATCTAATCTCATTCACTAGGCTTCAACATCCATTGCAATGTACTTAAGAACATCTCGAAGTAGATGATCTTGGGACCCAAAAAGTGTGGCCGTAGTCGTACAATAGGAGGTATGGAAATTAATGTCGTGCATTCGTTTTGCGATGATGCAAAATTCTATTCGTCCAACAGAAAATCATTTTAAAAAGGAATCTCACTTCCTCTAACGATCTTGCAAGTTTTGTATAACATGTGATTAAATTAGATGGAGATACCCAAAAAAAAAAAAGTATTTTAGAATACCTCATCTACTTTTCTCTCCTCTTCTGCCTCACCATGCCTTGAACCCATGACCTTGGGTTAGTTCAAGATCAACCACAAGGCCAGTGGGAAGGCTGATGTCTTCTCTATGGTAGAATAATCTATAAAGAGGACAATTGAATTTATGGAGACGACCTCTAATCGAAGTGGTTTAGCAAGAGGAAGTAGACCTGGTTTTCAGAAACTCTGATGGGCCTGAAGCATGGGCTCTTTTGTATTGCCCTAAAAAGTAAGGGCTCGAATCAAAAATCTATTTAGTAATGCAAATTCAATTTTCTATTTCTGAAGTAAAAATTTGTCCTAGAAATAGATTTAGAAAAGAAATGAGAAGTTAAGAATTCTTGAACCAAATAATGGGAAGCAGCTCCAGCATCGGCGCCAAGCGTGGCCGCAACGTCTGCGTCGCCTTTCGCGCCGCTTCCGGGCAAAACAACCATGTCGGGTACTTGTATTGTTTCGCCTCTGCTGTCACTCGTTGTACTTATTTCCTAGAGAAGTGAAACGATGCTGTGTTCCCGACTTTTTGCCTTATCTTACTTTAAAAGAATGACCTTTTTACTTTCTTTTAAGGTGTTTGAGAGCTTTCGAGTGGCTAGAACACAAACTTTTCCGAGTATGCACAAATTCTTTCTTACACATCCTATTAAATAACCGCCACAAACATATGAAATTTACATGTCGGGTTGGCTAATAACTGACGTCGGTTACTGCTTGCTTTTTCATTCTAAATAATGCAAATAGAGCAACCAAGAGCTTTGGCATCCGCTACAATTGAAATAGATGAGCCATGGCCGTTATGCTCCGGCTTTTTGGTGGAAGAACAACAAAATTTGATTATTCGCCCTAGTCGCGTCATCGAAGCGAAGGTCCATAGAGGAAGGAAGGAGGGAGATAAGGAGGCGACATGTAACTAAATTTTGAGTGCAAAGATTTTTATGCTCCACTTGAGATGTCTTTCTTACGATTAGGCGCTTCAATAATTGTTTATTTTGAATAACCAAACCGTATGTGGCCACCGTAACTCGTGAGATATTCTTATGCGATTCACTAAACAATGGAATGAAAAAATTACAACCTTGAAAAGGCCTCAAAAGGCGAAGAGATTTTGAAGAAAAATCCACCCGACATAGGCCATAGAGAAAAAAAAAATGAAAGGAGACTCGCAAGTTTTGTTGTGATTAATTGTATGGAGTAACGAAAAACGTAAAAGAGGTATTTGAGAATACCTCAGACGCTTCTGTCCCTCTTGAGATCCCTCACACCGTGCCTCGAACCCATGACCTTGAGCTAATTCAAGACGAACCACCAGGCCATCGGGGAAGGCTGGTGGTTCCTCCATCCTAGGAAATATATAAAAACAAATATTCAAATTACGGAAATGACCTCTCATCGAGGCGGTTTAGCAAGAGGAACTGGACCTGGTTTTCAGAAACTCTGATGGGCCTTAAGCACGGGCTCGTATGTATTGCCCCTTTAAAAAAAAAAAACAAGTGAACTGATCTGCTTGTGATATGGCCAGCTTCTTGAGGAAATGCTACCGAAGCATCCTGAAGCTAAAACGCTCTGCTATTTATATTTATACCAAATCCGATCCAAATCCGGAAGACCAATCTCCACATAACAACGTGCAAAATCTGGAACGTTAAAGGCTGTTCGATAAAGACTCGCGTGATCCACATATGGACGTTCCAGCTTTAAAAATCCGTGCATGGTTTTACTTTTGAATAGGACGGGCCAACTTTGATGTTCCCCTCCCCAGCTTTAGCCGCTTTTACACTTGCTCCTTTGCCTTTGGAAATTTACCATATAAAAACGAAAAAAGGCCCTAAAAAGAGGACCACTGACAAAAGGATGGGTAATATCTTTACCTTTAGAGAGGGTTCTTCCCCGTTGAATACGCGCGTCTGGTTCCTAACGAAAGAATCCCCACTCGTTCAAACATCTGTCAACGAAGCTACGATCCTTGACATATTAACCGATGATTCGAAGAGAAGAAGAATGTCGGTGGCAGTGAGCTTCGTTGACAGATGTTTTCACATAAGCGTGGATCCCACGCTCGCAAAGCCCAGCATGTCGGTCATATGTGCTGAGATGCAGTTCATACTTCCCGGTCGACAGAAAAACACGGAGAGTCACGTCAAAGAGGGCTTTTATATTTTAAACGTATGTTGTATTTCTAATTTGGGCTTGAGCCCATAAATAAGTATTTTCTTCTTGTAATTGAGAGCTATATAACAAAGACGTTGGAAGTGCTGATTATAATGAAATCATATAATAGATGTAGCTTTAGTTTAACGGTAAACCAAGACAAATTTTGCGTCTCGATTTCTCTTTCTTGCGTTTACTCTCTACCTCGTTGTGTTTTTGCATCTAATCGTAACAATCCGAAAGGGCCAATGCAGGGTCCTCCGAGTCGGGATCGCGGTCGACTTAAATTGTCTCTGTATGCTCGACGTAGTACTTCGTTCGCCTTAGTTTCGGTATACAATCGTCGGGGGGACATTCTATCCACTGTTTTGCCCGCGATGATGGGTTGTAACCTGTGATTCTCTTTCTCTTATGCAGTTCTGATTATTGAAGAAAGGAGAGCAACCCTGGGCTAACCGAAAAAGGGAAATCCGACTTCTTTACTTAGTTGGGGGCAATCCTATTAATATTCCTAAAGGCATATACACATACACCCAACCACATTCCAAAACGTTAAAACAAACTCACCCAACATCAAGCTAAAAGTCCTGACTTCGCGCCGCCGTGCTGCTCCCATTGGTTTAACTAATCCATGTAGGGGTTAGTCCTAAACATGCATCTCTCGATTGCTTGTGGGATTTCACAAATTCAAATTCGACAGCTCTTGATTGCTACATGCTCGACTTCAAGCCAATAGAAGCCACACATTTCTCGAGCGCCGGTGGCAACCAACATTTTGAGGTCTTAAATCAACGGAAATCTTTGACTTGGGCCACACCAACTCTCTTCCAAATTTTCCCTCTGGCTTGAATGGGGCCGATTTGACAATTGCTGCTGGGAAACGTACGTCTTTGGTGGAAAGAGGGGCCATATGCCTTTCACAACCCCTTTATTCTCCTGCCTATTTCACACTAAGGTTAGTAACTCAGTACCGAGTTAGGATGCCCGCATCGGTCTTGATGAATTGAAAAAGGTAGGGAGTCCAAATTTTTCGGCAAATCAAGATGAAAAAGGTATAGGCCACTGGGTTGTCGGCTTGGTGACACGGATCTTACACGAAAGACGATCAGGTGCAAGGTCGTTGTTCCTCCACCATGCCGCGTACTCATTTGGTTTGGTTCGGTTCGGTTCGATGAGCTCGCGCAATCTTACGTTCCTTTAGCCATGAAAACAAAAAAGAATGAAACTGATATTAAGATGCAGAACAAAGACATCTTCACTCGCCGATTTATTTTCTGAGTACGTTGGCTTCCAAAACTCGAAGACAATTATGAAGCAATTAAATAATGAAATACACGATATGGGCAACTTTTAGTTTTCACTCATGCAACATCTTTTTAGGCCAAATAAAGAGAAGATTAATTTTCTCGTAGACGTTCGCTAATTTTATTTTGGGGGTGTGATTAGGGTAGAAGACGACAACTTTAGGAAACTTTCGAGAGACTAACACGTGCTGAACACCGTCCCCTTTAAACAGCCCACGTAAATTTAATCCAGTTCGTCACCACTAGGCCCAAAATGCCTGCGAGAGAATATAAATATCTTCCCTTCAACGTCAACGTTTTCTTGTGCTGTACTCTGTAACCATCCATCCTCGAACCTCACTCTCATCTGACCTCGGAAAGATCAAACCTCGGCATCACGCAACGGGCTCTCGCCACTTCCTGCGTCCCGAAGCTTGAAACTTTAAGCAAAGCCCGTGAGTCTGAGACCGTCGAAGAGGCACGTAGCGGTGGGAAGGAAAAGGGAGCTCTTTGAAGCCGACAGTCGTCATGACGGGTGGATTGGTCGTGGAAGATGCGTTCCGTTGCGAGGAGGAGACGCATCTGACGGTGATGAAGACGTCCCTGTTCTTCCCCGGCGACGGGTTCGCGGTGTACGACTCGAAGGGCCAGCTCGCGTTCCGGGTCGACTCGTACGGGCCCGACGCTCGCGACACGGGTGAGGTCGTCCTCATGGATCCTCACGGCCGGTGTCTCCTCACCGTCCGGCGCAAGGTAAATACCAATTTTTCTTTCCGGGGCTCTGCAATCGATTCGCGTCCTTCTGGATATGTTTCTCCTGTCGAGCCGAATCGAATCGGTTTCTGAAATCAGCTGGGATTTGGTTAAAGAGAAAGGTTGCGATCGGTTTGGTCATGTGTTGATCGGAAGAGGCTAGATTTCGGGCGGTGTTCGTGATTGAGCTCCTCCATTTGAGGACCAGGAGCATATCTGAGTTGATTTGAGCGTTTTTCGTTTTCCGGGTCAGTGTCATTTCACGACTCAGTGCAAGCGCAGGCTAGTGAGACGGTTGGGGGCAACGATCCGAGTCAACTTCGGAGATTTAATTAATTTTTCGAATTATCTTTTTAGGAACCGCCGCTTTCCATTTTTGTCCCCCCAATTTTTTGATTTATTTATATTTATCTATGGTGAAAAAGCAGAGGCCGAGCTTGCATCAACGGTGGGAAGGATTCTACGGGGAGGGGACGGACGGCCAGAAGCCGATCTTCAGCGTGCGGAGGTCGTCGATCATCGGCAATACGGGGGTAACGGTGGAGGTGTACGGAAGCCCCGGCGAGGAGTACCACATCGAGGGTTCCTTCGCGCAGCGCAGCTGCACCATCTTCAACGCGGACCGGGAGCCTGTGGCGGAGATCCGACGCAAGGTCGACGCCTCCACCAACGTCGTGCTCGGCAAGGACGTCTTCTCCCTCTGCGTGAAGCCTGGGTTCGACGGCGCGTTCGCCATGGGACTAGTCCTCGTCCTCGACCGGATCACGGGCGACGCCGACGCGGCCGACGTGGCCGAACGCGAAGACGCCGTCCCGAATGCGGGGTCGGATGGTTAGGACTCGAAAGGCTTGTCTAGAATCTATCACGGCGGTCGGTTGGACGATGGTGATTTCCCATGTGCTAAGGTTGTGATATTGGCCGGTCCATGAAATTATTCGAATGGTGGGGGCCTAAGGTTAGATGTTTTGACAATAATGTATTTCTGTGGAATTGGAAGCTTACGTCTTTGTCTCTTGATGGGGAACTGATTCTTCTTCTTCTTCTTCCTCCTCCTCGTATTGAATTTCCTATGCGAAATTTATTTGCCTTGCTAATTGTAGATCAAGCACAAGTCATTGTCAATCAGATGTAATGTCTAAAAGTAAACAGTCTTCGTCGTTCACCGCCTGCACGAGCTGCTGAAAGGCAATCTGATTCTATCTCCAGAAACTTCTCTCTCGTCGAGCTCAACACTTGAAGCGCTACCACCGCGGCTCTTGCTTGCGACTGAATCGGCGAGAAAGCTCCAACCTTTCCCACGAAACCATCTACCATCAAGTTAGGGCATATGTCGCGGAGGACTGCCTCCACCGAGCCTATGGTATCACCTTCGATGAAGGAGGCGTCAATGTCGCGTTTTAGGGCTCCATTCACCGGAGAGCTCCATTTGCTTGTTCATGTCTTGTTTGAGGTCATAAGATTTGGTGACCAGATTTTCCATCGTTCTCTAATTATGGAGAAGATGATATTTGTTTTATTTTTATTTTTTTTAGAGAAAAATACGGCCGAAGGGTCAAATTTTATGACTTCAAACAAGACATTACGTCTCATCGAAAATGACAGGCCGAAGGGTCAAATCTGATGACTTGAAACAAGACGTTACACATCATCGAACATGGCTTGTACTTAATCCAAAATTAGCAATGCAAATAAATAATGCATAACCAAAAAGGAAATTCAAGACAAGGAGGAAGGAGAAGAAGGAAGAAGTTCCCCCATCAAGAGCTAGTGGAGATGGTCGTGGGAATCAATCATGCCTTTACAAAGCCAAAGTGCCCACTCAACTGTTTCTCTAATCGATTCTCGTCCTTATGTGGCTTTCGACGTTGAGTGGGAACCGAGGACCAACCTCGCTTTACACTCACTACGCCCCCAGAAGACTCCCAACCACTCCAAATTCAAAACATGTGATCGGGCCATCAATCTCTACTGCAGATTTCGATTGAGGGAAATACAAAAACACCCGGTGATCTTCGCTTTTAGCCAAAAGCTGAGCGAGTCTCGCCGACGCCTTGAGCTCGTGCCACGACCTGCTCCCACTTTCTCTTCTCCTTTTCTTTTGTTTACTTCTTGGCATTACCCACGGAGTGGAAGTGCACGTTGCAAAGGGACATCCATGCTTTCTCTTTTCCACCGCAAAACGAGACACCTTATGGAATAAATTAAATCCAAAGACAACATCACATTGCATAAAGTAAAAATCCAAGATGACATTGTATGTTGTACCAAAATTCAGAGATTACTTACGTTAGTTTCTCTTCAAATGGTAGCATCTCAAAGTTCAAAAAGTTATACAAAAATCAAAGGGCATTTTCCCTATTTCCTATTTTTCTTTTTATCATTTTTTTTCTTTTGCCTTTTCTTCTCTTTTTTCTCCCCTCCCCTTTTGGCCATTGCCGGCTTGAGGCTGACCTTGCCTAGGCTAGCAAGGCCGGATCACTGGCGAAGGTCACCTTCGCCCAACGCTAGATCGGGCGAAGGCTTGGGAGGGGAGGGGGAGGGAAAGGGTGGAAAGAAAAATGAAAAACGAAAAAAGAAAAGAAAAGGGAGAAAAAAGAAATAAAAAAATAAAAATTCAAAACAACAAAGGATAAAAGTGCCATTCGGTTAGGCCATTTTTTGAAATAATTTGATCACTTCAAACCTTTATTCGAAACAACGTCCATTTCAAGTTCTCATTTAAATTTTTATTTTATTTTTTTTATGAAAAAAGAAGGATTTAGCATATGCATAGGAGAGTATTAAATCATTGGATGACGGGTGTTTGACGGAGGCTACGTTATTCCAAAAAAGATATCAACTTTTAGTATTTAACTTATGAAAATTGTTTTGACCAAAAAAAAAACTTGTGAAATTTGTTTATTTAATATTTAGAACATCGGGATTCGCAAAAAAAAAAAAAAGCTTCACCTAAAAAGATATCAATAATTTACTGTTCAACTTACGAAAAGTGTTTACTTAACTATTAGAATTTGTTATTTGGAGGAACCCATAAGAAGTAAGAACAACTGAAATGATTGACGATAAAGTTCCTTTATAATACTCTCTCCCACTTTTAATTCGTTGTCCTAGACAAAGAGTGTCATTTTCCTGCCTTCGCTCTCTACCCCCACCTACTTTTGATTGCATTCCTCCTTCCAAAACGAAGTGAAGACAAAACATTCTTCGAGACAATAAGGAAGATTATGAGCAAGCTTGGACCCCCCATGTACCTTACAAGATAAGTTATTATATTGAGCAACGTAACCCGCAAATTAATGAGTTTTTCAATGCCAATTCATTTGAAATTCTCCTCACTTTAAACTAGGCTGGGCAACGGACTGAATCGAAAATCGCATGAAACGGACCAAATTAACTGGTTCTAGGTAATTCCCGAGGCATTGTCCGATTCCTAATGGAACCAATGATTTTTTATCCGGTTCTCGATTTCAGGGGATAGAATCGCTCACCTTAACCGAACCGGTTATTATAATTATTTTTTATTTTCTTAAAATCTTAAAAAAAAAAAAAGAAACCCTAATGCTCGTTAGTCTTTCCTCTCTCTTTCCACGTTCTGGTTTCCCCCTCCCCAATCACGAGTCATACCTTTCCCTCTCTTCAGTCTTTTGTCTTGGCTCTTTCCCCTTTATTTCCACTTTCCCCTCTCACGCCTTTCCCGTCCCTCTCGACTCGCACTCCGTCCCTCTTCATTTGCTGCCAGCAACTCTACCTCTCTGTCCTTCTCCTTCTTGATCTTCAAGTGAGATCATATCCGATTGAGAATCTATCATCCCTACTTTAAATCTCCATGCGAGACTCTAATGGCCAAATATGAAGCTACATAACTCTAAAGAGAGAAAACTGACATAAAATCAAGAAGTCACAATTCGAAATTGAAGTTGTGATTTCGAACTCTAGTACATAAAGTGGATTCTAGATCGATCCTTATTCGCTTAGTTACATTTTGGGTCAAGCTGGAAATGTCAAGCTAGCAAGGATACAAGTTGTGCACCCCGTTTTCATAGATTTCCATCCTCAAATAGTTACGTGGGGGAAAACTTCTGCAGGGACAGGATCG
Source organism: Psidium guajava (assembly GCA_016432845.1). NCBI lineage: Eukaryota > Viridiplantae > Streptophyta > Magnoliopsida > Myrtales > Myrtaceae > Psidium > Psidium guajava. The sequence continues at coordinate 16,047,246 of CM028226.1, read as the reverse complement.
ATTCTCTATATTCTAATATATTAAGCAAGTAAAGCCTCTCTTATCTACAATTATTCCTCCCATTCATGCCACTTGGTCTTGATAATTCATATTCCTTTTGAGCCAAGATAATATTCTTGATCTCAACATCAGTCCCGTTTGAACACTCGTCGCCCTCTCAACCCAAGATCAACGTTACTCCGACAAGTGCGCTAGCATACAACAAGGAATGAGTCAAGAGAGGGAACAAAAAATTGCACCTTTGGAGAACAAAGTGGAAGCGGCTCTTCCAGGGAGTGAGGTATTGACCTAACGAGAGATAAGTAGAAAATATTTTCAATTGGACCAATTTAATCTTAAAACTTTTCACATTAATACCAATTCAGTTTATCCGGCCAATTTAAACGGAAAATATTCTCACGTTTTATCTTTTCCGATCTAAATTGGTCGAATTGACTGAATTGATACCAACACAATAAGTTTATAATTTTTTGTAAGTATTTTTCCCCCATAAAGACCGTGTCTCTGCATTAATGCAATGTTTTTTTGGATCCTAATCTAGCACAAATAGGTCAAATGTATTCTTAAGTCACTCGAGCTTGACCCATTAATTGGCTTATACCAAGTTCGAGCTGTTCAAATATCAGATAGAAACTTAACTTGAAAGCTTCGATCTTGATCGGGGAGTGAACTTTTATGTCATGTATCTGTTAGATCAAGATGGTAATTACAAGCGGAAAACGTTTTTCAAGTGAAGCCGGCCAATAGTGTAGATCGTATTATAGGATCGAGTTTGAAGCTTAAGAAAAGCCACCTCGATCGAGCTAGCATCAACAGTCTAGCCAAGTTGCAGACTGGGCCCGGGTTGCAAGGACATGGATTGCCCCAATGGTGAGATGGATAGCAAGCACCACATGGAAGATCCATGGGCAAACCAATTGGGCGGCCCATCGGCCCATTCGTTGTTTCTGCAGGCTTGGTTGGTTGGTTATGGCTTGCTAGGCCCGGACCGGTCCGGCCGGGAAATTAGTTCCCATTAGAATCCCACCACACTAAGCCCGCCCGAAACGGCGTAACATCCATTCAACTAAGGGGTGATTGCTGATTAGCTTGAGGGTGTGTTGGTTCTCAGCCCGAAACCGGAAACCAATCCTGTTCATCCGGGAATCGGACCGGTCGGTCCAAATAGAGTTGGACTGGGACGGATTGTGTACCTTTTTTTTTTTTTAAAGTATATTTCAAAAATTTGCAGTTTGCTCGATTCCCTTCATCTTTCCAGGTTTGGGATCTGTCTGGTAGTTTGAAGGTTGAGAATGCTGCATCCGAAGAGGCATCTTCTCCTTCATCTTCAATCTCTTCCAGCAAAAGCTTTTCACTATTGGCATTGGTATAAATCTTCTCCAATCTGATCAGATCAGGAACTCAGTCAAACTGGAGAGGATTAGACAGACAATTCTTTCCTTGGGAAATGCGTTGAATCAAGGAACTGCATGGTGGAAGGAAAATGTATAAGTTGATTCTTATCTCGTTAGTTCTGCACGACATTGGGCACACTGCCAACCACCTTCATGAAAAGCAAAGAAGAATTACCACTTATTACTGGCAAGCAAATCGGACCGATCGAATCAGAACCGGAGGTCTGATCCCAATTCTAAAGGGTGGAGGTCTAATTCGCAGTTCTTAAAATCAAATAAGTAGCCAGGTGGTCCGGTTCCCAGTTTCAAGAGCCTTGGAGGACTAGATTGGGCCGCCCAATCAAAATTTTTATTTTTATTTTTTAAAAGTAACTCTAAATCTAATATTTACTTGTTTAGGATTTGCTTCTTTCTTTTGACGGTCTTCAATTGGATGTTGCTCCTCCGGCTATTTATACAATTCATTGTTTTCCTCCTCTGTTTTTTAAAACATAATCAAATTTCAAAACCCAAACCCATTGATGATCCGGGACGATGATATGAAGCTTTGGAAGGAAAATGGAGGTTAGGTGGAAAGGGGTCAGACTATGTGGGAAGTGGAAAGGAACAAAGGAGAAGAAGACAGGGGTGGGAACGAGGAAATACGCGTGTGTAAAAAATTGGAGGAAACAGCTGGTGCATTTTTTTTTTCTGCGTGCATATTTTCGATCTAACGAAACATCTCGAGAATTGGACCGGATAAATCGATCTGATCTGGTCCGGTTTTCGATTCTCGATTATTGAGGGAAACCGGATCGAACCGGACTGAATATCGATCAACCTTACCATTTCCGCTTTAGTAAGAACCAAAAACTATGAAAATACAAAAAAAGGTATGATGCCTACTGGTTCCGATCTAGTCCAGGGGTTCTCTGACCAGTGGGTTCCTTATGCAGGATAGCGAACTGGATTGTCTCCGACAAAGACCATTCAGAATTGGCCGGTTCGGTCCGGCTCGGATTTGAAACAGACTGTACTCATCCCTAATTCAACCTGTCCATCGCATCATAGGTCAAGTGTTGTTAATAGATGTGCCTTCTTTGAATACGATGAACTTTTGTCGAGAAACACTAACTTGGGCGGTCGGCATTTAAAGATATGTCCGATGGTAGTTGGTGGGTCGAGGCAGCATATCAGTCTCTGAGCTGAGCGCATGCTCTAATTTTTCAAGCCGTGAACAATTGTTTTACATACATATACATTTAATGAGGTGGGGTCAAGTCAACGCTAGGTGGATTCAGTCGTTGACTCCAAAAACGTCGCCCTCGAGGTTCGTCCGTGGTCCAGTGCACCGTACCCCGTCACATCGTACTCGAGGCCGCTTATGGACTTGTGACGGAAGGATGACCCAATTCTCGAAAAATACTTAGTTTCAAATGAATAAAACTAATGTTTTTGAATAAAACTGATGTTTTTGTTTTTACAGGATTTTGACAATTAAGAATTTATCCTGCAGCGGGATTGCAGATCGACTGGGGCGCACGTCGCTTTGAGGAGATGTTAATTATGCATCCTTATACCCTCTTATATCATCGAGCTCGTCCATACTTTTTTATTCGTCTTCGGTCTTACATATTTTTCTCCCAGTGATTCTTGACAAAGATGCAGCATAGCTGTTGTGGGATAAGAGAGAACCAAATCGAGCATACGTGAGTGAGTGTAGAGAGTTTGGAGTATTGAGTGAAACATACATTAATATTATTTCTCACTGTTTAAACCGTCATGCGTGATTCGAAGATATCAGGAAACAATCGGCGATATGTGGAAGACATCAACCCCATATTAATCTCATATTATCACAAGTAATTTCACGATCAGTTCAGTTTCACAACTCAAAAGGGATTATGTAGTACGCAAGTGTTGGCAACCTTGCAAGGATGATCATTATCTCAATAATTTATCTTTGGTAATATTGTACGGGAAAAATTACCCAGTTGATCATGTACGTACGCAAATATAATTCTAAACTTTCAATTTTTTTTTTAAAATTTAATCCTAAACCTTTATGTCAAATTTAAATGTGATCCTTCCAGCTAATTTTCACCGGAAAACCGTCAACGTGACGATTTAATCATCGTCGGCTGTCCTATATAGCACTCCGCCACATTAGCGATTTTTAGCGAAAAATTGATCGAAAGGGTCATGTTGGAATTTCAAATAAAGCTTTAGAACTAAATTGATAAGATCGAAAAATTTAGAATCAAATTGACATCCACACAACAATAAATCTAGGGTTGGTTGGACAATTTTCCCGTCATGTCATGCGAATGGCCGGCTTGTGAATGGAAGAAGAGCCATGTCTTTTAAATTTGTGGGGGCGACGCATTAGTTGTGGAAAATTGAGCACGGTGGGCTAATACTTTAATTGGGACTGCTTAATTAATGACTAATTCAAATCAATGTATTAGGAGACAGCGCAACGCCTACATATAGAATTGAAGAGAGTGAAGTTGCAATTAGCTCGAGATGGGCGGCGGTGTTAGGTGATTCTCTAACTAAACAACGTAGACGCACCGGTACAATGTATTTAGCTTAACTGCTCCTATTAATATTGGATTAGCCCGTTGAGTCATCGCTCCCCGGTCTTCGGATTAGCCTTAATCATCTCTTACCGATTCTTCGATTTGCCCTAGGGTGATGCCAGAGATGTGGCGTGGCCAGACAAAGTGAAGAGCTTTTCCCCCCATCTTTTGCGGAGCAATTTCTCTCTGGAAAAGCCAGAGAGCCAACATTTTTCCTGGAAATTACTTGAAGGACTTGATTGAGAGAGAAAGATTAATCCAAGGACGACGCTGGGGCTTTGTGTGGAGTCAAACAAGGCTCCTCCTTTTCGTAATAATTAGTATTGGAATTAAGGGTCACGATTAGTTGGCCCCACTATCTATTCAAAATCCGATCAATTGGAATTCAACTTGCATGCGGATGTCGATTCAATTTTAAGGTTTCTAATTTATCAGTTCAGTCCTATACCTTGGCTCAAATTCTAAGACAGTCTTTTCGGCCAACTTTTGTTGAAAGTTGCTGGTTTGGCAACATGTCATGTAAAACGGCTGCTTGTGACTAGACCGTAATATCAAAGAAATCAGACAAAGATTGGCCGAAAAGACCATATTGAAATTTTCCGTAAAGATTTATGATTGCATTAGCGAAGTTGAATATTCGGATTTAAATTGAAATTCGTACTATACTTTTCCCTATGACTTAATGACACCTACAGTCATGAGAATTTAAAGGTTTGTGGTTCCATTCGATGTCTCAATTATCTAAGTCTTCGATCCATGTAAAGGGCTAGTCCTGGAATTTATCACAAACATTGTGGGGAAGATAAAATGAGACTATCTTGTATAATGATTATCGCATGTGGCAAGGAAAAGAACGACCATCCCATGATTAGAGGGGGATTTTGAATCTTTGATGATGAACGGAGGCTGCTCCTAAGATTCACACGTTAAGATCACTTCATCCGATGGGGTTCAATCAAATCGAAAACCAACCTAAAGTTCATGAATACTCAAATTTCGCTTTTTCATTTTCTCCCGTTCAATGAAAAAATCTATTGATTATCCAAAAAGTACAAGCCTATAGAGCAGCAAAACAAACCAAAATAAAGATAACAAGGTATATCACAGAGGCTCGTCCTTGAAAAATAGATGTACGGCTATATCCAAATAAAAGGAACCAAATGACACATCATCATTAGTGATGAATACGCGTCGGGATCTCTTTCTATAGTTACGGCTTTGTCTTTTGATCGGGTGTACGCAGAATTTGTACTCCCAACATTTTCAACATACAAAAGACAACAAAAATGTGTTAAACAAGCTCAGATTTGACACCTGCGAGAGCGATCCTTTTTAACAAGTGCAAGACACTAGAGCTTCTATAAAAAGACATGTTGAACGAGCATTAACTTGACATCGGAGCCGATGTGAATACCATTGAAATTGGAGGCAAGATATTTATTCATTAAAACTCCTAGATCGAAAACAAGATCAGGAGATAAAAGCTCCTAGATCTAAGAACGGGAGAGCAAAGCTGCCAAATCCATATCTAAATCAGAAATGTAGAACGAGAAACAAGAGAAAATAGAATGAAAAGCAACCAGAGAGAAAGAGGGGGGGAAGAAAATTTTCTCTTTAACTTCTGTTTTTTTTTTATTATAAAAAGACACCGATTTAACTATCTGAAGAACATAAAATTTGACTAGTTCAGAGCTGATCGTCTCCCCGATCGGCCTCACAGCAATACCGAGTACTCTGAGGCCCCTAGTCACAGGTTCGAATCAGTGGCTGCTTCTCGGTCATTGGAAGATTTGGCTCGTCAACGGAGTATGCTCGGTCGTGCCCATGTCGGCCAACAACCTTGGCTTGACTCCCACTAACCTCCTGATGGGACAGGGCCACGATCTCACTAAGAATGAACAGTAATTACGATTCGAACAAAAATTTTTCTCCGTCACGAGCGTGGGAACTTCTGTAGTACAGTAGTAACACCGAGAAGGTTGCCGGTCCTGGTCAAGTGGTCATCCATCCCCCGCCCCGTTTTCACTAGCCCGGAAATAAAGTAAAGAGCAAGTGGAGATGATTGTGGGATACAACCATGCCATGTATCAAAAAGCCAAAATGCCCGCTCGACTCTTTCTCTAATCTATTCTCTTCCCTATGTTTGCGTTCGAAATTAAGTGGGAAACAGAGGACCAGCCTCGCTTTACACTCACTACGCGTCCCCCACTACTCCAAATTCAAAACGGGTGATCGGCCATCGATTTCAATTGCAGATTTCTACAGAGGGAAACACAAAACGTCTGTCTGGCGATCTTTCCTTTTAGCCAAAAGCTAAGCGAGTCTCGCTGACGCCGCTCGTGCCACGACCTGCTCCCACTAATTCGCCTTCCTTCTCCTTTTTCTTTTGTTTACGTCTTGGCATTATCCGTGGAGCGGAAGCGCATATTGTAAAGGGACATCCATGCTTTCTTTCCCACTACAAAAGGAGAAGCCTTATTGGATAAATTAAATCTAGAGAGATGATATCATATATCAAATTAAAATCAAGGATTACATTGCATAAAGTAAAAGTCTATAACAATATTTCACGACGAACTAAAGTCTAGCTACTATTTACATTATTATTCCTTCAGACCGTAGCATTTCAAAGTTTAACGAGTTATATCAAAACCGGAACATGCCGTTTCATAGTTGTACGCTGGTGGCTGCTCGGCGAACGTCATTGCAAACGGAGTTTACCGTAAGCTTTCCATATTGCGATTGCCAGATACGTTTCTAGAAACTGTGATTACCTGTTCAATCAAAAGGCTAGTCTTGCCTCAGTTTTCCTACGGGTGAGGGTGATTTTGTATTGATCGTGGAGGTGCCCCTAAAGCTATGTCAATTGACTTTCGCGCGATGCTCTAACTTTTTAGGTTGAAGTCAGCCACTCAACAAAAGTAAGAACAATGGCCACATGTTCTAACTTATGGAAATTGATGAAGTAAATATCACTCAAGAATCACTTGATAGCTGTTTGATGGCGAGTTCACGGCGATTTAGAGAAGAGACAAGCATCCATTACCGATAAAGCATATTCATGGAGATTAGAGATTTCTTTTTCAGAGAATATTGTCGGAGATTTTATTAGATATTAAGGATAATATCTGCTATTTTTTGTTATTCTCGGAGATAAATAATTTCCTTTCCTATGCACATTGCTCGAGTATAAATACCAATAATAAGTGTTAGTTGGTGTGGAAAGTTGTCTAACTTTGTTATATTTTTCTGCTAAATAAAGCATATTCTAATAAAAACGAAGATTCTCTTATTCGAACAGCAAAATGGCACATAAACATTCGCAAAAAACTAAGTATGCTAAACGATGTCAAAAGATCATACTCGATATTGAGAATGATTTATTTAAAAACCCGCTTTCAATTTGGCACGCGCTGATTTTGTTTTTGGTGGCCAGATTGCCACACGCAGGTTACTGTTTTAGAAATGACTCGTTCTGAGCGTTGGAGCCATGTGCTCATGGTCTGGTACATGAGGGGCCAAAGTTGAAAGAAGCGCAAAAGACAGGGCCACAAGTGTAAACCGTCAGATGTCATGCTTTTCCGTTCCGACATCATCCGTAGGAATTTGTGAACGCAAAACTTTCCACGCGGAAAAGGACAGGAAAAGGTAGGTGGCTAAAAATAGACTAAAAATTGTGACCCAATAAAAAAAGAAAAATGACTAAAGTGCAGCGGAATAAAATAAAATAAATAAATAAACCGGGCTTCCCATTACCATGGGTAACGAATGTACCCGGTCCGCGTCCAGAGATAAAAAACGATGTACGCTGTCCAGTACCACCTTGACTCCATGGGCATGGACTCCTGCTCATTCCAAACTCTCTCTCTCTCTCTCTCTCTCTCTCTCTCTCTCTCTCTCTCTCTGTGAGCATCCACTGAGGAAGAAGCTGTGTTAATTCGCAGACTGCCTGCTCAAGAGAAACCAAGAACTCTCTGTTTCAATCCATGTATTTGTTATGGAATCAAGATATCAAGGTTAGTCATCCCGGTCCCATGTGTGGTGTCCACTGATTCCTTTTACAATTTCTTATCCCCAGCTTCCACGAGTAAAAGCTCAATAGCCTCAATCTTGTTCACTGCTTCACTGCCTCCTCCACTGGAGGAAATCTCAAATTTGAACTTTGCCCCACAGCTCCTCCAGGCTTATTACCCTCTCTCTATTTTTCCTTCCCCAAAATTGTCCAGAAGTGTTCATAGCGATCGAATTGAAACTGGGACTTTGATCTCAAAGATCAAAACTTTACTTGCCATCCTTAGCAAATTTGAGGATTTGATTTCTGGGTGTCATCTGTTTCCTCGTTTTGATTTGTCCTTTTGCACTCCAACCCATCCATACTGGTCCTTCTATGGAGTTCATGTCTTTTTCGGTAATCATCAGAAACCTGTGTTTCTGCGTCCTGCTATTCTCTGGAACTTGCTTTTCTGGTCGTCAACTTGTTGGCCAGATTCGGCCTGGATTCCAAGCTTCTCAGATGGAGTGGGTGGATCACAATGGGAGGTTCTTGCTATCTAACAATTCGGCGTTTTCGTTTGGATTTTACACCGGTGTCGATGTCACAACCTTTGTGTTGAACATCATTCATATCAACAGTTCCAAAGCCATCTGGACTGCTAACAGAAGAGAATTAGTCAGCAGTTCTGATAAGTTTGTGTTTGACGACAACGGGGATGTCTACTTGAAAGGCAGGAGTGATTTGGCCTGGTCGACTGGTACAGCCGGAAAAAAGGTCAGTGCCATGGAATTGCTGGATTCTGGTAACTTGGTGTTGCTTGGGGAGAGTGGGACCACTCTCTGGCAGAGTTTCAGCAATCCTACTGATACTCTTGTGAGTGGTCAGGAATTTGCAGAAGGGATGAGGCTCAAAAGTTTCCCAAACCGTAACATGTCGGTGTATCTCGACATTTGGTCGGGCGATCTGATCTTGTCCGCCGGATATCGAACTCCGCAAATTTATTGGTCAATGAAACGTGACAGCCGTAGAACAAATGTTAGCAACAGCACCAATGGCAATGTTCACTCTGCGGTTTTGGTCGCGGACTCATGGAACTTCTATGACCGAAATAAGACCTTACTTTGGCGGTTTGTCTTCTCCGACAACTCCGATCCAAATGCCCTGTGGGCTGCGATTTTGGGCCCCGATGGGTCAATCACCTTTTTTAATCTTCAAAGGGGGGAGTCGGTAACTGCCGAAGCTACTCGGATACCCCAGAATTTGTGCAGTGTTCCAGAATATTGTAGACCCTACGAGGTTTGTTACTTTGAGAATTGGTGTCAATGCCCTCCCGCTCTAAATGGCAGCTGCGGACCACAGCCTCTATCATCATGTAGCTCGTCTTACAGATCAGTAGATTTTGCGTACATTGGAGAGAAGCTTGATTATTTTGCACTTGGGTTTGTGACTCCCTCTCTAAAGCCCACTGTAAATGCTTGTATGGAAGCTTGCCGAAGCAATTGCTCTTGTAGCGTGCTTCTGTTTAATAGCAGTTCCGGTGACTGCTTCTTGTTTGACCAGATAGGAAATTTAAAAAGATCTGATCCGGGTTTGAATGGTTATGTTTCGTACATGAAGGTTCCGAATACCTCTGGGGCCAAAGGCAGCAAGAATAAGAAGGAGCATGCGATTGCGATTGCAGTCATCATTTCTGCAACTGTTGCAGTCATTGCCGGTCTAGCTTATATTGGATTCTGGTATCACCAGAAAAAGAAGTCGTTGCTCAACTATTCTGAAGAAACTCACGAAGAAGACAATTTCTGGGACAGTCTTTCCAGCATGCCTATTCGCTTCAGTTATGATGATCTCAGTAGAGCAACGAAAAACTTCTCTTCAAAGATTGGGCAAGGAGGATTTGGATCAGTCTACCTAGGTGTTCTCGCGGACGGTACTCATTTGGCTGTAAAGAAACTGGAGGGTATAGGCCAGGGAAAGAAAGAGTTCAGAGCTGAAGTTAGTATTATAGGGAGCATCCATCATGTCCATTTAGTCAAGCTAAAAGGTTTCTGCGCCGAGGGACCTCACCGGCTTCTTGTTTACGAGTTCATGGGAAAAGGATCTCTGGACAAATGGATATCCAAGAAATGCGAAGCCAGTAAGATTTTGGATTGGAATACTAGATTCAATATTGCTGTGGGTACAGCCAAGGGATTAGCTTATCTACATGAAGAGTGTGAAGTCAAGATCGTCCACTGCGACATCAAGCCCGAGAATGTCCTCCTGGATGATAATTTTGTGGCAAAAGTGTCGGACTTTGGTTTGGCCAAGCTAATGAGCCGGGAAGAGAGCCTTGTGTATACGACATTAAGGGGCACAAGGGGTTACTTAGCACCAGAATGGATCACAAACAACCCTATATCTGAGAAGAGTGATGTTTACAGCTATGGAATGGTGTTGCTTGAGATCATCGGAGGCAGGAAAAATTATGATCCTGCGGAATCTTCTGAAAAAGCCCATTTTCCTTCTTACGCCTTCAAAATGTTGGAAGAAGGAAAGCCAGAGGAAATTCTAGACTCTAGACTAGAGTTCGACGAAAATGACGAGAGGATTGCGGATGCAATCAAAGTTGCCCTGTGGTGCATACAGGATGAAATGCATTTAAGGCCACCAATGACAAAAGTGGTTCAAATGCTCGAGGGCCTTTGCACCATTCCTCATCCCCCGATTTCCTCTCAGTTTGGCTCTCAGACTAGCTTGAGCTTTTATAAATGGAGCAGTGAAGAAGGCACTTCAACTGGACCAACCAATTGGAGTAGTGATGCATTTCTGTCAGAAGTTCAGCTGTCAGGTCCTAGGTAATTTTCAAATTGGTGAAAAAGCCGGCGACACATGAAAGAGAAACACTTCCCGTGATCTGTGATATATCATCATGAACTACAGTTACTCAAGTTTTTAGGATTCGTTCTTGCGCATTGTAATAAAATGCCTGGTGAGAAGCATAATGTGTGCCCAATTGAATTACAAATTACCTCTAGGTTCTTTTGATACTTTCACATTGGAACATTATATTCCTCTCTTCCGAGAATTGGTTGAATGAGCTGCAATGATCTTTTCTTGTTTGCCACTTCTAAATTTGCCCTCATCTGTTTAATGTTGTGGTCATCATGTCGCACCTTTCTGAATTTGCTGCGGCTGTTGCTAGATGTGAGGTTACCCTTTCTTCCTGACAGAAGTGTTCTGGAGCTTCTATCCCAGAATTCGGGAGTTTGGCCATCCACAAACATGTCAAGTTCCAAAATTTGCAAGATCCTGCACCTATCGAGCCATTTCCGATGGCATAAGTAATACTAGATGGTAGCTAGAATAAATTAGAGCGCAGATTAGAGGTCCACGAGTCAAGCTTGGCATGTCCGTGCAAATTTAACACTGTAGTTTCTTCGTTCGATTATCAATGAAGGCTTGCATTCCTGGAAAGATGGTTCTGCTAGTTTAGGCGACGATCTGCCTGTGCTGTGTCTGTGATGATGTTAATGTGGTTCCGGTGCCTGAAGTGTGAAACAGGGAGGTTCGAGGGTTGACTCTTGGTTCAGTTTGCTGCTGGAAAAATGCTCAGCGGGCTTCAGTAGGGCCTGATGAAGCGTTGCATTTAAACTACTTCCAGTCAAGGTCCAGGTAGGTGGAATCAATCGTTGACTGGATGTCTGCATTTAAAATATTATGCGTTTCCTTCAACAGATAAGGATGCAGTTGGAGTATATTTTCGGAGCTTCCATATCGAAACCTGGAAGCTACCTTATCAGTTATCAGGGCCGGTTCAGATTTTTGGAAATGGGAATCAACCATGTAGACCATGGAACCGGTCTACAAGGTTAATTTTTTGTTTCGCTTATGAAGGAACAAAGCCTAAACAGAAATGCAATAACCCCCCGACATCACCGATGCAAGGGCATCGCGGTCTTCTCTGCCCGATATTGTTCCTTCTCCAAAACATTGCTGATGTCTTCTGAACATGTAGAGGGTAAGGAATTTTCTGAACGAAAACTTCAGCGGTCCCGATCAAATATCCACCAGGTTTAGGAACGAAATCCAGAGGAACTAATTTAGGGCAGTTTAAAAACAAAAGTGAAAAAATAAAAAAAATAACAGGTGGTGGTTATAGACTGTAGTTGGTGACGAATTACAGTCATCAATTGGCAATGGCAAATTGTAGAAGAAAACGAAACTACAGCACATCGAATTCGAGACATTCGACGAAGAAACCGAAAACAAAAATTGACGGACAAGTTAAACTAGACACGTGATTAACATTTTACACTACAAATGGGAGGGCTTTTCACTGAAAAAAAATTTAATTTAAACTACACATTCACTTAGCCAAACAGTCGAGAGAAGTAAGTTTCGAAGGCTCTCCCTGTTATTTTAAAGAGCCATCATATTTGTTATCCTCTCGTTAGGAAGTTGACGTGGAATTCATTCTTTCAATTTACAAGCCGTTGGGTCTTCCCATGGATTGGATTCCTTGGCTTTGTTCTGAATATCTGTGGCCCTTCATGTTTGCCGTGCTCATGGCATGATCCCCGCCGGAGCACTGAGATGGTGTGGGGTCCTTACACTTCTCGAAGACCACAGTTTTCCTGCAGAACTTCTTCATCTGTCTCGATTATTTCCAAGGTCGCGGGGGATTTTCTGCAATCCTCAGCCATTTAATAGAGGAAAAAGTACGCAAGATGAAATGAATGTGAACCGTGTTACAAAACAAAGACTTCTTTAATGAAAGAGAAAAGTCAAAACTGTCTGCAAATAATGGAGGCTTAAGTCGTTGAACAAACTCCCAAGACATCGTTGAAGCAAAAACTTTAAAGCTAAGACTGTGATCACGAGCTCCGCAAGCAGACATCAGTTTAGAAGAGATGATGATACAAGAATCGATTGAGAATAACTGCAGGGTATGCAATATTTAGTAAACGTTATACGAAAAAAGTATCTTCACCATTTCACAGTTAATTCCAGACATCTAATTTGTGACCTTACTGCTGTCAATTTAGCGTCAATTCATCCTCCTCCATCCATTTTTAACCATAAGTCATGCCTGAGTTAAGATTTTAGGGATCAATCGTCACAAGCGAAGACAGAGATCGGTGTATGGCAAGTAATTTTGCTATGGCTCAAGTTTCACCCAAGAGAGATTACGTGATGGATAGGCGTCGGCATGTCGTGATGTGATGATTAACATCGATAACGTTTTCCTTTCTTGCATCACATGAGGCCAATAGAAGAACAAGTAAGACATTAATAAGGCTAATACAACGACCATAGGGATGATCCAACGGCTAATCCAATAGTAATGCATCTAACAAGTCTTTGATTGAGCGTCGTCCCTCTTTCTTTGACTAGAATGAACATGTTACAGATATCATTCGTACAAAGTTCTGGAAAAGCCAATCTTTTGCAGGGCAATTTCCACTTCTAGAAAAGCCAGAAAGCAACGTTTTCCCTAGCCATGACTTGAAAGACTTTGATTATTTGAAGGTAATGTAAACGTGAAACAATGAGATACCCGACTAGGGGCCCGCGGAGTAAAGAGAGTACCTCGTTTTCATCTTACTTCATCAGGTATATTTGAGGTCAACATAGGTTGGCGGGGTCAACATGCGTGGGGGATTTAACAATAAAATTCGTCGGAAAGGGACAGGAAAAAGGCAGCTAGCTAAAAATGCACTGAATGTCCACGTGGGAATTAACAAAAATAAATCCACGGAAAATAAAGTAAAAGAACTGGGAGGTGCTTTCCAGTTTCCATCACCAATTTTTAAGCAATGTCTCCTGCCTGCGTGCGGCCAACTGATGCGAACGGTGCACCCAGTCCAGTACCATCTCGACTCCATGGACTCCCGCCAACTCCACTCTCTCTCTCTCTCTCTCTCTCTCTCTCTCTCTCTCTCTCTCTCTCTCCCGCGGTGTGCATCCACTGAGGAAGAAGCTGTGTGAAGTCCCCCCCCCTGCCTGCTCAAGCAAAACCAAAATCTTTCTGTTCATCCATGCATTGTTAAAGGAATCAAGACAACAAGGTTAGCCATCCTGGTCCCGGTGTTATGTCAACTGATTTCTTTTGCCATTTCCTGTTCTCAGCTTCCACGAGTAGAGCTCGACAGCCTCAATGTCGCCCGCTGCTTCAGTGACCACATTGAACTTTGCCTCACAGCTCCTGTAATTTTACAGGCTTTCCCTCTATCATTTTTTATTCCCCAGTTCACAGCGTTCATAGTGATTGAATTGGAATCTGGTAGTTTAATCTCAAAGTACGAAACTTTACTTGTCAATCTTGGCCAATCTCAGGATTTGATTTCTGGGTGTCATCTGTTTCCTTGTTTTGCTTTGTCTTTTCTTTTCTCGAATCAGATCCGTACTGGTCCTACTATGGAGTTGATGTCTTTCTCGGCAGTCGTCAGAAAGCTGTGTTTCTGCATCCTCGTGCTCTCCGGGACTTGCTTTTCTGGTCCTCCACTTGTTGGCAAGATTCCACCCGGATTCCAAACTTCTCAGATGGAGTGGGTGGATCGCAATGGGAGGTTCTTGCTATCTAACAATTCGGCGTTTTCGTTTGGATTTTACACCGGTGTCGATGTCACAACCTTTGTGTTAAACATCATTCATATCAACAGTTCCAAAGCCATCTGGACTGCTAACAGAAGACTATTAGTCAGCAGTTCTGATAAGTTTGTGTTCGACGACAACGGGGATGTCTACTTGAAAGGCAGGAGTGATTTGGCCTGGTCGACTGGTACAGCCGGAAAAAAGGTCAGTGCCATGGAATTGCTGGATTCTGGTAACTTGGTGTTGCTTGGGGAGAATGAGGAGATCCTCTGGCAGAGTTTTAGCAGCCCTACTGATACTCTTGTGAGTGGTCAGGAACTTGCAGAAGGGATGAGGCTCAAAAGTTTCCCAAAACGTAGCAATATGTCGGTGTATCTCGACATTTTGTCGGGCGATCTGATCTTGTCTGCTGGATATCGAACTCCACAAATTTATTGGTCAATGAAAGGTGACAGCCGTAGAACAAATGTTAGCAACAGCAACAATGCCAATGTTCACTCTGTGGTTTTGGTCGCGAACTCATGGAACTTCTATGATCAACATAAGACCTTACTTTGGCAGTTCGTCTTCTCCGACAACTCCGATCCAAATGCCCTGTGGGCTGCAATTTTGGGTTCCGATGGGTCAATTACGTTTTTTAATCTTCAAAAGGGGGAGTCAGTAACTGGGGAAGCTACTCGGATACCCAAGAATTTGTGCAGTGTCCCTGAATATTGTAACCCCTATGAGGTTTGTTACTTTGAGAGTAGATGTCAATGCCCTCCTGCTCTCAATGGCAACTGCAGACTTCAGCCTCTATCATCATGTAACTCGT
The DNA here is from genome assembly GCA_016432845.1 of Psidium guajava. NCBI lineage: Eukaryota > Viridiplantae > Streptophyta > Magnoliopsida > Myrtales > Myrtaceae > Psidium > Psidium guajava. The sequence continues at coordinate 16,031,910 of CM028226.1, read as the reverse complement.
CTTACAGATTGGTAGATTTTGCTTACATAGGAGAGAAGCTTGATTATTTTGCACTTGGGTTTGTAACTCCCTCTCTAAAGTCCACCGTGAATGCGTGTATAGAAGCTTGCCGAAGCAATTGTTCTTGTAACGTGCTACTGTTTAATAGCAGTTCTGGTGATTGCTTCCTGTTTGACCAGATAGGAAATTTAAAAAGATCTGATCCGGGTTTGAATGGTTATGTTTCGTACATGAAAGTTTCAAATACCTCTGGGGCCAAAGGCAGCAATAAAAAGGAGGAGCATGCGATTGTGATTGCAGTCATCATTGTTGCGACTGTTGCAGTCATTGCCGGTCTAGCTTATATTGGATTCTGGAATCACCAGAAAAAGAAGTCGTTGCGCAGCTATTCTGAAGAAACTCTCGAAGAAGATAATTTCTTGGACAGTCTCTCCAGCATGCCTATCCGCTTCAATTATGGTGATCTGAGTAGAGCTACAAAAGACTTCTCTTCAAAGATTGGGCAAGGCGGATTTGGATCTGTCTACCTAGGTGTTCTTGCAGACGGTACTCATTTGGCCGTAAAGAAACTGGAGGGTATAGGCCAGGGAAAGAAAGAGTTCAAAGCAGAAGTTAGTATAATAGGGAGCATCCATCATGTCCATTTAGTCAAGCTAAAAGGTTTCTGCGCCGAGGGACCTCACCGGCTTCTTGTTTACGAGTTCATGGGAAAAGGGTCTCTGGACCAATGGATATCCAAGAAATGCGAGGCCAGTAAGATTTTGGATTGGAATACTAGATTCAATATTGCTTTGGGTACAGCCAAGGGATTAGCTTATCTACATGAAGAGTGTGAAGTCAAGATTGTCCACTGCGATATTAAGCCAGAGAATGTCCTCCTGGATGATAACTTTGTGGCGAAGATGTCAGACTTTGGTTTGGCCAAGCTAATGAGCCGGGAAGAGAGCCTTGTTTATACGTCATTAAGGGGCACAAGGGGTTACTTAGCACCAGAATGGATCACAAACAACCCGATATCAGAGAAGAGTGACGTTTACAGCTATGGAGTGGTGTTGCTTGAGATCATCGGAGGAAGGAAAAATTATGACCTTGCGGAATCTTCTGAAAAGGCCCATTTTCCTTCTTATGCCTTCAAAATGTTGGAAGAAGGAAAGCCAGGGGCAATTCTAGACTCTAGACTAGAATTCGATGAAAATGATGGAAGGATTGTCGATGCGATCAAAGTTGCCCTGTGGTGCATACAGGATGAAATGCATTTAAGACCACCTATGACTAAAGTGGTTCAAATGCTTGAGGGCCTTTGTGCCATTCCTCATCCCCCAATTTCGTCTCAGTTCGGTCCTCAGGCTAGCCTTTATAAATGGAGCAGTGAAGACGGCACTTCAACAGGACCAACCAATTGGATTAGTGATGCATTTCTCTCAGAAGTTCAGCTGTCAGGTCCTAGGTAATTTTCAAATTGGTGAAAAGCGGGAGACATCTCTCACTGTTTGGGACACATGAAAGAGAAACAGTTACTGTAAGTCTGTAATCTGCGATATATCGTCATGAACTACAGCTTTTTAAGCTTTCAATATTCATTTTTGCGCGTTGTAATGCAATGCTCTGTGAGAAGCAGAACGCACGCCCAATTGAATTTGAAGTAACCTTTAGCTTCTTTTGAAACTTTATTGTTCAAGGAAGACAATCCTCTCTTCTCAGAAATGGTTGAATGAGCTGGAACGATATTTTCTTTTTCTGCTACCATTACACTTGCACTCATCTGTTTAGCGTTGTGGTCATCATGCTGCCACTTTTTGAATTTGTGGCAGCCGTTGCTAGATGTGAAGTTAATCTTCCTGCCAGTAATGTTTTGGTGCTTCCATCCCGGAAATTCAGGAGTTTCGCTGTACATAAGCATGTCTATGGAGATGCAAGCGACCGCGTGAGTTGTGTTAGAAAAATTTCACATCAGATAACTAATGTGATGTTGAATAGTTAATAAATGCTAGTTAACCCATAACTTAAAGGTTTTAGCTTTTGAGAGAAGATAGATCCAACTAAAAATGTTGACGGATTCAGACGTGGGGTCCTTCTTGACGATCTCTCAACACGCATGGGCCGTGCTAGAATAGTCTGACATTGAATAACTCCTATCTCTGTGCCGTGTTGTGCATGTGACGATTTCTCTGTACTGTGCTAACAGTGTTCTGGTTACTGAGCTTTGGCAAGACTCACTTTCGGAGTCAGATACGTTTACTGGCAAGTTAGTTATTTCATACTCTGTTTTACGACTTAGGATATACTAGAAAAATCCAGTGGATGAGAGGAAACCGGGGATTAGGACATTCCATCTTTCTTTTTGGAAAAATGGGGCCTCGTGGGCAAAAAATTACTCGCGATTCAATCCAATGTCTGGTACAAAAAGAAACTGGCTCCAAGCAACTGAGCGTCTATCCATTCCAAAAGGCAAACCGAAGGTCTTTTCTGCATATTTAGCGTCTGTGGTATACGAATGTTATCAAGAAAGGAGAAGGTTCTTCTTTATGGCAATCTGCTACTTCCATCGGGCTCCATTTGAAGAGACTCAGACTAAAAGAGCAAAATGCCCTGTTCAGCTTTTATACGTATAATTACCTTTTGACATTTTCAACTCCTCCTCATGTGGTGAACACTAAGCAGGCATAAATCTCAACTCACTGAAGAGGAGCGTGATTCTAATGGCAAAAATGGCAATAGACATCAGAGAGGGCAAAGACTTAATGAGTCAAAGACGTGCAATTTCACAAAAAGCATTCCCGCTACTTGCAGATACCAGCACAAACACCATCAAGAATTTTGGAATAATGACATCATTCCTCTACAGCTTTAGCACCTCAACTTTGACTGGGACGGAGGCTGACTGGTGGTTTTAATCAACGAGGATAATCATCAGCTTATCGCTTTGATAAGAACAAAACTTGGACACCGACCAATACTGAGTGTGACCACAGACTTGAAAAATTTCTGGCCGTAAACCAAATATAAACAAAAAAAATCCAGAGAGAGATGTGACTGCTGATACTTTGGAATGCCATTGGTGATGGCCTCATCCTGAAGAACCTCTTGGTTTAATGTAATCAATTAATATCAACCTAGTCAATGTAGTGATAAAAAGACGTCCATTTCGAAGAGACTATGGGGGCGGTCACAGTGATCTTAAGTGCCAAAAACAACTCTATCAGTTCTCTCTATCTTAACATTAAGTTTATTTTGTTTTATCCCATTTTATAAAACTAGGGCCGGCTGAAAAACAGGACCCATGCTCTTGCATTCTCAATCAAGGGTCAAATTCCTGTGTCCCTCAGATTCCAAGGACAAATGCAGACCTCAATTACAAGGGCCATACCAGAAAAATATCTCATAATTTTGTTGTTATTGAAGAAGTTCGTTCTACCACATGAATAGTATCTTCTCCACAAGGGAACATTAGAGAAATTCCATGAAAAGGACTTGAAGCCAACAGTCGGATTGATTGTATCATTCACAAGGAAATCAACACCGACTGCAATTCGATTTGCCCAAAATAGGAAATTTTGTGGCCTATATAGCCATAGCCACCCTATACCTTCTCACAAAAATGCAATTTTTTGCAGTTCAGAAACTGTTTTTCGCAGAATCAATTTACTTAGCTCAATACGCAGAAGCCGAATTGGGCCAAGAAAAGCAAATTTTAAAAGACAGTAGTATTAGCTTTCGCGTATGAACATATAGTTACAGTCAGTTTATTCGTTGGCGTGACATTACAAGAGAGGGAAGCCACTCTTTTCCGCTATTAGGTTGTACTACTCGCATCGATTTTGCTATGCCTTCTAGCAAAAGTGGGAGGGGGTTATTTAAGAAGTTGCAGCGAGAGGGAGGGGGTGTGGAGCTTCTTCAAAGAAATCAGTTGGAGGAGGGTCGCCATGTTCCTCCTCCTCCTCTTCTTCCTCCTCAACATCCCACAGAAATTTGGCATAAGAAGCCAGGACATGACTGCAAAGAATGAAACAGAGCTTAGATGATAAGTATCCCTGCAACAAACCAACTTTTACTGGAGAATTGACACTAGAAATCTTCCATCAGACTTCTTCAAACTACTAGATCAATTTTTCCTAAAAGGTGCCCGGTAAATTAACAAATACTAATGACAGGTTGTACTAAAAGAAGCAGGTTATGTTGATACATACCTATCCTCAGGAGCAGTTTTAACCGCTTGATCAAAATAACTCTCAGCTCTATGAGTGTCCCTTTGAGTCTGCCATATAAGATCAGCATAGAGCGACAAGACGTTGGCGTCGTTCGGGTTAGCCAGAATTGCTCTGCAACAGTATTCCTCTGCTTTAGCTAAATCTCCACGAACCTGGTTGCAGCATAAGGATCACCCCAATTTCATGAATTACCAATAACACAAACCCACAAATTTAAGAATGTCCGATTATTCTCCTCAGTACTCGTTTCTGTCTCTGTTATAGCAGATGCTCCATTCACGTCCATTATTTGGCAATCAGGAAAACTCAAAATCCGGATCAAAAGTACTTTAAAGGGAACATTTTAAAATCATCATATTAGGCTGAACATACGAGATCATAATAGTGAAATTCACTTCAAGGAAGTTATAGTGGTAAGTGAGTTCTTTTTGTAATCAAAAGAAGAACTTTTAGACTAATCAAGCTGTTGATACCTCTTTCAAGAACTTGGCATAGTTCCCGAGCAAAAGAGCATTCCCTGGATTGGATTCAATCATTTTCCTGTAATAAGCATCAGTGCCATCACTACCAGGATTCTTGTTATTCTCGTAGAATCCAAACCCTTCATCACCGCTGTCAGATCCTCCTCCGCCAGCACCATCGCCGCCGCCGCCGCCACAAATCCCGCTGCTTCCGCCACTTCCCATTCCACCACCCGCAACCAGGGTCTGAAGCCCACACTCTCTCTCTACCACATCATAACGCTCTCCATCAAATACAGCCCCATCAAGCCCAGAACTCGAAAGCAGCCTCCCCATCGAAGAAGGTCTTGAGTTGGGTTTTGCGTCTTCTTCATCCTCATCGTTTTCCCCTGAAAAGGGTCGAGCGTTGGTTGGTTTGACCTTGTTATGGCTCTGAGGAAGCTTGATCTTCTTCTTTTTTGGAGGGTCCTGGGCTTTGCTCTCAGCCAAGGCTCGTGGCTTGGGGGATGTTATCACTTTCTTAGTGGGTTCATTAGAGTGAGGTAGAGAGGGCAAAGGGGGCGTCATTAAGGACGGCGATCTGGTTAATGGGAGATGAAGCACTTGGAGGTCATGCTCTGGAGAAGAGTCTCTCGAGAGAGGAAGCCATGAGTTAAGTATTGGTGTGGAGGAACTTCTTAAAAGCATCGTTCTGCTTACGATCTTGTATGTTTATGGGTCTAAGAGTTTCAGAGAGGAAGCATTTACTACTGAGAGTGAGAAAGAGGGGGAAAGAAGAGATCTGCCTCCGTTGAGGCCAAACACAGGAGAGGGAGACATCTTGTAGAAGAGTGAAGAAAGGCTAGCCACTGTCCAATGAGCACGAGGATAACAAAAGGGGTTCCTAAGATCTCTTGGGAAAGGGAAGTTGTAATGAATTATTACGAGAGATAATGTGGATCTGACAAAGACGACAGAAAGTAAGCCACATCTGTTAATAGACTTCCTAATACATGCTCAATTGCTAATTGAGATGACATTGTATTGAAAAAAGTACCAAAAAAAAATGTTCTAAATCTATTATATTTGTGGCAATTCAGTTTTAAACTATTCAATTATGTTAATTTAATCTTAAATATTTTGTATTTATATCAATTAAGTTTATTTGATTAATTTTGATTGGAAATTGCTAATGTAGATATCATCCATCTTGCATGATATGATTGATGCTAGCAATCCTTGACCCTTGCTAATCATTGGGCGAGAGTTGCCTCATCAGCTATGGGCGAGGTGGCTGCGACGGCCTCACCCATGGCCATTGTGGCCTCGCCGGTCGCAAAGGCCCTCGCGTAGGGTTCTCGAGGTCCCATCGACTTTGGAAGAGATGGCCTTGGCAGAAAACTTTATCTCCTACATATTAGATGGTAGTTCGAAGCAAGATACCTTTAGATTCTGTTTCTTTTAGTTTTGCCCAGAAAAGGAAAAAGGGAGTATAAAACATTAAGCCTATTAATTATAAATAATAATAATAATAACTATACTTTTGGACATTTAATGCATTCAATTTAATGAGAGAAAACTTGCTTTTTGCTAAAAGAATTTTAAAAGAATTGTAATTTGGATTATCATTTTTGTATTGTAAAATGAAATAAGAACAACAGTTAACTGATAGAAAAAACTATTTCAAAACATATGTGAATCTGTCGTGATTCCTAGTTGTCGAGACCCGAAAAATATTTTTTTTTCGAGTGAACGGATTATTAAGCTAACTAGATGGATTAACCTAATACGGACCCTCCCAAGCCCTACCGAATTGCAACTTTGGTTTTTTGTTCGAATGATTTTAAAATTTGAAGTCGCCATTAATCATTTTTGGTAGGTTAATTAGAAACCTAAATAAATTAACGGAAGAACTAAATTACTTCTGCGAACCAGAGATTATGAATTCAGGGACTTGATTGCACTAGTTAATTAAAACTAATGCCCTTTCGATACCTTAATTTTATGGATATCCTAATTTGACAACTCAGGCTTGATTTACTCTTAAGGCTCTAGTGGGGTGTTATCTTTTTATATTTTCACTTTTTTTTAAAATGAAATGTACGTGAGTGATATTTTTTTGGCATTTTCAAAATATTAAATATTTCTCTGAAGCCGAAAGAAGGAGTGAGTTAACGACTTCTGTGCAGTACTGCAACCTACTCATCTTCTAGTGATTCAAAAATTAAATTAAATGAAGTAAATGAAAATAAATAAGGACCACCAATGAATGGCTCAGTCTTGGCTTGGCTCTTCCCTTTGGGGTTTAATGGTGCAGGAATTAAATTACGGGTATTTAAACGACGGTAAGTAAAAACCTCCAATGGGCGGCCTAGCATTGGCTTGACTCTTCCCTTTGAGATTTAATGGAGCAGAAACTAAATTGCGGGTATTTAGACGACGGTAAGTAAAAACCTCCAATGGGCGGCCTAACATTGGCTTGACTTTTTCCTTTAGGATTTAATGGTGCAGGAATTAAATTATGGATATTTAAACGACGGTAAGTAAAAATCTCTAATGGGTGGCCTAGCATTGGCTTGACGTTTCCCTTTGAAATTGAATAGTGCAGGAATTAACTTGCAGGTATTTAAATGGTGGAGGAAGCAACAGACAGGAAGATCGTATGCGCCTCTAGCGCCCCTGCACGTAGACAAACGCAGGTTCATGTCAGAATTTGGGCAGCAGTGCGTTCACCGAGTGGCCAGATAATCCTAAGCGACTGAGACAAGTGACTTTCATCACCGTCTTAGCCCTTCTCCATACAACTCGCCACACTTGGTAGTTTCAGACAACGACTTGGGACGACGACTTTCTACCCTTTTTGTACTTTTACGGATCTGTGTAATGGCAACCTAAGTGCGATATAGTTGTCACTCGCCAGTAGCCAAGGGCCACCCACAAACGACAATTGCAATATTGTTGAATAATTATCGTCTTTATCATCATTTTTGTTGTTATTCTGCTGCATCTCTAGTGCACACTCATCATAATCGTAACGAAAAGTTACTACATGATTCATCCATAGCAACGAAAATGGTTATTAAATGATCGACGGTCCGAATACGGGACTAGGATATCAATTATTACCGGGGCTAATATCATTATCGGTCGTTTTCAAGTCTTGCTCCTTCCATGCTGCAGTTCATCATCTCCTCCAAAGTTCTATCTGGAGAACAAATATGCTTACATGAGTTTCGGCTGTTAGTCGTTACAGAAGCAGTCCTAGATACCTCCTTTAGGGGGGACAAAGTATCTTGAAACTTAAGGTGAGCCACAATATTCAGGGTAACCCATGCGAACCCTTCGGAAAGAAATAAGCGATTGATTCGTTTCTCAAAGATTTAAACGGAATAGAGGATACTAGCTTTATCCTTATTAGTTATTAGGTTAAATTGGTACATACAAAAGGCTAAAATTAAAAATGACTACAGATGCTCTGAGGTAAATGCGTAAGAACATACTTGTTCAAATGCCAATCTTTTGCACAATTTAAAAAATGTTCTTGTGCCCCAGTGCCACCCTGATGTGATCAAATCATACCGATACCGACATCTCAATTAAGATCAATTACAGGGGATGGTGTCTTGTGGTTCTCTCCATTATGTCCTAGTTAGACCAGTTAAAGTGCTCTCCAAAGCTTTGTGTTCAAACACAGAAACAAGAAAGACTTCGAGAAATGCATGGAGAATATCAAGAAGCAGCTCCTCAGCCGTTTAAAGAGTCGATTCTGCTTTGCTGTCCCAAATAAGATACAGCTGTGACTGGCAGCAAGCCTTACAAGCCCACCATGAACCGATCAGATCAACAGAGATTAATCATATCTCCTGGATGGACAATATCAACGGTTCAATCTTAATCTGGAGTATGGAGGTTGCTATGCTTAAAAAGGAAAAGAGAAAAGACCATAAAATCTAGTTGGGATACTCGACTGGAGATCCATCTCCTCCAATGGTGTCGTAAATCAAAAAAGCTCAAGAAGACATCCCTCTGATAGAATATAATAAAATGAACCTAAATCCTGCCAAATTGAATGTATACGTTGCATAAGTTTCGTAATTGCAACTGTTACAGAACTCGGATATATTGAGTAAGAAGAAAAATAGGAGCAGTGTCCCCCATCTATTTGAATATCATTAATGTCTATATTCTAAGTATCGCTCTTGCAAGTAGTATGTACAAAGCAGAAATAACTAGATCATCTTCTAGGTCTTGATCCTTTGCTTGGTCTATTTCTCCTGTCCCATGCAGAGGCCCAGAAAAACAGAGACATCCAGAAAAGAACAGCAAAGAAAATCTGCACACTGTCCTGAAATCTAGATAAAGATGCTGCAACACCTGCCCCGGATGAAGAGTAAAAATAAAATGAACATCAGGTCCAAATCAATAGGCTCAAAACTGATGCTTCAGCCATAATTGCAACTCTCAGACAGTATCATGGTATATCTTGACAGGAAACGTAATTAATGACATAGATAGATAGCAGACCAGAACTTTTCCAGCGTAAAATGCCGACTACAAGGAAACTCGTTTTTTTGGCGCAATGAAGAGTAGCCCACTTATCTGGCAAAGTATTCAAAATACAAGCCTTTAAATCCTTTTGGGGCAATTCAGCAAACAGTAATGGGACTTCATGCAAAATAAGCACCAAGTGTCCATGACTGCCACCCTAAAGCAAAATCCGCAAGCAGATCGGCACTACCCAAAAAATCCGCAAGTTGTTAAAAATTAGCGGGACAAGGACGAGCCAAGCATTGGTTGACCCTTAATTGAGACCCAAGAAGTCATGAGATTCATTCCTTGCTTTCATCTCCTCCTACTTGCCAATATAACAAAAAAGCCTGTTAAAAGTTCCTCCAATGTGCGCTTCCTAAACAACTAGCCCACTTTGAAGGATGGTTAACCTTTCAATGTCTTTCTAGCAGACTCTATGATGGCTAACGATTTTGATTCTGAGTAATCACTTCCCACCACCCCCACCTAACCAAATCGGCCCCACAAAAGCCTGTCAACCTTTGAAGCACTATTTATGATAAAAGAAAGCCACATAAGTTTAAAGAAATGAAAATCAAACCCAAGTTGTAATGCACCCTAGTCTCAACTAATTATCAATTCGGAGATTTTATCCCAACTTACCATGTCGAACATCTATAGCATAAGAATGAGGTCCATACAACGAGAGCTGTCTTCTATAATCTCCACTACAATTTTTATGTGGCCCATCATATCACAAATGCAAGCACTATTGACAACCATGGGCAATCATTCACATTAGAACACAAGCAACCTAATTATAATCCAATTTATGCCGTGCCCAAGAACTCATTCAAATCGCTTCCTATTCACAACCTAGCATGATCATCGTAAGTTATATTTAAAGAGCACTTTGAGCTAATAATAACCAACACGATCCTGATATTCACCGGGCTAAGTGCGCCCTGTGCTTATACATGAGATGGTATCAAATGATTTAATTTAAGAGACCGCATGATCCTGATGAACCTCTGAGCTATTCCACTTACAATGCTAAAAACACTAGCCGATTGAACCCAAATTAACACAGTTAGAAATAATAATGGCCCGACCAGCGCTGAAACAGAAAGTTAAGGTTGAGATATACAGGCGCGTGTTTGTTTAATATAAGTATAAGCAAAAATCGAAGAATGTATGAATGGGCACGTTACGGTTAATCCAGTGAAAGGAAATTTCGAGCTTATCAGACTCAAGTTGCATACTTCTGAGCCTACGAGAGCCATTTTTGGGTGGAGGACCGGACTCCGGCGGCGAGGGCGGACCCCGAGCGGCCCCGGGGCGGTGGCGGCGAGGCCAAGCGCCGGGGCTTAGAAGGGATGGCAGGAATGGACGGCGAAGATTGAGTGGAGAAGACAAAGCGTCATTGGATTTGAAGTGGAAAGCGCAGAATCGAGCGCAGGAGATGGGGAAGGAGGAGAGCATCGGAGGAACTATCGAGTTCCGTGGTGGCGCGAGAAGTAACGTCGGAGGAGAGAGAATCGGCATTTTCTAGAGAGAGAGAGGGGTAATTGCTGCTCAATGGAATGAAGGTTTCCGTTTTGTTTTGAGAGATCACGGATCATGTTGTCTTGGGCTGGGCTTCGTTGGGTGGAAGCTAAGGCCCGACATATGGGCCCAAGCAATTTCATTTTGACCCCGCTATAATGCCTGACGTTCAATTTTGTCCCCTAGAAAAGATACTCTCTCACTTTTGCGTACCTCGAATTAAGGGTGATCGGTTCCCGATCCGATCCGGTTCCCCTCAAGAACCGAGAACCGAACCGATGGTCCCGATTCCTAATTTTTCGGGATCAAGAACGGGACCGGACCCGACCCGACCAAAAAAAAAATATAACCAAAATTATTCTCTAATTATTGAAGTTAATAACGTTATAGAACCTCAATATCTATACAAAATGACTTCCCAATAGAAAAAAAAAAATAAGAGGCCCAAGGAGCCGAAAGAAATTCACGGACCAAATTAGGAAAAAAATTAAAAAAAAAAATCAGTCCGGTCCGAACGGTCCGATCCGATCCTAAAAATCGGGAACCGAGAACCGGACCGTCGAGTCACCAGTCTCAATTTTAGGAACCAGGAACCGGACCGGACCTCTATAGAACCGGGAACCAGACCACCGGTCTCGGTCCGGTCCGAGCGATCCCGATTCGGGTGGTCCAAGTTGCTCACCCCTACCTCGAATTTCACCGATTTGGGTAATTTAAACCCTTGGAGTTTTATGATATGTGTTGGTTGTTCGTAGTTCGTACCACGGAGTTGTACATCGGTTCGGAATTTTTCCGAAACCACTATCTTATGTCGATCTGTCATCTTTCTTTTTCTGTTTTTCGGTAAGCCAATTGAGGCCATGTACTTCCTGCAGATCCGTCACTTGGTAAAATTACTTTCTTTATTCGCTATCAATAAAAAAACAGCCACATGAAACTGGAAGGGACATAACATGATTTTCGTCCATAAACTAGGCAAGTTTGGTCGAACGGTTTGGAGGCAAAGCTGTGCGAGTGGAAATGAAACCTTAGAAGAAAATTCGATGAGCAAGAAAGATGAGTAAAGCTTGAGGGGTAGTGCCATTGAAAATTTGAGTACTAACTATTCGAGTTGAGGGAAGGCGCAAATAATGCTGCCAAAACTGATGAAGCGATGGCGGATGATGCAGAGCGAGCAGAGACAGAAAAAGGGAGGATCGTACTCTTTTGAGAACGAGCCTTCTTGAGCTGGCACCATCAAGATGCTGACTTCCAAAAGCCCCTCTCTGTTTTTCTCCATGAACTTTCATCTGCTCATGGCGACATGACAATGAGCCTCACGCGCATGATCCATCGATTCGCGTTCTTTGCGCAAATTGTTTTCGGCCTCTCGATTGCTCGCCTAAAGTTCTTTCGAGTAAATTCCGATAGGACGGGCGGGAATTAATACAGAGAAGCAGCTTCATTACTTGAGATATGTTCGCGGCTTTTGTTCCATTAAGAACCCCATACGAGTGTTGGAGTAGGGACATCGACGGCGCTACAGATGGGCCATATCCTTCCTACATTAACGCTAATTCCAGGTACTCTCGTTTTGCTGGAGTCTAAGGATGAAAGATCTTGTCTCCACACCTGCATCCCCATGAGAGGAGATAGTAACTATCCCCGTCATCATGCGACGGCGATGTTCTGAACCATTCCGTCCGGAAGTTGTGGCTGTGATCTTCACGGGACGGTGTCCCGAAATGCTTCTTCTGGTGGCCTGCAACAACCAGAGTCGGCTCGCAAGGTGCGCAACGGAAGCACTTGTCCACACAATCCGGAGGCCTCGAGCCCAGAACCATCTCTCGCCGCTTCAGGCTCTCACCTAAGGGAACAAGGGACAAATTGAAAAAAAAAAAAAAAAAGCACCAGTTGGTGAATGCTGAGCATAAAAGACCCTTCAAATGAACTCTCCGATAATATGACCCGACATAAGATGAAAAGAGAAAGAGTGACCCAATTGAGAAAGGAAGGTGACGACCTCCTTTTTACCTGAATTTAATGGCGGAATCGTCAGACTGAAGACGAAGATAAAAGTTGCTGCAACTAACAAGGCATGTGAATGGCCAGTTGAACTATCCATCACAGTTCTCACAACTTCTAACCGTGCTGTATCTGAAAATGGAATATTGCATGTAACACTGGAGACGCAAGGATTTTCAAACACAAACGCGAGAGAGAGAGAGAGAGAGAGAGAGGAGCAGCAACCCAAGACAATGCTTAGTGAAATGAGGCAGGAATTTATGGGAGGGAAAGGAAATATCAGTACAGAGAGAGAGAGAGAGAGAGAGAGAGAGAGAGACCAGGATAAGGGTGTCCCCTGTAGAAGAGACAGAGCTTACATACTTCACCAATGGAGAAGAAATTCAACAAGAAAGAAAAGGAGCACAGGTTGGAAACTGGTGCACTTTGACTTAAGTATTTAATGAAAGCCTTGATTTCTCTCACCTTGATCATCTTGAGACGTCGGCTCCGACCCATGTTAGCGTATCCCAAGTTTTATACTTTTGAGATCCATTTGGATGAGCAGTACCCCTCAGTGTGTACCAAAGTTCCTGTCAGTTCGTCCAGTACGTTACCAGGGAATCGCAGCCGAGCTTGTCTCATTCACTTGTGGTTACCAAGAAATTCTACTAAGGGACAAATAACATGAGGATTCTGTTCTGGTTATTCATGTTACTTGAGAAACCACGAGCAAAATGTACAGATTACAAATAATCAAATGTGGGGCTAGGCATCCTAGGAGGGTATCAGCAATACCATTTCTTTAATCCAAAGAGATTCATCTTGGTACATGAAAACTGTCAATGCCACCTTGACGAACTTTATTAACAAGCCACTCATCAACGAGAGAGGAGAGTCGAAAATACAAGGCCGAAGCCACACCTGAGAGCCATTTCTCAGTCTACCAAACAGACAAGGTCACTACTAGAACCTACTCCACACATTCATAGAATCAGAGCACGCTCAGTGGATTTTCACTTCCTTGACATCCTCCTTAGGCCTCTCGGTCCTGGGAATGATGATGGTGAGCACACCATCCTTCAACTCAGCCTTGACCTCATCCGCTTTAGCATCCTCGGGCAGGGCTAGGCTCGTGTTGTAATACCCATACGTCTGCGCAGACCAGTACTCATCGTCCGACCCTTCCTCTTCCTCTCTCTTGTGCTCGCCCTTGATCGTCAGGATCCCGTCGTGGACGGTGATCTTCACGTCGTTCTTGGTCAGCCCCGGGACCTCGTACCGCAGCTTGTAGTGGTCGTCCTTCTCTTTGACTCGGCCCATGAGCTGCCACGGCGATATGTTCATGTTATCGAACAGCCTGTTTATGTTCTCCGTCGCTTGCATCAGCGCATTGCCCAGCCCTGAAGGAAAGAACTCTAAAAAATGCCAGAAAAATGGTTAAAAACCGAGGTCTTCAAATTAGCATCAGAAGCATTACTAATCTTAACGAGTTTGATTTAAGGAGCTCGATCCTGATTTATCCGTGTAGGCCTCTGCTCTGAGCAGGGGAGTGACACCTTTCCTCTTCTGAAATATCCTACTAATCTTGGACCAATCCGAACATGGATGAACCAAACAAGAATTGGTTGCTCCCATTAACATCTTTCCACATGAAAACAACAGGAGCATCTTCGAAACAATACAGGAAACCAAGAATCTATAAGGGAATAGACATTGTACCAAAAAGAGCAGGGACGCCAGCAATATCATCATCGTTCCTCCTCCAGAGGCTCCTCCTACGATTCCTCCTGGGGAAGAGCCTGAACTTCCTGCCGTCGCGTTTCTCGCTGACTGCGACTTCCTTATCATCGGAAGCCTTGTCGGTCGCTGTTGCCAGGAACCTCTTGCTCATCACCATCGCCTCGTCACTGGTACTCCACCTCCGTCCAACCTGGCTTCCCCTGCATAAAGGAGGAGCAGAGGAAGCCGAACCCAACCTCTGCTGCAAGTTCTTGAGGGCCAAACGAGCCAGCGCCATGGCTTTTGATTGTCGCGGGATTGTTTGTTGCAGGTAAAAGAGTTGAGTTATTCGTGTGTTGATGTGGACAAAAAGAGGGTTCAGAGTTATAGAGAGGAGCTTGAGAGCTTCTGTGTTTCGAGACTGTTGAGGAAGTCTCGATCAGCTTCTCGACGCACCAAGAAAAGGTGGTGCTGCCTGGGGACAGGACAGAGGCTCGGAGAGTGTTCTTGGCCTTTCTCAAACACTCTCCTTTAATCTTTTCGAATTTTTCCATTTTCCAGAGGGAGAGAACAGTGTTCCGTAAGGCGATGCATAGGATGCCACGTCACTTTTTCTCCTCTTCCTTTTTTTTTTTTTTGGGTCTTTGATTGGTGGTTATGATTACTTAAGACAGTCTTGAGTAATTTAAATTTTGTAATAAAAACTTTAAAAGGATTAATTTACAAAAAAAATTAATCTAAACTATCCAAAGGGCACAGTAAGTTGAATTTTTTTAGCTAAAAAAATAAAAAATAATTAAACTATTTTTTCAAATGTTAAATTAAAAAAAAATTAAAACAAGAAGCTGAAGTGCCATTATCTTTTTAATTAAGAATCATCTGTAGATTTTGTTTCAAATAAAGATTTGAAATGCCCTATTGTTTCATAGAAGGGCATGGCCGAAAGCTATTTTCGTCATTTTTTTTTAAATCTTTTTCCTTTTTTTATTCTATGTTCTGATTTCTTTTTTTCTTTTTTCTTTTTCCCTTTCTTCTCTCACTGGGGTCGTGAACGGGAGGCAGCCCATAGAAAAGGTGGAGTTCATGTGACTTATTTATCTGAGTTTCCTGTTTCTGAAAAATCCATCAACTCAGAAGAAGCAATCCGTCGAAGGTTGTAGAGTTTTCATGGGGACGCCCATTAAGAGGCAACGAAACGAAATCCGCGCGATCCATCTTTAAACACTAAACAGAGGCGTACATTTCCTTGCGGTGCCAGCTCAAGTCGGCCGTCCTCGACTGCCATTTCTTCTTGTTTGCCGAAGAAGAGTAAAGGCGTTCGCTTTTGTTTTGCGAGTGCCACACGGTTTCGGGCAGCCCTCACCCTCGCATGGCCTCCCCAACCCAGGCAAGCCCGACGCCGGTGGCCGGACGATGGTCGAGAGAGGAGAGAGATGGAAAAAATGAAAAAAATAAATCAAAAAAATAAATGACGAAAATACCTTTTGTCCAAGTCATTTTTTGAAAGAACGAGGACACTACAGACCTTTGACACTAGGCAGTCGTCAAGCGTCAACCCCCATATATGGTCTTCCGACTTGGTGAAGACCTATGTTTTTAGTTAAAAAAAAGCAATTATGAAAAATTAATTGCACGGCAAAGTCCAGATTAGGTTGTCATGATCGAACGCGATTGTTTTGACATTTACAACTCAATTGAATCCTTTAGGAGAAGAAGATGAGATTAAAAAAAAAAAACAGAGAGATAATCATAGAGTTAGAGCAAGGGTGCTTAGAAGTGATATATGAGTGAAGAAAAGAACAGTGAAAAATGATGTGAAAACGGCCAATGTGTAAAAGACAACGTTATTGGCTCACATACATTTGGGTGGTGCATCGTCTGTATGCATGCGACCACGTTTAGAGGGTCACAAGTAGACCCTGAAGAGGTTCCAATGGAAGCGGAAAATAAAAAAAGGAGCAGCATAGCGAGAAAGGGAGCATTCGGCATAACTTGTCATCGCAAGCAGCACAAGTAGCTAAATCTTTATGGATTGATCTTCGACCCAACATTGAAGGCTCCGTTCACCCGCCATCCTACGTTGTTTTACTTCACAAAAAACAGACGACTTTGCAATGACAAATTCACCTTAAAATTATCCGCCTTTCGATTCATGAGTGATTCAATTCAATTAACTAGAGTTGACTGCTGCAACATACATAGGGAAAGGTTAAAAACAATGCACTCAATGGTACCATCAAAAGGGAGGGCTCCGTCAGTCATACATCCCTTCCTGTTCCCAGATGTCCACTAGAAAATCAACCATTTCCTGGAATAAACGTGTAGATAGAAAGTAAGACAAAAAAAAAAAAAAAGACCTTAAAAGATATAAATCAGAGAGGAACCAGAATACTTCCATGGACAGTGACTTACTGCGAGAGGGACATGTTGACTGAACCGCTTATTGCTTCCGAGTAAACTTTCGTATGTCGCATTCCAACTGCAATGCCAGGAGTAAATCATCATTCATTGACACATTATCATGAAAGAAGCTCAAAGCTGGCCGTGCTAAGGTAAGGCTAGAAAGACAGGCAAAAGCCAAATGATTTGATAGAAGGCCCAAGGGTAAGCACAATATGAGCTGTTCTCATATCAAGCCAAAGACAGGCCTCAGTGCTCTAGCTCTTAGATGAACAGATGCTCCTACATGAATGTGCACTGCTGTCTGATCACTCCATTAAGCCACTAATTCAGCCTTCGTAGAGAAAGGATTTCAGCCAAGTTGTAAACTCGAGGTTTCCACTCTTTTCAGTGATACTCTTTTGAGTTACAACCAATCCTGGAGCACCATGAGTGACAGCATCCTAGTTCTAGCTGGAACAATTTCCTTCCATCATCAACAAGTACAAACTTTGTGCTCTTTATTGTTTCTGTACATACATCACGGCTAGCAAATTACTGAAGGAGCTGTAAGTTACACTTTTCTTGCACTTTTACCATCCAGATCAATTGGGCAATCCTTTTCCAGGCAACAAAACACAGCGAAAGCCGTGAAGAACTAACCTCAGTCTAGGTTCTAGGACCCGTGCTGGTCTGTTCTCATCCTTTTTATTACCTACCCACTGCTGCCGAGTTTGATTCCAGAGAAGAAGACCTAATACACAGTAAACATTTCAAGAGTCAGATGTGATGAATATGATAAGAGATATGGTAGGGCAATTTCTTCCAAAATGGCGGCGAAGGATGCCAACACTCATGCGTAGACACAAGCACTGGTCATTGAGAACTCTCTCCATCAATGTTGCACAATAGTATCTGATATATACAGAAAAGTGCAAACCCAAGCTAGGAAGACAGATTCAAGAAGTCGTCATAAACTTACCATGATTGACAAATTCGGGAGTTCCACCAGAACTGGTACCCCCATGTGCATTAAGGGTCTGTGATGTACTGATTGACGACATGCTTCCTTGCGATTGGACTGTGCTGTGGTCCATATCAACAGTGCTTGAACTCCAAAAATCGTCTGGAATGCTTGGTTTTCCCACCCTTCGAACCCGAGTCTCTATGTTTTCAATTGGAACATCCCTTGACTGAATTACTTTGGGCTTCGAAAAGCATGCGAGCCAACCTCTGCTCTGTTCCAAATGTTATGTCATTCAGTCAAAGAACATATTCGAAAGCACAAAATAACAAAACCACTAAGAAAGACAGTAGATTGAGGTGCTACAGCCCATTGCATATAAGCCTATGAATGCTCCACATTAGATATGCATGCCTGAGACTTCACTAAACCCCACAAAGTTGATACCACTTTTACTAGGCATACCAAAGAAAACATCATTTTCGATTCATTGGGGGAAAGGATTATGCCTACTCCATTACTTTGCCCTAGCACCAGAAGTGAAATACAGCAAAGGGCAGGCCCAGTTTAAACAGCTCTTAGCCAAGCTCTTTGCCTGGGTTTGAGCATTGCATCCCCGCTTACCGATTCCTCTCCTCAGTGCCTAGCCGAAAAACCACTACTTTTTGAAAATTCAATTCAGAACTTCAGCATTGCATTGACGGAGCCCATCTCAGAATTGGCAGACCGAATAGACCTTAACAAGTACACACATCCAATGAGCCTAGTCCTCCACAGGACAAGTCTGTGGAATGTGGAAAAAAGTTGCTATACAAAAAGAAGCTTCACCAATCATGCTTTTTATGCCATATGCAGAAGTGTTCTTAATAGAGACGAGAAGACACGAGAGATGACAAAAGAAAAGGAAAATTAAAGTCACTCGCCCGCCCAGTTGCAGGCCTGCAGCCCAAGGTTTCCACAGAGAGTGTTAATAAAATGTCCATTTAAGGCATCAAACAGAAAACATAGGTTATATTAACACCAAGAGGCTGATATAACATGCATCACCCAATGCATCATCCTTATCTATTGCAATTTCCAAACAAAAATGTAAATTAATTAAATCACATCATGAAAATGAGAATACTTAGATTGGCCCGGCCATTTCATGTCAAGCCGCCACAGTCTGTTGCCCTTTTCATTGAATTAGTCGACCAATAATAGATCTTTGGTTCATGAGAAGATGGGCCACTGTATATTCGATAGCAAATTTCAACCAAAAGCCGGAACTAATAATCACGGCTCTTCATGTAGGTAACAATGATCCTATACTATACAAAATCGGAAAGTTGAGCAATCTGGATTTCTAAAACCAGGAGGCTCAAAATTTAGCATCAAGCAAGCAGGTACTTTATACTTTATAGACAGACTCTATAACCCTTCGTTTTAAACCCAAAAAAGGACAGGTTTGGTTAACTTTGGCCCAATTGAGCAAATGCAATATATCGATAAGCCTCCATTATCCTCAAGCCAAGTGAATAATATCTAGGATCTTTCCCCACAGCTGAATCGTTCCAAGTTTCGTCAAACTTCCGAATTTATTTATAAATACGGACCCCCAATCAACAATTACAGCCCAGCTCCTTAAGAGACCAAAGGTCGTCGTAACAAAACAGAAAATTTAAAAAGATGGAAATCAGACAACTTACCCCATATGCAATCCAATGCGGGAAGAACGCCGACAAGCGACGAACAATCCAACCGGCGAGGGATTCGTCGGAGAAATCAAATCCGAAGAAACCCGACTCGAGGAAAGAGAGATCCAAAATCAAAGGACCCTGAAGAACAAGTTCGCAAATCCGTCGGTCAAAATTACACACACACACACACAAAAAAAAAAAAAAAACGCACAGCTCAGGAATCTTCAACCGGAAAAGAACAAAATTTCTGACCTGCGGAAAAGAATCATGGGCTCAATTATATATCTCTCTCTCGCTCTCTATCTCCGTGAATTTTTCACCACTTAACGCAGCAGCCAGGCTATGGTGGTGGGGGCCTGGCTCAAGCCTCCCGCGCCTCGTCTTCTTCTCCGGTGTTACAATCGAGGGAGACGAGGAGAAAGGAAAGACAAAAAAGGAGCGCTTCGATTGGATTATATGGACCGGAAAAATGAGTCCCGGATTTTACCTTTTATTTTTATTTTTATTTTTTTAATCGTATAAGTCGGAGTTGTGAATAATTATTGGACCTTTCTTTTATTTTATTTTTTTTATTTTTTTTCCCCCCGGGTGACCCACGGGTGATAATTGTGCACATTATTATCCTTTTTTTCCAGATAAATTAATAGAGCCGTCTTTTCAAGAAAATCGAATTTTTAGTCAAAATCGGGCCGAAAAGATCATACCAAGACGGTCCATGATTAGGTCCGAAGTCGGTGAGTTAAAAAACAAAAGCAAAAACAAAAAGACATGTGTTTTCTTAACTTACGGTCCATTAAAAGGGTCAATTCAAGGAAGGCAGCGTTAATAATTAGTTACATATCCCGCGCCATATAATAATTTTCGGATTTGGATTTTTTTTTATAGGTCAATAGTATCATGATGGTAAATTGACGTTTTTATGGTGTTCTTGTTGGTGCTCGAAATATTATCATTTCCTTACATAAAGATTCGAAATAGATCTTATTTCAAATTACAGCCTAAAGTGCTTTTATTATTTCAAAAAAAAAAAGCTTGAGTAATGACATCTTCGTCATTTAATTCTTTCTTTTTTTCTTTTTTTCCTTTTTCATTTTTGCCCTTCCTTTTTGCCAACGAGAGCACCCTTGGCCAAGAAAAAAGGAGAAAGAAGAAAGAAAGAAAAAGGATAAAATTTGAAGAAAATGTCATCGATCAAGCCATTCTTTGAAAATTTGAAGGTAATTTGAGTTCTTATTTAAAATAAGGTCAACTTTAAATCATTATTTAATAAATTGAGAATACTTTTGATCGTTATTTGAAATTTTTCTATTTTCGTCGTATGCCGTGGAGATCTCAAAATTTGCTATCATTCTCTCTGTTTTTTTTTCTAGAACGAAGGGTTAAGGGATGTGATCATGTGAGTAGAGATTAGAAGCTAAGCTAGGCACTTTTAACACCATGAAGAATGTTATGCTGAGAAGAACCCACGTTCGCATACCTCCTCCTAATCACATGATTTTGCTTTTTCTAGGACCAAATTTTGATCGCATGATGGATCAGACAAAATCAGTGGCGCAGACACTTCTTTTGCGTGTGGAATTTTGCTGCTTCTCCTTTGTCGCACCGGGCCCTAACATGGAAATGGGTTGACGAATCTACCGTTCTCTACGGGATTTTCTCTTTCCGTACCGATAGATTTAAGAAAGAATTGATGAGCAGCGAAACATTATTGGTAGATAAAAACTTAACATTTATTAATACTATATCTTTTTTACGGTTTAAAAATGACTCACGCTATTTCCACTCACTAATTAGCTCCGGACACATCTCATTTTATATTAAATTGACTGCATTGTCCCTTGCGGCCCCGCACTCTTGATTTAAAATTGTTTCTTCTTTTTTTTATTTTGTTTCAATTTCACTAGAGATGAAACTGCTCATGTTCCTCTTTGAAAAAATTATATTAAGGTTAAACGCGGCGCGTACTCTTGATTTAAGACTAATGCTTGCCTTCTTCTTCTTTTTTTTCTGTTTTGCCTTTTTGACTTTTCTTTCTCGTTTGGAACAGAAAGTGGTGCACCTCCTTTCAAAAAAATAGTTTATTTGGTAGATAGCTAACTAATTATTGTATTTTTTACACACAAAAAAAAGATAATTATTCTATTAATGAGTTGTATATTTCTTTGTTTATTTTTACTAGAAAAGCATTATTGAAAAGATAACTTAAGCGCAAGTAAGACGATAATCGGTGAGAATATTGTGTATAATGCATACATCAACTATAATTTGATCCAAAAATCAAAGTCGAAAAATTCAAGATCGATAATCTAAGAAAATCAAGTAAACAATTTTCAAATAAAACTAACATTTCTTTACTCTAGTATATGATTAGTGCTTGCTTGGATTATAATAATGGAGAATAAGTTTAGATGAAGACAAACATGGAAGGAATGTTAAAATTAAATGTGCATGGAAGAAGCGGCTTAGGTCAAAAAAGCAGTTGTTGGAAGGAACATGGGTAAGTTTTTCTTTTAGTGAAATTGAAAAATAAAGAAGAAAAAAATATAAGAAATTATCTTATATAAACAATGGGACCCACAAAGGGTGCAGTCAATCTATTGTGATCGAGGATGTCAAGAGCTAAGAAAGTGAAAATAGTGCGAACCTTTAAAAATTGCTAAACTTTTTTTGTATTTTATTCATTTTTCTTATTACCTTTATGAATTAATTGACTTCCGTAAGAATTTTTTAATTTCTATTTTAGTGACTCACCAACTTTACAATCAAATTATCAATTCTTATTTAAGGTATTGGTCCGTATTTATTTGAATTAATTGACTCCCGTAAGAATTTTTCAATTTCCATTGTAGTAACTTATCGACTTTACAATCAGATTATCCACTCGTATTTAAATTACTTATCAATATTTTTTTATTATATTTTTTTATTAGTTACTGTTATAATTACTAACTTCAATTCATCTCTCGTGCAAATGTCTTCGGTTATCAACTTTTGTATAATTTTACTGACCTTTACTTGTGTGACCTACCGATTTTTTTCTCGCATTGTAGAAGCTTATCAACGCTTATTTATTTTGTTATATTTATAATTTATTATTGAGTTACCAACTTTTATTGTGTCGCTTGCCGACCATTATGTTCAATTTACTAATTTTTCTTTTAGTAATTTGTCATCACTAACTTTTATCTATGTAAGTTATCAGCAAAATTTACCTTCTCTTTTTGGATGATTCACCAACATTTCTATGATTAAGTTATTGAATATTTGGTTACTAACTCTCATTCGAATAATTTCCTAATACTTATTTGAGTTTTACAGCTTACTATCTTTTTATTGGATTATCTTAACATTTTTAATTGTCCTAATTATCAACATTTTTTACAATTAAATTACCATTTTTGTGTTTAGAAACTCTCATTTGAATTGTTTATTAGAAGTTTTTAAAATTTTCTAAATTAATAACTTCTCCATTGTAATTGATAAAACACAAAATCTTCTCTTCTTGTTTACCGATTTTTATATAACTTTCTTATACGCATCTTAGATGTACCCTTATTTTGTAAATTACCACTATATTTTGGTGACTTGCCAAACTTATCCACTGTGAAAGTTAGCGAACTTAAAAAAGTTAAATAAAAGCTGGTAGCTAACTCAAATGATAATTTGCAACTTAAGACTACTACCAGAGAAAGGTTGATTAAAAACCATTAAATAGATATATGGCCTAATTAAGAAAGATTAATAAAAGTTGGCTAAAGAAAAAGCTGGTAGTCAAAAGAAAAATAATCATTGTAAGTAGTTCAAATGAAAAATTGTAACATAACACTAATTGGTGATTTATTCACGGAAAAGTTAGTGTGAAAAAAATTCAATATTTGGCCAAAAAAGGCTTTGGAAAATAATTTTGGGGTAACTAATGTTTGGCAAAAAGTTTTCAAAGTGCCTTTGTGTACAATGTTTATCTTTTAAATTTAAAAAAAAAAAATCAATAGCCTGAGGAGATTTGGGAAAATGAAAATAGCATTTCGTTAAAAAATGTTTTGGAAAAAAAAATTTGGATTAACTAATGTGTGGCAAAAAAATTTTGCAAAGCAACTTTGTGTACAATATTTATTTTTTAAATAAAAAAATAAAACCCTAAGCTAAGGTTTTTGGCGAGCTAGATCTAGGTCAAGCAGCTGTCGATTGAGGAGCCCCAGCAGCTGAGGAGCCCCAGCTATCGCTCACTTGGGTTCACATTCACACGACCCTAGTGAAGGATGCTTGGGTTGTGTGACTCAATTGGCAGTCGCTTCTGTTGTATGACCCCAGGTAGCCGTAGTCCTAGGGTTTCATTTTCCCTTTTTTTTTACTTCAATAAAAAAACAAGAAAGAAGGTGAGGGGCAAAATCGAAATTTGAAAGAATTTGTGAGGGTATTTTTGAACAAAAAAAAAACTTAGATTGGAATTTGGCCAAATGTTGAAAAGCTTAATGTTGATAAGCGTCAACATTAGGCTTTCAGGCTTCCCAAAACTAACATTTGATTAAATGCTCTTTGAAAAAAGTTGCCAAACACTTCAATATTTCCCCAAAGCCTCTTTAAAAAGCGAAATCAAATGCACCTTAGCGGGAGAGAAGGTGACTAGCTGCGAAAATTTAGGTTGGTATATTCTCAAGAGAGTTAGTAAATGTTGGGGTTGCTAAACAAGTCAGTGTTCTAATAGAAAAGTGGAAAAATCAAAAATTTAAACATGACATTTTATTATTTATTAATATTTTCTAATCCTCACGCGCGCCTATTGAAATTTACGATTAAAAAAAAAACCGCACTCTGTGAACTGATCTGCAGAATTTCTCAAACTCTGTGAAAGATTTTGATGTTCCCACAAGCAGGAAAGGTTTCTTATTCTTTCTTATGTACATAAAATTCACGAGTGATGATGGATCAACGCGAGCACTCAATCCTAGAAGCGACGCCATTACTCTGAATCCCGATCATCCCTTGCTCTTCAATTTTGCAGCTCCTCTGTGCTCGATCTTTACGGAGCAATCTTCCTTCACATCATCTGCAAATTTCACCACCTTCTTCTTTCTCTCCCCTTTCCTCCCGTCTGCACACAAACTGACCTGTGTTAAGATACGAAACTGTGATCCGCTTTCGGTTCTCTCCAACAAAAACTCTTCAGAGTCATGCAGTCTTTGATATCGTAGAAAGAGTCTACACAAAATAATTCCTTTTTTCCCGAAAGAGAGAATAGGATCGAGAACAAGAACCTGAAGGTAGCACGCAAGAGCGAGGCGCTTTCACTTGATGGTGCTGCGAAATGTCGTGCGCAGGAGGAGGACGCACTCGCTTTCTAGACACAGAGAGGAGAAGGACAATGCTCGAAATCACCACGGCAGCGCCTAAAACCAGATTACCCGAATAATTCATGGCAAGAGGTCTGTGATGGATTGGGACTGAGGATGTCTTTTGTACTTGGAAGTCGGTGTGTGTTTGGTGCTCAGGAACTCAGAAGGGCATGCAGAAGATGAGTCAAGAGACGGGCAGCTCATAAGCTACTGCTAATTCTGCTGTCGCTGGATTTAAAAGGGCACTGGCCGAAATCCAAATACTTTTGACGAGGATGGGCGGGTGAAGAATTTGGATGGAGTGTCCGAGGGGATGCAAGAAGGGAGCGTTGCCGGAGTCTGGAATTTTCCATTCTGGGTATTCCCATCTCGGCTTTGGCTTTGTCGGGTTCTGAGGAAGACTTTGAAGGGAGCAGAGCAGTCTCACGTTCGGTCTCTGTTCTCTTGCGGAGAAGTTCAAAGACGTCGAAGCAGTTCCCTTTGGCGGGTCGTTTGTTTTGTTCCTTGGGTTGGCGTGTGGCTTGGGTCTCTGGTAGACCGGAGTGGGGGTGCGCGGCACGTCGCATCGGCAATGAAGCCCTGGGGTCAACGGTGGAGACCTGCTGGGCTTTTTGGTGGGCAGAGAGCGTTGGGTCCAATTGGAGATTTGATCACATGTGTTGTATTACGTGGAGTCTTGCTGTCCCCTCGATTTTGCCCTGAGTTCTGAAGGGATATGCTTTCGGTGACGAAACAAGGATCGGGCAAGCAATCCCGCTTAAGAATTGCTTGATCTTGCCTACGTTTATTTGGTCCAATGTGTCGACGTAAATAACATTAAAGAAGGACGGCCAAAATGAACAAAAGCAGCATTAGCGACATTTTTGTTGCTTACCAGAGGAGATATTAACACGTGCACAAGTTTTTTCCAACTTGATCAAAATCAAAAGGCATGTGTGCAATGAAAATCCTTAAAACTTACCACAAAAGTGCGATTGAATAATAAGATTTGTAAAAAATGCAATTGATTTTTTTAAAATTTATCAAATTGATGGAATCGAATCCTTCCATTAATTTTGTCCAATTTGGCTAACGAAAAATACCAATGTAGACTTTTCTAGAAAAAAATTCCTCTCTTGTACGTGGCAATGACATGGCTAAATCACGAGATTTAAGCCTAAAACTTTTAAGCCAAGTTGGACGAAATTAGCAAAAGTATTCAATTGCACAAATTTAACAAGTTTTAAGGTTTGTTTGCATTTTGATAGTAAGTTTTAGGGTTTCCAAGCGAATATATCACAATCCAAAAATAAGAGGCGGTCTTCCACGCTTCGACAATAGATCACATTCAAAATTCCACTAATTTTGCAGGAAATGACTTCGATCTCGCGCTAATTTTATTTGTAATTTAAGATTGTTCTTACTCTCTGATCCCTATATCCCACTAGCCTTTAAAATGATGTCAGCCATCCCCCACGCGAGAGAGGTATAAAGCGCTCCGTCGCCTTAACAAGGAACTTCGATGAACCCTAGGCACATGCTCCCCTTCACATCAACCTCTAATCGCTTTTAAGATACTTCATCAGCTGCTCTCCCCCAAAACGCTGCATGCAGGAATGGACGCACACCCGGCAATGACAATTAAGTAGAGTTCGGAAGAACAACAAAACAAACCAACCAATGAAGCGGACAAAACAGAAGCGCGGAATCGGACCAGTCCAGCAGAATTACAAAGTTGCTCCAGAGTCACCTTGAGGTCGGGCAAACCTTATGTTAGCATAAATCTTTTAGTCCATCAATCTGATCACAAGCAATTCTTTGCATTTCACTGGGTTCACGAAAAACCTAGAAATTAAACTAATGTATAAATGTGAAGAATATCAATGGCAGTAGGAAAGATTCCATGTATTACAAAAGGGAAACCACAACCAGTTAATATCCTATTGCCATAAAAACTCTGCAAATCTCGATATGAATAAGCTGATCACAAAAAGAAATATCATCTTCACACAAAAGGACGGGGAAAACGTTTTATTATACTGCTACAACAACCCACGACACCAAAGAGGACAGGCAGGCGAACTACTGTCGGTATCGCACAGCCAACTGGATCGCCAAAGTTTTAGGGAAAGGAGGAAGACGTTAGAACTAAGTAGTGAGGATGGGAGGCATGTAGTCAGATTTGGTACCAAGAACCCGAGCTTTCGTGTCTGGGAAGTGCTCGAATCCTGGCAGTTCAGTGATGGTTCCGTCACTGGTAACCGCAATAGGATAGCGAAGCAGATGACCAGGCAAGTCGCGCTCAAGTGCCTCGCTCGAGTAAAGATCCCAGTACTTCTCAGCAATCTGATTCACCTTCTTGATAGATTCCTCACCTTCAGGCTGGAGGAACGAGTCATCAAGCATTCCCAGGTGCTCATACCACAAAGCCATACGGAAGCCATGGATCTGTCCACGTGCTGGCTCTCTTGTGGCCAGATGATGGGGCTGGTAAGCTCCCATTGCAATCTCTGAGTCTCTGGCACCATCCATCGATCTCTGGTTGATGTTGGCAGATCCAATTATTATGTACTCATCATCAACTGCATGAGAAAAACGTCGATACAATCACTTCACAAATGAGAACTTGATCGAAAAAAGGGGGTAAGACATCAACCAAAGTAGAATAAATACTCCATGCATACATAGGCAAGTATATTAGATGGGAAGACAATCTTGTACATTTTAATATTTAAGCAGGATCTCAACTGTATGACCACACCCCATATTGCTTCTACTCTGATGGTCTCTTTTAATGCCGGAGATACTTGAAAATGAAAACCAAAAAAGGAGAGAAATTAAATAAGAAACAAATAGACGAGTAAGACACTCACCGATCATCATCTTCGCATGAACATAAATCATAAATCGCCGAGCTTCCTGGGCTCTCATATAATCTGAATCAGGTTCAGGCTTCTCCGAAGGCTCATATTCTCCACTCCTCTTGACCTCTCGATTTCCCAGACAGAAAAATGTCAAATAATTTCGAGGGTCCTCTTCAATACCCTTCGCTCTCAGAGCTTGGACAATATCCCTGTACATCATCTCCAATGTCCTCGTCTGCCAATCTAATATTGCCTGCACCGATCCACTCTCTGGATAGCCCTCAGGCCACATTGGAACTACAACATAGACACTGAACCTCTCCCCAGCCTCAATCTTACTAACAATTTTAAGTGAAAGCTCCTTGGGGATAAGATGCAAGGCATTAATATCCTCAGGCTTTACACCTTCAGCAGTCCAAGCAAAAGAGCTTCCAAGAAAATACTGATTCTCGATATAAATGAAATTTTTGGCACGTCGGATTGCGTTTATATAAGCATCCTGAATGCTTCGGTCGATGATATTATCCTTTCCACTGATAAGCCCAGCTCTAGCAGCATCTTCAGGAGTTGTGGGGAAGCCAAAAGCAGCTCCACCATCTATCGATCTGAATAATTGCACATGCCATCTTTCAGGGTCATCGGGGAACATAACAGGAGAAGGGGGGATAATAACATCATCAAGCTCCCTTAGCTGAACAAGCAGATCCTTACCGCCCTGCTTTCTCCATCGCTGCTCAAAGTTATACAAAACATCCCAAGCAATTGGCCCTTCAAGCCGTGAGTGAATATCATGCCAAGGTTCCCGAGGACCACCCTTGGTAATTGAAGCACCCGCAAAGTTTGGTTGGTGGAAATCATCATGATGAGCTGTGTCCAACGTCCTGAAAAGAGAATGGAATTGAGTGTCATATCTCCCATCACACAGATCAATACCACCAACAAAGCTCACAATCCTCCTCCTTTGTGATCCTCCACTAGGCATCTCACTGTCCACCACAACAATCTTCTGGTGATGAGTGAACATGGTGGAAATTTGTAGATCTTGAACAATGCTTCCACCATCATCAGGATTACGAGGGCACAAGACACAGTGCACGTCAGAGTTCTGGAAGTATTGTTCAGTTTCTTCATCATGAGTGCACATCAGTCCATCCTTTTTCAACAAGCCTACAGATGTCCTATCATCCCAGACAAGCATCAGCACCCTAACCCCTTCACTTGCCTTCTTTTTTAGTAGCGCCCCTATAGTGATTTCTCCCCCGGGCCTTGTCCTCCTTCCATCCCTGACAAGAGAGATCTCAGTATACACTGACCAACCAGTAATGTAGATCAAGTGCTTTGCATTGCTGATTGCGTCAAAGATATCTTCCCAACATCTCTGAGGCTCATAATACTTGCCTCCAGCGAGGGGGATTTTTGGAACGAAATTGTCTGGGACATGAGCATCCTGGTAAAGAGATACTTTACATCCTTGTCTCTGAGAGAAGAACGTATAAGGAACTCCAGGAAATTTTGCACTTCTAATACCCCTACCATAGGTACGGTCTTTGCTGACATCAAAGTACTGCAGCTTCACATGGATCTTCGAACCTATAGAATTTCTGTCATCATCCACGATATCAACCATTCTATCCAGCTCTTCCCCGCCCAACAGCTCATCAACAGGTACATATGCTCTTCCAATCAATGTTGCACCGATAGGGTTGTCATCCTTGATGGTAAATATAACATCTGAGGCCATGTGGGCACAATAGATGTGGAAGGACTCATACCAGCGTGGGTTAGAAGGTTCCTTTTCGATTATTCTTGTCCTTCCAACTCTAGCCTTTCCTAAATC
Organism: Psidium guajava; assembly: GCA_016432845.1. NCBI lineage: Eukaryota > Viridiplantae > Streptophyta > Magnoliopsida > Myrtales > Myrtaceae > Psidium > Psidium guajava. Next base: position 16,002,468 of record CM028226.1, on the reverse strand, counting down.
AATTGTGGCATACAGCTTAGACACTCCCTTACCTATACCAACAGTCTCTTCAATATTTGCCATAATCTGCAACGAAAACAAACTTTAGGAAACTTTGATGATGGAAGAACATAATTTCAGCTAGAACAAAGATCCCATCGGTAGCAATGCGTGAGGAAGATGCACATGCATAAGCTTAAATCGTAGCAACTGTGCAGCAAATAATAGTCAATTATATTCCTTTTCATTTAAGATGTTCTCTCATCTGGTCTACCAATTAGGTCGATTGACCTGATATATATTATATCAACCTCTGTGAAGAACTTAATATGATTACAGGATTTACAGCCTCCAGTCCAAAAGTCACTCCCAATCATCGATCATAATCACACGTCTGTAAAAATCAGTGCATGAGACTATGCACGTCGACAACATCCACTAATCCCCGGGACCAATCCTCGAGTCCCTTGAACTGTTTATCTTTATCTTCATTCAAAAGAAGCTATTCACGTCATTGAAATAACACGGGTTAAGCCTAGTCAGGGCACAAGATCACCCTTCATTCAAAAGAAGCTATTCACGTCATTGAAATAACACGGGTTAAGCCTAGTCAGGGGACAAGATCACCGAAGTCAAGGGCCCAAAAGACACCATGATCCAAAAGAAGATCCATAAAAGGATAAGAGACGCCATAATTAACACAGAAGAGATCGTCATATGTAGCGGTCTACACGCGAAGAAAACAGTCCAATAGAGATCATAAGTGATATCACCAATGTGAGCCTATCTCCATACTATCATCATGAAACCGCTCTCTTTCTTCGACACTGTGATTATGAAAAATGGAAAACGAAAAACAGTTTTCTCGGTTATCACAACAGCCGTAGCAATATCTTATAACAAAAAAAAAAAACGTTACTGCAGTTCTCACTATCAGCTAAAGCATCTCCGATCGTGCTCGAAACACATGGAAAGGCCACTCTCGGCCTGGCGATTAACAGAAATCGAAACGATCAGCTACGATCCATGGAGATCGAGTAGACGCACCCTGCGGAACAACTTGGGAGTGCCACCGTGGTGAAGCTTATCCACTTCATAGATCGTGGCGTGGAGAGTCCCGTGCAGCAGTATCTGCGCCATTTCTCACCTGCACACGGAGCAAAACCGAATCACACAAACGGGATGGCGAAGCCAGAAGCTCCCAGCAGTCCCTTCAGATCCTTAATCCAACTCCAAACTCTGCGCAATCAGGGACGCAGCAGAGATCTGGAGATCGACAGCGACAGAAGAAGATTAGAGGGAGAGGAAGAGAGCTTTGAGAGGGAGACTCACGAGAGATCTGAGGACGGGAGGGGAGTGTCGAGAGCGTGAAGAGGGGAGACGAAGCAGGGGGGGATCAAAAGGGAATGTCAAGATCTGATCCGATATTTGCTATATCGATGCGAGCGCCGAGTTCAGATCCATTCACACGCTCGCACGATCCAAATTCACGAACGTCGATGACTTACTTGTGTGAATTTGCAGTGGTCCAACGCACAAAAAGCACACTGAGAAGTGAGAATGCGAAGAGAGAGAGAGAGAGAGAGATGGCGCGAGCGGAGGGGAAGGCAATCCACGGATTCGGCACCGTTGTCACTGAAAAAGCGCGTCCGTTTGACCTTTTGCGGAAATTAGAGCTGAAGGCCTCGTAGTTTCGCTAATTCCTTTTTTTTTTTTTGGTAAAACTCTTGATTTTGCAATTTTTTTTTACCATCTGTCTTTTTTTTCTTCTTCTATTTTTCTGTAAAGGGATATCCGTGCCAAATGATAGTTGACTCGACCCTCGTCGATTGCGGTAGGTAGCCCCGCCTTCAAGGGATTGAAAAAGTATCTCGTGTGACAATTACACGACTGACGTTTTGTGATCGACCAATCACGTTGTGTCGCATGATATGCATGTCGTTTCACGCGGCTCTTTAGATATTAATAATACCCACTTCATAAAGTATGGCCATCGCATGAAATACCTTATTCTTCTCGAGACCTGGTAATTTCAAAGTCGTGTTGATTTGTGACTTTCAAGAGTGTGGTAAATGGACGATAATGGAAATTGATATTGGAACTTTGCATTTTCCAGAAAAAAAAAATGGTCGAATCATCTAATCACTGCACCATCCTAAAATGAGATTGTTTATATCCATAAAGTCATTAAGATGTGAAAAGGGACGGCAAATGGATCACCTCAAATAAGTTCTTGTTACGGTTGATTTGTGGATGTGGGTTGATTAAAGAACAATTCGTCGAAAATTACGCTGCCAATACTTAGGGCGTGTATGATAACGTTTCTATTTCTTTATTTCTATTCCAAATCTATTCCAGAAATAGGTTTGCAACAGAAACTAGTTTGGCAACGCAAATCTATTTTTCTATTTCTGGAACAAAAATCTATTCCGAAAATAGATTTTGACCCGAAATCAGAAACAAAATTTTTTTTTTATTCTGATAGAAATAGAAAAATATATTTCTGTTTCAGAAATTATTTCTGAAACAGAATGGTTGTGATGCGCGCTATTTAAAGGTCCAAGAACTATTCTTGGTTCCACTCGCTAAAGATTCTAGATGCACAACTAAATTAGGAGATTATGCTTCTGATTAGAAGGAGTGAATTCAACGATACAAAAAAAAAAAAATCGGCATATGCATTGCTATCATGCTACGTGTGTAGCTTTTCTAGGATGAACTCGACACCTTGCCACTCTCATCAATGTATCCATGGTTAGGTCATTTTCAATTGTAGGAGGGTTTGGCGGCTCCCTAAGTACACAGCCACTTGTCAAAATGAAAAGGACTCGCCTTAACTCGAGCCCGCCCACATAAATGAAGACGCTCTCGTCGCTTTATTTTTTGTGCAAAAAGGAGCTCATTTTTAATTGTCGCAAATTAGAGCAATTAAAATTTTTCGTGACATTTATCGTAATATTTCAATTTTAAAACAATTCGTGTCTGGTGACGAAAGCCTTCATGAGTCGAGCGAAAATCCATAAAGTTGGAGCCAATTTACGCGTTGAAAATCACTCCCCCGCCCGAGAAGGACACAACGTAAATCAATTCGTAAACTAATTATTACCAATTCAAGAAATTAGAGGGGTGCAAAAAGAAAGAAAGGTGAACTTACGGGGGCACAATTGCAAAAAGGACACGCACCGAGGAAGGAAAATCTGCGCACCTCCAACGGAGGTTCTCGCTACTAATCACTGCACTTTCGATCTAATCAATCAAATCACCAAAAATTCCCATTTTAATCACTCAAAGCATGAATTTTCAATTCTTTTCAACCCTAGTCACTTGGGTGAAAATCCAGTTTAGCTCTGTAGTGAGATTCCGACGTGGCGCTCTCATGACATCGTTGAACACATGAAGAAGTCAACCGATTTGTTAATGGATTATTGGATATCCGTGTAAAATGGATATCTCCAATTTAAGGCGCCCAACATGGAAAATCATCGGTATAAATTGATCGAGTGGCTAGATTGCGGACTAGTTCCACGGGATGCCTCGATACAATTTCGAGTGCCGTTCATGCCGGGGCTTTTTTTTTTCTTTTTTTTTAATCGAAAGAAAGATCCTATTCATATATGAGAATGATCAAGAGGTACACATAAGGCTTTCCACTCTAACAAGTTCTAAAAAACTACAAAAAAAAAAACATTCCGTAACTGAAAACATACTCTCATCCCTCGGAACAGATCCATAACTTTAAACGCTCGCCGGCTAATTATCAAATTTAGTGTTGAGTAATGCCGAGCTCGCTCACTCCATTCCCCCATCACCATCACCATCACCTTCGCCTTGTATTGTAGGAATACCAACGTCGACAAAGGCTTGTAAATTAAATATTTATAAAGAACTTTTAAATTTATATTTAAATATAGCTCGAAAGACTAAATCTGGACACGAAATCTAAATCGAGACGACGAGCACATCCCGCGAAGGGAGCAAATACATGTCTACGTCCAAAATTTACAGGCTCGGAACCAGTCGCAATCGTTGATCATGCAGAGGGTGGATCTGGAAGAACCGAATTGGAGCGGGAGTGGATAAAGGGCAAAGATTGGTGGGGCCCAGAAACGAGGGGAAAGCTTTAAAACAAATGCGAAAGGATAAGATGTTTCGTTCGGCCACGGTGATGGGTACGTTGTCGGCAACATTAGGATCGCGCCACGTAAGCTCGAAAGGGGGATGTAGCTGGACGTGAACTTAGGAAAGCGTCGACACGTGGGACCCAGGAGACGCGCAGTGCACGCTGCACGGCCACGCAAACCCAAAACCAGAAGTAACGTGCGTCCTCGGGCGACGTATCATCGCGTGAACGCGGGGTGATCCTGGCGACCCGACCGTTGATCCGATTACAAGGCACCAAATTCTGCAAATTCTCTGTTTTTTTTTAATGATAATAACTTTTTTTGTGTCAGAAAATGATAATAATTAAATCTGGCCTTCGTGGATTCGGGTGGATTTTCTTCGTGGCGCCTGGAACCGCATTCTGAGATAAACAAAATCTTTGAAAAAAAAAAAAAAGGGTCCTAAGATAATCTCCATTAGAATTCGAACGCTAAAAAAAGAAAAAAAGAAAATCCACTAGATATCCGCATTGGGGTGCCGACCCTGCGGAACGGGCCCACGACATCTCTTTCCAACGGGCCGAATGTGTCGTTAAATCTCGACCACGTCATATCAAGGAAAAATTGACGCAAATAATCTGTAGATTTTGACTAAATATGCAATATTATCATAAAAAGTTTAATTTATTCATTTTAGTGTATGTACTTTTAGTACATGCTTGATTCAATTCCCGAACAATATGAACATTTTCATTGCTCTCTTTTTGTTGAATCGAGTTTATGGACAACATCGAATATTTTTATATCATCTAATTATTAAATCAAACACGTACCGCAATTTCATGGACCAAATTGAATAAATTAAAAATTCAAATATCACGTCGTGCATCGAATTGAAGTTCATGGACCACATTAAATAAATTAAAAATTTAAGGATGACACTGCACATTCGGCTAAAGTTCAACAATCCATTTTTGTATAATTTTTCCTTATTTAATAAAGGGTAACACTTTTTCCACCTGAAATATGGCCGTGAATACCCCTTGCCCCCTCGAATTTACGACATTGTAACTTACTAGTACCAAGTTAAGGCACACATAGTAAAATTTATGAAACGGAATTTCTGTTTCATAAATATTTACGGAGTATAAATCAATTTGGTAACATAATTTATGAGATATAAATCAATTTGGTTTGCGGTTGTATATTTTTACTTGCGAAATAAATTTTTACTTGAGAAACTATATTTTAGGAATTTTTGAGAAGTTAAAAAAGTTACTTCTCATTGTCAGAAGTCATTTTTTTAGCCCTCCCTTTTCATATTTTGTTTCTTTATTCATTTGTGCGTCACAATTCAACATATTTCAGATAATTATTTTAATAAAAAAATAAAAAATGATTTAAAAATAAAAATGGAAAAAAAATTCTTAAAAATTGGAAAAAAAATCCTAAAAAATATATAAAAAATCTCAAAAATTATGAAATAGGTCCATTTAACTGATCAATCATATTTTTGATGATTTTACCCTCTCTTATTAAAATGATGATTTTGCCTCTTATAGAAAAATCATCTAGAAAATTTTTGAAAAATCACATAAAAATGAAAAATAGTCAAATTTAACTAGCCAAATCTATCTTTTTGTGATTTTTACTTTTGATCTTTCTCAAAACAATGATTTTGCCCTATTGACACGTTTAACTGGCTAACCCCATTTTCTAATGATTTTGATTCTAAACCTTTTCAAAATGACAATTTTACCCATTTGAAAAAATTGTCTCCAAATTTCCACAACAGTTAGTAAACGAATTATCCATGCTTTTTAGAGTTGATATATGAGCTCGGTTATTGTATTTATTAATACAATTTCTCCATAATTTGGTCCGCATTTACATAAATGCAATACTAACGAATTATATGTAAATTCATCAGTATTTACATTTAATTTTTCTCGAATAACATGTATTTTAGGTTATGATCAATAATGTTTCACATAATATTATGTTAATAATGTTATAGAAGTGGAAATTTTCAACCATTACCAAACAAATTTTTGTCAGAGAAGCAGAATTTTTGCCTTGTTATCAAATGCTCTTCTCTGATTAGAAATCAACTTTTGAAGCAGAAGTATAAAAATTAACTTTTGCTTCTAACGCAGAGCTAGGAAAATCAACTTATAACTAGAAATTGATTTTCTGAAGCAAGAGTGTTACCATGCACGCTGCACGCCCTTAGCGTGCTATTGGAAGTTAGCTTCTTTTCTTTTTTTATTATTATTCATTTGGGATGAAACTGGTTTAGGGTCACTAGTTTCCTCCTTTGTATGTTGGATGCTTGATCAGTGGCTAAATTCTTGGGCAACATAACTTCAATTTTATTTTTATTGTTTTCTAAACTTATTCTGTATTGTCCAAGAGTCTGTGGAAGGAGGGGCGCTTGGGTCAAAAAAGGCCTTTTGAGAGGGGCAAGTCTGGAGTCTTGACTCACTTCAGTTCAGTTACTTTTGGGAACAGGTCACGAATCGTGGGAAGTTACTGTGCTTATCAGCAAAGGCCGGGCCGCACTTGCTTCTTTGCCTCAAATTTGCTTGGCCCATGGGCCAAAATAAAGCTCAGCTTCGTCAGTCTCTTCCTCGCAATTGGGTTTCAAGTGCCCATCAATCTCTTTTGGATATTCTTTGTTCTGAAGCCCATTCGGGTTGTCCTTCCCCATTATCTACTTGAAATGAAACGAGGTTGTCCCCGACCAAAAAAGGAGAGAAAAACAAAGAGGGGGGGGGGAGTTTTTTCGACGAGAGAGAGAGAGAGAGAGATAAGGGGGGGCGGGGGGATTTATTTTTTCAATAAAAAGAGTTTCCTTGTTTATCTCAATGCATTTTTTTTTCGTAAAATGATCCGTTTAAAGGAGTAAGAGTGTTTTCAATAATATCTAGAGTGAAAAAAATGTGAACCTATTAAAAATCATTATTCCAATTATAGAATCCAATTTTGACAAAAAAAAAATATAGAATCCAATGGAAAAGGAACTTCCGACATCGAAATAGCATAATGATGTAATAATCTCACTTTTTTCTAATGTTTTGGAGGGATTTCTTCATTTTTTTTGATGGGGGTAAAGAATTCCAACCAAGCTCTTTGAACCCGCATGGCCTCCCAAATATATGGGCCGTCTCCCCAACGAGGCCCATATTCACACCCAAAAGAAGGCCCACAATAGAATTCTTCATCTCTTCTTCAACCATGGTCTATGTTGGCGTTACGGCTGAAACTTCGATCGACTCTCTTTCACCGGACGCGGCAAAAGTTCAGGGAAGAACGAGAAGAGGAACAACGTCGGGGGAAGCCATGATTCTCGCAGTTCTCTTCGCTAACTCGGAAGGAAACATTCTCGTCGAAAGGTCTGAGCTCGTTCGGAACCATTTCTGTCCTTCTTGCTTTGTCGTTTGATTTTTCCAGCAGCAAGATTTAGCTTATTGTTTCTTAATCGAAGCTGTTGATGTATTTCTTTCCGCTGAATTTGATTTATCTAGTGCCCTTCTTTTGATCGGGCGTGTGGCGTTTGCTGGGCTCCATCAGTGTGGTCATGCGGATCGGGTTGATTCCCCTTCGATCTGCGGGGGAGCAATTCGCACGCGTTTGCGCTTAGACTCGATTAGGTTTACTCAAGTTTCAATTTCGCGTTCTTTTGGAGGTTTCGATCACTAGTTATCTCTGTGGAGGAAGAAAATATGGAACCAACTGATATGTGCGAGTAATTCGTAATGATCGCCTCATAAATTTCGAGTTCTTTTTGAGGGTTCATTCAAGTGGCTAGACTCCGTAAGCATTTACTAAATGGCTTTTTAATCAGGCATGGTAGTAGCTATCAAATCCAGTTAGTGATTATTAATGGCAATGCTGAATTCCCTCCAATTTTTTTCTTATTTTGCTTGATGATTTCGGTTCTTGAGCACTTCCTTGTTACGCGGGAGCTAGGGTATTTCCTAATTTGTAGCCGTGACATTGTGTGGGCTGTAATTGATATTGTCATCTTGGCTAGGTTCAATGGAGTTCCCGCTGAAGAACGGCTCCACTGGCGATCGTTCTTGGTTAAGCTGGGAGCCGAAAACCTTAAAGGTGCAAAAAATGAAGAGCTCCTTGTTGCTTGCCACAAGTATGTGTTGCTCTTTCCCAATTTATTCTCCACATCTGCAAGTGCTGTTGAAGGCAGTAAAGGCAGAAAAATTTGGAGCCTCCTTGTTGGAGGGTTTAATAATCAAGTTAAAAACTTGGAAACTGAATGCATCAATGGCCAGAACTTTTATTTTTTTATTTTTTTATTTTGACTAACCTTAGTTCAAGTTATGTTAAAACCAGCTCTAGCCATTGATGCTATGATTGGTCATGCTTTGCTGCTCACTCAATCTGGGGTTATTCCGTGGTTTTGTATCAGCTCACAATGTCTACCATTTACACTCCAAAGTTGTGATCATTCAATCTGCTGTATTTCCCTCTTAATTTATTTCTTAAAAGACTTTCTTATGTTTCACCATCTCTTGTCCATGGGTCTTGGGATCTCTTTAGCCACATCAAAATCAAACATAATCTGATGTCTCAACATAACATGTTATATTAATAAAAAGGTCAAATAAACAGAGCTTCCCTGATCATTTACTTAATGGAAATAAGAATATCGTTTGGCCTTTTGAGGCAAAAATTGTTAGAAAGACTTCGAGGCTACTGTTGGGTGCATGATCCAATATCTGACTTCTCTATTTTGATTGATTTGTTCACTCTTGAATAGGTCTGTCTATATTGTATATACAGTGCTCGGTGATGTCAGCATCTATGTTGTGGGCAAGGATGAATATGATGAACTAGCCTGTGAGTATCATTTTTTTTTTTAATTTCCACTTAACTGCGGAAACTTTGTGGGAAAAAAAGAAGGTTCTCACGAATCAAGACATTGGGGACCTGGATTTGCATTTACATGTTTCTTCAATAGATGTAGTTTTCATTTGTGTAAGCTACAAGTTCTGACTTCTTTCATTAGGATGAGCTTGTTACCGTAATAGCTCTTTAGTTTTAGAATGAATGGATATGATATGTGTAATGAGTTGGCTGTCGAACATTTCAAAGGTCATTCTAGTGGAATCTCTTTGAGATGTTCATTGACTGCCAGCTTGTTACATGCATCATATCCATTCTATAACTAAAGAGCTATCTAGTGGAATCTCTTTAGATATATGTCACTATAGTGACCCTGTGAGACCACTACTGGAGCTCCCTCCTCCCTAAAATGTCATTGGGGCATCTTTTTTTGTCCTTTTTTGCATAGGATGATAGAAGAGTGTGTTGATGTCTTATTGAATTATCTTTTTTTCCTGGTCTGCTTTATGCTTCTCATATTGCTTCTGTAGTGTCGGAAGTGATCTTCGTTATAACGTCAGCTGTTAAAGATGCATGTGGGAAGCCTCCAACTGAGCGCCTCTTCCTCGATAAGTATGGAAAGATATGTTTATGCCTGGATGAAATTGTTTGGAAGGTAAGGAGGATTTTTGTTATAAACAAAGAGAAAAGTGGAAACTACCGGATTGTTGGCGCTTCATCTCAATTCTGTTGGCACATAGATGAGATAGCGATAAGTGCAATGAAATAGTTTTCCTGCAACTTAATGATGGAGCCAATTGATTCTTGGATACCAAATTAGGATGTTTGCTCTCCTTTCAGTCTCATAGAACATGGAGGGATATCGTTGTTAGACATGGGACATTGACTTGCCTTTGTCAATACTTAGTTGGCAAGGTTTGGTAATTCTAAGGAAAGCGATTATCAGCCCCTTTAAGCGATACAGTCTAGCATCACTTGAAAAAAAAAATCATTTTTAGTCTTGCATGATTAGATTTGACATGTGGATGTTCAAATGCTCCTCTCTTGCTTAGATTTTTTTTCCCCCTTTTTACAAAAATAGTATCTATTACCCGGCACAATTAGACGAGATAGAATATGAGTTTATAACTAGTGGTTAGGTTGGATGTATTCTACTTTATGTATGGGTAATACTTCTTGATTTCTTTCTCATCTGCATCATTCCTTATGCTTTGAAGGGTTGCCTGGAGAACACAGACAAAGAAAGAATCAAAAGGCTAATACGCTTAAAACCTCCAGTGGATTTTTGAGTCCAGTCAAATTGCTTCTTATTGATTTAAGATCCTGAAGTCTCTGACCCACGGGTGTTTTCGGTGGAGTTACCAGTGTAACAAAATACAGGGATTTCCCTAGAACGATTTGGGATCTTGATCAAGCGATGTCGTGTTTGATTCTTTATCTCAAACCAAGAGTTCGTCACTGAAGAGATATTTTTCGACTTTCTAGTCCATGTTAATGTTGTAATTCTGTTGAAATGATACTGATTTTATAGTATGCGAGAAAAAAACACCAGCATTCCAGCCATGGCTTTCCAAATGGGAAGACGATGTAAGATAATAAGCAGCTAGGCTTTCCGTCTAATCTTTATGGCCTATATCACGTCTACTCTTGGTGCTTGAAATTCCTAAAGCGACCCACGATTCAATATCGGCCCGAGATTCATACTGGCGGTGGACTTCCAATGAATTTGCCGTGTGCGTGAGTTCTCAAAATATCTAGTTTCCGGAAGTCCCGGTTCTCCTTTGATTGATGTTTTACTCCATGAAAATCCATGGAAATGTGTCTGCTCCCTTCCGATCAGGACCTGAATCTTTCAAATCGATAATTGATGCCGAAAGAGGGTCCCGCGGGCTATTGTTAAGCGTAAAACGCCCAGATTAGAATCATTAGGACCTCATAGTCTTTGCTTATGGCCTGGGAAACAAAATTTCTTGCATTTTGGCATCTTTTATGATCAGGGTTTTTGGCCGTGAGGTGATCGTGTCCCTGCATGGTGACTAAGAAACAAGTGACCCATATCCCTTTGTTCTGATACGTACGCAAAGTCCGCCAGACGTGAGCACGGGTGGGATAAAGATGATGAGCACACACGTGCCTGCTCGCCTTGAGCATCCTCACTCCATCTTTCTTCGCAGGATTTGCTGGTTCGGGGGCGTCCTATGACTCATTCCCTTAAAATTTCCATAAATACAAGTACCATATAGTTCCATTTTACATTCCACCTCTCTGCTCAGCAAGCTAAAGCAGTAGTAAGCTTGAAAAATGATCAGGAGGCTGAGTTTCGTGCTGTGCTTGAGCCTTTTGTCCGTAGCTTTTTGCCATTCCAGGTCCATCGTGTCGCAGCCCCAGGCACTCAAGTCCTTCAAGGTGAATGATCCTCGGGTATGAACCTTTCAGTAATTAAAAATGTCCCCCCCCCCCCCCCTACACACACACACACACACAAATTGATGCATGTAATGTGAACAATGTGAACAAGAAGGATCCTAAACGAGGTGGTGTGTATGTGGTATGGCAGAACGAAGGGACCTGTACCTATACGGTATCGGTGAGGACAAGCTGTCTGTCGACCAGCTACACCCGAGACCAAATCAGTCTTGCATTTGGAGATGCCTATGGCAATCAGGTACTTAAACTTGCAATGCGTTTGCACCTTTTTTTTTTTTTTCAGTATAAATTTTATGCATCGTCCGCAATGGATTCGCGTCATTTTAGATGTTCTGGAATCTGGGCCCTATGGATACGAGAAGGATGAACGGCGGCTTGTCGTGAATAACACGGAGCTATATCATGATCAGGTGTATGTACCCAGGCTGGGCAATCCATCCAGCAGGGCGTTCGAGAGGTGCTCGACCGACACTTTCCGGATAAACGGGCCGTGCGCGTACCAGATCTGCTACCTCTACCTCTTCAGGGACGGGCCCGACGGTTGGAGACCCAAGCATGTGACGGTTGAGGCTCACGCGTCCTCCTACTACGGGCAGTCGCAGCCTGTCACCTTCTATTACGGCACCTTCATCCCCAGGGCCGTCTGGTATGGGTTCAATTACTGCGCCGGTCGTCATGTGGCTCCTTCCTGAAGCTTAGTGAACTGCCTGGATCGCGCAACACTTGATTAAGCCGACGTTCCGTAGGAGTGTGTGTACCTCGTTAGCCTTTCTGTCTACTGGATTTTGCTCATCTTAAGCCTTCCTCGAGCTTTTCTCGCATGGTTTCGGGTCCTCGCGTGTGTCGGCAATGTCGCGTGAAATATGCGTTCGAGTACTAGTATGCATTGAAACTGGGAAGTATTGTTTTGAACAACTGATCAGAAGATGCATTGAAAGAAAGGACCAAGAAAACTCGCCGAGAGCTGGCCTAGTACTCTCGAAAATACTATTCCCAAACCTTAACCTAATTACTATATTAATTTGTGTTAGGATTCGTTGCATAATCATAATGAAATAAAGCGTAAAATAAGAAAGAGAAATCGACATAGGAATTTCTCCTGGTTTATCTTTAAATTAGGGCTACATTTAGTAAATAAGTTCACTATAATTAACATATCGCACTCTCATTGCATTACTTAATTACAAGAAAAAAAAGTATATATAGCAGTACCTATTTATGAGTTCAAGCCCAAATTACCAATAAAAAATATATAGACTTAAATTATAAAAGTTTTTTGATGTCCAAAGAGCATGAGACCTTGTCGGGATAGTTCCCTCGGACCCTCACCCACTTAATGCTGAGCAGGACCCATGTGCCTTTCCATCAATAGGAAGTATGAATGACACCCCCAATAATGCCTTTCCATCAATAGGAAGTATGAATCACACCCCCAATGATTTGTTCACATGGACTTCTACCAAAAAGCCCCCCTTGGATCAACCTTCTCTACTTTAATTATATTATATAAGAGGGAAAATGACATGGATGTCTCCAAAATTTTGATCCAATTCATGTCCAATATATAATATCATTTCCGAAAACAATGTTGTCCATGAATGTTTGGGAAAATTGTCAAAAAAGCCCTTAATCTTCTACCAATTCAATCTTAAATCTAATTTGCCGATTCAGTCCTAAGCCTTTTTGCCTTTTGTCAATTTAATCTTATTAGCTGAAAATAGCTAAAGTGGATATTGGCTGTTCTACATGATATCGTCGACATTGATGTAGATAATTTTTAATAATTTTTTGATTTTTTTCCTTTTCAAGTTCAGGGGTTGCTAGCCATCGATGTGAGAGCCGGTTGGGGTTGCAGGCCCATACTAAGACCGGCAAGGGTGTCATGAGCCCTTGCGGGCCATGAACGAGGGTGTTGTGGCCCCTTGCTAAGGCCAGCAAGGGCGTTGCAAGCCCTCACCGAATTTGGCCAAGTGAGGGTAGGAGTGGGCTGTGACGCCCTCGGTGCAATGCCCTGACTAGTAAGAGCTTTGTTGCCCTCACCCAAGGACCGACGATCCCTACCAACCCTCAGCCAACGGTCAGCGGGGCTACCGGCCTTTGACCCCACAAAGAAAAAAAAAAGAAAAAAGTAGCAAAATTTGTTCATGTTAGTGTCGATGGTGCCACGTAGGACGATTGGTTTCTACGTCAGCAATTTTTGGCCAATATGATTGAATGAGTAAAAGGCGAAAAGATTTAGAATTTAATTGTCAAACTTAAAAGATATAAGATTGAATTAACAAATGTTACGAAAGATTTAGGACTTTTTTTTTTGACATTTTTCCCTTAAATGTGTAATATATTCAATGTGATCATTGAATTTTTAGTAGCAGTACATGTTCAATCTAGTTATTGGACTATATGAAAAAGGTCAATGTTATTATGTCAACTATCTCTATTTGAGGTATTAGTAAGAATATGAGAAGCATTCGAATGAGTTTATACAATAAATAGGAATTGATATTCAACTGGATGATTTGATATTCTAAGGCTATTTTACTTACTTGGAATGTTGAAAGAAGGGTCAATGACGGAAAAATTAAAGTTATGATGATTTTAGAAGATGCAATTTATAATGGATACAAATTAGTTATGATGATTTTAGAAGATGCAATTTATAATGGATACAAATTAGATTTAAAGTGTTGACGTATGATAACGAATTTATGGTAGGACAACATTGGACATTTTCATGTAGTCCAAAGATTAGATTAAACATGTATCAAAAGTCAACGGACTGTATCGAACAAGTTAAAAGTTTAGAGATAACGTTACACTTGGGATAAAGTTTAGGAACCACATTGAACAAAAATTAAAAATTCAAGAACGACATTGCACATTGAATCAAATTCATGGACCATTCGGGTAGCTATCCTCATATAGCATAAAGGATTCATCTTTTATCCGGGGGCGGTAAATGAGATCATGGTTGTACCACGGGATCTTATTCCTGATAGCTAGTGTCAATTTCATTAATCCCTGGCTTACCCATTCAATTCATAATTATTGTACTAGACTTTTTTTTTAATTAAAATTTCCCGCAAATGATGAGTTTGTGAAATAACATTAGGCTTTTATCGCCTTTTATTTTCTTCGAACATTTTTATATGGGAAGATTATGTTTCTTTCCTTTCATCTCTATGGATGGATGTTAGGAACATGAAAGGAAAAGGGCAAATGTTTCCGGATAGTCCGAACGATCTTAATGGAAACAGATCCTAATTTATTAGCACAAGTCCCTGGATCAATATAAATTTATTAATCGTAAGCTATCCTTAGCTGCAACTCCTTGTTTGTTTTGCAAAAAATGAATCATTTGAAAAATATTTTTTTCCTAAAAATGATTGCTTATATTAATTTAAAAATAATTAGTCAATAGAAAATATTTTTATTATTGATATCAATTTAAGTTTAAATATTATCATAAAAATACTTTTGCTCATTCATTTCTTAAGCGATACAAGCGATCGTTCTTAGGAAATATTTTTTAAATTATTCATTCTCTGTGAAATAAATGAAGTCTAAACTTGACATCTAGCACTCCAGATGGTGAGAAACGTCTTGTCCTCACCGGGCGAAATGGTTTTGTCGGTCAGGCACGTAATTTTTTCTAAAGTGAAGAAATTAAGACAATCTAGTTTAACATTTCTACTGCTCCTGATAAATTGTAAGTATGTCATTGGTTTTGTTCCCCTCTTGCTTCTACTGAAATAAAAAGAGAGCATTTTTCTGGCATAAGCAATGGAGAAATGATACAAATGGTCCATAAATTTTCACCAAATGTGCATGTGGTCCCCGAATTATGAACTTGTTCGATGTTGTCTCTAAACTTTAATCCAAGGTGCAATGCCATTTTTAAAATTTTAATTTATTGAATATAATCTCTAAACTTTTGATATATGTTCAATTTAGTCCATTGAACCATATATAATCGTTCCTGAACTTGAATTAATGAAATGACAACATTGAACATTTTCATATAGTTTAGGGACTAAATTGAAGATATACAAAAGTCCATAGACCATATCAAATAAATTAAAAGTTTATGGACGATATTGTACGTAAGATGAAAGTTCAAGAACTATTTGTGCGATCATTCCACAAGTAAATGAAGATGTTCCATATTTCCAAGAGTAATACCCTTTGATTAGCTTACTTGAGCCGTTTCATTTTTCTCTAAAAATGGTAGATTATCACGCCTGAAGATGAAGATTACGACAGATTATCACAAGTTCCTAAAGTAATTTCATTTTTATAATCGCAGTTTGTCTTCATAAAACAAATCGAACGATGATGATGCCCGGATTTACATTCAGACATTCTCTGCATAATCATAGTCAGAAATAATGGATCACACTGGGCAGCTGCATTCTCTTTCTCTCCCTCTTGCTGGATTGGATGGTATGCATAAGGGTCGATTCCTTCCGCTCTGGTGCTTTCACACATGGAAACTGGAGATTATACCCTGGAATTTACAAAATTTTTCCCTTAAGAAGCTAAGCATGATCCACTATAAGTCAACCCCTCCCTTGGCGTACAAGAGTCACTTCCATTCTGCATTTGAAGAAGAGAGTTCAACAGCTCATCTGTGCTTCTTTGCCTTGCGATTTTGTATCTTCCTGGAGGAAGTACTTATGGTAAACATCTCAGGATGAGCTGCAAATAACTTGTTCTCGGATTCTTTTCGCGCCTAACATGATTTTCGTGTGGCAGGGTTTCTCGATCTCTCTATGTTCCTTAGTCCTGGTCTCTGCACTGCTGTTGACAAGTGAAATCAAGGCCGGTTTTGCCGACAAAACGTTCAGTGTCTCCGACTACGGAGCAGTTGGCGATGGGCACACCGATGATTCCTCGGTGTGATTCTCTATTCATCTATTTATTTACTTACTTTTAGACTTTTTCGCGATCAGTTGACGCTCTCGACTAGTTTTCCGTCCCGGTCCATGTGTGTAGGCCGTGGAAAAGGTTTTGCTTTCGTTGTGACTTGACAATAAAAGATTATATTCAATAAATTTCATTATTTGATATTGAAATATGCGTAGGCATTTACAAAGGCGTGGAACGATGCATGCAACACAGAGGCAGGGGCATCGACCATCAGAGTTCCGCGAGGGAAGAAGTACTTTTTGAATCCTATCAATTTTAAGGGCCCTTGCAAGTCTTCTATCAATCTCATAGTAAGTAAAGTAAAGAGAACATATCCCTTTTTTCTTTCTTCCTCTTATAAGAGATATCAAAACAGATGATGGTTCTTTTGTAAATACAAAAAATTCTAAGTCCAATGAGGAAAAGTAGCGGATCTAGGATTTGAGGTATATCTGTTTCGCTTAAAATGAAGGACTTAGAAGTTTTTTTTTTCCCCCAAAGATTGATTGTTTTGTATCGCTTACAAAAATGAATCAACGAAGAACATATTCATCGTTCCCGAAAACGTTCATGCACAGATCGATATTAGTGATGAAAGTATTTTTCATTGACTAATTATTTCAAAAGACACCGGCAATTATTTCTCGAAAAATTTTCTTTTCTAATCATTTATTTTTTTAGGAAACAAGCAAAGCCTTAGTGGACTTTATATATTCAGATCTAGTAGAGTTTGTGATTCCCAACATTCTCGTTGGTATGCGATTGTAGGTATCAGGGAATATCATAGCACCAGAAGATCCAAATGCATGGAAGGGGTGGGATCCGTCAAAGTGGTTGACTTTCGAGAGTGTAAATGGGCTCACCATAAGTGGGCCGGGCTCGTTTGATGGGTATGGGAAGGCCTGGTGGGACATCTCCTGCAAATTGAACCCCAAGCCTGTAACGAAAAATCTATCCCTCTTCTTCCAAATTTTGATTGCAATGCGTCTTGTTTCGTAGCTTTAACCCTTCTTTCTCTTGTTCCATTTGTTTAACAGGGATGCAATATGCTCGCTCCAACAGTAAGTCCTGCGCCATATTCATGGTACTTTGTCATTTAAGAAAAGAAATACCGATAGATATGTACATACAAATTAAGCCAGTCTTTCCATATAACACTGCATAATGTAGCTGCCCATGTGTTCCTCTTGTTCAAGTTGAGAAATTGAGTCTGAATGCAACTTCAATCTGGGAATGACCAGATTGATGGCGCCAATTACAGTCATGAGCAACAATTTCTTACCTAGGCTAATAAAAGTTTCTACTCATCGTCAGAAATTCTGCAACGGTTCTACTCTTTGGGAACCATGGTGCAGGACGATCTCATGTACTATGGAGTAGAATTTGCACATTGTAAGGACAAATCAAAGATTAGGCAACAAAAACTTATGTCAGGTACTCGAATGACATGGATTATTGCAGATGCTGGGTTTCTACAGCTGCAATGGAGTGAATTTGCGAAGTCTGGACTTCAAGAACAGTCCTCAGGTGCATGTAGCTGTTTTTGGAAGCAGCGACGTTCATCTCAAGTTATTGACCATTTCTGCACCCGAATGGAGCCCCAACACTGACGGAATCCACATTCAAGATTCTCATGCTGTCTCCGTTCATGCTTCAATCATAGGCACCGGTGATGCATTGCTCTCTCCTTCGAGACTATTTTTCTGTGTTCTCTTTTGTTGCTTGATGTTTGCTTTTCGAATCACTCCAATTATATAGAGAACTTCAGACACCGCAATCTCCAATGGTTTCAGTTGGATCAAAGGACATGTTGGGTTTGTGAAAACGATTTTGACAGTTCACTGCCTTCCGGTGTTTGATTGACAGGTGACGATTGCATCTCGATTGGCGACCAGACCTCGAATATCAATATAACCAACATAGAGTGTGGACCTGGTCACGGCATAAGGTAAACGCAACGTTATTATACAAAACCTAAACATCGAAGAAGATATTAGGTAGGCTCATACGTGATTTGACGGTGCGAAACACAGTAAAAAATGCGGTGCAGTTGTTATGGTTCTGCTGCGAGTTTTAAGCTTTGAAGCTGCATTAATGTACATTCTTTTGCTGCAACTTTGTTGGGGACAGCATTGGAAGCTTGGGAAGGAGCGGAAATGAAGTAAGTGTGCAGAACATCAACGTGAGGAAAATTAACTTTCATGGGTCAACTAATGGAGCTAGAATTAAAACTTGGCAGGTATGTCGAGTTTGAAAATGCACTCATTTATCCGTGTGCCATAGTTTCTAATTTGACATTAGGAACAAATGAGTTTTGAGTAAACTGGCAAAGGAAAATTTACGAAATTACAGGTGGGAAGAGGCCGAGTTAGCCAAGTTACTTTCTCGAATCTCAACTTCACTGGAGTGCAAAACCCCATCATCATCGACCAGTACTACTGTGATACTCCGGGTGATTGTCCGATGACGGTAAGACTAAAGGCAGATGAAGAATAATCCTTAAATGAGATGTTGATTCACAATCACAGACAACGTATATATTTGAGGATTTTATTTGCCATCGCTTCCGAGTTTAGCTTCATTCAGCTGAATCGAACTTAATCATCCGTGAACCTGTTGACAGAAAACTGGGGTTCAGATAAGCGACGTGCATTACCGAATGGCATTCGGGACGTCAAGCACAAAAGTGGCCATCAACCTAAATTGCAGCGACAACGTCCCATGCACCAACCTCAACTTGGACACCGTCGAACTGGACTCTGCGATCGGAAGAGAGAAACCCATTTCTAGCTGCAACAACGCCTTTGGAACTGCTGAAGGAATTGTCAAGCCCAAGTCTTGCCTTCGATGATTTCAAACAAAGAAAGCCGCCTGTGGTTGAAAACCCAGCAATAGATCGAGCATATCCGAAATCTGTACAAATCAAAGTGAGAAGAATGTGAAACTTTTTTTATTGGATTTTTAAGTTTACAAATGTTTTGAGCGCTGACTGACCATTTTGGATGAAAGGTGAACTTCCACTCCAATGAATAAAATGAATGCCTCATTTATCTGCTCACTGTATGTAGTTCTTCCTCGCCCTCATGATACAGATATCTGTTTCTTCCTTTGTTCCAGATTGCATGTTGCGGGCTAACCCGAGTGATTGTTGTAAGCTGGTCCACAGGAATGACGGTTCATCAATTTTACTAGTGTCGGTGTCGTACGCTTGATGTTTTTCCTCCCTCGTGATCATGAACTCGTCTACTCTTTCACCTCGTCTATTTTTTCCTGCTTGATGATGCAAATGGACAGGAATTGCAAGGCCATACAACATGAGACCATGTCTTCTTTCTAGCAGTTATTGGGTGATTATCCATTTAGTCTTTCTATATTTGGTCTGGCAAATTTGCCAAACTATCTCGATATCATACGGTCGAAAGTTTTTTATACAACCTAGTAACAATGAAACACCACTCTTATATTGCATTCGAGAAAGAAAGATCACTTTTAATGTCTTCATAAAACTTTACATATTAGTATACTCTATTGCAGCTTTAAGTTTTAACTAATTATACTTACAAACTAAAAGACAGGACATATGTCAAGTTTTGATCTTGATGCCCGATAAATAAACAAGGGAAAGCAACAATTTTAACTTCTTTTCAAACCATTTGCACATCTTCAAATGCATTAAAAGATCCTAGAGACGAAAGGATCTTTTAATCACACGAATATAAGATTAAACTGATAAATAGGACACACCCGAATTACAAGAAGCCACTGTTGATCCAATGAGAGAGAATATGTCTCCTTCTAGGTATGAATCTCGACCACTATCCTCTATAGCAATTGAGATGGATGTGTATTTTTCTCTTAATGACTTTTTGGAAGAAGCAAAAGCGTAAGAATGCAAAAGTGTAATAATGCGATAGCCGTTCTCCACAAAAAGAGATCTTATATAGAGGGAGCGAGAGAACCAACCTTAGAGCTATCACATGTCAACCATAATAATAGGCCATATAATTGGATTTCTCACTTGGCCAAAGGTTCTATTAATGATATGATTCATAAGGATTAACACAACATGATCAAGCATATATAACATTCCTTAAGTAAGGTCATGTTTGACATTTATACAAAAAAGAACTGAAGCCAGTATCCATGTTCCAATGCCACAATATTGTTCTCTAGTTACTATCCCAGCACAAACATCAAACACAACATCTAATGACTTAATGGTTATGAACAATAACGTTTCATAGTATAAACATGTTCATTGTTTCAAAAGACTTCAAATGTGAACATATAACAAGAACCAACAAACCATAAATTCAAAACCATTACATAAGATGATCACAAAATATAAAAATACATAATGCGTCCAAAACCATGGTCTAAATTAAAAGCGATCAACCAAACACATGCTAAGGACATGCTCTCGAAAGAGATTGGGTAGTAAGCCTTTTGTCATGGGGTCCGCTAAAATGGCTTTCCTATTAATACACTGAACAGACAGAATTTGATTTTAAACTCTTTCTCTCACGACAAGATATTTAATGTCAATGTGTTGGGATGCACCACTCGACTTGTTAATTTTTGAGAAGAAAACAGCAGCCTGATTCTCACAGTGAATCTTCAATGGTCTCAAAATATTATCAACTATCTCAAGCCTCATAATAAATTTCATCAATTATAGACCATGACAAGTCGCCTCATAACATGCTACGAACTCTGCCTCTATAGTGCAAGATGCAGTTATAGACTGCTTTGCAAAGTCTCATTTTACTCTGAGTTTCTTAGGGGGAAGAAGGTCAACGAGCAGTACCTCACCGCTTTTATTTTCTTTGGCTTCAAAACTGTCGCAACGGCCTGTCCGAATTTAACAACTGTCCTTTCTCGACGCCACACAAAGCACGTCAACGTGGAACAGGAAGCTAACTGAACCTTTTGGTGAAGCGAGCTCCACTGCTTTGTGGGGGCAATCTGTGTAGATTTCCTTCCTTCTTTGTTCCTTTGCTTCGATTTCTCTTCCAGTTTTTGTCCTCCCTCACGATCGAAAGGAATCTCGAATTCAATTACGTTCGAAGAACCGTTCGAAATCAAGTCGTGGTTTTTCGAGTGAACGAAAAGTCTGGCCAAAGATGAGTCTTGATATTTTCTCACGTACGTGCGTTTGCCATGCATTCTTCACGTTGAAGGGTCGTGCGATGGGGAATAGCTGAAGGGTTTGCTTCAAACTTCAACAGGGTTGAATCTCCATAAGACCGTGAACCATCTACTGGGCTTTTGATTTTGACCCGGCGCAATTCAAGATCTTACAGTACGATACCATTGTTTTGTAAGTTCGAAACACTTGCCCTTCTTTAAGAATTAAGCAAGGAATGATAACCAAATAGGAAGGCACCTTTGTTCCATTCTTGTCAAACCGTTTCAAAATCTCTTAAGAACACTAGGGATGGAAGCGCTTGTATAATGTCAAAGCTGGCTCATACTTTCATCTATTTGTTAGGTGCTGCTTATAGAGGCTTTGATTTGTTACGGCAAAATCGCCAAAAAAGATCATAAATTTATTGTAATTATGCCAATTCAGTCATAATTTTTTTTTTTGCTAATTCAATCATGCTGGTTGGTACCAACATGGCACTGTTGGTGTCTACACGGACTTTTTTAAGTGATATTTTGATAATATTTTGAATTTTTATTAATTTTTCCTTGAGTTTCTTTTGGTTTCTACATGGACCTCGTCAGCACTAGGCTAGCAAGGCTGTTGCCTAGCCTAGACAAGGGATGTGACGCCCTCGCCCAGCCTCTCCCTCCCTTTTCCCTCTTCCTCGCCCCCATCATTTCTATCTCTCGCGACTATTCTTCAGTCGAAGTTTTTTTTTTTTTATTGCTTGGATTGTCTTTCCTTTTTCTTCCCACTATGTTTTGGAAGTTTGCAAGTGCGAATAATTTTTTTTGCAGTTAATCTTGGGTGAATGTGGTGTCCAATTCGGCCATTTGTCTAGTAAAAAAACCATCGATGAGGATGTTCGTAACGCAACTTCATAAACTCTCAAAGATTATGCCGTTCTCCTCTCCAGGTTTAGATTTATGTCTAGATCTAAGGATTTTACTCTCTCAAATTAGATCTAGATAGAAATGTAAGAATTCCTTATAGGTGTCTGATCTGTACTCTTTCAATATATTGATGATGGTGTTACTGTTCGGCAATGGCGATGAGGACGTCAAACCTAGACGCACATTGCAGGCCTTTGCATTTGATGTGAGAGTTCTTGATGTATGCCCATCACTGAATCTGGTTATCAGCCGTTGAAATTTTATGTTGGTAGATCTATTCTTGAAAGATGAGAGTGCGCTTCTAGTTGCAGAATTATTTTCTTTTTGTTATTTGTTTTTTTTATGTAGTTATTTGACAGCTTGAAAGCATTTTATATATTTCTAATTATTACCCTGATTAATGAATGAAATCATTTTTTTACCAAAAAAAATGAGAAATCTGTGCGATAGTTTCTCCTGAAACTTTTGCTCTTTGTGCCATCACGATCATTTATAGAACTATCTATATTTAAATAGTGTACATCTCATATATCATCGCGGACCCAAAAATAAAAATGAATATATGCAGGCTTTTTCCTTTTAATAAGTACCTTCATCAAGTTCCAAACTAATACAATGCCCTATTAACACGTTAAAGTATTTTTAGTCTACATGCCAATAATAACCAAACATACCACCGTTCTCTTGATCACCCATGTTAGACTTTTTATATTTTGTCCACGGTCGAAAGTATTTTATGCAACTTAATTACAACGAAACAACAATCTTCTATTGCATTTCAGAAATATTGTAGGGAAAGCAACAATTTTAGCTTCTTTTGAAACCATTCGCAAATCTTCAAATGCAGTAAAAAGAAGATTCAAATTCTTCTCACTTTGATATGTAGACGTTCCAGATATGATCGGTCTATGGGTTCGCGAACACACGCTGTGTTTCGATCTTATGATCTTCGAAGGCAGGAATTGGGCTTGACCACTCCTTTAGCCGTTCCAAAGGCATTGTTGCACCTAGAAATGGGTTCCTCTCCTCGGATTGCAGAGTCCAGTTCGACGGTGTCCAAGTTGATGTTGGTGCATGGGAGGTTGTCGCTGCAGTTTAGGTTGATGGCCACTTTCGTGCTTGACGTCCCGAACGCCCTTTGGTAATCCACGTCGCTTATCTGAACCCCAGTTTTCTATCAACAAGTTCACAGATGATTAAGTTCAATTCAGCTGAGGAAAGCTAAATCCGGAAGTGACGGCAGACATAATCCTCGAATGTATGTGTTGTATGTGACTGATTACCGACGACAGCCAGCGGTTCAACCAACAATAATCATTTACGGATTGTTCATTATTGCCTTACCGTGCCGGGACAAGCATGCGGAGTATGGCAGTAGTACTGGTCGATGATGATGGGGTTTTCCACTCCGGTGAAGTTGAGATTCGCGAAAGTAATTTGGCTAACTTGGCCTCTTCCCACCTGTCGATTTCGTGAATTTTAGTTTGCAATTTTACTCAAAACTCATTTACTTTAAATGTCAAATTAGAAACTATCGCCCAGATAAATAAATCTACTGGCAAACTCGGACATACCTGCCAGGTTTTAATTCTAGCTCCGTTAGTTGTCCCACGGAAGTTAACGTTCCTCACGTCGATGTTCTTGACACTTACTTCATTTCCACTCCTTCCCAGGCTTCCAATGCTGTCCCCAACAAAATTACACCAAAAGCATGTATGTTAAATGCACTTTCAAAGAACCATAACAATTGCATAGCATTTTTCTCCGTGTTTGGCACCGTCCATCACGTATGAGTCTACCTAATATTTTCTTCGATGTTTAGGTTTTGTCTAATAACAGTGCGTTTACCTAATGCCGTGACCAGGTCCACAGTCTATGTTGGCGATTTTGATATCGGAGGTCCGGTCACCGATTGAGATGCAATCGTCACCTGTTCATCAACCACCGGAAAGAAGGTGAACTGTTAAAATCGTTTTCACAAACCCAGCATGTCCTTTAATTCAATTGAAAGAAAAAGAGTTGCAGTGTCTGAAGTTCTCGATATAGTTGGATTTATTCTCTCCCAAAAGAAAACATCGAGCAGCAAAAGAGAACACAGAGATATAGTCTCAAGGAGAAAGCGATGCATCACCGGTGCCTATGATTGAAGCATGAATAGTGATAGCATGAGAATCTTGAATGTGGATTCCGTCGGTGTTGGGGCTCTGTTCGGGGGCGGAAATGTTCAGGAACTTGAGATGAACGTCGCTGCTTCCAGAAAGAGTTACATGTGTCTGAGGACTGTTCTTCAATTCCACACCTTCCAAATATACTCCATTGCAGCTGTAGAAACCCAGCATCTGCAATAATCCATGGCATTCAAGTACCAGACATAAGCTTATGTTCCCTAATATTTGATTTGTCCTTAAAATGTGCAAATTCTAATCCATAGTACTTGAGATCATCCTGCACGATTTTTGCTAACAAATTCACGAGGAAAAGTTTGCGAGAAATTAGCTGAATTTTCAAAAGGTAGAGTAGTTGCAGAATTTGTGATGGTGAGTCGAAACTTTTTCTAGCCCAGGTAAGAAATTGTTGCTCATCACAGTAATTGGGGCCTCGAATCAAATTAATCTGGCCATTCCCCTATTGAAGTTGTATAAAGACTCAATTTGTCAATTTGAACCAGAGGAAGACATAGGCAACTATACCATGCAAATGTTATATGGAAAGATTGGCTCAATTCGTACGTGCATATCTATCTGTATTTATTTTCTTAAATGAGGAATTATCATGAATATAGCGCAAGACTTACTGTTGGAGCCAGCATGTTGCATCCCTGGCAAACAAATGGAACAAGAGAAAGAAGGGTTAGAGACACAAAAGAAGAAGCATTGCAATCAAAATTTGGAAGAAAAGGGATGGATTTTTCGTTACAGGCTTGGGGTTCAATTTGCAGGATATATCCCACCAGGCCTTGCCATTTCCATCAAACGAGCCCGGACCACTAATGTTGAGTCCATCCACACTCTTAAAAGTCAACCACTTCGACTGATCCTGACCCTTCCATGCATTTGGATCTGTTGGTGCTATGATCTTCCCTGAAACCTGCAATCGCATTTAAAGGAGGACTTTCAAACTCACAAACCATATTAGATCCGAATATACGATGTCAATTAAGGATATGTTTGTTTCAATGAAAGTATTTTCTGGATTGGTTTTCTGCATTTTCATTTGTTTGCTTCATCACCAATAACTTAGTCAATAGAAAATTTTCGATCAATGCAAAATTCATGCATAATGCTAATTATTTTTGTTCATTCATTTTGTAAATGATATAAAAGATAATTTTGTGAAAAATATTTTTCGAATTCTTCATTTTTCTGCGAAACAAACTCTCCTTTTATCCTAGATCCGGTACTTTTCCATGCAATTAAAGCTAATCTCCTTGAACTTAGACTTTCTTTCATCTATAAAATTAAGAACCGACATCTGTTTTGATATCTTACGAGGGGAAGAGAGGAAAAGGGATATGTTGTCTTTATTGTACTTACCACGAGATTGATATGAGACTTGCAAGGGCCCGTAAAAATGACAGTATTCAAACGGTACTGCCTTCCTTGGGGAACGCTTATGGTCGACGCCCCCGCCTTCGTGTTGCATGCATCATTCCACGCCTTTATAAATGCCTACGCTTATATCGATATCAACTAATGAGATTCATTTGAGTATAATCTTTCATCGTCAGGGCGCAACGAGTCCTTTACACGAGCTACGGATACGGACTGGGATGGAAAACTAGTCACGGCGTTACCTGATCTCGATACACATGATTAAACAGATGGACAAAAAAACTGTACCGAGGAGTCATCGGTGAGCCCATCGCCGACTGCTCCATAGTCCGAAACGCTGAACGTTTTGTCGGCAACACTGACGTCGATTTCACTTGTCAATAGTAGTGCAGAGAACAAGAACAATGAACAGATGGAAATAGGGAAACCCTGCACACGAAAGATCATATTGAGACGTGTCAAGATAACATTTCATTTGCAGCTGATTTTGAGATGTTTACCATGAGTACTTCCTATGGAGGAAACAAGTTGCAAGGCAAAAGAAGCAGACAAAATGTTGAATCTTTTTCTTCAACCCTCTGCGAATGTAGAATTATGCGTGGAGTTCATTTAAAATGGATCATCCTCAGCTTCATAAGGAAAAGAATTGGTAAATAATCATCAACTTCCATATGTGAAAAGACCATATTGGAAGGAATCGAACTGATGCACCATGTCAGAGGAAATCACGTTATTGTAGTTTTGGTGGGTTTTGACATTCCTAAAAAGAGCTCCAATGCTCTAGGGAAATCCATGTGCATTCCCTTCTTTCTTTCTTCCTTTGCTTCAGTTTTTTTTGCCAGTCTTTGCACTCTGTCGCAATCGTAATCACCTCTAATTAGGAGCAAGAAATCTCGAGTTCGATTACACATGAAGAACTGTTTGAAATCGTGTTCGTGGGTTTCGACCGGACGACAAGTCGGCCGAAGATGCGACGTGCGACAGCCTGCTCGATATTTCCTCACATAATGTACGTTAAGCAAAGGAATAGGGAATAGTGGAAGGGGTTGCTTCAACTCCAAGGGTGTTGAATCTCCTGTACGACTGTGAAACTCTCTACTCGGCTTTTGATTTTGACCCGGCGCAATTCAAGATCATACATGTTTTAAGAATTAAGCAAGGAATGGAATAATCACATGATAAAGAACCTTTGTTTACTTCTCGATAATCCGTTTCCAAATCCCTAAGGACCCTAGGCACGGAAGCGCCCTTCTAATGTCAAAGCTGGCTCAAACTTTCATACATAGTCCGGCAACCGATACATGTTAGGTTCGATTATTCTAGGTGCTGCTTATGAGGACTTTGATTTATTTTCGGTAGTTGCCTTCAAATATATTTACGTCTCTGCTCGGGCCAAAAGCCGGCGTTAGCGATCGAACTAGGAGTTTCGCAAGCCTTCGCCATTGTTTCCTTAGTGGATCCGAACGCCGAGCAAAATTGGAGATTAGTAGGATGGTAACTCTTCGTCTCGCTGTTGCTTCTGCATGCTTTCGAAGCATGTATTCTCTCTGTCCCGTGATCAAAACTTGACCAAACTTTGATTTCAGATCTCTTGTCATTCTTGAAAAAAAGCTTAGATTTGGAGTTCAGTTATGGGAATTTATCCAATGCAGGAACATTTTGCAGCATGTTTTCTCTTATTTGTCGCATTGAGCACGGCGAGTTATGAAGCGAGTATGGCATCGACTTCCTTCGATGTTTTGAGTTATGGAGCCGTTGGCGATGGAAAGACGGACGATTCCCCTGTAATGAACCCCTCTCTTTCTCTTGAGTCATGTACAGCGTTTAGATTTGGTGACACATCGACGTAACGTCGCTTGTTAATTACCTTGCATTACACGTTCAGTAGTAGCGACTAGCAATCAATGTGTGTGTTCCTTTTCTTTCTTTTTTCCCTTTTGGTGAAGATGATGTGTTTGTGGTTCTTCACATGAAGTCTTATACAAAAACAGTTCCCTTCTCCATCTGTTACACATGAAAATGTTACAGAGAACTTGGCAATAATCTTGGACTTGGAACCATATGAATCGTAGGCCTTCCTGGAGGCATGGAAGGCCGCCTGCGAATCCCCATCAAAGCTGTCCATTCTCGCCGTTCCGGTGAGGAAGACTTTCTTGTTGAAGCCTGTGACGTTCAGCGGCCCTTGTCAACCCGATTACGTTTATGTTCTGGTAAGTCAAGACTCCGAGCCTTCTCTTTCATCCTTTAGTACTTAATTGCTCCTCGCAAGCAAAATATTTACACCAGACCTACGCTGGATGGCATGGACCACGCTTAAATTCTTCGCATTTGCCTGATTTATGTAGCTTGTTGTGTAGTACGGTTGCCTTAAATGCTGAATCTTTTATTTTCTCAATTTCACTCGGCCGAAGGTCTCTGGCAACATTGCTGCATCCAGCTCAAAGACAGATTACAGTAGCTTACCCATCAAGAGTTGGCTTGTCTTCTCTAACGTGGATGGTTTAATGGTTGCTGGCACTGGAATCATCGACGGGAGGGGCTCCGGCTGGTGGTCACAGTCTTGCATTGGAAACGCATCTAACGTAATCCAATATATGACGAATTCCATTTTCACGTATTCGTTTCTTTCTGGATATTTTTGTTCTCATGGATATGAATTTTGGAGATTCTCATTGTTTTCTTGTTTATACGTTCATCAGGATGCAACATGCAAAGGACCAACAGTAAGATCTTCCTCCACATATAAGCTTTATATATAGTGGCTTCAGTAGCTCCTCCTTTCTTTCTGGAAAACTATAGTCAACAGATTCATTCAACTAGAGCAACAACGATTTCTCCTAAACAACGGCGTAAATGTTCAGTTCTGCTTCACGACAGTACTTTAATTTCTATGGTGCATGTGCAAACGTGGTACAGGCATTGACATTTTATAGATGCAAGAGATTTGTGCTCAATGGATTGAGACATGTGAACAGTCCAAGGGCACACATCGCCCTCAGCAGCTGCAAGTTCGCCACCATCTCCAACATCCATATCTCTGCCCCAGCAACAAGCCCCAACACCGACGGGATCGACATCTCCGACTCGACCCATGTACAAGTTCGCGATTCCTTCATCGGAACTGGTAATTTTGGTATCAGCTACAGCTAATATAACTATACACCTGTTCCTAACTCTTGACAGAACTTAATGGTTGAAATGGATTCTATGCAATTGAAGGTGATGATTGCATCGCTGTTAGCGGAGGCTCGTCACACATCAATGTCACTAGGATCACTTGTGGACCTGGCCATGGTATCAGGTGAATAATTTAAATACACAGTCCATACTTCCACATAAATTAGAAGTATTTGATGAATAAGACCAATTTTTCTAGAGGTATATGTGAAGCAAAAACTGATTTCATGAGAGAATTATTACGTTGCCTCTAAAGCACGAGACAAGGAAAGGCAAAACATGTTTAATTATCTACCGGTTGAGATCGACTATTGTTAATACTGAATTATGCATCGTTTTGCGAATTTTGGGAGCTGAATATGATAAACAATGTGTCTTTTGATAAAACGATAATCTAGCATCGGATCTTTAGGAGCACATGGAGAGAATGACACAGTCGAAAATGTCACCGTGCAAAACTGCACATTGAAAGGTACGATGACAGGAGTGAGGATCAAGACATGGCAGGTATGATCTCAAACAAATATATTCTTTTTTTATGAATAATTTAAGCAACCTCTACTGTTTACAATATGTTAATGAATTAGGATCGATTACATTATACAGGGAGGGATTGGATATGCAAGAAATATATCCTTCAATAAGATCAGATTCATTCGGGTTGATAATCCGATCATCATCGACCAGTACTACTGCCCCACTAAAGTCGATTGCCAGAACAAGGTCCTTTCTTCAACCATAGCACTCCCTTTGTTTGCAGTTCATAAGTTCCTAATTAATAGTTCACCCTTGCATTTTCTTGCCTTACTTGATGGCACTCAGACATCGGGAATTAGGGTGAGCGACATCTCGTATTCGGTGATATATGGGACGTCGGTCACAGACAAGGTCATAAACCTGAGCTGTGACCAGAACTTCGGTTGCAGTAACATTGTGCTCGACCATGTTTACATAACCTCCACCGTTCCGAAGAAGAAAGCTTATCCCTACTGCTTCAATGCCCATGGAAGATATAGCCACACCAAACCTGCAGTCCCCTGCTTGCTGGAGTAATTGTAGGCTTTGTATCAGCTGCTATATGTGAAATTTACCTTACTCTCATAATGTAATCGATAATAGCTATCCAAATTATTGCAAAATGTCATTACATCAGGTATCTCGGTAAACTGAAGCCGACATTTCTCTCTCAACATCGACAATTATTTTGTATACCATCTGTATTTAAGTCACAACATTCGCGTTCGTCTACAATATTGACCACTGTTCACAGCTAAATGCTTCAAGTACTCGCTGAGGTCAAGGCTGAACTCGGTTTTAGCTTTTGCTTGCAGTTCGAGTCACCAGGTCTATACTTCAGACAAGTCTGAGAGGCCGAAAACTGCATAGCAGTTGTTCGCCACATTGTGTCATGTGCAAAGTCCGGTAAAATCTGCAAAGGTAAAACATAACTTCTAGCCTTTTTTTGGCATTAGTTTGATAAATTGAATGTGCAGAGAGAGATGCTTAATCAAAGGGGTGCTATAAGATTATGATTTCGGACAGAAGTATGGACATTTTAGAAGGATCAGCAAGATTTGAGAAACAATAGGATTCAATAGGGGGACTATTTTCACCAAAAAAAAAAAAAAAGGGGGACTATTCTCTCTAGAAGTTGGCTGTCGGTGAGTCCTGGACGATGAGTAAGGTAGTTCTTCTCTCTTCTTTCCGAAGCTCAGTACGGCTTGAAAATTTATAAACCTTACAACTTGCATGTGATAGAACAGACTAATCTTGCATGCAATTCACACTTAAAATCGTCACTTTCTGAAACTTCTGTGTCATACCCCAAATCTCTATCCAGAATTTAGGGAATGGCCAGGTCATCCTTCATCAAAGGAAAGAGGAAACATTTAACCAAATTTAATCATTTTGCGAAAAGTTTTTAACCGGATAAAAACCTTGCATTAATGGAAATAACCATAAGGTCCAAAATGCCATAGATGTACCAAACCAGAATTTATCTAAACTCAAGTATAATATGCTTTGTTCAAACGGTAAAGGAATAAATTCACTAGAAGTCCTAAAACTTGTCACAAAAATGCAATTAAGTCCTAAAACTTGCAAAAAGTGTAATTGAGTCCTAAAAGTTATCACATCGATGAAATCGAGTCCTCCGTTAACTCCATCCAATTTAGCTAACAAAAACTGTTGACATGACTTTTTGTAATATTTTTCTCTCTCCTACGTCGCCAAAACGACTTTGTTTTGGTCTAAATCCAATTTTAAAGATGATATTTATCTAAATTAATCTTAAAAAATAAGGTAAAAAAAACATAAGCTTAAGCAAAACCAGCCGGCAGGGCTACCTTCCCCTGAAGCAAGAAAGAAAACAAGTACAAATAAATAAATAAATAAATTCCGTAAATTTTTAAATAAAATTATTAAAAGTTATCCATGTCAATGTCGGTAGTACTACGTAGGACGGCCGATTTTATGTCAACTATTTCTGGCTAATAGGACTGAATTGGCAAAAGGTGAAAAGATTTAAAACTAAATCAACAATCTTAAAAGATTTAGGACTGAATTGGTATAGTGTGAAAATTTTAGGCCTTCTTTGAAAATTCTCCCAGGATAATCTTCCATACAAACTTCCCCTTTTCCTTAATTTTTCATAACATTTGCATTCCTTTTTCTCCGTTGAATATTGCATTCTGTAAGTATGTATGATCGGGCAACCCTTCTTTGGAATTGCAATCCTGTTGACAATGTTCGCAAGAATTCCAAGTCCTCCAAACCTTGCATTTCGTTTAGCAACGGGCAACGTTTTCGCTGACGACCCCTAGGGCTTCTTTTATGCTTGAGAGACTGGAAAGCCTCACAAGCAATTTACTAGCTCAGTTCTAGATGATGCACATTCTCTAGCTGCTCGAGCACATCATGTAACTGAATCTCTCTTAGTCAGTTTTGAAAGACTGGGGACTGTCTGCAATGATGAAGATGAACACTCTAACACTATTAAGCTCATAGGAAGCTCTGGCAACATTTCTAAGTCCGCTATCATTCAATAAATGAAGTTGCTCAAGAATGAGAAAGCTTGGCCGATTGTTGTTAGGAACCTCCAAACGTTGCTCCAAGAGAAGTCTAGGATTCTCAACGAGGATCGTTGCCCAATTTCCCTTGTAATTTCCTCCATATTGCCGCCGACACAAAACTCTCTAAGATTCTTCAGCATTCCAATGGCCTTTGTGAGCTCTCTTATATCATTTCCAATCTTCGTACACTTCAACATTATAAGATTTCTAGTGCAATCAGGTAATTTTGAAAGGTTTGCTTCATATAAATCCGACTCAAGCAGTGATTCTGTCCTCCAATCGAGCCCAGTAGCTGTCTTGACGTGCAATCAAATAAATCTATCATCCGCAACCTACTAAGATTGCCAATATATTCACGTAATTAAGTAATGCATGTTTCACAATTCCAACTTGAGCCATGACTCAAGTCCTGAATCGAGTTTCTAGCTATGTTATCCGACTCCCACGCAGATCCAATACCTCCAGTCTTTTAGATTGCCGATAGAATCGGCAATGCTGTAATTTCTGTATCAGATAGTTCCATTTCAATTAACCACTCTAGTCTCCAAACAAAAAGGGTAGACTTTCATATGTATGGTATACAGCCGTGAGAGGGTTAATCATTCAACTAAATTATTCCGGTAGCAGGATACCTTTCTCCATGTTTTCGCAGCTTAAAAAGGAATTTCCCTTGAAAATGTGCTCAAACATTTTGTTGACTACAGAGAAGGTGTTCTCTGTGGATTGGAGGGAAAGACTCTCATCTGCTAACGCCACAACCTGTAGCTTATATTTTCAATAATGTTGCAAGTCCATCTGTCACGCCCCGGACCCGTCGGACGCGCAATATCCCTTCACCTGCTAATTCGCTCATCGCTTGGCCAACACTGGCGACGGCCCAGGACTCGTCGCGGCCAAACGACGGTTAACAAATGCGACAGCGGAAAGCATACAAACCCCTGACAAACACACATGTGGAATAGAGAGATAGAGAAGATCTAATTTACATATAACAATAATAGGCTTTATACAACCAGGAGATGAGGCTAACATCTGAACCTCGAAACACAAGCCGATCATGGTCAAAAAGGAAACAAGCCAAACCAAAAAGGTCACTACGCCTCATCCTGGCATCCTCGAGGAACTACTCATCCTCCTCAGACAACGGAAACTCCTCTGGATCAGTTTCCTCCGATCCCGGAGATCCAGGCTCGCCATCTGCCTGCTCGACGAACACGTCATCTGCTCCCTCGATCTCCATTACTACGTCCCCATCTACATCCTGGACATCCATTGGCTCAGGGTCTACAACCTCACCTTCAAAAGTGGCCGCATTCATCAGACCTGTCGGCCCCATCAAAAAGACTGGTATATCCAAACCCTGCAGAGGACCTTGCCACAACTCCTGACCCACCCGACGGTACCATCCCTCGTATCTATGAGGGAGCAAAACGTCGTAGCCTTCGTCGACCCATACGGTACAGCTATGCCGCTCATACGAAACTCCGTCCATAATAGGGTATGAAAATACCTGTGTCTCAATTTCCTGAGGGATCCCGTGGCGGACAGGGGGAATACGATAAGTCATACCTACGGTCGAGGGTCTGAAATGGCGATCAGCCAAAAATAGGTAAGTCGAAACTCAGTGAACACACATCTAAACTCAATTTAGTAAACAACATGCGCCTCTTGCTAGAATGTAAATCATCACATGCATATTGTGACGTCAAATCATACAGATGCCAATGCAGATGCTCAATGCTTGCCGGTGGCTCTCTGGGCACTGCCGGACTTTCTGTTTTCGGGTTACCGGTGGCTCTCTGGGCACTGCCGGACTCAACCCAACCGGTGGCTCTTATCGGCACTGCCGGTCCCCAGCCACGTCGTAGACGTCTCAGGCCTGTGCCCCAACCCGTGTCTATTCACACCGAAGTTGGCACCCTTGTCTCTCCAGCTACCCCGTGCCGAGCACGTTCAGGCGCAAGTGCAACGACCGTGGCTCAATTAACTCTGCGATCGGCACCTCCTTATCTCCCCGCATTCCCGGTGGCCCCCTAGACACTGCCGGGCCGTCCCGCACGGTTCTACGCACTCCGCCAAACGCACATGTCTCATGCCAATATGCAAATCAATGATGAGCATCATAAAATTCTCAAGTGGCTCACCCCATAAACACTCATGCAAGCCAGTTTTGCCACATGCATTTCCCAAAATTATTCATATTGGCACACCATTCACCTCAAAATAAATCGAATAAAATAACCAAGCAATTCGTGTTGCAAAAACTTTCATTTTAGGACCCGGTTTCCATTCTAAGTCATTTAGGTTCAAAGGCAAGTAATCTAACACACGTGGTAATTTCTAGAGTCCACAAAAATTATCAATTGACCCCTAAGGTCAGCAATAAATAATCGACATTTGACGTCCAAGAAATTTAATATTTTTCATCATAAAATTTTCCCTACTAGTCCCTAGCATACCCGACATTCTAAGTCAAGTTTAGAAATGTGCTCACCCAAAAATCGAGTTCGAGCTTGGCTAGACGGTGGTGAGCTCGGGCCACGAACGGCAACGGCTAGTACTGTTCCGGCGACACTATTCCGGCGGTACTATTCCGGCGACACTATTTCGGCGACACTGTTCACGGCGGCGACGACGGAATCGACGGCAATTTTCCGGCGATGAATAGAAACACAGCAACAACCAAAACACAGCAGAAGCAAGGAAGATTGCAGCTACATCAAGCAAAAGAAGAAAATCAACAAAACATGGTCAACTTTGATTCAAAACTGGGAATTCTCTAGGAGGTTTTTCGCTGATTCGTTTTCAGAATATCGAAGCTTAACGTCTTACGAGTACACAGGCGAAAACGGGGCTCGATTCGGACACCAGACGACCCCGAACGAGCCGATTTGCTCCGGGCGCGCGTGCTGGACGCGAGAAAACCGAGAAGATAGAAGGAAATCCAGCAGCAAGACAGCAGCTGCAACTTCACAACAGAGGAGTAGAAATTCCAGCAGCAAGCCAAGGACAAGGATGGAGGACAGCAGCAACAAATTTCCAAGCAACTCAAGCTCACAAGCAGCAGAAAATGGAACAAAAACAGCAGCTGCAGAAATAGGAAGAAGAAAGAAGAAGAGGCCAGCCAACTTTCTTACGGGAATAGTTGAAGCAGGTGGCTTCAAATGATGAGAGTTTATCTCATCTGCATGGAAAAGGAAGTCCAGTAGTGGGAGTGAAGTAGACCAGCCGCATTTCCAGCCAACGAAGACTCTCCAGCGCTGGTTTCTTTGATGAGCTAAGGTAGTGGCATTTTAAGGAGACCCACGTGGAGTCTGGAGTATTTCTACAGCCGAAAGTTAAGAGGGACGTTGGTCCAAAAACCTTTATTATTCTTGTCTTCTGGTGCATAAATATCAGGACGTCACAACTCTCCCCTCCTTATAGGAATTTCGTCCCCGAAATTTTCACTCTACTAACACTACTAATTACACAAACAAGTGAGGGTGCTTGCTCCTCATTTCGTCTTCGTTTTCCCATGTTGCGTCTTCTGTTCCATGATGCTCCCAAATTACTTTGACAATGGGTATTGTCTTGTTCCGTAGGACGTGTTCTTTTCGGTCCACTATACGTACGGGCCTCTCTACGTACGAGACTCGGTCATCAACTTCAATGACTTCATGATCGAGTATATGGCTCGAGTCCGGCTCGTACTTCCTCAGCATCGAAACATGGAACACATTATGCACTTGAGACGAATTTGGCGGCAACGCAAGACGGTACGCCAATGTTCCAATTCTTTCCAAGATCTCGAATGGCCCTACAAATCTCGGGCTTAACTTTCCCTTTTTCCCAAATCGAGATAAACCTTTCATTGGCGACACCTTCAAAAACACATGATCGCCTACTTGAAATTCCAATGGCCTACGTCGCCTATCTGCATAGCCTTTCTGGTGACTCTGAGCTGTTTTTAACCTGTCCCTTATCACCTTCACTGCCTCAACGGATTGTTGAACCAACTCTGGGCCAGTTATACTCCTTTCGCCAATCTCGTCCCAGCAGATTGGAGTTCTACAAGCTCTCCCATATAGAGCCTCAAATGGAGCCATTCTGATGCTCTGCTGATAACTGTTATTGTATGCGAATTCCACCAGATGCAATTGTTCTTCCCATCCACCTTTGAAGTCTATTACGCAGGCTCTCAACATATCCTCCAATGTCTGGATCGTCCTTTCTGTTTGCCCATCGGTCTGCGGGTGATATGCCGTACTGTACCTTAACTCAGTTCCTAAGGCAGCCTGCAAACTTTTCCAAAATGTCGCAGTAAAGCGAGGGTCACGGTCTGACGTGACTGTAACTGGTACTCCATGCAGGCGAACGATTTGACGCACATATAATTCAGCCAGCTTTTCCAAAGCAAAGTCCTTTCGCACTGCTATAAAGTGAGCAGATTTGGTCAGCCTATCGACCACAACCCAGATCGAATCGTTGCCTCTTGGACTCCTTGGTAAACCAGTCACGAAGTCCATCGTAACATGTTCCCATTTCCATTCTGGAATCTCCAATGGCTGTAGCAATCCTCCAGGTTTGCAATGCTGTGCTTTCACCTGCTGACATGTCAGACATTTCACCACGTGTTTGGCCACATCGACCTTCATTCCGTTCCACCAGTAGTGCTGACGCAGGTTCTGATACATTTTCGTACTACCTGGATGAATGCTATAACTGCTACGATGCGCCTCTGTCAAAATCTCTTCCTTTAACTCCTCATTATTCGGCACGCACAAGCGTCCTCTGAACTTTAGGATTCCATCTTCTGTCACCTGAAACTCCGGTTTCCTCTTTGCCTCATCCATCGTCAAGATTTTCTGAATATCAGGGTCCGTAGACTGCAATTCCTTAATCCTCGAGTGAATTTTCGGTTCGACTCTCAAGGTGGCCATCAGACTCGAGAGGTGTCCTACCTCTATATTGAATTCTGAGTCTCTTATCCCTTCTAATAATTTCCACTCTTTAACCATCATATGCGCTATACTTGATTTTCGATTGAGCGCATCAGCTACTCTGTTCGCCTTTCCAGGGTGATATAAAATGTCACAATCGTAATCCTTCAAAAGCTCCATCCAGCGACGTTGTCTCATATTCAGCTCCTTTTGAGAGAACAGATACTTCAGACTCTGGTGATCCGTATAAATCTGAAACTTTTCTCCAACTAGATAATGTCTCCAGATTTTCAGTGCAAATACTATCGCCGCCAATTCCAAATCATGTGTCGGGTAATTCATCTCATGTGGCCTCAGCTGTCGAGATGCGTATGCTACAACCCGTCCATGTTGCATCAAGACACATCCCAGACCTCTTAACGACGCATCACTGTAGATCTCGAATCCTCCAGATGCTGACGGTATTGTTAATACTGGTGCAGTCGTCAACCTATGTTTAAGCTCTCGGAAGCTTTCTTCACAATTTTCCGTCCATTCGAACTTCGTCTCCTTTTTCAATAGACGCGTTAAGGGTCCAGTTATCACAGAAAACTTTTCCACGAAGCGTCTATAGTAACCCGCTAGTCCTAAGAAACTTCTCACTTCAGTCACGGTTGTCGGCCTAGGCCATTTTTCAACTGCTTCAATCTTTGACGGATCCACTGCAATTCCTTCTCCAGAAATTATATGTCCAAGGAACGCTACTCGATTAAGCCAAAATTCACACTTACTGAACTTGGCGTAGAGCGAGTGCTCTATTAAGGTCCGTAGAATAATACTCAAGTGCTGTTCATGGTCCTCAGAACTTCTCGAGTACACCGGTATGTCGTCGATGAATACTATCACGAACCGGTCTAGGAACTCTTTAAATATCCTATTCATCATATCCATAAAGGCGGCAGGAGCATTAGTTAATCCAAATGGCATGACCGTAAACTCATAATGCCCATACCTCGTCCTAAACGCCGTTTTCGGTACGTCCTCCTTTCTGATCCTCAACTGGTGATAGCCTGTCCTCAGGTCTATCTTAGAGAATACAGACGCTCCTTGCAGTTGATCGAATAAGTCATCTATCCTTGGCAACGGATACTTATTCTTGATCGTCACCTGATTCAACTGCCTATAGTCAATGCACAAACGCAATGACCCATCTTTCTTCCTCACGAATAATACTGGAGCACCCCATGGCGAAGCACTTGGGCGAATAAATCCTTTATCTAATAGTTCCTGCAATTGGACCTTCAATTCCTTCAACTCTGACAATGCCATCCTATAAGGCGCTTTAGATATTGGCTCTGTCCCAGGAGCCAATTCAATTGCAAACTCCACTTCCCTTTCAGGTGGCAATCCTGGCAACTCTTGTGGGAAAACATCAGGAAAATCACGTACTACTGACAAGTCTTCAAGCCTTACTCCCTCAACTGATGAATCAGTTACAGAGGCTAGGTACCCTTGGCACCCTTGGTCCATCAACTTAGTCGCTTCTAGTGACGATATCCAAGGAATTGAGGTTCCTCCCCGGTTTCCTCGAAATTCGAATCTAGAGTGACCAGTCGGATTAAATTGAATCACCCTACTACTACAATCAATTACTGCCCCATGTTTAACTAACCAATCCATTCCAATTATTACGTCAAAGTCAAACATGGGTAGGACAGCCAGATCAATCAATCCTTCTCTATCTCCCAAGGATATCTTACACCCTTGACATCCTAACAAGATGACCATTTCTAATGGTCTTACATCAATACCAGCCAGTGCAACAAATTGTTCAGACACAAACGAATGAGATGCTCCCGGATCAAATAAAGCATACGCGGCATGATCACATAAAGAAATGATACCTGTGATCACGCCAGGTGCGTTCTCAGCTTCTCCTCGCGCCATCGCGTACACTCTTCCTTGCGCTGGCGGTCGATTCAGATTTTCCTGGGGAGCAGCCATCGCCTGTGGTCCAGCTAGCGGTCTTTGCTGTTGAAACTGTGGTCCCCTGTTCTTCCTCGGGCAATACCTCGCAATATGCCCTATCTGACCACACTCGTAGCATACTCCTGTCTTTCTTGGGCACAAACCAATTGCATGCCTCTGTCCACAATCGCGACACCTTGCACTACCAGGGGGTGTCGGTTTTCCTAGAGTCCTTCGGGGTAGAGGGACAAACCTTCTATTATCCATTATTGGCCTTTTTCCAAAACTCCTGTCATCTCGTCTCGGCATGAATCGCGATCCAGATGCAGCGATTCGTTCATTTATATCTCTTTCAAACTCTTGAGCCCTTTCATACATCGCCCCATAGTCCCTCAATCCTGCGGTAATTAGTCGACTACGGAGTTCCGGCCTCAATCCTTCACGGAACCTCCTTGCCTTGTCCCAGGCATTCTCTATCATCCTAGGAGCAAACTTGGATAGCCTTGCAAATTCTGCCTCATATTGATCCACTATCATCTGCCCCTGACGGAGTCGGAGGAATTCTTCCATCTTTCTTTCCTGCGCGGCTTCCGAAAAATATTTCCCGTTAAACGCTTCACAAAAAGCCGTCCAGTCCGGCATGGTACCTTCAGGAAAGACTCTTCCTCGGGTGGCCTTCCACCAATCATCTGCGGTGTCTTGGAGCTGGTAGACGGCTAATGAAACCCTTTCTTCCCCAGTACAACCTAGCACTTCAAACGTTTTCTCTAGTTGCTCTGTCCAAAGGGAGGCTGCTTCAGGTCCTCTTGTTCCATCAAATTTCGGTGGATGCAACTTCAGAAATTGCTCCACTAGATGAGGTGTCTGTCGACCTCCAATGCCAGGAGCATTATTCACATTGGCTCCATGCACGACAGCTAACGCAGCCTCAGCAGCTTGGGCCACAGTGACAGCTCTTTCTTCAGCCTGCCTGCCCATCAAGGTACCAACTTCTGCCAATACTCTCATGATATCCCCAATGCTTGGATTTTCTGCAGCTTGAGCTCCTGCAGCTGGAGCACCTAAAACTTGAGCTCTTGCAGTTGAAGCACCTGCAGCTTGAGCTCTTGCAGTTGGAACACCTGAGCCAGACACACTTGCATACTTCTTTGGTCTATTTCTGTTGCTCATTGTCCTTAGTCTGGCTCACTTACACCTGCTATTATTCCATCAAGGAATTAAGACCTAAACCACCAATCAGGGTCTAGCAGCAAGCAATAGCAGGCTAGAGAATATATAATTACTAACAATCACATGCGCCAATCAAGAACGGACATACGTGCCCAATCCTAGTCCAACTTATGGGACTTTCTCTATCTAACTACCCCATAAATTCTCATCCTTATCACTCCAAGCCTCGAACATTCTCTTATCGAGCTGACCTTGCTCTGATACCACTCCGCACGAGGATGTCACGCCCCGGACCCGTCGGACGCGCAATATCCCTTCACCTGCTAATTCGCTCATCGCTTGGCCAACACTGGCGACGGCCCAGGACTCGTCGCGGCCAAACGACGGTTAACAAATGCGACAGCGGAAAGCATACAAACCCCTGACAAACACACATGTGGAATAGAGAGATAGAGAAGATCTAATTTACATATAACAATAATAGGCTTTATACAACCAGGAGATGAGGCTAACATCTGAACCTCGAAACACAAGCCGATCATGGTCAAAAAGGAAACAAGCCAAACCAAAAAGGTCACTACGCCTCATCCTGGCATCCTCGAGGAACTACTCATCCTCCTCAGACAACGGAAACTCCTCTGGATCAGTTTCCTCCGATCCCGGAGATCCAGGCTCGCCATCTGCCTGCTCGACGAACACGTCATCTGCTCCCTCGATCTCCATTACTACGTCCCCATCTACATCCTGGACATCCATTGGCTCAGGGTCTACAACCTCACCTTCAAAAGTGGCCGCATTCATCAGACCTGTCGGCCCCATCAAAAAGACTGGTATATCCAAACCCTGCAGAGGACCTTGCCACAACTCCTGACCCACCCGACGGTACCATCCCTCGTATCTATGAGGGAGCAAAACGTCGTAGCCTTCGTCGACCCATACGGTACAGCTATGCCGCTCATACGAAACTCCGTCCATAATAGGGTATGAAAATACCTGTGTCTCAATTTCCTGAGGGATCCCGTGGCGGACAGGGGGAATACGATAAGTCATACCTACGGTCGAGGGTCTGAAATGGCGATCAGCCAAAAATAGGTGAGTCGAAACTCAGTGAACACACATCTAAACTCAATTTAGTAAACAACATGCGCCTCTTGCTAGAATGTAAATCATCACATGCATATTGTGACGTCAAATCATACAGATGCCAATGCAGATGCTCAATGCTTGCCGGTGGCTCTCTGGGCACTGCCGGACTTTCTGTTTTCGGGTTGCCGGTGGCTCTCTGGGTACTGCCGGACTCAACCCAACCGGTGGCTCTTATCGGCACTGCCGGTCCCCAGCCACGTCGTAGACGTCTCAGGCCTGTGCCCCAACCCGTGTCTATTCACACCGAAGTTGGCACCCTTGTCTCTCCAGCTACCCCGTGCCGAGCACGTTCAGGCGCAAGTGCAACGACCGTGGCTCAATTAGCTCTGCGATCGGCACCTCCTTATCTCCCCGCATTCCCGGTGGCCCCCTAGACACTGCCGGGCCGTCCCGCACGGTTCTACGCACTCCGCCAAACGCACATGTCTCATGTCAATATGCAAATCAATGATGAGCATCATAAAATTCTCAAGTGGCTCACCCCATAAACACTCATGCAAGCCAGTTTTGCCACATGCATTTCCCAAAATTATTCATATTGGCACACCATTCACCTCAAAATAAATCGAATAAAATAACCAAGCAATTCGTGTTGCAAAAACTTTCATTTTAGGACCCGGTTTCCATTCTAAGTCATTTAGGTTCAAAGGCAAGTAATCTAACACACGTGGTAATTTCTAGAGTCCACAAAAATTATCAATTG
This sequence comes from Psidium guajava, assembly GCA_016432845.1. Taxonomy (NCBI): domain Eukaryota; kingdom Viridiplantae; phylum Streptophyta; class Magnoliopsida; order Myrtales; family Myrtaceae; genus Psidium; species Psidium guajava. The sequence goes on along the minus strand of CM028226.1, from coordinate 15,960,462 downwards.
ACCCCTAAGGTCAGCAATAAATAATCGACATTTGACGTCCAAGAAATTTAATATTTTTCATCATAAAATTTTCCCTACTAGTCCCTAGCATACCCGACATTCTAAGTCAAGTTTAGAAATGTGCTCACCCAAAAATCGAGTTCGAGCTTGGCTAGACGGTGGTGAGCTCGGGCCACGAATGGCAACGGCTAGTACTGTTCCGGCGACACTATTCCGGCGGCACTATTCCGGCGACACTATTTCGGCGACACTGTTCACGGCGGCGACGACGGAATCGACGGCAATTTTCCGGCGATGAATAGAAACACAGCAACAACCAAAACACAGCAGAAGCAAGGAAGATTGCAGCTACATCAAGCAAAAGAAGAAAATCAACAAAACAGGGTCAACTTTGATTCAAAACTGGGAATTCTCTAGGAGGTTTTTCGCTGATTCGTTTTCAGAATATCGAAGCTTAACATCTTACGAGTACACAGGCGAAAACGGGGCTCGATTCGGACACCAGACGACCCCGAACGAGCCGATTTGCTCCGGGCGCGCGTGCTGGACGCGAGAAAACCGAGAAGATAGAAGGAAATCCAGCAGCAAGACAGCAGCTGCAACTTCACAACAGAGGAGTAGAAATTCCAGCAGCAAGCCAAGGACAAGGATGGAGGACAGCAGCAACAAATTTCCAAGCAACTCAAGCTCACAAGCAGCAGAAAATGGAACAAAAACAGCAGCTGCAGAAATAGGAAGAAGAAAGAAGAAGAGGCCAGCCAACTTTCTTACGGGAATAGTTGAAGCAGGTGGCTTCAAATGATGAGAGTTTATCTCATCTGCATGGAAAAGGAAGTCCAGTAGTGGGAGTGAAGTAGACCAGCCGCATTTCCAGCCAACGAAGACTCTCCAGCGCTGGTTTCTTTGATGAGCTAAGGTAGTGGCATTTTAAGGAGGCCCACGTGGAGTCTGGAGTATTTCTACAGCCGAAAGTTAAGAGGGACGTTGGTCCAAAAACCTTTATTATTCTTGTCTTCTGGTGCATAAATATCAGGACGTCACACCATCTGTATTGTCAGATCAGGACAATGGTTCGTCCTATGAGATTTATGAACTTGGATCGCCACGACTTGCGAAAAGCGATTCTACTGATCTTGGCATTGACAACTCTGAACATGAGTTCACCTATTCAGAAGCAAGTTCGAAGTATGGACTTCGTAATAGAAAGTTCATATTCGAATAAATAGAAAGATATTCCTGGCGTAAAGTATGCAACATAGGCATAAAAAGCATTGAGAGTAGGAGAGGAGCCCCTTATGATAATGCTGCCATGGCCAAATATCACTATGACAAGGCTTAACAGAAAGTCATCTGGTTCGAGCTCGAAGACTGTCATCAGAAAGTATTGGTAGCGACTTAAGCTCCAGAAAAGCGAGTTTAGGAATCCCATCGAAAACAACGCTCTGTACAATCCTGAATTTCCTGACGTGTAAAATCCTGCCACCGCAAGGTAACAGTTTCCAAGGGACTTAAATGTCCCTCTTCCATCAGAAGAACGGCGTAAGTTGAACAGAATCCTTACAGCTGTGCAAGAAAGGTTATCTACAGGGAAAACAGACATGGAAGATCTCATACCCAGATTGAATCCAGTGACTCCTGGGAGACAATTCTTAACAATAAAAGTCTGTTCTTTGGTCTTGGAAAATTTGTTGAGCCCTGTGTCCACTCATCATGTCCAATGACGAGAAATGGTTGCTGCCTCTCCACCATTTTGTAATTTGAGATGAGAATTGTGATTTGTGCCATCCAGAATTTTCGCTTCTATGCAGTATATTTTCGATTGGATAGGTCAAGCCAATCAAAGTCCTCCACTGAATTTTCTACAGAGGACGATTCAATTTATGATATGTATCCAAAATGAGTCATCTTCAGATGGCATTTTTGTTTTTATTTTCTCATTGTTTTTCCACCTCATTTGATGGAATTCATGATTATCAGTGTCCCTCCTATACCTTCACCAATGGTGTACTTTCGTACAAACCGAATGCACAAGGTTTCAAAAAGAACTTTAGTAAATACAAATTTCTTGAAAATTTTATAGAAAGAAAATATTCATGTTCGTTTCGGAATGAAAAATGACATAAGACTTAATCCTCTAGTACATCAAAGACGATTTGTTAAGATCGAAATTTGATATTGTCCCTTTGGAACAATTTCCTCGATCCGTACCTTGAAGCTTCTGCATATCAATCCCCATACTTCCTCTTGAACGCTTTATGCATTTGTATCAGTATCTAATGAGGTCGAGGCTGAACCCGAGCTCCCCGTCTTGCTTGCGCATTGACTTGACGGGCCTATATCTCGTACGACTCCGAGCGGCCAAAAAATGCATAGCGGTTGTTCGCCAAGTTGTCATCTGCAAAGTCACGTTAAAATCTGCATAAAGGTTAAATGGTTAATTTCAGACTGCTCCATCGAGTTAAATCACAGTATGAAATAGGAATTGGTAAGCATGGGAGGACTCACATGCGAACAAACTGCAAGAAGAATGCCAGTTGAGGGAAGGGTAAGTCGATACACTCCATTATCTTCAACACAGCATCCGATTTGATATATGACCTGAAATTCACAGTAAAGTTTATGTCTCCTGTTTCTTTCCTTTTCACAGTTATCAGCTATTCCACTGCGACGCTTCTTCGTATTTCGTTTGTAGCTAAGCATGTTCAAATTGGAGGACTTTCCCATCATTGTTAATCGTTATCGCCTCTGTTCTTCAGCTTCTTCAAAAGTCACAACTAAATGGACTGCTTGCAATTGTGATTTGTTCACAAGGACCAGTTGTATTACCTTTCTTTTTCGACGATATCATCCGGATCTCTTCCAGATCTCCTCTGGAGTGTTTGAAGATGGGCTCGTGATAGAGCTAAAAATTAAACAGAGTTTTGTGTTCACAACCAACAAGAACAGAAAGAGAAGGAAAACTAAAAACAACAAAAACCACGCACGGTTGAGAGTGTTTACGATGCGTTAGTGCAAGATCTCCCGAAAAGGTTTTGAACTTTTAGACCTGGTACTTTACACATTAACAGGTAGCACTGTTGAGCAACCAATCATTCTTTCCTTGACTGGGAAAAGAAGCAGATGCTCACCTATTTCTGTCATTTGCTCGAACAAACCTCACAGCTCCACTGCATAAGTTGCACGCACCTATCAAAACAAATGTATTCGATCAAAAGAAAGAACGCAAATTGACTTAATGGAAAATCATTCATCCTCATTCTACTGCAATAACTTAGCTCCCGTGTTATCACAGTCTCAATTTCCTTTTAATGAAAGGCAAGTGTCTTAGCAATCCACCGAGCAATGGCACAATGGATCTCAGCTTTTAACCCAACTCGACACAATTAGGAAAGCAGATATCGACGACAAAAGTGGAAAAATGACATGAACTCGAGTCAGATTTAACTGTCTTAACATGTTCGAGCAAAATTATTATACTTTGCAACGACACTAACACGAATTCATAATCAGAGTTTGACGACGGGAACATGGATAGACCTAAAGATATCCATGCATCCTGATCAGAAAAACCCCTAAAACCGTTCCAAATCATTCTTTGAAGCACAAAATCCAAACTAGCAGCCTGTGCAACATTCAATAAGCCATGGACTTAGTGTTGAGCTCTAAAACCACACGAATTCGATCGAATGCGAGAGCTCTCCGTCGAACACATAATGGGTCTCAAGTCTTGCTCCAAGAAGCTCGAAGTTGCCTTGACTCAGTCCGCCACATCCTTTTGAGAAAATGGATCTCCTAACATAATGATAGGAGTGAAAATATCCAATTCAGACCGTCCAATTCAAAATGGATGGGCCGAATTGATTCACATTAGCTTTTTCAAAAAGGAAAAAATTTTCAACGGGAATTTCAAAATTTTCGATTGATCAATCTCAACCGTCCATTTTTGAATTGTATAGCCCAGATCCCTTATGTCACCCTTAACATAGTTTCTCTATGTAAGGGGATCCAAATCCCTTTTCATGGTTAATTTTTTTTTTGTGCAGATGGAAAACAATTTTCTCCCAATTTTTTTTTTCTCTTTTACTTCTTTCTTCTTTCCATGTAATCTTTGTCTTCCTTCCCTGAGCCACTCATCCGAGCACAGTGTAGATCTGATTCTTTTGTAAGTGGCGATTTCCTTTTACATGAGCAAGTGATCTTCTTTTTGGTGAAATCTCGCCCGTTCAGAAATCCGACTAGTTTCGTGACACGTGTTTCACATTAAAACTCGCGTCAATATGGCAGCCATAGTGAAATCATAACACTATTGTTGACGAGGTTTTGACCAAGCTGACCAAAAGAGGGAGAAATCTGCCCCATCATTTAGTGGCGATTAATGATCAAGTGGAAGCAATCATGGATTTGTTAAACGAAGGGTCACGCTGCTCTATCGACGCCTCAAAAGGAGGATTTGGATCCCCTAAAGTAACGAAGGAGTGACATAAGAGATCTGAACCGCGTACTTCAAAAATGGACGGTCCAAATTGATCAATCGAAAATTTTAAAATTCCCACTGAAAATTTTCCCCCTTTAAAAAAATTGATGTAGATCAATCCGCGCTGTCCATTTTGAATTGGATAGCCTGGATTGGATAATGTCACCTCTAACATTATGTTAAAAGATCCATTTCAGATTTGGATTCCCTGATATAATGAAACTATGTTAATAGTGACATAAACGATATGAGCCGTCCAATTCAAAAATGGATAGCCTAGATTGATTAATAAAAAATTTTGAAATTCCCGTTGAAAAATTTTTCCCTTTAAAAAAACTGATGCAAATCAATCCGAGCCGTCCATTTTGAATTGGACAGCCTGGATTGGATAATGTTACACCCCTAACATTATGTTAAGAGATCCATTTTCGAATTTGGATCCTTTAACATAGTGAAACTATGTTAGGGATAACATAAGGGATTTGGGGCGTTCAATTTAAAAATGGACAATCCAAATTGATCAATCGAAAATTTTGAAATTTATATCGAAAATTTTTCCCCTTCTGAAAAAGCTGATGTGAATCAATCCGGGTTGTTCATTTTGAATTGAACGACCCGGATTGGATAACGTCGCCTCTAATATTATGTTAGGGGATCCATTTCCCATGAAAAGGGATTTGGATCCCCTCACATAGTAAAACTATGTTGTGACATAAGGAATTTTGGCTGTCCAATTCAACAATGGACGGCCTCGATTGATCAATGAAAAATTTTGAAATTCCTGTCGAAAATTTTTTTCCCTTTGAAAAAGCTGACGTGGATCAATTCGGATCCATTTTGAATTGGACGGCCCAGATTGGATTATGTCACCCCTAAAAGGAGATCCATTTCGAATTTGGATTCCCTGATATAATGAAACTACGTTATGGGTGACATAAGAGATCTGGATCGTTCAATTCAAAAATAGACAGTCCAGATTGATTAATCGAAAATTTTGAAATTCTCGTAAAAAAATTTTCCCCCTTTGAAAAAACTGATGTGGATCAATCCGACTCGTCCATTTTGAATTGGACGGCCCGGATTGGATAATGTCACCCCTAATATTTTGTTGAGGGATCCATTTTCGGATTTAGATTTCACTATGTCAGGGGTAACATAAGAGATCTGGGTCGTCCAATTTAAAAATAGACAGCCCAGATTGATCAATCGAAAAAAAATTTCCCTTTTAAACAAGCTAATGTGAATCAATTTGGATCGTCCATTTTGAATTGGATGGCCTGAATTGGATAATGTCATCCCTAACATTATGTTATGAAATGGATTTGAATTCTCTAACATAGTGAAACTATGTTAGAGGTGACATAAGGAATCTGGACCGTCCAATTCAAAAATGGACGGCCCCGATTGAGTGAAATTCCCACCGAAAATTTTTTCCCATTTAAAAAGTTAATGTGGATCAATTCGAACCGTCTATTTTAAATTGGACAACCCGGATTGGATAATATCACCCCATAACATTATTTTAGAGGATCCATTTTCCATGAAAAGGGATTTAGATCCCCTAATATATTGAAACTAAGTTAGGGGTGATATAAGAGATCTGAGTTGTCCAATTAAAAAATGGACAGCTCTGATTGATCAATCGAAAATTTTGAAATTCCCGCAAAAAACTTTTTCTCCTTTGAAAAAGCTGACGTGAATCAATTCGAGCCGTCCATTTTGAATTGGATGGCATGGATTGAATAATATCACCTCCTAACATTGAAAAAGGATTGAATCTTTTGACATAGTGAAACTATGTTAGGGGTGATATAAAAGATATGAGCTGTCCAATTCAAAAATGGATAGCCCAAATTGATCAATAAAATTTTTTAGAATTCTCGCAGAAAATTTTTCCCCCTTTGAAAAAGCTAATATGAATCAATCTAGATCGTCCATTTTGAATTGGACAACCTAGATTGAGTAATATCACCTCTAACATTATGTTAGAAGATCTATTTCCCATTCAAAGGGATCTGGATTCTTTAACATAGTGAAACTATGTAAAGGGTGACATAAGGGATCTAGGCTGTCCAATTAAAAAATGGAAGGCCTAGACTGATCAATCGAAAATTTAAAAATTCCCATGAAAAATTTTTCTGCCTTTGAAAAAACTGATGTAGATCAATCCAACCTGTTCATTTTGAATTGGACGGCCCAAATTGAATAATGTCACTCCTAACATTATGTTAGGGGATCCATTTCCCATAAAAGAGGATTTGGATCCCCGACATATTGAAACTATATTATGGGCGACATAAGGGATCTGGGCCATCTAATTTAAAAATGGACGGTCCAGATTAATCAATTAAAAATTTTGAAATTCCATTCGAAAATTTTTTCCTCTTTAAAAAAGCAGATGTGGATTAATCTGGACCGTTCATTTTGAATTAGACAACTTAGATTGAATAATGCCACCTCTAATATTATATTAGAGGATCCATTTCCCATGAAAAGAGATTTGAATTCCCTAACATAGTGAAGATGTGACATAAGGGCTTTAGGCTATCCAATTAAAAAATAGACTGTCCAGATTGATCAATCGAAAATTTTAAAATTCCCGCCGAAATTTTTTTCCTCTTTTGAAAAAGCTAATGTGGATCAATTCGAGCCGTCCATTTTGAATTGGACGGCCCGGATTGGATAATGCCACCCCTAATATTATGTTAGGAGATCCATTTCCCATGAAAAGGGATTTGGATCCCCTGACATAATGACACTATATTAAGGGTGACATAAGGAATATGCTCATCAAATTTAAAAATGGACGGCCCAGATTGACCAATCGAAAATTTTGAAATTTCCCTTGAAATTTTTTTTCTCTTTTTGAAAAAGCTTATGTGGATCAATCCTAACCGTCCATTTTGAATTGGACGGTCCAGATTAGATAATATCATCCCTAACATTATATTAGGGGATCTATTTCCCATGAAAATGGATTTGGATCCCCTGACATAATGAAACTATATTAATGGTGACATAAGAGATCTGGCCGTCTAATTCAAAAATGGACGACTAAGATTGATCAATTTAAAATTTTAAAATTCCCGTAAAAAAAATTTTCCCTTTAAAAAAATTGATGTAAATCAATTCGAGTCATCCATTTTGAATTGGATGGTCCGGATTAGATAATGTCATCTTTAACATTATGTCAGGGGATCCTTTTCCTCATTTAGATTTCCTGACATAGTGAAATTATGTTAGGAGTGACATAAGAAATCTGAGTTGTCCGAAAGGATTAGCAAAATTTACTTCTCCACCTTCGCTCAAGCACTCCACCATGTGCGTGAGCTCACGAAGACACCACACGCTAGATGCATAGTTCCTCGAGAAGATGGGCACATATATTTTGATGATTTGATGGCATGCGAAAGCTTGTCTCTCTCTTTGTTGTCTCTGAAAATGTGAATCCCAGCTTTAGCCAGGGGAGTGGTAGAGGGAATCGGTGAAGTTGAGGCAGGTGTGGAGGCCTCCAAAACTCAAGAACACCTCGAATTCGGCTCCCGTGGACAAATCGTGGTCATATACAGAAGCAGACATCGTCGCTGCATCTGGTGAGTCCCCTTTTCTCTTCATCTTCCTTCAGGGGCTCAAGAACTTCACCGGATGTGACCACAATGAGATGTGGAGCCAAGCCAATGAAGTATCGGTCCTTACCCCGTACGTAATGTAATAGTGACTATGATCAGATGGCATCTTTTATTATTATACTCTTCCGTTGTTTTTCATCTCGTTTAATATAATTCCTGGTTACCGAATATCCTTGATTCCTCGCCGGCAATTATATTGCGCTAGACAATATCATTACAAACGTTATTCCACTAGGGAGCTGCAGATACAGAATCTGGACGTACCTCTCTCAACATTGATTATTACTTTATACGATCCGTATATAAGCCACACCATTTCGACCACCAGTTGTAGATAAATACACGAGGACCGGAACAATTTCTTCAATTCGCAGCTTGAAGCTTTTGTATCAATCGCCATACCTCTCTTAAACGCTTCAAGTACTTGATGAGGTCGAGGCTGATCCCGAGCTCACCCTCTCACTTGCACATCGACTCGACAGGCCTACATCTCGCACGACTCCGAGCGGCCAAAAAATGCATAGCGGTTGTTCGCCACATTATCATATACAAAGTCCCGTAAAAATCTGCATAAAGGATAGAAGGTGAATTTTAGACTGCTCCATCAATTTAAAACCACAGGATGAAACAGGAATTGGTCAAGCATAGAGCACAACAAAATTAGGAGATTGGAGGACTCACGTGGGAACAAACTGCAAGAAAAATGCCAGCTGAGGGAAGGGTAAGTTGATATACTCCATTATCTTCAACACAGCATCCGATTTGATATATGACCTGAAATTCACAGTAAAGTTTATGTCTCCTGTTTCACATTTATCAGCTATTCCATTGCTACGCTTCTCGATATTCTGTTTGTAGCGAAGCATATTCAAATTGGAGGACTTTCCCCATCGTGATTGATCACTGTCGCCTCTGTTCTTCAGCTTCTTCAAAAGCCGCAACTAAATGGACTGTTTCAATTTGTGATTTGTTCACAAGGACCAGTTGTATTACCTTTCCTTCTCGACAAGCACGACACTTGATATGTCGTCCGGATCTCTTCCAGATCTCCTCAAGAGCTTCTTCCCCGCTTCGCTCTGCAGTGCTTCGAACCTGATTCTCCTGAAAAAATCATCCCATAAAAGGGGGAAAAAGAAGATGGGTTCAGATAGAGCTAAAAATTAAACAGAGTTCTGTGTTCATAAGCAACAAGAACAGAAAGAGAAGGAAAAAGCCAACAAAAACCACGCAATCTTACTTCTCTGCAGCAACAAATAAGATTGACTAACTAAATACTGATAGAAACGCAAGTTGGATGCAGCAGCTTCAGATTGCGTCATTCAATATTTGTAGCAGCGGCCAAAGTGTGTTTACAATGCTTTTGTGCACAATCACCCCGAAAGGTTGTAAGCTTTTCAGACATGGTATTTTATATCTTAACAGCTAGCACAGTTGAGGAACAAAACACCAATCCGTTAACAGGGAAAAGAAACAGATGCTCACCTATTCCTGTCATTTGCTCGAACAAACCTCACACCTCCATTGCATAAGTTGCACACACCTATCAAAACACACGTATCCCATCAAAAGAAAGAAACACAAATTGGCTTCATGGAAAATCATTCAGCTTATCCAATCCTCATTCTACTGCAATAACTTAGCTCCCGTGTTATCACAGTCTCAATTTCCTTTCAATGAAAGGCAAGTGTCTTAGCAATCCACCGCGCAATGGCACAATGGATCTCAGCTTTTAACCCGACTCGACACAATTACGAAAGCAGACATTGACGACAAAAGCGGAAAAATGACATGAACTCGAGTTAGATTTAACTGTCTAACATGTTCGACCAAAAATATTATACTTTGCAACGACACTAACGCGAATTCATAATCAGAATTTGACGACGGGAACATGGATAGACCTAAAGATATCCACCTATCCTGATCAGAAAAACCTCTAAAACCGCTCCAAATCATTCTTTGAAGCACAAAATCCAAACTTGCAGCCTCTGCAACATTCAATAAGCCATGGACTAAATGTTGAGCTCTAGAATGCGAGAGCTTACCGTCGAACAACATGATGGGTCTCGAGTCTTGCTCGAAGAAGCTCGAGGTGGCCTCGACCCAGTCCGCTGCATCCTTTCGGGGCGTCGATAGAGCAGCGAACGCAGCGAATCTCCGATTCGTTACTCGCAAAGAGCTCGACGGCCTCAATCTTGCCCACCCACCTGGAACAAGAAGCGCCATGATAAATCCCAAGTCTTCTTCGCTGCACGCTCAGTGGTAATTCTGGGTACAAGACCTTTAAAATTTATTCGGAATTTTACCTTTTTTGCGGAGGAAATTTGCAGGGGCTCCAGAGACTGCAAGGAAATGGCGGAGAATAGTCTTTTCCCGTTTATGTGGCTGAGTATGCATCTCGACGTGGAAATTTATTTGACAGGTGTTGGATCGAGAGGGCTTGAACGATCTTTAAGGGGCCCTAACATCCCTTTTCTATTCCGCATGCAGCTTTTTCTGAACCGTCATCTCTCTTTTTTGGGTAATCCCATCCTTGATAGTCGCCCAAGCAAAATAACTCTAGATCAAGCAGGGGTAGGGATTACATTCTGGATTTTATAACCTTCTGAACACATGTTTCTGTAGAAATTTAATAGCTTCACTAATTCCATCATAAGTTCGAATTCAACTTTAGATCCTTAAAGAAAATTAAACCTACGCTTGTTTAGCAAAAAAAATAATAATTGATTTTTGAAAATATTTTTTAGAATTAAACGCAACCATCGGTTATAGAAATAAATAAACAAAAAATATTTTTATTTTTTGTGAAAAATGTTTAAAATTCAATTATTGTCAATAAAGAAAAATGTGTTCATTAATTATTTATTTCAAATTATATGATCATTTTTAGGGAAATATTCTCTAAATGATTCACTTTTCACGTAGCGTAAAGATACATTTGTTTTACTAAAAATTTTATGATGAGAAAATACTTTCTATGGAAACAATTTCAAGGAAAAAAGTCAATTTTTCTTTTGTGGTTTAAAGAAAGTGATTTTCTCATTGCCAAAGGGAAAGTTACTTTTCACTAATCTAAGCTTCTTCTCTCTTTTTTTCAGTTTTCTTTGTAGATCAATTGATTTTTGGTCATCCAGACACCAGAAAATCAAAAAATAATTTCTCAAAAATACTTTTTCTCCAAATAAATGAACCCTAAAAGTATGAAATTATAAAATGAGGACGCCACTAGGAGGGTGGTGCTCTTTCCATCTCAATGACTAAATTCACCCCCATTAACACTAAAAGGACACAAATGTCATCATTCATTCAATTGCAATTTAAAGTGATGGTCCCATTCATTCTTTTTTCTAGTTTTTCATTTTCAGTTTAGGATCTAGTTACCACAATTAACCATTACACATGAATTGGTTTCTAGAGTATGAAAGAAAGGGTTAATGCCACGAAAAATTTTAAACTGGAATACATTTGATAAATTTACCCCAAATTAATTTTCAAGCCTCCAAAAACTCCAAATTGGTACACTTATACCAAAGTTACCACAACCAGTTTTTGGATCATCAAAAATCTCCAATTGGTATACTTGTGATATACTTACCACTCGCTTTTGTCAAATTTTTCATGAATTTATTGAGTTGAATGATGCATGGCAATAATGAAGTTGACCTACCAATTTCATGTGAAAATCTGGGAGATAAAAGCCTAGATTTTTGGACATATATGAGCAAACTTTCTATTGGTGGTGGAGTTTGTTTCATAGAGCCTTCTAATCGAAAAATTGTTGCTCTTCCTTTGTCAAAAGCATGGGTGAACATATAAATTTACCCTTCTAGTTGTTAGGTCAATTGAGTTATTTTCATGTGTTAGCCAACTAAACAATAAAATTTGATAGAAACTAATGTGTTATACTTGTATCAATTTGGGTGGTTTTTGGTGACTCAAGAATTAATTTGGGATAAATTTTTCACAAAATATATCACAACTACATTACGTTGGGTAAACTTATCATATATATACCAATTTGGAGCTTTTCATAGTATTACTCCACAAAGAAAAGTGTATTCTTAGATATGCATACAATGCTTTACATATTTTGTGTAAAATTATCTCATCAATGGTAAGGAAAAAAGACATTCTTTAATATAGCAAAAAATTTTAAAAAACTTTCTTCCTTATCGTTGATTTTATAGCAACTTATTTATCTCAAAAGTTCACTTTCTTGAGATATCTAGAAGTACGCTAAAACTATTGTATATAATGAGATTCTTGTTTTTTTTTGTTTGGGGGGGGGGGGGGGGGGTTAAACAGATTGTGGATGATATTATTTTTTTTTTCAATCCAAAATAATCATATTTTAATAGCATTTTAAAAAAAAATTGCAATTTTTTATTTAATTAAATTTCATCTTCTAAACTTTCACATTGGAGAATGAAGCTGTGATTTCATTCAAAAAAAAAATTTGCTTCATTTGATCATTCCATGATATGCAATATCTATAAAATAAAAAAAAAATTATAAGAAGGGGTTTGGTGGAGACATACACTACAAAAGTGAAATATATGTATAGAAGTCAATGTGTTAAAATGTTGTCTGTGTTAAAATTTTTCTACTCTACTGTTTTTTTATCCGAAATTTTTTTCTACTCTACTTGAAATATCCATAAACTTGCTCAATAACGTAGAAAAAGAATTGACCAAAAAAAAAAGAAAAAGAATTATGTTTCTTGGAAATCTCTCTTTACGATGGAAGTACTATATAACAATAAATAAATGTGCCTTTTATATACATGGGAAACCTACAATAAACAAAAATTGGACATGTGAAATTTTTAATTATGGTAAGTAGATTCTATTCAAATATAGAAAGAAGAAAGGAAAGTAAATAGATTTGGATCACCACTTTAAATTGGAATTAAATGATTAAGGCACCTTTTTTTGTTTTTTTTTTGGGGGGGGGGGGGGTTTTGTTTGATTTAGTTGTATTGGTCTAGGAGTAGGAATAGCGCCAATCTAGAAAAAAAGGAAAATTTGACATAAATAATGCCTAAACATTAGCTTAATGTGCAATGTGACCATGAACTTTTAGTTTTTTTTTCAATGTGATCCCTTAACTCTAATCAAATACACAATGTAGTCCAGATTGGTAAATGTCTAAAGTAGTCTCCCAAATGTTCAATATTATTTATAAACTCAATTAATGAAAGAATAATAGTGAGCATTTTCATAAAGTTCAGTAGTTCACAAAACACACTTAACATGTACTATAAGTTGAAGAATCACATTAAACAAATTAATTGAGCTAAAGTTTATTGATCGTATTAAATAAATTAAAAGTTCATGAACTATACTTCACATTGAGAGTTAAAGTTTAAGAATCATTTGACATTATCTCAATTACTAATTAGTGGATTCGAGGTTTATTTTAATGGGTTAATACCATGGAAAATCCTAAACTGGTATACATGTAATAAGTTTACCCAAAACTATTTTTTTGATTAAAAAATCATAAACTGGTACATTTATGACAAATTTACCCCAAACTAATATACTTGTGACAAATTTAACCTTCGTTAGCTTTCATTAAATTTAGGCTCCATTTGTTTCACGGAAAATGGCATCCTGAGGGAAAACATTTTTCAAGAAGTCATTTTCTAAGAAAATAACAATATTTTTCGGTATTTGGCTAATACTTAAAAATGAACTAGAAAACAATTTTCGTCGTTTGGCAAGCAATTGATTTTTCGGCGGCCGACGATCGGTGGCGGCGGTGGCGGGTGGCCGTGGGCGGCGATCGACGGCCAGGGACCGACGGCGGCGACTGGCGGAAAATAATTTCCTTTTTTCAAAATGAAGAAATTACTTTCCATACTTTTCGAAGGGATTTTTTCATAGGAGGGAATACCAGTTTATAGATATACCAGTTTTGGGTTTTTACCCTCAGTTTTTTATAAGTGCATCAATTTAGGATTTTTCGTGAACTTAATCCAATTTAATAAAGGATAAATTTTTTACAGGTATAATAGTTTAGGATTTTTCATGATAAAAAAAAATTAGTTTAAGGTAAATTCATCACAAATATAGTTGTCAAAAAAATAGTTTGGAATAAATTTATCACAAATATATCAGTTTAGAAATTTTTTATGATTAAAAAAATAATTTATGATAAATTTATTATAAGTGTATCAATTTGAGTTTTTTTTTATATTAATTTTATTTTAATTAAAATTGTCTTCTTAAAATCCTTCGGAAATTGACGAAGAAACGACCCCCTCTGTCCGAGCGGGGAGAAAGAGGAGGAAACGGCAAAGCCTGTGTGCGTACAGACCGCGTCGTCGTTCTCTGCACAAGGCAAAGCGAAGGCGAATTAGCAGCTGAGTTTTCTGCGGAGAGAGAGAGAGAGGGGACGGTGAAAGGAGTGAGAGATCAGTATGGGTTGGATCGGAGAGACCGTGGACTCTATTAGGAGTGTTCAGATCCGTCAGCTCCTCACTCAGGCCGTCAGTCTTGGTTCGTCCCGCGAATTTTTTTTTTCCTTCTTCCTTTATTGTTCGGCATTCTCTATTTTTTTTTCCCTTCGTGCTGCTAAGAAATGGAGATGAAATTGGAAGATGGAGTTTCCAAAGGTTTGATTTTTGATCCGGGGTAAGCCTAATGGGAAGTGAATTCGATTGGGTTTCTTTATACCTGTCCGTTTGTCGATTCTTTTGGAGAAAAAGCGTGTTGAAGTGGATTGAAAACGGCGATAGGTTGATATTGATGGGTTTTCTGTTTTGATTACTTCGATGTTCTAATTCTTTATATGCTTTTATCTTTTTTCTTGTTGAGAAGGAGATATTGCGCTCATAAGTTGTGTATGTTCTTTCTTTTTTTTTTTTGGTTTAGGCATGATTGTCACATCTGCACTAATTATATGGAAGGCTTTGATGTGCATCACTGGCAGTGAATCTCCTGTTGTTGTTGTTCTCTCTGGGAGCATGGAACCAGGGTTTAAGAGGGTATGTATCTAATTCTATTGATGGTGATCTATTTCTTCATGGTTTATGTGAGAATTACTTCAAAGATCTTTCATTTTTAGTTTTGCTAGCTGAAGTGTATAGAATTTGGTTCGTTATCTACAATCGTAGTCCATAAATTCATCAAGCTCATGGAGTGGATTGTTAAAACTGCAAAGCCCATAAGTCAGAATTCCGAATATTTATAGATCATTGGTAGTTGTTCTGTGGTTTCATCTTTTCGCATCTTCCATTTGTATCCCAATTTTCATCAAAGTCGCTGTAGGTAAGTAGTGCCATGCCATAGTGATCATTGAACACATGGTTGCTTGTGTTAAGTCCACGACATTCTTCAATTGGTTCCTCTGAACCTCTGTTACACTGTCTCAAATGTTTACATGACATGCTTAGAGCTCCATGTTTTGGTGGTCATGTTTGTATGATTGCTTTCCCCTTCTTAGAGGTTAAAATGCTTTAAATTAGGCATGTTAGTAGTGAACAGTGTACATGGTTGTAATGACCACTTTAGCTGTTAGAACCATGGTCCAGGTGTATTGTTTTTGGTTTTTCAGTTCACATGCATCCTTTGTGAAAAATGCAAGAATTATTGACTGATCCACTAGAGTGCTTCGGTGTTGACAGTATATTCATATAACTGCCTCACTCACTCGAATTTGTTGTCCCACTGGACAAACTTGTACATAAATTTCCGGGGAAGAAGAGAAATGCACTATGGAAATCACCGGATTTTTTTAAGTGCTTGACCTCCTTACTAGCTTGTAAATGGCAAATGCATTGTCTAAGTGCATTTTTTTAGCCACAAAAGCTCTGGTTTTCATATGTTTTGTATTTCAAGTTTGATAGCTTCATGTTTTTCTTTTGTTGGCTAACTCAATGTCTAGAATCCAGACTTTTAAATTCATTTGTTTGTACTGTTTCTTGCCCTTTGTCAGCTAATAACTCTCTTAAACCTAATTTGCAGGGAGATATATTGTTCTTGCACATGAGTAAGGATCCTATACGAGCTGGAGAAATCGTTGTTTTTAATATTGATGTAAGCTCCTTTTTCCCTCTATGTTCTGATACTCTAGTTCTTATTACCTTGGAATTACCAGCATCCTACGCTATCTCCTTTTCTCCTGATAACTTGTGATTCTTGCTTTTTTATAGCTCATTCATCCACTGCTTTTTTTGGTTCATTCTCCTCTGATAATCTTTTGTCATGTTCAGGGCCGTGAAATTCCGATTGTGCATCGTGTAATAAAGGTATCTCTCAAAGATCTCAACCTGCTTATTGAGTTACGTGATTCTGGTTTTAAGCAACTTGAGAGTTTGCCTAAATGGAAGAAACCATGACCAAACTCATCCATATTTCAGCTCATTGTTTAGAAGTAGGTAAAATATTACTCTCTCACGTACTGGTAATCTCCAATTTCTTGGTGGACATTTTGGCTCCCTGCGAGCATGGAATGCCCGCTTCCTATGTATCAGTCTAAATTTTTTTATATCTCGTAGCTCAGCCTTCTTTTCTTAGTCCTTCACTTTTGTTTCCATTCGGATTTCTTTTTGCCTATTGGCTAATTAGATCAGCTCATAGCTCCTTGCTTGGCATTCCACCTCAAATATGTAAAGCATATATGTCTCTTTATGTTGAACCTTCTAGATTAGTTTGCTTGAGGTTTTTTTTTTTGGTAAAGGATTAGTTTGCTTGAGTTTGGGTCCTGAAGAATGAGAAATGAAAAAGGTTAGGGGAAAAAGCATCTTTTCGACACAAGTCGAATGAGTAACATTCTTTGCTAGTCAAAATGACCGATTTTCCATGCAGGTACATGAACGCCAAGATACTGGAGAGGTTGATGTCCTCACAAAAGGTACCAGTTACTAAATCAGACGCTATTTGCCTAATGTTTCAGTGTGGTGTGGTGAGACTATAGCTTGGTTTATTTGTCTGTTCAGGTCCCAACACTTTGTCTTATTTCGTTCCTATATTGACAGGTGACAACAATTATGGAGATGACAGGCTCTTATATGCTCACGGGCAGCTGTGGCTTCAGCGGCACCACATTATGGGAAGAGCTGTTGGGTAAAGCTTTTGTCTATGACCTCCTAGATTGTTATACTAGAGTCCCTCGCTTTAAAAGCCTTCTTTTTCTGTTTTATGCTCCCTATTCCTATAGTCGTGACCCTGATTGCATGCAGGTTCTTACCTTATGTCGGTTGGGTTACCATCATAATGACTGAGAAACCTGTAATCAAGGTGCGTCTTTATAAATCTTTAGCGGGCTCTGGAAAAATGGTTTTTCGCTCTTAATGTATTTTTTCAACGATACCCAAGCAGAATTACCTTCTGCTGGTTGGATTTATGTGTTTATGTTGTCATGGGATTTGCATTATGGATGGCGTAACTGCGTTTGCTAGCTATTTTTGCATAAATGTCGCATCTTTTTTTTTTTTTTAATCTGGTCTTCTTGTTCCTTTGCAGTATATACTTATCGGTGCGCTGGGCCTGCTTGTAATCACTTCAAAGGACTAATGGAGCCTCTGTTCTGGGATTAGTGACGCGAAGGACCATCAATGCCTCCGGCTGTCATACTATCGGGTGTCAATTTTCCTTGTTTCTTGGTAGTTTGACAAAAAGAGCGGATCTCAATATAAAAACGGAAAGCGAGTTTAAGGATTTTGACTTTCATGGTCGACGTTTCTCCATATTTAAGTGGATTTTTTTTCATATTGATGACGGATAACTCTTCTCGGCAGATACCTAATGATCCTATCTGGTCTCAACTAAAATTTTCATTTGGAATCAGGGCAAATGGCTGCTCGAAACCATATACTGAGATCTAACAAAGCTTGCTGTCATTTTTTGTTGGAAATGTTTCCATGGTCAAAGGGGCACAATTGAGGGGTTAGTTTTTTAAGAGCTATTTCATCGACTAATCCATTTTTTTTGTTTTTTTGGTCGAGAAAAGATCTTCGTGGTACATAAATATAAAAGGCACTCCATTTTAGCAAATTCTAAATGACTACGGAACAAAGCAAAATTTAAAAGCACGTAACAAAGCATAATTTATAGTTGAAAGCACACTTTCATTCCTCGATAATTAAATTTAGTGATGAGCACACATCGAGTTTGTTTACTTCATTTGTAAAGATTTGTGATGCGTGTCTAGGATCGACACATTCATAACCATCACCATAGATCAAATACTTGTAAGAAACTCTCAAATTTATATATAGATCTAGCTCGAGAGAGCAAAAATTTGAAAACTTGGTCCAAATCTAAATTAAGAATGGAGAGTAGCCTAATTTTAGAGAGATTGTAGAACTACGTCATGAACATTCTCCTTATTGACTGTTGATCAGGCGAATAGCCGAACTTGTCTTCACGTCCACCAAAGAATGGGAGAGAAAAGAGACAAACACAGAAAAAAAAATTTAAGACAGAGGTAGAGGGTAGGCGGAGGGAGGGAGAAAAAAATGTAGGGTGATAGGAGAGAGGGAGAAGCTTTCCCCTCCATCCAGCGGCAGCTCAGAAATTTTCTGAGCTGGGCGGCGGCTACTGGAGAGAAAACCCTAGGCTCCTAGCTAGGGGACGGAAAGATGACGTCTTCAAAGTTCCAACAACAAGATATGGATTTCTTGCACAAGTTTGTAGCTATAACTTATAAGTTGCCAAATTGTGGGTGGTTGAGGTGAGAATTAACTCGATTGAAACCTCTAATTGCCACAATCTTAACAGTTCTGGCCAGAGCAACAGTTGTATAAAATCAAAGGCAAGATTTGAAGCCATTAGAGCCATATGAAATCTTCATTTTCAGGCAATATAAATTATCTGGTTTTGGTTTTTGTTTGATGAAGTTCAAAGTACATTTCTGAAATTCTAAACTTCCCACTCCACACAACATACAGTTCTTCACTATTCAAATCAGCGGGATCACAGAGGCCCAAAAAAACAATCAGCAGGATCAAAACTTAAACCCAAAGGTTCAAAGGACAAATGGGAAGGAGGACCTGCTCTCGAACCAACCTGGGTTAGTGGAATGCTACGATACTCTTGATGCTACACTAATAGATAAAAGATAGGAAAAAAAAAAAGGAAAACTTTTTGAAGCACAGACGTCGATATCACAATTTGAACTCGCAAAAGCAGTCCGGCAATGCAGATCCTTTTCCCATTACAAAATCATCTCTATGAGCCTCCCAAAGTGCTCTCGCCAACCTTTTCCCTCTCAAGCCCTTGTAAGTAAGTTCTGAAAATGCTCTTCTGCTTAAGAAAAGAGTTTTGTACAAGCCCTTGAAGGCACGCATGGCCGCAACCATCTTGTCCATGTTCCCAAAGTACGTAGCCATGTAGGCATCGCTGTTTATTGAAACATAGTAATCCAAAGCAGCTTTTGTGTTCCCATGCATGTTTCCGAAATCCTCACCACTGAGAAGCGCAGATTTGGTGACCACATTAGTGTAGACAGATGTCAGCCCCTCAATTTCCATGACGCCATCACCAGCAGCAAGATAAATATGTGTATTGGTAGGAATCCGCAGAGCTTTGAGTATAAAGGCTGTCTCTCTTGGTGTGAGGGGGCATTTCCCCCGTCTTCTCCAAATTTTGGCCAGATCACCAGTCCATGGTTTTTTATCTCCCTGAGCTGCTTCGATGGCTTCCATAGAGGATGGTGAGAGACCTGTGTACTCACATTGGCTGTAAGCAACCATGTCTGGTTCAAAACGGAGGTGAAGTGCAACAAAGGGCTTGGGTATGGCCAGGAGAAGCTCAGAAGCTTTCTTCTCCAAGGATTTGGTCAAGCGTAATGCACTGTAACAACCTTGACAGAAAGCAGCCTTTGCATACTCTGGATATCTGCAAATTATATGATAAGCATCAGGAAGAGAACAAACAGAAAAGTATAAGCAAATTTCCATAAAGATAGGGACACAGATACACATCTTTCGCTTTTTTAAAAACAGGTTGATGAAGGCTTTCTAAACACCAGCAAAATGGAATCAACCCAAAAAGAAATGAAGGAATAAAAAGAGAGAGAGAAGGATGTGGTGGACCAACTGAAACCTTTTTCTTTAACAATGATACACATAAACCAAGAAAATACCGGTCCATCAATGTGAACTTTGGCCATAGTAGTTAATCAGTTCAAAGACCTCTTGGAACCAAAATATCCATCGTCTACTTAAGACTACATCCCTCACACATGGGAAACTACGAAAAAGAGCCATACAAACATTAGAAAGGTGCAGAATCATACCTATCCCGTCTTTGGCTCATTGCTGGTGTAATAGAGATATAGTGATGTTCCACTAAAGATGGAAGGACACTTTCAAGGTAATCAAATTGGCCTTTGCGTTTGCTGCAATCTACTTGAAAGGGTTCCTTTGATGCAAACTCTGGGGGCAACTCTTTAGCAACTCTCACAAAGCCAGTCATTTGTTGAATGAAGTAGTCAACATCAAAGACATCTGCAAAACCACTGAAGATAAGGAACTTCGTTAGATAAGGTTTTTTTTTTTTTTTGGTAAAGGTAAAGACATTAGATAAGGTTTCTGTATAGTGAACTTTGTAATCTTCTTCCTCAGAAACTTAGAAGACATTAGTCATACTCTTTTGATATCCAAAAGATCAAATGCAGAAAGGTGGGCATGTTCATTTGACATAGCTTAGCCCCATGACATTCCCCTCCCTCGCCATTTCTTTTGCTTTTATCTTTTGGCCAACAAGCTAGAGGACAAACTGAACTTTGAGATAGCTTAGCCCCATGCCGCTACACTCCCTCGCCATTTCTTTTGCTTGTATCTTTTGGCCAACAAGCTAGAGGAAAAATTGAACCTCTGTTTACGAAATCCCCCAAGTTCCCAAAAAATAACCTTCATCTCTCTGTTGTATCATCTATCGTTCTTCTTTTCCGCATACCCCAGCGTGTGTTCCACAAATACATCTGCAGTTTGCTCATGCCACAATTCTACCAAACTTATTCCAAATGCCGTGGAGAAAAGCAGATATGGAGTAATACCTTGATTCATTCCAGTACGCAGCAACTTCAAATTTTGGCATAACAAGTGTGGCGTTCAACAGACGAGCAATGCCAACACCATCACATAGCTGCGAATATTATATTTAGTGAAATTAGAGAGTGATACTTGAATCTTATCCACAAGGATATGAAGCTTACAAATGTGAGATTTACTAAGCCCTCACATCTCTTCTCATCTGATTGAGGCCACCGTAGCAATCAATGCGGATGTATCCATTACTCTTCTCTGGTAGAGCTGCAGCAATTCAACAAAAACCAATGCAATTGTCTGCAATGAAAGCCAATTCAAAATCTATCTCAGAATGGATATCCTACTCAAGCCTAACTGCATCCCTATCCTGAGAAGTGTCAGACCTGAGTTTCAACAAGCCCAACCAACAAACAAGAGCTCAATTTCACATTCATCCTTCAAAGGACATATGGACCTTATGAGACACTTATGGTTTTATCAGTCTACCCGAGCAAATGATTGCATTGGGAAAGTTCAAGTTCACTGCCAACTTATTTCTGGACACTATCGATTTAACGCATCACTACTTCATAGTTTATAGTGAGATGATACACGCTGGAGGATGAACAAACACAATAATTGCACATTCCAATTTCGTTAAAGAAGAGAGCAACACTAACCGGTCAGATGTCCTTGAAGCCACCATTTGCAAGGTCTCCATTCCACCATCCTCCTCACGCTCCATATGTCGAAATGCTCTCTGCGACAGATATCATCATTCTCAAATTTTCGGAAACGACTTTGTAGTGCCAATTCCGACATACTGCCCACGCATTACAAGCGCTACGCTACGCAATCAAACCGTGTAAACGAATCCCGTCTCTCGAGCTGAATTCGAGTAGCTCAAATCAAGACAATAACGAGACACGCCGACCAGAATCTCCCGCGTATGAACCGAACTAAAGATGCTATTCCCAGCAGAACGAGAGAGGAGCCAACAAATTACAAGTACGACATACCTGGAAAGGGACGAGAAGGAGGTCTGAGAGAAGATAGAACGAGGAGCGAGCACGGAAATGGCGAGGAGGACAGAGAGAGTGACCACCAGCACGCTGAACAGCGGTTTCACCGATACTGCCGGGATTTGAATCATACCGACGATCAGAGACGTGAGGCCCCGTGCGGCACCTTCTCTAGATGCGATCGGAAGTCGGCGTAATACCGAAGGACGATCGAGTATCACCGCGCAGGTAGATCGTAGATCACAGAACCGAACGAAGAAGAGGTAGAAGATGAAGATAGCCGTGAATCGGGGGGCAGACGGCCGAAACTCTGGTACCGCACAAGGTTGGGCTCAGGCCCATACAGCTTCCTCAAAGCCCAGCCCAATTAGCCCAAATGAATGGCCAACAGCCCCCGCGTATTTCTTTTCATCCTTTGCTTCTCGAATATTCGCACAAACACCATCCTTTCGAACATATTGCACCGACGTACTTGGATCGAACATATTGTTTTCCTCGAAAAAATCGATGTTAACATTGTAGTAGCACGATTTTACCCATAATAGATGTATAGAACATCGTTATAATTGATCCGGCCTAGTTAAAAATAATCGATTAGTGAGTAAAGGGTGTTTGATAAATCCGGTATATATTAGCCCAATTTGGTAAAAATAAAGTAAGGCATTGTACCGCCCGTTTTCTAGAAATTAGGAAGAAGATAGCGTCATTTTTCTTCTGAATGACGAAACAAGAAATAACAAGAGAAAAAAGTGAAGCAATGCATGCCAGAGTGGGGAAAAAAATAGAAGCAAAAACCAGCATCACATAATCTAAAAAAACTATATCAATTGAATAGACCCTAATCATAAAGTAACAATTTGCATGGCGCATGCTTGTTACAAAAGGCAGCTTTAAAAATCGCAGCTAACACATGTAGTTCTTTTAAGTGACTAACAAGCATATCTTAGAGCATTCTGAGTCCAAGATATCTGCAAAACTAAGCGACCACCAATCGGCAACACACATATTCAACATAAACAACGGACATGTGACGAGCCACATGACACCACCTCATCAGCTCTGCTCCTCCGCCTCCGCAGCTTCCCTCTCTTCTGCAGCAGCTGCCATCAATTCATCGAAGTTCTCTGTCTTCCCAAGTACTATCTCGATCTGAAACAAGCATTTCACGAGAGCAGTTCAGATAAGTTGACAAAGGCACTCGGTAGAGAACCTTCTGCACTGAAATCAGCACCGATTCATCGGCAGACAAGAGAATCGATCGATCATAATGCGATATTGAACGTTAAATCACAGAGAAAAGCCAGCAAACAGGAACAAATTTTCCTACTCAAGTACTAAATAAATCATGTGTAAAGGAAGTGAAAGATTTGTTAATAGTTTCAGCTATGGCATACAGCTTACTGAAATGGACTTTCTCTCGATTATGATAATCAACCTTTTCATCCCTAAAACCAAAACTTGCCATCCTTACGTTAACACATTCAGCCAAGATCAATCACATATCAAGGTTGACTTTATTCGACAGGCTAGTCCATGTTTTCCTTTTCTGTTTTACTCTAAAGATTGTGGAGGGAAATTATCTATTTCTCATATGCCTTGGCTGCTTTCTTCTAATAAACTTGTCTTATGTGTACCTTGGCCTTCTGCACTGGTCTTCCTCTGGAATCATCCTTGATGTCAACAGTAGATGTCATGATCTCTGCGATCATATTATGAACAACCGAATATGATCAACCGTCACTGACGGTCCTGCATGTTCTTAATCATATAAATATATAAAAAGAAGACTCACTCTTCTCAACAGCCAAGCCATTGTTCTTCAGAATTTCTGCCACTGTCACCACTGTCGCAATAGCTGCAGTGGCAAGGACTTCCATGAATGATATGGAGAGTGAAGATAGCACAAACTGCAATAAAGAACTATATCCGAACAAACAATGAAATTCAGCTCGTCTTTCCCATTCCATGGAAATCATTTTCAAGGAAAATGGTTGAGGGAAAGTGATTTCCTTCTTGCCATAAAGGATAGTCGTTTTCCCCCAATCGAAGCTTGTTGTTTTTGGTTCATGGAAAACATAGATTGATTAGTTTTCGGTCATCCAAACACCGGAAAGTCAGAAAATAATTTCTATGAAACAGTTTTCTTTCAAACAAACAAATCCCTAGATTTGAAGAGAAAAAGAATTGAGATTACATTATTAAGCGTCTCAGCATTCACAACTAAAAGTTAGTCCTTTGACAATTTTACATTCTACATAAGCCCTCGAGTGACACATTCTTTTGTGTTATTAAATTGCAGGATCACAGCGAGTTCTGATAAACTCAGGTATCCTCGAAAGACAACATCCCAACTTACAATATATGCTGACACGCAAACAACCATTTGAGTTAACTGCATGTAATCAACCATTGTTCCCTTTCTTTCTCAAGGGTAACAGATAGAAGGATTACGAGTACTATACCGAAAAAGCTATTACAATGAAGTACATTCATGTGAAATTTTACAAAGCAACATATGGCTATGCAAGGGACACCTGAAGACATATCACGAAACCAAGCAAGGAATTTACAAAATGAAAGATGATTCTTCCCAAATGACTCAGAATAGCCTGAAGACATGGCAGCATAGCTATGTTCTGGACTAACTAGATCTGGAAGTATAGATTAAAGCAATGGCACAACCAGTATAAGTCCTGAAGAAAGGTCTGGAAAGGAACTGTGCAATCGAAAACCCGAGCAAGGCAAACGTGTTAAGATGTATACTTCAAATCTCTCATCATAGTCCAGCCCGTGCACAGAGCTCAAATGGAGGAAGTAGTGTAAGCCAAGACTTACAGAAAATTCCGCAAACAGAAACAACAAAACTGAAGGACAAAGAAGGTTTGCTCTTACAGCTTCCAACCATTTCAGTCCAAAATACCACACAAAAGTAGCTAATCCGCATGTTGATTGACTACTGACGCAGCATACTATGCGTGCACACAATAATCATTCTGAATGACATTCAATAAATGAAGAGAAGCGCAAATTTCTTGCAAGACACCCAGATTCAGTCAGGCTGATATTTGGCAACTGTATCATCTACACAAGCCGCACGTTGAAAAAAATATATATTAAGCTCGTACAAGCTAGCTATCGGGTCAAAATACAGTACCCATTCCTAAAGCTGAGAGCTCGACCTCATTGTGTTGCTGCATATACCTCTGCAAACCACCAGAACAACATGTCAAACCTAAAAGGCTAGAACTAAACAGCAATCAAACAACCTTATTAACACGGACTAGGAAAAATTTCCAACCGCCATCAAACGGCGGACTCCGAGATCGTGCGGTTCATTCCAGTCGAAGATACGAGAGGAAAAGGAAAGGGGGTACCTTGGCGAGATTGACGTAGAAGAAGAGCGGCTTCTTGGTGTTGGAGACCTGAATGCGGTTCTTCTTGTGCACCTCCGTGATGGCGATGTTGTTGATTCCCTCGGTAACCTCCTCCATCGGACCTCAGAGATTTTCTTGGACACGAAAACCTTTTGGCAAAAACCCTAACCCCTGAATTGCAACCCCCCACCCTCGTTTGTCTCTCTCCTCCTCTCTCCTTCCTTGCGCAGTAACCCTTCCCTTGAAGGCGCGATCTTTGAGCTAGGTTTTCTGTATAAGGCTCAACTGTTTAATGCCAGGCCCAGGCCCAAGACCAGGACCAGGCCGAGGCCCATTGATTAGCCCATTGAGCTCAAAACACAGAGCGACGCAAGCAGATGTGCTCTTTGTTGGGGGCGACGGAGGTAAAGAAAGGGATCGATTTATCAAGGAGAGAGGGACATGCTTCAGTGCAGTATCAACGTCGGGTCCTCTATCGCCCAACATTCAAATAGATGGAGGTAAACTAATGAGCTCGGATATTAAGGGTATGTATAGTAACCATTCTGTTTCAAAAAATTGATTTTGATTAAAATGACTTTTTATGATTCTGTTCCTGAATGGGTTTTAAAGAACCAGAAACGCGTTTGATGGCTACACAAAATTTCTATTTCAACAAACTGTTGCTCTTTCTAATTTTTTTTCATTTAAGTCAGATAATTATGTAGTTACTTTGTAAAATTTCATTCTAAACAGAAGACTAATTTCCAATGCACACTAAAATAATTTAAAATATATATAGCATGTCATAAATGAAACACGAATTTTAATACATAAGGTTTGAAGTTCGATTGAAGCATGGGACATGTTCCCATATTAAGGACTCATTTTTTTAAATGTTGCGTTGTTCAAATACATTCAAACATAGTAGCCGAATAATCAAATTATCCACACAAAAAAATCAAATTATCCTCATTGATACGAAGTACAAGTTGTTCACTATCATTTTGCAATTTTTATCCTAAATCCAAATGGGTGTTTGGCTTCAGCGCCATGTGTAGATGTTACATTTTGTGATGCACGGCTACAAGTATATATATTACCATCTGCACATTGGATGCCCTCATTTTCTACGATATTTTTTGTAGAAGAGTGAAATTTAAGAAATCTATGAAATTTAGGCCCAAAATTATGAAAGTGAGGTCAAACTAGCCTAATCTAAGCTTCTTCTATTTTAAGGAATTTTCTAGAAAAAGTTTTGTGATTTTTTAAAAATTTTCCAAAATTTTCAAAATTTTTTATTTTTATTTTTATTAAGTTAAGGGAAAAGTAATGAGAGAACTGAAAGGAAAAAATGAGAGATGTGAGACTTTATTCTGTTTTGTAATTCTCAAAAGTGATTCTTTTTTCAGAACCAACTTTTTTTTTGTTTTGAATTTTGCTCTAAAACTGATTCTGATTCTCTAATCAGAATCAGAATTATTTGCTTGATCAAATATGATTCTCATTCTTTGCTATTCTAATGAACAAAATCAGATAATCGGAATGGTTATTATGCAAGTTCTTAGGTTGCATATGATGACGTTTTTACTCCCATAACAACTTTTGGAGCAAAAACATTTTTTTCTATTTCTATTCCCAGCAACGATTTCTAGTAATAAAAACACGTTTGGTAACCGCATAAATTTTTTGTTCTCAAAACAAAAAATGAACAGAAATGCATTTAGTAATTGTAAAAAAAAATTATGTTCATAATTTTACTCTTTATAAATGATTTGATTTCTCAATAAATTTTTATCATTTCAATTTTTTTATTTTTTTAGTTTTTAATTGCTTTCTTTAATTATTTTTTATTTTTAATTATTTCTATTTTAATTAATTATTTTAAATTATTTTTATTATTTTGAATTTTAATTATTTTTATTTTATTTTTGAAAAAAATATTTTTTATTTTAAATTATTTTATTTTTTATTACTCCCTTTCCTGCTAGGATTGGAAATCCTGTATTTTACATATCCATACGATTGAGTCATTGGGTTTCTAAAATAGTATAATTTATTTAATTATTTTAATTTTAAATTATTTTTATTTTATTATATCAATTTTTAATTTTAAAAAAAATATTTAAATTATTTTTTCCTTTAATTATTTTTATTTTTAATTACTTTCAAGAAAGTGTTTCCAATTATTTCTAAAAAAAAGTTTCAAATGTGTTTCTAAAAAGTGTTTTAGGAACACAGAAGTAAATTTTTCTTTTTATTTCTTGTTTCTACTTTAAAAGCATTTCTATATGTTAAAGGTGTTCCCGGAAACGCAACATTTTGAGAACATTCTTTTACCATACATGTTTCTGTTCTCAAAGTGTTTTCGGAACACTTTAGAAGTAGAAACACTTTTTTTGTAGAGCATTACCATATGTAGCCTAAGGAACTCTATTATCTTTTACTTTGTACTAGTTATAATTAAAAAACTAAAAAAGTGCAGCTAGTTTGGTTAAGCAAATTCTTGAAATAAACTCATCTTACGTAAATTTGCAATGCATAATAGTGTAAATCAACCAGAAAAGGCATGCATAAAGGTATTTTCCCAAGGAATAGTCCTTAAATCTCGTCTGTTTTCTGGATTTGGAAAACTACGGATTTTCAAGAATGGAAATCTTATGATTTTTTGGGAATCTGTTACGATACTCATTCACGTACCCATAACAATTTTCAATTGTACCCACAAATGCATGATTGCTCGTTGAACACTATGAACTACACGAAAGTATGATACTCCAAATTCAATAGTCCAAAAAAGTTTTATAAAACGTTCTTGATGGGAAAAAAAATGTGGAGAGCGCTTGCTCATCTTCTCTAGAAAGAAGAAGAAGAGAATATATAATGAATATTCTCAATATTATGCCTTGAAGAAGATCTCGCCCCGGGCTTCACTTAGGCGAACTTTCTTATCAAGGCCCGTACATGACACGAGAACTTTCGGGCCAGTCCTGGCCCGATCGAGCCACGCACGAATGGGCCGAGAGTCGATGGTGAACGGAGAGGTTTTTGTTTGTTATTATTCATTTCTATGCGCTTGTGATTAACTATAAGTTACGTGAATGTATCTATTTCTCGGTAAATAAATAAAAAGCAGGTCGTCAAATGGAACCAAACGATAACAATAATCTCCAACCAATTCTTCGCAACCCAAGAAGGAAAAAAAAAAAAAAAACCCGCCAACGAGCTAGGCCGGGTTCTATCAGTCTTCATGCGGGGCGTCTGTTTTCCCAGGAACACGGCAAACCGTCATCTTCTTTCAACGCCGCCTCTCGAGATTCAACATGGAAAGCGATGGCTTCCGACCGAGTTCCGTGCATCTCTTCCTTCACCTTTAAAATTCGGATCACCAATGGTTTACGTGCGTCAAGAGGTCGAGGGATGCCGGAGCGGTCTGTCTAATCTTCGCCGGCTGAATCAAAACAGCTGTTTCGCATCAACGAGGTAAAATGTTCATTTGTCTTTTGTTTCTTTGTGTTCCACTTTCCTACTCAACTTCGTGTTCGACGAAATTAATTTTCGATCAGAACTTTATTAGAATAATAATCTTTAAGCGATTTGAAAATAATAATATATTATGGCGCTATAAATTTTTAAATGCGTTGACCTTGTAATAGTTTTTAATTAATTGTTATATATTTTTTATGGCCCAAAATAGACGATTAGCATAACGATCACCTAAAGATCGCTATATAATCAATTCTCTTTCGATTACGACAAGAGCGATGAAAGAAACCTTTTTGTCTTCTTGGATTTGCTTGATTCAAATCTCTGATGTTGGACGTTTCACAAGTTTTATCTTTTCAAGTTGATTTTTGCCTCCAAGTACTCTCCTTCCAATCGATCCAAATCCCAAATCCAGTTCAAATTGTTCTGGAAATTGCAATTTGATCTTATTACTCCATGGCCCGTGTCACTTCTGAATATCGCTACGTGCTTTCGTGTGCATGTACTGAAGTCTCAAGAACCGCAAATTGGCATTGCATAACTCGATGATGTTTGAAACGTGCAGACATTTTTCCTCAAGAATAAATTCTTCCCTTCACATAGTTCATAAATGCATGTCGCGATTATCTTTCAAGATTCAACAGACCTTGTAAATAACACGCACTTAACTATTTAAAGCGGTTTTTGACCAACAAAAAAAAAACTATTTTAAGCGATCGACAGAAGCAGTATCAATTGATTTTTGTTTCTCGAAACTAAATGAGTCGTCCCACTTTGATCACAAGGACCCCTTTTCATGTGCGTATTTTCTCTATATCATATGCATCCACTATATTGATAACCCCTTTTGATTTTGTCTGTGGGGGTAGATTTGGATTTGATGCCTTAAGACATAATAGCTGAACTAGTCATGCAACATTTAAGGACAATCAATTCGTCGATGACAGGTAAGCAACGCATTACTTAAATCAGTCGGTCCAACGAAAATTTTCCAAAAAAATTAGGGAGAGTATATTCATAGCTGGCAAAAGCAACTGCTAAACATGCGACCTTACTGTCTTAATCGCTCGTGCTTCGTTTAATCTCATTTAGTATTGGTGTGATGTCGGGTTCGAGAAAAGGCAATTACGTGATGCACTTCCCCTCGACCAAATTCTCCATCGGTCGCTCTTGCTCTGCTTGTCAGCATCAAGCAAATTAGTTCGGTTGCTTTGCATAATCTATTCGAGACGCCAAAATTTAACGGCCAAGAGCACATGTTGCGCCCAATTTTCGGCTCCCTAGGGCAATTATGTAACGCGGCTATGTATTCACCCACAGTCCATTTTGGGTTCAGTTTATAGGGCTACCTAGGGGAAGAGTAACAGAGGAGATTGTTCACGAATTGGCTTCAAAGATTGGAGAGGTAGTGGAGGTGAAAATTGAAACTAGAGGCAATAACCCAAGGAGATACGGGAGAGCTAGAGTGATACTAAGCTTGGATTCCCCACTAAAATCAGGAACCATCCTGAATCTGGGGCACATTAAGCTATGGATTGATTTTCGTTATGAGCGATTACCCAGGTTTTGCTTTTCATGCGGTCGCATTGGACATTATACTACAGACTGTGAGTTGATACCGTACAAGGAGTCTGACCTCGAGATAAAACGAGGGTGGAAATTTGGTAGCTGGTTGAGGGCTGAAGCTAGAAATCCAAGCCCTTTTTGGGAACTTTTTTACGGGAAGGAAATACCAGAGCTTAGTGATGAGGAGATGATCCCGGAAACCCCTCAGACCATGGTTCTCAGGGATTCTGATGGAGATGAGGCGGACAGAAGTAAAGAAAATGACAGACGGTTAGTGATGGCACAAACGCCAGCAAAAAGGAGGCCGCCTGGACTCCAATTCTTGCAGGATACCCGAGAAGGTGCAGCTGGTCAATCTGAAAGTGAGAGGTCTTCTCTTAGGCCTAGGAAAGATAAGATGGTGGGCAAAATCCCAACACAGAAGAAGCTGAAAAGGCACAGCCCCTATGTGTTACCTAGTTCACAAGAAAGAGTTGACAATGCTGAAGCACTACTTGATACACCTATTACTTTGGTGGAAGGCAGAAACAAATGGGCTTTGGTGGCTAGCTCTAATAAGCCACCGGGGATTATATGAAGATTATGAGCTGGAACTGTCAAGGGTTGGGCACCCCCCTGACAGTCCAGCATTTGCGAGCCATTGTGGCTCAAGAGAGGCCCGACCTTGTCTTCCTTATGGAGACAAAAAAATAAAGAAGAAGTTGTGCAGAAAATTAAAAAAAGACTTCATTTCCAGCATTTGTTTGTGGTTAACCCAATGGGTAGAGCAGGAGGATTAGCTGTTTTATGGAATGAAGAAGGTGCAGTGACGGTGGAAGACAACACGCATGATTTTATAGACGTAATCTGCAAGGAAAAGACGAGTGGGGAGCTAATGAGAGTAACCTTTTTACATGCACCTTATGAACTCCAGAAAAGAATGGGTTTATGGAAACAAATACAACAAATAAGATCAGTCAACAGATTACCTTGGACATGTTTGGGGGATTTCAACGAAATATTATACCATTGGGAGAAGATGGGGAAAAGAGGGGCGGATCACTCTCGTCTAGTGGCCTTCCAGGATTTCATTAACAGCTGTTCATTGATGGATTTGGAGAGCAAGGGTTGCACGTTCACATGGTCAAATAATAGGGAAGGGGATGACTTGGTGAAGGAGAGGCTGGATAGAGCCTTGTGCAATATGGAATGGAGAGTAGAATTTCCTAATGCGGAAGCATATGCATTGCTGGCTATCGGATCAGATCATAGCCCTATTATTCTCTCCCTTCACCCTCCTTCTAAGAGAAGGAAAAACGAATTCAAATTTAAGGCTTTCTGGGTAGAAGATGAAGAATGCAAAGATGTGGTCAAGAGTGCGTGGGGTGATCAGCATAGTGTGGCTGAAGAGGTGCCAAAAAAGATAAGGAGAACAACTCTAGCCTTCCAGAGATGGAGCAAGACGAAGTTCTCTAATGCGCAAAACCAAATAAAAGCATTATCTCAGAAACTCATAGATATTAACAATGAGGTAAGCAACCCTTCTAGACGGGAGGTTTCAAAAAGCATTACTGAGCAAATTGGGAAGCTGTGGAGAAGGGAGGAGCTATACTGGAGTATGAGATCCCGAGTTACTTGGCTTAGGGAAGGGGATAGAAACACAAAATATTTTCATGCCACAACTATCCAAAGAAGGCAAAAAAATAAGATCTCGTTATTGAAAATTGGTGACCAAACATGGAGTAGAGATCAGAATCTATTAAAGCAACATGTAGTGGACTACTACAGTACCCTATACAGCACAGTGGGTGCGAGAAACTTCAAACCGGTACTCTGCCAATGCCCTGTAATAGTCACAGAGGATATAAATGAAGCGTTAATAGCCCCGGTATCTCTCGAGGAAGTCAGAATTGCAGTTTTCCAACTAGGGGCAGCTAAAGCACCGGGCCCGGATGGATTAAATGGCTTATTCTACTGTAACCATTGGGGAGAAATCCAACATGACATTCACAATATGGTCAGGGAGTTCTTCATGTCAGGTTTTTTCTCTCCTGCTCTGAATGAAACCCAAATTGTGCTCATTCCTAAAGTCTCTAATCCAGAGGAAATTTCACAGTTCAAGCCGATTAGTCTATGTAACTTCAGCTACAAGATTATTTCAAAGGTCATGGCCAATCGGCTCCGCCCTTGGCTTCCGAACCTAATAGCAACGGAGCAGAGTGCCTTTGTGAATGGTAGATTGATACAAGACAACATTCTTATAGTGCAAGAAGTCATCCATCAATTAAGGACAAGGTAGAGAAAAAGGAAATTTCAAGCCATTCTTAAGCTCGACATGCAAAAAGCTTACGATAGGGTGGAATGGGATTACTTATGTGCAAGCCTGACGAAGATGGGGTTCTGTGACAGATGGGTTGATATGGTCAGATATTGCATGGCCTCGGTGTCCTTTAGTGTTAAATTCAATGGTGAGCCCCAACCTTTTTTTCAACCATCTAGAGGAATAAGACAAGGCAACCCTCTCTCCCCTTACCTATTTATCCTACTTGCTAACACTCTGTCTCATCTACTGAGAAAGGCAATTGAGGATGGTACTTTAAAAGGAATCAAGTTGGGAGGTGGCTGCCCAACTCTGTCTCACCTACTATTTGCAGACGATGCAATATTTTTCCTGGATGGTACTATCAGAGAAGGCCAAAACCTGGCTAATATCTTGAATCAATATTGCTATGTCTCAGGCCAAGCTATCAACCTTAACAAGTCAGGGGTTTTTTTTCAGTAAGGGATCCCCAGAGCCCCTTAGATCAAACATGGCCAGCGAACTACGGGTCCCTATCATTGAGAAAACGGGCAAGTACTTAGGCATTCCCTCGGATTGGGGGCAAACCAAAAAACAGTTGTTTACATGGATCTCAGCCAGGGTCAATATGAAGCTTGAGGGGTGGAAGGAAAATATTTTATCAAAAGTAGGGAAGGAAATTCTGATAAAAACAGTGGTGCAGGCCCTACCGCAGTATGCGATGTCAATTTTTAAGATCCCGATATCGATTTGCAAGGCCATTGAGCAAAAAGTAGCAAACTTCTGGTGGAAACAAAATCCGTCAAGAGCTGGAATGCACTGGAAGAGCTGGGATGTGCTTAAACAAAGAAAGATAGATGGTGGGTTGGGATTCAAAGACCTTATTGCCCTTAACAAGGCCATGTTAGGTAAACAAGCATGGAGACTCGCTCAAAATCCTTCATCGCTATGGAGCAAAGTTTTTAAAGGGGTTTACTTCCAAAAACACAGACATATGGAAAGCAAAGAAAGGGAATAGACCGTCATGGGGTTGGCAAAGCATTCTAATGGGCAGAGATGCTATCAGCTCGGAAACTTGTTGGGCTGTAGGTAATGGGCAGAACATTAAGATTCGGGAAGTAAATGGCTAAAGTCTGGAGTGATAGGAGGTCCAGCTAACAGAGATGATCCAAAAGTTGTCGCCGATCTCATTGACAGTGTAAATGCAAGGTGGAATGAGCAGAAGTTGAGGGACCTATTCCCGGAAACTACAGTGCAGGAGATTATGTCTACGCCCCTATGTCCTAACTCTAAGGATGACACGCTAATCTGGGCAGGCAACAAACAGGGGAAGTATTCCATTAAATGCGGCTACCAGAAAATCTTCTCAAATATGCAGCAAATCAAGCAACCACAAGCATCAGCATCGTATCAGCCACCCCGCAGTCTTTGGTCAGCTATTTGGCAACTGCCTAACCCCCCCAAGATCCAAAACTTCATATGGTCTATTTGTCACAATGCAATCCCGACAACAGAAAATCTACACAAGCGAAATATAGTACCTGACCCGCTATGTCCAATCTGTCGCGAAGCTCCCGAGACGGTTGAACACATCCTATTGCTGTGCAAATGGACAAGAAGTATCTGGTCAGACTCGAGACTTAACATGCAGATCTCACCAGCAAATATTCAGAGGATTGACAAGTGGCTGAACTCAGTCCTTACCTCTGATTCGAACCTCCCCGAACCCGAACTAGTGGTGAATGTTCTCTGGATAATTTGGAAAGGCAGGAACGAGTTCATCTTCGAGCGGCGCCAACCGAATCCAGACAAGGTTATTGAAGATGCAGAATTGATCAGAGGAACCTCAGATCTTGGTCTTCAATGGAAGAGAAAAAGGAACAAAGGTGATAAAAGCTTACCGACTCGCTGGTCCTCCCCGATGCGCGAAAGTAAACGTCGATGGTTCTTGGATCGAGGGCGAAATGGAAGGATCGGTGGCTGGCCTGTGTAGAGATGAAGATGGCGTCGTCATTGATGGCTTTGCGAGATCAATTTACGCCCGATCAGCCATGGAATGCGAAACCCTAACTTTGAGATCTACTCTTTCACGTTTGCTAGAGGAGAGGAGAGAGAAGGGAGACTTCAAAGTGAAGAGAACTCTCGAAGTCTTCGGGGAAGAAAAGTGGAAGTACAATCAGATTGTACTTCACTGTGTGCGTGGCTAGAGAAACCTGAAGATAGCCCATGGGCTATCCGGCAACTTATTTTAGAATGCAAGCTGATGCTGGGCCGGCTCCAAGATGTCAAAGTGCAAGCCATTCCTCGGGAGGCAAATAGAGCAGCTGATTGGATTGCTAAGGCTCACAGACGTAAAGCGCTCCCATCAAATTGGCTTGTCAATTTCCCCCTACCACTTTGGGATGTAATCTGTTGCGAAGCGTATTTTCCTCGCGTTTGTTTTTTTGACTTTGAATGAATGAAAAACATATCCTTCGACCAAAAAAAAAAAATGTAACGCGGCTCGTGTATTTCTTTCTTTTCGGTAATTCTCTCGACGCCTTAAAATATGTCGAAGTCCAGTTCATCTTGAGAATTATTCATCACTAGAGATAGAAAAACGGGTCTAGAACCCACATCTAACCCATATTTACTAGTGGTGGGTCATAAATAAGTTGCTTTTCAATTTTAAAAAAGCAGTTTAAGTGGGTCAGAAATGGGTTGCCTAAAAACTTAACGAGCCCTAAATTGATTTTAAATTGGTTATAACAGATTAATTAATATAACTATATTAAGTGAGTTATAAATAGATCTCCTGAGTATTTTAAAATTTTCGAATTTTTCTTCTTCTTTTTTCTCTTTTTCTTTTTTTCTTCTTTTATCCTTTTTCTTCCTACCTCTGCTTGTCGATGATGGCCTTCGGCAAGGCGTGAGCTCGCTGACCATGGACGAACTCATGCTCGCTTGGATCTTACTGAGAATTGAGTTCTCTCTGGGATCGGCTGCATCGGCAACCAGTTGCTGCAGCACAAATGATGGTGGAGGGAGCAGGTAGAAGGAAGAGAAAAGAAAAAATAGAAAAATAAGAAAAATAAATGAAAGAAAAGAAAAATATAAATTTGAATAAAAAAATAATCAGAACTTGTAAAAGAAGAAAAAATTAAAAAAATCAGATTTTTTTAAAGAGATGATTTTTTTAATTATTAAAAATTGTCCACAATAAGCAATGTTTTTTTTCAAAAATTTATAAGAAATAAATAATCATAGAGTGGATTAAATTTATAAGTGTTTTAGTTATATTATCCGTATCGGGTATTGATAAAAAAAAATTTACACTACGTATAAATGGATCATAAATAGATTAATGAGTCAATTTGAATCGGACTATTTATGATCCGACTCACTCATTTGATAGGCTTATCCGTCGTGTTACTCCAATAATCAATTTAAAAATGTTTCTCATGCGTCCCTCGACAGTCGGGTCCCCCAGAGATCCGCCGCCCCAAATTGTCTATATAAACCTACGTCCAGCTCGTAATCACCGGGCCCGCTTGGAGGACAGGGATTTGATAATCTTAATTAACGGCGGTCCAT
Source organism: Psidium guajava (assembly GCA_016432845.1). Classification (NCBI taxonomy): domain Eukaryota; kingdom Viridiplantae; phylum Streptophyta; class Magnoliopsida; order Myrtales; family Myrtaceae; genus Psidium; species Psidium guajava. The sequence goes on along the minus strand of CM028226.1, from coordinate 15,924,102 downwards.
CACCAGCTCTCAACTCGAGCTACATGTTTTCTCTTACGTCAGTGACAATTACTGGGAACAACACCTTCCGACCAGGCAAAAGGTCCAAAGCAGAAGCTGATGAGGATTCGATTTGTCAGCCAATTGGATCCGAAGGATTAACAATGGAAGGCTGGTGATTAAGATAATCACTTATGCTGAGTCAGCGTAACATGAGAAGATTTCTCGATACCAAGAGGGACAAAATTAATTAGGGGTTAGTTGCCATTCCTCAGGTTATAGGCCCGACGCACGGTCCTGTGCGCCAGGATCTGAATCTCTTCATGTATGGAAAGGCGAGGTAGATGCACGACGCATGGAGGATTAGGGGCTAAACTAATGAGATTAGGCTTGGCTTAACGAAAAAGAGCGAGGAGATAAGTTATAGAGTGGATAAAGATACAAATAATCCACGAACTTTGATCTTACATGCAGTGCGGTCTCTGAATTTTGGTCCCATATATATAATACGGTTCCTCAACTTTCAATTTGCTAAATGTGGCTCCTAAATTTTCAATACGTGTTCAATGTAGTCCGTAAACTATATAAAAATATTTAATGTATTTTTTCCATTAATTCAAAATCGATGACAACTTTGAACAGATTTATATGATTCGTGGACTAAATTGAACATTTTTGTACAAAACGTCTAGCGATCATATTAAAAAATTTTTAAAAGTCCAAGAACAATATTTCATGTAAGGCCAAAATTAAGGAAACATCTGTGTCGTTTTTTCATCGCAAATGTGTTTGGGTAGCAAGCAAGACATAGAAGGTGTAGTTTAAGACAATGAGGACTTTCTCTCGACTTGCATGTGCATTAGGGATGAGCAAGATGGACTGCACCAGACCGACGAGCTTGGTCTAGTTCTAGAAGTCATCGGTGTGGTTTCTAATTCCTCAAGATGGAATCATTGTCTAAATAGTCCAGTTCTTAGTTTTAGGGGGGAACGAAGCAATGGACCACCCACCCAAATTGACAAATTTTCAATTTTTATTTTTATTTTTAAGAACAAGGGGCTCGCGATCTACACTCACTTAACAAGACAATGAGTGATTTTGTTGGGTCAAGCTGGTTTTCTTAGATCTCAAAATCGTTTCTCTGTCTTGGCTTGAAGCTGCCAAAAGCTCTTGGAGAGAAGGAGAGCGTAGCTTTTAGGACTTGAATGATAACAATCCTATTTCTAAAATCAATTTTTGGCCATAAATAAAATTTTCTATTTTTAATTTTAAAACGAGTCTATGAGCAAATAAACACACTTAATGATGAGACAAAATTTATACTCCTCGAATGAAAATTCATTGAACAACAGGATAAAATTTTCTGAAGTTGTTGGCAACCGGCGATTAGCTACTAGGGTCAGCAAATGGCAGACCATTAGGTGGTGGTCGGGGAATGGTGGAACAAAGATCAAAACGGTAGAGAGATGGTGATTGGCGGACCGACGAAAGATAGATCGGTGATTGAGATGCGAGAAAGAGGGAGTGAGTAATGAGAAAAATTATTATTTCTTATTTCTATTCCCAAAATAGAGAAGCTAAAAATTGTAACTTCTCATTATTGTTCTAAATCTATTTCTAGAATAAATTTTTGTTCCAAAAAACAGAAGAATGAAGTCGCTTCATCAAATGGATTTTTGTTCTAGAAAAATGTTTGGAACATAAATAGAAAATAATAATGGTTATCGTTCGCACCCTTAGCATGCTCCGATGGAGGAGGCTTCTAACAGGAAAGTGAAGGAGACGACCCTGAATAAGGTTGCAAAAACAGGGGACGAGAGAAAGCAGGGAGCTTTTGAGGAATGTGACGAGTATATTTATGAAGTTGAGGCCCATCTAGTGAGAGGAGTGTCAGTAGTCGTCGATGATTGCCCATTCAGACCAGTGGTCTGATTTGATCTCCGATCTCGAAAATAGAGAATATGGTTCATCGATTCGATTCTCGATTTTTGAAAAAAAAAAAAAACACGGATCAATTCGGATCGTGCTCCCTCCTAACGCGCATGATTGGGGAAAGGGGCTCGCATGATGGGTCTTGTATCGTACTTCTCTGTGAAGTCTCGACCTTGCAGGTGCTCGTAGTGAGAACGCGGGCCCTCCTATTTTCTCTTTAATTTACGCTAGAACCAAGTCGAAAGCCCTAGAAAGCTCTTAATTTCTAATATCACAATAAATATATTTCCCTGCACAATAATAATTCGATTATTAATTTATTATAATTATATCAATTTAATCTTAAATCTTTCTTTTTATCAATTCAATTCTAAATATTTTTAATTTATATCAATTCAGCCCATCATGCCAATTTTGGTCAGGTGAAGCTGACATGCATAATTTTTAATGTTATTTGAATAATTTTTAAAATAATTTTGCTTTATTCTTCTTCCTTTTTTTTTTCCTTTTTCTTTGAACTCCAACCGATCACCAGCAACACCACATCAGTGCTAGCCGACATCTATGTCAATGCCGATTAGCCAAAAATTAATCGGATGGACTAAATTGACACGAATAGAAAATATTTAAGACCGAATTGATAAAAAAAAATTTACTATTAAATTGGCACAATTACAATAAGTTTAAGACTTTTTTTGGGTAGTTTTCGACGTATAAAACATCCCTTTCACCTCTTCACCAGCACCAGTAAAGCACCAATCAAGGCATTTGCGCTCCCAAAGAGGGAGAACTTAAATCGAGATCTTAAGAAAATGGCGATATTTAAAGGATCGTATCATGGTTCTCTATTATTGACTATAAAACTACGATTGTGCCCATTATACTCTATCAGGATATTTTAGAGAGAAGTTTGAAATGAAATTGGCGATGCGGTGGTTTGTTTCAAAATTGTGTCTGGAAAATGATGACCAGAGATAGTGATCTGATCGTTCACGACATTTACGTGAACAATTTGAACACAAAATGCAATATGGGTTGGACTTGTATCCCTGAAAAGGGGGACCCTTAGTTTTCCTTCAAAAATTTAAAAAAAAACTTTTTATTTATTTATTTTGGGAGGATAAATCTTCTGTGAATTTAAGGCTTGATAGTATTTTAATACGAGTTTATAATATTAACTTAGAGAGCTTTAGAGGAAAAATATTGTTGCTCAAATTTCTGTACATTTTCTTTTATATCTATTAAAATAATTTAAAGATATGCATACACAAGAATGAAAGGCTCTTAACAAGCTATAACCTCCAATTTAAGAAATTACAACTCGTACATGTAATTTGTAACTCATTCCCACGTAAAGTACCAAGAATGAAAAGCTAATCAAAGAAAAAAAAAAGTTAAAAATCGAAACACGTTTGTTAATCGACGGGTAATATTCAGTGTTCAGCCAAACAAAATGGAAAGTGAATATAACAAATCGACTAAAATCTTTTTCATTTGAATTGTAGTGGGGCAGAGGATAAAAAAAGTAATCTCACGAGACAGTGAAAGGCCGAGTCAGCACACGTGGAGCGACGTGGCATCCTCATCATTGTGACGGGGGGGTGAGGGGCCCGCAGGATGACACATGTGCCATGCACGACAGCCCTTCGTCTCTCCTCTTTATAACAGAGCCCTCAGATCCTCTCTCCCTCACTCTTCTCCTGGTAATTGCTCAGTCTCTCTCTCCCCGTAGGAACAGAGCAGTTCCCGAAACTTAGCCTTAGATCTCTCGACGCTTTTTGGTAATTTTTCCGTGAATCCTGATAAATTTTTGGGAAGACGAGAGACAACATGAAGAGCAACCCGTTGCACCTGACGTCCCTGAACCACATCTCCTTCGTCTGCAGATCAGCCGAGGAGTCCATCGACTTTTACCAGAACGTCCTCGGTTTCGTCCCCATCCGTAGGCCCGGTTCTTTCGATTTTGATGGCGCATGGTAATTTCTTCAATCGCTCTACAACCCCGGAAAGAAAAAAGAATCCAAACAGTTTCCAATGCCTATATAACTGTCGTCTCTCTCTTTGTCGTAAAGATTCGAACTTTTTCAATGATTTGTGCACTGGTTTCATATGTATTTTGCGATGCGTTCACGTCTACTGTTCTTATGTAGGCCCTGGATGATTGGATTATGATGAGGGGAATGTGGTAATTGCAATAAAAATGAATTACCAAATTTCGCCTGCCTAATTTCTTGATCGACAAAACTCATGCCATTCTGCTTTTTTCCTGTGTTCTTCCGGGTAAATCCGTTTACAGGCTCTTTGGTTTTGGAATGGGCATCCACCTGTTGCAGTCGGAGGACCCCGAAAGTATGCCGAAGAAGACTGAGATCAACCCTAAAGACAACCACATCTCTTTCCAGGTAAGGTTTGCCCCAAAAAGAATCCCAACTACCCTGTATTTTCGGTTTTGGCAGAGCTTCATCTGAAGCTTTGAGTTTGATGAATGTCTGTTGATTTGCAGTGCGAGAGCATGGGGGCAGTGGAGAAGAAGCTGAAGGAGATGGGAATCGACTACGTGCGGGCGAGAGTAGAGGAAGGGGGGATCCAGGTGGACCAGCTCTTCTTCCACGACCCCGACGGTTTCATGATCGAGATTTGCAACTGCGACAGCCTCCCCGTCATCCCGCTGGGCGGCGAGGTTGCCCCCCGGGCATGCTCCCGGGTCAACAGCCTCCAGATGCTGGAGCCCCGGGTCAAGCAGGTGCTCCAGCAGTAGGAGCATCCGATCAAGTTCCATTCCGAAAAGGAACAAAGAAGCAAAGGAGCTCTCAATGTAAACAAAAACCTTTTTGTCTTATTTCGAACTTCCAAGCTTAGACATTTCACAAGTTGTGCCTTTTCCTTCAGCTCAATCGAAATCCCAAATCTAGTTCAAATTGATTCTGGAAATTGCAATTTGCCCTTTTTGCTCCATGCGCCCGTGCCACCTCTCGATATCAACTGGAAATGCTGAACTCGTGCAAGCACTCTCTCTCTCTCTCTCAACGATAAAGATCAGAAGTGCGCGTCGCAATTATACTTCAAGATTCACACCTTCAATCACAGGCACTTAACTATTTAAAGCAATTCTTTTTTAGTATAAAGAAAGATCTTTATTTCATACTAAAGAGATGCATCACTTCAAAATTAAACTTAATTCGGCTTGCAAAAATTTGCTCATTTATCACTCATCAGTTATCGTATCTTCATCAATAATGAGCACATATTGAGAAATCTCTTTAGTAAATCTCTTTTCAGTAATTATGTTTTTGATTGAGTTCGATGTCTTATGTTTTTGATTGAGTTCGATGTCTTCAATAGCTACGATTGTGCCTTGATAATCATTACCATATAAACATAAGAACAACACAAATAAACATAAGAACAACACAAATAAATTAAGAAAGTATAGAAAATATTTTGTAGATTTCAGATTCATATTTAAGATCGGAACAGAAGACCATCAAATTTAATTTAACTCTATATATTGATAGGTGACCACATTTTGAAATTAAATGGGTCGGACCTACTCTGATCACAAGGACCCCTTTTCATGTGCATATTCTCTCTCTGTATCATATGCATCCACTACATTAATAAACCCCTTTGGATTTTGTCCGTAGGGTAGATTTGAGTTTGATGCGTTAAGACTTAATAGCTAAACCAATCATGCAACACTTAAGGAAAATCAATTCGTCGATGACAGATAAGCAATGCGTTACTTAAATCAATCTGCCGAACGAAAATTTTTAAAAAGAAAATTAGGATGAGTATAATCATAGCTGGCGAATGCAAGTGACAACTAATAAACATGCGACCTTTCTGTCTTAATCACTCTTTGTTTCGTTTGGTCTTTATTTAGTAGTATTGGTGCGATGTCGGGAACGAGAAAAAGCAATCGCGTGATGCGCTCCCCCTCGACCAAAGTCTCCATCGGTCGCTCTTGCTCTACTTGTCAGCATCAAGCAAGTTGGTTCGGCTACTCGTTTGCTTTTTGTGTGATAAACACTACGCGAGACAAGAAAATTTAACATTCTCGTGCACGCGGTGCACCCAAATTTTCGGCTCCCTAGTGCAATTACGCGACATGGCTCGAGTACTCCGTTCTTTGTCGCTAATGCTCTTTATGCGTTGAAATAGATCAAAGTCCCCGTTTCGCAAGCATCGTCTCGAGAGTTGCACGTTGCGCCGCTTCAAAAATCAATTTAAAAGAATCTTATACTTATCTCGACAGTCAGGTCCCCCACGGTCGGCCGCTCAAATTAAGGATGATAAGTTCTCAATCCAGCTAGGTCCCCACCCAAAAACCAGAAACCCAATCGGTTCCCAATTTCTGAAACTATGAACCTGACCAAAAGGTCCGGTCCGATTTTCGATCGATCCAGTGAAGCCGGTCCAAATCGATTTTTGAGATGCCTAGCTCCTAATCCCAACATGGATTGCAGGGACTTCATTGCTTGGATTGCAGGAATTCATTTCGAAATTGAGTTCTGCTTATGCGTGGATTGCAGGACTTCATTGCTGCATGTGATGTTAAATTTGAAGAAACCAAGCTCCCGTTATCAGCACTTTCTCTGCTTACAAGTCTAATAGCCAATAGGAATTGTCTTTTGTTTCCACCTCGCTTCTGTCCTAATGTTGGTGACTTTGTGGATATTGTGTTATCAGATCATATCAGACAAAAAGCTCTTCTCTCCGAATCTGGATTCCGGACACTAAACTGGTCATTCCTCTAATACCATACCGATCACACAAACTAATGCTTAATACCTGTAATTCCTCAGGGAGAGGGAAAGAGTAAAGACGTACGAAAAAGCGAGAGTCTTGTCAAGTTTATATATATATATTTTTAAAAAAATTTCGGTCCGATTTTTCTCGGAACAAGGAATTAGACTGTTCCATCTCCGGTTCCATTTTTAGGAATCGGGAATCGGACGGGCCCCTATAAAAACCAGACCATAATAAACCAATCGATTCGGTCTCACTCGATTTTTCCTGATTCGGTTGGTCTATCTTGGTTATCTCTAACTCAAATAGTCTATTTAAAACCTATGCCCAGCTCGTAATCAACTGATCGTAATCACCGGGCCCACTTAGTGCATAGGTATTTGATAATCTTAATTAATGGCAGTCGACCACCAATCCTAATGAAACTCCACTACTCGTTCTTTCTTAAGTCAGTGACGAAGTACTAGGAACAACCCCTTCCGATCACGCAAAAGGTCCAAAACACAGAAGCTGACGAGGATTCGATTGGTCATCCAATCGGATCCGACGGCCTCGCGAAGGATTAAGAATGGAAGGTTAGTGATTAGATAATTACTTAAGCTAAGTCATCGTAGCATGAGAAGATTTATCGATACCAAGAGGGACAAAATTAATTAGGGGTCGGTCGCCATTCCATATAAGGTTGTAAGCCCGAGACAAGGCCTTGTACCCCAGAATCTCATCGGCTCATGAATAGAAAAGCGAGCTAGATGCATGATGCATCGAGGAGTAGACTGGCTAAACTAACGAGATTAAGCTTTAGCTTAACCGAAAAGAACGAGGAGATTAATTAACAAAAGGAGAAAAGGATGCAAAGAGTTCATGAATGTTTGACTGAAATGTATAGTGGTCTCAAAGTTTCGACCCAATGTGTAATATGATTTATAAAATTATAATTCGTTTTATTTATTTCATAAATTTTTAGTACATATTTAATTCAACCTCTCGACTATATAAAAATGCTCAATGTTGCCTTTTTCTTAATTTTAGATCGAAGCATTAATCATTCTCATATAACTCAAAACTAAATTAAATATTTATCAAAATGTTCGGCATCATATTATATGTTAAATAGGTGATGGCTGATTTATGTCCTTTTCGTGATTGTGTAGCAGGCGTCGGGCGAGACGCAGCGACGAGAAACGGAAAGGTGTAGCTTCAGACGATGCCATCGTCGCGATGGGGACTTCCTCTCGACCGTTTTTTTTTATTTTGCTTTTTTTTTTTAATGTCGAAGTTCTTGTGTCATAGCTGTCCATGAAGAATTTGAACGCATATCGACCGTACACGTGTTCGGCCCACGAAAAAAGAGTAGGCGAACGCGGGGCCCTTCTGGTTTCTCTTTAATTTCCGCTGGAACCAAGTCGAAGTTTCAAATTGAAATTAGCAATTTTTTTGTTTTTGTTTTTTGTTTTAATAGCATGGGATGATGATTATTTACTGAACTAAAAAATTCTATCCTGGGAAAAGAATGAATGATGACGAAATAAGGTGATCGTGCACAGGACGTTGCGTGAACAATTTGAACACAAAATGCAATTATGGGTTTGGACTTTTTCTGATTTTGGGAAGATACAATCTTTCGTGAATCTCTACGGCTCGATATGAAAAGATAATAATCAGAAAGGAAAAAAAAGAAGGGACTTTTTCGTTGAATTGCGGTGGGGCGGAGGAGAAAAGAGTAATTTCACCAGACAGCGGAAGGCCGAGTCAGCACAAGTGGAGCCACGTGGCATCCTCATCGTTAGACTTTAGTCGTATATGCTGACACATGCCATCCTCATCCTCCGTCTTCTCCTCTATATTACGAGGGCCCTCAGTTCCTTCCTCCCTCCCTCTGTTTTCTCCTGGCAATTTGCTCAGTCTCTCTCACCAGAAAGCAGTTCCTGAAGGTCAGTCTTACCATCGGCCTTAAATCTCTCGGCACTTTTGGTGAATCCCTGATAATTTTTTTGGAAGACGAGAGACAACATGAAGAGCAACCCATTGCACCTGACGTCCCTGAACCACATCTCCTTCGTCTGCAGATCAGCCGAGGAGTCCATCAACTTTTACCAGAACGTCCTCGGCTTCGTCCCCGTCCGTAGGCCCGGTTCTTTCGATTTCGATGGCGCATGGTAATTTCTTTAATCGCGTTAAAACCCCACAGAACAAAGAAACCAAACTATTTCACGAGCCTCTGCAACAGTCGTCTCTTTTTGTCATAAATATTCGAGCTTTTTCAATGATTTGTGCGCTGGTTCTATTTGTGTTTTACGATGCATTCACGTCTATTGTTCTTATGTAGGCCCTGGATCATTGGATTTTGATGGGGGGAAATGTGGTAATTGCAGTAAAAATGAATTACCAAATTTCGCCTGCCTAATTTCTTGATCGCCAACACTCATGACTTTCTGCTTTTTTTTTTTTTTTGTGTTCTGTCTTGGGTACAACCTGTTTATAGGCTCTTTGGTTATGGAATCGGGATCCATCTGTTGCAGTCGGAAGACCCCGAAAATTTGCCGAAGAAGACTGAGATCAACCCTAAAGACAACCACATCTCTTTCCAGGTAAAATTTTCCCCAAAAAGAATCCTAACTACCCTGTATTTTCGTTTTTTTGCCAAAGCTTAATCTGAAGTTTTGAGTTTGATGAACGGTTGCTGGTTTGCAGTGCGAGAGCATGGGGGTAGTGGAGAAGAAGCTGAAGGAGATGGGGATGGACTGCGTGCGGGCGAGAGTGGAGGAAGGGGGGATCCAGGTGGACCAGCTCTTCTTCCACGACCCCGACGGTTTCATGATCGAGATTTGCAACTGCGACAGCCTCCCCGTCGTCCCGTTGGCCGGCGAGGTCGCCCGGGCCTGCTCCCGTGTCAACAGCCTCCAGATGCTGCAGCCCCGGGTCAAGCAGGTGCTCCAGCAGTAGGAGCATCCGATCAAAAAACACGCTTCGATTCATCAGGTTGTCGTGATTGGATTACCCGACGATGATATAAGATTATGGAGTCGGGGTGTCGTGTCAGGGAAAAATGAAGGAGGAAATTCGTAGTCTCCTTTTGTTTTGGTGTGAAAGAAGGAGAGACGGGTTCTTTTGCTGCTTTTGTTTTGTTCTGTTCTCGTACATGTCGGATTGAAATAAAGGACTACGTAGGAGTTTTAACTTCAGTGGACAGCCATTGCCATGGTTGTTGGCACGTTTGCCGTGATGTTAGAAGAGCTTTTTTTTTTACGGTGACGTTGGTTTTGGCGTTTTGTTCGGATAGGCTACAACCCGGGACGGTTCCTTCTATTCTATAGCTTTGTCGATCTTGCAGCAATCTTAGCTCCTTGTCTTCCATAGCTTTGTCATCTTTTTTGGGCACTGTGGATGATAACAGCAATCTTATTAGTATCAACTTGAGCTTTGGCAGCCGAACTTAGCCCTTCAAATTGAAGAGAGAATGCTCACACATACAGTGACTGGCCAGGATGGGGCAAGAACGAGATCACAAGATCAATTAGCACACGAAACGTACGAGAAAGAGGTCTAATCGGCTCGAGCGGGGAGGATTACGAGTATATATCAAAATAAACGTGATTCTTTGTCCTTGGCATCGAATTTCCTCGTATGCTTAATCAAAACCTAGATATAACCAACGTAGAGTAGCATAAAAAAGCAAACTCTCCTTTTGTTTTGGTTGAAAAGAGTTAAAGTTAATGATTCGGCCAAATTTAAATGGCGATAAATTGATCTTTAATTTTTTTTTAGATAGATATGGGCCCTGACTCTGACAAGAATATCAATAGACGGGATAGTGACTAAAAGATATTTAGCTAGAATTTAATCGGCTAAGAATAGGTAATTAAATTGATAAAAAGATTTTTAGTTTTTGTAATGATTGTCAAGGGCTAACAATGAACACAGTTACGGGAATGTATAACCCTCTAGAGATGCATGGTTACATACAGCAATTAGTGAAACACATTAAGGGGTATAGAGAACCTGTACAGATGGTTACACACGGCAATTACTGAATTTAAATAAATAAGAAAGTCCTGTTACAAGAAGTTTTATTATCCACAAGAAGCTACAATGCACTCTTTAATTATCTAGTAAAAATTATCTATAAAAAAAAATTACTAACAATCCCAAAATAGGGGCAATAGAAATGATCAATTAGTGGTTATCCTCAGGTATGTTGCTTGCAATTATGCTCGTGTCAATTGCTCACTGTCAATATCTATTAATTAGTCAATCAACTTTAAGGTTCCCGTCAGCAATTTTCACGCTGTAGATCGTTAATGACTTTGCTGCATGTCAATTCTCATCAAGTTACTAAGGATTCTGTTCATAAATGACCAAACTCTACTCTCCTTAGGTAAGTCTATTGCTTAACGATAATAACTAAAAGTTGGTCATTTTTTGGTGTAAACATATGTCTATTTGAAAAGAATTGAGTTATTCATTAGTCATTAAATTCTTTTAGATAAGGTAATAAAAGGAGTTATCATGTGCCCGATTGTCGTCAGCAAATTTTATTTTTCCTTGTCGAATTGCCTCTTGAAGTGTTTTTTTTTAAACAAAACAATCGATTGTGTTATGGCTCCATGAATGGTGCCGCTTATGAAATTTTTTGTTTAATAAATTGTTCTTACTCGGAATTACTTGCCCTTTTAATTAATTTAACCAAGCCATCTTTCAAAAGTAAGTCGAAGATTTCATCTGATTTACCAACATCCAACGAGTGATAACACACATGTCTAACTCCAATCGTCGTCGAATTTCTTCGAGAAATTGTACTAGACTCAATTGTGGATTTGGTTGGCGATTTTGCTAACTAGGTTGTAATGTTGTCCAGATTATCAATGTAATGGGCATATTAGGCTTTAAAAGAATATTCACATTGGATGGAACAATGGAGCCACCGACCTTACATCTTCGACATTTGGCAATTGACTTGCTTATCGACCAATTTGATTTGCCAAATTATTGTCACCACTTTGGTTATTTTGATCAAAATCGACCTGGTTATTCCCACCATTATGACCTTGATTAGATGATGGAAGCCTATGCATAATTCTTCTTGGGAGTTGACTATTATGACAAACATCATTAGCATCAATAAATAAAGAGGGACTAAGAACATATCGGTTACCACTAGATTGGATAGTAATGGTTATCGTGGCCTTGAGAAAACATCATTAACTTCATTGGTGACGATTGGCTTGATTACTTCTTACATGTGATTCACAATGTAATTATCATATCGTTCCACCGCTCTTCGAACAAGCTCTTCCAACAATCTCCTCCCGATTGCCATAGTATCAGGGTTTGGTGTAACTTCTCTTGACGATTCCTGAATGAGACGTCGGGGAAAATTTGCCCCTCGTGGTGGTATTCTTTTGCCGCTCGGTTAGTGGCTAAAGACTTGGAGTGTGTAGCCCTATCGCTGCCATTGGGATTATTACCCATGATAGTCTCATGCTCTGGATGATTCCTTGTTCTTGGTGTTAAATTTCCTCAAATGGAATCATAAGGTGTCCCACCGAGTGTAGCAAAAACTTGATTCACCATATTTAATCGATTTCACTGAAATCTATTCTTCGGTTTTTCCTAGATAGCTCGAGTAGGGAGAAAATATTATGAATTTGCATTCAGTTAAAAGTGACTAGTTTCATTCTTGGTATTGTAATTTTCTGGTGTTTATGAGGATAACCATTTGATCTGGTTGAGTTTTTTCCGAGTAAGTTCATTTCCATGCTTTTTCCATTGTCTGAACATGCTCTAATGCCGTCAGAGTCAATCTCGACTTGAAGGACTTCATTTCCCCCACTTGTGTTCACGCTTCTCAAATTTATTGAGGCAATCCCTCAAAAGGGAGAACCTGAACAGCGCGCAGATAGAGACAAAATAAAAGTGGCGTCATATTTGATTCGTAGATGTTTAATCAAACGATTCAAACCCAGATATGAACAACATAGAAGAACAAAAAAGGCAATCTGTCCTTTCGTTTTGGTTGAAAAGAGTCGAAAGTTACGTATCTTTGCAATCCAATCCGCCACGGTGAATCGATCTTTCATCAAAATTTGCTTTTCGATATCTTTTTAGATACATATGGATTATGTGGGAACGTCGACAGAAGTATCGATGGATCATTCTTAAAAACGATAATATTATGTCGGAATTCAATTAACCACAAGACGAGAGATCTGATCACGGCTAAGAATAGATAATTAAATTCATAAAAGATGATAATTTTTTTTTGTCATGATTGTCGAGGGATTACAATGAACACACTTAGGATATATATAACCCTACAAATACGATTACATACAACAATTCCTGAATTTAAAGAAATAAGTAATTTCTAATGGTTACAAGAAGTTACATATCCACAAGAAGCTAGCACACGCTCTCCTATCATCTAGCAGTACTTATCTATACGAAATTACAGCAATCGTAAAATAGATGCAACGAAAATAACCAAGCAATGTTTATCCCTGCATCGATTGCTCATTGTCAATATCGATGACTTCATGGATCAATTTCGAGGTTCTTTTAGATAACTTTGGCGTTTTGCTTCATCAATAACTTATTCACTAGCAAGCGAGTCGTCAATTATTTTCAAGTTACCGATAATTTCATTTATAAATGACCTACTCTCATTAAGTCTATCACTTATTGATGATAACCAAAAGTTGATAGTCTTTTGGTGTAAACATATGTCCCTTTTAAAAGGATTGAGTTCATCAATTAAATATATAAGATGAAGTAGAAAAAACAACACCCGTAAATTTTACGTGGCAAATTCAGGGGAAATGCTTTTTATAATATCAATCATAGATCCGCACACCGTCATCGCGTATTTTACATAAAACATTCATTAACTGGGAGATTGTGTGGTTAGAAATAACTGACAGTACTATTAGACTATCATTCTAGTAGCTCTCAAAATTCAATGTGGGAAAAACTACAAGGATGCTTAAAACTTCTACTAATTACCAAGAATAGAATAATACATAATAGTTCATCTTCAGTCACATGGTTAGATGCTTAACACATCAACAGTACAACAGTCTATCATTACCACAAATGTGGATTAACAAAGGAGAAAAAGGCTCTAAACGCTGCCGGAGAAATCAAGAGACCAATGGAAGAAGAATTTTAATGACTAAAACCATTCCCTTCGTAAATCTTGACATCACGAGCAACATTCTAAAGCTGATTCTGACGTGATTTCACTGCCGAACCTGAACTGACTCTTCTACTCCGATCCGTCGTCTTTCTCCCTCTTTTCTTCTTCCTTTCGTGGGACGCTCTTTTTTCTATCTTCACTGCAAGGACCTTCGGCCCCTGCTTTTTCTTTCCTTTTATGACTTTTCTTCTTTTAAGATGTGCTGGACCCCCATGATGTCCGACCCAACCCATCACCAACTCATATCGATATTGTAATCAACTCAAACGAACCTTTAACTTTGGTCAGCATTCTTACAACATTTTTGTGTAACAACTTAAACATGTTCGTTCATGTACCAAGTCATCTTCTCAACAAACCTTCACATGGCCATGGAATGCATTCCAAGCAAACTCAACGTCCATCCGTGAATTATTTTATCCATAAAGGGAATTGAGATTTACAAATCATTAAGTTCTTGCTCTGAGTGTTCATTGATTGCAATCTTTTTTTCCTTCTTTCAAATTATCTTTCCTTTATATTTGAATTCCAGTACAATATAACTGCTACTATAATGTTGCGCCTCATCGAGCTATGTACTCTAGTTCTCCATTAGGTAAAGCACAAGCCCGTCCCGCAACCTAAAGATGTAACTTCATTCAAGTCTTAATATAGTTGGGACGGGTTGGGAACTCAATTATCCTCAACCCTTTATTTCCTATCCTGGCTAAAGTTGGCCTAGATTGGAGGAGGACAGTTCTTATGCGTCTCAAATCAATCTAATGCAAAGGTTGTGCGATTCATAAGTTATAAAAATGCGCTAGTTTTCAAAGTGAAAATTTGAGAAATTGTAAATATACACGATTGGGAGGTAAGCTGCGGCTGCACAAATCCCTACCTCGACAAAAAAAGTATCCATACCATAAAACATCAAGGTACCAAAGAAAGAACCAAAGGGTCTATATTTCTTGACATATCAAGTTTGTATAGTATGTTTTGTGCTGATCATGGCTGGTGGAAATATAAAGGGGCCAAAACTTTATCATGTGTGAAAAGAACCAAAGGAAGGTTGTGTTCATCGCTATCCTAGAGGCAGAAACCAATCGAAAGCGGTGTCCCCCTGCAACATACATGAGATTTCTAGATTGCACAAGAATCGAAAGTTTACGGAACTAATTGAATAGTTGGCCATATGAGTATACACACACGCTCACGCATGGAAAGATAAATGTCAGAGCCCTCTTGCCAGCATTTTCTCATAGTTTTCAATGGACTCGAGCCTTTGGATCATCAACTGCTGCCTGAACTTCTGGATGAATGCTTCCGCGCTTTCATTTATGTCCTCCGTCCTCTTCCTCTCCAGCTTAGTCATACCGTCGTCCTTCTTTGTCGTCCCTGCGATGAAGCCATGATTGTCCTTCTTGTTCCTGAAAAGCACGTTCTCTTCCGCCTGTTCTTGTTTCTTCGGCTTCTGGTCTTCGGATCCTGGAGGAGGAGGAGTTCCTGAGCTGATCTTCTTCATTGATCTCTGATCTTGCTTAGCTTCTTTTCTTATGTCTGAGATCTTGCGTTATTCCGATATGAGGATGAAGAGGCTTTATAGAGGACATGAGGGGGATGGAATATTCTTTGAGTTTTTTAAAATCGGTCTGGTTCCGCTATGCTTCCTTTCCTTCATCAAACGGTCTTCCCAGCATATTATTATGCGTGTGCATGGACCAAGATGATGTTATTCATATAATAACTAGGGAATTTGGAGAAACTAAACTACAGTTTGAATGGATTTATTACAAACCCTTGTCAACTAAAAAAGAGAAATTAGCCAAGGGAGACCATACTGCTAAAGAAGGGACCGTCTTTGCTGACTTGGGGCTGAAGCCAGCTATAACGAGAGTTAAGCAACTTCATCATCCACACGCATGTGGCTTTAGACCATTCAATTCTTTAGTGCGGCTTAAGGCGTGGTCTTCTTCTCCTGCCGAGGCGCCATTTTTGGCCGAGTCAAAAAGAAGAGAAGAGAGAGAGAGAGAAGGTTAAAGGTTGCAACGTGTTATAACTTGAACTTGTACACCCACGTGAGACGCTTGGATAGTATTTTTGTACGTCCCTGGGGATGATCAGAAGCTTCTAAGCTCCTATTTCATTAGAAAAAGAGGCTTGGCATCTATGCCTAAACTCTTTACAAGATTGCTTCTCTTAGGAGAACTCTTAGAAAAAGCTTGCTTGGGTAGGTCGACTTCATTGCGCGCTCGCCTTTTATCTTTATCTACTTTCACATTCCAGGGCCGGACAGAAGAAAACAAGCAAACAAACAAACACAGAATTAGAAGGAGAAGAGAAGCTTGCACATGTGGAGCATTGAATGCGTACTAGTATTACAAGCTTTCTTGCATACAGTTGACCTGAATTGTCGATATGGCATTACTTCCGGGTAGATTTGTCAAAATGAATCATAAACCCATTTTTTAACCTTATATGATGGGCTTAGTTATTATATGGATTAGTTATTTAATAAATAAATCATAAACGGATTTAAACATAACATGGGTATTAATGGGTTCGTGATAAATGGATTTACAATTTACTTAAACTCAACCTATCCGTATGACTCTCTTTTCATTCTTTCTCATATCTATTAGCTCCGCACTCTCACATCAATTGAGGTACAAACTTTCTTAGATTGAATTTAATAAGGAAGTGATTTAGAAAATGGGTCGAATCAGCTATAAGTAAGGTCAACCATAGATTATTAGATTTGCATTATAATAAATGGGTCATAAACAGTTTAAATAAACCTATTTGAGTCGGACCATCTATGACCTGACTTAAACCCAACACACTTGTTTGGCAGGTACACTTGTAGGTCTCTGTCTTTCCTTCCAATTGAGTTCCTTCATCTTAAGAGCCCTATTTGGGGTTTTTGAGACTGTTTGTAAATGAAGGCTTGATCATAGGTTAGTAGCCAACGGGCTTGAAAACCAATTTGGTGGTGGGTGAACACGGATCATTAAGTTAGGTCGGACCTCATGATTCACCCTATTGCTCTCAATAGTCATCTCTGTGTCGAGATATGGTGAGCATGTTCTATTAGGCAACCTTGTTGGTTTGGGAGCTGAATTTGGACGATGAACAAAGGACAAGTTGCAAAATTGCAGCCCAATGCTCCTCACGGGTCTAGCGAAATCGTTTCCCTCCCTAGCTGATAAGTGATGATTTCAGTTGTCAAATTGCCGACTGTAGTGACTACAATAGCTCTGAATGTTGATTTCAGATGGAAATCTTGCTAAATCATTTGGGTTTAAATGTTAGAGAGAGAGAGAGAGAGAGAGAGAGACATGGACATTCTTCAGCCCGGCCCGAATTACAATGCAGGCCCACCGAGACTTGTTCGGACGCGCTGCACTGCAACCGCAGAACCTGGAGGATTTGTCCGAGGAGCACGATCCGACTGACCTCCACTCGAGCAACAATGGAGTCCCTCCACAGGGCTTCCCTCCAACTCCGTCTGCTCCCCATCTCTTTCTCCCCAACGCCCTCAAGAACTATCATTTTCCGTACGCTACTCGATCCCGCAATTCGGCGACTCAGTACGGGCTCGCCTCCCAAGTTCAACCTCATCTTCACGCCTCGGAGACGTTACAGCAACCCTTCTTCCACTGCGAGGGCGGGATGGCTTCTGGGTCTCGCAGGGGACAAGAAGGAAAACGCGGGCCTGCCCGATATCGTGAAAGCCGGCGACCCTGTCCTGCACGAGCCAGCGCGGGAAGTCGACCCGGCAGATATCGGGTCGGAGAGGATGCAGAAGATTATCGACGACATGGTGACGGCGATGAGGAAGGCCCCCGGCGTCGGGCTCGCTGCTCCTCAGATTGGCATTCCTTTGAGGGTCGGTTTAATTCTGAACTATACTACTGTTAGTTGCTGAGTTTTCTCCTGTGGTGTTATCTCATTGCAATTCGAGATTTCGTCGGCAGTGGCTTTTCTAAGGTTTACTCTCCTAGGACCTGATAATAGCATTATTTATTTTGACGTTGTGATTCTCTCAAGTTGGGGCATAGTCATTTTGTCTTGTGGATCATGTTAAGATGCATTTCGCAGGTCCTGTGACATGACCACAGGAAGGACGATCTTATTCTTTGCCTTTTATCTGGACTCTTATGAAGGTTTAGCAAGAAAATCGAACCTTTTACTATGGATAAAGAAATCTTATTACCCGATCACAAGGCACGTATAGTCCCTTGCTTTGAATCTGTAGGATTGTAATTGTAAAAGTTCCTTCGGCTCTGCTTCTCGAGCATCTTATCAGAAGTATTGCTTAGGTTGATTCCGTCTACCACATGGTGCCCGATTGATTAACCAATATGTTATCTTGCACCTTATTTCCTTTGCAAGTTATTCATATCATATTCTTGCAAAATGCTGAAAGTTTACCAGCTCGCTGGATTTGCTGTAGTTTATATATCAAGGACTTGTCCTTCAACAAAACCATCATAATGGCTGCAAGCGGTTCCTTGGTTGCAGCTGAAATTTATGCAATTCAGTGGTTTGGGATTGGTCTTATATTGTGCAAAGTCAATTGCTCTTTGCCTGATTGAGACTTCTTCTGTAGTGGGCACTTAGTTAAATTTTCAACTTTGGGAATTTGATCCACATTTTGTTGTGACCAGAACAGCTAATTGAGGTCATCTTCAAATGGATGCGTCAGGCAATGATTGATCTGGTTAACACCAAGAATTTTTTGGGAATATTAGCGGTGGAAGTAATGTCTTCTTCATCATGAAGGAAATACTCTCTGGCAATAAAGTTCAAGCCTAAGCAGATTGGAAATAATTTCAAATACTAAATGTAACAAGGATGACAGTTTACAAGCTGATAATTTTTTTCTAAATTTGATTGGATACGGTAGTTGGAACTCATGACTAAAATAATGTGTCTATTTACAGAAAATTCTGCGATGAAATGACAAGTCTTGACGAGTGCATGTGGTTGATTGCATGTTTTCTGCAATCCCAAAGTCATCTAATATATCATCCAGTTTTTGTTGTTGTAGAAATCAATCTGCTATTATGGGGTAGTGATCTTCTTCCACTGCAGATTATAGTCCTAGAAGATACCAAGGAGTACATAAGTTATGCACCTAAGGAAGAGACTAAAGCCCAAGATAGGCACCCATTTGATCTCCTGGTATGAAACCGTTTTAGCTGAACCACATCTCACCTATATATTTTATGACAGCGGTCTTATTTGGCTTCGGTGATTTGCTGGTTTTCCTGAAACAGGTAATCTTGAACCCAAAGCTAAAAAAGAAGAGCAATAGGACCGCCCTTTTCTTTGAGGGCTGCCTGAGGTGATAATCATGGTTTGAGAACTTGTGTCATAAACATAATCTTTTCATTCTTCTGTGGTGATCATTCATTCTGGAATGAGCTAGAAATGTTTAGGGGCCAAGTGATTTTCTGCTTTAGCACACATCAAGGAGAAAGGAAAAAAAAATCCTTTCTCATGGCATGACATTGATAAAAGGGATGGCATATATTGAAATCACTCCTTCAGAAAGTGTCTTTCGATTGCTTGAAGAAAGCGTCTTCTGATGTTTAAGCTCGGATTCCTTTTTTAAGTATTTGAGGAAAACACCTATGGTACCAAGGCTTTCTGTCTGAAGGGCATGGTCATTGGCAAAACTACAAGAATTTTACTTAGCATAAGACATACGAGAGACTTGTGTGATTATTCAATAGGAGAATAAAGTGCTCTTGTGGAAATTTGACTTGTAAAGTCACCTCAAGAAATTGTTGTAATTTCACCGGAACTCCATAGATCCGCAAGATGCTACATTGCACGTTGAGATACCAGATTCATTAATTTCTGAGCTTATTTTTTTAGCTCAAAAGAGGAAAACTTTTGCCTTTTTGACTCACATTGTCTGCTTTTCTCCACCATACTTTCAGTGTTGATGGATATAGAGGATTGGTGGAAAGAGATCTTGATGTGGAGGTTACGGGATTGGGTCGCGATGGTAAGCCTATCAAGGTTGATGCTTCAGGTTGGCAAGCTAGGATATTACAGCACGAATGCGATCATTTGGATGGAACTCTCTACGTGGACAAGATGGTTCCAAGAACCTTCAGAATTGTGGAGAACCTGGACTTGCCTCTTGCGGACGGGTGCCCCAGACTAGGTGCACGTGGTTCATGATAATAGCCAAGTAAGAAGTCAGAATTCTGAATACTCAACTTAACCCTGTATTTTTTTATGGCGATTGACAAGAGCCATGCATAATGCCGGGAAAAATCATTCTCAGATCACAACCACAGAACTTGGATATACTGGTGTCTTGAGGATGTAGAACCGTTCTCTGGTGTGTGCCGTCATCATTTGTGCAAGCGGAATGAGTTTTTGTAGAGAGCAACATCTCCTATTCTAGTGCGTGAGCACTTGGTTTGAGTTAGGTTGTATTCGAGGAACCATTGATATTTGAGGATTCTACAAAAGCTAAGAACTTGAAAATTTTGTGCCGGTATGGAATCCGTTTCTTTGATTTTGATCCGCCATTAATTGTACTAGTGAAACATTCTTGTGTGGTCGTTTTTCAACTTTCATTTCATTTGTGCTGGTATAAATTGTTATGGTACTCGCGACTTCCTCATGTTTATGAAGGTCTTTAACTGCTTGTCGTATTGTCAAACATTCACATTTACTGTGAACAAGGACATTGTATTGCACAACTTATTCATCATAGAAAGGCTTCTGGTCAATTTCCAAGGTAACCTATCTAATGAGATTCCTATCTGGGATGACGTTAGATTTACTAATACTGGTTTATAGATTGATTTACTAAATGATGTGTCAAACTATGATTGATACTTGGATATTATATTGCCCACTTGTTTAAAGGGTCGCTCATTGTCTGACTTGGTGAGCCGATTTTATAAACCGGTCTTAATAAGCGTAGCATTGCTCCTCCAATCTAATGAGATCAGGGCTTTCTCCTCTGTTTTTGGCTGAAGATTGGGCATGGATGATACCCCATAAATCACAGAAAAACCTCACTAGGGAAAATTCTTTTGCACAGGCTCTGCCACAATATGGCATGGCGCAGCAACTTGTGAAGGGTCCGTGCTGATTTGCGAAACAGGAAGGAACTAGTCCATGTCGAGCCGGTCGATGCTTTCGATGATCCAATATGGCAGGTAAAAGATGCACGCCTCAACAAGATGGCTGGCTGGAGACCTTGCGCATGGTCTAATATGGCTGCCGAGGACGCGTGCACATATTGACCACGCGGCAGACCCAAATAAGAAGTTGACCGGCGTCTTCGTGGCACGTGGCACCTGCGTTCATCATCGAAAAGTCCAAGCTAAGCGAGGCCCAGTTTTCAAACTCGAACGACCTTTCCTTTCGGCGTCTGTTGGCCTCGCACGCCTCGCACTCGCCTCTCTCTCATCTTTTATGAAAGGTTCTTTTCATTTTCCCTGTTTGGAGATAAAATTAGGGAACTCTGTGATAATAGGGGATTGGAAGATGGTTGGAGTCACTTATTGAGGTGGTCCATAGATGAATCGTCCTATATGATAATACCCATCACATTGATTGATTCATTATGGCTTATGACACTTGAGCGTGGTGGGGTTGGGCCCTTATGGTCCTTCATCTAGGTCCCCTCATTCACCATTGATGATTTTAATTCAGCAAAAGAGGAGAAGAAAAATCAAGATAAAGCAAAGCCCCAACAGTCTCTCCCACTTCTCTTATCTTCCAAATTTCCCAATTGAAAGGAGGAGAAAAGTAGCAACTTTATCGGTATAGAGGAAGAGCTCGACCGGATGTTTGTTTATAACCCAGAAGAAAAAGGGAGAAGAAGAATATGAAAGATGAGAACTTGAGAGAGTGCGATTTTGAGGATATACTAAATGAAAAAATTAGGTAGTCCCTCAGTTTCTGAAAGAAGAATAATTCAGAAAGCACGACATAGAAAGAGATGGTCTTGATCGTTTTATTTTGAGAGCAATTTGTGGGTACTTATGCTTGGCATCCGTCGTCCCTACTTCACGTGTTTCCCATGGTACGAGTTGGCTTTTGTGTCTCAAGATCCTTCGAGGACTCTGCAGGCGTCGAAACTGTTGGGGATCACATCAATCTGATTGTCCTGGAACTACCTTACCTCGGAGCTCCAATGTGCAGCTACACAAGCACTAGGCAGGAATAGGATGTGTCAGAGATGAGCTTTCTTGTTCTCTCCCAACATCAACTTTTAGGCAGTTTCAGAAGAATCTCAAGGAAGATCTTCATTAAACCGTGTAACAACATCTTTCTGAGCTACTTCCAAATCGTCGATAGCCATGGATACCGACAGATCACTTTCCCTCTAGCCCAACCTCAGCTTCTTATAGGGCCACATCTTACAGGACCACAAAAGGAAGTTGTTGATGCACACATGAGTGATTCCAAGAAATTTCAGCTTCAAAATCGGAAATTTGTCTATAGGGAGCTGAACACTCGACCTCCTGCTCTATCGTCTCACTCCAATCGGCTTCAAAATCCGAAATTTGTCTATAGGGAGCTGAACCCGTCACCTCCTGCTCTATCGTCTCACTCCAACCGGTGGCCGCCACTAGGACCGAGATCTAAATTAGGCGTTCGATCAACTCATCTCAATGCATGTCAATCGACGAACGCATGAGACTGTTAACTGGAAGATGCGATAATCCAGTGCTAGAGCGCCCTTTTATTCTCTTTAAGTTGAATTAGTTGATTGTTTCCACATTTCCCCCCGTGAATTTTCTCCACCTAAGGAAATGAATTACGCCACGAGAGGAAGCCAGAAGCCATGATTTCATAAGCACGCAACTTTTTAGACCCAGCTCTATTCACATGAAGGCTGCTTAGTGTGTACAGAGAGAGAGAGAGAGAGAGTTCCCATGGAACTTTGACCTTTGTGAAAAGATGAAATTCACATAAATTCGAGATAGATATACACATGATCCACATGAATAAAGGCCATCACACGGACAGAGCTTCTCTGGAATCTAAATCCAACCCAAAAAGGAAGAACAGCATATTGAGCTCAAAAGAAAGAACAGAGGGTGGACACAAAAGCAGAAGAGAAGCAAGTACCAAACTTTCCCACTTCTTGTTCTCAAAACTCCCCACAAATCTCCGTTTATTGAGACATAGACCACGCTATTTATCAGCTAAATCTTATCTCATATATGACCAAATCCTACGTTTCTATCAACAAATGAAGAAAAAAGAAAAAAAAAATTCACCTCCTGAAGCAGAAGATACACCATGACCAGTCACCAGCAGAGAACCGGGCGCTACACATGGAACCCGATCCTATCTTGATCTGCGCTTCCCTGCCTTGGTTTTGCGATTCTTGGGTTGCTTCCCGAAGGCGCCGCAAAACCCACAAGCAGACACCTTCGGCGACGGCGGCTCCATCGCCTGGGACACCTTCCCGGTCCGGTACCCTCGCCCTTCGGCGCCGTTGCCGGATCCGCTCCGGTTCAGCGTCTCGATGGAAGGAGGAGCGCCGGCCCTCGATGGCGTCGACGACGGCTTGGTGTTATTGGGATCGTCTCCGAGGGCGGCCTTCTCCTGAGCATCAAGCTCATCTTTTCGCCTCAGCTCGGCTTGTATGAATCGGTCGTCCCACACCAGCCCCGAAGAGCCCTGCCTCCTGAACGAGACTTCAGATCTCTGCAACCCAGCCATCACCTCTCTCTCTCTCTCTCTCTCTCTCTCTCTCTCTCGATCTCTTGATCTCTCGACGTTTCTATTGATTAATTATCAGCAAATGGCTCAATGCTGTGCTGATGCATTTAAGACTTTTCTGTTTGACATTTATAGAGAGGGGGAGAGAGAAGGAAGCAAGGAAGCATGGTTAGAAACTAGGGAGAGATGCTGGGAAGAGGTCATAATTTGTCTGCCGGTCAAAATCGGAAGTCTTTTTCGAGTTTCTTTTTTTATTTATTTAACGTACAGTGAAATTGGACGTTCCATTCTGCACGTCGGCCTTGGAGTTGGAGGCATCATGAATAATGACCGTAAAAAGAAGAAGAATAAAAACTCAACACTCATTTTTCGAAAAGATTTAGCATTTGATTAAGTTGATACTCTAAATTTACTAAGTTTTGGTAAATAACCATTTGTGTCATTTTGAGCTGCACGTGTGTTAGAGATCTTCCATCTTGTTGGGAAGTTTTGATTGTAATCGTTAGGTGACAACTTTAGAATTGATAATGGCAATTATCAGTTTGTCGATGAAAATCTTTAGTAGGATGAAGCTATTGATATTGACATTCACATATAAGTATCGATAGGGGTGTGCATGGTTCGAGCCGATCCGATCCCGATATGAAATTGGGGATTGGATTTGTAGTCTCGATTCTCAAAATTTTCGAGACTAAAGACCTAATTAGGACCTAATCAAGATTGCTAACGCCAGGTGCTCAAAGAAATCTAACCTTTAGAATATATACATGGCTAATGAATCCGATTCTTCAGAGATATTTGCTCTAGACACGTGAAAAAAAATCCAAACTTTGTTTCTTAAGTTTGCAATTGGTAAAGCTAAAATCCTTCCTTTTCCTCCTGCTGACTCATGCTCTAACAATAGTTCAACATATCAATAAGACAGACGTTGTCACACTTGATTCTACACTTGAGGTATGCCAGGTGTTCTGCTTTGGAAATTCTTCATAATTTTCTTATTTCATTTCAAATAAACGTAGTTGGAGACCATCCTTTTGTTGAGGATTATAAATCTTAAATGGGATTCTCATTTTTTTTTCAGTCTCTTTTTTAATATCATGGATACTTTGATGGAAGATTTAACTCAATGTCCTGATATAGGGAAGCACAACGTGCCTTTATCTTGAACCTATTGTAGTACTTATATTAAAATTCAATTAAATGCTTTCATTTCAATTTCTCTGCTTATGTTTTTGAATTAGGTAAGGCGTATGTATGATACTTTTTTATGAATCATTCAAGCATGTGGTTCCACACGTTGTTTTGTGGCTCCAGAAGCTCCTGTGTAGAAAAATGCCGAACCTAGTTCAATAAGTAAAGATCTAGAAATTATACTTTTTTGTTTGAAGTCAAATATTTCTATTTTTTTCTAATTATATATATATATATATATATATTATGGGCGATCTAGTCCTAGTGGTCTGGTCCGATCTCATTCACCATATAACTGGGTATCAGAGTGCTCGGTCATTGGTCCCATTTATTGGGACCGAGGATTGGACGGCCCTCCTCAAGGACCGGACTAACTTAGCCGATTTACTCTTGTCCTGGTTAGATTTGGACCGGTCCAATCTAGTTTGCACAACCCTAAGTGTCGAGTAGCGATGTTTTAGGAAATATAGAAGTTTTATAAAATTATAGGTAATTGTTGGGTGGTTGTGTTCAATGTTGCGATTTTAGGATTCTTGTAATTGCGAATAGGATTAGGAAGTATTCTTTTCAATTTCAAATAAGCATTTGTAATTGTCAATCTTAGATTTTAAATAGCCACATCGTACTCTTTGTAAAAAGAGTACTCAACCTTTTTTGCGGATGTCCCTTTTATCTTTCTTTTTCTGCAATTTAAATGTCTGGCCACCGTTGCCTCAACTCTTCGTATGTTTAATTTCTTGTCATTTAGTTTCATGTCCAAAATCAGCAAATGAGCCTTCACAATTTCCAGCAACAAATGTAGTGTCTTGTCCATGGATGCAATGGAACGCTAAAAACATGATGCTTTTTTTTTTTTTCAAAAAGAAGATGACGAGGCTTCGACTCGAAGTGATCCTTGTTTTCTTTAAACAGTGAATATGCAGACATTGTATGTTGGGAACACGTCACTCGGTCATACTAGGCCGCGTTTACATATGACTTAGCCATTGGGCAAATGACTCAACACACCTCAGATGAAAATTCGAAAGGATCATCCTTGTTGATTTTTTAGGAAAATGGCACAAATAGTTTCTCAACTTTAGCTCAATGTGTAATGTGATTTTTGAACTTTTAATTTATTCATTATGATCCCTGAACTAATTGAATGACAATATTGAATATTTTCATATAATTCAAAGATACATTACACGTGTATCAAAAGTTCAAAAATCACGTTAAATAAATTTTTGAGTTGGGTGATCCGCCGACTCATGCGATATGCTCCTTTTTCTTTCGTTAAATGGCAACTTCTATGTTTGCCGATCATGCGCAGTTCGGAAACCGAGAACGTGGAGGAAGCTCCTCTTTGCGTTATCAGCGACGACGACATTAAAACTTCTGGGATGCCGAACCTCCAAGAATCACCAAGCCAAATAGATTATTGCAATTGCTTTATGAAGAATTGAGAGCGAGAGAACTCAAAGATCGTGGTGGAGTCGTCATCAAGCCAAACGGATCATTACAGAACAGTCCAACCCCGGATGGCGGCTACCGAGGTTTGAGGAGCGAGCATCGTGGCAAAGGTTGCTTGTCTGACTCCCCGAAACATTCAAGTAAGTTGTTTGCCTTAGTCTCCTTTTCCCGTGCTTAACTCCTAATTAACAGCAGTAGTTTCGATGCAATCAATCATTGGGATTGAATTGAATTGAATTCCCAAGCTAACATGTCTTCCCCGTGACGCCGAGAAAGAAGGGAAAAGACTGGACCACGGGGGTCATCGGCAAATTTTGAGCAGCTAGCAGTGGTCAAATTCCATCCGT
This sequence comes from Psidium guajava, assembly GCA_016432845.1. Taxonomy (NCBI): domain Eukaryota; kingdom Viridiplantae; phylum Streptophyta; class Magnoliopsida; order Myrtales; family Myrtaceae; genus Psidium; species Psidium guajava. The sequence goes on along the minus strand of CM028226.1, from coordinate 15,897,567 downwards.
GCCGATCGATTTCGAATGCAGCATTTGAATGACTTGTTCAACCGCCGGGAACTACAAAGTAGAAGTCATATGTAATGCCAAGTCAATGCGTTGGCTAGTTGTTTATTTATTTATTTTTTTTCGGTCAATGCGAGTTAAGTGAAAAACAAAGCGGACAACATTGGATTGGCATTTCATCTTTGTTCTCGGAACATTCAAGGTTTCCAATTAGACAGGTCCTCGTCAAACATGGCGACTCGATCGGCTCCTCTTGTTTTGGCTCTTAACGACGCTAGATCTTAGCACCATTTCCATGATGCCTCCCTTGAATAAAACAATTTACACCCACATGGGATATTCGACTAAATCAGATTAAGTCGGTATGCGACTCGATTAGGAAAAATCGCGGGCTTAGCAATCCGATTGATTTATGCGCGGAACATTTAGGTTTTCGTCCATAGTTGCGTATGAAATCGACATTTTGGGACGAATATTAGGTATTTAATTTCTTATAGCTCGCTTTCACGGTGACTTCCGCTAGGGACGTGACCCTTTATAGTAATGCCATCAAGAAGGTGTTCCCACTAATTTGAAAGAACGGCTTAATTGTAAGGGCAAACGTTGGGCCCCGGCGACTCGTGTACGAACTTATCAACGACCAAATGCGATCTCACACCCCCATTGCATTGATTACGAAAATGCGTACGATTTTTTTCACCAAAGATGCGCGGCAAAAGAATAGATTAAGCTTTTGAAATAACATATATAGAATTGAAAGGTTTTTCATTCGGGCGAACTATTTTGCCAGAGAAAATGACATAAATGGTCCATGAATATTGGCTTAATGTGCAATGTAGTTCATGGAATTTTTCATTTGTTCAATGTGATTCATGAACTTTTAGCCCGATATGTAATGTCGTTCCTGAGCTTTTTCATTATTCAATACGGTTCACAAAATTTTAGTGCGTGTTTAAATTAGTCTGTGAACTATGTGAAATTGAACTTTTAAATTGTTTAGTATTGTCCATAGACTTTTAATGCATGTTCAAATTAATCTCTGGATTATATGAAAAAGTTTAATATGATCCCTAAATTTGGATTATCAAAAGGACAACATTGAACATTGTCATATAGTTCAAATATCAAATTGAATATGTGCCAAAAGGTTAGAGATCACATTAAATAAATTAAAATTTTAAGGAACATCAGTCGGGTTTTAGAGCAAGCGCAGCAAAAATAGAACAAAACATGTACGTGGATCTACCTTAGGAACTATCCATGCATTTCAATCAAAAATTAAAATATATGCATCAAGAGGGTTCGAGACTCACGTCAAGGAGCACGTTCGAGCTGATTTGATTACTATGTTCTTGAGCTCTACAAATGTTGAGCTTCTAGTTTCGACACACCACCAATCACAAGTTGGCGGAAGACAAAGTTCTTGAACTTTCACCCCTCGATCGTGCTAGCGATACTTGAGGAGACAACAATTTGCGCTTGAACTTTAATCACGAACAACCCACGCACCTCAAGTGTTTCGTGCGAGAACAATTCTTACACGTGACGAAGAAAAACACGTGAAAACTCATGTGAAATTGGCGGAAATAAGAAGGGAAAGACTAACTTTCCTTTAGCCCCCAACCCCTGTTTATAGGGGTTGGGGTAACCCTCAAAATTGCCCTACATTAGGGCGGTTTTGGGGTGTGGCTGGTCCATCGCTACCTAGTTCTGCCCCATGTTGTTCTGTAGTTCATCTCCCTTGTCTTTGCCTTTTTCCCACTTTGTTTAACGGATAACAAACCTTATCCTTTGACTTTTATTGAAAATTTTATATCTTATTATCTTGTGATTCATGCAAATGTCAATATGACATCATGCTGAGGTAGCACTTACATCGTTCGTGATTTAGAAATTAGAATTAAACCCTATTTGATCTAATTTTTCTTGACTACCTCTATAGCTGTAATTATAATTACCTTTGCAATTCCGTCTTCCATTTAAATGTCATCACGCATTGATTATGGAATATGACATTTCTAAGTTCACTGCTGAGCTTGCAGTAAGACGTATATTAATCAATTAGCATCACCAAGAGAACTGACTGTCCCTAATCGATCTTTGAGTCCTACAAGACATGAATGATATCTAGCAATATATCATGGCTACCCAGACAATGTGAATGTCGCAAGAACAAAATAAACCTATCAACTTTGGTTTACAACGCAATTTGATCCTTTTGTCTTATCATGTCCCAATCAAACAAAAGTCATGGATTATAGTCAAGCTACCAATTCGATCATATACATCAATCTATTTGACGTGCAATAACACAAGACACTCTCGTCAACCCTAGCTGAGGATTTTCCATACATCGTTACAAATATATAGCATAGGACATTAATTTCATACTTAAATGAGGAGACAGATCCCACTACTGCACACACCTGTGACTTCGTATGGGAATGAACTATGAATATTAGGTACAGAGGTGGATTGACGACCCGTGCAATATGTGCACTTGTGAATCATAACCACTTGACCTACAAATTAATAATGTGCCTCAAGTCTAAAGATCTTTACGCTTGACCAAAACACGAGTGATTTGACATTGACCCTACACAAAGCTTGTATGTTTGCCAATCGTTCATTGTATGTCACGTTTAGTGAATTCGATCGAACTTGTTTGATACGAATACTTATGTTTCAACTTAGGTATCTAATGTCCAATAACTTGTGACTCATCATTCCCATCAAGCACCCAACATTAATGGTGGGGTTGTAAGCACACTAGTCTTAACAGAATCATTGACGTCCACTCAATGAACCATCGATCAAGAACAATTTAAAGATTGTGTTTAATTGAAACTTGTCACATATATTCTTGACGTCTCGAGAATAGGTTCAGCCACAACCGATTTTATGAACTTCATACATTTAGAGCCACGAGACAAAATGAATGAACACGTCTCGCCATTACTAAAATTGAAAGTACAATAAAATGTCCAAACACAATCATCATATGGTTGATTTAGAGCATACACCTAACAATATATTGCACATCAGGAAAAGTTCAGAGATTACATTGAACAAATTAAAAAGTTCTATGGGCCATATTATATATTTGTGTCATTTTCCCTTTCTGTTAAACATGCTGATTCGGTGCCCGGTAGCTGGACCGGGCCTGATCATTAGGCCCATTAGTTTTCCTTAGCTCGGGCCTGGCCCGGGGACGACACTGCGCTCCATCCTGCGGTTTCAACTTTGAATGTTCAGACAAATCAAAAGCGGTCTATTTCGGGGACCTCTGCAAATTTCACCCGCCAAAAATTGAAAACGCATTTCGCCATCTTCACTCGAGCATTCCATCGCGTTGTCGGTCAATTCTTTCTCGCCTTTTTGTCGCGCGCGAAGCGGAGATAAGGAGGTGCTTTTGCTGTATTAGCTTTCTCAAAGTAGGATCTTTTCATCTTAAATGACTGCTTTTCCCTAGAACCTGACTCAAGATTGCTCGTTTCGAGAGTGCTTGCGTCTGAGCTCAGATCCGGAAGATTTCCTGGGTAAACTGACATTGCATGACTATCGAGTTCGGCTGGATTTTTCATGCGGGCAACATGTTTGATGAAATTACTAATTAATTATTTATTTATTTATTTTAATTTTTGGGGATGGGTTCTTATTAGGGATCGTGAAATAACTGAATTGTGAGCTTCTGGCGGCTAGAACGAGATGTACGGGAGAAAGGCGAGCCAGTTGGTGAAAGAACTCAGTAGCGGTGAAAGGGGTCAGGTCAAGCCTTTTAATGTGAGTTTCATATTTCATATTCTTGTACTCTAGCAATTTGCGTTCTGTAGTTTCAATTGGAACCCCGAGTATATGGATTATGGCTTCCAGATTGCAATATTGGAGTTCTCTGATTCTTGTATGCCTTTCGATGTCTTTTGGAACTTTCATTGGGAGTTCAAATGCTAAAACCCACCTTTATTTGAATATTTGTTTATCTTATTGCTTCTGCATTACATATTGACTCATACCGGGAGCGGGGTATGTTTGCTTGAGAAAGGTGCTAAAGTCAAAATATGACAAGAATAAGAGCAATAGGGAGGTGTAGTGCTTCTTTCTACTATGATTTGTAGCTCAATCCTGCTGCAATTCCACCACTTGTAAATTCTTGAGATGGACGTAGCCGTTGTTTGATTGATTATTTCGTTCTTGACTTCATGAACATGTTACTATTGTAATCTCTCTGCATGCAAAGGACACGGCCGCATTGGTCACTTTCTGTTGATACTTCATGTGTTCAGTTTGGTTCTCTAACATATTGTCAATGTACTGTGTAGAATGTAGTCTTTTCTGGGGAGACAAGTTAGTAATACACGCCTTTGTGTTTAAATCTCTAATAAATTCATGGTCGATATCTTGTAATTCTGATGTTGCTTTTAAAGGTTTCTTTTTGCCTCTTCCTGTTCCAACACTTTGTCATTGTCCTTTTGCCAAACCCTACCTGCATTTTTAATCAAGTCTTATCTTATCTTTTATTAAGGCAAGATTCCGTGATTCTCTATTCTACTCATCTTACTATGGAATATGCGTGTGTGTTTTGCTAGATCAAATGACTTTCACATGCTAAATATAACCTTACTGTCTCACTATAATCATGCAGGATGACTTATTTAATCAAGTAATCAAAGAATGTAGTTCACATCATGTTGGGCTTCAGGCCTTGTTTAGGTAATCCTATTTCCTCCATTTTTCTTTTAAATTTTCGTCATTCTCTTTATGTGGTCAAGAATCAGCTATTGAACATATTATTTTCATATGTTTCCTGCTTCATTACTGGAGTTAATTTTTAGCCGGAAAGAATTTTGACCATATAAAATCTAGCTGGCATGACCTCCATAAATGCATAGTATCATATTGTCATCTAGTATGGGCATGCAGCAGAATTTCATGTTTTTACCCTTTTCAACTGAAAAATCTACCTGTTGACTATGGTTGTTATAGAATGAGGGGAACTTTTACCAGTGCAAGTGTACTTTACTATAGTAAACTTACTACATCAGTTTGTGATGATCTCAAGGATTTAAGATTTACTTATTGTCACCCTGAGTTAGGCTCTAGCATCATTTCAAGTTGCTCAACTGCGTTACGTAAAACTATGGTCGTATCAGACTTTGGATTTACATGAATATGTTGCAATAGGAATATGCAAGAAGAAGGCTTGGATATCCAAACAACCAGAAATGCAGATTTCTATGGTGCACTGATTCATCATCTTTCTCTGACTCGGAATAAACGCTGCCTAATGGCATACATGTAAAGCTAATAATATTCCCTGTCTTTTCCACTTTTCATTAATTGGTCAATTAATTGTTGTTCAGCTCTTTTACCCTAATGTTATTTTGCTTAATTATTTTGTGACTTTAAGGTACAATAGAGCAGATGTTATACGGAGTTTGAGGTGGAAGTTAGGGCGTGTGCTTCCCAATGAACTTGTTACAAAGTTGAGCAACTCTGAGAAGGAGTACTCGAAGGGTTACTCTGCTACTCTGGATGCATATATGAATGAAATGAATCTGGATTTGACAGTGGTAAGCCCCACTCCTCTCTATCTGAATCTGGTCCTCCTGATTTGAGACATCCATTGAAAAGGTGTCAAGTCAGCGTTAGAGTGGTTTTACTTGAGAAGTTTGGCTTGACAAATGCTTTATCTGTTCTTTAGTACGGTGGGAAAGATAAGGAATGTACTACTGAGCATATAGGAAAGCAACATCAAAGCAGGATTATATCCAATGATTTTGTCATATCATATAGTCGTGGGTGACAATTACAACATTTTATGCAAGCCGATTGAAATATTAGTCTCAAGATATGATCATCGCATCTTGACATAGAAGAGCCAAGGGATATCTTAAGACTCAGTTTCATGTAAAAATAATCACAGGAGTCAAAGTTTGCTGCGTCTTGGCTGTTAGTTCATTGACTTTTGAGAAATGTAGTTCGTGGCTGAGAGGGGTTTGCCTAATCAAGTGATTGTTTCTCTCCTTCCATCTGTTGCATTCTTTTCATATGACTTTCATTGTTGGAAAGCATTCTGATCTTTGCTATCATGTATTATTGTTATGCAAAGGTTTCTTGTGATGACATATGATGGTGCAATTGACACTTTTGATTTGTTATTTTCCAGCATTCTTAATTATTTTATATATCTTGGATTTATTTCACAGAGTTTGCAGATGGTACAACATCCCTTGCCTTTTCCGTTGTTGACTTCATAACCTTTTTATGCTTATCAGTGGAAGATCTTCGTCTGTGTTGATCATGCACTGGTTTGCCTGCTTTTTGAACTTTCAGTCTCATCCCTGTGCCATGGGCCGCGATCTGGATTTTCCCACTTTCAACTAGAAATTTCCAATTTTGAACTTTTTTGCTGTTGTCCACAAGTTTCACTACATGCAAAGCTTGACATAATACTCAGTGCCTCAGTTGCATCCTTCTAACAGTTAAAAGCCATAATATGCATACAGTTATCAATGCATTATTTCTTGAAGTCACTTGCTTCAGAGTTTAAGATGTCCATCACGTTTATTTATTTGAGGGATGTAAGAACACTGCAATCGCATCTGAATCTATTGTCAAGCTGTTTGCATCATTAACCTCTATAGTTGTTGGAGTTTTGACCCAATCAAGTCATACTTTTTACTCCTTTTATGTACTTTAACCTCTGTGTTGTGCTTGGGATAGAGTGCCATGGTATGGCATTATTGGTATTGGTTGTGTTGAAGAATATGATGATTTTCTACCCACCCATCGGTGGCCCAGTTGGTAGGTGGGCTTGGGACTATGCGTTCACAAGCGCTAGGTCTTGAGTTCAAACCCCCTGCTGGACATCGGTGATTTAAGTGGAAAGTGATGGCGGTGGGTTGCTGCGCTAGCCCTCTCCCCCCCGAGGACTAGTCGTGCTTCACCGCTGGTTTGAGTATAAGTTCGCCGGCCGTGTGGACACCTCGGTTATAAAAAAAAAAGAAAAGAATATGATGATTTTCTGAAATTCTACATGTGTCAATGTTTTTGCATTTCTTATCAATAAATGTGAGCAAAGCATTCTCTGGTGAATTAGGAAGTGCAATTCAATAAAGACTAAAGAACACTGAACTAATTAATTTTTTTGAGAGAAGATAAGTAAGAAGCATGTGCTTCACGGGATATTTGATGCATGATTAAAGTCTTTGCCAGGATATGGTGCCACCAAAGGATCCGTACATCCAGGTTAGAGTTCTTGATGATATTGGTGAAGTGTTGCTCACTGACCGGTCTGCCAATCTTGCTCGCTACTCAATGCACTTTCTCAAACGAACTGATGCTGAACAATATATTTGTCAGGTTTGTTGTCCTGTCAAGTTGCTGATATTTCCTGGTTTCATCAATTGTTCCAATCAATCAGTTGCTCTGATTCTGTTAACAGGGTTTAATGGAGGAACTCTTGAGCTGACCAACGGAGTTAACCCAGTCCACGCATTCTCAATGGGCATCCGCAGGCTCTCTAGCTGAACTGCACTTGCATTATGCCACTGCTATAAGCACGAGCTAAGCAGTTGGTGGAAAAACAAGCAGAAGTGAGTCAGTCCAGAATAATGATTATCTTACCCAGTCAGACAGCTGGACATAGTGGACAATACCCTGGAGAAAAGATCAGACATGATCACTGGTTTGACTTGCAGAAATAAGTGTAAATCATTCTAGCAATGAAGATGACAAACTGCCTAATTTTTCTGCTTTGGCTTTTGGCAGAATAATGTTAGTGGCTTCTTAAGCTATAGCAGAACTCATTTAAGAGCCAGCAAAAATATGGCCACCACATATTTACAAATACACGAAACTTTGGATGTACTTGAGAGTTCTGTTTTCAGGATGGATTACTCAATAATGGTGAACTATTGTATCTTTTCCGAAGGCTTTGTGCACATGAATGATTTTGGCCCCTCTTGGCTTTTTGCATGTAATTTATCAAGCACGGCTGCCTCTCTGCAAACTTATTGATCGCCAAGTAGCCTTATGGGGTAATGCATCTTGTCATTTACCCATCCCACTTTTCTTCCCATGATATTTTTAGTGGAATGATAGTCCATTGGTACTTGCAATTTACCATGGGGTTGAAGTGGCATGCAAAAATTTAAGGGATGCATATACATTTATTAATGCCTACCCAATTTTGATAGCATGCCCCTTCGCTTTCCATTTGAAGTGTATTTATGTATTTGTGCTGTAGATCTTTGCATTTTAGTCTTCGCACTCACTGCATATATACTTATCTGGCCTTTAATAGCAAGGAATAAATTTTTTTAAGTCTTTGTGTCTTCACGAGTTGCGCCAATCAATTATCTATCTTACAGTTATGTTGCATGTGCTTTAGACTCCTTTTCTGAAGTTTAATTGGTAAGGTAAAGGCTTCATAATTTCCATTGCATTTGTTTCTACTTTCTACATGCTACAGTAGTTTAATCACATCAGCCATAATTTTTCCACTTTGAGATCTATGCATATTATGTTACAGACTCTAAAATTGAGAGGATACTTATATACCACATTTAGCAATCCAACACACTGATAAGGTAAGCAGCTCATGTTCATGACTATTTCCACGGCCTGATCTGGTCTCTCCAGTTCACATTGCATTATGGTCTTCGTTGTTCCTACAACTTGAATAAAGTCGAACATAGGACAATGATTTACATATCGCATTATATGAGGGGAAAAGAAAACTAAGACAACTCAGAGGGCAGTGCTTTTCTAATTGGTCCTAACTATGGACCGATAGTAGCATTTCATCTATTTTTTGTGGAAAGAACGCATGTCCTGCTCAGTTAGTATTCAGTTGGTCATATGCTTTTGACGGGTGCTATTGGTACTATTTGTTTGCCCTTGAGGTAGAGATTGTGAAATCAACGAATTTTGGGGCTTCCGGGTAGCAGGTAGAGGAAGAAAGAGGCCTATCCTGTTCTGTATACGCACACTAATTGGCTTTAATCTTGCTCTCCTTAAAAACTGTCGAAGCTGCTCTAATGGGAGCATCTTTGATGCACTCGATGGTTTTCACTTTAAACTCAGTAAGTAATAATATTAACGTCCTCATAAACTGTTCACAATTGTCTAGATCGCAAGCTGTAAAAGTTAATTTTGGCATTAACGCCACCTTATCAGTTTGAGAGCTGGACCGTTTCCTGTTGTCAATGTATACTTGTAGTATTCAAGGCTATCATTTCTACCCTTTACGTTATATTATGTGTATAAAGTCTTAAGAGCACGCTATCTTCTAAAATGTGGATCTGGCATGTGGTTTCTTGGCATTCATATAGGTAAGGTTCAAGGTGATATCTGGTAAATCATCGAAATCACTTGGATGAACTGAGTATGGAAGAATAGTTTTGTTGTGCAAGCACTCTTGATGTTCCTCAAGAAAGACTAGGAAGAAAACTCTACCAACTAGCTAGTGCAGCTTAGGATACTGCATACAGCTTTGCCGAGATAGATCTGATAAGTGAGAACCATCATTGCAGAACCTGCAGATTATACTGTATGGTTGACTAGTTTGGATCGGCCGTCTGCTATGTGATCCCTTGTAGGAGCTTATCATGCACCAAAATAAGATCATGCTGGGTTTTAGTAGCAGTGCCCTTGGTACATCTCCTTTGAGCACCATGTGACTTTCTTAATCATTCCTCTGACTAATCTTCACAGCCGAAACAAAAAAATCGATTCGTCTCCACTCTGACAATCAGAATTTGCGTCATTGAGAAACAGGAAGACAGAGTGGAACCATAGAATCGTCCAGCACACGATTTGGCTCAGCCACACCACCCTTGGTGCGAGCCACCAGAGGAGCCAGCAAGTAGCAATCACAGGGTGCCAGAACTTTGCCTCTGGTGTTCCCTCTTCAGTTTTCAACTTATTTTCCAGTCAGTAAGAAAATGCTCCGGGCTTTGTTCCATGCACCATCAACTATCCAGTGCCAATTTGCACAAGCAGCTTTGACAATTCTTTGTAATCATAGTTTGATTTCAGGGATCCTGTTCTGCAGACAACCTGCATCAAATCTTGAACGACATCCTGATATTTTCCCGTTTAACTAGCTACTGTGATGAGCAGCTTATCAGTGACTTCACTACTGCAGAACAGAAGTGAGGATTCACTGAAGAAGCAGGACGGTATCCTTGATACTGATTCACATCAATTACATTTTTATTCAAAATTTTGCTGAGAGAATTCGTCAGGACACAGACATTATGATCAATGCTTGGCCAAGTCTACATTAATTGAGGAAGGGAGATGGAGCAAGATTCGGATGAAGGAGCACTGCCCTTATTGGGAAATTCTGCACTTTTTTGCCTCTGATGGAACTACACCCTTCAACCCAAAGCCATTCCCATCTTCCCTTATCTTTCGTTTCCCTCCAAACTACCATACCTGACCCTAGATCTCTATACAAACACACAACCCCATCAGTAGCCACACATTTGGTACTTCCCCAATTCGCCTTCCCGCCTAACAGTTTCGACCCCAAGTCATGTGGCATTTCCTCAACCAAACTCCAAACCTCACCTTCACTGAGCTCCCACAAGGATACTGCTCCGCCGCATGTGCTGCCCACTAGCGTCAGCCTCCTGTTGTGGCGAATCAGCACGGCGAATTCGAGCCGATCTGCTAACGGTACGCTTAGTTCATGCCAACTATTCGTCCCAATCTCGAATCCCATGATGCTGTAGGCCCTGGCCGAGGTCATCCAGTACAGCACCCCATCACAGCATACACTTTCATTAGGAGTCCAGACCGTCAACCTCACCGCAAATTCCATCGGCATCGGCCTGATAATCTGCCACCTCTCATGAACTGAATCGTAGGCTTCCAATGTGGACTCATACGTGCCGCAACCGCGTGGGGCATCAGACATTCCTCCAGCGACGTACACTCTGAAAGCAGGGAATGAACCACCCTGGCTCGGGTCCAACACTACCATTCCTGTGGCTGGATTGGTGCGCGAAATCTTCAGCTTCGGCAATCGCTTGTATTGTCTAGTAAAAGGGTTACATAGAGCTAATTGGTGGAGTGTGGTACTTGTGGATCTTAACAGGATAACGCCACCACCAGTAGGAGAAATGAGCCTTACTGGGTCTGACAAGAAATCAAGGGGAAGGGCATGCCAATTATCCGAATTCGGATTGTGGACATAGCAACATCCACTGAGGCTGCGAATGGGCACCGCCACAAACCACGGTGGATGCTTCCACGTCACTGCCGGTCCAGTGCTCAGCAGGTAACCTCTGCCACACCTGTGCCAATGCCGGCAAGCCGAGTTGGCCCGGGCCAACGAGTCTGGCGAGAGGAAGGAGAAGATCTTGGCAAGGACGTCTAATGGAAGGCTGTTCCACATTTTTTTTGGCAGAAGACGGTGAAGGTTCTGTAACTAGTTGAGCTGTGCGGCTATCTCCATACATGCTTCAATCTAACAGCAACTATGTGGTCGCCGTGCAATTATTGATGGTGAATCGTTGACGACGATTAAGGTACATTTAAGGGGGATGCGTGACCCACACGAAGTTTTTCGTCTGACCCACATGTGATGATGTGATAAGTTATGCTTTTCTCGTACTAGTTTTCATTTTAAATGAGATGCTCCAGTTGTTCATCGCATTACTCTATGCGAAATGTTGGCTTTAAACTAACTAAAAATCCACCGGGAAACCATTGTGACTGAAGTGAGAATTTTTCACTCACTTTCTTCCCGGTTTATTGGTAATTTACATAAGTTGCTTAGGATGCGCATGACAACACTTCTACTTTAGAAATCAACTTCTAGCCAGAAATTGATTTTTATACTTATACTTAGAAGCAAAAGTTGATTTTTCTACTTTTACTTTAGAAATTAATTTTTTATCAGACAAATTCGTTTAGTAATGGTTGAAAATTTTTACTCTTGGAACATTTACACAAAATTTTCTACGAAAAATTATTATCGGTGGCCGAAAAATTTCTACTTCATTTTAAAAATAAAAAATTATAATTTATCTTTTACTTTGGCGGCCGAAGACGGCGACTCGACGGCAGTCACAGTGGTGTTCAACAAAGGTCAATGGCTGGCAACCGTGGGCGAGGCAGCAGTCGACGGTTGGTGGCGATGGTTGGCGATTAGTGATGGGGTTGTGATGGTAGGCAGTTGGTGGTGGTTATGGGCGACAATGGGTGCAATTAGTGGAGGTCGGCGATGCTTGGTAGCAAGGGGCGATTGCTAGCCAGAGGCGGGCGTTGGTCGGTGGTGGTCATAGGTGGCAATAGGCAACGGCCGATGGTGGTTGATAGACGGTGACAAGGGAGGGTGGGTTGCAGTGGTCATAGGCGGCGATGTGTGGTGGTTGGCGGTAGACAATGACGGAGGTTGGCGGAGGTGGGCGTGGTCGAAAAGAAGGTGAGTGTGTGTAATGAAAAGAGGATGGGATGAGAAGTGCTTCTTGAGTTGAGAAATAATTTTTTTTAACTTCTTAAATTGGGTAAAGATAATTTCAGAAGTGAAAATTCACTTCAAAATTCAGAAGTTAAATTACCAAATGGATTTATGCTCCATAAGAATTTCTGAAGTAAAAATTTACTTCAGAAATATTACCATGCGTACCTTTAAAGGACAAAAGACACTACCCTCCAAGAAGAAATTGTGTGCAAAAAGGTGCTTTAGCTCATGGAACTTTATGCGATCAAATCTTGTTGCAATTTGGCATGAAATGCCAAAAACCGAATGAGTTTGCCGCTTACAGACGTTTTCCAAAAGTTCGATATGGCTACCCCGCAACGACGGGTCGTTTTCGCGAAAGCGGCTAATCGAAGAAGAACGGTCAGCAGTGGGCCCGCGAAATTTGGAAGTTTACCGCCATGATTTCTTGCCATTGTTGACAACCTCCCGCTTCGACTTGTTTCGTGGGGTCTCCCACCAAGATCTGCTCCTCCTGCTTTTTCTATTCGCAAATTTTCGATTTTTTTTTTCCTCAACTAAAGGGAAGATGTCTTCTTCGAGAAAAAGGGCTCGAGCAATCTCTTCCATTGCTTCGGCTGCATTCTTTTTCCTCATCATTCTTCAAGTCCCTCTTTTCAGGTAACGCCCATTGTTTATCTCCCCACTTGAGCTTTTCCTTTCCCGTTCATACTATTCCCCTTTTTGGCGCATATGATATGATGAGCGTTGATCAAGAAATGATATTTTTATATGGGAAAGACTGGTGCTATGTTGTCGTTTTCTCGCTCCGTTATGATTAGGTTTGCATTTGGTGATCTGGGTTGGTTGCTAGCGCAAATGGGTCATTCCTTTCCAGTCTTTGAGAAGGACAAGATAACAAATGCATCCACGATTTGCTTACCCTCGTCCTTTAGAAAAATGTGGGGTTCTTGATGACGACAGAAGCGGTGCTATTTTCCCTCTGGGAATGTGACTGATGTGCGTTCGATTGAAAGCAAATACTTCATTCCCTCAAAATAAAAATGCGATCTTGATGGCTAGCTTCTTCCAGGTTTTTGTTCCCTGCTTTTAATGTCGTTTTAATGTTTTTATCTAAATTGTGGCAGTGAGAGAGGGACAAGGAGACTAAAAATGAACGTGAACTGTCCCTAGTCTGGCGCTGGTTAGAAGTGAATCCCTTGATTGATCCATCATTGATGTTATTATAGCTTTGCAGCGGTTGATAATTAGGGTGCTGCTAGGCAATTACCTATGTTGTGGTAATTGCTACTGATCATAGTTTGAGAAGATTACAAAACCAGAAATGGTTGGACTATTGAAAGGATATGTACTGAATGAACGATCCAAACATGTTATTTTTTTTTAAAAAAAAAACAGCACATATGAAAGGGTGGGTTCGAGTTGATGCCAAGCGGTTGTGATTATGGGTCTGGTTTGTTTTCTCCGCTATTTGGCTTAGATGAAGTCACTGCATATTTTTAATGTTCTGTATCTGCAGATTCAACTATGTTGTTTTTCGTCTGTCTCTACAGGGTTCCATGCAGGATTGGAATGTGCACAACACCAATGCAGGTGACATCTTCTCAGTTGTTTGCGACTGAAATCTTCCCTCAGTCTGTAGTTAAAGCGCTTCTATATCCAGGAGCTGTTGCCAATGCTTTTCTCATGAGCAAGACCATACCAAGCTATGATGACTTGCTAGACGCCTACAATTTTGCCAATTCTAAGGCAGTTTCATCAGCTATAGATCTTCGACGCATTGAGGTCTTCACCATCTCTCTAACAATTGCTTTGTTAATTTGCAAGTTGTATTCTGTGCTTTTTGTAGTTTTGCTTCATCAGCTGAAGGTTAAGACTAAAGAGCAGAACAGAATGATCTGGAAGCTCCTCATGTGTCATCAATTTATTATCCTGTAATGCAAAGTCGAAGCAACATTTTGCCTGAGTGCATTTCTCATGTTGAAAAGGCTATTTGATTCTTTGTCATGGCAAGCTTATTTATAATTTCTCCTTCTGATCCTGGCGTATACACCAGGTCCTCGCAGGGAGCTACTTAATGGTGGCAGGAGCTCTTCTTAGTCTCATGAAGCCAGTGAGGATGAGCTTTTTTGGTGCGCTTCTGGTCATTTGGGGCCTGGCTCGGGAAGTCATGCTCGGAAAGACTGCTTACTCCAATTCATCAAAATCCATACGTATGTACCCGACGTTGTTCTTTGCAGCAGTTTCTGCTTTTGCCTCAATGCGGAAGGATGTGAGAAAGATAGTACGTATGTGCAGAACTAGGAAGTCAATATGCATAGACTGAAACATGAGAAAGCCAAACACAGGTAAGAGATAGTCATATCCATCTGTATATGACATCTAGTGTGATTCTTGGCCAAATACAAGAGTTAGAGTGATTCACTGAGAAATCATATTTTTCCATGGGGCGAACCAGCCTTGTGTAAAGCAACTCTAGCAAAATATATGACAGGATTAGTAGCTGCATTGTGCATTTCTTCAAGTGATTGCCTCATACTCTTTCATCTTTCCTATCTTTTAGTTTCCAATTTCTGCCGTTGGTTTCGTGATACTGAACCCCTTCTGCTTCCGTGCTATGCTATTAGTAACTGCAATTATAGTTTATGCAGCTTTGTGCTCCACTCCATTCTTTCTAGTTGCCTTCATTAACGTCAAACATACAGATACTCTAAGGCCATCTCTATTAGAGGGACTGTCCACGACCAAATTTTAGAGAGATTCAGGAAAAAAATATTGGCATCTAATTACTCTTTCCACCAACGATATGACTGTGACAATGGTTGCAGTGTGAATGTTTGATCTCGCTTCATAATGTTCTGTGATTAACTGCTCCAACAAGTGGGAATTTTCATGTGAGAGTTGCTAAAAAATTACATGCGATGATGGTTAGAAGTAGGATGTCTCTCGATGATTTTCAAAGTATGTAATTGTGGACAATAACTGATAAACAGTTTAATCACCATATCATTCCCCACCAAATAAGAGACAGGATAAATGCAAAAGTGCTTCATTATTGCAAGGAAGTGGTTATATACTGAACATATATACTGAATATACAATCAAACTCAATTGATTACAAAGGGGGCAAATGAAAATGTCATCTGATTCGATCCAAGTAATTTAGAGATTCAATCAGTCAGCGCACATAATTTGAAATTGTGAGAAAAATCCAAGGGAAACCATCTACCGCAACATCTTTACTTTTGGTGAAGAAGGAAGAATGGTTATGAGAGCATCCTCGTATCCAACTGGATCTGTAAGATGAAAGGAATGAGTAGCAAGATATAGGAAACTCAGCAGAATTGGGTGTAGGAAGAACGACAGCAAGGTTTAAAAGTAAGATACCTCCATCCTCCAGAAGGATTTTGATGACCTCCCCAGATACATCAGCCTGTGGTAAGAAAGAGAAATTCACCATCTGAGACTGCAAACTGAATTTCTGTTGCAGTAAATTGCGCTAATGCATGTGAAAAGGAACTGGAAAGAACAAAAGAGCAGAAGAAAGAATACGAATCCTCTTGACCATGATTGGCATCTCTCCACCAAGTTGATTGATGTAGCAGACTACTTGTCCCTCCTCCACTATTTGCCTCTGTAGAGCGGACGTGAGATTTTTGTTTAGAGACAGATATACACTAAGCGTAAATTGTTATGTATCAAGAAGTTTACTTTTGTTTTGGTACTCTCGGTAACACCATCTAGTTTCTCATCTTGCTTTGTTTTCCATTGTTATTGATCTGAAATAGTATGTCCTAAGTATGAAGGTTTCAATGGAGCTCTGTTGGCTTTCCAATGGTAGGCCTGGCTACCGAGTCGCTCGGTTGTCTTCGGTGGATTGGAGTTTGCAGAAGATGGTTGCTTACTCTCTGAAGCAACTACTTAGAAGAAAATTATCTGAGGTTTCAAGATCCTTTCCGTTAATTTGCTAAACACTTTTCAATTACTTATATCTTTAGAACTCAGACATGAAAAAATAATGATAATAACCCACGATGCAATTTGGAACTCATAGGCCAGCCTTATGACCTCTGTCTTTTTACCTCTTTACATGCAGGCAGAGCATGCTTCCCTTTTATAGCACTAGATCTTTTGAAAAACCCCACCTGGTTCAATGAAACTTTGATAAGTAAGCTCTCTCTCTCACACACACACACTCTCTCACAAACGTGGACTCACCTTAGGAGACTGAAGTACAACCAAGCCTTCATTAGCGGCTTTCATAAGTGTCATCTGCCATCTACGTACGGAGAATATCGATTTGGTGAGAGCTAAAGAAGTTTCTGGGAGTGAAGCACTTGCGACAGGTTCCTCAGGTGCTGCATCAGCTTTAACAGGAGCAAGCGACTGGGGAGATGGAGGTAAAGTGGCGGTCTTTCGGATCGGACTCCTTGCCAAATATAGCTGAAAACCGTTGAGCTAAATGTAGATAGGAATAAAAAAGGGAGAACATTAATTGGACCTGAGCATCTTTAAAGACTTCTCCAAGTTGGCTCGAGGCCAAATTTGTGATATCAGTTTACATGAATTTGTGAACCCAAACTTGGTCTTCTTACCTTCATTTCAATTTTTTCAACTGACCTTGCCTGGCATATGCCAGTTATCAGAGATCCAACCTGCATATAAATCTCAACTGACTTAGCAAGGTAGCTACTTGAAAATTTCCTGTAGAAGGTACTCCTATTTCCAAAACTCAGAAGTTGTGAAACATGTCCCTGCATTAAGTGTGCCTATAATCAAAGCAAGACGACTTTGCTTTGGAGTGATAATGTTAAGCATAATCTGCTGCCCCCCATCACAAATTTAAACTGCTAATTAGATCTCATCATGCTTTGCCATTGAAGTTACCTAGATCATCAAGTAGAGCAAAGATGGAAGAGACAGGAAAATCTGGACAGCGAAGTCTAACACACTAAATACACGATGGAATTTGATCCAAGTTTCAAGGAATCTTTTTACCGTTAGAACTAGGAGTGTTAGAAGTAGATACTCCACGAGAGTCATATTCAGGCCAATAGCATTATGAGCACGTGTTCAAGAAAGAACATGAAAATAAAGCCTCACTTCGCCTCTTTCATTTTGAGTATGCTTATCTGTATTATGACGCAACCCGCTTGTATATCACTAATCAAACGAGCTTGGGTAGAAGAAGAGCTGTATATAGTCTTAATGAAACATAAAATGGAAAAAGGAGATAAATGAGTCTTGCACCAGTTAGAAGGAACTCAACCTCAGATAGATCTGGTGGGCGTCTCCTTGTGAAAGCAGATGTTTTGGACTCTTCAGAACCATCTACATGTACAAAGTAGCAATTATCATCAAAAGTACTCGACCATACGCCTGTGGACAGCAAAATTAGTCTTCCAAATATGATAATTCGACTATGTGAAGATGATTTTCGCAGTCAGTGAGGAAAAATTCTTTGAGTGAACCTCTGGTAGATCAGGATTTGTTCAAAAGTACAAATTAAGGACAAACATCAGCTATGAGTACTTACATTGGCTTCCAGAAGATGGGGCACAATATATTCTCCATGGGTCATCTGTCCTGGAAGATGTCCTTGCACCTACATGATTCTGGGATTTGTGCACAGTACAAGTTATCCTCAAAGTGGATTGATGTGCTTCCCCAACTCTTTCTCTATAGAAGTTGAGGTTTGATATCTTAACTCTCAAAGGTCCTAAGGTACCTGAAAGAAAGTAATGCCAGAACATAGAACATCACCTTGAAGAATGAATCATGGGCTAATTAGATCAGAGTCAGACTGCACAATTTGATGCCAATACCGACTAAATTTGCTGGACATAGGTCATGGATGCAAATATGCCGGCCGCTATTAAGGTGTACTATTTCATAGGAGAATACTAAGAGCACCCTTCCATGGTATGGAATAGCTCAAATTCATACTCATCAAGAGCTATGCCAGTACCTTATGCGACAAGCGATTTATGTTGATGCTTGACCAGGCAGATAGAAGCAAGAGACAGAGACTCACCAGAAGCCATTCACAGTGCTTTGACCTCGGAGGCAGCCAGATGAATTTTGATGATGTTGAAATGTACAAATTCAACTCTGAAACTCCAAAACCAAAGCCAAAGAAGAGACAAAGAATCCCCAGTGAAAATGGCAATGTAAGTTTCATGAAAGCTGTATAATAAACGTATAAATTAAATCTCTTTTAGGGAAGATGAGAGAATAGTATCTGCGGATTATTCGCTTATACCGTCTCCAGCTTTGCCGGGCCAAACTAACAACAATTGTCCAAATGGACTGCCTCGCTTTTTTCCCACTGAAATTAAAAGAGAGAGAGAGAGAGAGAGAGAGAGAGAGAGAGAGAGAGAGAGAGAGAGAGAGAGAGAGAGAGGAGAAATCGAAATTATGCAATTTGTCTCATGTGCAAGATGTGTTATCAAAGACTGTAAGAGCGAATCGTCTGCGCTGAACTGAGGTAGATTGCAACTTAGTATGTGGATGTCTCTTCCGTACCACCAATGTTTGAGTTTAATTTGGTTTACCATATCGGCTTCTCCAGAAAAATTGAAAAATTACCAAAAAAATTATGAATATATTACAATTATGTCAATTCAGTTATTAACCTTTAGCATTTATACCAATTTAGTTATTAATATTTTGTATTTATGTCAATTCAGTCCCGATTGAGTTTGAAATTTCAATTGAGTGGAGATTTTCATTGGCTCAAACTCAAGACGTGATCTAACACAACTTATTTGTCGTATGCTATTGGCGCGGACTGCATTGACAAATTATCAAATGGCTCATCACTAAATTAATAGATCATCGAAATGTTTAGGACTAAATATACACAACAGAAAGGTTTAAGACCGAATTAACAAATAGTCAAAAAATTTTAGGGCTACGTTAGCACAATTGAAATGCTTAAGACTAAATTCGCCATCTTACAATAGGTTTAGGACTTTTTGGATAATTTTTCCGTTAAGGGAAAAAAAAGTAAGTAATTTTAATTACTATGGGAACAAGTTTGTTCTCGCTTATGTTTTTCCTTCCTCTTTCGTTGATCTCAAAGACATTTTGTTGGGCGATTATAAAATTCCTTCAAGTCAAGGGAGGTAATAACAGAGCAGTGGGCGATGACAAAATCACAAGAGAAACTATGCCGACAGTGCGGACATTCGTAGGAGATCGACAACACGAATTTGCATCGGATGTCGTTGTTTTGTTGGTAACTAAGTATCAATTTACTTAAACATAGTTTAATCCAATCTAAAACTAACGGCGACGTAACACTTTCGAGTAATCACCAAATAATAATAAAAAAAAACGAGAAAAAAATTAATGGGAGGAAAATTAAATACTATATGTGGACACCTAAATTTTTGTGTTTTTTTCATTTATATTGCAAAAAAATGAGAATTTATTCTCACAAAAAAAAAGCAATTCCTTATAATTTGCATATTTTGTTTCATGCATTGTATTTGCATCAATTTAGACTGACAGAGGAATTAAGCTTAAATTGAAGAGCGATGAACCCGAATCTACTTGAAAATTTGGCTAGCCCATGGTGACGTCTTTATTGGGCTGAAAATTCAAAGAGTCCTAACCCATTGGGACTCTTCAATATTTTAAAATTTAAGAGTTTTAAGTAATTAATACTCTTAAATCTAGAATTTCTAATCTAATGGCCATAATCTAATCCTACCTTAGCTAAGTTTAATTCAATAGTCCATAATAACTACTAATCCTACTAAGACTAGGATTGGTTTTAACTTTATATAAGCAACCCTAGTTCTAGGCTTAAAGGGGAGAGAAATTTTGGGACGCTCAGAATTCTTCAGAGAAATTACATGGAGAGAATGAGGGCAACAGCTAGCAGCCTCAATAGCTATTACCTCCTTGCCACACTTCCCTCCGCTAGGAAAGAGATTCCAACGGGTCTTCTTTCGTCTGCTAGTGAAGAGAACAAAGAGTCCTTGGCATTCACTTGGTGGAGACTTCTCGGGGTGATCTCCATAGCCATCGATGTTCATCCTAAGCGGAAACGAGGCTGTTCGGGCTGGTTTAAGCTGCTATTCAGTGCTTATTTTGGAGTTGTTCGATGCCTATTTTGTAGCTATTTGAGGATTGTCTTCGCAGCTGCTTGGTGTGGAATTCGCTGCTATTTTGTTGCTATTTTAGCACCAAAATAGTACTGTTCAGTAGGTTTTCTAGCTCAGATTTGGCCCAAATCTCGCCCGGTGAAGAAAGGTAATACCTTTACCCTTATTAAGATTGATTTGTTACTGATTTGTGATTAAAAAAATGCTGTTTTAATGCTATTTTTGCACTGCTTATGTGCTGTTTTATTCGAATCGAGGCTGTTTATCACATGTTTTATGAGCACTAACTTGTGCAGATTTTTGGAGCAAAACAAGGTAATTTCCTCTAACCTTTGATTGCAATTCATGCTTGTTTGATTGGCAATATGCATATATGGTCATATACCTTGATGGATGTATATCGACTTGCAATTAAAATTGAAAAAATCCAAACCTTTTGACTATAAAAGTTGAAGTTTTTGATGAACAAAAAATCTGATTTTTTGGATGCTTAACTCTCATGGCCAAACTTCGCACAATTTATCTGAATTCAAAATCCTAAACTCAAACTTGAACATGTTCTATCCATGGCCATTTGAATACGATTTTTTTCGGATCAATAAAAAGGGGAAGTTAGCCAATTCGATCTATAACCGTTTAGATCCGATTCGTTATCTTTCCAAATCAATTTTTGGGTTTAAGGAAGTGGATTTTTTTGAAAAAATTCAAGAGAATTATCCATGGATTGCATTGTAGTTATCATATTTTGAATATTCATTGATTATCATTTTTTCTTTGTATATTGTCTTGTCTTGTTTGAAATTCCATAAAAGAAATTTGAAAATTTTAGTAGGATATGGTTTCTTAGAAACCCTATCTAATTGAAATTTTAGAAAAAGATAAGCTTCTTAATCTCATTGGAAATTTGGAATGGAAATCAAGATAAGGAGTTGTCCAGGCATATCCTAAAAAGTTCAGAAATTCTAAGAAAATACCAAAAAAAATTTCTGCTCATCATCTCATGCATTTTACGTTTGCATATCATGTTGCATATGTTATATTTGCGTAGCACATGCCATCTTTGCATGCCCGCATATCTCATGTTTCATTGCATGTTCGCATGTCCACGTTTGCATAATCATATTTACATGTCTTACATGTATTCATGTGACACAATTTTCGAGTATTACCCATTATACCTCCCATTCTTTCAAATGATACATATATGCATGCATTAATTTTTTTTTCCACATAAATGGTTGTGCCTCTTGTTGCATATATCATGCTTTGTCATGTCGCATGCTAATACTTTGCACATCATTGTTTGTCATGCCATGATTTGATTGCCATTATGCTATGCCGCACTAATATCATGTCATCTTTGCACGTCGCATGCTTTGCATATCTCTTGTTGCATGTTCATACATGAAGCATATCTCATAGTTTATCTTATCATATATTTGTACATCCATGTCGCATTTTATTTGCCATGTCATTTTGTCATGCTTAATCTAATCGAATGCATAATTGTTTGTGCGTTACTTATTGTTTTGCATTATGTCTTGTTTGGATGTTATGTCATTCTTGCATGTTTTAATTAGTTAGTTATTTTTGCACCTATGGTGAGATTGCTTCAATTCCATAAGTCTTGCATTGCATCTTTTACTATTGATTCACTGTCATCGCATTCATATCTTTCATACATTCCATCTAAAAAGTGAAAAGACAAAAAAGAACACATCACTTGATCTTTAAAGTAAGCCAAGTCTGGGTTGCTAACTTAGGGTATTCTATGAAATTCAAGGTACCGAAAGGGCATTAGTTGTAATTAACTATTGTAATCAAGGCCCTGAATCCTTTAATCCCTGGTTCGTAAAAATAAGGTATTTCCCCCGATATTTTACTTAGGTTTCTAATTAACCTACCAAGAATAATTAGTGGCGACTCCAAACTATCTGAACATCAATATAAAACCAAAGTTGCGAATTGGTAAGGCTTGGGAGAGTCTATATTAGGTTAGCCATTTGATAAACCTAATAATCCTTTAGCATGAGGAAATTGCCTCGTTTTTTTTTAGGTCGTGACACTACAAGGTGATAATCAGGGGTATGAAAATAGAATCCCTACAAAGAGATTATAAAGTTGTTAAAAAGAGGAAATGAATTTCCAAAATTGAGACTATCGTCTTCTATAGTAACGAAGAAATTGCATTTACATGGCTTCTCTCTGTGGGCTTGGTTAAGTTGGTTTGAAAGGGGTTTTTGGTACTTCGGATTTTTGAGACTCGGCTAGAAGAATTTTCACCATTGTTGGACCATTGAATTGACCTAACCGACCCTTTTTCGTTCTTGCCCCTTTGATGAATGTGATAAGAAAAACTGCGCCCGAGCTTTTCCTCTCTACTTGTCCTTTTCTAATATTTTGAAAAAAATTCTAATGCAAAATCTATTTAGTGATTGGGATACCATCTTTTGTTTTTTTCTCATTTCATTCCTACGAACAGGCCATAAGAATATGAATGCACAAAGGCCAATTGAATGAACAATTCATTTTTTTCGTAATGCTAATCAAATCTATGACAACTCGGAGAAGTTTTTTTTCCCCCATTATGTTAGTAATATATACCGGCCGTGCATGGAAAAAAAATCAATATTTGAGAGCTCCAAAACTTTTATGCAGCATTTATATAAATGTTATGCCGCGTCTATCATAAGATAAATCATACTGTTCGTCAATAGCATAAAAGTTTGCTCTTTGACAAAAGAGAACACTTCCAGAATCTAATTGATACACAGTATGGAAGAGTACCTGCAAAAGGGTTCCTTTTATTAAATGTTATAGTTAAACTTCCAAACCAAACATTTAGATGTAAAAGTCACAATACTTAAGAACCTTTCGAGGATTAAAATTCTACCACACTATGTAACGAAGGTTAGATTAAGCCTACAGAAATTACAAGAAATAGGTCTTGATAGTGCATGGTTCCATACATTGTCGTGGATAGACAAGGAGGGACTTTTACGGTCTCCGTTTGTTTCGCGAAAAGTGAATGACTTGGAAAATATTTTTTTTTTCTAAAAATGATCGCTTGGATCAGACTGCAAAAACGAGCGAACGTAAGGTCTTTTCATCGCCTAATGAAAATGTTCAAACATAAAATTATTGGCTATAATGAAAACATTTCAATAGGCTAATTATCTCAAGCGATCATGAGCAATCATTTTTAGGAAAGTGTTTTTCAAATCATACAATTTTTGCAAATCAAACGAGGCTTTAAGCGGAGGAAAAGGTCACGGCGAAGTATTGACTCTAGGAACGGAGCATGCATGAGTGCCATCCACTTTGTTGCATGCAACAACAAAGATGAAGACAGAGGATCAAGATGTGATGAGTAAGTAACAGCCACAGCAACACATGATGTTACACAAAGCTTAACTCGAAAAGAAGACAGGAATCTTTCTTTTAAAGGCTTCTCCATGGGAGTCTATCTGGCCTTAAAAGAGAACCCTTTTCTTTTGTTTATCTAGCGAGAGCTTTAAAGACGCCACTTTCTGTATTCATGGTGCCATTTAACTAAGCACAACCATTCTCAAAGTCTTAAAAGAAAAAAAGAGAATTTTGGTCAATGAAGAGAATCCTATGCAGACCAACCCCGACATATACTTCCTTTTCACTTTCTTTGACTTGCGGTACGTATAAGATGCAATTAACTTATCTTTGTTTTTTTGGGGTGTGAAAATGGCCCACTGATGATCTCAAACATGTGTTGTTTTTTTTTTCCTACGTTGATGTAATTCCTCTGGTAAAATCAAGCTGATATGAACTTACGTTGATTTGCATTGCATTTTTCCGAACCCCCCCCGTTTATGGCCTTCGTGTGATGAGGAATCCGTACATGAGTGCAGTGTGTCTACTAAATCGAATTTGAACCATTGAAAATGATGGGTCTTATGTCGATCTCATTTCACGGTCCGGTTTCGTTCTAACGTATGCACTAAATCCGCCGAATAATGATTTCTTGCTCGTGATTCACCGTCTTTCCATCTCTAATCTCTAGTGCGTCGAGTATCGCACAAGAGGGATGGGGTGTAACACAAGTTTGGACATAAGATATCATACTTCCTAATTTGATTTTCCCATAGCAGTAAACACATGAAAGATGGAGGGATGAAGATTCGTTACTAACAAATTTCCACTTATGGGAACAAACCCAACATTACAATACGATTCTATAAGAGAATACTACAACAAAGGAAAAGCACCAAAAAGCACGTGAAGTGCTCTTTTCTCCTCTAGCTCGAGAACTCGTAAGTAGATTTGCTAGCACTTACACACCCAAATAATAAATGGAAACGACGATTGGTCTTATGATAATAAGACCTAAACAAATGTTTCTCAAGAGACAGATTATAGGGTGGACATGCTTCTCTGCCTAAAGAGATCTCGCAGCCAATTACAGAAACATCCCAAAAAGCCAAAGTTGAAGCTCCTGTCCCCGGTCTCTCTTGGTGGCCGCAATGCCTGCGAGCAATAATAAAGTTGCAACTTTAGAATAATCTTTAAATAACCTCAGATTCGAGTAATACTTAGGATGCGACATATCCCACATAAAATGTGCATGCAAATTGACCATGTCGCTTCGCAACGCAGAGGCGACGGTTGATTGCGTGAATTTTTGTAAGCCGGTCTTTGTAAATCTTTGGTTTGTGTAGCTTTAATCGTGACTAATTAGCATCAAAGTGTTAGTTGCATACCCAAAATTGAAAAGCACTTTGCATAGACCTAGTAAGATCGGTTGGCAGAGTAGTCCCGAGGGGCATTGCACCGGAAACATTCCATTCTGCTGGCAAAGTTGTGCTCATTGCATCCAAACCTGGTGAAAGGGAAAAAGAAAATAAGTTGAAATGTGAATGCAAATTTGATTAAAAGTGATTTCTACTGAAACAGCTAGTTTATTCTTTCATTCTTTTAGCTGGATATTTTCGCAGGAGGCAATATCTGAAGAGCTTATGGAATTTTAGTGCCCGTTTCCTTTCTTTAACTTTAAAATGTGTCTATTGATCTAGTATATATTTCGGCAGAATTTGGTTTACCTATTGCAGATCCAATCGCCCGATTTCCATCCGGATCGGCTGCCACCGCCGTTGCTGCCTAGACCTCTAGAGCGTGGCATGTCGAAATCATACCCGCCGGCCAAGTCTTCCTTGAACGCACCGCACTTGAAGCAGGTCGAGCGGCTGGCAAAGTTGTGAGTCCCACAGTTCCCGACAGTGCAGTACCAATCTCCAGGACGGACATCGGAGCCGGTGAACCCAAATGAGGATCCACTCCTCCCGCCGAAATTTGCGAAGTCCCCACTGCCGCACTTCGTGTCCCCACAGCGTTGGCACGAGTCGCGCCTCTGGAAGTTGAGGTGCTGGCACGACTTGCAGTTCCAATCTCCGGGCCTACTCATCTTTGCTGCTGACAATGAACTGAAAACAACCACGAAAAGATCGAATCAATGTGAAGAGACCGGATAGACTTCCTTTACAGTTAAATTATTGCTAGCTTCCATTAAAGATATAATGGCTTGGGTTTCAAGAAGTGAATGAAGCTAACCTTAACAAGACAAAGCGTGTGGCTCCGAAATACAACAAAGAGAGGAGAGATTGCTGCTGCTGCTGAAACAATCTGCACGACTAGGGTGCGCTTATATACAAGCACGGGCCACAGATAAAAGGGAATAAATGGAGGGCCGTGAACTTTCTTTTTCGCTCTTCGTGTTGGTTCAACCTAGCCTACCTTGAAAAGTGGAATTTAAAAGAAAAAATTTGGAATCGAAAAAGAGAAAAACAAAAGAGAGGTTCTTGGAATCTACAAAATCTAAAGGAAGATAAAGCGATAAAGCAAACGAAATTCCGACGTACAATTCCAAAGACAGCAAGTTTTTGAGATTCGGTTGATGCCCTTCCCCAACCATTCTTTTTGGATTTTAGGGCTATATCGACGACCGGATGGGATTTTGCTTCGTTCTTAAGCCTACACAATCTGGCTGGTTAAGTTGCAAAGTTGTAGCCTTTAGTTGCATGTTCCAGCCGCATCTGCAGTAACTTCCAAACTTTCTCTTCACTCAATCCTTCATTGGAATGAAGCTTGTAGCCGGTAGCCTGTGGCCTGTATGTTCAAAAAACATCTCGAGTTTGAACTCATTGATAATGCGTTTGGAATGCCCTCAAAGTGAAATGATATATGGTACTGCCAGATGCCCTGCAATTAGGGTTTGTAATATTGGGCATGACTAATTTGTTTGATAAGAACAAAGCGAATTCAGCATTTGACGCGAAATGATATGCTTAACCACAGGCACAAATGTTCACACACGAGATTTCATCATGGGTCAATTATTTGTCCAAAATGCAAGTGATGATTTAACATTAATGGCACAAATCACAAACACGTTGATGACAAAACACGAATTCCGAGCCCTGTCAACAACATGTGATCGGGTGCTCCGGTGACGCAACAGCTTGATTTGTATTTAAGGCGGACGCCTAGACAAATCTAGCTAGGTAGGCTTCTCCTTGAATAGTGTTGTCATTAGAAGAGGAAAAAAAAAAAAAAATTATGAGGGCTAAATACTGCAATGGATGTAATTGGGGACTGTGTAACACTTGCTAGACTTGAGTGAGCTAACACTCGAGAGAAAATGAGTGATCCATTCTTGTAACGCTATCAATAGTGAAATGTTTTTGTTACTCTCCCTGTAGCTGTAGATTAGATCGATCCAACCACGTAAATTCTATTTGTGATATGTTTCTTGGCCTCCGCTTCTCATGCTTTGATATGAATAATTCCTGCCAAGTTGCTATAAAAGAGAAAATTATCAAAAAAGTTATAAACCTATTGTATTTATACCAATTTAGTCATAAATTTTTTTTATTTTACCAATTTAATCATAATTTTTTTTGTATCAATTCAGTTCTAAACCTTTTACATGCAGTACTAAACCTTTTGTATTTGTGCCAATTCAATTCATCCAGCCAAGTTTAGCCGGTCGGCGTTGACTTGAAAAATGTTTAATAAAATTTCAATGTTTTCCAAATTATTTTTATTTTTATTTCATTTTTCTTTTCCTTTCTTTTTTTGCCGGCCGCTCCTTGCTAGGGTCGGCAAGGTCGACCTAATTTGCTTCAAGTAAGCTCGCCCCCACAAGTGACAGGATGGGGCAAGCCTCACCATTGCTGGGCGAGGTCAACCATGCCGGCCTTAGCCTTTGGCCGATTGCTGCTGGCAATTGGCTGGAGGAGGTAGAAAGAAAAAGCAAAAAAGAAAAAAAAAGAAATAATAACTTGAAATAATGTTAAAATATTATTATAAATTGTACACGTTAGTACCGGTGTCCACATTAGCACCAATCGACATTAATGTTTAGCCAGTCGGATTGATTGAATTGACATAAAATATAAAATGTTTATGACTGAATTGGTACAAAGGCAAAATATTTACTACTACATTGATAAAATTAAAAGGTTTAGTACTGAATTGGTAAAAATACATTATGTTCATAACTTTTTTTGATAATTTTTCCCCGTAGAAAGCTTATGTTTGATTGGATGGGTCTGCAAAATGCGTTTATAGATACCTCCAAGGAGAATGAATGTATGGGCGGAACAAAAATAGTTAGTTTTCCCTCGTAGAAAGCTTATGTTTGTCGTGGGTATGCAATATTGGTAGGATAAGTAGAATCAGATCCGGTTTGAGTAAAAAATATGTTGACGCATAAGGTTGCTTGAATGTGAGGCATCCGAAGAGTTCCGCACTTGGTGACGTGGGGCTTTGAGCCTATGTTTTATGTCTAATCGACACATGTATGTCCATTCATTCACTGTTAAGCCAAGCCGTCGTGTTGAATTTTGTATTGCAAGGAGAAATTGGCAAAACCAAATTAATTATAGAATAGAAAGTATTGAACCATCTCATATATTTACTAGAGAAACATCTACCGTATCTGGTCTAACGCGTAAATAACTATTATGTTAACGCGTACATAATTATTATGTATGCGTGTTGCATGTCGAATCGACATTGAAAGTCTAATGACACATGCATATCCATTCTTTAAATATTAAAACAAATCCGTTGGGTTTTTCAATAGAAATTGCGAAAATTAAAGTACTTGTAAATTAGAATGAGTTGATCCATCTCATATTTGGACTAGAGAAATCTCTCGCTAAGAGCATTGTATTTGATTATTGCGACGTGTTTAACTATCTTCGCTGGATTACATACCAAAAGCAGGACTGGTAATCTCAAAATATTGGATGGTTTATTAGAAGCTGTTCTTGATTAAAAAAAAATGGGGCAAATCTGTCAATCCTGTTATAGCCCACACAAGGAGCAGGATCTCACAAACAGGATATGCTGTAACCTCCCAGCACAACACACTTATTCCAAACCCCTGTTCAAGCAGACTGTGCATCTTAGAAAGGCCTCTTTGACCGAGCCTTATTCGGGTCCCTCCCACCCATTTCTGTCCCACCACAGGGACAAGTGACACAGGCCATCTGAATTATGCATTTTAATGATTGCACAGTGCACAACAAAAGCTCGGATGAGTCATATGGGCACATTTTGTTTACTGTCTCCATGATGAATATTCCCAGCACAAAATCCCAAGCACAGGCCAATATGGGTGTGTGTACACATCAACTGTGACCACGAGGAGGATGTCTCTTTCGAATTTTTCGCTTTTGAATATTGAATCACCGTCCCTTGAGCATTCTCTGTGATATCTGGTCATTCTATACATGTATATATACACGAGGAAATCGATTATTTTAATGTCATTTAATTAGTAGATTTCATCGTGAATCCACTAGACTGAGACTGACTTAGTTCCGTCTAACATAATGTGGTATAATATATACTTTCTCATGCGACGTTTGATTCTTTTCTTTGACGGTATAAAGATGTGCCACTTCCAGCTTTTTCAACTCCCAACCTAGGACAATAAACGAAGTAGAAAATGTCTAGTCATTACACATGGGCAAGACCTAAAGTACAGAAAATGATGTATCCAAGAAAAAGAATGTTTATGTTTTCCATGGCAAATACACGGAGGCGAAACCAATGATATATGCACGAATAACAAAGAGATGAGCACGACAAAGAATGAGCGAAAACCAACTTTTTCGCAAGGATTAACGAAGTGAAAGGAAAACTCCATCGATGAAAAAGAGAAAAAGCAAATAAAAAAAATAGGGAGTTTCAATAAAGAAGGCACGAAGCTGATGATGAAATAACAAGTCTTGGAGGTAGGGTTTTTGACCACCTTTTGCTTTTGCTCCCCCTCTCTTTCTTCTTCATTCGCTGCTGCGGCTGAACAATTCCAAGTTCCATCTCTCTCTCTCTCTCTCTCTTCTCGCTTTAGTTTTTCTTTCTTTATTTCTCTTTTGTTTTCTGAGCCTGAGTACACAAAGAACAGAAGAGAGAGAGAGAGAGAGATCTGGCGTCCATTCTCTTGGGGAAGGGTAAAGAAGGAGGAGGCGAACTGTAAAGAAAGAAGAGAGAGAAGCTGGGCTGATTCGATTCCTTTGCATTGGGAGTCGCTTCCATGCATGGCGACCACGACCAACTTCCCATCGCCCTTTTCTTTTCTCACTCCATGCTCGGTTACGTGTGTGATTGATGATTCACCCCCTTCTCCCCCTTTTTCGTTCTTTCCCTTGTTTTCACGTTTGAGAATTTTCTTTTTTCATACCCCAAGACCGGATATAAGGCTCCTTTAAAAATAAAAATCTTAGATTTCTACATTTTCTTTTCAAGAATCTCGATATTGTGCAACCCTTGTCGAGGCACAGCAAAGTCATGCGGCCTTCGCCACAGCCTTGAACGAGGAACGACAGGCTATAGCTTGTTTGGGTTTCATTCATTACGAAGGACTACCATTATTTATTATGTTATGGGAAGTTTAAAATGCATTACTAGTTTAAAGACTTTGCACAAACAGCTTCTAATCACTTTTCTCGGTAACGTTTAAATCGAAGGCAAAGAAATAAAAAGAAAAGCCGCTCACAGACGAACCCTTTTACACTGGCTGTATGTGTTACGATTGCCCTCATTTTAAGATGCGTCTTTAGAAATACATGGAATCAAGGTAGAAGCACGAACATTACTCACCTAATTAAATTTCTCTGGGCGTGAGTCGAATCTGAGTAAATTAGCAGGATACGTGCGTGGTGCCTATGATTTTCCATTTAGATTTTAAGTTTATCCATGCGTAGTGATGTTCTTCCAACTTTGCGATTCGCTTGAATAATCGTTTTGGTACTTCAATCAAGAGGAGGCAAGCGCAGGCAGAAACTTAGATAGGCTGGCCCAACAAGGCTCGAAAAAACAAAAAGTTCAATACCATTTGGATGGACACCACACGGAATTGGCCCATTAACAGATTAATAAATGATGTATGATTTAGACAAATCGATATAAACGCCTCGGCCGACCACTAAGCCAGCGGAATGAGACATAAAAAGAAACTACAATTTCCCAACAAATTATCCCAGGACCCGTAATTTGACTTGTGAAGAACGTTGCAAGAAATACACCAGACGATTCATAATAAGATCCCCTGTCGAGACCCAAAGAAAATGAGAAATATATCAATAGTATGCCTTAGGAGAGAGAGAGAGAGAGAAGCTCAAACTCTAGAGGAGGGATTGTTGGCGGGGTAGCTGGGATTGTTCGGAGGGTTCACGGTGGTGGCGGCAGCGTTGCCGGCATTGGCGTTGTTATTCATTCCCAAAGTGCTCTTCACTGCTTCCGCTGCTCCTTGTGCCATGTTCTTTACTTGCTCTCCAGTCTGCAATTCAATACCACATTTTATTCTTAATTCAAGCAGCCAATCACCAACTAATACCAAACTAATATCACGTCGTGCGAATGATCTAATACATGCGAATGCAATCCTCATCAAGCCGTGTCGTGAAACTGGAAGCCCCAGCTAAAAAGGAAACACTAACACGGCGCGTGATTCCGCCGTAATGAGATTCGAGTCAGGTGATGCGCTCGTATTATTATTTTTATTTTGGAAATTCAAGAGGCAAAATGAAGTTTCTAAACGGCGAGAACTAGCCTGGTGAAGGAAATTGCTGGCCTGGCCTTTGATGTCATAGCCAGAGTTTGGAGTGGTGCCAGAGAGCTTGTCCATGGCTGCCTGGTACTGGTTAGACGCCTGGTCCATGCACTCCTCTTTCTTCATCTGCTTAAACACAACCCCAGAAAACTTACATAAGCTGATAAAGTGCGCGATATCGAAGCACCCGCTCCTGCATGGCGATGATAAATATGTATGGACTAGGGAATAAAGGAACAGTGACAGACCTGAGCTTGACCCACCATGTCGCCTGCCTTGTATCCGATGTCCTGACCTTGGTTCGCCATCTTCTTCTTTAATTATGAGTTGTGGCTAGAGTTGGAGATTTCAGTTTTGTGCCGAGGATCAATCACAGGAGGTTATGGCTTCCATGGCGTTGTGAAATTTATAGCGTTCCGAGGCGCACCATCTTCGCCCCCATATTCTGTCCAATACGTGCCGATGTTTGGACACATGCCCCCGCGATGTTAAAGTTCCATTTGACCCGGGCTTCGAGTTTGAATCTTTCAAACTCGCTAGGAGATCACGAGAAAACGACAGCATGAAACTATAAATCTAAAATGAATAACTGAAGGTGTTTTGAGAAAGGAGATGGATTCAAATCTCTGCATTTGGGAGTATGGGGCTTGAGTTCAGATAAAATAACAATCCTATACGATATTTGGCGACATCCATCGTCCCGATATAGCCGGATCTATCCATATATATATATATATATCAAATCCAGAATATGGGTGGGGGAAATTACCAAAAAAGTCTTAAACATATTGCAATTGTACTAATTTAGTCATAAATCTTTTTTTTACTAATTTAGTCATAAACTTTTTACAGTTGTACCAATTCAGTCCATTTGATTGGCTGGCGTTGACGTGACATTGTTGGTTCCTTTTCCTTTTCTTAATTTTGCCCCCCAACCATTGGGTTGGCAAGGGCATTGCAGCCCTTGTCTGATCTGGGCCATCGTCGGCCCAAAGGGTTTTAGGGGAAAAAAAAAAGCTAAAGTGAAAAAATCATAAAAATTTAAAAAATTATTAAAAAATTATATAAAAAGTCCCCGTCCACGTCAACAATGTCACGTCAGTGCCGACGCTACGATAATGCAAATGCAAAAGTTTTAAGACTGAAGTGATATAATTACAATATGTTTAGGATATTTTTTTGGTAATCTTCCCGATATGGGTGGGATAAATCCGAATTAGATAAAAACAAGTATAAAAATAACTTAACAAAACCCGTCCAATGATATTGGAGTGGTACATTTAGATATTGCTTCACTGTCCACCGCGCGAGAACCACCACGATAGTCGATCGTTATCCCTTCCGACCATCAAGTGTCATTGCCGCCTTCAACTACCACTAATGATTACCGTTGGCCGGCCGATTGCGTTCTGATAATCGAGGGCGAAAAGGAGTCTGGAGACGATGGTAGTGACCTCCGACCACGGGCCAACTTGCGAGATGCTAGATTCGAAGTTAATGAATAATTGCTTTGTTCCGGTTGTTCACCTACGAGTTTCTTGTTGAAGTAGCTATTTGCAGAAGGCAGAGGAAATTTCACCGTTAGGGTTGTGTTCTTCTCTTGGATGGTCCAGTTTGGTTTCTACGAATTATTTTTCCGCAGTGTTGTCGCTTCTATGCGACGTTCGGATGGGACTGACTTCCACTGATGGCCTTCTGCTAAAGGGCTTCCAAAAGTATAGACTACTTTCGAGTGAATGAGGAGATCTTAAGACAGGTCTCTGCACTTGGATTACACAAACAGAACGGTACTACAATTTTGCTTATATTTCATATTTTCAGGGAGACTCTTGTTTCGGTGTCGATCTGCATCAGGTGAGTGAAAGATGCTCTTTTTTCAGGTCCTCGTGTGAGTAATTCAGGGACGAGCCAAGTGGAAGACATGGTTTCCAACCAAAAGACAACTCGAGTCAATCCCTTCGAGCTCTACCTCTCCGTTGGTATGACGCAAGGGGTTTGTGACCCTTGTGTGAGAGGTTTGCATAGACAAACGGCAACTGCGATGATGCCGCTTGAGAGGGCAACCTGTGATATTAGTGTTTCTTTTTTAACCAGGTTAAAAGTTGTGGGACCCGCAAAAGAAAAAGAAAAAGAAAAAAGTAAACATTACGATGGATGCTTTAATTGCTAAAACGTTACAATGAAGTAAATAAAATGAATCTTATAGTGGGCTCTTCAACAATCAAAACGTACGCAAAAACAGAAAGTGAAATAAAAGACAGGAAGGGAGGCACGAGAAGAGAGGGAGAAACACTCGACAGAGAAAGAAGAGTGAGAAAAGAAGAACAAGAACGAAGAAAAGAGAAGACATTCACAATTCAGACACCTCGAAAAGTCAAAAAACCCAGTAAGTAATCGAAACCTCTATTCGTTTACTCAAAGGAATTTTCAAAATTAGGGTGTAAATTCAGGTCTATATGCTTCTGAGTTGCTGCATTCAATGGAGGGATTTTCGGGCTGTCTGTATGTATGTATGTTGTGGAGCCATGGGAGTTGACGGAAATCGATTTGGGATTACAATTTGATCGAAGTGAATTTTTGATGTTCAGCATGCGCTATTGAACAATTTCAAATTTCTAGTTTCGGTGATGATTTTTGTCCATTTTCTACTATCTTTTGAGTCAGCTATGTTAAAGGATTTGTAGTGTTTCGAAAGGACTTTCTAATAAATATGATTGCATTAGAAAAGTTGTTTGATGGAGGAAGTTATGGCGTAAATGATTTCAAGGCACAAGCTGTCCATAGTGGACATAAGTGGATTTTTATTGTAGGCAACCTTTTTGTTGGCACGTATGTGTCATTTTATCGATGATTAGGTGTAATTTAGTCGAGTTGCTTATTAGAATATTATTTTAATCAGTTTTGTATATCGTTGTTCGATTTAATTTATAGGAATTTGAGTACATTGATTCCAGTAACCATCTAGGTTGGTTCTTGTCTTTCAAGGTGAGTGATACTATCTCTTCTGTGAATTTATAAAGTCGTGCCTTAAAAAGTGATACGGATTTGATATATTATGAGTTATGAAAGAACATGTTTGTTGCATAAAAATCTGGATCAAACATTTATTGCATTTTTGTATTTATGAATAGTTTGAGAAATGTTTTGAGCAATGTGTCTCGAAAAGTTATAAATATATATGCTGAATTATGAGTCTGATTAGATTCTGAATGGTTTGTGAAAGGTATTGCAATTTATATGAATTCTAAAATGGTTTGAGAAATGTGTTGTGATTTATGAAATATTTTTTGGATTCAAAACGGTTGATTATTGGAAGATGATTGTTTGATGTTCAATATAACTGTGAACCCAGGTATGGGTTTTTGGATACGCATGCTGATGTTAGGATATCTTTTTGGGCCGTGCCAACAATTAATAATAAGTGGAGACCATGCCAAGATGGGGAGCTTGGTTGCCTTGTCACATGGCATTGTGTGATGACTATGGTTTGATATTGAGTAATAAATTAATCGATGAAATGGACCATAAACATATAATTTGATAAGATTGATTAGTGGACTCGACTATGGATGTTTGTTTTGATATTATCAATTTAGTGAATGTCTTTTGATATATATGATTATGTTAAAGCGAAATAACTCTTTCTTATCTTATATATATATATATATATATATATATATATATACGCGTTTAACAAAATCGGTATACGTGAGTTTTGATTTGATTTTGTAAAGTACATAATCGATGTTTGATCTTCTTAGAAGATATACGCACGATTCACTGGGATGTGGTTTGCTTATTCCATTTATTTTCATTACTTTTCAGGTTTTTCGCTCAAAGCTCCAGGAAAGTGATCTGGACTGTTATTGTCTTTGGTTCTTTAGCTTTCTAAAACAAGCTTCTAGCTTTCTCGGTATCTTGCTGAATTCATCTTGATACGTTTAATATCTAGATTATATGGTGATTCGACCCTTGGATTTTTTTAATGTAACATGAAATTTATCCATAGTTTCGTAGCATTGAAACAATAAATGTTTGAGTTAATACCATGAAAAATCTTAAAATAGTATATTTGTGATAAATTTACCATAAGTTAATTTTTAACTACAAAAAATCTCAAACTAGTACACCAATTACAAATTTATCGCAAAACTATTTTTTTGCCAAAATAATTTACCCTTTATTAAATTGGGTTATTATTAGGAAAACCTCAAACTGATATACCTATAACAAATAGAGAGTAAAAATCTCAAATTGGTACACGGGTCAACTATCACTTGTCATTTAACTCAACAGTTTGACACTAAAATTTTGCAAAAACTAACAGAGGGTAAATTTATTACAAATGTACCAGTTTGGGATTTTTTATGGTTAAAAAATTATTTGGAGATAAATTTGTCACGGGTATACTAATTTGCGATTGTGGGTAGTAAAAAAATAATTTTGAGTAAATTTATCACAACTGTTCTAGTGTAGAGTTTTTTGTGGTGTTAATTTTAAATGTTTTGGAAGACAGGGAGGAGGAAAAATAAGAAGTTGGTGTGTAAAATAAGAAAATATTTTCAAATTTTTCCTTAAAAAAATTTCAAAACTCATCTCATTTTCCAGTCTTACTCCCCTATCCTACAAACCTAAACTTAATTACTCTTGTCAAGATGAAAGCAAAAGAATAATACAATGACAATTGTCTAGTTCAATTACAGTTGACGAAATTTAAGCAGCTAATACCAGCATAAAACTGTTTGTCCTCAATCCAATTGTCACATGCATTCGCAGAAGAAATCATAGTAAAAACTAGCAAGCCAAGCAGAACAAGAACAACATTCTGCCAACAAAGTATCGGCAATGTTTGTAAATTGAGCTGTAAGTTGAGGGCCGAGGTCGGGAAGTCAAAAGTTACTGAACTGTTGACACCTGATCTTTAATCATTTTTTCTATTGCTAAGGTAATAAAAAATCCATAAAAATTCATAAAATTGAAAAATCAACTTTGGGGACCTTAGCCAAGCCTAGGGAACCAATTTTGACCAAAAAACGATTTTTCATATTTTCAGTATTTTTACGTATTTTTTATTTATTTATTTTCAAAAATTAATAGAAAATCCATAAAAATTCATAAAAGTGAAAAATCAACTTTGGGAACCTTAGCCAAGCCTAGGGAACGAATTTTGACCAAACAATAATTTTTCATATTATATATATTTTAATTTTTTTAAACAAAATACAAAAATATTTGAAAATTTTGAAAAAATAACATTTGAGGCCAAAAAATACACAAAGATAGTTAATATTTTTATTTTAAATCTATTTTCATATTGGCCATCGCAAATTCAGAAAAATCCAATTCGAGTCACGTGTTCCTTCACGAGTATAATCTCGAATCAGGCTTAAAAAAATTTAATTTGAGTCAACTTATTTTTAACTTTCACTTTTTATGAGTTGTGACATTGTCTTCTAATATTTTAAATTTTCATCTTGGCCCAATTATACCCAGAATGACTTAATTTTGCAAAATGGCTTTAATTAAATTATGCATTATTTTCAGCGACAAGAAATGAGCTTAAATTTGACATGTGGTAAATTTTGGTGTGTCAAAAATTGTGAGGAGATTTGGACTTAAAGAAATATATTTTTTCAGGGACTGAATTGTAAATACTTAAAATTCAAGGACTAAAGTGCAAATACCTAACTCTTGAAGGATTATTTTACAAATAATAAAAAGAAAAGTTAGTGGATAAATTAGAATAGAGAAGGGAAGATGAAGAAGAGGAGATGAAGAAGAGAAGTTGGAGAAGAATGGATGGAGAAAATAAGATAAGAATAGAGAAGGGAAGATGGAGATGAAGAAGAGTTAGTAGAGAAATTAGAATGGAAGATAAGAATGGAGAAGGGAAGATGAAGATGAAGAAGAGTTAGTGGAGAGATTAGAATGTGAGATAGAGATGGAGAATGGAAGATGAAAATGAAGAAGAGTTAGTGGAGAAATTAGAATGGGAGATAGAGTTAGTGGAAAAATTAGAATGGGAGATAGATGAGTAGGTTATAAAAGGAGAAAGAAGTGAGCTTGAGAAAGGATTCTTGGGAGAGAAAATTTGAAGTGTTTGGGAGGATTTTTTTGGGAGAGAAAATTTTGGATGTTTGAGAGAGTTTTTGGAGATTGAAGAAAAATTTGAGAGAAAGAAAATACCAAAAGAGAGAGAATTTTGAAGATGATGGGAGTTCAAAGCTAGGGATTATCATCACAAATTCCTTCATTGATCAATATAAATCAAGAGTTCATCCTCGTCAACGAGCAAGCAAATTCGAGCTAAGTGTTTTTATTTATTCATTTGTTTATGGTTTTACTTGCAAATTAGCACAAATTGTATACATTTTCTCCATCTCTTTTTTCTTTCCATATTTTATGTCAGGAGAAAGATATCTCTACGTCAACAGCAAAAATCTCGTAGAGATGCAAAAATCGGCCCAGACAAGCTCCTAAGCTGTCCACCGATTTCTCAACTGATCTGTGACTAAAAGTCCCTCTTAACTCAAAAGAAACTCTCTATATTGGGAACATAGAGAGCGAAAATCAATTATAGAAATCCCTCCCAAAAAAATGGGAGATAAGTACTCTTTCCACTCTTCTGGTTTTAGGTGCAGATTAGCACATATTTTGTATACTGACATTTCACTCTATTTTATGTCAGGAAGCCGCAGCTTTATATCAATGGTCAACCCTATGGAAGCACAAAATCGGCTTGGAGGAGTCCTCAAGCGCGCACAAATTTCAAATTGTTGAATCAATTCGTTGTATTTTATTTTAAAGAATTCATACCCCAGAATGGAGAGGACAAAGTCCATCCGCAATTTAAATACCTGCACCATAAATCCCAAAGGGAAGAGCCAAGCCAATGCTTAGCCTCCCATTGGAGGTTTTTACTTACAGTAGTTAAATACCTGCAACTTAAATACTTGTACCTTAAATCCCAAAGGGAAGAGCCAAGCCAATGCTTAGCCTCCCATTGGAGGTTTTTA
This sequence comes from Psidium guajava, assembly GCA_016432845.1. NCBI lineage: Eukaryota > Viridiplantae > Streptophyta > Magnoliopsida > Myrtales > Myrtaceae > Psidium > Psidium guajava. Next base: position 15,858,891 of record CM028226.1, on the reverse strand, counting down.
CTTACAGTAGTTAAATACCTGCAACTTAAATACCTATACCTTAAATCCCAAAGGGAAGAGCCAAGCCAATGCTTAGCCTCCCATTGGAGGTTTTTACTTACAGTAGTTAAATACTTGCAACTTAAATACATGTACCTTAAAATCCCAAAGGGAAGAGCCAAGCCAATGCTTAGCCTCCCATTTGAGGTTTTTACTTACAGTAGTTAAATACCTGCAACTTAAATACATGTACCTTAAATCCCAAAGGGAAGAGCCAAGCCAATGCTTAGCCTCCCATTGGAGGTTTTTACTTACAGTAGTTTAAATACTTGCAACTTAAATACCTGTACCTTAAATCCCAAAGGGAAGAGCCAAGCCAATGCTAGGCCTCCCATTGGAGGTGTTTATTCACTGTCATGTACTTCCTATAATTTAATTTTTGAATCATCAGACCCAAAAGATAAGTAGGTTGTAATACTGCACAGAAGTCGTTAACACACTCCTTCTTTCGGCTTCAGGGAATCTTTAACACTTAAAAAAATATAACAAATAAAAATATATACCATCCATGCATCCTATTTAAAAAGTGAAAACACAAAAGAGAATACCCTACTATAGCCTTAGGAATAAACCAAGCCTGAGTTGCCGAATTAGGATATCCATGAAATTAAGGTACCGAAAGGGCATTAGTTTTAATTAACTAGTGTAACCAAGTCCCCGAGCTCCTAATCTCTGGTTCGCAGGAATAAATTAGTTCTCCCGCTAATTTATTTAGGTTTCTAATCGACCTACCAAGAACGATTAGTGGCGACTCCAAATTTTAAAATCATTTAAACAAAAACCAAAGTTGCGATTCGGTAGGGCTTGGGAGGGTCCGCGTTAGGTTAGTCAAATCTAATTAACCTAATAATCCGTTAACCCCCTTTAAAATTTAAAATTTTTTTAGAGGGTCGCGACATGAACCAACAGAACATTTGGCTTTCTTGTCAACACTTTTGATTTTACCCTCAAAATTTGTTGTGTATCAAGGTTGCTAAATATTTTGTTTTAAGTTAGTTCTAGCAATTCTATCTTTAAGATTTGATTAGATTCTGTTAAGATTTGAATTTACTAGATAACTTTTGTCGCGACCTAAAAATTCGAGTTTTTTTTTTCAATTCTTAGGTTAATGGATTACCAAGTTAATTAAGTAAATTAACTAACCTAGTTCGAACTCTCCCAAGCTCTACCAATTCGCAACTTAGATTCAATATTTAAATGCAAAAGATTTTTGATTGGAGTCGCCACTAATCATTTATGGTAGGTCGATTAGAAACCTAAATAAAATAGTGGGAGAACTATTCTATTTCTACGAATCAAAGATTTTAAATTCGGGACTTAATTACGCTAATATTTCTATTAACGCCCTTTCGGTACCGATTTCATGAAATTGTTTTCAATTTGGCAATTTTTAGATGAATTCTCACTTGAAATTCAAAAGAATAATTTTTTTAGGATTTTTTATATGAAATTTTATTATTATTATTTTTTGTTTTTATAGATGAAATTTAAAGTTCAAGTTGCAAAAATTAAAAGATAATTACCGCTATTTCTTTCGGATTAAGTTTCGATCTAAAGCATGATAGATCGACTCTAAATTCGAAATATCCGCTATGGAAAATAATTCTATCTAAAGCTTGATAGATAGACTTATTCCCATGTATGCAGTTGCGGATTAGGAAATTTTCCCAATCGATTACATTCGTGAAATATTTTGCATATCTTGAGTATATTTAAAAAAATTTTAGATTATCATGAGATTATCGAATAAAAAAAGATCTAAAAGAACAGTCACATTGAATCGCAATCTTTCCAATTCAAACTAAAGATATACTTGCAAGATAATATATATATATATATATTTATATTTATATATTCAATGATCCATCTTGACGTGCGATCTTTCAAATTAAGCCATTGAATATTTTGGACTTGCAAGACAATTTTTCGGACAATGCAATTCAAACAATCAAACTTTGCAATCAAATATTCAGAATATTTAAATCAGGAAACATACCTAAATTGCAAGATATGCTTTCCAAATTTGATTCACGAGAAACTTGCAAACCAAGCTAAGAGGATTGAAACCGGCTCGGGGATCACAAGCGACGATGGTGTTCGATTTTCTTTGGTAGCCGCAAACAAGACACTTCAAGATGGAACTAAGATGGCGATGCTCGGACTTCTTTGTTTACTTGCGGTCACAAATCAGGGGTGCCTTGACAATTCCACTACTCTTGGCATAGTGGGGTCAGTGGTTAGTCAACAAAGAAGATACGCAAGAAGACAAAGATTAAACACCACAAACTATTGACTTTGCTAAATTCTCCTGTTGCACTTCGAAAAATCTGCAAAAAAAATTTCTTGAGCCAACTGAAGCCAACGCCAGTTCAAGGATTCGGCTGGACTTATTGGAGGGGACCCAGTCACAGCCACACAATTACGTAGATGATGAACCGAGGCTATTGAGACAAGAGGGAATACTTTGACCTTGACCTCTTGGGTTTTCTCCAGTAGCTTATATGCTGCTTTCCCAGGAAGACGTCAGGGCTAGTAACATCCGTGATGGTCGACGTACGGATGAGACTCGGCCTCAACTCCTTCTCTCTCACTTGCCTATAGCCCTCAACGCGTGTTCTGAATTTCAGAGCTCTCTCACAATTTTTGTTCTCAATATCCTCTCCCGATTTTTTTCTTTTTTCTCTCCGCCCCCGTATTACTATTGTGGTCTCCTTTTTATAAGTGGGATGCACGGGTTCTCGAAGGAAAGAACAAAATTTTCTTTCCTTTCTTCTTATGCCCCAAATATTTTTTTTATTCCTTTCCCTTTGTTGACCGATTCTTGCTTTGCCCACTTTCCTCCTTTGCATGATACGAAGCTTTGAGAATCATAAAAAAATCAACCCCACTATCAATTCTTTTGACCATAGAATGCGCCATGCCTTAACAAATATATTGCTCAATGAGCATTTTTTATTCATTTCCTTGCACATCACACTCATCTGTATAGGAGAGAATATTTTATTAGTGACCCCTTGTAATTGAGCCTACCTTTTAATATTCATTGTCCCTTCTAATTCTCTTTAATGCAACCAAACACTCAACATATGAAAACTTCCATTGCCGTAAACCTACCCATTAATTTTTTTCTACAATATTACGAAAGACAATTAAAACTTCGGTCATTATGGGCTTGTCCACGGATTAAATTCACATGTTTGAGTCCATTAGCTGCCGGTCCGAGATTAAATGCGAGATGCTCCTAAAACTATATGCAACCTATATGAATGTAATTTAATATTTTTGGTTAGAGACCGGAGTTGGTCCCCAATTTTTATGCAATGAATATTCAAATAAAAAGTTCAAAATTTAGGTGTTAACAACTTTCTGGTTTATTATTCAAATATTCTGTTTTGATTCGAATCCTAGTAGATCTAGGATAAAGATTTGTTTTGGAGTATGTATTTAAGCGTTACAATCTTTTGGAATAATAAGAGAGTTGAAGTTTTCCCTTCCATGCGTTAAAAATCTTGCTCTTGGAATACATTCTGTTTTCATTTTGCTCTGTTTTGTGCATCTGAACGTCCTTCTAAACACTTCAGAAGCAAACACAGAACTACTTTTGACGTCCTTATGATCTCTCCAAAAGCAACAATTGGTATCAGAGCATTCTTGATCTTAAGGGTCTGTGCTGTGAGTGACTTGTAGCATTGATTGAGAGTGTGTTTACATCCATAGAAGACGAAGGCAAGATGGAGGCTGGATCGAGTGGTTTTTCAGCTATTGCTCCACCAATGTTTGATGGAGAAAATTATCAAGCCTGGTCAGTGAGGATGCAAGCTTATCTAAAGGGTTGTGATTTTTGGGAAGCAGTAGAAGAAGATTATGAAGTTGCTCCCCTTCTTGACAACGCAACCATCATTCAAATCAGGTATCACAAGGAGAGGGTTACAAGGAAAGCAAAGGCGAAGTCTTGTTTATATGCTGCTGTCTCACCTGCCATCTTCAGCAGAATTATGGTTTGTGAATCAGCAAAAGCTATCTGGGAATTCCTTAAAGCCGAGTATCAAGGAGATGAAAGGATCAGAAGTATGAAGTGGCTGAATCTGATTAGAGAATTCGAGAGACTTCAGATGAAGGAGTCTGAGACAATTAAGGAGTATTCTGATAAATTGATAAGCATAGCAAATCAGGCAAGAGTTCTAGGCACTGATCTCTCTGACAATAGGTTAGTGCAGAAAATTCTTGTCTCTTTGCTTGCAAAGTTTGAGGCAACAATTGCCTCGTTGGAGAATACCAAGGATTTGTCTCAGATTCGATTTGCCGAATTGCTAAGTGCTTTGCAAGCGCAAGAGGAGAGGAGGTTAATAAGGCTGAAAGGTAGTGCCGAAAGAGCTCTACAGGCCAAGATACAGCAGAATGTTAGAGAGAAAGACAAGAAGTGGAAAGGGAAGAAGTGGAATGGCAGTAGTGGTTCAGAAGCTACTGCGAGAGAGAACAATGCTGGTAATTCGAAGAACAATTGGGGAAGGTATTCTTCGTGTAAGCATTGTGGAAAACAGAATCATCCACACTTTAGGTGTTGGAAGAGACCAGATGTAAGATGCAGAAAGTGTTAGAAGCTTGGGCACATTAAGAAGTTCTTCAAAGAGAAAGGAGATCAGCATCAAGGTGAAGCACACGCTGCAGTTCAACAAGAGGTAAATCAACTTTTTATTGCTTCTTGTTTCTCTTCTAGTACTCCATGTGATAATTGGCTTGTTGATAGTGGTTGTACAAACCACATGACAAGTGATGAGAAGTTGTTCACTGATCTTGACAAGTCATTGAAGTCAAGAGTGAGGATTGGGAATGGTGAGTATTTAGAAGTGAAAGGTAAAGGGACTGTAGCAATGGAGAGTTGTGCTGGAACAAAGTTTGTTTCTGATGTAATGTATGTCCCTGAGATTGATAAGAACTTGCTAAGTGTCGGTCAGTTAGAAGAAAAGGGATTTAAGGTGGTATTTCAAGAAGGAGAGTGTTTGATATTTGATTCAGATGGACAGAAGCTGTTCAAAATCAAAATGCAGAAGAAGAGTTTCTCTTTGAACCCTCTCGAGAAGGAGCAAGTGGCATTCAAGTGTCAAGCTAGTGATTCAGAGTTATAGCACAAGAGATTGGGTCACTTTCATCACAAAGGGTTGCAGTTTATGCAGAGGAATGAGATGGCAACAGGGTTACCGAGTATGGAGGAGGAGATCACAAGGTGCAAGTCTTGTTTGTTGGGCAAGCAGACGAGACTTCCATTCAAAGAATCAACTTAGAGAGCTACAAAGAAGCTGCAGCTGATCCATACAGACCTCTGTGGTCCACATGTGACTCCTTCACTAAATGGCAGCAGGTATTTCATTATCTTCATTGATGATTATACTAGAATGTGCTGGATTTACTTCATGAAGCAAAAGTCAGAAGTTGCTGAGGTGTTTCTGAAGTTTAAGATATGGGTTGAGAACCAAAGTGGCTGCAAGATTTAGGTCATCAGATCTGATAATGGAACTAAATACACTTCATAGAGGTTTAACTCTTTCTGTGAAGAAGCTGGTATTGAGCATCAACTTACTGCTCCTTACTCTCCACAACAAAATGGAGTTAGTGAAAGGAAAAATAGAACCATCATGGAGATGACTAGATGTCTGTTACATGAGAAGAATCTGCCAAAAGAGTTTTGGGCAAAAGCAGCAAACACAGCAGTCTACAAGGGTATTGGAGAAGAAGACACCCTTTGAAGCTTGGTTTGATGTCAAGCCAATATTACGAAATCTGAAAGTGTTTGGCTGTTTGTGTTTTTCTCATATCCCACAGGTCAAAAGAGACAAGTTGGGAGAGAAAGCTGAATCTGGAATCTTTGTTGGCTATTGTTCAATGTCAAAAGCCTACAGAATCTATCAACCACATACAGGGAAGGTGATCACTAGCAGAGATGTTCAGTTCTTTGAAGATGAACAATGGGACTGGACAGAAGAGTCACAAGACAAGCACAAGAAGGTATCTCTGGAACCTGACGAGCTGGAGGATGATGTTCCAGTTAGAGGAACCATAACTCTGACTGATATATATTAGAGGTGTAGTGTGGCTGTTTTGGAACCTTCGAGTTATGAGGAAGCTAAAAGTGATCAGAAGTGGTTGATTGCAATGAATGAAGAGTTGGCTATGATTGAAAAGAACCAAACATGAGAGTTAGTAAAAAGGCTTGAAGACAAGAAGGTGATTGGTGTAAAATTGGTCTTCAGAACCAAACTCAATTCTGATGGCTCGGTGAATAAGTACAAGGCCAGATTGGTTGTGAAGGGATATGCACAGGTTTGGGGAGTTGATTTCTCAGAAACCTTTGCACCGGTGGCAAGATTGGATACAATCAGAATGACTCTTGCCTTGGCAACTCAACAAGGATGGAAAGTATATCAGTTAGATGTAAAATCTGCTTTTTTGAATGGTGTATTATAGGAGGAGATTTATGTTGAGCAACCAGAAGGTTTTGTCGCACCAGGCCAAGAAGAGAATGTTTATTTGCTGAGAAAAGCTCTCTATGGCTTGAAACAAGCTCCTAGAGCTTGGTACAGTAAGATTGATGAACATTTGCTGAACTTGGGTTTTGAGAAAAGCCTAAGTGAATCCACTCTATATGTCAAGAAGTTAGTATCTGACTTGATGGTAGTGTCACTTTATGTGGATGATTTGCTAGTAACAGGAAGTAAGAGTGCTCAGATTATTGCATTTAAGCAGGAGATGATGAAGATGTTTGAGATGACAGATCTTGGTGAGATGTCATATTTTCTGGGGGTGGAAATTAGTCAGACTCAGAATGAAGTTTTTATATTTCAGAAGAAGTATTCGAAGGAGATTCTGAAGAGATTTAACATGGAGGAGTGCAAGAGTGTGAGTACTCCAATGGTTCAGAAGGAAAAGCTTCAGAAGGATGATGGTTCAGAACCTGTAGATAAAAGAGTTTACAGAAGTTTGATTGGCTGTCTTATGTATCTCATGGCTGTCGCGACCCTCTAAAAAATTTTTAAATTTTAAAGGGGGTTAACGGATTATTAGGTTAATTAGATTTGACTAACCTAACGCGGACCCTCCCAAGCCCTATCGAATCGCAACTTTGGTTTTTGTTTAAATGATTTTAAAATTTGGAGTCGCCACTAATCGTTCTTGGTAGGTCGATTAGAAACCTAAATAAATTAGCGGGAGAACTAATTTATTCCTGCGAACCAGAGATTAGGAGCTCGGGGACTTGGTTACACTAGTTAATTAAAACTAATGCCCTTTCGGTACCTTAATTTCATGGATATCCTAATTCGGCAACTCAGGCTTGGTTTATTCCTAAGGCTATAGTAGGGTATTCTCTTTTGTGTTTTCACTTTTTAAATAGGATGCATGGATGGTATATATTTTTATTTGTTATATTTTTTTAAATGTTAAAAATTCTCTGAAGCCGAAAGAAGGAGTGTGTTAACGACTTCTGTGCAGTATTACAACCTACTTATCTTTTGGGTCTGATGATTCAAAAATTAAATTATAGGAAGTACATGACAGTGAATAAACACCTCCAATGGGAGGCCTAGCATTGGCTTGGCTATTCCCTTTGGGATTTAAGGTACAGGTATTTAAGTTGCAGGTATTTAAACTACTGTAAGTAAAAACCTCCAATGGGAGGCTAAGCATTGGCTTGGCTCTTCCCTTTGGGATTTAAGGTACATGTATTTAAGTTGCAGGTATTTAACTACTGTAAGTAAAAACCTCCAATGGGAGGCTAAGCATTGGCTTGGCTCTTCCCTTTGGGATTTAAGGTACATGTATTTAAGTTGCAAGTATTTAACTACTGTAAGTAAAAACCTCCAATGGGAGGCTAAGCATTGGCTTGGCTCTTCCCTTTGGGATTTAAGGTATAGGTATTTAAGTTGCAGGTATTTAACTACTGTAAATAAAAACCTCCAATGGGAGGCTAAGCATTGGCTTGGCTCTTCCCTTTGGGATTTAAGGTACAGGTATTTAAGTTGCAGGTATTTAACTACTGTAAGTAAAAACCTCCAATGGGAGGCTAAGCATTGGCTTGGCTCTTCCCTTTGGGATTTATGGTGCAGGTATTTAAATTGCGGATGGACTTTGTCCTCTCCATTCTGGGGTATGAATTCTTTAAAATAAAATACAACGAATTGATTCAACAATTTGAAATTTGTGCGCGCTTGAGGACTCCTCCAAGCCAATTTTGTGCTTCCATAGGGTTGACCATTGATATAAAGCTGCGGCTTCCTGACATAAAATAGAGTGAAATGTCAGTATACAAAATATGTGCTAATCTGCACCTAAAACCAGAAGAGTGGAAAGAGTACTTATCTCCCATTTTTTTGGGAGGGATTTCTATAATTGATTTTCGCTCTCTATGTTCCCAATATAGAGAGTTTCTTTTGAGTTAAGAGGGACTTTTAGTCACAGATCAGTTGAGAAATCGGTGGACAGCTTAGGAGCTTGTCTGGGCCGATTTTTGCATCTCTACGAGATTTTTGCTGTTGACGTAGAGATATCCTTCTCCTGACATAAAATATGGAAAGAAAAAAGAGATGGAGAAAATGTATACAATTTGTGCTAATTTGCAAGTAAAACCATAAACAAATGAATAAATAAAAACACTTAGCTTGAATTTGTTTGCTCGTTGACGAGTATGAACTCTTGATTTATATTGATCGATGAAGGAATTTGTGATGATAACCCCTAGCTTTAAACTCCCATCATCTTCAAAATTCTCTCTCTTTTGGTATTTTCTTTCTCTCAAAATTTTCTTCAATCTCCCAAAACTCTCTCAAACATCCAAAATTTTCTCTCCAAAAAATTCTCCCAAACACTTCAAATTTTCTCTCTCAAGAATCCTTTCTCAAGCTCACTTCTTCCTCCTTTTATAACCTACTCATCTATCTCCCATTCTAATTTTTCCACTAACTCTATCTCCCATTCTAATTTCTCCACTAACTCTTCTTCATTTTCATCTTCCATTCTCCATCTCTATCTCACATTCTAATCTCTCCACTAACTCTTCTTCATCTTCATCTTCCCTTCTCCATATTTATCTCCCATTCTAATTTCTCCACTAACTCTTCTTAATCTCCATCTTCCCTTCTCTATTCTTATCTTCCATTCTAATTTCTCTACTAACTCTTCTTCATCTCCATCTTCCCTTCTCTATTCTTATCTTATTTTCTCCATCCATTCTTCTCCAACTTCTCTTCTTCATCTCCTCTTCTTCATCTTCCATTCTCTATTCTAATTTATCCACTAACTCTTCTTTTTATTATTTGTAAAATAATCCTTCAAGAGTTAGGTATTTGCACTCTAGTCCTTGAATTTTAAGTATTTACAATTCAGTCCCTGAAAAAAATATATTTCTTTAAGTCCAAATCTCCTCACAATTTTTGACACACCAAAATTTACCACATGTCAAATTTAAGCTCATTTCTTGTCGCTGAAAATAATGCATAATTTAATTAAAACCCTTTTGCAAAATTAAGTCATTCTGGGTATAATTGGGCCAAGATGAAAATTTAAAATATTAGAAGACAATGTCACAACTCATAAAAAGTGAAAGTTAAAAATAAGTTGACTCAAATTAAATTTTTTTAGGCCCGATTCGAGATTATACTCGTGAAGGAACACGTGACTCGAATTGGATTTTTCTGAATTTGCGATGGCTAATATGAAAATAGATTTAAAATAAAAATATTAACTATCTTTGTGTATTTTTTGGCCTCAAATGTTATTTTTCCAAAATTTTCAAATATTTTTGTATTTTTTTTAAAAAAAAATTAAAATATATATAATATGAAAAATTATTTTTTGGTCAAAATTCGTTCCCTAGGCTTGGCTAAGGTTTTCAAAGTTGATTTTTCAATTTTATGAATTTTTATGGATTTTCTATTAATTTTCGAAAATAAATAAATAAAAAATACGTAAAAATACTGAAAATATGAAAAATCGTTTTTTGGTCAAAATTGGTTCCCTAGGCTTGGCTAAGGTCCCCAAAGTTGATTTTTCAATTTTATGAATTTTTATGGATTTTTTTATTACTTTAGCAATAGAAAAAATGATTAAAAATCAGGTGTCAACAGCTGCCCCTCTTTGAAAGGAAGCTCGGTAGAGGTTCATTTCAAAGACGAGATGACACCTGGATTCTTATCGACTCAATACAAGTAAATAAAAAGAGTCGTGACATGATTGTTCCACTGAAAATGAAATGAGAACCTAAGGATTCGTTATATAAAAAAACTTTAGGGTGGTTGAACTTGAACCCGTATGGTGGATCAACCCATGGTAGATTCCTAATAAAAGGATTCTACTGATTAAAAATTGAATTAAAATTTGACCCGTATGGTGGGTCATACCATTTGACCCGTATGGTGGGTCGTACCATGGTAGATTCCTAATAAAAGGATTCTACTGATTAAATTTTGATTGAGATTTGACCCGTATGGTAGGTCACCACATGGAGATACCTGTAAGAAGGACTTGGTGCCTGTAGAAAGGACTTGGTGCTAGTAAAAAGGGCTTGGTGCTTTGCCTGTAAGAAGAACTTTGTGCCTGTAAGAAGGACTTGCTTTGCCTGTAAGAAGGACTTGATTTGCCTGTAAGAAGGACTTTGTTTGCATGTAAGAAGGACTTTGTTTTGCCTGTAAGAAGGACTTACTTTGCCTGTAAGAAGGACTTTGTTTGCCTGTAAGAAGGACTTAATGCCTGTAAGAAGGACTTGATTTGCCTGTAAGAAGGACTTTGTGCCTGTAAGAAGGACTTTGTGCCTGTAAGAAGGACTTGATTTTCCTGTAAGAAGGACTTTGTGCCTGTAAGAAGGACTTGGTTTGCCTGTAAGAAGGACTTAGTTTGCCTATAAGAAGGATTTGGTGCCTATAAGAAGGACTTGGTTTGCCTGTAAGAAGGACTTGGTTTGCCTGTAAGAAGGACTTTATGCCTGTAAGAAGGACTTGGTGCCTGTAAGAAGAACTTGGTTTGCCTATAAGAAGGACTTTATGCCTGTAAGAAGGACTTGATTTGCCTGTAAGAAGGACTTGTTTTGCCTGTAAGAAGGACTTGATTTGCCTGTAAGAAGGACTTTGTGCCTGTAAGAAGGACTTGTTTTTCCTGTAAGAAGGACTTGGTTTGCCTGTAAGAAGGACTTGGTGCCTGTAAGAAGAACTTGGTTTGCCTATAAGAAGGACTTTATGCCTGTAAGAAGGACTTGATTTGCCTGTAAGAAGGATTTGTTTTGCCTGTGAGAAGGACTTGTTTTGCCTGTAAGAAGGACTTGATTTGCCTGTAAGAAGGACTTTGTGCCTGTAAGAAGGACTTGTTTTGCCTGTAAGAAGGACTTGATTTGCCTGTAAGAAGGACTTTGTGCCTGTAAGAAAGACTTGTTTTGCCTGTAAGAAGGACTTGATTTGCCTGTAAGAAGGACTTTGTGCCTATAAGAAGGACTTGATTTGCCTGTAAGAAGGACTTGGTTTGCCTGTAAGAAGGACTTATTTTGCCTGTAAGAAGGACTTGGTGTACCTCAAAGGGTGCCATTCTGGAATCTGGAAAGATCAGGAATCCTGCAGAAGCTCAAACCCAAATTATATTATCCTGTCGCTTTAGGAATAAACCAAAGAGGCAGAGATCAAAAGGTCTCGAACATTTCTGTTCTTGAGACAAATCATGCTTTATTGAAGAAGGTGGATACCTGTATGTACCGCAATGGATTCGAGTACCCCAACAACCGTCAGAATTCATTCTCTTGAAAGGTTCAGGTTGAAGATATACTTACCTGAGAATTTGGAAGAAATGCTTGGTGGCTTCTCGACAACCAGGCTTGTTCATTCAATAATCGCTGAATGAATTTCAAGACTTTGGAAGGTAGTTTGAACATTGGGAATGTGTTGCCTGTCAGGCAGTATCAGAGGTAACATGTGCAAGCATTTTCATCAATGAGTTGATCGGTTCATGTAAAACTATTCAACCAAGTCGGCAATGATTAGAAGTAGTCTGTGTGATAACTCATGATGCAATCAATCCAAATATGGATCATGCAAAACTATTCTGTCAAGCTTGCATTACCAATTCTGTTTAAGGAGGTTCTCATAGTATGAACGCCTCGAATGTAATCTGAATGGGGGACTTCAATCCGAAAGGGCCTTCTCTCACTCTGGGGAAAGGCTGTTTATCTGTAAATTAAAATGTTAGACTTGCGTGGAAATGGTTTGCCTTTCCTCATCCTGTCATGCCCCATTCTGCACATTTGATGTCTCCTGTGCAGTTTATGCTCTAAGTTGGAGTTGGTAAGTTAAACACACGGAATAGTCATACATAATTCATGAACTGTGTAAGCACAATGCAGATGTGACAATTTTTTAGCATTACGTGTGTTTATATAATGTGCAAATATGGGCGGATTTGAATTGCCCCTGGTATGTGGGCGGACCGAACAAATTGGGAAGCCTACTCCTTATGTCGAGGGGTGGTTCGTCTCAAACTTTGTCTCTACGTGATGAAGCATATGGGTGAGGGAGCATTTCGGTTTGTTTAATGACAGCGACCGCCACGGTTTAGCGGTTGAATGCCCCTGTAAAAAGCAGAGAAATTATTCTTGAAATCAAACGAGATAAGGAAGACATATTTGCTTTTTCGCTTCAGAGCTTGTGATCAATTTGCCCCATTTTTCACCAGAATAGATCTTGTCAGATGATCATAATTTTCTTTTGGATTTGTCTCCTTCAACATGTTAAATGTTAGTGTAAATATTTCCTGTAAAAAGAAAAAGAGACATATCAGCCAGTATTAAAAGGGATAAATTGAAAACGATACTGATTTACCCTTCATCTTGAATGTCTTGCACGAGTCTTTTACCAGTTTTGTTGGATTGAATTTTCCTCGACTTTTGTTGGGCGCCTCACCATTATGGGAAGACTATGGTAAAATACTGACTTTGATATTACTCGTCGAGTATTCCTGTTTGTAAAAAAAAAAGAAATGCACAAAAAGTTGTTTCATTTATTTATAATACATACAACATTCCCCACCATTGGGGATCGAACTCGGAATATTTCGGACCTACTGTCATCCCCCATACCATTCGGTCCATTGGACCGTAGGTGTCCATGGGGCTTTCTTTTCAAGGGTTAATCCTTGGGGATAATGCAGCCCTGTTGTATCACCTTGGGCCATGTTACGGTATTTCTCGAGGTAATTTGCAATCCCTGTTAAGAATGGAATAAGACAATTCAAGACTTGAGATGATTATGTGCACATTAGAATGATACAGAATTACCCATTTCTGAGATTGTTCGCGTCTTTCGCTTGTACTTTCCTTTGTCCGAAGCTGTCTATCCCGTGGTAATGCCCATGAGTTGATTTGCCCCCAAATTTTATCCAACCTGTATTCGGATATGATTGCGTTCTCGGGTCGATTTGCAATTTCCTGAGAATAGAAGGGGCTTAATTTTAAAACTTGGAGCAACTGAGGGTAAATTGAAACGATACGGAGTTACCCTTCAGGTTTATGCAGATTTTCACTCGCCATCAATTCGTCGCGAGGTTGGTGAGGTGGCGGATTCGAGCATTTAATAGGGGGAAGTCGGATTATTACTCCTTGCTTTTACACATTCACAAAAGCAGAAAAACACATCACGCAAGGAAATAAAACACATTCACTCATTCAGGATTAGTTCCGCTTCCTCTGCAGGCTCTCCCATGATCAGCTGGCTTCATCCCAAATTAGGTATGCATCGGCCATATAGAAGGTCTGGTGGTCACTGGCTGAACAAGTGCATCACAGTCCCGATGCTTTACCGATATCAAACTGGTTGATTATGGCGAAAAGATCATCTCAATGTCCGCTTGGTGGTGATCTGTCCCTTCTTCCTCGGGAGGTATTGATACTGATCCAGTATCATTGGTCCTTTTGTACCCTGCTCCAACAGAACTCGATCCTGTTATAAATTGGTCTAACTCACCTCTTAAACGTGCATTTTCGATCCTCAGATCATACATTTCATCGAGGGTGAGGAGGAGGCTATTGCAGTTGGGGCAGGTGGCGGAGTCAAAAGTCTCTTTATACATCTTGTTTTCCGCTCGGAGGTTTTCATTTTCAACTCTTAGAAACTCGGCTTCGTTGTGCTCATGACGAGTCTTCATTCGGGTTCGTCTATTTTGAAACCAGAACTTGATTTGCGAAGGTTCAAGGCCTAGCTCTTGACTCAGTTCCATTTTTTGTTTGCCGTCTGGCATAGGGCACGTTCTGAAGAAAGCTTCAAGCTTTCGTACTTGCTCCTCAGTATGGCGACGGTAACGCTTCTTTTGACCTTTACCGTTGTTGTCATTGTCCTTACCGGGCTCTTGGACGTCGTCGGTGGAAGGGCCGGGCTCCATAGGCTCGATCCCAAATATGGCTTCGAACTCTTCCTCTCCCATATTCAGCAAGTAACGATAACTTTCAAGTGTGTTGGGTTGAGACATCTTCGATTTGGTTAACGATTTCTCAAAGTTTGATATCTCTTCTTGTATTTTCACTCTCTGGATTTTTCTGGGAGACTGCGTATGCTTTAAGAGTCTCTCTTTCGAGCACGAATGAGAATTATCAAGAAGATGCCTCCTTTAAAATTAGACGTGGGTTTAGCAACTGTATTGCCTCTCTCGAGTGTTCTGGCTTTCTCGATTTTCTTTTCATCGTATCTCTCGCCCAGCTCGTCTCCTTCCATCTTTCCGTGGAAGGGGGCCCCTTGTTGCTGTCTCCACTGTCAATTTGCTGGCGAGTTCTTCAATAAAGACGAGTCGTATCTCTTTTCTGCCGAAAATGTCTTTGTCTCCCACTCAGCTTATTTTTTATCCTTTCTTTTTCAAAGTAGTGGCGTCTCGTCCAACTTTTCCGTAGAGACGTCGGATTTGCTTGGCTCGAGATTGGAGACGAGTAGCGGAGGTGATACTGATAGGGAATGGTAGACAGGAAAATTTGGCCAGTAGAGACTTCCCCTGCAAAAATGAAAGAGAATGCGGCAGTATATGTTCTTCATATTCTAGAAAAATTGGAACGATACTGTTTTACCCTTGTGTATACTACCATTGAATTTGAATTGAGGAAGTTCCTTCATTTGGATTGGATTGAATTGTATGTCCCGAGTTGCCCTTCACTTTGAGCTTGCCACATATGTGCTTTGCTTAGTTGGGCCTTGTTTTCTTTCGGGTTGCCTTGGACCATCATCATTTTCCATGCCATTGGGTCCGTGGACCGGAGGGCTCCTTTAATTTGAAGGTTACCTTGAAGGCGAATGAGTCCTATCGCATTCCATTGGGTCATTTCATTTTGCGACACTCTTGAGGCACTTTGCAATCCCCTGGGTGAGAATGGAACAAATCCAATTTAGCATTTTGCAACGATTGAGGGTAAATTGGAACGACACACAGTTACCCGTCTTCGAGTTCGCCTGGGCTTTTCACTTGAAATTTCCCTACGTGAGGCCATTCAACATTTCTCATTATGGCAGTCAGCGACGTTGCCACAAATTGATCCGCCCTAAATCTAGCATAAAAAGGGATTCACGCATTCGACGGGATAAATAAATTGCCCCCTTGTCCTTGAATTAAATCGAGACACCTAGAAAGCTGGAAAATATCATACGCAGGGGAATTAAGCATGAAATGAAAGGTGCACTTATTCAAGGTCAGTTCTGCCTCTCCTGTGGCTCTTCGATAATCAGCTAGTCTCGTGTTGGTTCGGGTGTGGATAACCGATGTTTGAGAGTCCCTACTCACTAGCTCCTGATCGCGGCTTGGGACGTCTGTCAACCCTAAACTGGTTGACCAGGGCAGTAAGCTCATCATCTGGGTAATCTCTTGAACCTTCCAGCAACTGATGCTCGAATTGGGCATTGTTGTTGGCAAATGCTAGCGGTAGATTTCTCATTCTGTCCTCGCCATGAGCAATTTGACTTCTCATGCTGGAGCCTTCATCATTACTCGAGAAAGTGTGGGGATCACCAACTGTCCTGCTGCCAAAAACTCCTTCCATTCGAGGATTAGAGAAGTGGAAGTGCTCAGGATAACTTCTTGTCTGATTCTCTAGCTGCGCAGGTGCGCTGATCATGGGATGAGTTCTAGCCACAGGTTGGTGCTCAAACCAAGGAATCTGAATACACTGCTCCTGCGGTCTATACTCTTGAAGAGCATTAGGGTGATTCTGGGGGATACTTTGATTAACGCCTGGGGGATTGATGGCATGGCTACTAGCTTGGTTGATGATGGGAAGTGGCTCGCCCCATGCTAACCTGGGGAACTTATGGTGGCGAGGAGACTCGACGTTCAGGCTTGGATCAGTCCCGCATTGGTTTTCTTGATTCTGAGCTGCATTGTGTTCTCTCACCCTTTTTCTGTACTTCTGAAGATGACTCGAAACATTTGCTTTAGTGAGTCCCTCTACCTTCATAATTTCCAGTATATGTTGCGGCCGTGCCGAATCTATTCCTAGCTGCTGAACTGCATTAACAAACATACGATGCAGCTCGGGAGACCAACTCATCTTCTTTCTCCAGTTGCTTGGAACAAAATTGAAGGCTTGATGCTTGTTCTCATGGTCGTGCAATTGCTTCCTTACCACGTGCTGCCATATGTTTTGAAGCATCTGAACTCTAACTGGTTTCGTTACGACGTCTTGGGCCCCATTTAAGACAGCCTTCATTAGGGCTTGCTGATTATCGCTTGCCGATATTACGAGGACTGGCATGTTTAATTTAGAATTGATGACTTCCAAGAGAGTGAAAACATCCATGTCAATCCCTACCATAGCGGTGAGGACGATATCAAACGGGTCACTACTCTTCCTTAATATCTCTAAGGCCTCTGTCGCCTTTGCTTGAGCTACAACCTTATACCGGCATTTTCTTAATACGGTAACAAGGATTGACAGAGAGACTGGATTACCATCAATGGCCATGACCAGTAGACCCTCAGGGTAAGGAACTTCATCAGCTTTGACCAGGGTTGAACATGCGCCCGTTCCCCTAATACTCGACATATTTCTGGATCTAGGACTGCCGATTCGAGACCGCCTCGGGATGTCTTCTCGGACTTGAGGGATCACGAGATCGTTGATGCCTTCTCGTAACAGGCTTTGAAAGTCGATGCTTTGATGGTGAAGGTTTTGAATTCCTCTCCCACGAGAACTCCTTCCTCTCTATCTTTCTCCTGCGAGTTCTTGCGAATGAACTCTGACTATCAAATGGGGACAAGTTCTCTCTCTGGCAATAGCAACGATTTCCCTCTTCACGGGCAGCGCTATTAGATTTTCCGAGGGAGAAAATCTGATATTCATCTTTTGATCAAAGGGGAAATCCTTGTTTCTCGCTCAGTTTGTCTTCTTTTTTCTTTTCGTGATAGAGGGCCCCTGTCAAGATCTCCACCGTCGATTTACTGGCGGGTCCTCCAATGAAGACAAGTCGTATCTCCTTTTCGCTAACGTTTGCCGTGTCTTCCACTCAGCTCATCTTTCCGTCTTCTTTTTCAAAGTGGCGGTGTCTCGTCAAACTTTTTGCGGAGACTTCGGACTCGCTTAGCTCGCAGTCGCCATCTGATGGGAATTCGAGCCAACGAGGGTGGTGCCAATAGAGAATGGTAGAGAAGAGAAATCTTGACTGGTTGATACCGTCACTATGAAATCAATATTTACTTCAAAGCAGATTACCATCTTCGCATTCCGCTCATCTGCCTCACCTCTCTCCCCCTTTCTTTCGTATTCTGCTTTCAAAAATGGCCAATTCTCCTAACCATACCTTATCCGCCGAAGTCCTAGCTGGGTGGGAGAGACTCTACAATCTTCTTGGTAGAGATTACGCTCATATAGCCAAAAACTCTACCGTTGAGGCTGAAATCCTCGGTTTATTTAGGACCGTGGACGCTGCTTCTGTTGAGGATACCCAACTAGGGAAGGAGTACCGGAACTTCTCGACCCTCTTCATCAATTTTCTGGCTGCCTATAACCGTGCTTATGAGACGGTCCTTGTGACCGCCGTCGTGAAAGCCCGTTACCGAGACCGGCACGAGCGTCTGGCAACAGTTACGTTTGTGGCTGATAATCACAAAAAGGCCCTCAAGTTTGCCAATGATCAGCTTTCGTGGCTGGTTCGTGAGAGGGGAAAGTTGGTGGACCGTCTGGCCTTGGTCCGAACTTACGCCGAACAGGAGCCAGGCAATATTGTGATGAGGTGTAAATGTGGTTGGCTGCAGGAGAGACTTGATGACATTACGGCAGACATTGCTTTCGAGAGGGCAGCGGTTCCGGACCTGGAGTTTGCCGTTGAGCATTACGAGGCCACTATGGCCCAGGTTAAAGAGAAGTGCGATCGCCTCTTCTTTAGGCTCGCGGAGCTTGATCCCGAGAGCGCCCGGTGCATCCAGAGCATCAACTGTTTGGAGAGTCAGTTGAGCTCTTTCGTAATGGTCATCAGGGCCCAGTTTGGCTTTACCTTTCCTCCCCAGTGAGTTGTTGTAATACTCTTTGATGAATGGAATGAAAGAAAAGCTTCACGTGTTTTGTTTTGTTTTTTTTTTTAATTTTCCTGCTATCGTTTCTTCCGCATAGCATAACAGAACGATTTGAGGTACCGAAGATGTCGAGGCTTAATGTTCTTCTTGATGTTCTTGTTTAATTACTCCAGACGATGATATCGAGAACATTGATGATGGGTTCGGCGGTGGCCCCCACTATCCATCTTGAGATCACGAACAATAACGCTATGACAACTCGATCAGTGCGCTGGTAGTAAATCCGGCCACCTGTTGTGTGCCCACTTTTATCCATATTTTGTTTCTTTCGGCGTCCACTTGCTCGTATCGGTCGCCTGTAGCGTCGGGAGAAATTCCTGTGGGCCACGTTCATTAATAGAATCTCGGTCCTCTAAAGCCCTCCGCATGTTTCGGATAAGAGGAAATTTTAAGACCGGTCTCTGGTTGATTTGATCAGGTAAAGGTATTTGTTTCATGGGTTCTGATTATATAATCCATATTGTTTTTCAAAAGACGCGGGATCCTCTGCAATACATTAAATATGCCCCCATGTTTAATCAGTATAAATCCACCGTCATATCAGAATACACTGCCCATACAAGTTTACGGATTGACACAACTTTGTCTGTCAAAGATGGACAATGTTCGTTTGCCCCCCAGAATTAACGGTTGAAGCCTCGGTGTTTTTCGTCTTTTGGTATTTCTGAAGATGATTCTTGATATATTATTGAACTTAATTTTTACACCCGTCTGGGGTATCTAGGATCTCCCTGCAAAAGAAAAGGATATAATTAGTATGCGACACAAGAAATGTCGGTCCATGACTCCTATATTAGTCCAATTTGATTTTTTCTATTTTATAGAGAAATCAGAAGAAAGAAAAAAAAATTTCCTTAGGAAGAAATGGGTTAATTTCTGATCCATAATTTTTTTCAGATTTATTATTCTTTTTTTTATTTTTTTAAAGGAATGTGACAAAGTCTCTTGACATTTACTAAAATTTTTGAAGGAATTTCCTTTTTATCAAAATAAATTTTCAGAGGTAAATTTGTCAGGAAAATTTTATTTTTATTGAAGCAGGAAAGACATGACAGAAATCCTTTATTGGTTAACGAAATTCCCCCGAGACATTAGTCTAATTTTATTTAGAGAAACTTTTCTTAGAAAAACATGAGCGAATTTCTCGAAAAGAATTTTTGTTGCAAGTTTTTATAATTTGAAAGAATGTGATAAAATCACTTGATGTTTTTTTTAAAGGAATTTTTCTTTTTATCGAAATAAATTTTCAGAGGAAAATTTGTCGGGAAAATTTCATTTTTATTGGAGAGAAAAAAACATGACAAAAATCTCTTATTGGTCAATTAGTCTAATTTTATTTAGAGAAAATTTTCTTAGAAAAACATGAGCGAATTTCTCGAGAAGAATTTTCTTGCAAGTTTTTATAATTTGAAAAATGTGATAAAATCACTTGATGTCTACTAGAGTTTTTTTTAAGGAATTTTTCTTTTTATTGAAATTTTCAGAGGAAAATTTTTTCAGGAAAATTTCATTTTTATTGAAGCAATAAAAATATGACAAAAATCCCTTATTGGTTAATAAAATTCCCATGAAGGGATTTTTTTACATCATTTTTTCAAAAAAAAAATTTTAAAAGAAATGAGGGACAAATTTAATTTTTATTTTCTTTTAAAAAGAATGGTCGTAATATCAAGCTCAAAAACTGACTAACACCTAGCATGGACCGACCGAAAATAAATACAAGATAAAATTAGAGAACTTACTTTTACCTTGGAGAAATGCAAATCACATAGTCATGCGCATGACTCAAGTGAGGAGTGGACTCTAGAAAATAAAAGAAGGAGAGACAAGGTATGGACCTAAAAAGGCTCCCACTATCTGAATTGACAAACTTACCCTCCGCGCAATCAAATCACAATGGGAAGAATTGTCAATTCAGATAATGAGCGGAATAAAATATGGTCAACCCGAGCGCAATCGACGCAAGAGCTTTGCATATTCGATCCCTATCTATGGTTTTCTAGGAAGAATTTCGCGACTTGGGTTTAGACGCTTGTGTGTGCAGGTGTCGTGATCCTCAGAGTATGCAAGACATGCACAACAATTGATATCAAAACAGCGCTTCTAAAAATGTGCGAAATTAAACAAATAAACCCAACACCAACCTACAAAACAAAGGGGTTAGCCAAACACTCCGCCCCTTATAACTCCCATCCTGCAAAAACATATAACACCTATAGAATGAGTCCCAAACAATATCGCCAGAAGCGAGATATGCATGAAATTTTCATTGGCCTAAGTCCACTAAGACTCTTAAAATTTCGAAAAAATTTAAGTATTCCAATTGGTATCTTTTTTCGAAAATTTAAAAATCTCTCTCCCCAGCGGAGTCGCCAGTTTGTCGCGACCCTCTAAAAAAATTTTAAATTTTAAAGGGGGTTAACGGATTATTAGGTTAATTAGATTTGACTAACCTAACGCGGACCCTCCCAAGCCCTACCGAATCGCAACTTTGGTTTTTGTTTAAATGATTTTAAAATTTGGAGTCGCCACTAATCGTTCTTGGTAGGTCGATTAGAAACCTAAATAAATTAGCGGGAGAACTAATTTATTCCTGCGAACCAGAGATTAGGAGCTCGGGGACTTGGTTACACTAGTTAATTAAAACTAATGCCCTTTCGGTACCTTAATTTCATGGATATCCTAATTCGGCAACTCAGGCTTGGTTTATTCCTAAGGCTATAGTAGGGTATTCTCTTTTGTGTTTTCACTTTTTAAATAGGATGCATGGATGGTATATATTTTTATTTGTTATATTTTTTTAAATGTTAAAAATTCCCTGAAGCCGAAAGAAGGAGTGTGTTAACGACTTCTGTGCAGTATTACAACCTACTTATCTTTTGGGTCTGATGATTCAAAAATTAAATTATAGGAAGTACATGACAGTGAATAAACACCTCCAATGGGAGGCCTAGCATTGGCTTGGCTCTTCCCTTTGGGATTTAAGGTACAGGTATTTAAGTTGCAGGTATTTAAACTACTGTAAGTAAAAACCTCCAATGGGAGGCTAAGCATTGGCTTGGCTCTTCCCTTTGGGATTTAAGGTACATGTATTTAAGTTGCAGGTATTTAACTACTGTAAGTAAAAACCTCCAATGGGAGGCTAAGCATTGGCTTGGCTCTTCCCTTTGGGATTTAAGGTACATGTATTTAAGTTGCAAGTATTTAACTACTGTAAGTAAAAACCTCCAATGGGAGGCTAAGCATTGGCTTGGCTCTTCCCTTTGGGATTTAAGGTATAGGTATTTAAGTTGCAGGTATTTAACTACTGTAAATAAAAACCTCCAATGGGAGGCTAAGCATTGGCTTGGCTCTTCCCTTTGGGATTTAAGGTACAGGTATTTAAGTTGCAGGTATTTAACTACTGTAAGTAAAAACCTCCAATGGGAGGCTAAGCATTGGCTTGGCTCTTCCCTTTGGGATTTATGGTGCAGGTATTTAAATTGCGGATGGACTTTGTCCTCTCCATTCTGGGGTATGAATTCTTTAAAATAAAATACAACAAATTGATTCAACAATTTGAAATTTGTGCGCGCTTGAGGACTCCTCCAAGCCAATTTTGTGCTTCCATAGGGTTGACCATTGATATAAAGCTGCGGCTTCCTGACATAAAATAGAGTGAAATGTCAGTATACAAAATATGTGCTAATCTGCACCTAAAACCAGAAGAGTGGAAAGAGTACTTATCTCCCATTTTTTTGGGAGGGATTTCTATAATTGATTTTCGCTCTCTATGTTCCCAATATAGAGAGTTTCTTTTGAGTTAAGAGGGACTTTTAGTCACAGATCAGTTGAGAAATCGGTGGACAGCTTAGAAGCTTGTCTGGGCCGATTTTTGCATCTCTACGAGATTTTTGCTGTTGACGTAGAGATATCCTTCTCCTGACATAAAATATGGAAAGAAAAAAGAGATGGAGAAAATGTATACAATTTGTGCTAATTTGCAAGTAAAACCATAAACAAATGAATAAATAAAAACACTTAGCTTGAATTTGTTTGCTCGTTGACGAGGATGAACTCTTGATTTATATTGATCGATGAAGGAATTTGTGATGATAACCCCTAGCTTTAAACTCCCATCATCTTCAAAATTCTCTCTCTTTTGGTATTTTCTTTCTCTCAAAATTTTCTTCAATCTCCCAAAACTCTCTCAAACATCCAAAATTTTCTCTCCAAAAAATTCTCCCAAACACTTCAAATTTTCTCTCTCAAGAATCCTTTCTCAAGCTCACTTCTTCCTCCTTTTATAACCTACTCATCTATCTCCCATTCTAATTTTTCCACTAACTCTATCTCCCATTCTAATTTCTCCACTAACTCTTCTTCATTTTCATCTTCCATTCTCCATCTCTATCTCACATTCTAATCTCTCCACTAACTCTTCTTCATCTTCATCTTCCCTTCTCCATATTTATCTCCCATTCTAATTTCTCCACTAACTCTTCTTAATCTCCATCTTCCCTTCTCTATTCTTATCTTCCATTCTAATTTCTCTACTAACTCTTCTTCATCTCCATCTTCCCTTCTCTATTCTTATCTTATTTTCTCCATCCATTCTTCTCCAACTTCTCTTCTTCATCTCCTCTTCTTCATCTTCCCTTCTCTATTCTAATTTATCCACTAACTCTTCTTTTTATTATTTGTAAAATAATCCTTCAAGAGTTAGGTATTTGCACTCTAGTCCTTGAATTTTAAGTATTTACAATTCAGTCCCTGAAAAAAATATATTTCTTTAAGTCCAAATCTCCTCACAATTTTTGACACACCAAAATTTACCACATGTCAAATTTAAGCTCATTTCTTGTCGCTGAAAATAATGCATAATTTAATTAAAACCCTTTTGCAAAATTAAGTCATTCTGGGTATAATTGGGCCAAGATGAAAATTTAAAATATTAGAAGACAATGTCACAACTCATAAAAAGTGAAAGTTAAAAATAAGTTGACTCAAATTAAATTTTTTTAGGCCCGATTCGAGATTATACTCGTGAAGGAACACGTGACTCGAATTGGATTTTTCTGAATTTGCGATGGCCAATATGAAAATAGATTTAAAATAAAAATATTAACTATCTTTGTGTATTTTTTGGCCTCAAATGTTATTTTTCCAAAATTTTCAAATATTTTTGTATTTTTTTGAAAAAAAAAATTAAAATATATATAATATGAAAAATTATTTTTTGGTCAAAATTCGTTCCCTAGGCTTGGCTAAGGTTTCCAAAGTTGATTTTTCAATTTTATGAATTTTTATGGATTTTCTATTAATTTTCGAAAATAAATAAATAAAAAATACGTAAAAATACTGAAAATATGAAAAATCATTTTTTGGTCAAAATTGGTTCCCTAGGCTTGGCTAAGGTCCCCAAAGTTGATTTTTCAATTTTATGAATTTTTATGGATTTTTTATTACTTTAGCAATAGAAAAAATGATTAAAAATCAGGTGTCAACAACGGCAACTAGACCAGACATCATATTTCCTGTACGTGTTTTGTCTAGATTTCTTGATTGTGCAAGTAAGTTACATATGGTAGCAGCAAAAAGGGTGTTGAGATACTTAAAGGGTACTCTTTCATATGGGATTAAATTCTGTAAAGTTCAAGAGTTTAAGTTGCAGAGGTATTCAGATAGTGACTGGGCAGGTTCAATGGATGATATGAAAAGCACTTCAGGTTATTGTTTCACATTTGGTTCAGCATATTTTTCATGGAGTTCAAAGAAACAGGAAATATTAGCTCAATCAACTGCAGAATCTGAGTTTATTGCAGCTACTGCAGCTGTAAATCAAGTATTATGGTTGAAGAAATTAATGGATGATCTACATCTGAAGCAAGAAGAAGTCATTGAAGTGTTTGTAGATAATCAAGCTGCATTAGCAATTTCACATAATCCAGTATTTCACGGAAAAACAAAGCATTTCAAGATCAAATATTATTTTCTAAGAAAGGTGCAGAAGGCTGGAGAAGTAAAGTTGGTATACTGCAGTTTAAAAGAACAACTTGCAGATATATTCACAAAGTCATTCAACGTTGGTCGATTTGAAGTTTTGAGAGCAAAGCTGGGAATGTGCAGCACTTGATTCATGCAGAGAATGTTGTGTATCAAGGCTGCAGAATATTTTGTTTTAAGTTAGTTCTAGCAATTCTATCTTTAAGATTTGATTAGATTCTGTTAAGATTTGAATTTACTAGATAACTTTCTGGTTTATTATTCAAATATTTTGTTTTGATTCGAATCCTAGTAGATTTAGGATAAATATTTGTTTTGGAGTATGTATTTAAGCGTTACAATCTTTTGGAATAATAAGAGAGTTGAAGTTTTCCCTTCCATACGTTAAAAATCTTGCTCTTGGAATACATTCTGTTTTCATTCTGCTCTGTTTTGTGCATCTGAACGTCCTTCTAAACGCTTCAGAAGCAAACGCAGAACTGCTTCTGACGTCTTTCTGATCCCTCTAGAAGCAACAAAATTAGCAAAAAAAAGTTCAAATATTTGAGAGATTTTGAGACTAATATAAACGACTTAAAGGCTTCAATAAGTACTTAATCTTCTGTGCATTCACTAGTAAATAGAACGCTGTTTCGATGTAGCACTCAAACATGAATTTTGAACTGAATTGACCTTAACAAAGAACCATTTGAGGGTTTTTTGTTACAGAATTAAGCAGGTGTGGTGTAACATGATCTAATAGGACTAAAATGCATTATGCGTGTTTACATAGGTATCGTTCCTCAACTAAAATTTCACACTAAAAATGGTAGATTCAGAAATTTGCTAAGAACTTCAAAACATATTATCTTCGCACCTCAAGAGCCTTAAGAAAGTACAGAAGCAATTGCAGTGAAGTCTGCATATGCATATTTAAAATAAGAAGGATTTCGAGATCCTTTTTCATTCACAGGTTATTGGTTGTAGTGTACAGAAGTTAATTTGGAACGTAGTATGTCCTCCAAATATCAGAAACTTATCATGGCGAGTCATGAACAATGTTTTGACAACTACTTGCAACCTGTTATAGAGAGAGATTTGGCAGATCTATGGGGAAACTGAATCAGTAGAGCACATTTCGTTTCCAAGTCGGTGGAGCAGATTTGTTTGGACTGGAAGCTTGGGAGTGGACAAAGATTTTGACCATGGCTACGTGGTTGATGCAGATCATAGAAGATTTGAAGACGCTGGTTAGTTGGAGGTAGCAGTAGGAAGGTGTTTCCAGTTGCGGGAGCCTTTGAAAGGGTTGACACTTTTGCCAGTATGGACTGAGGAAAGTAGAAGAGAGATCGAGACTGATTCTTTGATTGTTTTCAATCTGTTATGTATCTTTGAGGACTGAGGAGAGATGGAGTTCGAGATTTGAACCTGCGACGATGACATGAAGATGATGAAGACAGAGTTTGAAGTGTTATGTAAAGACGATAGATAGATAGATTATGTAACAAGTATGCTGGTTTGGTCGCTCATCAAGTTTGTAGAGGGAGTAGATACAGGAAATTGACTTGTTGATACACTGGAAGCTTAAGACTTGTGTCTGTTGGGCTGATAGAAGGCTAATTGTTCGATACTGCTGTTGGAATCCAATGAGTGCAGCTTTCTGACAACAGTAGATTGCTGCTATTGGCTTGTTCTTAAGTTGAATCTAACAGAGCTTCAATATCTTAAAGGTGAAAATTGCAAGGTTCCTTGTGTTTTGAAGTACTTAGAGATGAAGATTGTTAAAGTCGCTGCAACCGATATTTAATAAGAGTTGATAATCACATATCTAACAACGGTTTAATATTTGGGAGATGTCAAACCAGACCGGTAAAGTTGCAGTCGCAATTGGTAAAGTTACAGGGTTTGGAGGTTTCATGCACCAGAGTAATTAGAGTTCGACGAACTTTCGTGGCCTTTGAGGATTTTCTGTGACTTGTATGCGGTGAAGATTCTGAATTTCCACAGGTGAAGATCAATAGGTCTGTTGATTCAAATCTAACAGGATTTTGATGTCGGCAGCACGAATATGAGAACGGTTACCCGCCTAATACTTGAATAGGCGAAGATCATCAAGATTGACTTGAGACTAGCAGTGGTTTTGATGTTTAAAGAGTTGGCGTTCATCTGGCCTGGACCAGTTTTTGACTTTAATTCAAGTTTCTTGACAGATCCAGAGAGCTATCACTCATCAGTAGATGATTCTTCAATGACATGGCTTTGGTTCCCGGATGTACCACAGTCGACTGGAAGATGATGTGACGCATTTCAAGCTACATTCAGTGATTCACCGAGTATCGTTCTTCAAGATTGTGATTGCATGAGAAATAGGAGATGCTTCATTAGTAGATCATAGCACGACCACTTGAAAACTTTTATTTCCAGAAGAAGGCACAAGAAAATGGAAAGAGTGACTATTCTCTACTTACTACTCTCCCTCTCCCTCTCCCTCCCCCCCCCCCTTCTCTCTCTCTCTCTCTCTCTGATTTCGAGCTAACTGAGAATTCACTCTGAAATTATGAACGAGATCCTTCGAGCCCCAGCCTCGCAGTGATCCAGTTGGAGAGATCGCCCATCTCCCTAGGCACCGTGTAGTGGCCAATCCTGCAGATTTGAGCCATACGTTGTAAAGGCTATACCAATACATGACATCTTAATTTGTAATGATTTTCATGTCTGAAGGATCAAGAAACAAAAGCCAAACCCGTCGAAGGATTTGAATGTAAGATAGCGGAATCCCGCAGAGGTCAAGCAGCGAGCCGACCGCTCTCCATAGTTATAAGGGACTAAGTCATCACCTGCAGCAATAGTGTTTGTGTGGGTCAAATCTGCCATTGAGCCATTGAGCAGGACTCGATTTTGTCTTGGCATAACAAAAGAAACAGGACTCAAGATTATTGGGAATTTACTGAATTAGATGGAAACATAGACTCTGCTGCTTACATGTTCCATGATAGAGCAAAATTGGTAAGAATGCAGCTCTTCTTGCAGCCTCACTGGACCCTTCAATCTTACTCCTCAAGCTCCTGCACAGGCAAAAGCCTTCAGATATCTGAATCCGGTCATTCAACATATAGTGGTCGTTCTAATTCCTTCTGACGGTACATGACTTTCGTTTAAGGTTCAGAAGTCTCCTCGAATCACGGTACCTCAAGTATTTTTTCACAGAAAATTGACTGAATGCATTAATCAAGCAAGAACCATTTTGTCAGTCACCGTACAGTTTGTACTTGATACAGAAACTTGTAAGCTGCATCTCAACCGATTTACCGTTGCAACATTCTCAATGTTCGAGATGGGAAAATTCTTTAGAAGAATTAAAATCACTTCAAAAGTTTCCAAGCAACAGAGAGCTTAATCTTTTCTTCTAGTCATCTGGACTTGCTAATCTGATTGAGCGAAGGATGGTCAAGAATTAATCACCTTGAAGCAGGAAGCCAGCCACTGAGACTAGCCACTGCCCTTAAGTTGACAGGGTAAGGATAGCCATTCCCGTATTTACCCAATGCCCAACAAACTGCAGAGTAGAGGGCCGTTGCCGCACCCATACTGAAGCCTCCAATCCCGACTTTAACTGCCAATAAACGGTGTGATTGAATTCGAGACTAAACGTAATATATTCCCTTCATCTACTATAAAGTTTCAAAAGAGAATAACTACAGTTCTATCTCTTCAGAAGACAGGAATTAAATTTGGCTTTAGTCTAGTCAAGTACGAATTGGGATAGGATAGCTCAAGGAATGTATGTATCTATGATCTGATCAACTTCATTCTCTCATTCCCTCTGTCATTTATCAGTGAGCATAATGTTGCGAATAATTGCGGAGGCTAGCTTACGAAACAATCCTTGGACAGTGGCACCTTTTACTAGCATATTCAGTGCCAACGACAACAATAAGTTCTCAACTTGGATCAGGAGAAGTGCTCTTGACCTTGTTAAATTGTAAGGCCAACACAAGGTCATATGTACGAAAATTTAACTTTTTAAGAAATTATTGTGATTATGAAGCCATCTTTTCCGAGCTTCTTACCGTCAGCTGGTTCGGTTGATAGCAAGTTCGCAATGTGCGCTGCTGAAGCATCCAAATTTTCCCAATCATCCGGACCATCTTCTGAAAGCTCCCCAACATTAAACCCTAAAGCAATAACAAATGAGAAAGTTCACCAGTAGTTCCTAAACAGGCCATGGAAATATAAGGTGCAAAGCAGAATATGATGATAATCTTACATGCAGTGCAGGAAAATCCCCCAAGCAACGTCACGGGGCGAGTAGGAGCAGTAGGGCAAATCCACTTTATCTGCTTCATTTTAATTACAAGTTTGCGTAAGGAGAGCTAGAATAGGATGTGTAAACCCATTAATAACAGATGGTTTCCCATGCTTACATTTGGAAGAGGAAGTGAGTCCAAAACCTGGGACCAGCTGCCACCAAACAAGGTAACACGTGAGACATCACCTTTGCTTTGAGCTCATGACTGGCAGTACTCATGGCAAACTTATTTTTCATATTTTCTAGATCAGCCGGCATGTTCAGTAGTAGCAGCAACTCCACGAATCCGAGAAGGCATATATTATTTAACTAAAGAACCAATTCATCAACTTATGTTACTGGATTTTCATGTTTAACCGGAGTACTGGGTTTACGCAGCATGACAGTAGGATGCGGAGAACACGGCAACAAAAACTAACCACACAAGAAATTGTGACGCAGTTTATTTATACATCACGATTTGTATGCTGATGTTTGAATTTAGAAACAAAAAAGGAAAAAAGAACACAAAACTTATTATGTCCTTGAAGAGGTAAAGCATCATCTTTTAGGAATGTCCACTGTAATCCTTCTATTATATGAAAGTCAACTGAATTGGTGGATGGTGGTCCCTCCATGATTAGAGCATGTACTTGGCTTATGAGTGATGGCTTCCCCCCCCCCCCCCCCTTTTTTTTTTTCCAATTAAGGTCAACTTGAACTGAGACAAGACAAGAAAACAGAATAAATCATTCTCCTAAGATAAAAGACATACTCGACAAATTTCCTGCTCTTTGCTTTGTATGAATGATGAGTGCCGATGAGATTCGCTTCCATAAGCAAAACTAATGAAACTGAAACATCATGTATGGACCACCTGCACCTGAGGATGATAACGTGCAATTTCTTAAGAAATTGGCATTGTCACATCGTCTTTTGACTTTTGTTTTCTTTGGAGGCAAAAGTCCACCATCTTGGAGTCTCTCTCTCGTCAATACAGAAAAAGAAGCCAACTCTTCCTATGCGGTCACTTTAGGGAAGATATTCAACTTATCTTATCTCATTGATAATGGACGGTCCTAGACCCCATGGGAAATTCAAAACGAAGCTTGTGGGTTCAATAGGAGAGTCACCTTGATCACTTCTGACAGTAAATTACTGAGAATTAGATTTAATGCGCAGAATGATCGTACTTTTTCTCTCGCGAAAACTGATGAAGTCCTTACATTCGCCATGAACAGTTTTCAGCAAAACCAAAGAATTCATGGAGTACAATGAGCAAAAATCTATGGAATTGATGTTAGCTACTCAAGAAAGCAAAAAGTACCTAGAGCCATTATCGCCGAGGCCATGCAGCCAAACAATTGTGGCCTGGTGTCTCCCTTTCGGCCTCACCACGTAGGTCCTCCCAAATTCCATTGTCCTCCTTGAACTTCTGCTACCTAAACTTGGTTCCACAACACTCGTGAATACTCAGGGAAAAAAAAAAAAACCAAACCAAAGGACGAATAAACAGGATAACACGCTAAGAAATGCATACATGAGTTTGGTCATAACTGATGAAACCATTACACAGTCCAAAAGAAAATCCATCAGAAGCAAAAATTGTCAATAGGAAAAATGTGGTGGAAGAGCGAGAAAGACAAACCAGAGCTCATGGATGGAGGGGGATAGCTCATCCCTGTGGTTCAGGGGAGACTGCACCAAATAGTGCAGTTGATTGCAGTAACTGCTGAGTGTTTTGAACAATATCTGGAAGATATTGAGTATTTATAACCAAGTGGGGGTGGTGTTAAAAAAGGGAATAGAACCTATGAATATGCATTGGCTATTGCATTTGAGTCATGAATGTGTGCACACCAGCTGCACACATTGCAAACAAATATTGCAAGAGGCATCCATGGAAAGGAAAGGAAAAGACAGGTGAAAAAGAAGGATATCTTTTGAGCACACAGCACACACACTCAAGAGAGAATCAAATCACAAACCAGAAGAATTTCAAAATTAAAAGCAAACAAACAAGCATTGAATCAGCAATCCAGCTCCCTGATTTTGCAATTGCAACCGTTGAGGGGAATCTATGCTCAGCCGCAGTGGCCTAAAAAACAAAAGCAAAACCAGCCACAAGCTACCCAAGAATAACTGCTTAAAAGCATTATGAAAAAAAAGATGATGCTCAAGACAAATATCTTTTCTTCCCAATCATTGGAATTTCTGACGATAGAGGGTCCTTGGTGCCATCCCAGTGTCCTGTCCGGACAGGACGACTACTTGACATAATTATTGCACAGGGACTCGCAGACACTGAACTCTAAGATTGAGGTAATACAATTTTCTCCTTAATGTCATGTAACTGTGACCTCTAGGAAGTCAGGTATTTCATGCTTAAAAGATCAGCGAGAGAACAAAGCTATGTCATTCCTTCTCAGTATATACAGAAACAACTCTTTTTCTAGATGTTAAGCATACCATACTTCAGTCTTCAGAGCTACGAATGTCCCAGTTCGAAGATCAGGTCTTACGAAGTACATCAATCCCATCGAATGAATGAATAAGTACCCATCTGTTAGGAGCGTCTTAAATTCAGATTAAACTGGCCTGAAGGAGTGATTCTGAATGATAACAACTAACACAGTCATAACATGCACAGACCAGTGGAGATAGCATCACGGACGCCACTGAGGTAATCAGCTACTCGATCATAAAAGAAGAAGGAAAAACACCGTTACATGCGCGCGTTGTTAGATTACCTTAACATGACATGACATTATAGGATGACATGAACTGAGCTAGGTGGCAAGGCAACAATGGAAATGGACTGGGGGTACATTCTTCACTAAGGATTCTTTAAATTATTACACTACTTTCATACACAGGAAAAAGACCAAAACACATGAATTTCTCAACTATAACAAATATTTTTTTTTAAAAAAAAAGGTCTCATTTGTCCAAACCCTAGGGCAAGAATATGTTCACTACATTGGTGAAATGATGTGAGATGCATCACTAGCTTCTTGAAATGGTAGTCTTTGATTCTTTGCCATGAATAACCAATGAAGGAAACCATGAGGGCCATTAAACTATTTTCAAGGGTTTTGGTGTGCGTATTGATTCTTGTGAGCTGTGATGTCTACTCATATACGGTCGAATATGCTTTTTCCAAGGAAGTAACCTTGATTTTAATGCGCATAAGACTCAACAATAAGAATATCAACCTTCTCCCACTTACTTTTCTTTTGGGTAAAATGCCGCACCACTCACTTACTATTGCTCTGTTTTCATTCTTCCTTTTTGAAATCCTCCATTTTGCGTAGTTTTAGTCCTTGGGCCTTAATGAAAAAAATTACCTAGAATATCCAATAAAAATTAGGCTTTCTATTTTATGTTGAATTATGTGAATCTAAATCAAAATTCGGCGTGTTAGAAAAAAAAAGAAAAGAAGAAACTCAAAGTTTAGTGTAAGCCATATTCTCAATAAAAGGTTTCACGACATTTAGATATACCGGCTTGATGGATTTATATACATTTTTGCTCCTCGACCCAATAACTCATAAAATATTTGGTTTCGACATGATTGTTAGAGACTTAATTCATTTGCTACACACCCATTTCAATTTAAACTTTGTATCTTTTCTATCTTATAAATATTTTAGCAAATAAAGTTCACATCTTGCACTATTTTTCTCTTTTCATATACTAGTTCCTTTGCACGCGTGGATGCGCTCTGCGGATGCCTGTCTGTATAATTCTTAGCAGGGAATCCAATATTAATTTCAATAGTGGGGATACATGCTCATAATGAAAAGAGACATCAGTATCATTAATGAGATACAATTGTTTCTTTACTTTTTTGAAAATTGAGATGAGAAAAGGGTACTTTGGTCATATGAAAAGAGGATCGCAAAAATTGAAAGTAAGCTTAAGCATAGATATTAAGTAATAATTCCACCACCGTTATAAGACTATTTTCCAAAATCTTTTAAATGTCAATTTTTGTGCATCCCCGTTAGAACACGAGTGGGCGTGTGGAGGTCATCTAATAATCGAAATCTTTCCCCTTGATTGAGAACTTTTTCAACATCCGTTGGCTTCTATTCATAATCGGACCAGATCTGATTCGGTTTACCATTGTGATTGTTCGGTACATTTATCCGAGAATAAATCGTCGAGAGGGAACTCAAGTCTAAGCCCGTTTACATATTCGATTGGATCCACTTTTACTCAAAAATTTTATATCAATCACTTTTGAGTCTAATACGATTTACAGGTGCATATCAACAATTGTGCTCCTGAAGTTTACCTATGAAAAATGATTTTAACGCACGATAAGAAGGACCAGATCGTGAGCAGCCACCTTCCACGCAAATGCGGTGCCTTATCGCATCATTTTCTAGATTATGATTATCTTGGTGTCTGTGTTTGGCATTGTCCAACCATGGCGACATGATAAAGTGGTTCCACCAAATGAAAGCGTAGCTTCATGAGGGTGAATTTTTTGAGGTCGCAGCGCAGCCTTTTGTGCCAGTTGAAATGCTGGGAGACGTGAATGTCAATGGTTGCATATTGTCACGATCCACCACCACGTCTTGTTTCCTAGGCTACAATGCAAGGGGCACCTTGATTGGGTTGGTGGACGTGGTGGACTCATTTTTCCCTTAGGAAAAATTCTGGTTCGTTTCCACTCAAAAATAAGAAAAAACTTACTATGTAGCTTTGCCTTTCAAAATTTATAGTCCTCCAGATTTACATTCGAATCCACGTGTCAACATTTACTTATTGTGGAAAATTTCAAGTGTTTTGGAGTACAAAATGTCAAAATGTGAGCGCAATGGACTGAGAATTTCACATTAGGGGAGAGATAATAAATGTTAACTGAAAAGTTACGTATATTTCATGTTAAGAAAGTTCATTAAGATGCTATTGAAGCATAACTCATGAATCTATCTAAATCTTGACACTCCTTATGATTGTCGTCATTACACGATTACGTGTCATGCAAGATCCGACCTAACCCGAAATGATGAACACTAAGAGCTGTACTTGCATACCTTGTGGACCCCGTTCCCAATACTTCAAAATTTCTTGGATGATTGGCTGGCTAAAAGCTCTTTTTTCCTCTTCACCCAGTGCTACAAATTCTTATACTTCATTTCTTTTCGTTCGTTTCTTTCGCCCTTTCACTGCATCTCAAGGCCTATAGGGGGAATTAACCTCAAAGGTCGCCACTACTCATCTACTTAGAACCAGCATCTCCATATTGCCACAGAACGAAAAACTTTAGAGGCAATAGAGCAGTACTTAGGTTTCCAAGATTTGGGGAACATAACCTAAGCTAGATATAATAGCTAAAACAGTACTGTTCGCTGTTCGGCCAATCATGGAAAAACTTTATGTGCATGAAATGAAGTGATTGGACTCAAATCATAATGGTGGGGGGCCATCTACTTCCTTCTTGAGTCAATACTTACCCTATTCCATGGGGGAAAATCAAGAACAACTTTCTGCTTGTCGACTCCCCTAGGTTACCCCACATCCTAGCACAGAATCATCAATTTTTAGGACTAGAAAACTGGGTTGATGCTATACTTTGTTGGTAACAGAAGGACACTGAACAGATGCTGGTGGCTCTTGGAGATTATAATAATGACTCCATTTTGTTATGGTTCATCGATTGTAAACGTACGATGTAAGTTGGTTTGCTTTCATGGGAAAAGTGGAAGCGCTGAAAAATTTGGAGCTTTCAAGCTTCGACTGATTTGACGTATATCCCTTGGATCCATTGCCAAAGTGGAGTGATCTATACATGCGTGGGAAATGTCACCAAATAGTCCCAACTTCAAGAGTGTTTTGCTTGGGGGATGATCATCAGATGCTTGTTATACATAAGCACGGGAAACCCTAAAATAGTAAGTCTATCAACCATTTGTTTGCATAGTCTCTCTTTGATTATGTGAAGTCTTGAGTGAGTATCACCCGTTGGTATGATTTAGGAAAGTATACCTCATGAGAGAGACACCAAGAGAGCGTTCAACAAGTGTTTGTGTATTCACATGCTTAGTCAAACTAATTTTCACTTAGACTTGTAACTCGGGAATCAGTTTAAATAAGGATTGTTCGTGTTAACTTCATTTATCTAATGCAAGATTCTTTCTCACTCCATATGTCTATCCTAACAGTTCATTTTTTTTTCCCAAATGGAATCAAAATATGTCTAATCAAAGATAAGTTATGATCCCTAAGGTTGTCCATAAAAAAAAAATGTGAATAAAGTTTGAGAATAATGTTGTCTACCCAATAAGCCCTTGATCACATATTGACGAGACATCAAGGGTTGTAATTTCTCTTCCATGCATAAAGTCAAAGTATAGTGTGATACCATCTCGAAATTATGGTGTTTTTATATGCATCCACTGGACAAGATTGAACTTCAAAACATAAACGATTGCCCCAAGCTTTAATCAATTCGATGGTGCTTTCTTTGTAGAAAAACCCATATGATTAATTGGTGAGTGTCATTTAAAGAAGTATTAACAAAGTCAAGATTCTGCTAATGCTGCTTAGAATGAGCATGGATGTGAAGGGAAAAGAAGAATTCAATTAACCTGCTCTTTGAAGGTATTTTTGGATACACTAGCAGAGGAGTGTTTTTTTCTTTATGGTAGTGTTCATTATTTCTGATCACATGATCTTCTAATTGATAAATGTTTCGTGCAAAACATGCGGTGATGATGTGTGAATCTATGGTTGAGATTGTACTGTTTTTGATAGCATAGTCAGAAAAGTATTTCCCTTTCTCTATACTTAGTCAATGAAAAGTTATTCCAATCATTCCTCCAATCGGTGGATATAGGCATAGATATCACTCAATCATAGTAATTTATGTGATGTCAATGTATTGTAACATACCAATTACAGGCATGATTCTTTTCCTATTAAGGATGGAGGAAAATATAACCCGTAAGAAAAACTTGCATTTTTAGAAAATATTCAAGGGGCTGCTTGAACAATGCCATGCTCCACGATCATTCCTAACTCTCAAACTCATCCCTCGTGGGGAAAATCATCCAAAAAGTATTGAATTTATTATACGATGGTCAATTCAATTCTATTTTTTTTTTTGGCCAATTTATAATTTTGACCAAAAGAACTACACTGATTTAAGGTTAAATTGGCCAAATTGAAAAGATTGTAATTGAATTGGCTACATTATGATAAGTTTAGGAGATTGTTGATAATTATCCCTCCCTCGTGAACTCAAAGCTATCTTGTGGTTATAAGTAAGTAGTTCTAAGTTCCATTCAGGTTTTAGGTGGAACATGGAACATGCTGGCTAGAACAGTTTTCTCATTTTTTTGGAACCTAGAACGTATCCTCCATATCTTCAAACTTGGAACTTACCCTATCACAGGTTTTAGAATCTTGTTCGAGAGTACTCGGGAACCTATCAAATTTAATTTATTATGTGCTTTTTTTTTATTTAGTTAAGCTAAATAAGAGTGGGCGCATCAGTAAAAATGAAATTATCTCATCTCAATATCTATCTCAGCATGATGAACAACTATAAGCTGCAGAAAGCCACAATTGAGAAGCTGGGTGACTGAAGAACGACATATAATGATTCATCTGATAGAATACGGCTAATGTTTTTCAAATTAGAAAATTTTCACCAACACATTGGCCCCCAACAAATTCACATCCCATGCCAAACATCCACACAGAGGCCAATATGAATGCTACTATCAGAGTAAAGAAAGGAGTTGTACTACTAGAAACCAATCTGGGCCACTACCTGACGGCAAGCAAGCTACAACTGTTCTCTAGATTGATAAGAGGCTTGGCTTGTAAATATGCATGCAATCTTCCAGCAGTATCTAATGAATCCGTTCTAACCATCTTCTGCAGAGGCACTTTTTTTTTTTTTATCCTATTCACATTGAAACATCAACAAAAAACACTTAATAAACAGCAATTCGTGATTCCCTATATCTATCTCTAATCTCGAAAACACTTCTTGAGGATAATTGTTCATATCTATCTCTAACATCAACAAAAGGTTTCCCAATTCCAATGCCGGTTCCGGTTCCAGAAACAAGAATCAAAACCGAAACTAGCGGTTCCTACAAAAATAGAACTAAGAACCGGACCCTAACTCATAGGGAACCGACAGTCTGGTTCTCCGATTCCCAGTTCTATCTTAGAACCATGCTCACCTCTACTCCCGGTTGTGTTCTTTTAGAACTTTACTCTATATGGATGAGAGGCCCCTTGGAACCCTTCCCTATCAAGCTTTGATTGGAAGCCAGCTGAATCGAAGGACTCTCTTTTTTGTTGAGCTAGCCCGTAAACTCTTAAAGACGACGTATGAAACAGCCCCTTAAAACAGTTGTTGCTTTATGTCTACTGGGCAAGCGTTCACAGCCCTCTTTACTCCTCTCTCTTGCTTGCGTCCTTATGCTCGAGTGCCGATGGGAATGGTAGCCATGGCCTTGAGTGGACAACCGGATTGGCAGCGGGAAACGGGTTGCCATAACGCCCATTCTAGGACGGGTTGGAAGAAACCTGCACTATCTCGGGCAATGCAGTAAGCACTAAGACCAAACTCGCATGTATTCTATCTAATTCAACAACATCTACATTCACCTTAAGGCATTCACCCGTTGAGAAATTCCATTCCAACGAAGATGAACGTCAAGTTTCTGGTATGAAGCGTCATTAAAATAATGTACTTTTTAATTATTTCATTTATTTTTTATTTTTATTTTTTCTACCTTTTTTTTTTCCCTAATGCAACATCGTACTATCGAACATGTCTCTGGAAAATGTCAAAAAAACCAAAGTTAACTTCCCAATAAGTACGACATTCTCATGCCAACATAATTGGACAGGCAATGGAAGAAGAACATTGCATCAAATGCAAAAAAACAACAGGCACAAACTGGTTTGAGTGGTAGGAATATTTCCATCTGTGGAGATAAGATGATTGCACGGGATTTCCATTTTTCTTAGCCGTTCTGTCTTTTGCAGCAACAGGCCCACATTCCCCCAGAAGATGTTCATCAAGGGGGAGTTCATTGAAGAGTCTGATATCATATAGGATTTGCATCATGTAAGGATTCGGTCGACACTTCTTCCACTTCCAATTGTTTTCCCTGATATGGCTGTTCAATGCGTCCAGAATGAAGAGCCGAAGGAGAAGCTCGAGTATATCGCAGCCAACCAGGATCAGTCGTCAGCTCGAGTCCCACATGGATGATTAGAGAGAAAACAGGAATTTTGAAGATTGCTCAGCTTTCTTTCGACCATTTGCCATTCTTACTAGTTTACGTGACGTGCTTTGTCATGATCACCAAAAGTGTATCCAGGAACATACAAGGAATGATCATCATTCTGTGCCTAATTTACGCATCAGAACAATGTTGCTTCTGTTTGTTATTTATATATCAAACGTGGCGTGGCCAATAGTCGCCGCAGTGGGTTGGGAGCGGCCATGTGCTGATTTTGCTGCTGCTGATTGTTTTGTTCAGTGCTAAAGGTCGAGGCATGGAGATACTCTTACTTGACTTTTATCAATTGAACCACCGAAAATTGGTGTTGCATCTCCTGTGAGCCTCTTTTTTCTCAGCTGAATCAACCTATGAATGTGGAGCTGAAAAGCATGACCTGTCAAAATCATTCACAATGTGTCGTATATTTGAAGTTGAATTTGTGAAGGTATGCTCTAACTTCTTTTTTTGTGGCAGAGGTTTTTTGTTCGTACAATGTGATATTTACTACTGATAACATTAAGAAAATGAAATTGCGCTACTCTCTCTTCCCTTAAATCTCATACTTAATGTTATTAGGGGGTAGGCAAAATTCCAAGTTATTTCATTGATTGAAAGAGCATCTCCATAGTGCTGCAACTTTAAGCTATATGATTCTAAGGTATTCAAACGTAGTGCCTACTGCCTATGCTAAGGACAGTAGTTGCACAATAAATAGTGGTCAGCAAACAAAGCATGGAGATCAAAGTGCGTCTTATTGAAAACTGAGCAGAGTCATTCAAAATCTGCCTTGATAAACAAAGTCCAATCGACATAGGATGTTCCAATATTTCATTGTCCTTCTTTGCAAATTATGGTGCTCTAATATAGTGTGTGCCGTGTCTGTTCATATTGGGTCGAATGGGTCGTCAGCCCATTGCATAAGATCCATATCTTTTCGAAGCTAATCCACACACACACACACACACACACACATATATATATATGGTTTCATGTTAATTGATTTTCTCGGACAGCGCCCTTTTTTGTTTAGATATGCAATGAACAGAAATTATCACCAGGAAAGTAAACCAGAAGCTTGGATCTACGTTGAAGAGCAAGCGAAAATATTTATGTTTGGCTAAAAGCAAAGTTCAATCTTTTTAATTTAATATATAAATCCGTACTCATGTCAAATACTAATGCAAACTCTCGCGCACGTATGACCTCTGAAATCCATTGTTAGCTTTCAGCTGCATAAAAGAGAAGGTACGGATACACGCAGCGATCATTAAGACACCTGTCAACGAACACTTGCTACACCAGGGCAATCTTTGAGTTAAAACACCTAGATTTGTATGGTCACTCATTTGTTGTTAATTTCACCTCTAACTCTAAATGCAAGAGTGAATTCAGTGTTGACACATATTCAACAAGCATATTCTCAAAGATCAAAACTGTTCATTAAATCCCCTGTGTGAAAACACCGACAAGAAGGGTCACAAAAGAATCATTATTCAGCAACAAATCCAGGGAAGACCTAACAATAATATCCATAGCTCTGAGTGCAAATATTCCACATCTAGAGTACCCAAAAAAGAAGGCACAACCCCACTGTTGCAAGGCACGGTCTTTCGAACTACAACCAAAAAGAAACAAACAGAACGAGCCTTTGATTGACTCAGCAAAGTACAGAAAACTGTCCTTTTACCTCCCCAGATTTTATTCCAACCACAAGCCCTCGAGCCTGAATCAATGGTGATGGTCTTCGTCATCATGCCCATCTGGTGGTCCTCCAGGACCCACAACTTCAAGCTGTCAAAACATGAGGACAGGATCAATGGTATTTCTACATGGCAAAAGGCAAGCTAAACTGGATAATCTAGCAGCACAGCCAGTAAAACTGTAAAATGCAACAAAAATTGGAAAAGATCAAATTGTCAGAGAGCTCCAGTGGCGTAGTTGCTAGTAAAAGCAAGACGCGATATTTGTTATGCATAAAGATATCATCGCATTGTCCAGGAAAAAGAGTCCATAAGCAGTAGAAATCATGTTCAATTTCCCAACATGACATCAGAAGAAGATTGTTTCAATTGTCATATTACCTTAATAACAAAGGAGCATGTAAGACTTCGTAACTTGCAAATAAGTACTAGTTCCATACCCATCTAAAACAGCAATACCCATGATATGCCCATTATCTTCAGTATAGTAGGCATAGATGAGATTTTAGTGAGATTAAGACCAAGCTAACTATAGAGCATATAGATTTCCAGCATGCTTACTACACTGGCAAAAGAAACATCTGATCACACTTACCACAAAATACTGTGAGCACACAGGACATTCATGAGGTTTGCCTTTCTCCAGCCAGAACCAGACAACGTCATGCTCATCCTCTTCAATTAAGAATTAAAACAGCATATTAAAAACTAACTGAGAAAAAGTGTTCTGTCGAGATGCACATACTGCACATTTGATAGAATGTGTTCCAAATAAAGGATGATACGGGTCGGTAAGGGGAGGATTTGCTCAAATGCATGTGAAGATAGAAGGCATAAAAAGTAAGAACCTACCTCCTTCCCCTCCCGGACATCCAACTATTCTCTTATCATAGTACGACTTCACAACAGCAGGAGCTTCCTACACAAACTCAAAACACAAGAACCATATCTTTAAGAAGACAATCAAAGCCAATACTTTCTCCCCCACTTGCTTAAGACAACATACACGCACAGAAAAGCCAAAAATCAGACAAATGCAGAAGAGCATAGCCATTTCCGACTAGGTGGGATCACCTAGGGGATCCTATCAGACCTTTCCCCTCCATTCAAGACAGCATGTTTAGCAGAGACATAAAAAAGAAAATTTTC
Organism: Psidium guajava; assembly: GCA_016432845.1. Lineage (NCBI taxonomy): Eukaryota > Viridiplantae > Streptophyta > Magnoliopsida > Myrtales > Myrtaceae > Psidium > Psidium guajava. The sequence continues at coordinate 15,817,921 of CM028226.1, read as the reverse complement.
TCCATACATTTGTTCCCACATTTATTTTGTGACAGAAACCTTGACATAGCTAAAAGGTCAACTATGAAAGATAAACAAAAGGCTACAATCTAGCCTTCGAAGGTTGAAAAGAAAGAGAATAAATAGATGTAAATTCTTCCTCATTATCAAAATGCATCCTTCTCAAATAATCAACAACCACTTGCCTCTAGAAAATTAAGAACTAACGGAATCAACAATAATACAAAGACACGCTAGAGATCCAAGCTCAATTTGGAATACAATAACATGATTTAGATCCTGAAATGGCTACCTGCAAATAAAAGACAAGAGCACGCTCACCTTGGTACCAAAAGGCCCGGCTGGGAAGTTGATATCGAGAATGTCCCTTCCCTGCATATAGTTTTAACAAAATGGTCGGAATAAAAATTAGTCAGCATGCACTTTTTGGAAAATTTCAAATCTTGGCGAGGCCAGCACCATCTTCCACATTGAACAAAATGCATGGTCCTCGAAAATTACCTCAAGCTGAGCTTCTAGCTCCTCACGTTCATGTCCAGTTGCAATGGGCATTACATCTTCAACCTTCTTCTTAACGGCAGTTTCTACGGCACCAGAGAATCAATATCACTTCACAAACATTCAGCCTCTCCAATGAACTACCGAACTCATTTCATTTGCTTCTCCCAGTTCAGTTTTACGAAACACAATCCATAGGACACACAACAATTCATCTGGCATTTTAATCGTGAATATAGATGCAACACTACAATAATCCACGCATTGCATAGCCAAAAACAAAAAACAAAAAATCATCGAACGAACATGTAAAACCTATAACTCCCCGTGCGCTACAATTTCAACGAAACACGCGCAATTATCATCAAATCAGTCGCCCAAAAATCAGCGTCAGTTATCGCGACTAGACCAATACTATGGAAGTAACGTCTGGACACGGTTAAGCCACAGGAAACGACTCTAAATTCGCCGCTGGAATGTGAATTTAATGCAAGCAGAATCCAAGCACAGAGAGAGAAATACCGGATTCGACACTGAACTGACGCGTGAGCAAGGAAGAGTAGAGGGAGCGAGAAATGGCAGGCGGGCTGCCGAACAATCGGGCTGAAGAAGCGGAGGAGGCGGCCGCCGCCGCCGCGGATCGGCGAGGTGCGGAGGAAGCAGCGGCTAGGGTTTTGAGGTGCGAAGAGACGAGTCTTTTCCACATGGTTGAAGGTCGATTCGATGACGGCGGTGAGCCGTGTTGATCTCAGGTCACGCCCTGCTCGTGTGAAGAAGATCGACCAGGCGCTTCCTCTCCCTCTCACTCTTTGGAAAGAGGACTTCGGAAATGGGAAATAAGGAGGAGGGCACGGGGCGACCGGGATGGAGTGGGGGAACGGTCGTGATGGATTGTCAGCGGCTCTCTTGCGCTAGTCACTGCAACAGGGGAACACGCCCTGCGCGTGCCGGACGAAGCTTTCCCACGTGCCATTATTTTCGGTGAAGTTATTGGGGAAAAAAAATTGCTTAATCGATGCTACGCCCGAACTTCTCAATATTGCCGATATAGTCATATAACCTCCTAGCGAAATTCGAAATGTAATTCCTCCGGTCAATTACGCCGACAATTGAAAATTATTGAGATGGCATAATTGGCATTCGGTAATCACTGATTACCCTACGGGCCTACGTGCTACGTTGACTTGGATAAATTATCGGTGACAATTGACTATAAGAATTACATTTGAAATTTTTGCTTAAAGGTTTATGATTATGTTAACAAAATTGAAAAGTTTATAATTGAATTGATATTTGTAAAATGAATTTATGACTGAATTGATCATTCTAACCCCGTCTTTATAATTTTTTTAATGCCTGTGCCATAATTTTGCCGCATATTTAGTCTAACTAACGTTTTCTTTTGCCTTGGCATATGTCAAGTGGAATGCTTGACTTTCTTAGATCTAAAAGTCATTACTTTTTTTATTTATTTTATGCTCGAGTTCTTTGTTTAATTTAAGTGCGCAAGATTATGTTAATATCAAATAAATAAAAAAACTACTAAACACACACATCACATATATTTACAATACTCGCTTCATTCTTATCTTATTTCGAAAGATCCTTCTAAATTAAACTGTGAACTATATATTTAAGATTGAATTTGAACCCCTATTTCTTCTCTCTATAATAAATAGTAAACTCAAAATGTGATCACATAATCTCTTGGATCAAAATTTGAATTTGAGTCTTTTTACTATAATTTTTTTGGATGAATTCCCTCCGCATTTCTTTAAAAACTCAAATTATGTGAACTTGAAATGTGAATTGGGTTATTGGTCAGGCGACTATTGATTCTGAAGTCTTAATCATCATAGAAACAATTATACCTTTCTTGATTTATCATTTTCAAAATGATCAAATATTAAGTGCAAGACTAATGTTGACTCTCACGAAACAAACACGCAAGAGGCATTGAATTCTTTTTCATTTACTTCGAGAAATGTCGCACGGATCTCATAGTAGCTCAAAAAGTAACTTCCACCTAAAATTTTTTTTTGCCATATGTTCCGTGAAAAGCTCAATCACGTAATCAAAATGATTCATAATATCATTATTAAAGCAAAAAGACGTATCATAAGATACGGTAATAATCGAGGTATAAGATTGTGATTCGAAGGCTATCGAGGTAAATGATGATGGTTCCTTCTTAATGCTTTTTAAATTTAAATTCAAACTCGTTTTTTATCCCACCAACAATCCTTATCTAAATAGTTATGCAGCCGTAAATCTATCTTGATAGTGATGTTGAATGATTACATTGGGAGTTCATAAGGGTCTTAATTACTTAAAAGAACCATCGTTTACAATAAAATAAATCTTAAGGCCATAAAAAATAATTTGGCAAGAGCAATTGATAAAGTGTTTGACTCAAGGAAAATAGAAATCTAATCTCACGGAGTTGGTAAGGGATTTACTCGAAGAAGGAAAGGATTCCAAACGCCGACGTGGCAGGACGCTATTGGCCGCACAGTTTTTCAAACCGAGGCGCAAACTGTTTAGCGCTGCGACGGTCCGTGCTGATCACTCTCACTCGCTCAACTCGGAAGTCCCACTCCGACTCGGAGTTGAATTCTTCATCCTTTTTCCCGGAATTTCTTCAAGCGCAAGCTTACACTCTCGTCGTCACTTCCACAAAAATCTTGGTTGATCATCGGCTTGGGCGATTTTCTCTCCGTTGGCGCGCTCTGTTGAGGTGCGTGAATCGAATCTCCTCTGTCTCGCTGGAGCGTTTGCGTGATATTGATGATTGTTTCTCGCGATCGTGACTCTCGTTCTCGGACTTAATACTGTGTTCCGTGCTTGTTGACGATTCCTTTTCCTTTCCTCTTTTTTTCCGTTCTTCATGTGGTTTTTACCGTGCATTAGCGATTTGAGAGGAGCGAATGTCTGAATTATTAGTTGGGGAGATGCGACAGCGCTCGAGGATTCAGGGGAGGATCTTCTTTTAGGGTTTTTGTGTTTTTGTATCGCGCCGTCCTTATGTGATCTCTTGCGTGGCGTTGTGTGATCAGAGTCGCGCCTTCACCCGCTCCTCTGAACTTGCATGGGTTAGGAAAGTCGGCGGAAGGATTGGATTCACGATTGGGTTAGAATTTCGAACGTACCTTGCTATGCAAGAAAGCCAATTGCCTTTGGACGAAGTTCAAAATTTTCAGTTGGAACCAGTGTTTTACTGGGTATGCGCAAGATGCTTTTTTCCAACCTTGGGCTCGTTGGCATGAAAATCTGTACCGAGTTTACTATTTCTTGGGGACTACTTTTTTAAAGTCCGCTCATCATCGAAGCCAGATTCAGAAGGGCTTGGGAACTGTATAGGCATGATTGACTGTTAAAGATACTAGTACATAGGGAATCAAATGTCGACTACTCTAGATGCCTTGTATGAGTTTATGTCCAAAGTGGCTCAAAAGCATGAGCAGATGCCTCCCTGCCTCTTTCTATTCAATTCTTGCATTATGCGTGTTAAATCTATTCCCATGAGCAGATGCGTGTTAAAGCTATAACACTAGTCATAATGAAAGGTACAGAATGGAATATCCATGTAGTCCTCTCTGTTCTCCCTCTCTCTCTTTTGCCTGAACATGTGCCTGCATGTAAATGTAATCATGTTGTCATATGTATTTCATTAACATCTATACACTTATTATTTCAAGTCAATCAGCGTCTCATCTGTGGCCTTCTACTTCGTCTTACATTTGCCCACTCTAATTTTTTGCTTGGCTATTTCAGGTTCTACTTTCCTGGTTCGAGGCATTAACAATAAGAAGACCACCATGAGGCTGAAAAAAGAAAGTACCACCATGAGACTAAAAAAGGGAAGTAAAGTGGAGGTGCTTAGCATGAAAGAGGACTTGATTGGTGCTTGGGTCTATTCTGAAATAATATCTGGAAATGGGCGCAATTACTATGTGAAATGTTGTGGTTATCCCGGTAATGGCGGGAAGACGGTAGAGAGGGTACCGAGGAAGGTCATTCGGCCCTGTCCACCTCCTGCGGAAGGCATTGGTGTATGGGTTTCGGGTGATGTTGTCGAGGTGTTACACAACCTATCATGGAAGACTGCCATAGTTGAAGAGGTTTTTCATGAAAACCACTTTTTGGTTAGGCCAGTTGGAAGCTTTCGGCATTTCAATGTCCATAAACGTTATCTCAGGGCTAGGCAGATATGGAAAGATGGCAACTGGTTCGTGGTCGGAAAGGTAAATTTTGCATTATATATGCTTTTCCTTCTGTATATATCTTTTGCAACTGTTTATCTTCTATTACAGCTTCAAGTTTTTTTTTTCCCCTTTCCTCGGGGAACGGTTGGTCCTAATAAGTAATAAAAGTTGAGCCCCTCTGTTGCATAAAATGGTTCTCCCTTCACAATGAAATGTTTTAGATGGAGGAGCTTTCTGTTAAGAATAGTTTCTTATTTCTTCTAAACTGAATTGGGCTTTTATATAGGGCGCTCGTAATTGCACCATATCCCGGAGAAAACGACTTGCAGAAACAGACTTGAAGCTGCAAGCTGGAGCTGAATTTTCCCCAACTGGGGGAAATACTGTACTTCAGTTTCAAGAAGATTCAGAGAGGAAACTGAAGACAGGTTCACACGTTTGTTCTCCTCATGCTGAAGCACATTGTGTTGGTTTTAAGAAGATCAAACTCATTACCAATAATTATCGCGAGACTTTACTGGGGACTCCATCACATGCTTCAGAAAAGGCTGCTGCATCTGATTACCTGAATGAGGAAGAAAATAATGCAAGTTATTCCTTCTGTAGCCGGAGAACTAGGTTGCCTGAGGTGGAACCGGGAGGGGTCAATAATGCTTTTTGGCTGGAGACCTCAAAGAACATTGACACTGATAGTTGTGCATCATCTGTTGGCAGCTCTAGTACTAATGGCAAGAATTGGCCTTCGAATTCAATAAATTGCTGCATCAGGAATACTTCTGGGGAACTCAGTGATGCTGAATCCTTTGTGGCGTAATGTATCGAGGAGACTCATATTTTTTGGCGACAAAAGAAGAATTGTTGGCAAGATCCCGTCCTTGTTCCTTCACCTCATCCAGTCACTGTCCAGTTCTGAGCTTTTCAGACTTTCGGTTGGGCTGCAGACTCAAATGCCAAACCTTCACCAGTCTCTGCACAGTTCCGACGGACAAGCATCTGGTGATTCTAAGAAATTTAACTTCTGATGATGTTAGGCTTCTTGTTTGCTGATAGTGGAATGAACCATTGGATCTTGGTCTTCCTGTTATTTCTTGACCATGAAATTCATCCTCGCGAGCATAGGTCTATGTATTTTTCCAATTTAATTGTGTGAATCGCTAGTTAAGATTTTACATATGGTGTGATAGTCTCTCAGCACAATCTTTCACTATGTGAGAGAATCTTTTAGAATAGTTACACAAGTATTATAATAGATTCTGATTTGATTTCCTTCATGTCCATTTCATCTTATCCCAGTGAGAGTGATGTGACAAAGTAGATGACACGAGTGTCATTCTCAAAGGACTTACTTTAGTTATTCATGTGCTTGTTAGATGCTTCTGTTTTGGTGGAAGGTGTCCAAACTTAGGCCGAGTAATAAAAATCTTAGACTGAATTTCTTATCTTTCTGGTTTTAAACATTGCATGTTAAACAATTAGGCGCTTCATCAAAAGATTCTGTGTTTCTGTTGATTAGTTTTCAAATGATTAGTTTCTGTTGCATATGATTTGACTGTGGGGTTTCTCTACCCTTCTTTGTGTGCTGTAGATGATAAATCTGGCAGACTGCAAGTTCTTTGATCCACTCCTTGGTGCTATCCAAGATGTTTTCATTACGAATGTCAGAGGTTCACCCTCTTGCTTTAGGGCATGGACATCATGCTGAGGATCTTGGTTCTTGACAGCTGACACCTTTTCTCAGGTGCATATGATCACTTGTACATCTCTTTTTTACTCAAAACGATCAGTGAATCAGCCATCTTAAGGAAGAGCACTATCACTTACTAATTTCTGCTTTAATGATCAAAATTGTGACGGGTTTTGTTTTTCTTGATTTTTCATCACTGAAGTTTTTAGCTCTGGCTTATTTATTGGCATGTCACATGTCTGAATCTGGAGCTTCTTTTGCAAAGGGCAGTGCTTCTTGTTTTTGCTTAAAGGTCATATTGCTCTAGGCTGTAGCAACATGAGGTGGTAACGGACGTTTCTGTGGCACAATTGGAAGCTCAGAGGTACTTTTTGTCGGGTCATGACAGGTGCAGGTTAACCAAGGACCATTTCTTTGTTGAATGCTGAAGACAGTTAGAATTGCACTATGCCGCATCAACCTTATCCTATAATCAATTGAATCTCTCTGTCTCTGTCTCTCTCTGGGTAATGTTAGGATTGCAGCACGTTCACAAGAGGATCAGGCAACAGGAATAGACGCAGCTACTTATAATTGATTGGAAGGACTGCAGGATGCTGCTTCATGGATCCCTGATGTTATACTAAATATTAAACACAACTGAGGATGGCACATGTAATGTACTTCTTCCTAATGGATGGAGTCCTGATTGGAGAAGGTGCAATAGAGTCCTCCCCCAAATACTCAATGGCTAGCTTCAGCCACTCAGTTACGAAAAGGCATCAATCGGAAGTGTGGGTACAAGAAATCATAGTGTAGCATTATATCATGATAAGCCTCCTGGAAACTGCAGGTTTCTCAGGTGGCTTCTCAAAACAGGCCAAAAGCTCATGCTAGTTTGCGGTTACGAACGCTAACCAACCTCACATCGTCAATAACAGGTCCACACAGAGAACCAGAGTGATCGCTCTGCATGTTGTAGTATGAGCTCAAGAACATGACCCTCGTACGAGCTGACGTGGCTGTGAACCGGAGTCTAGCACGGACGTGACCGCCTTTGCCAATAGAAGTGTAGGGCACCGTAACAGATGCCTTCCCTGCATATGCCTCCACCGCCATAGACCCTTCGCACAAGTTCTTGGCATCACCGACCACGAATGTGAGGACATAGACTTTGCCGGGCTGGGTTGAGATGACTTGTGCAATGGCGCTTTCCTTCCCGGAGATTAGTTCCACTGCATGCTTTCCCTCTGGAATGGCGAAGTGATCCGAATCGATGTACTTCACTGCTTTTAGGGACTCAATTATCCATCCGGGCAAAGGGCTGTGGTCATCCTCAATGTGGGGCGGTATTAGGACGCCCCATGAAGTCTTTGGGAGCACATAAGGTCCTTCTTCAAAATTTCCGTTCTTCACCAAATTTGCTGAAAAAAAAAAGAAAAGGAACCAGCAGCGTTGAAGGTGGTACTTTAGTAGGCCGGAACTGATGAACTTGGTCTGATCTTTCTCATATCAGCGCATCTATAAAAGCTACCGAAATCCATACAATTATATAAATCTTACATTTCTTCACCCTGATTAACATTATTAAGAAGCAGAATCATTAGGGAGACTCAACAGACAGAAATTGATAATTTACCATTAGTACGTCTCGGGATGTACAATGCCTTCAATGCGACCGAATCAATCAACGGTCCACAAGCCGGGTCCTCGTCCACGCCTGGGTTATGGATCGAGATCTCGATTTCCGGGGCATCCGCTTGAAAACTCCAGCAGTAAGAATCCCATCCATTGCTGCTGTACATCGTTTGCATCGGCAATATGCCCCAGTCATATGCCTCTGAGTTGGGCGAGACCGATACATTCAACTTCTCTTCTTGCGCGCACGTTCGAGCTGCGCTAAATGTGACCGAGTAGAACGTACCCTTCACGACCTTTACCTTCTGCTTTACCGAAGCCTCATTGCCGAGCCTCACTGCAAAAGCTCCTTCAGGGACTACCAGTAACATATCCCCCTGCTTGTGGCCTGATTTGATGTACTCAACATAGCCCGAAATTTCCCAACTAGGAATGGCAGTTTTGCTGGTGACCACCGTTCCTTTCATCTGCCACGGCCTTGGGCCGTTCTCGAAGTTGCCATTCGGCAATAAACCTGAGGACGATGCCAATTCGGATCATTCATTTGTTAGCTTGGCCGGTTCATGAAAATTCTTGTCGCTCATTCAAATTCATCATTATGTGATAGATGTCCTGGCCATCGTGCGGATCAGTACAAGATTGCACAATTTGACTGAGTAGGAGAAGATCTTGTTCATCACTAGAAGATCTGGCATGATCTTCTGCGTATCCGCTTGTAACTAAAGAAACATTATGGAATGTGCACAGAATCTAGCACGTGAAAGATGGGAGGAGAGCATTACATGTTATGTCCAGAATTTCCTTTTTTTTTTAATTTAAAAAAAAAAAGACCATGTGGGAAGAAAACTTTGTTTAATCTGGCTTAGACCTATTGACCTCGTTTGAACATTGGATTAAAACCTGACACCGAGATTAACTCAGCCAACAAGACCGCATGTAATATCCATATCTCTTGCCTTGCCATCATTGAGAATTACAACTGCACAAGGAATAGTTACAATCTTATAAATGGCTTCCTAAATTATTTTATCAGACTGGGAAGTGATCACAAAAGCAGATGTAAAAGCAGAGATCCACATGGCCCTACTTGAAAAGAGAGGGAAAGGAAAGCTTTTTGAGCACCCCGGTCTTAAATCATGCTCAACAACCCTGGGATTGCTCTCACTCGAATGTTCAATGCCATTTATTGCTCCGCACTTGAACATGGCTAGGAGCATTTACTAAGTGCAGAACCCCAGAGGAACCCAGATGACAAAGATTTCACGAAAAGGAGGACTACCATCTCGTCTCCTACGAATGCTCATGAAATCAAATTGTAGGCCATGAGTTTGTTGAGTTCATCTGGAAATTCTGTGAAACCCTCTTAAGAAGAACTTTAGCTGGTTTTGAGTGGAATGATGTTCCTAGTTGAACGCGTCTTCGAGTGCACTAGCGACGTGGAGACCTCGATTTAAGAAAACACACGAAAACACACGAAACGCCGGATACCATTTGATGTCATCAGTACACCAGGATCAGTGAAATGGGTTTGGCCATGGATTCAAGCTGTTATCTACATGTTTGCTTCAGCAGTTGGATCTTTTCAAGAGAGGACACATTCTGTGGATGGACCAAACCTTTAGGCTCCTACACAAGCTATACTCTCTCTTTCTCTATATATATTTTTGTAACGGCAAATTTAACCAACAAAGTTTGTCCATAAATCTCTGAAGGATTGAGAAACAAAGTGATGATAACACCAGAAACATGCACACTGGTTCACTGGAATGTGTCGTCGTGTGAGAGATGATGATGTAGAGCGAGCTTACCATCAAGGAGAGATGTGGTAGTGTAGGAGGTGGCACACAGTATCAGCATCAGCAATGTCACCTTCTGCATCTTTGTGTCTCTGTTAGATAGAGAGAGGGAGAGAGAGAGAGGGATGGGTATGGCTTGTGTCAAGATCAGAAAGGCGGGTGCTGGGGCAAGCTATTTATCTGGTGGATCGAATGGGAATGCCGCTGGCTTTGGAGAAATCAACAACATTGCCACTCTCTTTATTTTAGTTGACTGTATTCATTGAATAAAAAAAAAAGCAGAGAAGAAGAAGAAGAGGAAATCAATGACTAGACTTAAAAAAAATTGTCGGAACATAAATAAAGACGGTGCACCGATTGCCGGGTATATATATTTCCTAACAAGGTGATACAGAACCCATTTGAGGAATAAGATTTCTGTATAGGCTCGCTTTATCAACAAACCCAGAACGTGAAAGCATAATTGGAGCTCAAGCATACGATAATTTGTTCTAGCTAGCCGCAGCGTAATTTTTCGTGGTAAACCTGTGTAGCTTTCAAGCATGGAATATCTTGGGATATGTGTATGATGTCTCTTCAAATTGAAGCATTGGATTAATAGTTGCTTAAAAAACAGCGATGGATTGCCTTTTGTTCCGAGTTCTGCAAGAGATTGAGGGGGTTTTTCTGGGGGAGGCTACAGCAGAAATCAAGGGGAGCCTGTGCATGAGCACATGCAGTCTGCAGCTGCACGCATTAGCCATTCTCTCCTGGAAGTTTCCTTTTCCCTTGTGCAAACTCCAATCATGCATGCAGACTAACGAAAAATGATTCGGATTTAGGCGATCCGGTTTTACTTAAATCGGTTCTTTTAGGTCACACGAAACGCCTATAAATAATCATTCAAAACATTCAAATATCAGCATGCAGATTTAGGCTCCACATTCATGACAACTTTTCCCGAGTCGAACTTCATACACGCCCTGTGAATTTCAGCATCGCAAAAAACCGAGAGTTGTTGCACTATAGGAGTAAAATCCCCACGCGGGTTCGGCATCTTCGAATTTGATCTGAGGTCCAAGATCTGTTGATCGAATGATACACTCATTTTCCAACTGGGAATCCCGCAGATCATGAAATCTGTTTTTCTAATCGACATCTTATGGACCTCAACAGAAGGAAAAAATGAAGGAAAAGCGTCAGACATCATATGACCACAACCCCCCACCAAAAAGCTTTAATGCAGGGAACATTGGGATCCTATCCTAAGCAACCCATGTGCACCTCAGTGGTTCCATGAAATCTGCATATGATCTCTTCTCTTCATTATAAAAATTCGAATTGGTTGGGTTTTCTGCTGCTGCTTCCCTTCTCCTGCAGCTGTCGGCAATAATTCCCTATTTCTTTTAGCTGTCGAGAGTCTGCCAATTGAAAGAAGATGAGGGACAGGCCTAGGGATTATTGTTAAGTGTATGCATCAGATTAGAGCAGCAGTTTAACGTGGGTGCATGTGTCGCGGGAGCGGTGCATCGTGTATTTGACCAATCCGACCGAATTCCAGAATAAGTAGTTGATTCTTTTCCAGCCTTTGATTGACAATCTGTCAGCTTGGCCATTGTAATTTCTAATTCCTAATCGGGACAAGGAAGGCATGTGGCTTTTCCAACTTCGATCTCGGTCAGGTCCCCCCTCCCCCGCCTCTCTCTTCCCGTTTTCTCTCTCTCTCTCTCTCTCTCTCTCTCTCTCTCTCTCTCTCTCTCTCTTCCATTTAGAGTGATCTATGATGTTGTGAAGAATGGTAAGGAACGGTAAAACAAAACGGAGGGCTTCGTTTCGAGTTCTTGGTACGGGTAATCTCAATTGATGTCGAGCATATAGCCCCCTCGTTGTTCCTGATTAGGAGGATATTATAGTGGTTGATGCAGCAATGTGGCAAAGGCAATCATTTCTTGACTCGTTCTTAAAATCCTTTTGCAATTGAAGAAGACGATGCTTGTGTGCCTCTTGAACTTTAGTTCAGTCCAATTGATGTAAGTCAAGACTTAAGAGTGTTGGCCAGCAACTCTCTGTCTGCCTGGCGTGCGTAGGAGTGATCAAGGGCGAACCATGGATCAGCCTCGACTGGTCGATGAATTGGGATCAACAAAAGACTTCTGGCTTGATCGTGAGCTACGAGACTCAAGATTCACCTAGGGATTGTGCGGGGCCATCCATGGGACAATCGGGCCTGATGCATAGTTCGGGTTGAGAATCCAACCCTTGCCCTTGGATTAATTCCGAAGCATGTAGTAAATGAGTCAGTAAGACAACTAGGGTTAAAATCGTATGCAAGTAATTTTTTTTTAATTTTTTCAAAAAATTTCTTGAATTTTAAAAAAAAATTTACTCTAATTTTTTTTAAAAAAAATTATTTTTGAAATTCATTTTCTTTTGAAAGACTGAAAGTGAGGAAACATAATTGAGCCCAGCTCTAAAGATTCTCTAGGGATGATACTAATCTTAGATAGTTTTGGGTTTCTCTTGTTCTAAAAACTAGTTAGCTCAAAGGATGAGGTTTTTTGTTATAAAAGAAAAGATAAAGTTTTCTCTCACACTTATAAACCGATTACCAACTCTATTTACAATTTATGTGGGATAACCCCCAACAATATTCTTAGCACACATCGAGCCTTGGATCTGAGCCGCAATAATCCATATCTTTGTCGTGTGACCGTTGGATCCAGGTTTATTGATAACTTAAGCTATGATACTATGAGAGATTTTATGGGATCACTGTCAACTGTTCTAAAAGCTTAAGTTATTAGATAAAGACATGATTTAATATTTAGTTACTTTAACCGACAATATTCCAAATTCCTTCTTTTTTTAATAACTTTTGGGCCAACAAAATCGAGCCTACAACCTAACAAATTGAATCATTATGAATCAACAATTACGAAGGAAAAAAAATAATTGAATAAAGCTTCAAGATTATATCGCGATTTTAAGCCTATGAAGAGGATCTGATCTAGATAAAAGTTATGTATCCAAATAGGAATTGAGATATTAGTTGATTACAAAATTACTTTTAGATAAGCCGACTAATAAGATTGTAGTGGAGGAGCCTCGTAGACTTATGAAAGTCTCAATTATAGGGAGCAAGCACCGAAAGCCGAGCGAGTGAACAGATTCGGAACAACAATCCTTCTGAAGTGCTCCCCTTTGAACTTCTACAAAACTTTCCAAATTCGACAACCTGCCATGAAATCATAGAAGGAATCTCGTATATGAGAATATATGGATAAGAAAACAAAGAGGGAGAATGAGAGGGAAAGGGAGAGGGAGGGAGAGATCCCTTCCTCTCCCTGAGAAAACACGTTGCGGGAGGATGGGTTTTGACTGGGGATAAAGTGGGAAGAAAGGAAACCCTACAGGCACTAAACAAAATAAAGAAAAAAAGATTAACTTAGCTCATTGTCTTTAATATTAGACTAAGAACGCACATGATAACCATTCTATTTCTGGAATCAATTTCTGACCAAGTTTCTAGATAAGTTTTTGAGCAAAAAATTATGTTTGATAATGATATAAAATTTCTATTCATGGAATAGAAGTTTGTTTAATAATGGTTGAAAATTTCTACATCTAAAATATTATAAACACAAAATCTTCTATAAAAATTTCTAATTCATTTTTAATTTTTTAAAATTTCTTTTAAAAATGATTTTTATTATTAGAAAATATCATCTGCTATTTAAAATAAAAAATATTATTTTTTTTCTACTCTGACAGTAGTGATGGTTGCAACGGTCAATGGTGCAGCGAGGGGTGGCCGCAATTGGTGGTTGATGCGGCGGCTGGCGATAATGTGGGGGGCAACGGCAAAAGGCGATGGCGAGGGGGTCGGCAATGGTCACGACAGTGGTCAATGAAGGGAGGTGGTGGACAAAGGGTGGTGATTGGCGACAGCAAGGTCCATGGCCTGTTGTGGTCATGGCGGTTGGCGACGGTGGCCTACAGTGGTGGCACCATCACCAGATTGCGATGGCAAGGGTTAGCCATAGTCATCGGTGGGTGGGGGCGGCGGTTGGGGGCAATTGTCAAAGAAAGGGTGACAAAGTGAGTGCAACGAGGACTTGAGAAAAATAAATAATTTTGGTAGATTATTTCTCATTTCTATTTCTAGAATAGAGAAGTTATAATTTTTGTTTTTCATTTATCTTTCAAACTTATTTTTAGAACGAAAATTTATTCCAGAAACAAAAAAATAAAATTACATTACCAAAATTTTTTTTCTCTAAACTTGTTTCAAAAGTAGGTTTAGAATAGAAATAGAGAAATAGAATGGTTATCACGCGCGTTTAAATTCTAACTATTTTGTGGGTTGGGTTGGTACCGCGAGGTCGGACCAGATGCTTATCGCTCTAAAATGGATGGAGCTTGGATGGACCTAGTCATGTGGGTTTGGCCCAAGAAGCAGATAACTGGGCCACAGGCCCACATATTGCAATCTTCAACTGGACCCGATTTCACCATCACGGGGCAGGCTTGTTCTGCTCTTTAACTATGTTTGCAGACCTGCCGAGTTGTTGAGTTCATACTCGAACTCGCCTTAATCTTTTCCACTGGCAAAGTTTCATGGCTTGATCTTTGCTCACTTCTTGAAGACTTCATGCTCGGCCTCCATCTTCTACCGTCTGCCTCCCTTTTCCTCGCTCCGTTTGGAAGGCAGAAGCTTTGTTTTGTTGTTGTATGTTTTTGAAGCTTTTCCAGAGGGCACACCACCTGTTTGATTAAATGCACTTGTGAAGAAACTTTGAATTACTAGATTATCGAAGATGATGGTTTATGAAGGGTTCAAGGAAATTCTCAAGATTCAGAAGTTCAGGAGGTTGGTGGGGTACTCGGTGTTTTATTGCTTCACTGCCGTCTTGAGCTATGCCTATACCAACAACACGTGAGTCTTTGCGGTTTCAACTCTAATGTATAATTTTCTTCGACTGCTATTCGGATTCCGAAGCTAATTCTTATGTTTTCGTCCCACTTGTCTTCATCGTCGTTATTGCAGTACTAGAGCTGGATATTCTAGAGGAGACCAGTACTATGCTGCTTACCCAGCCGGAACCGAGTTGTTGGGTGATTCTGATAAGGTCTGTTAGTGCTATGATTATGTGGCACGTTCTACCTTGTACACTACATTGTCCTTGGTTGCTTATGATTTACTACTTATGTCTGATTAATAAATTTGGTAATAGTTATACAAAGCTGCTCTTGGCAATTGCTTTGAAGCTGAAGAGTGGGGTCCCATTGAGTTCTGCATCATGTCCAAGCACTTCGAGCGCCAAGGAAAAGCACCATATGCATATCACGCTGTAAGTGATTTGACTTCCCAAATGTCAATATACTTGTTTGGTTTTGCATTTCTTTTGTTTAAGGTTACTTCTGTCATGATGAACGTGCTATTATCGATGGAGAGGACAATTCAAGAGTGCTTTGTTCTGTTGTGGACCACATTGAAACCACAACGAAAGTCGGAAAATATTTTTCCTTTCCCTGTTTGTATTTTTGTGTATGTATGGATCAGAAAAGACCAAGCATTTTGAGATGTAGGAAATAATAATTTTCCCTTTCTTTGCTAATTTAAAACAAATGGTTTTTGTTTCTCATCTTAGTCGTCCTTACCATGCTGATGGCTTGACTGATGTTGAAGGTAAAAAACAGCTGCCCTCAGGGAAATCTGTTGACATTACTGTGATTGCTGAACTGAGTCATGTTAAAGGTCGAACTAAGAGGAAAAGAATAATTGCTCATCCATAGATTGGGTTTTCTGTGTCATTTTCTCTTGTCCTAATGGTGCAGTGAAACTCTTAGCAACCTTCATGAAAGACTTCAAACTGAAACTGCATCATGACATTACACAATTAAGCTGCTGGTGCATGGCAGGTTTGTGCAGATCAGGATCCTTAGTTGGTTGTAATACGAATCAAGGGTCTAAGATCCTGAAAATTTGTATAACTGAAGCTTGTGATGCCAATGAACTTTGTCCTACGTAATTACCTACATATTAACCTTTAAAAGAAGGAATGAAGATCAAAGAGTGAGTTCTCATTTGAGAGGCCAAGGTTTTAATCCTCGTATTTGCAAATTCCAGCTTAAGCACACTCTTGCATTTGTAGTGTCAACTTCGCACTGCAAAGTTTTTGCTCCTCATATTTGGTCTCTGTTTTTCTTTGCTGCAGCAATATGCGGCGCACCTTCTCTCCCTTGGACAACTAGATGTATCTGAATAGAGGTAAATGCTGATACTGCGAGATTTATTTGTTGGACTGTACAACGATGAAATTGCAGGATAGAGGGAACATCTTCCTGTTTGGATTTGTTAAAAATTGTATAACGAAGAGCCCTGTAGCTTGTTTTTATAGATAATATGCTGTATTGTATTAGTTTTATGATAAACTGGTTCCGAAAATTAAGTTTTGAACAAAGAGTATGATTCGATCGTGCCGTTCAGGCTACAGAATTTATCATTGCTTCTTATCAATACTCATTACCCTTTTTTGGATTGGTGTTCATTCCGCATCTTGTTTTCTCTTATCTACTATCACTGGTGCATCCAAGGTAGAGGATAAATTTCAGTGGTGATCATTAGTCATTTTTTGAGTTGCTCACTGATCTTAGATTTACTCACCAACGAATCAAACTTTCAGTTTCTTGCGATTATTATTGCATTTTGTCCAGAATCCGACTTTTTCCAACGAAATGCTGACATGTTGCTGCAGAAGTGAATTGGCATTCTGAAGTTTGGCCACATATCAGTGACGTCAGTAGTTCATAGGGAAATCAACCGGGCTTCATTTGACATGCCTTAACTGAAAAAGAAAAAGAAGAAGAAGGTTTGTACTTCGTCATCATCAATGGGCCGATAGTCATCACATCGCCATTATCCTAAATAAGCAACCAAGAGACCAAACACGAAAATCATGTCACTGGTACTTTGTGTTACATATGAAGAGCAGTTTTTGCTTCTTTTTCCCCTTGTACTAGAAACCCTTCACCAGCTTTCCATTTCAGTTGAAAGTCAGAATCACCCTGGAAAAGATACAAGGTGAGCATGAGTTTTTATGTGGCTAGTGTACAGTAGTACCTTTGACATGATGCTAGCATTTCTCAGTTATATAAATATAAGCATCGAAGGAGCTTCTTTGCTCTTAAAAATTGGAAACAGTCGCCTGGGCCTAGAGACTGCAATCCCCTTTGTTAGTGACAGAGAAGGCTAGGGTAGCCAAAAGACAAATTAATAGTTCATTTATTGATTAGGAGCCCTTTTCTAACAAGGAGAGCGAGGATCCTATGCTACTTTACCATTGCATAACAGAGAAAGGAGGCCATTGAAGCAGTCTGCTTAGATGGAAATGCACCAGGAGTCTATACGAGTGAAGAGTTTTCCGGGCTTCCAAACATAAGAATCCTCAAATTACGTAAGGGGACGCTTTGTTGGAGACTTTAAGGATCAGCTTTCTAGGTTGAAATAATTTTCCTTATCTGGGAGAACATTATCTCGCTACATCATCTATGTGGACATTATTTGTTGCTTCTCGTAAACATTGACGTATGTAGCAAAGAGGAGTATTTCATGCGATCCCAACAAAAAGCAATCATGCGTTGTCCAGCATGATATATGCTCAAATTAAAACACTTTCTATGTTACAAATCTTTTTGCAACTAGTGCCACAACGTGCACATGATAAAGAATAGAATTCTAAGAATAAAGGAATTTCACCGAACACTCTCACACGATCGCGTTGTCGAGAATGTAAAGGCTTGGTGACTCATGACTCATAATGAATTAGCTTTGGCTATAGTGAGAGTTGAAGCAGCCTGAGCCTATTACAAGCACAAACTTGTTTGGTAGTTTTTGTTAAAATATATCTTGAATTTGAGTCCGCAAATGAAATCCGACCCAAGACGAAATCTTATTTGTGGATGTCCGAATATGTGCAATCGAAATACATATATAGTTTTTGTTAAAATATGTCTCGAGTTTGAGTCTGCAAACGAAACCCAACTCAAGACAAAATTTTATTTGCAGATGTCCAAATATGTGCAATCGAAATACATATATTCTTTGTTCGGTGTTACTAGCCGAATGGGAAATAATTTCTGTTTTGCTTCAATATCGATATGTGCCCTGCAGATTATCGGTCAAGAAAAAGAAAAGAGGGGCAAGTATTGACTTTGCTAAGGTTGACCCAATCTTCTTGATATATTGGATGTGGTTTCCTCTCGTGATTGATGTCATCCAAGAAGTGTGTGTGTGTATGCGCTCATCAGTCAAACGAAGAGTTTTGAGTGCTCCAAGTCCAAAAGGAAGTGCCGTTCCCGTGCAGAGGTATTTTATCCGATCGTGAATTATATTGGATTGCTTATTCTACGGTGAAAACTACTAAGAGAAAGCCCAAATCTGAATCCGTCGACACACCTTCATTGAAAAGTTTAAATTAATGAGTTATAGGCCAATTATGATGTATTACCCTCTCAACATCACATCAATTCTCTGATGTAAGACTTGTCTAATATAATTTACACATGCATTTCAACAGTTTTCATGCACTTTCCCGAGTTGAAAATGATCTCCATTTAATCATATCAACAAGATTCTCATTTATTAATGTCAGCCGACAATATTAAGTGCAAGTAAAAGATAAAGTCACTCCCAACGAATATAGGGAACTCATTAGCTAATAAAATAGGAAAAATTACTGCTCAAGCAGAAGAAATCTAATCATAAATCTATTAAAAAAACATCTCATCTGAAAAAAATAATAAAGTTAAGGAAGCATTACAAAATTGTAAGATCCGGATATGCCGGTGCTCGGAAAAAAAAAAACATAGCAAAGCATAGCCGGGGACTGAAAATGAAATCTTGGTAGTTGGTACTATAATTTCCTCGACATTGGACATCCACTGAGAGTGACTTGCATAAAGTGAGTTCGTCGAAAGGCAAGTCCACCGGAAGCGGAGCCCATCGGAAGTAAAAGCTACGCCGCGCGGAGTGGTTGCGCCATTTAATTGTTGACCTAGACTTGACTGGGGAAAGTTTCGCCGTTGAAAAACGATTATTTAAATGTCAATTGATCATCACAACTTCTTACCGTTGGCGCTAATAATTTTTTTTCTTCAATTTGGCACTAAAGTGATCGTTTTTTGGATCACTTAAGTGCCATTTTTTTTTAAAAAAAATATGTATTTATTGAAGTGCCATCTCGGGTGAAATCATCGGAATTTCTTGCCGTTGGCACTAAAGTGATTGTTTCTTCTCTGATTTGGCACTTAAGTGATAAAAAAAAAATATTAACACTAAAGTGAACGCTATATATAAATATTGACACTTGAGATGTCCTTATGCCAAAAAGTAAGGGAGCCTTTCTTGATTAGGTGCTCTGGGAGAAGAAACTCTCAGGCGAAAATACTTGAGAGAATGGACATGGGAAATAGTTGGGAGGCCGGAGGTAGTGGCGGTGTGTCATCGGCCACTGACTACGAGGTCTTCTTGAGTTTTAGAGGGCCGGACACTCGTCAAGGATTCACGGATTGCCTTTACCACGCCATGCTAGACGCAAATATCCGTGTTTTCTTCGACGAGGAAGAGCTCCATGTCGGTAAAGAAGTAGGCGATGAGCTACCAACGGCTATCGAGAAGTCGAGGATCTACATACCCATCTTCTCTAAAGGTTATGCTTCGAGCGCGTGGTGCCTTCGCGAGCTCGCGCGCATGGTGGAGTGTAGGAAGTCCAAACCATCCGAGAAGGAGATCATGCCGATTTTCTACGACGTGAGATGTGACGATGTTAAGCTCAAGTCTCGGCTGTACGTCAGCGCTTTGGATAAGCACGAGGAGAAATATGGCCGCCAGATGACGGCAAAGTGGGAGGATGCCCTCAAAAGCGTTTCCAAAATCAAAGGATGGGAGCTGAAAAGGCAAGGGTACGTATGTGTCCGTTGACCTCTATTTTGGGACTTTTAGTATATATCCAAGCTTGGATAAGATCTCGTTTAGGCGGTTTGAAATTCTCTCTTTGGTAAGTTGAGAGGGTGTGAGGGGATTGGGTCAATAAATACAAGGAGTATGTCTTGTGTGATTTCTGTGTTTTCCCTCTAATTCTTTCATTCGTAGATCTAATTTTATCCGTCTTTGTGTTTATCACCCTTGGAAGTGTTAGTATTTTGACTGGAAATCACTTCCTGGATGTCATGAGATTATCCTTCACAATTTCGACTTAGATGATTCGCTAATGTGGCAGGCACGGAAAATGCATTAAATCGGTGATGCGAGAGATTTTGATGAATCTGAAGATGAAAGATAAATGCGTCACTGAGCATTTAGTCGGAATGGATGATCGAGTGGAAACTGTTGTGAAGTTGTTGGATGTGGACTCTGCGCTTTGTGCTAATCCATGGAATGGGCGGAATCGGCAAAACGACTCTCGCTAAGGTTGTGTTCAACAAATTGAATTCCCTCTTCGGTCATTGCTGCTTCCTCGGAAATGTCCGAGAATCGTCGTCATTCAGCTTTGGCCTCTTAAATTTACAGAAGCAATTATTATCTGACATGTTTGGTTTGAGCTTTCACGACGGAATTCACGACGTCGATGATGGGATCAAGGTGATTGCACAACGACTTTCTAATAGGAAACTTTTCATTGTTCTCGACAATGTGGATGATGAAGAGCAACTTGAGAAACTAGCCATGAAGCATGTTTCTTTTGGCTCGGGAAGCAGAGTTATTTTGACAACTAGGAATAGAAGCATCATAGAAGCCAGCCAAACTTTGGAGTATGAAGTGAAGCCGTTGGATTCCATTCAATCGCTCGAGCTTTTCAGTAGATATGCTTTCGGAAGGAATTCTCCTCCAGATGATTGCGTTGGTCTTTCAAGACAAGTAGTTTCTACAACCGGAGGACTTCCCTTAGCTCTCGAAGTCATAGGCTCATTACTTCATTGACAAAACAAAGCCTTGTGGATAGATGTGTTGGAATATCTGAGGGAAATACCTCATGAAAAAGTCCAGGACAAGCTGAAGATCAGCTACAATGCCTTGAGTCATGAGCAAAAACAGATCTTTCTCGATATCGCCTGTTTGTTTGTGGACCAAGACAAGACAAATGCATTTTACATGTGGAAAGATTGTAGATTCTTCCCGGACTATTCAATTCCAGTCCTTGTCTACATGTCCTTGATAAAGATAACTGATGACAATAAATTCTGGATGCACGACCAACTAAGAGATCTCGGAAGGCAAATCGTATGTGAAGACAAGAGGCTAATGGATCCAAGCAAGCAGAGCAGGTTGTGGGTTCCTGAAACGGCCGATAAGATCATGAGGACTGAAGAGGTGAAAAGATATGTTTGAGCATCGAGTTCTAAACTTTTCTCGACAGTCCATTTATTGATTAGGAGCCCCTTTTTCGAGAGAGAGAGCATTTTCATTACCCTTATGCTACTTTAACATTGAATGGCAGAGAAAGGAGGCCATTGAAGCAGTCTGCTTGGATGGATTTGGATCACGACACTATACAAGCAAAGAGTTTTCAAGGCTTCCAAACATAAGGTTCCTCAAAATAAATTGGGGAGAATTAGATGGAGACTTCGAGAATCAACTTTCAGAGTTAAGATACCTGTCCTGGCGTTGCTTTCTTGGGCAGTTCCTAGCCATCAATGTCCATCCAAACAATCTTGTGGTTCTCGATCTGTCTCATAACTACTACATCACAGACGGCTGGGCTGGATGGAGTCTAATCAAGGTACCACCCATCTATATATGTTTATTGTTATCTTTATCAATTTGTCTCAAGCAATTTTTATGTTCTTAGTCAAAACTGACCATACCATAACTATATAGGCAATAACCTATTGTACATAAAGTGGCTTGTAAAGGGGGTTAATCAAGGCCATTGCACAAGTAAAATTTATCTCGCTAGGCTGGTCTCGGCCACTAAATTAGATTGTATGGAATTGATATATAGATGGGTAGATGTGGATCAGGCTGGATAGGTGTTAGTACTAGATGAATGGATCTATGTGGGCTAAATGTGGAAAATGAGTCCAAACTTAACTTCATCTAAGTTCCAACACAACCAATTATTGCCTCTAAATTGGCAAGCTATTGTAACAGGTTGGCAAGAAGCTTAAAGTTCTGGATCTCACAAATTGCCACTACATGACCAGGACTCCAGATTTCTCTCATTGTTTGAGTTTAGAGAGATTGATCCTTAAAGGTTGCGGAAGTCTGATTGAAGTTGATGCTTCCCTCCAAAAGCTTAAGTGCCTGATTTACTTCAATGCGAATGGGTGTACAAGTCTTAGGGAGTTGCCAGAAGGAATCGGAGGGTTAGAGAAGCTCGAGTACTTGGATTTAGGCAATTGCAAAGACTTGAGGAAGCCGCCTGAAACATTTGCGAGAGTGGCATCACTGGTAGAGTTGGATCTCTCATCTACGGCTATCAGAAGATTACCCGACTCCATTGGTAATCAAAAGCACTTGTCAGTACTTAAACTAGAAGATACAAAAATCGATAAACTTCCCAATTCTATTGGGAATTTACGGGAACTTAAGTTTCTCTTTCTATCGAGAACTAAAATAAAAGAACTTCCTGTCGCGATTGGGAAGTTGGAATCGCTACTTGAGTTGGATGTCTCGACAACAAATTGCCAGCGGTTACCCGAATCTATTGGAGACCTGACTAGATTAAAAGTCATCAAAATTTCGGATTCTCCTATGAGGGAGCTGCCTCAGAGCATTGTTGGGCTAAAAGAGTTAGAAGAGCTGCATGCCGAGAATTGCCTATACTTGGAGTGGGAAATTCCTGAGGGCATTTGGGAATTATTGCTTTTGAGAGTTCTTCACTTGGAGTTTACCCCTATTAGAAATGCTCCTGTGACGGTCAAACTACTTCCTCGCCTAGAGAAATTGGAGTTATATGATTGCTATAAACTCGAACTATTGCCTGAGCTTCCCACAAGTTTGACCAGCCTAAGTTTTGGATCAAGTTCGCTAAGGCAGGTTCCGGATCTCTCAAGCCTGACTAAATTGTCGGATTTGACCTATAGCGGTCATGATGACAATTGTTGTCCTTTGTTCATCCAAGATGGTCCATGCCAACAATCCCTCACGTTCCTTCCACCGTCTCTATCAACGCTGTCACTTGATTATCATGAATCCAAAACCAGTTTGTCATTCCAAGGCAACTTCAGAAAATTGACGCATTTGCACATTTATCACTGCCTTTGGAAGGAAGTTCAACTCGATGGGCTTGAGCAGTTGATTGAATTTAAAGTGGAAGGGGTAGAACTCCTCGAGGGATTCGCCGGTGTTTCGAGCCTGAAGAGGCTGAAGCTGTTGAGCCTGATTGATTGCCCAAATCTGGCTGCGATCCGAGGGCTTGGTTCGGTGGAGTCGTTGCAGCAACTGGACATATGCAGTTGTCCTAAGATTGAGAGCCTGGACGATCTATCGGACTTGAAAAAGCTGGAGTCCTTGTCGATTCACGAATGCCATGAGCTTGTGGCAGTGAAGGGCCTGGATGAACTAGAGACTCTCAAAAGCTTGAGCTTTTACAATTGCAGATCATTGAGAAGTTTCCCTAACGTATTCAATTCGAAAGTACCAGGCGAGTGCCTTCTAACTCTTCTGTGGTGCCCAAATTTGAAAGAAAACCCGTTTCAGGGCAGCGTCGGCGAGTACAAGCAATGGGAAGTCCAGGAAAGAAGGAGGTCCTTCTTCTTCCCTGGACCTCCAAGTCCAACGACTCCTGGTTCCATCAGCGATAACTCCTTACCATGGACTACCAACGATTTCAGGAATGAGCAGCTTCCCCAAAATTATTCTCGTTTAGCTCAAGCGAAGGAAAGAATTGCCAGAAGATTGCGCAGGAGAAGTGTCTGCTCTTATCAGTGACTCCCCGAGAATCGAATAGGGTAGCTAACTGGGCTGTAAAGAACCAGAGAAAAGATAGCTTGCCACGAAATTGTATATCAAATCCCCCTTGGGCACTTTGGGAGCAAACTATATGAAACCGTGGAAGTTATACATATCGTGAGAATACCAGAATGGGCGCTCCACATCGATGCAACTTGTTTTTATCAAATCATTAATAACTGCTCACATGATTTACACGATAAGGCCGCGTTTGTTTCACGAAAAATGAATGGTTTGAAAAATATTTCCTAAAGATGAATGGGGCTATATCGCCTAAATAATTAGCGAGAAAAAATATTTATCCGTTGCGAACAATAATTTTGGTCTGAGTACTTTGGTGGATGATGAAAATATTGTCCGGTCGGATATTTTCGTGAACGACATAAATAATCAATTTTAAGGGAACGTTTTTTTAAAATGTGAATTTCTCGTGAAACATACCGATCCTAAGCTGACACGTGCTTTGGGCAATTCGTACTTCGCACCTGCAACAATCGTCATCGCTTGGATTAGATTACGGATAGAAAAATAGTTATGTAAAAGATTTCTAGGTGATGGTGGGCGAG
Organism: Psidium guajava; assembly: GCA_016432845.1. NCBI lineage: Eukaryota > Viridiplantae > Streptophyta > Magnoliopsida > Myrtales > Myrtaceae > Psidium > Psidium guajava. The sequence goes on along the minus strand of CM028226.1, from coordinate 15,793,622 downwards.
AAGCGGGCAGTGGAACAGGAGAACAGACGAATACAACACCTCTCTTTGTCATGGGAGAAAATAGTTCAAAAAGTAGTAAATTTATTACACTTTCGCCGGTTTAGTGTTGAACCTTTTTCATATTTTGTCAATTATGTTCGGTCAATTATTGCCTGAAATCGCTGACGTGAATGACAATGGTCCTACAGAACACTACCCACGCTAACGTATACAATTCTTTTTTCTTATTTTCATTTTTTTCCTTTTCTTTTATTTTGCTTTTTTATTTCTTTTATTTTTTTGTTTTTATTATAACAATGGCTCGCGAGTTCACCAGCTGGCAAGATGAGGGTGTTGGCCCTTACTAGGATTTGGGCGAAGGTGCAAAGGCCCTCGCCCAGACCCAAGCGAGGGTCAACACCCTCGCCTATGGGCCAGCGATAGCCACAACGTCATTGCCTAGTCTAGGCGAGGGCCACAACACGCTCGTCGGCCAAAGATGAGGGCTGCCATCCCACCGAACGGGTGGTGATTAAAACCAGAGATTTCTTTGCTTTATCCCGACCGTCGCCTCGGATAGCTAAACCTCAATAGTTCTTTGGCGACATAAAATTACTCTCTTTTGAAGGAGTGTGAGCCTATTTTCAAGCACAACATGCTCGGTAGTTCTCGAGCACTTCCACATCAGACATCGTCACGCCGCTTTGGCCTCTTAACTTTACAGAAACAACTATTATTTAACATGTTTGGTACGGGATTTCATGATGGAATCAACCACATTGATGATGGGATTAAGTTGATTGCACAGCAACTTTCCAACAGGAAAGTCTTCATCGTTGTCGATGATGTGGACGAGGAACAACTTGGGAAACTAGGCATCAAGCATGTTTCCCTTGGCTCTGGAAGTAGAGTTACTATGACAACTAGGAACAAAAGCATCATAGACGCTGACCGGACGTTGGAGTATGAAGTGGAGCCATTGGATTCATTCAATTGCTCGAGCTTTTCAATAGACATGCATTTGGAAGAAATCCTCCTCCAGAGGATTATGTCAGTCTTTCGAGACAAGTAGTTTCTACGATCAAAGGACTTCCCTTGGCTCTCGAAGTCATAGGCTTGTTACTTTGTTGCCAAAACAGAGGCTTTTGGATAGGTGTATTGCACAATATGAAGGAAACAACTCATGAGAAGGTCCAGGACATGCTGAAGATCTGCTACAATGCCCTGAATATTGGGCAAAAACAGATCTTTCTCGGCATCACATGTCTTTTTGTGGATGAAGACAAGATGAATGCATTCTACATGTGGAAAGATTACGGGCCCTTGTCTGCATGTCCTTGATAAAGATTACTGATAACAACAAATTTTGCATGCACGACCAAGTATGAGATCTCGGGAGGAAAATTGTCCATGAAGATGCGAGGCCGACGGATCCAAGAAAGCAGAGCAGATTGTGGGATCCTGAGATAACGGTAAAAATCATTAGAACAAAAGAGGCGAAGCGATATGTTTGACCATAGAATTCCACACTTTTCTCAGTAGTTCATTTATTGATTAGGAGCCCTTTTCTAACAAGGAGAGAGAGGATCTTATGCTACTTTACCATTGAATAACAGATAAATGAGGCCATTGAAGCAGTCTGCTTAGATGGAAATGCACCAGGAGTCTATACGAGCGAAGAGTTTTCCGGGCTTCCAAACATAAGAATCCTCAAATTACGTAGGGGATGCTTTGTTGGAGACTTTAAGAATCAACTTTCGAGGTTCAGATACTTGTCCTGGAACAGCCTTGAGGTCCTCTGTATGATTGGGCACTATTAGCGATTCGTACTAGATGTGAAGAGACCAATTACCTCGCAACATTTTCCTTTCACGCTTGGGCATGTGTGGGCACCCATCCTGGAACTCCTTGAAAGGTTATGAGAGCTGTATCTGGGCCTGGTCATTTCTGAAGCAAGTTCCAGACTCCCTATACTTTGGAGACCTGGAAGAGGACTATGAAGTGATGCACGAGAAACAGAAGTAAAGGTACCCTTTCTTGACACGTTGCATTGCTCCAGAGTCTCCTCTTTGGGTCGACAGACCCGCTGCTCTCTGCTGAAAAATGGCGATTACAGTAGGCGATGCTAAAGCTTTCATCGGTATGATTCTTGGGTCAAAAGGGAAAAGAACAATCATTGGCATCAACAAGGATACATTTTGAGGTGGATTATCCATTCGATATTTCAGAGGAGTGAAGGATTGCCGATTATGAGGGAGCATGAAAGCATGATCCTGAAAGAGAGATGAGAGGCTTCACATAATGCAATGGAAAAACTTGGATAGCAAATTATAGTTTGTAACACAAGAGCATGTCTGCATTACAACTCCATTCCATAGAGACCGACCAATCACTGGATTCGACCATTCCACGATCACCGAACTTAGTTGCAGAAAAAAGCAGGGGACGAACATTCATTTCATACCTCTCGGTACACCAGCTCCCTCACAAACGCAAATTCTAGCTTCGGAATGAGTTTTCATCAGACGGCTCACCGTCAACATTCGCCAACCCTTGAAAGTATGGAACAGTTACCGCCCGGTTCATATGGGCCCAGCATTAGACTATCCTTTTTCGTGCCAAACCCTGCCGGACCGGCTGCAAGATTAGCCTATGAGTACTACCGCTTCATCCCGAGTCATCAAATTTTCGCATTTCCTTAATCCTTTTTTTTTTCCTTAAGTTGCAAAAATACCCCCTACTGTTGTTAGGATACACTTGTGAAAAGTCATGTACGGAGCCACTGAAACCGAGAATCGAACCGCAAGTTCAAATGGTCGCGTTGGTACGGGTTTACCATACCTTGTGTATTAATTTGTGTGGCTCACGAAATAAACGATTGCTCTGTGCTTCTCTGCTCGTTAAAACCCTCGACTCAAAAGTTTGAACCTACACGTGTCGGTACATGTTACACGTACGTGTGCACACAGAATACGTATGAATACGCGCGCACTGAATATTTATACGGCTGCCTAAACCATCGTTCCGGTCTGGACTCGGGAGATGGTCGGTCGGCAGGGCACCAGGAGCAAACAAAGTTACTATGACTCAGACGACAAGAACAAGAAGAAGAAGATGGCCTGAGCAAAACAAAAGCAGATCGACAAAACTCATTCACAAGGTGATGCAATCGGAGTATAAAATGCGAACATGTCCCATTTGAACAGCTGCTAAGGATATGCCGCATTGCTTTGTACGTCTGGGATCAATCAAACGAAATCGACTGTAGTTACTTCTAGAGCTCGATTCCCCGAGGAGGAAGATAGTTGAGAGTCAAGAAGCTGCGACCTCGAACCCAAGCTCGACTTTCCAGAGCTTGGATTTTAACTTCATTAAGGAGGCAAAGTTGGGGTCCGAGCTCAGCTTTACGTCTAATATTGGAGCCAAGTTAAAGAAACTGACGTCGTTGCAAAAGCAGTTCCATCATCAAATTTATTCAGTCCCTGACAAGGGCATGAGCACGAAACAAGAATTTCCTCCAACAATCGAAAACCTCCCACTAGACAACAACAGCTAAGTTCAGAAGAAGAAGTAGAAGAAAAATCACTTCTCTCTTTCATTTCGACGCGCAAGGCATCGTGCATTCCTTGACCTCTTCTCCTTCAATCTTCACCCCCTCGTCGGACCGGCCCCGGTCAGTCCGAAGCGAGCCGGGTCGCAATGGCCGAACGGTACATCGCGTCGTGGAAGCTCGAGCCCTCCCTGGTCTTCCTGCGGAGTTGCCTCGCTTTCTCCTCCGTGAAGCATCCCAGCGCGAACCTGGATCTGGGCCGTGCCTTCTGGGCCTCCCGATCGGACATCTCGGGCATGTCGCCGCCGCCGCCGCCGCCGCCGCCGGGGCTCGGTTCGAGGGGGAACCCGAAGAGCGGGGCCCACCATCTCGTGGAGACGGGTTTCGGGCGACTCGGGTCGGGCTTCCTGGACGGAGAAGGCGACGACGCCCGGATCGTGAGGTGGGGTTTGAAAGATGGGAGCGAGGTGGCCATTGTGGCTGTGGGTTGGGTTGGTGATGGCGTTCCGCTGCTCCGGCTGAAAAAGAAAAATGGCATTTGCAGGTGCAACGTATCTCTTGTTCACTTCCAAGTTCCTTCTCTTCTTCATTTTTATTACGGGGAAAAGCTGTACCCCGACCCATTTACGCTAAATATTTTTTTTGTGACATAAAATAAAATTTAAAAAAAACCAAATTTTTTTATGTGATATAATTTCCCTCCGTCAAAGTCCCGTTAAATAATAATTTAGTCGAAATAATTTCATTTTTATTTCACTTAAAACTCGCGGACATCATTTCAACATTATTTGCTTTTCGAGATACATGTTGTTAGATTTTTAGCAGTACTTATCGATGGGACCTTGATAGAAAATGAATATGTTACACAAGCACAAGTTTGGATTTTCGATGTCGAAAACAAAGTTTATGACAAATGTGTCACGGTGGGTATAGATTAGGGATTTTTGTGGCTTTCTCTCTCTTTTTTTTTAACTTTTATTTGGTAGAGCTATTGACCATACACTGTCCGCATTCGAAACATGTCGGCCCAATCCACAGGTACCATTAAATCAGATGTGATTTACTCGAGTCCTATCTTGTTCAACGATATCACAGGGCCCGAACTTTTCATGGTCGCTAAAACAATGGAAGTTTTGATTGCGCATAACTTCATCAATGAAATTAGCGGTAACTTATCTCTAACTCTCTTCTCTCTAGCTTTTACTCCGCTGCCCCTATGCAGAGTGCGTGAGTCGGTCCCCGGGCCTGTGATACTAGCGTCTTTAACCCCGATCCTTGTACCAACGGGCCGCATGCCTATTGGCCAGGGGTATATCTGTTGAGCAGTATTGGTATTACAGGCGCCTTGCTAATTTAGGAATATAACAATAGCTTGTGTGTCCGGGTGCACCTAATGACTTTCTTTAAGGGGGTGGGAAATGGATAAGGGAGTCGACGTGGATGGAATAGGGGGAAAAAAAAGCGCGCGGGGTTGGTCCTCTTTCTTAGTGTACTTTTTGGTCATTTTATAAATTGCTCTTCGGTTTTAGGGCCTAATTATATATATAAAAAAAACAAAACAAAACAAACTCATCTTAGAAATGGAAACGTTTTAAGATTCAGATCAGTTTGAATATTCCGAAAGCAAATTGTGGGTTAATGGGCCCTTGAAATTGTCTTAACAAAGCCCAAAGAGTTCTCTTCCTTTCTATCTAGCATTAAGCCCAACATAAATTGGGCTTTCAAGTGCGGATCAGCTCCGGATCTGTCTCTCTTCAGCAATGGAGTTCAATTCAAAAGATGCACCGTACACAAATGATTTAGCAACTTATATTTAAACAATTTTTTCGTGAATGATAAAAATATTTTTCGTTCATATAAACATTATGTGCGATAATCATTTTTCTGAAAAAAAAATTTCATATCATTCGGATTTCACGAAACAGACTGTGCGTAAAAATCGATATTGAATATGATATTATTTTCACCTTCCTATTTTTTTTTTTCCAGAAAGGTGCGATCCGAAGCTCGATAAGACCATCAATTGAGTTCGCATTTCCTGATTCGATGATCTCTTAACGTGTTACGTGCACCCGAAATCAATAATATCATCCACCAACGTGATCATTTCCACCTCAGTTGATCGGTGCGTTGACTGACGAAATTTCCCCGGGCAAAAAACCCTAGAAATAAAGAGAGAGCAAAAAGAGAGAGAGCAAAAACAAATAATAATAATAATAAATAATAAAAAGGGGAAAAATTGAACGCGGAAAGCCCTCGATTGGACCCTATAAGAAGCGGGGCTCCGTTGCGGTGAGCTTCCCTGCGTCTCGCCCCTTCCCCGTTCAGTTCTGTATCTTTTGTTTTCTTTTTTGTCCGGTTTTCGTTTTTTTGATTTTCATAGATTTCTTTTCCAGCTTCAATCCCGCATTTTGACCCGTTTAGCATTAGTCCAGTGAAGTGCGACAAGCACGAATTTTTTTTTTTTTTGTGTGGCAAATCGGATCCCACAGCTTGGTTTGGTTTGATCCCCTCTGTAAATCACCGCAAAGAAGGAGGAGATAATTCGAAAGCATTCTCGTTTACGATTGATTACCTGTAAGATAAGCTAGTGATCAGCTCCAATCGTTGGTTTCGCTCTGGATTGGAATGGAATTTTAGGGCGGGCTGCTTCTTCTTTCTTTGTCTTTTTTTTTTTTTTTAATTTTCCCCCCGACCCTCTTGGCGGTTCCTTTGAAATTGTTGGGTTGAAATGGACAAGAAGAAGACGGCGGTGCCGCTTGTGTGCCACGGGCATTCGCGGCCGGTGGTCGATTTGTTTTACAGCCCGATCACGCCGGATGGCTTCTTTCTCATCAGTGCAAGCAAAGGTACGAGTCGTTAAAGAGTTACCCCGTATATGTGGATTTGGATTTTCGTGATCTGTACCTTGTTGCCTGCTTCCCGCTAATCAATTCGCGGGCATTTGCGGATTGGTTCCGTGTTGTTTCCCAATCTTGCCTTGGGCAGCGTGCGCTGCGGAGTGTTTGGGCGTGCAGCCGCGAAATTGCTTTTGTTAGCTATTGGAAAAGAAAGTGCTTTGCCAGCTCGCCATTCGTTGTTTCTGTGATATTATTGCAAAAGTTGCTTGCCGGGTGAGTGACTGGCTTGAGTCAAGCGAGTGTCGAGTAGGGCAATAGAAAGTTGTGTGAGTGGCATTAGTGGGCTTGACCGTGGAGTTTTAGTTGGGGTCCGAAGTTGATGTTCTTTACTGTGTTGTGCTTACGAAAGTTTAGAGAATCTGAATTGGTACTTTCGTGTGTAAATTTCCTCTATGGTTTTACTGTTGGGATTCAGATTCTAGCCCAATGCTGCGAAATGGAGAGACTGGAGATTGGATTGGAACCTTTGAGGGACATAAAGGCGCGGTCTGGAGCTGCTGCCTGGACACGAATGCTCTACGTGCTGCATCTGGCTCCGCAGATTTCTCTGCGTATGTGATTGTTTAAGTTGTTTTTTCTGGGGTGACGGCAGCTGCATTTACTGTTCATTTACTTTGCCAAATAGCTAAGCACAACTTAGTCCGTAGAACTGCAAGTTTATAAGGCACACAAAATCTGACGATGAAGGCATAATTGACCTGTCAGATAATTTGGTGTCACTTTATTAACAACTTCTTGTTAGAACATTTAAGGGGTGAGGTTTGTTTGTAATCTGTGATTTTGGGATAGCAGACTAGTCTAGGCAGAGGAGCTGTGTTTGTATTTTGTTATTCATGAGATGCTCATCACTAGGAGGACATTGTTCATGTGTGTTACTCTCTATGCCTTTTTCCCCAGGAAACTGTGGGATGCATTGACCGGGGATGAATTGCACTCTTTTGAACACAAGCACATTGTCCGGGCATGTGCCTTCTCTGAGGTAATTAGAATGGTTTCTGACCTTTTTCCTCTAGCTGCTAGGTTCTTTAGCTTTTGTCACGTGTTATCGTTATCTCATCATCTAATTCTTGTCCCTTTTTTTAACCCTCTCAATTTCTTATGAAGTACTTATGTTGTGTACCCTTCTGAAGCTGCTAAGCCTCACCATGAACTTTTCACAGGACACTCATCTCTTGCTAACTGGCGGTTTCGAGAAAATTCTTCGAATTTTTGACTTGAACCGACCAGATGCTCCTCCCAGAGAAGTTGACAATTCTCCAGGTTCAATAAGAACTGTTGCATGGCTTCATAGTGATCAGACAATATTAAGTTCCTGTACTGATATTGGTGGCGTGAGGTAATCTTAGTTTTGTCAAGTCGAAATACTTGTATACTGTTCCTTTAACCTGTTGTTGTTGTATTTTTCCTTATATATCTGTGGCTTGGCCAGTTGAGAATTAAACTGGCTCTCATTTTTGTCTGGCAAACTGGTGTAGCCATGTAGGCTGTATCTTCTAGGTTCAGCAAGCAGCGGTGTTGATTGTTTTTCTCTTCTTTGGGTAGTGTTCATATGAAAAGAAATTTTGTTGGGTAAGTGAATGGTCTTTTCCAAGTCTTTTCCACTGCATGTTGCTTCCATTTGTAGCGTAATTGTGAAATGCAGTTTGAGCTGATTTAATGTTTTAAGCTCAGAATATCGTTGTTTTCTTTAATTCTTAGAGGCACACATGCCTTAGTTTCTTCCTGCTACTCCAACCTTGGAGCTGGGGCATCATTTAAATTTTTTGCAAGCCAGGGCTTAATTTTAATTTCTAATGAATTGGTAAAGGCAGACTATTGAGCTGTCTTTTTTCCTCGAGTTACATTTCAGTGGGAATAGATAAGGAGGAATCGGGGTGATAGTCTATGTTTCCATTAAGCCCGTCAGGTAGCATCTTAATAATGAAAGCGTTTTATGGATTGAATTTGTGATTGCGGGTTACAATATGTACACCACATAATTTATGCCAAAATATTTCTCTTAGCATATCAATATTTTATCATATTAACCTAGCCCTAGATTTGGTCGATTTGTGTATTTACCTTTTTCGTTGGGTATTGCTCATTCATTCTCATCCATACCCACTTCACTTTTGGCCCCTTCTCTACAAAAAGTTCATTAAACATATTGAACGACCTTCTTGTTATGTTTTGTTTCACTGGGGATCTAACATAACTCCTGGTGTCATTTTCTTGTTTCAGATTCGCCCTTTTCAATTTTTTTAGGTTCATGCTTTGTTCTGAATAAAAAAGTACCTGACCAATTTTGATTTGCTCGTTTGTTATCTACTTTGTGACTATGCTACAGGTTATGGGATGTAAGGAGTGGGAAAATTGTTCAAACTTTGGAGACAAAATCTCCTGTCACTAGTGCTGAAGTGAGTCAGGATGGTCGCTATATTACGACAGCTGATGGTTCTACTGTTAAATTCTGGGATGCTAATCAGTAAGCTCCTGTGGTAAAACTGTTCTTGATAATGTCTTGCATGTTAGACTGGGCTAACGGAAGTTTTTGTCTGTCGTTGTTTAGCTATGGGTTGGTGAAGAGCTACAACATGCCCTGCAACATAGAGTCAGCCTCGTTGGAGCCAAAGCTTGGGAATAAATTTATTGCTGGAGGAGAAGACATGTGGGTTCACCTTTTTGATTTCCATACTGGAGAAGAGATTGGTAGGTGATGGTGATGGTGATGTGAATACTTTCCAACTTGTGTTCCCTATTTCCATATTACCTGCATGTTGTTTGCAATGCAAATTTATGGGCCTCATCTTGAATGGCTAAACTGAGCTCCACCTGAATTATTTCATACAAAAAAAGCTCTCTCTCATGTTGGTATTCTGTGACAAGCAAGTTCTAATTTTGGATCCTGCTTAACCTTGCTTTTAGGATGCAACAAGGGTCATCATGGTCCTGTCCATTGTGTGCGATTTTCGCCTGGTGGGGAATCCTATGCTTCTGGATCAGAAGACGGCACGATAAGAATATGGCAGACCGGTCCTGCAAATCACATCGAGAGTGATGCAAATCCAGGCAATGGACCAGTAACTGGTAAAGCAAAAGTTGGGGCAGACGAGGTTACTCGTAAAGTAGAGGACTTACAAATTGGCAAAGAAGGGAAGATTGGCGAGAAGGATAACGCTGAAGAAGCATAATGTGCCCTTTACGTTTGATCTGTCTGTTTTGTCATCATGCGAGTTTCGAGCATGTGCGTGTGTGATGCTTCTGCTTTGCAAATAAAGTGGACATGCTCTTGATAAGTTTCTTTCCTCTGCGGTCCTTTTAAATGGATCTCCCCTGGAAGCGCGCTCTCCTCGTGTTCCTCTTGTAACAGCAGATAACCGCTGAAGTGTGGGGACTATGCTTTCTGGATTGTGCTTAATGAAGAAGTACCTGGAATTTTGATAGGTCTATGGTCGGTGCTGAGTGGATTTTCTTTGTGAAGTTCCATGTTTTTTTTTTCCTCAGGAAAATGAAACTTCTCGGAGAGTTTCCATTAAATCCCTCAATTTCTTGCCAAACGAAGTTTCAATATCCACATTGAAGTCAAATTCTTGGGGGGCAGGGATAGGCTACACAGTTAATTTTTCGGTTTACCCGCACCTAGCCCATGCTGGGTCGATTTCCAGTACTCCCAGGGCAAAAAAAATTGCACCTTCAAGAAAAACGAAACAGCAATGTAAAAGGTTTCTGAATGAATGTGACAGAGACGGCCCACAGACATAAATGTGTCGATAGGTTGCTGGAAACTCTCAAAAGCACTGCTGAAACTGGTCCTTTGCCAGCGAAGTTTCTTCGTGATTTATTAGCAGCTGAAGATGAAGCGCTCATTTTGGATGTCTTAAGTACGAGAAAAACCGGTCCAGCTTTCGTTGACAGGTCAAAATATTCATAAAGTAACCGTGTTCAAACTTGCATCTCGACAGGTTGAGCTGATGCAAAGGCAGTCTTCTTGCAACGATGAGGAAATAATTTCCCTCGAGTCGTTTCTTGGACCCTCACAAGCCAAGCATTAAGGATACTAGTCGATTGAGGAATCAAAGGCGAACATCACAAGCAACTGCGCTGAAATTTGATAGCAATCTGCCCTCGACAAAATGCTAATCACCTACCGCGAGGGCAACGGTGTCGTTAGCTCCCTTCGGTCGGCCTCAGCTAGTTATCTATGTAGTTATCAAAATCGAAACACAGTCAGAACTAGCCGTCTGTTGTCACCCCGTAAGCGAAAGAGGAAAAGGAAGAATTCACCTGGCCTATTCTTTCCTTCATATTGCTTCTTGTTTGACTTGCTCTGTTGTTAAGCGTGAAAACAGATCTGCTGCGACGTTTGTGCCTTCCTTTTCCCTTTTTCCACCCAAAGTGAACTTGTATTTCCATGGCCTTGCCCTTCCCAGTTGATTAACTTCGGCTTTCGTCGCATGTTGCATGGTCCACACAGGACTAGGATTGTCATTCTGAGTATAGGTGCATGGTTCTCGTTCTAGTTCTAGCGATAGCCATTTATCCATGTCTCTGTCGTGGCCACAACTAACTTTCTACCAGAGGGAATTGCTGTCCTAAGGTGACCCGAGGATTACATCGTCGTCGATTGAGTATACACAGCCGTGTTTCTTAACACTTGGAAAAGAATTGCTAGTCCCTTTATTCGACAGGAGTTGAATTGCTAGTCCCTTAATTCAATCCATCCGGCGATCTTTGGCCTACTGACGCTTAAGTGAACACCGATCGACCGGAGACCTAATATTTTAATTATTTTTATTTTATTTTCCTTTTCTTAGTTTATTTTATTTTTCTTCCCCCATCCCCTTCCCTGTCCTTCGGCTTTAACGACACCAGTTCACCGAAGAAGAAGAACCCGAACCAGCTGCAGGCCACCGCCACACCACCGTCTACACCCAGAACCCCACAGTCTCCGCCTTCGCCCCTCCCCTGCACCTTCTCACAGCAGCCGCCACCGCGCCGCTGCTGTGGGTCTACGTGTCGAGGGCCACCGCGCCGATCCACATCGCACACGGCTGCATGTTCGCCGGACCTCATTGAGGCTCTCGCCGGACCTCGCCAGGCAGCGACGAGATCTGTCTCGTCAATCTCCCCAAAACCCACCTTCATTTTCACTTCATTTCTCGACCTGCCAGTCTCTCTCCTCTCCTTCAAACCCAGATCGAAAGCTCGTTCATTTGCCCGATCCTTGAAATTTTCTGCATTCCTTGAACGAATCGGAGGCTCCGAAGCTTTCTCGGCGGGAAAAGCTTCGATTTTGCGACATAGGCTCTGACAAGCAACCCCCGATTCTCACCCAAGAAGAAGACGAGACAGATCTGGGTTTTGGGGAGATCGATGGGTGAGGGGTCGCGATCAGAGAAGACGAGATAGATCTGGACTAGCGAGGCCCAGTGACAGCTAAGCTTGCCCTCACCAGTGGCCGGCGGGGGCGAGCTTCGCCTGAGCCGGCGAGGTCCTGAGCCATCCGCTAGCCAAGGGAAGGAGATAAAGAGCGAAGAACAAAAAAAAGATAAAAATAAAAAATTACAAAAAAATTAATATAATATTATACCGTCGGCTGTTCATGTCAACGGCTAAATTTGATGGGATAAATTAAATTGACAAAATTATAAAAAAAATTTAAAATTAAATCGATAAAAAAAAATATTGTAATTAACATGACATAATTGCATTAGGTATAAAATTTTTTTAATAATTTTTCGTTAAACGCATATTTACTTGTCATGTTTGGGCATTTGATGCCTTTTCAAGTCTGGGAAGATCACTTTTTAACAGAGGAAACAGAGGATGCATAAGCTGAATCTGACACGGTTAACAAATTGTTACCGGGGGTCATCGACATGCTAGCACAATTTCAGAGTTCGAATGCTGGTATCTGTGCTCTTGGCAAAAGGAACAAGCCTGAACAGCAGCTGTTCTAACTTCAAAGACAGTCGCGATTCCGTCCCGTCGAAAGCAGACACTTAGACTGCGTATGGTAACCATTCTCATTCTCTGATTCTGTTCTCTGGAATAGTAAAAAATGAGAATCATGTTTGATAACTCAAATAATTCTGATTCTGATTCTGTTCCCAGAATCAGTTTTAGAGAATCAGAATCAGTTTTAGAGTAAAATCCAGAACAAAAAAAAAGTTGGTTCTGAAAAAAGAATCACTTTTGACAATCACAAAATAGAATGAAATCTCACATCTTTCACTTTTTCCTTTCATTTTTCTTATCACTTTCCTCTCAACCTAATAAAAATAAAAATTTAAAATTTAAAAAAATTGGAAAATTTTTAAAAAATCATAAAAAATTTAGAAATTTCCTAAAAATAAAAAAAAAACTTAAATTAGGCTAGTTTGACCTCATTTTCATAAATTAGGACTTCAATTGAACTTCAGACATCATGTATTAAAATTCGTGTTTCATTTATGACATGCTAAAAAAATAAATGTATTTCAAATTATTTTAGTGTGCATTAGAAATTAGCCTTCATTTAGGATGAAATTTTACAAAATAACTACATAGTTATTTGACTTAAATTAAAAAAATTAAAAAGAAAAACAGTTGTTCGAAATATAAATTTTGTGCAGTTATCAAACGCGTTTCTAGTTCTCCAAAACTCATCCAAGAACGGAATCAGAAAAAATCATTTTAATCAGAATCAGTTTGTGGGATCAGAATCGTTACCATACGCAGCCTTTAAAATGAGGAGCGACATCAGTACAAAACATCGTGGGATTTGAATCTCGCACTTCCCTTGGTGAAGCTGTGCTGAAAATTTTTGCGTAACTTTGCATAGATTGCTTATCCGTTGACCCTAATCAAGGAATCATGAGACCAGATTGCCCCACCCCCACCAAACCCCAAAACCGAAATAAAGGAGAAGAACGCCAACCCCCCACTCAACCGCTTTATCTTGGCCCAACCCAAAAAAATAATAAAAAGATAATGCATTCCACCAACTCCAAACCACCCGAAAACCATTTCAGGGTTGGTGAAATCCACTTCTCTCTCTCTCTCTCTATCTCTATTTCTTCAACCCCTAACTTCTGAAGAAAACACCATGAAGAACGACTTCTTCCAATACCTACCTCTGTCCCACAGCACCATCTTCATTATCTTGAGCCGGAAACAGACACCCATCTTCCTTAAACTCTCTCTCCCTCTCTCTATCTAGCGATGGCCGGGGAAGAGGAAAAGACGGGGACGCCACCGAACTTCTGGGGGCACACGCCGGAGGAGGAGTACTACGCGTCGCAAGGGGTGCGCAACTCCAAGTCCTACTTCGACACCCCCGGCGGCAAGCTCTTCACGCAGAGCTTCCTGCCCTTGGATCAGCAAGTCAAGGCCTCCGTCTACATGACCCACGGCTACGGATCCGACACCGGCTGGCTCTTCCAGAAGATCTGCATCAATTTCGCCACCTGGGGCTACGCCGTCTTCGCCGCCGATCTCCTCGGCCACGGCCGCTCCGAAGGCCTCCGTTGCTACATGGGTAATATCCACCGTCGTTCCCCCTTCCTCGATACATTAATGCTTACGCCTGCACAAATTGGAAAATGCCCAAATTCGGCCATTGTCAGAACAGATTTTTTCTCCACAGTATATCGCATTAAATGCTCGTGGGTGGAATGGATATAGCTTGCGGTTGATGTGTTGTGTCTGGACTATTAGCTTTGATTGATGAGGCGAAAGTACAGGTGAAGAGTAGGTTTGAGGCCGGTCAAGTAGACAGGCCTCTGCCCAAGTTGGTCCACATGTTAATGGGACCGAGATAGAACTATGGAGTCATCTTTCTGTAAATTGCTCCAATAAATAAGAGGCCTCTCTCGTATAAATGATCCATAACTTTGGTTCAACGTGCAATGCGATACTTAAATTTTAATTCAATATATAAAGAAATTTTTAAAATTTTAATTTATTCGATATGATCCTTAGTCATTTGATACATGTTCACTATAGTCCTTGAACTATATAAAAAATACTTAATATTATCATTTTATTAATTCAAGATCAGTGACAATATTGAATATTTTCATATAGTATAGTGATTAAATTAAAAATATACCAAAAGTTCAGGTACTGCTTTTGGATAAATTAAAAGTCCATGAATCACCAAATTAAGCAAATTAAAAGGCAACATTGCACGTTAAGTTGAAGTTCATGGATCATTTTCTATCATTTTTGCCCATATTTATTGCAGTGTTCCTTGTAATTCTGGAAGTGGGGAGATAGTTTCGAAGCATGAATGGTTTTCAAGCATACATAGGCAACAGGAAATCCTTTCTTTGTCCGTGAGCTGACCAGCCTGTTAAAAAAGCGAACTTGGAAACGAGAAAAGAAGAGCGAATGAGATCTGGTGTTTGGCATGTAATGCAGGTGACATGGAGAAAATTGCTGGCGCGTCGTTATCATTCTTCACCCATGTCCGCAAGAGCGAGCCCTACAAGGACTTACCCGCCTTCCTATTTGGCGAGTCCATGGGCGGAGCAACGACGATGCTGATGTACTTCCAATCCGAGCCCGACACATGGACCGGTTTGATCTTCTCGGCCCCGCTCTTCGTGATTCCGGAGAACATGAAACCCAGCAAGGTACGCCGGGAAGTTGCTGTCTAGACCCCGCTTATGCTTGTAGCACAATAACGGTGCGAAGCGGGGTGATCGTCTGCAATGTGATTCGATTTCAGGTACGATTGTTCCTCTACGGCATGCTCTTCGGGATCGCCGACACGTGGGCGAGCATGCCGGACAACAAGATGGTGGGGAAGGCCATAAAGGACCCGGAGAAGCTCAAGATCATCGCGTCGAACCCGAGGAGGTACACGGGCAAGCCCAGGGTGGGCACGATGAGGGAGATCGCCCGGGTGTGTCAGTACATACAGGACAACTTCGCCAGGGTGAGCGCCCCGTTCCTGACGGCCCACGGGACGTCGGACGGCGTCACGTGCCCGACGTCGTCGCAGCTCTTGTACGAGAAGGCGTCGAGCTCGGACAAGACCCTGAAGCTGTACGACGGGATGTACCACTCGTTGATTCAGGGGGAGCCCGACGAGAACGCCGACCGGGTGCTGGGCGACATGAGGGAGTGGATCGATGAGCGGGTCGCGAGGTACGGGCCGAAGATCGCCTGAGCTCGGGCGTAATCGGTTTTCGTCTGTAGGGTGTGGATGATAACGGAAGCGTTCATTCAATTCTGATTAATAAGACGGAGTGGGGGCTTTGTACGGTGATCAAGGCACGCTTGGGGAATAAATCTAAAACTCTATAGTACAAGTTGCGTGGTCATCAAATTCAGTTGTCAAATTAGTCTAATCACGATATATATATATATATATATATATATATATACACACACACAGGACTTTGGAAGTTTGGTACCAAAAATGATGGGTTCTCTTTTACTTGTTCTGGGCTGGTCGGGTTTAGGTTGGGCAACGTCCTGCCCTTGTTTGCGATCCACACAGACATCTTGGGCCAGGAAAATGTCCTGAGGCACCGAGAAACTCAATTCGGCGATCATCAGAAAAAGTAGGACGGGAGCTCGCGCTCCCACGTAAAAGCTGGTGACGTGGAGTTTTGATGGCCCTGGAATGTTTTTCTCCTCCCTGGGACATGGCCCGGCGTCCCCACTCGTGATCGAAGTTGTCGAGGTCAGATCCGATTTCGTAGCCCTTTTCGTCCGCGACCTACCCCAATCACCTTCAGACGGGTCGAATTCTGATGGGCCCGCTCGCTGCAGAGAATATCTGACCCGCAATCATATCGTTTTGGACTCGTCTGGGCCGTCATTCTCCCCCACTGTCTCTTTTTTTTTTTTTTTCTCTAGGTCGACCACTTCCTCCTTCAATTGTCAGTTTCCCCAAGTAACCCGCCCGCCACGCATTAGGGATGGGCATGAGCCCGATGGGTCGAATTCAAACCTAAACACTAAATTCGATCTTATTATAATCGATTTTTAATTTTTGAAATCGAAATCTTACCTTATTTATTCTGAAATCTATTTTAGAACCGATCCTATTTTTCGATCTGGTTTCAGGATATATTCGGTTTCTTTTTTTTAGTCATCCCCAAAAGAAAACAAAGCCATCGATTTTAGAGTCTACCTAGTTTTCCTCTTTTTCAGTCATCCCCGAAAGAAAACAAAGTCAACAATGCAAAAAATGTATTTATTCTACTTAGGTTGCGGTGAAGATTGGTTAACACGCTTAAACGTGAGTGTACCGCGAGCGCGTGAGACAAAACTGTGGTGAAGACTTGATCACTTTACTTTGGTTTTTTCTAAACATCATGTAAAATTGGTTCAAATGGGTTTTTACCTAGACACGATTTTCGGATCGGTCCTAACTAGTTCTCAAAAATTGGAATCAGTTTCCGAACCAATTTGAACTAAAATTGATTCCCGTCCTATTTTTCGGGTGGTCCGATCTGGGTATCAGACAAAATCGGTTTGGTTGCACACCCCTACTATACATGTTTCCCGATCTCCCCCTCTTAAAGCAAGAAGGAGAGGCAGCAAAATGGGTTTACAATTTTATCCAGCAACTATCTATAGGGGCTAATATCTCTTTGCATTGCCTGCTTTTGGGAATAGCTTTCCCAAGAGGCTTTGGACACTTGGGCAAAAATCTAGGTATTTCAAAAAAAAAAATTTCTAAACATCCTTAGTTGAAACTTCAAAAGGCTAAAAATCCAAAGCAGCTTGAAGGTTGTCTTGGCTTTGTAGCATTCTTGGCAAGCAATAGTGCTCCATTAATGAATTTTTTGAATTTTTAATATTACACTCACTTATTGATCATAATTCTATATTTATCCCTTTTTTTTTCTTTTCTCTTCATTCATCTCGCATCCACGACAACACCCCCCTCCTCCCTACAATCCCAGTGACCTGCGCCTCCCCCACTCCACCTCCCCCCTCATCGGCCCTCCCCTTAACCTCCACAATCATGTCTAGTCCCTCATCCGTGCTAGAGATCTTGATGCCGACTCAGCCGTCGCCTGCCACCCCGTCTTTTCCAATGCTCACCCTAGATCTGGGCTTGCAAGTTCGACCCTTGCTTAGCCATGGCAAGGCTCGTCTTCGCCGTCTTAGTGGACTTAGGCCAATGAAAATTTCATGCATATCTCGCTTCTGGCGATATTGTTTGGGACTCATTCTATAGGTGTTATATGTTTTTGCAGGATGGGAGTTATAAGGGGCGGAGTGTTTGGCTAACCCCTTTGTTTTGCAGGCTCGGTGTTGGGTTTATTTGTTTAATTTCGCACATTTTTAGAAGCGCTGTTTTGATATCAATTGTTGTGCATGTCTTGCATACTCTGAGGATCACGACACCTGCACACACAAGCGTCTAAACCCAAGTCGCGAAATTCTTCCTAGAAAACCATAGATAGGGATCGAATATGCAAAGCTCTTGCGTCGATTGCGCTCGGGTTGACCATATTTTATTCCGCTCATTATCTGAATTGACAATTCTTCCCATTGTGATTTGATTGCGCGGAGGGTAAGTTTGTCAATTCAGATAGCGGGAGCCTTTTTAGGTCCATACCTTGTCTCTCCTTCTTTTATTTTCTAGAGTCCACTCCTCACTTGAGTCATGCTCATGACTATGTGATTTGTATTTCTCCAAGGTAAAAGTAAGTTCTCTAATTTTATCTTGTATTTATTTTCGGTCGGTCAATGCTAGGTGTTAGTCAGTTTTTGAGCTTGATATTACAACCATTCTTTTTAAAAGAAAATAAAAATTAAATTTGTCCCTCATTTCTTTTAAAATTTTTTTTTTGAAAAAATGATGTAAAAAAATCCCTTCATGGGAATTTTATTAACCAATAAGGGATTTTTGTCATATTTTTATTGCTTCAATAAAAATGAAATTTTCCTGAAAAAATTTTCCTCTGAAAATTTCAATAAAAAGAAAAATTCCTTAAAAAAAAAACTCTAGTAGACATCAAGTGATTTTATCACATTTTTCAAATTATAAAAACTTGCAACAAAAATTCTTTTCGAGAAATTCGCTCATGTTTTTCTAAGAAAAGTTTCTCTAAATAAAATTAGACTAATGTCTCGGGGGAATTTCGTTAACCAATAAAGGATTTCTGTCATGTTTTTCCTGCTTCAATAAAAATAAAATTTTCCTGACAAATTTACCTCTGAAAATTTATTTTGATAAAAAGGAAATTCCTTCAAAAATTTTAGTAAACGTCAAGAGACTTTGTCACATTCCTTTAAAAAAATAAAAAAAAAGAATAATAAATCTGAAAAAAATTATGTATCAGAAATTAACCCATTTCTTCCTAAGGAAATTTTTTTTTCTTTCTTCTGATTTCTCTATAAAATAGAAAAAATCAAATTGGACTAATATAGGAGTCATGGACCGACATTTCTTGTGTCGCATACTAATTATATCCTTTTCTTTTGCAGGGAGATCCTAGATACCCCAGACGGGTGTAAAAATTAAGTTCAATAATATATCAAGAATCATCTTCAGAAATACCAAAAGACGAAAAACACCGAGGCTTCAACCGTTAATTCTGGGGGGCAAACGAACATTGTCCATTTTTGACAGACAAAGTTGTGTCAATCCGTAAACTTGTATGGGCACTGTATTCTGATATGACGGTGGATTTATACTGATTAAACATGGGGGCATATTTAATGTATTGCAGAGGATCCCGCGTCTTTTGAAAAACAATATGGATTATATAATCAGAACCCATGAAACAAATACCTTTACCTGATCAAATCAACCAGAGACCGGTCTTAAAATTTCCTCTTATCCGAAACATGCGGAGGGCTTTAGAGGACCGAGGTTCTATTAATGAACGTGGCCCACAGGAATTTCTCCCGACGCTACAGGCGACCGACACGAGCAAGTGGACGCTGAAAGAAACAAAATATGGATAAAAGTGGGCACACAACAGGTGGCCGGATTTACTACCAGCGCACTGATCGAGTTGTCATAACGTTATTATTCGTGATCTCAAGATGGATAGTGGGGGCCACCGCCGAACCCATCATCAATGTTCTCGATATCATCGTCTGGAGCAATTAAACAAGAACATCAAGAAGAACATTAAGCCTCGACATCTTCGGTACCTCAAATCGTTCTGTTATGCTATGCGGAAGAAATGATAGCAGGAAAATTAAAAAAAAAAACAAAACAAAACACGTGAAGCTTTTCTTTCATTCCATTCATCAAAGAGTATTACAACAACTCACTGGGGAGGAAAGGTAAAGCCAAACTGGGTCCTGATGACCATTACGAAAGAGCTCAACTGACTCTCCAAACAGTTGATGCTCTGGATGCACCGGGCGCTCTCGGGATCAAGCTCCGCGAGCTTAAAGAAGAGGCGATCGCACTTCTCTTTAACTTGGGCCATAGTGGCCTCGTAATGCTCAACGACAAACTCCAGGTCCGGAACCGCTGCCCTCTCGAAAGCAATGTCTGCCGTAATGTCATCAAGTCTCTCCTGCAGCCAACCACATTTACACCTCATCACAATATTGCCTGGCTCCTGTTCGGCGTAAGTTCGGACCAAGGCCAGACGGTCCACCAACTTTCCCCTCTCACGAACCAGCCACGAAAGCTGATCGTTGGCAAACTTGAGGGCCTTTTTGTGATTATCAGCCACAAACGTAACTGTTGCCAGACGCTCGTGCCGGTCTCGGTAACGGGCTTTCACGACGGCGGTCACAAGGACCGTCTCATAAGCACGGTTATAGGCAGCCAGAAAATTGATGAAGAGGGTCGAGAAGTTCCGGTACTCCTTCCCTAGTTGGGTACCCTCAACAGAAGCAGCGTCCACGGTCCTAAATAAACCGAGGATTTCAGCCTCAACGGTAGAGTTTTTGGCTATATAAGCGTAACCTCTACCAAGAAGATTGTAGAGTCTCTCCCACCCAGCTAGGACTTCGGCGGATAAGGTATGGTTAGGAGAATAGGCCATTTTTGAAAGCAGAATACGAAAGAAAGGGGGAGAGAGGTGAGGCAGATGAGCGGAATGCAAAGATAGTAATCTGCTTTGAAGTAAATATTGATTTCATAGTGACGGTATCAACCAGTCAAGATTTCTCTTATCTACCATTCTCTATTGGCACCACCCTCGTTGGCTCGAATTCCCATCAGATGGCGACTGCGAGCTAAGCGAGTCCGAAATCTCCGCAGAAAGTTTGACGAGACACCGCCACTTTGAAAAAGAAGACGGAAAGATGAGCTGAGTGGAAGACACGGCAAACGTTAGCGAAAAGGAGATACGACTTTTCTTCATTGGAGGACCCGCCAGTAAATCGACGGTGGAGATCTTGACAGGGGCCCTCTATCACGAAAAGAAAAAAGAAGACAAACTGAGCGAGAAACAAGGATTTCCCCTTTGATCAAAAGCTGAATATCAGATTTTCTCCCTCGGAAAATCTAATAGCGCTGCCCGTGAAGAGGGAAGTCGTTGCTATTGCCAGAGAGAGAACTTGTCCCCATTTGATAGTCAGAGTTCATTCGCAAGAACTCGCAGGAGAAAGATAGAGAGGAAGGAGTTCTCGTGGGAGAGGAATTCAAAACCTTCACCATCAAAGCATCGGCTTTCAAAGCCTGTTACGAGAAGGCATCAACGATCTCGTGATCCCTCAAGTCCGAGAAGACATCCCGAGGCGGTCTCGAATCGGCAGTCCTAGATCCAGAAATATGTTGAGTATTAGGGGAATGGGCGCATGTTCAACCCTGGTCAAAGCTGATGAAGTTCCTTACCCTGAGGGTCTACTGGTCATGGCCATTGACGGTAATCCAGTCTCTCTGTCAATCCTTGTTACCGTATTAAGAAAATGCCGGTATAAGGTTGTAGCTCAAGCAAAGGCGACAGAGGCCTTAGAGATATTAAGGAGGAGTAGTGACCCGTTTGATATCGTCCTCACCGCCATGGTAGGGATTGACATGGATGTTTTCACTCTTTTTGAAGTCATCAATTCTAAATTAAACATGCCAGTCCTCGTAATATCGGCAAGCGATGATCAGCAAGCCCTAATGAAGGCTGTCTTAAATGGGGCCCAAGACGTCGTAACGAAACCAGTTAGAGTTCAGATGCTTCAAAACATATGGCAGCACGTGGTAAGGAAGCAATTGCACGACCATGAGAACAAGCATCAAGCCTTCAATTTTGTTCCAAGCAATTGGAGAAAGAAGATGAGTTGGTCTCCCGAGCTGCATCGTATGTTTGTTAATGCAGTTCAGCAGGTAGGAATCGATTCGGCACGGCCGCAACATATACTGGAAATTATGAACGTAGAGGGACTCACTAAAGAAAATGTTTCGAGTCATCTTCAGAAGTACAGAAAAAGGGTGAGAGAACACAATGCAGCTCAGAATCAAGAAAACCAAGGCGGGACTGATCCAAGCCTGAATGTCGAGTCTCCTCGCCACCATAAGTTCCGCGGGTTAGCATGGGGCGAGCCACTTCCCATCATCAACCAAGCCAGTAGCCGTGCCATCAATCCTCCAGGCGTTAATCAAAGTATCCCCCAGAATCACCCTAATGCTCTTCAAGAGTATAGACCGCAGGGGCAGTGTATTCAGACTCCTTGGTCTGAGCACCAACCCGTGGCTAGAATTCATCCCATGAACAGCGCGCCTGCGCAGCCAGAGAATCAGACAAGAAATTATCCTGAGCACTTCCACTTCTTTAATCCTCGAATGGAAGGAGTTTTTGGTAGCAGGACAGTTGGTGATCCCCACACTTTCTCGAGTAATGATGAAGGCTCCAGCACGAGAAGTCAAATTGCTCATGGCGAGGACAGAATGAGAAATCTACCGCCAGCATTTGCCAACAACAATGCCCAATTCGAGCATCAGTTCCTGGAAGGTTCAAGAGATTACCCAGATGATGAGCTTACTGCCCTGGTCAACCAGTTTAGGGTTGACAGACGTCCCAAGCCGCGATCAGGAGCCAGTGAGTAGGGACTCTCAAACATCGATCATCCACACCCGAACCAACACGAGACTAGCTGATTATCGAAGAGCCACAGGAGAGGCAGAACTGACCTTGAATAAGTGCACATTTTATTTCATGCTTAATTCCCCTGCGTATGATATTTTCCAGCTTTCTAGGTGTCTCGATTTAATTCAGGGACAAGGGGGCAATTTATTTATTTATTTTTTTTTATCCCGTCGAATGCGTGAATCCCTTTTTATGCTAGATTTAGGGAGGATCAATTTGTGGTAACGTCGCTGACTGCCATAATGAGAAATGTTGAATGGCCTCACGTAGGGAAATTTCAAGTGAAATGCCCAGGCGAGCTCGAAGACGGGTAATTGTGTGTCGTTCCAATTTGCCCTCAATCGTTGCAAAATGCTAAATTGGATTTGTTCCATTCTCACCCAGGGAATCGCAAAGTGCCTCAAGAGTGTCGCAAAATGAAATGACCCAATGGAACGCGATAGGACTCATTTGCCTCGAAGGTAACCTTCAAATTAAAGGAGCCCTTCGGTCCACGGACCCGATGGCATAGAAAATGATGATGGTCCAAGGCAACCCGAAAGAAAATAAGGCCCAACTAAGCAAAGCACTTACGTGGCAAGCTCAAAGTGAAGGGCAACTCGGGACATACAATTCAATCCAGTCCAAATGAAGGAACTTCCTCAATTCAAATTCAATAGAAGTACACACAAGGGTAAAACAATATCGTTCCAATTTTTCTAGAATATGAAGAACATATACTGCCGCATTCTCTTTCATTTTTGCAGGGGAAGTCTCTACTGGCCAGATTTTCCTGTCTAACATTCCCTATCAGTATCACCTCCGCTACTCGTCTCCAATCTCCAGCCAAGCAAATCCGACGTCTCTACGGCAAAGCTAAACGGGACGCCACTACTTTGAAAAAGAAAAGATAAAAAATAAGCTGAGTGGGAGACAAAGACATTTTCGGCAGAAAAGAGATACGACTCGTCTTTATTGAAGAACTCGCCAGCAAATTGACGGTGGAGACAACAACAAGGGGCCCTATCACGAAAAGATGGAAGGAGACGAGCCGAGCAAGAGACACGATAAGAAAAGAGGATTGAGAAAGGCCGGACCCTTGGAAGAAGTAATACAGTTGCTAAACCCACGTTTAATTTTAAAAGAGACGCCATGCTCGGAAGAGGGTCTTAAGGCATAGGCAATCGCTCAGAAAAATTCAAAGAGAGTGAAAACACCGGAAGCGAGTAGCAAATCTTGAGAAATCATCAACCAAATCAAAGATGTCTCAACCCAATACTCCCGAGAGCTATCATTGCCTGCTGAATATGGGAGAGGAAGAGTTCGAAGCCATGTTTGGGATCGAGCCTATGGAGCCTGGCTCTTCCGCCGACGACGTCCAAAATCTCAGTAAAGATAAGGACAATAACGGTAAGGGTCAAAAGAAGCGTTACCGTCGCCATACTAAGGAGCAGGTACAAAGGCTTGAGGATTTCTTCAGAACATGCCCTATGCCAGACGGCAAACAGAAAATGGAACTGAGTCAAGAGTTAGGACTTGAACCTTTGCAAATCAAGTTCTGGTTTCAAAATAGGCGAACTCGAATGAAGGCTCGTCATGAGCACAACGAAGCCGAGTTTCTAAGAGTTGAAAATGAAAACCTCCGAGCGGAAAACAAGATGTATAAAGAGACTTTTGACTCCGCCACCTGCCCCAACTGCAATAGCCTCCTCCTCACCCTCGATGAAATGCATGATCTGAGGATCGAAAATGCACGTTTAAGAGGTGAGTTAGACCAGTTTATAACAGGATCGAGTTCTGTTGGAGGAGGGTACAAAAGGACCAATGATACTGGATCAGCATCAATACCTCCCGAGGAAGAAGGGACAGATCACCACCAAGCGGACATTGACGATGATCTTTTCGCCATAATCAACCAGTTTGATATCGGTAAAGCATCGGGACTGTGATGCACTTGTTCAGCCAGTGACCACGAGACCTTCAATATGGCCGATGCATACCTAATTTGGGATGAAGCCAACTGATCATGGGAGAGCCTGCAGAGGAAGCGGAACTAATCCTGAATGAGTGAATGTGTTTTATTTCCTTGCGTGATGTGTTTTTCTGCTTTTGTGAATGTGTAAAAGCAAGGAGTAATAATCCGACTTCCCCCTATTAAATGCTCGAATCCGCCACCTCACCAACCTCGCGACGAATTGATGGCGAGTGAAAATCTGCATAAACCTGAAGGGTAACTCCGTATCGTTTCAATTTACCCTCAGTTGCTCCAAGTTTTAAAATTAAGCCCCTTCTATTCTCAGGAAATTGCAAATCGACCCGAGAACGCAATCATATCCGAATACAGGTTGGATAAAATTTGGGGGCAAATCAACTCATGGGCATTACCACGGGATAGACAGCTTCGGACAAAGGAAAGTACAAGCGAAAGACGCGAACAATCTCAGAAATGGGTAATTCTGTATCGTTCTAATGTGCACATAATCATCTCAAGTCTTGAATTGTCTTATTCCATTCTTAACAGGGATTGCAAATTACCTCGAGAAATACCGTAACATGGCCCAAGGTGATACAACAGGGCTGCGTTATCCCCAAGGATTAACCATTGAAAAGAAAGCCCCATGGACACCTACGGTCCAATGGACCGAATGGTATGGGGGATGACAGTAGGTCCGAAATATTCCGAGTTCGATCCCCAAGGGTGGGGAATGTTGTATGTATTATAAATAAATGAAACAACTTTTTGTGCATTTCTTTTTTTTACAAACAGGAATACTCGACGAGTAATATCAAAGTCAGTATTTTACCATAGTTTTCCCATAATGGTGAGGCGCCCAACAAAAGTCGAGGAAAATTCAATCCAACAAAACTGGTAAAAGACTCGTGCAAGACATTCAAGATGAAGGGTAAATCAGTATCGTTTTCAATTTATCCCTTTTAATACTGGCTGATATGTCTCTTTTTCTTTTTACAGGAAATATTTACACTAACATTTAACATGTTGAAGGAGACAAATCCAAAAGAAAATTATGATCATCTGACAAGATCTATTCTGGTGAAAAATGGGGCAAATTGATCACAAGCTCTGAAGCGAAAAAGCAAATATGTCTTCCTTATCTCGTTTGATTTCAAGAATAATTTCTCTGCTTTTTACAGGGGCATTCAACCGCTAAACCGTGGCGGTCGCTGTCATTAAACAAACCGAAATGCTCCCTCACCCATATGCTTCATCACGTAGAGACAAAGTTTGAGACGAACCACCCCTCGACATAAGGAGTAGGCTTCCCAATTTGTTCGGTCCGCCCACATACCAGGGGCAATTCAAATCCGCCCATATTTGCACATTATATAAACACACGTAATGCTAAAAAATTGTCACATCTGCATTGTGCTTACACAGTTCATGAATTATGTATGACTATTCCGTGTGTTTAACTTACCAACTCCAACTTAGAGCATAAACTGCACAGGAGACATCAAATGTGCAGAATGGGGCATGACAGGATGAGAAAAGGCAAACCATTTCCACGCAAGTCTAACATTTTAATTTACAGATAAACAGCCTTCCCCCAGAGTGAGAGAAGGCCCTTTCGGATTGAAGTCCCCCATTCAGATTACATTCGAGGCGTTCATACTATGAGAACCTCCTTAAACAGAATTGGTAATGCAAGCTTGACAGAATAGTTTTGCATGATCCATATTTGGATTGATTGCATCATGAGTTATCACACAGACTACTTCTAATCATTGCCGACTTGGTTGAATAGTTTTACATGAACCGATCAACTCATTGATGAAAATGCTTGCACATGTTACCTCTGATACTGTCTGACAGGCAACACATTCCCAATGTTCAAACTACCTTCCAAAGTCTTGAAATTCATTCAGCGATTATTGAATGAACAAGCCTGGTTGTCGAGAAGCCACCAAGCATTTCTTCCAAATTCTCAGGTAAGTATATCTTCAACCTGAACCTTTCAAGAGAATGAATTCTGACGGTTGTTGGGGTACTCGAATCCATTGCGGTACATACAGGTATCCACCTTCTTCAATAAAGCATGATTTGTCTCAAGGACAGAAATGTTCGAGACCTTTTGATCTCTGCCTCTTTGGTTTATTCCTAAAGCGACAGGATAATATAATTTGGGTTTGAGCTTCTGCAGGATTCCTGATCTTTCCAGATTCCAGAATGGCACCCTTTGAGGTACACCAAGTCCTTCTTACAGGCAAAATAAGTCATTCTTACAGGCAAACCAAGTCCTTCTTACAGGCAAATCAAGTCCTTCTTATAGGCACAAAGTCCTTCTTACAGGCAAATCAAGTCCTTCTTACAGGCAAAACAAGTCCTTCTTACAGGCACAAAGTCCTTCTTACAGGCAAATCAAGTCCTCCTTACAGGCAAAACAAGTCCTTCTTACAGGCACAAAGTCCTTCTTACAGGCAAATCAAGTCCTTCTTACAGGCAAAACAAGTCCTTCTTACAGGCAAAACAAGTCCTTCTTACAGGCAAATCAAGTCCTTCTTACAGGCATAAAGTCCTTCTTATAGGCAAACCAAGTTCTTCTTACAGGCACCAAGTCCTTCTTACAGGCAAACCAAGTCCTTTTTACAGGCAAACCAAGTCCTTCTTACAGGCAAAACAAGTCCTTCTTACAGGCAAAACAAGTCCTTCTTACAGGCAAATCAAGTCCTTCTTACAGGCAAATCAAGTCCTTCTTACAGGCATAAAGTCCTTCTTATAGGCAAACCAAGTTCTTCTTACAGGCACCAAGTCCTTCTTACAGGCATAAAGTCCTTCTTACAGGCAAACCAAGTCCTTCTTACAGGCACCAAGTCCTTCTTATAGGCAAACTAAGTCCTTCTTACAGGCAAACCAAGTCCTTCTTACAGGCACAAAGTCCTTCTTACAGGCAAATCAAGTCCTTCTTACAGGCACAAAGTCCTTCTTACAGGCATAAAGTCCTTCTTACAGGCAAATCAAGTCCTTCTTACAGGCATAAAGTCTTTCTTACAGGCAAACAAAGTCCTTCTTACAGGCAAATCAAGTCCTTCTTACAGGCACAAAGTCCTTCTTACAGGCAAAGTAAGTCCTTCTTACAGGCAAAACAAAGTCCTTCTTACAGGCAAACAAAGTCCTTCTTACAGGCAAATCAAGTCCTTCTTACAGGCAAAGCAAGTCCTTCTTACAGGCACAAAGTTCTTCTTACAGGCAAAGCACCAAGTCCTTTTTACTGGCACCAAGTCCTTTCTACAGGCACCAAGTCCTTCTTACAGGTATCTCCATGTGGTGACCTACCATACGGGTCAAATCTCAATCAAAATTTAATCAGTAGAATCCTTTTATTAGGAATCTACCATGGTACGACCCACCATACGGGTCAAATGGTATGACCCACCATACGGGTCAAATTTTAATTCAATTTTTAATCAGTAGAATCCTTTTATTAGGAATCTACCATGGGTTGATCCACCATACGGGTTCAAGTTCAACCACCCTAAAGTTTTTTTATATAACGAATCCTTAGGTTCTCATTTCATTTTCAATGGAACAATCATGTCACGACTCTTTTTATTTACTTGTATTGAGTCGATAAGAATCCAGGTGTCATCTCGTCTTTGAAATGAACCTCTACCGAGCTTCCTTTCAAAGAGGGGCAGCTGTTGACACCTGATTTTTAATCATTTTTTCTATTGCTAAAGTAATAAAAAATCCATAAAAATTCATAAAATTGAAAAATCAACTTTGGGGACCTTAGCCAAGCCTAGGGAACCAATTTTGACCAAAAAACGATTTTTCATATTTTCAGTATTTTTACGTATTTTTTATTTATTTATTTTCGAAAATTAATAGAAAATCCATAAAAATTCATAAAATTGAAAAATCAACTTTGGGAACCTTAGCCAAGCCTAGGGAACGAATTTTGACCAAATTTTTTTTTTCATATTATATATATTTTAATTTTTTTTTAAAAATACAAAAATATTTGAAAATTTTGGAAAAATAACATTTGAGGCCAAAAAATACACAAAGATAGTTAATATTTTTATTTTAAATCTATTTTCATATTGGCCATCGCAAATTCAGAAAAATCCAATTCGAGTCACGTGTTCCTTCACGAGTATAATCTCGAATCGGGCCTAAAAAAATTTAATTTGAGTCAACTTATTTTTAACTTTCACTTTTTATGAGTTGTGACATTGTCTTCTAATATTTTAAATTTTCATCTTGGCCCAATTATACCCAGAATGACTTAATTTTTTAAAAGGGCTTTAATTAAATTATGCATTATTTTCAGCGACAAGAAATGAGCTTAAATTTGACATGTGGTAAATTTTGGTGTGTCAAAAATTGTGAGGAGATTTGGACTTAAAGAAATATATTTTTTTCAGGGACTGAATTGTAAATACTTAAAATTCAAGGACTAGAGTGCAAATACCTAACTCTTGAAGGATTATTTTACAAATAATAAAAAGAAGAGTTAGTGGATAAATTTGAATAGAGAAGGGAAGATGAAGAAGAGGAGATGAAGAAGAGAAGTTGGAGAAGAATGGATGGAGAAAATAAGATAAGAATAGAGAAGGGAAGATGGAGATGAAGAAGAGTTAGTAGAGAAATTAGAATGGAAGATAAGAATAGAGAAGGGAAGATGGAGATTAAGAAGAGTTAGTGGAGAAATTAGAATGGGAGATAAATATGGAGAAGGGAAGATGAAGATGAAGAAGAGTTAGTGGAGAGATTAGAATGTGAGATAGAGATGGAGAATGGAAGATGAAAATGAAGAAGAGTTAGTGGAGAAATTAGAATGGGAGATAGAGTTAGTGGAAAAATTAGAATGGGAGATAGATGAGTAGGTTATAAAAGGAGGAAGAAGTGAGCTTGAGAAAGGATTCTTGAGAGAGAAAATTTGAAGTGTTTGGGAGAATTTTTTGAGAGAAAATTTTGGATGTTTGAGAGAGTTTTGGGAGATTGAAGAAAAATTTGAGAGAAAGAAAATACCAAAAGAGAGAGAATTTTGAAGATGATGGGAGTTTAAAGCTAGGGGTTATCATCACAAATTCCTTCATCGATCAATATAAATCAAGAGTTCATCCTCGTCAACGAGCAAACAAATTCAAGCTAAGTGTTTTTATTTATTCATTTATTTATGGTTTTACTCGCAAATTAGCACAAATTGTATACACTTTCTCCCTCTCCTTTTTCTTCCATATTTTATGTCAGGAGAAGGATATCTCTACGTCAACAGCAAAAATCTCGTCGAGATGCAAAAATCGGCCCAGACAAGCTCCTAAGCTATCCACCGATTTCTCAACTGATCTGTGACTAAAAGTCCATCTTAATTCAAAAGAAACTCTCTATATTGGGAACATAGAGAGCGAAAATCAATTATAGAAATCCCTCCAAAAAAAATGGGAGATAAGTACTCTTTCTACTCTTCTGGTTTTAGGTGCAGATTAGCACATATTTTGTATACTAACACTTCACTCTATTTTATGTCAGGAAGCCGCAGCTCTATATCAATGGTCAATCCTATGGAAGCACAAAATCGGCTTGGAGGAGTCCTCAAGCGCGGACAAATTTCAAATTGTTGAATCAATTCGTTGTATTTCATTTTAAAAAAATTCATACCCCAAAATGGAGAGGACAAAGTCCATCCGCAATTTAAATACCTGCACCATAAATCCCAAAGGGAAGAGCCAAGCCAATGCTTAGCCTCCCATTGGAGGTTTTTACTTATAGTAGTTAAATACCTGCAACTTAAATACCTGCACCTTAAATCCCAAAGGGAAGAGCCAAGCCAATGCTTAGCCTCCCATTGGAGGTTTTTACTTACAGTAGTTAAATACCTGCACCTTAAATCCCAAAGGGAAGAGCCAAGCCAATGCTTAGCCTCCCATTGGAGGTTTTTACTTACAGTAGTTAAATACCTGCAACTTAAATACCTGTACCTTAAATCCCAAAGGGAAGAGCCAAGCCAATGCTTAGCCTCCCATTGGAGGTTTTTACTTATAGTAGTTAAATACCTGCAACTTAAATACCTGTACCTTAAATCCCAATGGGAAGAGCCAAGCCAATGCTTAGCCTCCCATTGGAGGTTTTTACTTACAGTAGTTTAAATACTTGCAACTTAAATACCTGTACCTTAAATCCCAAAGGGAAGAGCCAAGCCAATGCTAGGCCTCCCATTGGAGGTGTTTATTCACTGTCATGTACTTCCTATAATTTAATTTTTGAATCATCAGACCCAAAAGATGAGTAGGTCGTAATACTGCACAGAAGTCGTTAACACACTCCCTCTTTCGGCTTCAGGGAATCTTTAACACTTAAAAAAATATAACAAATAAAAATATATACCATCCATGCATCCTATTTAAAAAGTGAAAACACAAAAGAGAATACCCTACTAGAGCTTTAGGAATAAACCAAGCCTGAGTTGCCGGATTAGGATATCCATGAAATTAAGGTACCGAAAGGGCATTAGTTTTAATTAACTAGTGTAACCAAGTCCCCGAGCTCATAATCTCTGGTTCGCAGGAATAAATTAGTTCTCCCGCTAATTTATTTAGGTTTCTAATCGACCTACCAAGAACGATTAGTGGCGACTCCAAATTTTAAAATCATTTAAACAAAAACCAAAGTTGCGATTCGGTAGGGCTTGGGAGGGTCCGCGTTAGGTTAGTCAAATCTAATTAACCTAATAATCCGTTAACCCCCTTTAAAATTTAAAATTTTTTTTAGAGGGTCGCGACAAGTGCAAATACTTAACTCTTGAAGGATTATTTTACAAATAACAAAAAGAAGAGTTAGTGGATAAATTAGAATAGAGAAGGGAAGATGGAGAAGAGGAGATGAAGAAGAAAAGTTGGAGAAGAATGGATGGAGAAAATAAGATAAGAATAGAGAATGGAAGATGGAGAAGAGTTAGTAGAGAAATTAGAATGGAAGATAAGAATAGAGAAGGGAAGATGGAGATGAAGAAGAGTTAGTGGAGAAATTAGAATGGGAGATAAATATGGAGAAGGGAAGATGAAGATGAAGAAGAGTTAGTGGAGAGATTAGAATGTGAGATAGAGATGGAGAATAGAAGATGAAAATGAAGAAGAGTTAGTGGAGAAATTAGAATGGGAGATAGAGTTAGTGGAAAAATTAGAATGGGAGATAGATGAGTAGATTATAAAAGGAGGAAGAAGTGAGCTTGAGGGGGGGGGATTCTTGAGAGAGAAAATTTGAAGTATTTGGGAGGATTTTTTTGGAGAGAAAATTTTGGATGTTTGAGAGAGTTTTGGGAGATTGAAGAAAAATTTGAGAGAAAGAAAATACCAAAAGAGAGAGAATTTTGAAGATGATGGGAGTTCAAAGCTAGGGATTATCATCACAAATTCCTTCATCGATCAATATAAATCAAGAGTTCATCTTCGTCAACGAGCAAGCAAATTCGAGCTAAGTGTTTTTATTTATTCATTTGTTTATGGTTTTACTTGCAAATTAGCACGAATTGTATACACTTTCTCCATCTCCTTTTTTTTTTCATATTTTATGTCAGGAGAAGGATATCTCTACGTCAACAGCAAAAATCTCGTAGAGATGCAAAAATCGGCCCAGACAAGCTTCTAAGCTGTCCACCGATTTCTCAACTGATCTGTGACTAAAAGTCCCTCTTAATTCAAAAGAAACTCTCTATAATGGGAACATAGAGAGCGAAAATCAATTATAGAAATCCCTCCCAAAAAAATGGGAGATAAGTACTCTTTCCACTCTTCTGGTTTTAGGTGCAAATTAGCACATATTTTGTATACTGACATTTCACTCTATTTTATGTCAGGAAGCCGCAGCTTTATATCAATGGTCAACCCTATGGAAGCACAAAATCGGCTTGGAGGAGTCCTCAAGCGCGCACAAATTTCAAATTGTTGAATCAATTCGTTGTATTTTATTTTAAAGAATTCATACCCCAGAATGGAGAGGACAAAGTCCATCCGCAATTTAAATACCTGCACCATAAATCCCAAAGGGAAGAGCCAAGCCAATGCTTAGCCTCCCATTGGAGGTTTTTACTTACAGTAGTTAAATACCTGCAACTTAAATACCTGTACCTTAAATCCCAAAGGGAAGAGCCAAGCCAATGCTTAGCCTCCCATTGGAGGTTTTTACTTACAGTAGTTAAATACCTGCAACTTAAATACCTGTACCTTAAATCCCAAAGGGAAGAGCCAAGCCAATGCTTAGCCTCCCATTGGAGGTTTTTACTTACAGTAGTTAAATACCTGCAACTTAAATACCTGTACCTTAAATCCCAAAGGGAAGAGCCAAGCCAATGCTTAGCCTCCCATTGGAGGTTTTTACTTACAGTAGTTAAATACCTGCAACTTAAATACATGTACCTTAAATCCCAAAGGGAAGAGCCAAGCCAATGCTTAGCCTCCCATTGGAGGTTTTTACTTACAGTAGTTAAATACTTGCAACTTAAATACATGTACCTTAAATCCCAAAGGGAAGAGACAAGCCAATGCTTAGCCTCCCATTGGAGGATTTTACTTACAGTAGTTAAATACCTGCAACTTAAATACATGTACCTTAAATCCCAAAGGGAAGAGCCAAGCCAATGCTTAGCCTCCCATTGGAGGTTTTTACTTACAGTAGTTTAAATACTTGCAACTTAAATACCTGTACCTTAAATCCCAAAGGGAAGAGCCAAGCCAATGCTAGGCCTCCCATTGGAGGTGTTTATTCACTGTCATGTACTTCCTATAATTTAATTTTTGAATCATCAGACCCAAAAGATAAGTAGAATGTAATACTGCACAGAAGTCGTTAACACACTCCTTCTTTCGGCTTCAGGGAATCTTTAACACTTAAAAAAAATATAACAAATAAAAATATATACCATCCATGCATCCTATTTAAAAAGTGAAAACACAAAAGAGAATACCCTACTATAGCCTTAGGAATAAACCAAGCCTGAGTTGCCGAATTAGGATATCCATGAAATTAAGGTACCGAAAGGGCATTAGTTTTAATTAACTAGTGTAACCAAGTCCCCGAGCTCCTAATCTCTGGTTCGCAGGAATAAATTAGTTCTCCCGCTAATTTATTTAGGTTTCTAATCGACCTACCAAGAACGATTAGTGGGGACTCCAAATTTTAAAATCATTTAAACAAAAACCAAAGTTGCGATTCGGTAGGGCTTGGGAGGGTCCGCGTTAGGTTAGTCAAATCTAATTAACCTAATAATCCGTTAACCCCTTTTCAAATTTAAAATTTTTTTAGAGGGTCGCGACAGACTGGCGACTCCGCTGGGGACCAGAGATTTTTAAATTTTCGAAAAAAGATACCAATTGGAATACTTAAATTTTTTCGAAATTTTAAAAGTTTTAGTGGACTTAGGCCAATGAAAATTTCATGGATATCTCGCTTCTGGCGATCTTGCTTGGGACTCATTCTATAGGTGTTATACGTTTTTGCAGGATGGGAGTTATAAGGGGCGGAGTGTTTGGCTAACCCATTTGTTTTGCAGGCTCGGTGTTGGGATTATGTTTAATTTCACATTTTTAGAAGCGCTGTTTTGATATCAATTGTCGTGCATGTCTTGCATATTCTGAGGATCACAACACCTGCACACACAAGCGTCTAAACCCAAGTCGCGAAATTTTTCCTAGATAACCATAGATAGGGATCGAATATGCAAAGCTCTTGCGTCGATTGCGCTTGGGTTGACCATATTTTATCCCGCTCATTATCTGAATTGACAATTCTTCCCATTGTGATTTGATTGCGCGGAGGGTAAGGTTGTCAATTCAGATAGTGGGGGCCTTTTAGGTCCATGCTAGGTGTTAGTCAGTTTTTGAGCTTGATATTATGACCATTCTTTTAAAAGAAAATAAAAATTAAATTTGTCCCTCATTTCTTTTTAGAAATTTTTTTTTTTGAAAAAATGATGTGAAAAAATCCCTTCATGAGAATTTTATTAACCAATAAGGGATTTTTGTCATGTTTTTATTACTTTAATAAAAATGAAATTTTCCTGAAAAAATTTTCCTCTGAAAATTTATTTCAATAAAAAGAAAAATTCCTTCAAAAAAAACTCTAGTAGACATCAAGTGATTTTATCACATTTTTCAAATTATAAAAACTTGCAAGAAAATTCTTCTCGAGAAATTCGCTCATGTTTTTCTAAGAAAATTTTCTCTAAATAAAATTAGACTAATGTCTCGGGGGAATTGTATTGACCAATAAGAGATTTTTGTCATGTTTTTCTTGCTTCAATAAAAATGAAATTTTCCTGACAAATTTTCCTCTGAAAATTTATTTCGATAAAAAGAAAAATTCCTGCAAAAAAAAAACTTTGGTAAACATCAAGTGATTTTATCACATTCTTTCAAATTATAAAAACTTGCAACAAAAATTCTTTTCGAGAAATTCGCTCATGTTTTTCTAAGAAAATTTTCTCTAAATAAAATTAGACTAATGTCTCGGGGGAATTTTGTTAACCAATAAAGGATTTCTATTATGTCTTTCCTGCTTCAATAAAAATAAAATTTTCCTGATAAATTTACCTCGGAAAATTTATTTTGATAAAAAGGAAATTCCTTCAAAAATTTTAGTAAACATCAAGAAATTTTGTCACATTTGTCGCGACCCTCTAAAAAATTTTTAAATTTTAAAAGGGGTTAACGGATTATTAGGTTAATTAGATTTGACTAACCTAACGCGGACCCTCCCAAGCCCTACCGAATCGCAACTTTGATTTTTGTTTAAATGATTTTGAAATTTGGAGTCGCCACTAATCGTTCTTGGTAGGTCGATTAGAAACCTAAATAAATTAGCGGGAGGACTAATTTATTCCTGCGAACCAGAGATTATGAGCTCGGAGACTTGGTTACACTAGTTAATTAAAACTAATGCCCTTTCGGTACCTTAATTTCATGGATATCCTAATTCGGCAACTCAGGCTTGGTCTATTCCTAAGGCTTTAATAGGGTATTCTCTTTTGTGTTTTCACTTTTTAAATAGGATGCATGGATGGTATATATTTTTATTTGTTATATTTTTTTAAGTGTTAAAGATTCCCTAAAGTCGTAAGAGGGAGTGTGTTAACAACTTCTGTGCAGTATTACGACCTACTCATCTTTTGGGTTTGATGATTCAAAAATTAAATTATAGGAAGTACATGACAGTGAATAAACACCTCCAATGGGAGGCCTAGCATTGGCTTGGCTCTTCCCTTTGGGATTTAAGGTACAGGTATTTAAGTTGCAAGTATTTAAACTACTGTAAGTAAAAAACCTCCAATGGGAGGCTAAGCATTGGCTTGGCTCTTCCCTTTGGGATTTAAGGTACAAGTATTTAAGTTGCAGGTATTTAACTACTGTAAGTAAAAACCTCCAATGGGAGGCTAAGCATTGGCTTGGCTCTTCCCTTTGGGATTTAAAGTATAGGTATTTAAGTTGCAGGTATTTAACTACTGTAAGTAAAAACCTCCAATGGGAGGCTAAGCATTGGCTTGGCTCTTCCCTTTGGGATTTAAGGTACAGGTATTTAAGTTGCAGGTATTTAACTACTGTAAGTAAAAACCTCCAATGGGAGGCTAAGCATTGGCTTGGCTCTTCCCTTTGGGATTTATGGTGCAGGTATTTAAGTTGCGGATGGACTTTGTCCTCTCCATTCTGGGGTATGAATTCTTTAAAATAAAATACAACGAATTGATTCAACAATTTGAAATTTGTATGCGCTTGAGGACTCCTCCAAGCCGATTTTGTGCTTCCATAGGGTTGACCATCGATATAGAGTTGCGGCCTCCTGACATAAAATAGAGTGAAGTGTCAGTATACAAAATATGTGCTAATCTGCACCTAAAACCAGAAGAGTGGAAAGAGTACTTATCTCCCATTTTTTTGGGAGGGATTTCTATAATTGATTTTCGCTCTCTATGTTCCCAATATAGAGAGTTTCTTTTAAATTAAGAGGGACTTTTAGTCACAGATCAGTTGAGAAATCGGTGGACAGCTTAGGAGCTTGTCTGGGCCGATTTTTGCATATCTACGAGATTTTTGCTGTTGACGTAGAGATATCCTTCTCCTGACATAAAATATGGAAAAAAAAAGAGGAGATGGAGAAAGTGTATACAATTTGTGCTAATTTGCAAGTAAAACCATAAATAAATGAATAAATAAAAACACTTAGCTCGAATTTGCTTGCTCGTTGACGAGGATGAACTCTTGATTTATATTGATCGATGAAGGAATTTGTGATGATAATCCCTAGCTTTGAACTCCCATCATCTTCAAAATTCTCTCTCTTTTGGTATTTTCTTTCTCTCAAATTTTTCTTCAATCTCCCAAAACTCTCTCAAACATCCAAAATTTTCTCTCAAAAAAAAATCCTCCCAAACACTTCAAATTTTCTCTCTCAAGAATCCTTTCTCAAGCTCACTTCTTTCTCCTTTTATAACCTACTCATCTATCTCCCATTCTAATTTTTCCACTAACTCTATCTCCCATTCTAATTTCTCCACTAACTCTTCTTCATTTTCATCTTCCATTCTCCATCTCTATCTCATATTCTAATCTCTCCACTAACTCTTCTTCATCTTCATCTTCCCTTCTCCATATTTATCTCCCATTCTAATTTCTCCACTAACTCTTCTTAATCTCCATCTTCCCTTCTCTATTCTTATCTTCCATTCTAATTTCTCTACTAACTCTTCTTCATCTCCATCTTCCCTTCTCTATTCTTATCTTATTTTCTCCATCCATTCTTCTCCAACTTCTCTTCTTCATCTCCTCTTCTTCATCTTCCCTTCTCTATTCTAATTTATCCACTAACTTTTCTTTTTATTATTTGTAAAATAATCCTTCAAGAGTTAGGTATTTGCACTTTAGTCCTTGAATTTTAAGTATTTACAATTCAGTCCCTGAAAAAATATATTTCTTTAAGTCCAAATCTCCTCACAATTTTTGACACACCAAAATTTACCACATGTCAAATTTAAGCTCATTTCTTGTCGCTGAAAATAATGCATAATTTAATTAAAGCCCTTTTGCAAAATTAAGTCATTCTGGGTATAATTGGGCCAAGATGAAAATTTAAAATATTAGAAGACAATGTCACAACTCATAAAAAGTGAAAGTTAAAAATAAGTTGACTCAAATTAAATTTTTTTAGGCCCGATTCGAGATTATACTCATGAAGGAACACGTGACTCGAATTGGATTTTTCTGAATTTGCGATGGCCAATATGAAAATAGATTTAAAATAAAAATATTAACTATCTTTGTGTATTTTTTGGCCTCAAATGTTATTTTTTCAAAATTTTCAAATATTTTTGTATTTTTGTTTTTAAAAAATTAAAATATATATAATATGAAAAATTATTTTTTGGTCAAAATTCGTTCCCTAGGCTTGGCTAAGGTTCCCAAAGTTGATTTTTCAATTTTATGAATTTTTATGGATTTTTTTATTACTTTAGCAATAGAAAAAATGATTAAAGATCAGGTGTCAACAGCTGCCCCTCTTTGAAAGGAAGCTCGGTAGAGGTTCATTTCAAAGACGAGATGACACCTGGATTCTTATCGACTCAATACAAGGAAATAAAAAGAGTCGTGACATGATTGTTCCACTGAAAATGAAATGAGAACCTAAGGATTCGTTATATAAAAAAACTTTAGGGTGGTTGAACTTGAACCCGTATGGTGGATCAACCCATGGTAGATTCCTAATAAAAGGATTCTACTGATTAAAAATTGAATTAAAATTTGACCCGTATGGTGGGTCATACCATTTGACCCGTATGGTGGGTCGTACCATGGTAGATTCCTAATAAAAGGATTCTACTGATTAAATTTTGATTGAGATTTGACCCGTATGGTAGGTCACCACATGGAGATACCTGTAAGAAGGACTTGGTGCCTGTAGAAAGGACTTGGTGCCAGTAAAAAGGACTTGGTGCTTTGCCTGTAAGAAGAACTTTGTGCCTGTAAGAAGGACTTGCTTTGCCTGTAAGAAGGACTTGATTTGCCTGTAAGAATAACTTTGTTTGCCTGTAAAAAGGACTTACTTTGCCTGTAAGAAGGACTTTGTGCCTGTAAGAATGACTTGATTTGCCTGTAAGAAGGACTTTGTTTGCCTGTAAGAAGGACTTTATGCCTGTAAGAAGGACTTGATTTGCCTGTAAGAAGGACTTTATGCCTGTAAGAAGGACTTTGTGCCTGTAAGAAGGACTTGATTTGCTTGTAAGAAGGACTTTGTGCCTGTAAGAAGGACTTTGTGCCTGTAAGAAGGACTTGATTTGCCTGTAAGAAGGACTTTGTGCCTGTAAGAAGGACTTGATTTGCCTGTAAGAAGGACTTTGTGCCTGTAAGAAAGACTTGGTTTGCCTGTAAGAAGGACTTAGTTTGCCTATAAGAAGGACTTGATTTGCCTGTAAGAAGGACTTTATGCCTTTAAGAAGGACTTGATTTGCTTGTAAGAAGGACTTTGTTTGCCTGTAAGAAGGACTTTGTGCCTGTAAGAAGGACTTGATTTGCCTGTAAGAAGGACTTTGTGCCTGTAAGAAGGACTTGATTTGCCTGTAAGAAGGACTTGCTTTGCCTGTAAGAAGGACTTTATTTGCCTGTAAGCAGGACTTGATTTGCCTGTAAGAAGGACTTGGTTTGCCTGTAAGAAGGACTTTGTGCCTGTAAGAAGGACTTTGTGCCTGTAAGAAGGACTTGATTTGCCTATAAGAAGGACTTTGTGCCTGTAAGAAGGACTTGGTTTGCCTGTAAAAAGGACTTAGTTTGCCTATAAGAAGGACTTGATTTGCCTGTAAGAAGGACTTTATGCCTTTAAGAAGGACTTGATTTGCTTGTAAGAAGGACTTTGTTTGTCTGTAAGAAGGACTTTGTGCCTGTAAGAAGGACTTGATTTGCCTGTAAGAAGGACTTTGTGCCTGTAAGAAGGACTTGATTTGCCTGTAAGAAGGACTTTATTTGCCTGTAAGCAGGACTTGATTTGCCTGTAAGAAGGACTTGGTTTGCCTGTAAGAAGGACTTTGTGCCTGTAAGAAGGACTTTGTTTGCATGTAAGAAGGACTTAGTTTGCCTGTAAGAAGGACTTGATTTTCCTGTAAGAAGGACTTTGTGCCTGTAAGAAGGACTTGATTTGCCTGTAAAAAGGACTTACTTTGCCTGTAAGGACTTTGTGCCTGTAAGAAGGACTTGGTTTGCCTGTAAGAAGGACTTGGTGCCTGTAAGAAGGACTTGGTTTGCCTGTAAGAAGGACTTGATTTGCCTATAAGAAGGACTTGGTTTGCTTGTAAGAAGGACTTTATGCCTGTAAGAAGGACTTGATTTGCCTGTAAGAAGGACTTTATGTA
Organism: Psidium guajava; assembly: GCA_016432845.1. Lineage (NCBI taxonomy): Eukaryota > Viridiplantae > Streptophyta > Magnoliopsida > Myrtales > Myrtaceae > Psidium > Psidium guajava. The sequence goes on along the minus strand of CM028226.1, from coordinate 15,753,883 downwards.
CCTCAAAGGGTGCCATTCTGAAATCTGGGGAGACCAGGAATCCTGCAGAAGCTCAAACCCAAATTATATTCTCCTGTCGTTTTAGGAATAAACCAAAGAGGCAGAGATCAAAAGGTCTCGAACATTTCTGTCCTTGAGACAAATCATGCTTTATTGAAGAATGTGGATACCTGTATGTACCGCAATGGATTCGAGTATCCCAACAACCGTCAGAATTCATTCTCTTGAAAGGTTCTGGTTGAAGATATACTTACCTGAGAATTTGGAAGAAATGCTTGGTGGCTTCTGGACAACCAGGCTTGTTCATTCAATAATCGCCGAATGAATTTCAAGACTTTGGAAGGTAACTCAAACACCGGGAATGTGTTGCCTGTCGGGCAATGTCAGAGCTAACATGTGCAAGCATTTTCATCAATGCGTTCATTGGTTCATACAAAATTGTTCAGCTAAGTTTGCCATGATTAAAGGCAGTCTATGTAATAACTCATGATGCAATCGATCAACATATAGATCATGTATTGCATTACCACTTCTGTTTAAGGAGGTTCTTATAGTATGAACACCTCGAATGTAATCTGAATGGGGGACTTCATTCCGAAATGGCTTTTTCTCACTCTGGAGAAAGGCTGTTTATCTGTAGATCAAAATGTTAGACCTGTGTGGAAATGGTTTGCCTTTCCTCATCCTGTCATGCCCCATTCTGCACATTTGATATCTCATGTGCAGTTTATGCTCTAAGTTGGAGTTGGTAAGTTAAACACACGGAATAGTCATACATAATTCATGAACTGTGTAAGCACAATGCAGATGTGACAATTTTTTAGCATCACGTGTGTTTATATAATGTGCAAATATGGGCGAATTTAAATTGCCCCTGGTATGTGGGCGGACCGAACAAATTGGGAAGCCTACTCCTTATGTCGAGGGGTGGTTTGTCTCAAACTTTACCCCTGCGCGATGAAGCATATGGGCGAGGGAGCATTTTGGTTTGTTTAATGCCCCTGCAAGAAGCAGAGAAATTATTCTTGAAACCAAACGAGATAAGGAAGACATATTTGCTTTTTCGTTTCAGAGCTTGCGATCAATTTGCCCCATTTTTCACCAGAATAGATCTTGTCAGGTGATCATACTTTTCTTTTGGATTTGTCTCCTTCAACATGTTAAATGTTAGTATAAATATTTCCTGTGAAAAGAAAAGGAGACATGTCAACCAGTATTAAAAGGGATAAATTGGAAACGATACTGATTTACCCTTCATCTTGAATGCCTTGGACAAGTCTTTTACCAATTTTGCTGGATTGAGTTTTCTTCGACTTTTGTTGGATGCTTCACCATTAAGCCGAGAATGTAGCAAAATATTGACTTCGGTATTACTCGTCGAGTATTCCTACTTGCAAAAAGAAATGCACAAAAAGTTGTTTCATTTATTTATAATACATACAACATTCCCCACCCTCGGGGATCGAACTCGGGATATTTCGGACCTACTGTCATCCCCCATACCATTCGGTCCGTTGGACCATAGGTGTCCATGGGGCTATCCTTTCAAAGGTTAATCTTTGGGGATAAAGCAGCCTTGTTGTATCACCTTATGCCATGTTACGGTATTTCTCGAGGTAATTTGCAATCCATGTTAAGAATGGAATAAGACAATTCAAGACTTGAGATGATTATGTGCACATTAGAACGATACAGAATTACCCATTTCTGAGATTGTTCGCGTCTTTCGCTTGTACTTTCCTCTGTCCGAAGCTGTCCATCCCGTGGTAATGCCCATGAGTCGATTTGCCCCCAAATTTTGTTCAACTTGTATTCGGATATGATTGCGTTCTCGGGTCGATTTGCAATTTCCTGAGAATAGAAGGGGCTTAATTTTAAAACTTGGAGCAACTGAGGGTAAATTGAAATGATACGGAGTTACCCTTTAGGTTTATCCAGATTTTTACTCGCCATCAATTCGTCGCGAGGTTGGTGAGGTGGCGGATTCGAGCATTTAATAGGGGGAAGTCGGATTATTACTCCTTGCTTTTACATATTCACAAAAGCAGAAAAACATATCACGCAAGGAAATAAAACACATTCACTCATTCAGGATCAGTTTTGCTTCCTCTACAGGCTCTCCCATGATCAGCTGGCTTCATCCCAAATTAGGTATGCATCGGCCATATAGAAGGTCTGGTGGTCACTGGCTGAACAAGTGCATTACAGTCCCGATGCTTTACCGATATCAAACTGGTTGATTATGGCGAAAATATCATCGTCAATGTCCGCTTGGTGGTGATCTGTCCATTCTTCCTCGGGAGGTATTGATACTGATCCAGTATCATTGGTCCTTTTGTACCCTGCTCCAACAGAACTCGATCCTGTTATAAATTGGTCTAACTCACCTCTTAAACGTGAATTTTCGATCCTCAGATCATACATTTCATCGAGGGTGAGGAGGAGGCTATTGCAGTTGGGGCATGTGGCGGAGTCAAAAGTCTCTTTATACATCTTGTTTTCCGCTCGGAGGTTTTCATTTTCAACTCTTAGAAACTCGGCTTCGTTGTGCTCATGACGAGTCTTCATTCGGGTTCGTCTATTTTGAAACCAGAACTTGATTTGCGAAGGTTCAAGGCCTAGCTCTTGACTCAGTTCCATTTTTTGTTTGCCGTCTGGCATAGGGCACGTTCTGAAGAAAGCTTCATGTTTTCGTACTTGCTCCTCAGTATGGCGACGGTAACGCTTCTTTTGACCTTTACCGTTGTTGTCATTATCCTTACCGGGCTCTTGGACGTCGTCGGTGGAAGGGCCGGGCTCCATAGGCTCGATCCCAAATATGGCTTCGAACTCTTCCTCTCCCATATTCAGCAAGTAACGATAACTTTCAAGTGTGTTGGGTTGAGACATCTTCGATTTGGTTAACGATTTCTCAAAGTTTGATATCTCTTCTTGTATTTTCACTCTCTGGATTTTTCTGGGAGACTGCGTATGCTTTAAGAGTCTCTCTTTCGAGCACGAATGAGAATTATCAAGAAGATGCCTCCTTTAAAATTAGACGTGGGTTTAGCAACTGTATTGCCTCTCTCGAGTGTTCTGGCTTTCTCGATTTTCTTTTCATCGTATCTCTCGCCCAGCTCGTCTCCTTCCATCTTTCCGTGGAAGGGGGCCCCTTGTTGCTGTCTCCACCATCAATTTGCTGACGAGTTCTTCAATAAAGACGAGTCGTATCTCTTTTCTGCCGAAAATGTCTTTGTCTCCCACTCAGCTTATTTTTTATCCTTTCTTTTTCAAAGTAGTGGCGTCTCGTCCAACTTTTCCGTAGAGACGTCGGATTTGCTTGGTGTTGACACCTGATTTTTAATCATTTTTTCTATTGCTAAAGTAATAAAAAATCCATAAAAATTCATAAAATTGAAAAATCAACTTTGGGGACCTTAGCCAAGCCTAGGGAACCAATTTTGAACAAAAAATAAAATTTCATATTATATATATATTTTTAAATCTATTTTCATATTGGCCATCGCAAATTCAGAAAAATCCAATTCGAGTCACGTGTTCCTTCACGAGTATAATCTTGAATCGGGCCTAAAAAATTTTAATTTGAGTCAACTTATTTTTAATTTTCACTTTTTATGAGTTGTGACATTGTCTTCTAATATTTTAAATTTTTATCTTGGCCCAATTATACCCAGAATGACTTAATTTTGCAAAAGGGCTTTAATTAAATTCTGCATTATTTTCAACGGCAAAAAATGAGCTTAAATTTGACATGTGGTGAATTTTGGTGTGTCAAAAATTGTGAGGAGATTTGGACTTAAAGAAATATATTTTTTCAGGGACTAAATTGTAAATACTTAAAATTCAAGGACTAGAGTGCAAATACTTAACTCTTGAAGGATTATTTTACAAATAACAAAAAGAAGAGTTAGTGGATAAATTAGAATAGAGAAGGGAAGATGGAGAAGAGGAGATGAAGAAGAGAAGTTGGAGAAGAATAGATGGAGAAAATAAGATAAGAATAGAGAAGGGAAGATAGAGATGAAGAAGAGTTAGTAGAGAAATTAGAATGGAAGATAAGAATAGAGAAGGGAAGATGGAGATGAAGAAGAGTTAGTGGAGAAATTAGAATGGGAGATAAATATGGAGAAGGGAAGATGAAGATGAAGAAGAGTTAGTGGAGAGATTAGAATGTGAGATAGAGATAGAGAATGGAAGATGAAAATGAAGAAGAGTTAGTGGAGAAATTAGAATGGGAGATAGAGTTAGTGGAAAAATTAGAATGGGAGATAGATGAGTAGATTATAAAAGGAGGATGAAGTGAGCTTGAGAGAGGATTCTTGAGAGAGAAAATTTGAAGTGTTTGGGAGAATTTTTTGGAGAGAAAATTTTAGATGTTTGAGAGAGTTTTGGGAGATTGAAGAAAATTTTGAGAGAAAGAAAATACCAAAAGAGAGAGAATTTTGAAGATGATGGGAGTTTAAAGTTAGGGGTTATCATCACAAATTCCTTCATCGATCAATATAAATCAAGAGTTCATCCTCGTCAACGAGCAAACAAATTCAAGCTAAGTGTTTTTATTTATTCATTTATTTATGGTTTTACTCGCAAATTAGCACAAATTGTATACACTTTCTCCATCTCCTTTTTTCTTCCATATTTTATGTCAGGAGAAGGATATCTCTACGTCAACAGCAAAAATCTCGTCGAGATGCAAAAATCGGCCCAGACAAGCTCCTAAGCTGTCCACCGATTTCTCAACTGATCTGTGACTAAAAGTCCCTCTTAATTCAAAAGAAACTCTCTATATTGGGAACATAGAGAGCGAAAATCAATTATAGAAATCCCTCCCAAAAAAATGGGAGATAAGTACTCTTTCTACTCTTCTGGTTTTAGGTGCAGATTAGCACATATTTTGTATACTAACACTTCACTCTATTTTATGTCAGGAAGCCGCAGCTCTATATCAATGGTCAATCCTATGGAAGCACAAAATCGGCTTGGAGGAGTCCTCAAGCGCGCACAAATTTCAAATTGTTGAATCAATTCGTTGTATTTCATTTTAAAAAATTCATACCCCAAAATGGAGAGGACAAAGTCCATCCGCAATCTAAATACCTGCACCATAAATCCCAAAGGGAAGAGCCAAGCCAATGCTTAGCCTCCCATTGGAGGTTTTTACTTATAGTAGTTAAATACCTGCACCTTAAATCCCAAAGGGAAGAGCCAAGCCAATGCTTAGCCTCCCATTGGAGGTTTTTACTTACAGTAGTTAAATACCTGCACCTTAAATCCCAAAGGGAAGAGCCAAGCCAATGCTTAGCCTCCCATTGGAGGTTTTTACTTACAGTAGTTAAATACCTGCAACTTAAATACCTGTACCTTAAATCCCAAAGGGAAGAGCCAAGCCAATGCTTAGCCTCCCATTGGAGGTTTTTACTTACAGTAGTTAAATACCTGCAACTTAAATACCAGTACCTTAAATCCCAAGGGGAAGAGCCAAGCCAATGCTTAGCCTCCCATTGGAGGTTTTTACTTACAGTAGTTTAAATACTTGCAACTTAAATACCTGTACCTTAAATCCCAAAGGGAAGAGCCAAGCCAATGCTAGGCCTCCCATTGGAGGTGTTTATTCACTGTCATGTACTTCCTATAATTTAATTTTTGAATCATCAGACCCAAAAGATGAGTAGGTCGTAATACTGCACAGAAGTCGTTAACACACTCCCTCTTTCGGCTTCAGGGAATCTTTAACACTTAAAAAAATATAACAAATAAAAATATATACCATCCATGCATCCTATTTAAAAAGTGAAAACACAAAAGAGAATACCCTACTAGAGCTTTAGGAATAAACCAAGCCTGAGTTGCCGGATTAGGATATCCATGAAATTAAGGTACCGAAAGGGCATTAGTTTTAATTAACTAGTGTAACCAAGTTCCCGAGCTCCTAATCTCTGGTTCGCAGGAATAAATTAGTTCTCCCGCTAATTTATTTAGGTTTCTAATCGACCTACCAAGAACGATTAGTGGCGACTCCAAATTTTAAAATCATTTAAATAAAAACCAAAGTTGCGATTCGGTAGGGCTTGGGAGGGTCCGCGTTAGGTTAGTCAAATCTAATTAACCTAATAATCCGTTAACCCCCTTTAAAATTTAAAATTTTTTTAGAGGGTCGCGACAGCTTGGCGACTCCACTGGGGACAGAGATTTTTAAATTTTCGAAAAAAGATACCAATTGGAATACTTAAATTTTTTCGAAATTTTAAAAGTGTTAGTGGACTTAGGCCAATGAAAATTTCATGCATATCTCGCTTCTGGCGATATTGTTTGGGACTCATTCTATAGGTGTTATCTGTTTTTGCAGGATGGGAGTTATAAGGGGCGGAGTGTTTGGCTAACCCCTTTGTTTTGCAGGCTCGGTGTTGGGTTTATTTGTTTAATTTCGCACATTTTTAGAAGCGCTGTTTTGATATCAATTGTTGTGCATGTCTTGCATACTCTGAGGATCACGACACCTGCACACACAAGCGTCTAAACCCAAGTCGCGAAATTCTTCCTAGAAAACCATAGATAGGGATCGAATATGCAAAGCTCTTGCGTCGATTGCGCTCGGGTTGACCATATTTTATTCCGCTCATTATCTGAATTGACAATTCTTCCCATTGTGATTTGATTGCGCGGAGGGTAAGTTTGTCAATTCAGACAGTGGGAGCCTTTTTAGGTCCATACCTTGTCTCTCCTTCTTTTATTTTCTAGAGTACACTCCTCACTTGAGTCATGCGCATGACTATGTGATTTGCATTTCTCCAAGGTAAAAGTAAGTTCTCTAATTTTATCTTGTATTTATTTTCGGTCGGTCCATGCTAGGTGTTAGTCAGTTTTTGAGCTTGATATTACGATTATTCTTTTTAAAAGAAAATAAAAATTAAATTTGTCCCTCATTTCTTTTTAAAAAATTTTTTTTTGAAAAAATGATGTAAAAAAATCCCTTCATGGGAATTTTATTAACCAATAAGGGATTTTTGTCATATTTTTATTGCTTCAATAAAAATGAAATTTTCTTGAAAAAATTTTCCTCTGAAAATTTATTTCAATAAAAAGAAAAATTCCTTCAAAAAAAAAACTCTAGTAGACATCAAGTGATTTTATCACATTTTTCAAATTATTAAAACTTGCAAAAAAAAATTTCTCGAGAAATTCGCTCATGTCTTTCTAAGAAAATTTTCTCTAAATAAAATTAGACTAATTGACCAATAAGAGATTTTTGTCATGTTTTTCTTGCTTCAATAAAAATGAAATTTTCCTGACAAATTTTCCTCTGAAAATTTATTTCGATAAAAAGAAACATTCCTTCAAAAAAAAAAACATCAAGTGATTTTATCACATTCTTTCAAATTATAAAAACTTGCAACAAAAATTCTTTTCGAGAAATTCGCTCATGTTTTTCTAAGAAAATTTTCTCTAAATAAAATTAGACTAATGTCTCGGGGGAATTTTGTTAACCAATAAAGGATTTCTGTCAGGTCTTTCCTGCTTCAATAAAAATAATTTCCTGACAAATTTACCTCTGAAAATTTATTTTGATAAAAAGGAAATTCCTTCAAAAATTTTAGTAAACGTCAAGAGATTTTGTTACATTCCTTAAAAAAAATAATAAAAAAGAGTAATAAATCTGCAAAAAATTATGTATCAGAAATTAACCCATTTCTTCCTAAGGAAATTTTTTTTTTCTTTTTTTTTTCTGATTTCTCTATAAAATAGAAAAAATCAAATTGGACTAATATAGGAGTCATGGACCGACATTCCTTGTGTCGCATACTAATTATATCCTTTTCTTTTGCAGGAAGATCCTAGATACCCCAGACGGGTGTAAAAATTAAGTTCAATAATATATCAAGAATCATCTTTAGAAATACCAAAAGACGAAAAACACCGAGGCTTCAACCGTTAATTCTGGGGGGCAAACGAACACTGTCCATCTTTGACAGACAAAGTTGTGTCAATCCGTAAACTTGTATGGGCAGTGTATTCTGATATGACGGCGGATTTATACTGATTAAACACGGGGGTATATTTAATGTATTGCAGAGGATCTCGCGTCTTTTGAAAGACAATATGGATTATATAATCAGAACCCATGAAACAAATGCCTTTACCTGATTAAATCAACCAGAGACTGGTCTTAAAATTTCCTCTTATCCGAAACACGCGGAGGGCTTCAGAGGACCGAGGTTCTATTAATGAACGTAGCCCACAGGAATTTCTCCAGACGCTACAGGCGACCGACACGAGCAAGTGGACGCCGAAAGAAATAAAATATGGATAAAAGTGGGCACACAACAGGTGGCCGGATTTATTACCAGCGCACTGATCAAGTTGTCATAGCGTTATTGTTTGTGATCTCAAGATAGATAGTGGGGGCCACCGCCGAACCCTTCATCAATGTTCTCGATATCATCGTCTGGAGCAATTAAACAAGAACATCAAGAAAAACATTAAGCCTCGACATCTTCGGTACCTCAAATCGTTCTGTTATGCTATGCGGAAGAAACAATAGCAGGAAAATTAAACAAAAAAAAACACGTGAAGCTTTTCTTTCATTCCATTCATCAAAGAGCATTACAACAGCTCACTGGGGAGGAAAAGTAAAGCCAAACTGAGCCCTGATAACCATTACGAAGGAGCTCAACTGACTCTCCAAACAGTTGATGCTCCGGGTGCATCGGGCGTTCTCAGGATCAAGCTCCGCGAGCCTAAAGAAGAGGCGATCGCGCTTCTCCTTAGCCTGGGCCATACTGGATTCGTAATGCTCGACAGCAAACTCCAAGTCCGAAATCGCTGCCCTCTCGAAAGCAATATCTGCCGTAATGTCATCAAGTCTCTCCTGCAGCCAACCGCATTTGCACCTCATCATAATATTGCTCGGCTCCTGTTCGGCGTAAGTTCGGACCAAGGCCAGACGGTCCACCAACTTTCCCCTCTCACGAACTAGCCACGAAAGCTGATCATTGGCAAACTTGAAGGCTTTCTTGTGATTATCAGCCATAAATGTGACTATTTCCAGACGCTCGTGCCGGTCTCGGTAACGAGCTTTCACGACGGCAGTCACAATGACCGTCTCATAAGCGCGGTTATAGGCAGCCAGAAAATTAATGAAGAGGGTCGGGAAGTTCCGATACTCCCTCCCCAGTTGGGTACCCTCAACAGAAGCAGCGTCTAGGATCCTGAATAAACCGAGGATTTCAGCCTCCACGGTAGAGTTTTGGGCTATATGAGCGTAACCTCTACCAAGAAGATTGTAGAGTCTCTCCCACCCAGCCAGGATTTCGGCGGAGAAGGTATGGTTAGGAGAATTGGCCATTTTTGAAAGCAGGTCACGAAAGAAAGGAGGAGAGAGGCGAGGCAGATGATCGGAATGCGAAGGTGATAATCTGCTTCAATTTAAATAATGATTTCACAGGGGCAGTCCTTATTGGTCGAGTTTTTTCTATCTACCATTCTCTGTCGGCAACACCCCCGCTGGCTCGAATTCCAGTCAAGCGGCAACCTCAAGCTGAGCAGACCCGACGTCTCTGCAGAAAAGTTGGACGGGCTGCCACCACTTTGAAAAAGAAAGAATAAAAAACGAGCTGAGTGGGAGACAAAGAAATTTTCGGCAGAAAAGGAGATACGACTCGTCTTTATTGAAGAACTCGCCAGCAAATTGACGGTGGAGACAACAACAAGGGGCCCTATCACGAAAAGATGGAAGGAGACGAGCCGAGCAAGAGACACGATAAGAAAAGAGGATTGAGAAAGGCCGGACCCTTGGAAGAAGCAATACAGTTGCTAAACCCACGTTTAATTTTAAAAGAGACGCCATGCTCGGAAGAGGGTCTTAAGGCATAGGCAATCGCTCAGAAAAATTCAAAGAGAGTGAAAACACCGGAAACGAGTAGCAAATCTTGAGAAATCATCAACCAAATCAAAGATGTCTCAACCCAATACTCCCGAGACCTATCATTGCCTGCTAAATATGGGAGAGGAAGAGTTCGAAGCCATGTTTGGGATCGAGCCTATGGAGCCTGGCTCTTCCGCCGACGACGTCCAAAATCTCAGTAAAGATAAGGACAATAACGGTAAGGGTCAAAAGAAGCGTTACCGTCGCCATACTAAGGAGCAGGTACAAAGGCTTGAGGATTTCTTCAGAACATGCCCTATGCCAGACGGCAAACAGAAAATGGAATTGAGTCAAGAGTTAGGACTTGAACCTTTGCAAATCAAGTTCTGGTTTCAAAATAGGCGAACCCGAATGAAGGCTCGTCATGAGCACAACGAAGTCGAGTTTCTAAGAGTTGAAAATGAAAACCTCCGAGCGGAAAACAAGATGTATAAAGAGACTTTTAACTCCGCCACCTGCCCCAACTGCAATAGCCTCCTCCTCACCCTCGATGAAATGTATGATCTGAGGATCGAAAATGCACGTTTAAGAGGTGAGTTAGACCAGTTTATAACAGGATCGAGTTCTGTTGGAGGAGGGTACAAAAGGACCAATGATACTGGATCAGCATCAATACCTCCCGAGGAAGAAGGGACAGATCACCACCAAGCGGACATTGACGATGATCTTTTCGCCATAATCAACCAGTTTGATATCGGTAAAGCATCGGGACTGTGATGCACTTGTTCAGCCAGTGACCATGAGACCTTCAATATGGCCGATGCATACCTAATTTGGGATGAAGCCAGCTGATCATGGGAGAGCCTGCAGAGGAAGCGGAACTAATCCTGAATGAGTGAATGTGTTTTATTTCCTTGCGTGATGTGTTTTTCTGCTTTTGTGAATGTGTAAAAGCAAGGAGTAATAATCCGACTTCCCCCTATTAAATGCTCGAATCCGCCACCTCACCAACCTCGCGACGAATTGATGGCGAGTGAAAATCTGCATAAACCTGAAGGGTAACTCCGTATCGTTTCAATTTACCCTCAGTTGCTCCAAGTTTTAAAATTAAGCCCCTTCTATTCTCAGGAAATTGCAAATCGACCCGAGAACGCAATCATATCCGAATACAGGTTGGATAAAATTTGGGGGCAAATCAACTCATGGGCATTACCACGGGATAGACAGCTTCGGACAAAGGAAAGTACAAGCGAAAGACGCGAACAATCTCAGAAATGGGTAATTCTGTATCGTTCTAATGTGCACATAATCATCTCAAGTCTTGAATTGTCTTATTCCATTCTTAATAGGGATTGCAAATTACCTCGAGAAATACCGTAACATGGCCCAAGGTGATACAACAGGGCTGTTTTATCCCCAAAGATTAACCTTTGAAAGGATAGCCCCATGGACACCTACGGTCCAATGGACCGAATGGTATGGGGGATGACAGTAGGTCCGAAATATCCCGAGTTCGATCCCCAAGGGTGGGAAATGTTGTATGTATTATAAATAAATGAAACAACTTTTTGTGCATTTCTTTTTTACAAACAGGAATACTCGACGAGTAATATCAAAGTCAGTATTTTACCATAGTCTTCTCATAATGGTGAGGCGCCCAACAAAAGTCGAGGAAAATTCAATCCAACAAAACTGGTAAAAGACTCGTGCAAGACATTCAAGATGAAGGGTAAATCAGTATCGTTTTCAATTTATCCCTTTTAATACTGGCTGATATGTCTCTTTTTCTTTTTACAGGAAATATTTACACTAACATTTAACATGTTGAAGGAGACAAATCCAAAAGAAAATTATGATCATCTGACAAGATCTATTTTGGTGAAAAATGGGGCAAATTGATCACAAGCTCTGAAGCGAAAAAGCAAATATGTCTTCCTTATCTCGTTTGATTTCAAGAATAATTTCTCTGCTTTTTGCAGGGGCATTCAACCGCTAAACCATGGCGGTCGCTGTCATTAAACCAACCGAAATGCTCCCTCACCCATATGCTTCATCGCGCAGGGGCAAAGTTTGGGACAAACCGCTCCTCGACATAAGGAGTGGGCTTCCCAATTTGTTCGATCCACCCATATACCAGGGGCAATTCAAATCCGCCCATGTTTGCACATTATATAAACACACATGATACTAAAAATTGTCACATCTGCATTGTGTTTACACATTTCACGAATTATGTATGATTATTCCGCATGTTTAATTTACCAACTCCAACTTAGAGCATAAACTGCATAGGAGACATCAAATGTGCAAAATGGGGCATAACAGGATGAGGAAAGTTAAACCATTTCTACACACGGGTCTAACATTTTAATCTACAGATAAACAGCCTTTCTCTAGAGTGAGAGAAAGCCCCTTCGGACTAAAGTCCCCCATTCAGATTACATTCGAGGCGTTCATATTATGAGAACCTCCTTAAATAGAATTGGTAATGCAAACTTGACAGAATAGTTTTGCATGATCCACATTTTGATTGATTGCATCATGAGTTATCACACAGACTACTTCTAATCATTGTCAACTTAGCTGAACAATTTTGTATGAACCAATGAACGCATTGATGAAAATGCTTGCACATGTTAGCTCTGACATTGCCTGACAGGCAACACATTCCCGGTGTTTGAGTTACCTTCCAAAGTCTTGAAATTCATTTGGCGATTATTGAATGAACAAGCCTGGTTGTCGAGAAGCCACCAAGCATTTCTTCCAAATTCTCAGGTAAGTATATCTTCAACCTGAACCTTTCAAGAGAATGAATTCTGACGGTTGTTGGGGTACTCGAATCCATTGCGGTATATATAGGTATCCACCTTCTTCAATAAAGCATGATTTGTCTTAAGGACAGAAATGTTCGAGACCTTTTGATCTCTGCCTCTTTGGTTTATTCCTAAAGCGACAGGAGAATATAATTTGGGTTTGAGCTTCCGTAGGATTCCTGGTCTCCCCAGATTTCAGAATGGCACCCTTTGAGGTACACCAAGCCCTTCTTACAGGCAAACTAAGTCCTTCTTACAGGCAAACCAAGTCCTTCTTACAGGCATAAAGTCCTTCTTACAGGCAAACTAAGTCCTTCTTACAGGCATAAAGTCCTTCTTACAGGCAAACTAAGTCCTTCTTACAGGCAAACCAAGTCCTTCTTACAGGCACAAAGTCCTTCTTACAGGCAAATCAAGTCCTTCTTACAGGCAAACAAAGTCCTTCTTACAGGCAAAACAAGTCCTTCTTACAGGCAAATCAAGTCCTTCTTACAGGTACAAAGTCCTTTTTACAGGCACAAAGTCCTTCTTACAGGCAAATCAAGTCCTTCTTACAGGCATAAAGTCATTCTTATAGGCAAATCAAGTCCTTCTTACAGGCAAACTAAGTCCTTCTTACAGGCAAACCAAGTCCTTCTTATAGGCAAATCAAGTCCTTCTTACAGGCAAACTAAGTCCTTCTTACAGGCAAACCAAGTCCTTCTTACAGGCACAAAGTCCTTCTTACAGGCAAATCAAGTCCTTCTTACAGGCATAAAGTCCTTCTTACAGGCAAATCAAGTCTTTCTTACAGGCAAACAAAGTCCTTCTTACAGGTAAACAAAGTCCTTCTTACAGGCAAACAAATTCCTTCTTACAGGCAACGCAAGTCCTTCTTACAGGCATAAAGTCCTTCTTACAGGCAAAGTAAGTCCTTCTTACAGGCAAATCAAGTCCTTCTTACAGGCAAATCAAGTCCTTCTTACAGGCACAAGTCCTTTTTACAGACACCAAGTCCTTTATACAGGCACCAAGTCCTTCTTACAGGTATCTCCATGCGGTGACCTACCATACGGGTCAAATCTCAATCAAAATTTAATCAGTAGAATCCTTTTATTAGGAATCTACCATGGTACGACCCACCATACGGGTCAAATGGTATGACCCACCATACGGGTCAAATTTTAATTCAATTTTTAATCAGTAGAATCCTTTTATTAGGAATCTACCATGGGTTGATCCACAATACGGGTTCAAGTTCAACCACCCTAAAGTTTTTTTATATAACGAATCCTTAGGTTCTCATTTCATTTTCAGTGGAACATTCATGTCACGACTCTTTTTATTTCCTTGTATTGAGTCGATTAGAATTCAGGTGTCATCTCGTCTTTGAAATGAACCTCTACCGAGCTTCCTTTCAAAGAGGGGCAGCTGTTGACACCTGATTTTTAATCATTTTTTCTATTGCTAAAGTAATAAAAAATCCATAAAAATTCATAAAATTGAAAAATCAACTTTGGGGACCTTAGCCAAGCCTAGGGAACCAATTTTGAACAAAAAATAAAATTTCATATTATATATATATTTTTAAATCTATTTTCATATTGGCCATCGCAAATTCAGAAAAATCCAATTCGAGTCACGTGTTCCTTCACGAGTATAATCTTGAATCGGGCCTAAAAAATTTTAATTTGAGTCAACTTATTTTTAATTTTCACTTTTTATGAGTTGTGACATTGTCTTCTAATATTTTAAATTTTTATCTTGGCCCAATTATACCCAGAATGACTTAATTTTGCAAAAGGGCTTTAATTAAATTCTGCATTATTTTCAACGGCAAAAAATGAGCTTAAATTTGACATGTGGTGAATTTTGGTGTGTCAAAAATTGTGAGGAGATTTGGACTTAAAGAAATATATTTTTTCAGGGACTAAATTGTAAATACTTAAAATTCAAGGACTAGAGTGCAAATACTTAACTCTTGAAGGATTATTTTACAAATAACAAAAAGAAGAGTTAGTGGATAAATTAGAATAGAGAAGGGAAGATGGAGAAGAGGAGATGAAGAAGAGAAGTTGGAGAAGAATAGATGGAGAAAATAAGATAAGAATAGAGAAGGGAAGATAGAGATGAAGAAGAGTTAGTAGAGAAATTAGAATGGAAGATAAGAATAGAGAAGGGAAGATGGAGATGAAGAAGAGTTAGTGGAGAAATTAGAATGGGAGATAAATATGGAGAAGGGAAGATGAAGATGAAGAAGAGTTAGTGGAGAGATTACAATGTGAGATAGAGATAGAGAATGGAAGATGAAAATGAAGAAGAGTTAGTGGAGAAATTAGAATGGGAGATAGAGTTAGTGGAAAAATTAGAATGGGAGATAGATGAGTAGATTATAAAAGGAGGATGAAGTGAGCTTGAGAGAGGATTCTTGAGAGAGAAAATTTGAAGTGTTTGGGAGAATTTTTTGGAGAGAAAATTTTAGATGTTTGAGAGAGTTTTGGGAGATTGAAGAAAATTTTGAGAGAAAGAAAATACCAAAAGAGAGAGAATTTTGAAGATGATGGGAGTTTAAAGTTAGGGGTTATCATCACAAATTCCTTCATCGATCAATATAAATCAAGAGTTCATCCTCGTCAACGAGCAAACAAATTCAAGCTAAGTGTTTTTATTTATTCATTTATTTATGGTTTTACTCGCAAATTAGCACAAATTGTATACACTTTCTCCATCTCCTTTTTTCTTCCATATTTTATGTCAGGAGAAGGATATCTCTACGTCAACAGCAAAAATCTCGTCGAGATGCAAAAATCGGCCCAGACAAGCTCCTAAGCTGTCCACCGATTTCTCAACTGATCTGTGACTAAAAGTCCCTCTTAATTCAAAAGAAACTCTCTATATTGGGAACATAGAGAGCGAAAATCAATTATAGAAATCCCTCCCAAAAAAAATGGGAGATAAGTACTCTTTCTACTCTTCTGGTTTTAGGTGCAGATTAGCACATATTTTGTATACTAACACTTCACTCTATTTTATGTCAGGAAGCCGCAGCTCTATATCAATGGTCAATCCTATGGAAGCACAAAATCGGCTTGGAGGAGTCCTCAAGCGCGCACAAATTTCAAATTGTTGAATCAATTCGTTGTATTTCATTTTAAAAAATTCATACCCCAAAATGGAGAGGACAAAGTCCATCCGCAATCTAAATACCTGCACCATAAATCCCAAAGGGAAGAGCCAAGCCAATGCTTAGCCTCCCATTATAGGTTTTTACTTATAGTAGTTAAATACCTGCACCTTAAATCCCAAAGGGAAGAGCCAAGCCAATGCTTAGCCTCCCATTGGAGGTTTTTACTTACAGTAGTTAAATACCTGCACCTTAAATCCCAAAGGGAAGAGCCAAGCCAATGCTTAGCCTCCCATTGGAGGTTTTTACTTACAGTAGTTAAATACCTGCAACTTAAATACCTGTACCTTAAATCCCAAAGGGAAGAGCCAAGCCAATGCTTAGCCTCCCATTGGAGGTTTTTACTTACAGTAGTTAAATACCTGCAACTTAAATACCAGTACCTTAAATCCCAAGGGGAAGAGCCAAGCCAATGCTTAGCCTCCCATTGGAGGTTTTTACTTACAGTAGTTTAAATACTTGCAACTTAAATACCTGTACCTTAAATCCCAAAGGGAAGAGCCAAGCCAATGCTAGGCCTCCCATTGGAGGTGTTTATTCACTGTCATGTACTTCCTATAATTTAATTTTTGAATCATCAGACCCAAAAGATGAGTAGGTCGTAATACTGCACAGAAGTCGTTAACACACTCCCTCTTTCGGCTTCAGGGAATCTTTAACACTTAAAAAAATATAACAAATAAAAATATATACCATCCATGCATCCTATTTAAAAAGTGAAAACACAAAAGAGAATACCCTACTAGAGCTTTAGGAATAAACCAAGCCTGAGTTGTCGGATTAGGATATCCATGAAATTAAGGTACCGAAAGGGCATTAGTTTTAATTAACTAGTGTAACCAAGTTCCCGAGCTCCTAATCTCTGGTTCGCAGGAATAAATTAGTTCTCCCGCTAATTTATTTAGGTTTCTAATCGACCTACCAAGAACGATTAGTGGCGACTCCAAATTTTAAAATCATTTAAATAAAAACCAAAGTTGCGATTCGGTAGGGCTTGGGAGGGTCCGCGTTAGGTTAGTCAAATCTAATTAACCTAATAATCCGTTAACCCCCTTTAAAATTTAAAATTTTTTTAGAGGGTCGCGACACTTGGCTCGAGATTGGAGACGAGTAGCGGAGGTGATACTGATAGGGAATGGTAGACAGGAAAATTTGGCCAGTAGAGACTTCCCCTGCAAAAATGAAAGAGAATGCGGCAGTATATGTTCTTCATATTCTAGAAAAATTGGAACGATACTGTTTTACCCTTGTGTATACTTCCATTGAATTTGAATTGAGGAAGTTCCTTCATTTGGATTGGATTGAATTGTATGTCCCGAGTTGCCCTTCACTTTGAGCTTGCCACATATGTGCTTTGCTTAGTTGGGCCTTGTTTTCTTTCGGGTTGCCTTGGACCATCATCATTTTCCATGCCATTGGGTCCGTGGACCGGAGGGCTCCTTTAATTTGAAGGTTACCTTGAAGGCGAATGAGTCCTATCGCATTCCATTGGGTCATTTCATTTTGCGACACTCTTGAGGCACTTTGCAATCCCCTGGGTGAGAATGGAACAAATCCAATTTAGCATTTTGCAACGATTGAGGGTAAATTGGAACGACACACAGTTACCCGTCTTCGAGCTCGCTTGGGCTTTTCACTTGAAATTTCCCTACGTGAGGCCATTCAACATTTCTCATTATGGCAGTCAGCGACGTTGCCACAAATTAATCCGCCCTAAATCTAGCATAAAAAGGGATTCACGCATTCGACGGGATAAATAAATTGCCCCATTGTCCTTGAATTAAATCGAGACACCTAGAAAGCTGGAAAATATCATACGCAGGGGAATTAAGCATGAAATGAAAGGTGCACTTATTCAAGGTCAGTTCTGCCTCTCCTGTGGCTCTTCGATAATCAGCTAGTCTCGTGTTGGTTCGGGTGTGGATAACCGATGTTTGAGAGTCCCTACTCACTGGCTCCTGATCACGGCTTGGGACGTCTGTCAACCCTAAACTGGTTGACCAGGGCAGTAAGCTCATCATCTGGGTAATCTCTTGAACCTTCCAGCAACTGATGCTCGAATTGGGCATTGTTGTTGGCAAATGCTGGCGGTAGATTTCTCATTCTGTCCTCGCCATGAGCAATTTGACTTCTCATGCTGGAGCCTTCATCATTACTCGAGAAAGTGTGGGGATCACCAACTGTCCTGCTGCCAAAAACTCCTTCCATTCGAGGATTAGAGAAGTGGAAGTGCTCAGGATAACTTCTTGTCTGATTCTCTGGCTGCGCAGGCGCGCTGATCATGGGATGAGTTCTAGCCACAGGTTGGTGCTCAAACCAAGGAATCTGAATACACTGCTCCTGCGGTCTATACTCTTGAAGAGCATTAGGGTGATTCTGGGGGATACTTTGATTAACGCCTGGGGGATTGATGGCATGGCTACTAGCTTGGTTGATGATGGGAAGTGGCTCGCCCCATGCTAACCTGGGGAACTTATGGTGGCGAGGAGACTCGACGTTCAGGCTTGGATCAGTCCCGCCTTGGTTTTCTTGATTCTGAGCTGCATTGTGTTCTCTCACCCTTTTTCTGTACTTCTGAAGATGATTCGAAACATTTGCTTTAGTGAGTCCCTCTACCTTCATAATTTCCAGTATATGTTGCGGCCGTGCCGAATCTATTCCTAGCTGCTGAACTGCATTAACAAACATACGATGCAGCTCGGGAGACCAACTCATCTTCTTTCTCCAGTTGCTTGGAACAAAATTGAAGGCTTGATGCTTGTTCTCATGGTCGTGCAATTGCTTCCTTACCACGTGCTGCCATATGTTTTGAAGCATCTGAACTCTAACTGGTTTCGTTACGACGTCTTGGGCCCCATTTAAGACAGCCTTCATTAGGGCTTGCTGATCATCGCTTGCCGATATTACGAGGACTGGCATGTTTAATTTAGAATTGATGACTTCCAAGAGAGTGAAAACATCCATGTCAATCCCTACCATGGCGGTGAGGACGATATCAAACGGGTCACTACTCCTCCTTAATATCTCTAAGGCCTCTGTCGCCTTTGCTTGAGCTACAACCTTATACCGGCATTTTTTTAATACGGTAACAAGGATTGACAGAGAGACTGGATTACCGTCAATGGCCATGACCAGTAGACCCTCAGGGTAAGGAACTTCATCAGCTTTGACCAGGGTTGAACTTATGCCCGTTCCCCTAATACTCGACATATTTCTGGATCTAGGACTGCCGATTCGAGACCGCCTCGAGATGTCTTCTCGGACTTGAGGGATCACGAGATCGTTGATGCCTTCTCGTAACAGGCTTTGAAAGCCGATGCTTTGATGGTGAAGGTTTTGAATTCCTCTCCCACGAGAACTCCTTCCTCTCTATCTTTCTCCTGCGAGTTCTTGCGAATGAACTCTGACTATCAAATGGGGACAAGTTCTCTCTCTGGCAATAGCAACGACTTCCCTCTTCACGGGCAGCGCTATTAAATTTTTCGAGGGAGAAAATCTGATATTCAGCTTTTGATCAAAGGGGAAATCCTTGTTTCTCGCTCAGTTTGTCTTCTTTTTTCTTTTCGTGATAGAGGGCCCCTGTTAAGATCTCCACCGTCGATTTACTAGCGGGTCCTCTAATGAAGACAAGTCGTATCTCCTTTTCGCTAACGTTTGCCGTGTCTTCCACTCAGCTCATCTTTCCGTCTTCTTTTTCAAAGTGGCGGTGTCTCGTCAAACTTTCTGCGGAGATTTCGGACTCGCTTAGCTCGTAGTCGCCATCTGATGGGAATTCGAGCCAACGAGGGTGGTGCCAATAGAGAATGGTAGATAAGAGAAATCTTGACTGGTTGATACCGTCACTATGAAATCAATATTTACTTCAAAGCAGATTACCATCTTCGCATTCCGCTCATCTGCCTCACCTCTCTCCCCCTTTCTTTCGTATTCTGCTTTCAAAAATGGCCAATTCTCCTAACCATACCTTATCCGCCGAAGTCCTAGCTGGGTGGGAGAGACTCTACAATCTTCTTGGTAGAGGTTACGCTCATATAGCCAAAAACTCTACCGTTGAGGCTGAAATCCTCGGTTTATTTAGGACCGTGGACGCTACTTCTGTTGAGGGTACCCAACTAGGGAAGGAGTACCGGAACTTCTCGACCCTTTTCATCAATTTTCTGGCTGCCTATAACCGTGCTTATGAGACGGTCCTTGTGACCGCCGTCGTGAAAGCCCGTTACCGAGACCGGCACGAGCGTCTGGCAACAGTTACGTTTGTGGCTGATAATCACAAAAAGGCCCTCAAGTTTGCCAACGATCAGCTTTCGTGGCTGGTTCGTGAGAGGGGAAAGTTGGTGGACCGTCTGGCCTTGGTCCGAACTTACGCCGAACAGGAGCCAGGCAATATTGTGATGAGGTGTAAATGTGGTTGGCTGCAGGAGAGACTTGATGACATTACGGCAGACATTGCTTTCGAGAGGGCAGCGGTTCCGGACCTGGAGTTTGCCGTTGAGCATTACGAGGCCACTATGGCCCAGGTTAAAGAGAAGTGCGATCGCCTCTTCTTTAGGCTCGCGGAGCTTGATCCCGAGAGCGCCCGGTGCATCCAGAGCATCAACTGTTTGGAGAGTCAGTTGAGCTCTTTCGTAATGGTCATCAGGGCCCAGTTTGGCTTTACCTTTCCTCCCCAGTGAGTTGTTGTAATACTCTTTGATGAATGGAATGAAAGAAAAGCTTCACGTGTTTTGTTTTGTTTTTTTTTTAATTTTCCTGCTATCGTTTCTTCCGCATAGCATAACAGAACGATTTGAGGTACCGAAGATGTCGAGGCTTAATGTTCTTCTTGATGTTCTTGTTTAATTGCTCCAGACGATGATATCGAGAACATTGATGATGGGTTCGGCGGTGGCCCCCACTATCCATCTTGAGATCACGAACAATAACGCTATGACAACTCGATCAGTGCGCTGGTAGTAAATCCGGCCACCTGTTGTGTGCCCACTTTTATCCATATTTTGTTTCTTTCGGGGTCCACTTGCTCGTGTCGGTCGCCTGTAGCGTCGGGAGAAATTCCTGTGGGCCACGTTCATTAATAGAACCTCGGTCCTCTAAAGCCCTCCGCATGTTTCGGATAAGAGGAAATTTTAAGACCGGTCTCTGGTTGATTTGATCAGGTAAAGGTATTTGTTTCATGGGTTCTGATTATATAATCCATATTGTTTTTCAAAAGACGCGGGATCCTCTGCAATACATTAAATATGCCCCCATGTTTAATCAGTATAAATCCACCGTCATATCAGAATACACTGCCCATACAAGTTTACGGATTGACACAACTTTGTCTGTCAAAGATGGACAATGTTCGTTTGCCCCCCAGAATTAACGGTTGAAGCCTCGGTGTTTTTCGTCTTTTGGTATTTCTGAAGATGATTCTTGATATATTATTGAACACCCGTCTGGGGTATCTAGGATCTCCCTGCAAAAGAAAAGGATATAATTAGTATGCGACACAAGAAATGTCGGTCCATGACTCCTATATTAGTCCAATTTGATTTTTTCTATTTTATAGAGAAATCAGAAGAAAGAAAAAAAATTTCCTTAGGAAGAAATAGGTTAATTTCTGATACAGAATTTTTTTCAGATTTATTATTCTTTTTTTTATTTTTTTAAAGGAATGTGACAAAGTCTCTTGACGTTTACTAAAATTTTTGAAGGAATTTCCTTTTTATCAAAATAAATTTTCAGAGGTAAATTTGTCAGGAAAATTTTATTTTTATTGAAGCAGGAAAGACATGACAGAAATCCTTTATTGGTTAACGAAATTCCCCCGAGACATTAGTCTAATTTTATTTAGAGAAACTTTTCTTAGAAAAACATGAGCGAATTTCTCGAAAAGAATTTTTGTTGCAAGTTTTTATAATTTGAAAGAATGTGATAAAATCACTTGATGTTTTTTTAAAGGAATTTTTCTTTTTATCGAAATAAATTTTCAGAGGAAAATTTGTCGGGAAAATTTCATTTTTATTGGAGAGAAAAAAACATGACAAAAATCTCTTATTGGTCAATTAGTCTAATTTTATTTAGAGAAAATTTTCTTAGAAAAACATGAGCGAATTTCTCGAGAAGAATTTTCTTGCAAGTTTTTATAATTTGAAAAATGTGATAAAATCACTTGATGTCTACTAGAGTTTTTTTTTTAAGGAAATTTTCTTTTTATTGAAATTTTCAGAGGAAAATTTTTTCAGGAAAATTTCATTTTTATTGAAGCAATAAAAATATGAAAAAAATCCCTTACTGGTTAATAAAATTCCCATGAAGGGATTTTTTCACATCATTTTTTCAAAATTTTTTTTAAAAAGAAATAAGGGACAAATTTAATTTTTTTTTCTTTTAAAAGAATGGTCGTAATATCAAGCTCAAAAACTGACTAACACCTAGCATGGACCGACTGAAAATAAATACAAGATAAAATTAGAGAACTTACTTTTACCTTGGAGAAATGCAAATCACATAGTCATGCGCATGACTCAAGTGAGGAGTGGACTCTAGAAAATAAAAGGAGAGACAAGGTATGGACCTAAAAAGGCCCCCACTATATGAATTGACAAACTTACCCTCCGCGCAATCAAATCACAATGGGAAGAATTGTCAATTCAGATAATGAGCGGGATAAAATATGGTCAACCCGAGCGCAATCGACGCAAGAGCTTTGCATATTCGATCCCTATCTATGGTTTTCTAGGAAGAATTTTGCGACTTGGGTTTAGACGCTTGTGCGTGCAGGTGTCGTGATCCTTAGAGTATGCAAGACATGCACAACAATTGATATCAAAACAGCGCTTCTAAAAATGTGCAAAATTAAACAAATAAACCCAACACCGAGCCTGCAAAATAAATGGGTTAGCCAAACACTCCGCCCCTTATAACTCCCATCCTGCAAAAACATATAACACCTATAGAATGAGTCCCAAACAAGATCGCCAGAAGCGAGATATCCATGAAATTTTCATTGGCCTAAGTCCACTAAGACATTTAAAATTTCGAAAAAAATTTAAGTATTCCAAAAGGTATTTTTTTTCGAAAATTTAAAAATCTCGTCCCCAGCGGAGTCGCCAGTCTGTCGCGACCCTCTAAAAAAATTTTAAATTTTAAAAGGGGTTAACGGATTATTAGGTTAATTAGATTTGACTAACCTAACGCGGACCCTCCCAAGCCCTACCGAATCGCAACTTTGATTTTTGTTTAAATGATTTTGAAATTTGGAGTCGCCACTAATCGTTCTTGGTAGGTCGATTAGAAACCTAAATAAATTAGCGGGAGGACTAATTTATTCCTGCGAACCAGAGATTATGAGCTCGGAGACTTGGTTACACTAGTTAATTAAAACTAATGCCCTTTCGGTACCTTAATTTCATGGATATCCTAATTCGGCAACTCAGGCTTGGTCTATTCCTAAGGCTTTAATAGGGTATTCTCTTTTGTGTTTTCACTTTTTAAATAGGATGCATGGATGGTATATATTTTTATTTGTTATATTTTTTTAAGTGTTAAAGATTCCCTAAAGTCGTAAGAGGGAGTGTGTTAACAACTTCTGTGCAGTATTACGACCTACTCATCTTTTGGGTTTGATGATTCAAAAATTAAATTATAGGAAGTACATGACAGTGAATAAACACCTCCAATGGGAGGCCTAGCATTGGCTTGGCTCTTCCCTTTGGGATTTAAGGTACAGGTATTTAAGTTGCAAGTATTTAAACTACTGTAAGTAAAAAACCTCCAATGGGAGGCTAAGCATTGGCTTGGCTCTTCCCTTTGGGATTTAAGGTACAAGTATTTAAGTTGCAGGTATTTAACTACTGTAAGTAAAAACCTCCAATGGGAGGCTAAGCATTGGCTTGGCTCTTCCCTTTGGGATTTAAAGTACAAGTATTTAAGTTGCAGGTATTTAACTACTGTAAGTAAAAACCTCCAATGGGAGGCTAAGCATTGGCTTGGCTCTTCCCTTTGGGATTTAAGGTACAGGTATTTAAGTTGCAGGTATTTAACTACTGTAAGTAAAAACCTCCAATGGGAGGCTAAGCATTGGCTTGGCTCTTCCCTTTGGGATTTATGGTGCAGGTATTTAAGTTGCGGATGGACTTTGTCCTCTCCATTCTCGGGTATGAATTCTTTAAAATAAAATACAACGAATTGATTCAACAATTTGAAATTTGTATGCGCTTGAGGACTCCTCCAAGCCGATTTTGTGCTTCCATAGGGTTGACCATCGATATAGAGTTGCGGCCTCCTGACATAAAATAGAGTGAAGTGTCAGTATACAAAATATGTGCTAATCTGCACCTAAAACCAGAAGAGTGGAAAGAGTACTTATCTCCCATTTTTTTGGGAGGGATTTCTATAATTGATTTTCGCTCTCTATGTTCCCAATATAGAGAGTTTCTTTTGAATTAAGAGGGACTTTTAGTCACAGATCAGTTGAGAAATCGGTGGACAGCTTAGGAGCTTGTCTGGGCCGATTTTTGCATATCTACGAGATTTTTGCTGTTGACGTAGAGATATCCTTCTCCTGACATAAAATATGGAAAAAAAAAGAGGAGATGGAGAAAGTGTATACAATTTGTGCTAATTTGCAAGTAAAACCATAAATAAATGAATAAATAAAAACACTTAGCTCGAATTTGCTTGCTCGTTGACGAGGATGAACTCTTGATTTATATTGATCGATGAAGGAATTTGTGATGATAATCCCTAGCTTTGAACTCCCATCATCTTCAAAATTCTCTCTCTTTTGGTATTTTCTTTCTCTCAAATTTTTCTTCAATCTCCCAAAACTCTCTCAAACATCCAAAATTTTCTCTCAAAAAAAAATCCTCCCAAACACTTCAAATTTTCTCTCTCAAGAATCCTTTCTCAAGCTCACTTCTTTCTCCTTTTATAACCTACTCATCTATCTCCCATTCTAATTTTTCCACTAACTCTATCTCCCATTCTAATTTCTCCACTAACTCTTCTTCATTTTCATCTTCCATTCTCCATCTCTATCTCACATTCTAATCTCTCCACTAACTCTTCTTCATCTTCATCTTCCCTTCTCCATATTTATCTCCCATTCTAATTTCTCCACTAACTCTTCTTAATCTCCATCTTCCCTTCTCTATTCTTATCTTCCATTCTAATTTCTCTACTAACTCTTCTTCATCTCCATCTTCCCTTCTCTATTCTTATCTTATTTTCTCCATCCATTCTTCTCCAACTTCTCTTCTTCATCTCCTCTTCTTCATCTTCCCTTCTCTATTCTAATTTATCCACTAACTTTTCTTTTTATTATTTGTAAAATAATCCTTCAAGAGTTAGGTATTTGCACTTTAGTCCTTGAATTTTAAGTATTTACAATTCAGTCCCTGAAAAAAATATATTTCTTTAAGTCCAAATCTCCTCACAATTTTTGACACACCAAAATTTACCACATGTCAAATTTAAGCTCATTTCTTGTCGCTGAAAATAATGCATAATTTAATTAAAGCCCTTTTGCAAAATTAAGTCATTCTGGGTATAATTGGGCCAAGATGAAAATTTAAAATATTAGAAGACAATGTCACAACTCATAAAAAGTGAAAGTTAAAAATAAGTTGACTCAAATTAAATTTTTTTAGGCCCGATTCGAGATTATACTCGTGAAGGAACACGTGACTCGAATTGGATTTTTCTGAATTTGCGATGGCCAATATGAAAATAGATTTAAAATAAAAATATTAACTATCTTTGTGTATTTTTTGGCCTCAAATGTTATTTTTTCAAAATTTTCAAATATTTTTGTATTTTTGTTTTTAAAAAATTAAAATATATATAATATGAAAAATTATTTTTTGGTCAAAATTCGTTCCCTAGGCTTGGCTAAGGTTCCCAAAGTTGATTTTTCAATTTTATGAATTTTTATGGATTTTTTTATTACTTTAGCAATAGAAAAAATGATTAAAGATCAGGTGTCAACAACATTCCTTTAAAAAAATAAAAAAAAGAGTAATAAATCTACAAAAAAAAATTCTGTATCAGAAATTAACCCATTTCTTCCTAAGGAAATTTTTTTTTTCTGATTTCTCTATAAAATAGAAAAAATAAAATTGGACTAATATAGGAGTCATGGACCGACATTCATTGTGTCGCATACTAATTATATCCTTTTCTTTTGCAGGGAGATCCTAGATACCCCAGACGGGTGTAAAAATTAAGTTCAATAATATATCAAGAATCATCTTCAGAAATACCAAAAGACGAAAAACACCAAGGCTTCAACCGTTAATTCAGGGGGGCAACGAACACTGTCCATCTTTGACAGACAGAGTTGTGTCAATCCGTAAACTTGTATGGGCAGTGTATTCTGATATGACGGTGGACTTATACTGATTAAACACGGGGGCATATTTAATGTATTGCAGAGGATCCCGCGTCTTTTGAAAGACAATATGGATTATATAATCAGAAACCATGAAATAAGTACCTTAACCTGATTAAATCAACCAGAGACCGGTCTTAAAATTTCCTCGGATCCGAAACACGCGGAGGGTTTTAGAGGACCGAGGTTCTATTAATGAATGTGACCCACAAGTATTTCTCCCAATGCTACAGGCGCCCGACAAGAGCAAATGGGCACCGAAAGAAACAAAACACGGTTGAAGTGGGGCACGCAACAAATGGCCGAATTTATTGGCACACTAATTAAGTGGTGGTAGCTTTATTAATTTACATGATTGAACGCGGGTCTCTAGGCGGCTGGTGGAAAGCCACACTAAATGTCTCTCTAATGTTCTTGATATCATCGTCTACCGCAACCCGCGAGAGCATCATGAAGAAGATTAAACCTAGACGAATACGTCTACTTAGTTTCATCGCACGTTCTCGCCTTTTGTCGATGTCCAAAATTAATGCACAAGCTAGAAGTAATCATTTCCCTTTCCCCCCTATTAAATGCTCGGAGCCGTTAACCGCACCAAACTCGAAAAAATTAATATCGAGACGAAATCTGCGTAAATTTGAAGGGTAAATCCGTATCGTTCCAATTTACCCTTAAATTGCTCCGGTTTTAAATTTGATCCCTTCTATTTTCAGGAATTTGCAAAAGCGACTCGAGAATACAGTTGTATCCAAAAACCAAATTTCCTGGTCGGGCTAAATTGGGGGCAAATCAACTCATGGACATTACCACGGGATGGGCAGCTTCGGTTAAAGAAAAATACAAGCGAAAGATCCGAACAATCTCAGACATGGGTAATTCTGTATCGTTCTAATTTGCACATAATCATCTCGAGTCCTGAATTTTTTTTATTCCATTCTTAACAGGGATTGCAAATTACCTCGAGAAATATCGTAACAAGGCCCAAGGTGATACAACAGGGCCGCGTTATCCCAAAGGATTAACCTTTGAAAAGAAAACCCCATGGACACCTATGGTCCAATGGACCGAATGGTATGGAGGATGACAGTAGGTCCGAAATATCCCGAGTTCGATCTCCAAAGTGGGGAATGTTGTATGTATTATAAATAAATGAAACAACTTTTTGTGTATTTCTTTTTGCAAGCAAGAATACTCGACGAGTAATACCGAAGTCAATATTTTGCCACATTCTCGGCTTAATGGTGAAGCATCCAACAAAAGTCGAAGAAAACTCAACCCAGCAAAATTGGTAAAAGACTTGTCCAAGGCATTCAAGATGAAGGGTAAATCAGTATCGTTTCCAATTTATCCCTTTTAATACCGGTTGACATGTCTCCTTTTCTTGTTACAGGAAATATTTATACTAACATGTAACATGTTGGAGGAGACAAATCCAAAAGAAAATGATGATCATTTGACAAAATCTATTCTGGTGAAAAATGGGGGGCATTTAACTGCTAAACCATGGCGGTCGCTGTCACTAAACAAACCAAAATGCTCCCTCACCCATATGCCTCATCGTGCAGGGGCAAAACTTGAGACAAACCGCTCCTCGACATAAGGAGTGGGCTTCCCAATTTGTTCAATCCACCCACATACCAGGGGCAATTCAAATCCGCCCATGTTTGCACATTATATAAATACACATGATGCTAAAAATTGTCACATCGGCATTGTGTTTACACATTTCACGAATTATGTATGATTATTCCGCATGTTTAATTTACCAACTCCAACTTAGAGCATAAACTGCATAGGAGACATCAAATGTGCAAAATGGGGCATAACAGGATGAGGAAAGTTAAACCATTTCTACACACGGGTCTAACATTTTAATCTACAGATAAACAGCCTTTCTCTAGAGTGAGAGAAAGCCCTTTCGGACTAAAGTCCCCCATTCAGATTACATTCGAGGCGTTCATATTATGAGAACCTCCTTAAATAGAATTGGTAATGCAAACTTGACAGAATAGTTTTGCATGATCCACATTTTGATTGATTGCATCATGAGTTATCACACAGACTACTTCTAATCATTGCCAACTTAGCTGAACAATTTTGTATGAACCAATGAACGCATTGATGAAAATGCTTGCACATGTTAGCTCTGACATTGCCTGACAGGCAACACATTCCCGGTGTTTGAGTTACCTTCCAAAGTCTTGAAATCCATTCGGCGATTATTGAATGAACAAGCCTGGTTGTCGAGAAGCCACCAAGCATTTCTTCCAAATTCTCAAGTAAGTATATCTTCAACCTGAACTTTTCAAGAGAATGAATTCTGACGGTTGTTGGGGTACTCGAATCCATTGCGGTATATATAGGTATCCACCTTCTTCAATAAAGCATGATTTGTCTCAAGGACAGAAATGTTCGAGACCTTTCGATCTCTGCCTCTTTGGTTTATTCCTAAAGCGACAGGAGAATATAATTTGGGTTTGAGTTTCGTAGGATTCCTGGTCTCCCCAGATTTCAAAATGGCACCCTTTGAGGTACACCAAGCCCTTCTTACAGGCAAACTAAGTCCTTCTTACAGGCAAATCAAGTCCTTCTTACAGGCATAAAGTCCTTCTTACAGGCAAACTAAGTCCTTCTTACAGGCAAACCAAGTCCTTCTTACAGGCATAAAGTCCTTCTTACAGGCAAACTAAGTCCTTCTTACAGGCAAACCAAGTCCTTCTTACAGGCAAACCAAGTCCTTCTTACAGGCATAAAGTCCTTCTTACAGGCAAATCAAGTCCTTCTTATAGGCAAAACAAGTCCTTCTTACAGGCAAATCAAGTCCTTCTTACAGGTACAAAGTCCTTCTTATAGGCACAAAGTCCTTCTTACAGGCAAATCAAGTCCTTCTTACAGGCATAAAGTCCTTCTTACAGGCAAATCAAGTCCTTCTTACAGGCAAATCAAGTCCTTCTTACAGGCAAACTAAGTCCTTCTTACAGGCAAACCAAGTCCTTCTTACAGGCACAAAGTCCTTCTTATAGGCAAATCAAGTCCTTCTTACAGGCAAACCAAGTCTTTCTTACAGGCACCAAGTCCTTCTTACAGGCAAATCAAGTCCTTCTTACAGGCACAAAGTCCTTCTTACAGGCACAAAGTCCTTCTTACAGGCAAATCAAGTCCTTCTTACAGGCATAAAGTCCTTCTTACAGACAAATAAAGTCCTTCTTACAGGCAAATAAAGTCCTTCTTACTGTTGACACCTGATTTTTAATCATTTTTTCTATTGCTAAAGTAATAAAAAATCCATAAAAATTCATAAAATTGAAAAATCAACTTTGGGGACCTTAGCCAAGCCTAGGGAACCAATTTTGACCAAAAAACGATTTTTCATATTTTCAGTATTTTTACGTATTTTTTATTTATTTATTTTCGAAAATTAATAGAAAATCCATAAAAATTCATAAAATTGAAAAATCAACTTTGGGAACCTTAGCCAAGCCTAGGGAACGAATTTTGACCAAAAAATAATTTTTCATATTATATATATTTTAATTTTTTTAAAAAAAATACAAAAATACTTGAAAATTTTGGAAAAATAACATTTGAGGCCAAAAAAAATACACAAAGATAGTTAATATTTTTATTTTAAATCTATTTTCATATTGGCCATCACAAATTCAGAAAAATCCAATTCGAGTCACGTGTTCCTTCACGAGTATAATCTTGAATCGGGCCTAAAAAAATTTAATTTGAGTCAATTTATTTTTAATTTTCACTTTTTATGAGTTGTGACATTGTCTTCTAATATTTTAAATTTTCATCTTTGCCCAATTATACCCAGAATGACTTAATTTCCCAAAAGGGCTTTAATTAAATTCTGCATTATTTTCAACGGCAAGAAATGAGCTTAAATTTGACATGTGGTAAATTTTGGTGTGTCAAAAATTGTGAGGAGATTTGGACTTAAAGAAATATATTTTTTCAGGGACTAAATTGTAAATACTTAAAATTCAAGGACTAGAGTGCAAATACTTAACTCTTGAAGGATTATTTTACAAATAACAAAAAGAAGAGTTAGTGGATAAATTAGAATAGAGAAGGGAAGATGGAGAAGAGGAGATGAAGAAGAGAAGTTGGAGAAGAATGGATGGAGAAAATAAGATAAGAATAGAGAATGGAAGATGGAGAAGAGTTAGTAGAGAAATTAGAATGGAAGATAAGAATAGAGAAGGGAAGATGGAGATGAAGAAGAGTTAGTGGAGAAATTAGAATGGGAGATAAATATGGAGAAGGGAAGATGAAGATGAAGAAGAGTTAGTGGAGAGATTAGAATGTGAGATAGAGATGGAGAATGGAAGATGAAAATGAAGAAGAGTTAGTGGAGAAATTAGAATGGGAGATAGAGTTAGTGGAAAAATTAGAATGGGAGATAGATGAGTAGATTATAAAAGGAGGAAGAAGTGAGCTTGAGGGGGAGATTTTTTTGGAGAGAAAATTTGAAGTGTTTGAGAGAGATTCTTGAGAGAGAAAATTTGAAGTGTTTGGGAGAATTTTTTGGAGAGAAAATTTTGGATGTTTGAGAGAGTTTTGGGAGATTGAAGAAAATTTTGAGAGAAAGAAAATACCAAAAGAGAGAGAATTTTGAAGATGATGGGAGTTTAAAGCTAGGGGTTATCATCACAAATTCCTTCATCGATCAATATAAATCAAGAGTTCATCCTCGTCAACGAGCAAACAAATTCAAGCTAAGTGTTTTTATTTATTCATTTATTTATGGTTTTACTCGCAAATTAGCACAAATTGTATACACTTTCTCCATCTCCTTTTTCTTCCATATTTTATGTCAGGAGAAGGATATCTTTACGTCAACAGCAAAAATCTCGTCGAGATGCAAAAATCGGCCCAGACAAGCTCCTAAGCTGTCCACCGATTTCTCAACTGATCTGTGACTAAAAGTCCCTCTTGATTCAAAAGAAACTCTCTATATTGGGAACATAGAGAGCGAAAATCAATTATAGAAATCCCTCCCAAAAAAATGGGAGATAAGTACTCTTTCTACTCTTCTGGTTTTAGGTGCAGATTAGCACATATTTTGTATACTAACACTTCACTCTATTTTATGTCAGGAAGCCGCAGCTCTATATCAATGGTCAATCCTATGGAAGCACAAAATCGGCTTGGAGGAGTCCTCAAGCGCGCACAAATTTCAAATTGTTGAATCAATTCGTTGTATTTCATTTTAAAAAATTCATACCCCAAAATGGAGAGGACAAAGTCCATCCGCAATTTAAATACCTGCACCATAAATCCCAAAAGGAAGAGCCAAGCCAATGCTTAGCTTCCCATTGGAGGTTTTTACTTATAGTAGTTAAATACCTGCAACTTAAATACCTGCACCTTAAATCCCAAAGGGAAGAGCCAAGCCAATGCTTAGCCTCCCATTGGAGGTTTTTACTTACAGTAGTTAAATACCTACACCTTAAATCCCAAAGGGAAGAGCCAAGCCAATGCTTAGCCTCCCATTGGAGGTTTTTACTTACAGTAGTTAAATACCTGCAACTTAAATACCTGTACCTTAAATCCCAAAGGGAAGAGCCAAGCCAATGCTTAGCCTCCCATTGGAGGTTTTTACTTACAGTAGTTAAATACCTGCAACTTAAATACCTGTACCTTAAATCCCAAAGGGAAGAGCCAAGCCAATGCTTAGCCTCCCATTGGAGGTTTTTACTTACAGTAGTTTAAATACTTGCAACTTAAATACCTGTACCTTAAATCCTAAAGGGAAGAGCCAAGCCAATGCTAGGCCTCCCATTGGAGGTGTTTATTCACTGTCATGTACTTCCTATAATTTAATTTTTGAATCATCAGACCCAAAAGATGAGTAGGTCGTAATACTGCACAGAAATCGTTAACACACTCCCTCTTTCGGCTTCAGGGAATCTTTAACACTTAAAAAAATATAACAAATAAAAATATATACCATCCATGCATCCTATTTACAAAGTGAAAACACAAAAGAGAATACCCTACTAGAGCTTTAGGAATAAACCAAGCCTGAGTTGCCGGATTAGGATATCCATGAAATTAAGGTACCGAAAGGGCATTAGTTTTAATTAACTAGTGTAACCAAGTCCCCGAGCTCATAATCTCTGGTTCGCAGGAATAAATTAGTTCTCCCGCTAATTTATTTAGGTTTCTAATCGACCTACCAAGAACGATTAGTGGCGACTCCAAATTTCAAAATCATTTAAACAAAAACCAAAGTTGCGATTCGGTAGGGCTTGGGAGGGTCCGCGTTAGGTTAATCAAATCTAATTAACCTAATAATCCGTTAACCCCTAGAATTAATAAAAATATTTTTAGAGGGTCGCGACAGCTTGGCGACTCCACTGGGGATAGAGATTTTTAAATTTTCGAAAAAAGATACCAATTGGAATACTTAAATTTTTTCGAAATTTTAAAAGTCTTAGTGGACTTAGGCCAATGAAAATTTCATGGATATCTCGCTTCTGGCGATATTGTTTGGGACTCATTCTATAGGTGTTATATGTTTTTGCAGGATGGGAGTTATAAGGGGCGGAGTGTTTGGCTAACCCCTTTGTTTTGCAGGCTCGGTGTTGGGTTTATTTGTTTAATTTCGCACATTTTTAGAAGCGCTGTTTTGATATCAATTGTTATGCATGTCTTGCATACTCTGAGGATCACGACACCTGCACACACAAGCGTCTAAACCCAAGTCGCGAAATTCTTCCTAGAAAACCATAGATAGGGATCGAATATGCAAAGCTCTTGCGTCGATTGCGCTCGGGTTGACCATATTTTATTCCGCTCATTATCTGAATTGACAATTCTTCCCATTGTGATTTGATTGCGCGGAGGGTAAGTTTGTCAATTCAGATAGTGGGAGCCTTTTTAGGTCCATACCTTGTCTCTCCTTCTTTTATTTTCTAGAGTCCACTCCTCATTTGAGTCATGCGCATGACTATGTGATTTGCATTTCTCCAAGGTAAAAGTAAGTTCTCTAATTTTATCTTGTATTTATTTTCGGTCGGTCCATGCTAGGTGTTAGTCAGTTATTGAGCTTGATATTACGACCATTCTTTTTAAGAGAAAATAAAAATCAAATTTGTCCCTCATTTCTTTTAAATTTTTTTTTGAAAAAATGATGTAAAAAAATCCCTTCATGGGAATTTTATTAACCAATAAGGGATTTTTGTCATATTTTTATTGCTTCAATAAAAATGAAATTTTCCTGAAAAAATTTTCCTCTGAAAATTTCAATAAAAAGAAAAATTCCTTAAAAAAAACTCTAGTAGACATCAAGTGATTTTATCACATTTTTCAAATTATAAAAACTTGCAAGAAAATTCTTCTCGAGAAATTCGCTCATGTTTTTCTAAGAAAATTTTCTCTAAATAAAATTAGACTAATTGACCAATAAGAGATTTTTTTCATGTTTTTTTCTCTCCAATAAAAATGAAATTTTCCCGACAAATTTTCCTCTGAAAATTTATTTCGATAAAAAGAAAAATTCCTTTAAAAAAAACATCAAGTGATTTTATCACATTCTTTCAAATTATAAAAACTTGCAACAAAAATTCTTTTCGAGAAATTCGCTCATGTTTTTCTAAGAAAAGTTTCTCTAAATAAAATTAGACTAATGTCTCGGGGGAATTTTGTTAACCAATAAAGGATTTCTGTCATGTCTTTCCTGCTCTAATAAAAATAAAATTTTCCTAATAAATATACCTCTGAAAATTTATTTTGATAGAAAATTCCTTCAGAAAATTTGATCAAGAGATTTTATCACACTTTCCAAGTTATGAAAATCTCAAGAAAATTAGTTTTTGAAAAATCCACATGTGACCTCCTAAGAAAATTTCATTTGATTTCTCAACAAAATGGAAGAATAAAATTAGACTAATGTAGGAATCATGGGCCGACCTTTATTGCGTCATGTACTAATTATATCCTTTACTTTTGTAGGAAATCCCAGGTATCCCAGGCGGGGGTAAAGTTTGGTTCAATAATGCACACCACGAATTATTTTTAGAAGTACGAAAAGACAGGAAATTGCTGATTTCTTAATCCTGGGGGCAAGTGAGGAGGTCGATCCTTTCGAACTCAGACATGTGTCAGTTAATGAACATGTACGGGCCGTATATTCTGATATGACAGTGGATTTACACCGATTAAACACTGGGGCATATTTAATGTATTGCAGAGGATCCCACGTCTTTTGAAAGACAATAAGGATTATATAATCAGAACCCATGAAACAAATACCTTTACCTGATTAAATCAACCAGAGACCGATCTTAAAATTTCCTCTTATTCGAAACATGCGGAGGGCTTTAGAGGACCGAGGTTCTATTAATGAACGTGGCCCACAGGAATTTCTCCCGACGCTACAGGCGACCGACACGAGCAAGTGGACGCCGAAAGAAATAAAATATGGATAAAAGTGGGCACACAACAGGTGGCCGGATTTATTACCAGCGCACTGATCGAGTTGTCATAGTGTTATTGTTTGTGATCTCAAGATGGATAGTGGGGGCCACCGCCGAACCCTTCATCAATGTTCTCGATATCATCGTCTGGAGCAATTAAACAAGAACATCAAGAAAAACATTAAGCCTCGACATCTTCGGTACCTCAAATCGTTCTGTTATGCTATGCGGAAGAAACGATAGCAGGAAAATTAAACAAAAAAAAAACACGTGAAGCTTTTCTTTCATTCCATTCATCAAAGAGCATTACAACAGCTCACTGGGGAGGAAAAGTAAAGCCAAACTGAGCCCTGATAACCATTACGAAGGAGCTCAACTGACTCTCCAAACAGTTGATGCTCCGGGTGCACCGAGCGTTCTCAGGATCAAGCTCCGCGAGCCTAAAGAAGAGGCGATCGCGCTTCTCCTTAGCCTGGGCCATACTGGCCTCGTAATGCTCGACAGCAAACTCCAAGTCCGAAATCGCCGCCCTCTCGAAAGCAATATCTGCCGTAATGTCATCAAGTCTCTCCTGCAGCCAACCGCATTTGCACCTCATCATAATATTGCTCGGCTCCTGTTCGGCGTAAGTTCGGACCAAGGCCAGACGGTCCACCAACTTTCCTCTCTCACGAACTAGCCACGAAAGCTGATCATTGGCAAACTTGAAGGCTTTCTTGTGATTATCAGCCATAAATGTGACTATTTCCAGACGCTCGTGCCGGTCTCGGTAACGAGCTTTCACGACGGCAGTCACAATGACCGTCTCATAAGCGCGGTTATAGGCAGCCAGAAAATTAATGAAGAGGGTCGGGAAGTTCCGATACTCCCTCCCCAGTTGGGTACCCTCAACAGAAGCAGCGTCTAGGGTCCTGAATAAACCGAGGATTTCAGCCTCAACGGTAGAGTTTTGGGCTATATGAGCGTAACCTCTACCAAGAAGATTGTAGAGTCTCTCCCACCCAGCCAGGATTTCGGCGGAGAAGGTATGGTTAGGAGAATTGGCCATTTTTGAAAGCAGATCACGAAAGAAAGGAGGAGAGAGGCGAGGCAGATGATCGGAATGCGAAGGCGATAATCTACTTCAGTTTAAATACTAATTTCAAAGGGGCGGTCCTTATTGGTCGAGTTTTTTTCTATCTACCATTCTCTATCGGCAACACCTCCACTGGCTCAAATTCTAGTCAAGCAGCAACCTCAAGCTGAGCAGACCCGACGTCTCTGCAGAAAAGTTGGACGGGCCGCCACCACTTTGAAAAAGAAAGAATAAAAAACGAGCTGAGTGGGAGACAAAGAAATTTTCGGCAGAAAAGGAGATACGACTCGTCTTTATTGGAGGACCCGCCAGTAAATCGACGGTGGAGATCTTGACAAGGGCCCTCTACCACGAAAAGAAAAAAGGAAGACGAACTGAGCGAGAAACAAGGATTTCCCCTTTGATCAAAAGCCGAATATCAGATTTTCTCCCTCGAAAAATCTAATAGCACTGCCCGTGAAGAGGGAAGTCGTTGCTATTGCCAGAGAGAGAACTTGTCCTCATTTGATAGTGAGAGTTCATTCGCAAGAACTCGCAGGAGAAAGATAGAGAGGAAGGAGTTCTCGTGGGAGAGGAATTCAAAACCTTCACCATCAAAGCATCGGCTTTCAAAGCCTGTTACGAGAAACCATCGACGATCCCGTGATCCCTCAAGTCCAAGAAGACATCCTGAGGCGGTCTCGAGTCGGCAGTCCTAGATCCAGAAATATGTCGAGCATTAGGGAAACGGGCGCATGTTCAACCCTGGTCGAAGCTAATGAAGTTCCTTACCCTGAGGGTCTACTGGTCATGGCCATTGACGGTAATCCAGTCTCTCTGTCAATCCTTGTTACCGTATTGAGAAAATGCCGGTATAAGGTTGTAGCTCAAGCAAAGGCGACAGAGGCCTTAGAGATATTAAGGAGGAGTGGTGACCAGTTTGATATCGTCCTCACCGCCATGGTAGGGATTGACATGGATGTTTTCACTCTCTTGGAAGTCATCAATTCTAAATTAAACATGCCAGTCCTCGTAATATCGGCAAGCGATGATCAGCAAGCCATAATGAAGGCTGTCTTAAATGGGGCCCAAGACGTCGTAACGAAACCAGTTAGGGTTCAGATGCTTCAAAACATATGGCAGCACGTGGTAAGGAAGCAATTGCACGACCATGAGAACAAGCATCAAGCCTTCAATTTTGTTCCAAGCAACTGGAGAAAGAAGATGAGTTGGTCTCCCGAGCTGCATCGTATGTTTGTTAATGCAGTTCAACAGGTAGGAATTGATTCGGCACGGCCGCAACATATACTGGAAATTATGAACGTAGAGGGACTCACTAAAGCAAATGTTTCGAGTCATCTTCAGAAGTACAGAAAAAGGGTGAGAGAACACAATGCAGCTCAGAATCAAGAAAACCAAGGCGGGACTGATCCAAGCCTGAACGTCGAGTCTCCTCGCCACCATAAGTTCCCCAGGTTAGCATGGGGCGAGCCACTTCCCATCATCAACCAAGCTAGTAACCATGCCATCAATCCCCCAGGCGTTAATCAAAGTATCCCCCAAAATCACCCTAATACTCTTCAAGAGTATAGACCGCAGGAGCAGTGTATTCAGATTCCTTGGTTTGAGCACCAACCTGTGGCTAGAACTCATCCCATGATCAGCGCGCCTGCGTGTCGCGACCCTCTGAAAATATTTTTATTATTTCTAGGGGTTAACGGATTATTAGGTTAATTAGATTTGACTAACCTAACGCGGACCCTCCCAAGCCCTACCGAATCGCAACTTTGGTTTTTGTTTAAATGATTTTGAAATTTGGAGTCGCCACTAATCGTTCTTGGTAGGTCGATTAGAAACCTAAATAAATTAGCGGGAGAACTAATTTATTCCTGCGAACCAGAGATTAGGAGCTCGGGGACTTGGTTACACTAGTTAATTAAAACTAATGCCCTTTCGGTACCTTAATTTCATGGATATCCTAATTCGGCAACTCAGGCTTGGTTTATTCCTAAGGCTCTAGTAGGGTATTCTCTTTTGTATTTTCACTTTTTAAATAGGATGCATGGATGATATATATTTTTATTTGTTATATTTTTTTAAGTGTTAAAGATTCCCTGAAGCCGAAAGAGGAAGTGTGTTAACGACTTCTGTGCAATATTACAACCTACTTATCTTTTAGGTCTGATGATTCAAAAATTAAATTATAGGAAGTACATGACAATGAATAAACACCTCCAATGGGAGGCCTAGCATTGGCTTGGCTCTTCCCTTTGGGATTTAAGGTACAGGTATTTAAGTTGCAAGTATTTAAACTACTGTAAGTAAAAACCTCCAATGGGAGGCTAAGCATTGGCTTGGCTCTTCCCTTTGGGATTTAAGGTATAGGTATTTAAGTTGCAGGTATTTAACTACTGTAAGTAAAAACCTCCAATGGGAGGCTAAGCATTGGCTTGGCTCTTCCCTTTGGGATTTAAGGTACAGATATTTAAGTTGCAGGTATTTAACTACTGTAAGTAAAAACCTCCAATGGGAGGCTAAGCATTGGCTTGGCTCTTCCCTTTGGGATTTAAGGTACAGGTATTTAAGTTGCAGGTATTTAACTACTGTAAGTAAAAACCTCCAATGGGAGGCTAAGCATTGGCTTGGCTCTTCCCTTTGGGATTTAAGGTACAAGTATTTAAGTTGCAGGTATTTAACTACTGTAAGTAAAAACCTCCAATGGGAGGCTAAGCATTGGCTTGGCTCTTCCCTTTGGGATTTATGGTGCAGGTATTTAAATTGCGGATGGACTTTGTCCTCTCCATTCTGGGGTATGAATTCTTTAAAATGAAATACAACGAATTGATTCAACAATTTGAAATTTGTTCGCGCTTGAGGACTCCTCCAAGCCGATTTTGTGCTTCCACAGGGTTGACCATTGATATAGAGCTGCGGCTTCCTGACATAAAATAAAGTGAAGTGTTAGTATACAAAATATGTGCTAATCTGCACCTAAAACCAGAAGAGTAGAAAGAGTACTTATCTCCCATTTTTTTGGGAGGGATTTCTATAATTGATTTTCGCTCTCTATGTTCCCAATATAGAGAGTTTCTTTTGAATTAAGAGGGACTTTTAGTCACAGATCAGTTGAGAAATCGGTGGACAGCTTAGGAGCTTGTCTGGGCCGATTTTTGCATCTCGACGAGATTTTTGCTGTTGACGTAGAGATATCCTTCTCCTGACATAAAATATGGAAGAAAAAGGAGATGGAGAAAGTGTATACAATTTGTGCTAATTTGCTAGTAAAACCATAAATAAATGAATAAATAAAAACACTTAGCTTGAATTTGTTTGCTCGTTGATGAGGATGAACTCTTGATTTGTATTGATCGATGAAGGAATTTGTGATGATAACCCCTAGCTTTAAACTCCCATCATCTTCAAAATTCTCTCTCTTTTGGTATTTTCTTTCTCTCAAAATTTTCTTCAATCTCCCAAAATTCTCTCAAACATCCAAAATTTTCTCTCCAAAAAATTCTCCCAAACACTTCAAATTTTCTCTCTCCCAAGAATCCTTTCTCAAGCTCACTTCTTCCTCCTTTTATAACCTACTCATCTATCTCCCATTCTAATTTTTCCACTAACTCTATCTCCCATTCTAATTTCTCCACTAACTCTTCTTCATTTTCATCTTCCATTCTCCATCTCTATCTCACATTCTAATCTCTCCACTAACTCTTCTTCATCTTCATCTTCCCTTCTCCATATTTATCTCCCATTCTAATTTCTCCACTAACTCTTCTTAATCTCCATCTTCCCTTCTCTATTCTTATCTTCCATTCTAATTTCTCTACTAACTCTTCTTCATCTCCATCTTCCCTTCTCTATTCTTATCTTATTTTCTCCATCCATTCTTCTCCAACTTCTCTTCTTCATCTCCTCTTCTTCATCTTCCCTTCTCTATTCTAATTTATCCACTAACTCTTCTTTTTATTATTTGTAAAATAATCCTTCAAGAGTTAGGTATTTGCACTCTAGTCCTTGAATTTTAAGTATTTACAATTCAGTCCTTGAAAAAATATATTTCTTTAAGTCCAAATCTCCTCACAATTTTTGACACACCAAAATTTACCACATGTCAAATTTAAGCTCATTTCTTGTCGCTGAAAATAATGCATAATTTAATTAAAGCCCTTTTGCAAAATTAAGTCATTCTGGGTATAATTGGGCCAAGATGAAAATTTAAAATATTAGAAGACAATGTCACAACTCATAAAAAGTGAAAGTTAAAAATAAGTTGACTCAAATTAAATTTTTTTAGGCCCGATTCGAGATTATACTCGTGAAGGAACACGTGACTCGAATTGGATTTTTCTGAATTTGCGATGGCCAATATGAAAATAGATTTAAAATAAAAATATTAACTATCTTTGTGTATTTTTTTGGCCTCAAATGTTATTTTTCCAAAATTTTCAAATATTTTTGTATTTTTTTTTAAAAAAAAATTAAAATATATATAATATGAAAAATTATTTTTTGGTCAAAATTCGTTCTCTAGGCTTGGCTAAGGTTCCCAAAGTTGATTTTTCAATTTTATGAATTTTTATGGATTTTCTATTAATTTTCGAAAATAAATAAATAAAAAATACGTAAAAATACTGAAAATATGAAAAATCGTTTTTTGGTCAAAATTGGTTCCCTAGGCTTGGCTAAGGTCCCCAAAGTTGATTTTTCAATTTTATGAATTTTTATGGATTTTTTATTACTTTAGCAATAGAAAAAA
Organism: Psidium guajava; assembly: GCA_016432845.1. Lineage (NCBI taxonomy): Eukaryota > Viridiplantae > Streptophyta > Magnoliopsida > Myrtales > Myrtaceae > Psidium > Psidium guajava. Next base: position 15,713,425 of record CM028226.1, on the reverse strand, counting down.
TGATTAAAAATCAGGTGTCAACAGCTGCCCCTCTTTGAAAGGAAGCTCGGTAGAGGTTCATTTCAAAGACGAGATGACACCTGGATTCTTATCGACTCAATACAAGGAAATAAAAAGAGTCGTGACATGATTGTTCCACTGAAAATGAAATGAGAACCTAAGGATTCGTTATATAAAAAAACTTTAGGGTGGTTGAACTTGAACCCGTATGGTGGATCAACCCATGGTAGATTCCTAATAAAAGGATTCTACTGATTAAAAATTGAATTAAAATTTGACCCGTATGGTGGGTCATACCATTTGACCCGTATGGTGGGTCGTACCATGGTAGATTCCTAATAAAAGGATTCTACTGATTAAATTTTGATTGAGATTTGACCCGTATGGTAGGTCACCACATGGAGATACCTGTAAGAAGGACTTGGTGCCTGTAGAAAGGACTTGGTGCCAGTAAAAAGGACTTGGTGCTTTGCCTGTAAGAAGAACTTTGTGCCTGTAAGAAGGACTTGCTTTGCCTGTAAGAAGGACTTTGTTTGCCTGTAAGAAGGACTTTGTTTTGCCTGTAAGAAGGACTTGCTTTGCCTGTAAGAAGGACTTTGTGCCTGTAAGAAGGACTTGATTTGCCTGTAAGAAGGACTTTGTTTGCCTGTAAGAAGGACTTTATGCCTGTAAGAAGGACTTGATTTGCCTGTAAGAAGGACTTTATGCCTGTAAGAAGGACTTTGTGCCTGTAAGAAGGACTTGATTTGCCTGTAAGAAGGACTTTGTGCCTGTAAGAAGGACTTTATGCCTGTAAGAAGGACTTAATTTGCCTGTAAGAAGGACTTTTTGCCTGTAAGAAGGACTTGTTTTGCCTGTAAGAAGGACTTGATTTACCTGTAAGAAGGACTTGATTTGCTTGTAAGAAGGACTTGATTTGCCTGTAAGAAGGACTTTATGCCTGTAAGAAGGACTTGATTTGCCTGTAAGAAGGACTTTGTACCTGTAAGAAGGACTTGGTTTGCCTGTAAGAAGGACTTTGTGCCTGTAAGAAGGACTTGGTTTGCCTGTAAGAAGGACTTGATTTGCCTGTAAGAAGGACTTGATTTGCCTGTAAGAAGGACTTTGTACCTGTAAGAAGGACTTGGTTTGCCTGTAAGAAGGACTTTGTGCCTGTAAGAAGGACTTGGTTTGCCTGTAAGATGGACTTAGTTTGCCTGTAAGAAGGACTTAGTTTGCATGTAAGAAGGGCTTGGTGTACCTCAAAGGGTGCCATTCTGAAATCTGGGGAGACCAGGAATCCTGCAGAAGCTCAAACCCAAATTATATTCTCCTGTCGCTTTAGGAATAAACCAAAGAGGCAGAGATTAAAAGGTCTCAAACATTTCTGTTCTTGAGACAAATCATGCTTTATCGAAGAAGGTGGATACCTGTATGTACCGCAATGGATTCGAGTACCCCAACAACCGTCAGAATTCATTCTCTTGAAAGGTTCAGGTTGAAGATATACTTACCTGAGAATTTGGAAAAAATGCTTGGTGGCTTCTCGACAACCAGGCTTGTTCATTCAATAATCGCCAAATGAACTTCAAGACTTTGGAAGGTAACTCGAACACCGGGAATGTGTTGCCTGTCAGGCAATGTCAGAGGTAACATGTGCAAGCATTTTCATCAATGCGTTCATTGGTTCATGCAAAATTGTTTTGCTAAGTTTGCCATGATTAAAGGCAGTCTGTGTAATAACTCATGATGCAATCGATCAATATATGGATCATGTATTGCATTACCACTTCTGTTTAAGGAGGTTCTTATAGTACGAACACCTCGAATGTAATCTGAATGTGGGACTTCATTCCGAAAAGGGCTTTCTTTCACTCTGGAGAAAGGCTGTTTATCTGTAGATTAAAATGTTAGACCTGTGTGGAAATGGTTTGCCTTTCCTCATCCTGTTATGCCCCATTTTGCACATTTGACGTCTCCTATGCAGTTTATGCTCTAAGTTGAAGTCGGTAAATTAAACATGCGGAATAGTCATACATAATTCATGAAATGTGTAAACACAATGCCGATGTGACAATTTTTAGCATCATGTATGTTTATATAATGTGCAAACATGGGCGGATTTGAATTGCCCCTGGTATATGGGTGGATCGAACAAATTGGGAAGCCCACTCCTTATGTCGAGGAGCGGTTTGTCCCAAACTTTGCCCCTGCGCAATGAAGCATATGGGTGAGGGAGCATTTCGGTTGGTTTAATGACAGCGACCGCCATGGTTTAGCGGTTGAATGCCCCTGCAAAAAGCAGAGAAATTATTCTTGAAATCAAACGAGATAAGGAAGACATATTTGCTTTTTCGCTTCAGAGCTTGTGATCAATTTGCCCCATTTTTCACCAAAATAGATCTTGTCAGATGATCATAATTTTCTTTTGGATTTGTCTCCTTCAACATGTTAAATGTTAGTGTAAATATTTCCTGTAAAAAGAAAAAGAGACATATCAGCCAGTATTAAAAGGGATAAATTGAAAACGATACTGATTTACCCTTCATCTTGAATGTCTTGCACGAGTCTTTTACCAGTTTTGTTGGATTGAATTTTCGTCGACTTTTGTTGGGCGCCTCACCATTATGAGAAGACTATGGTAAAATACTGACTTTGATATTACTCGTCGAGTATTCCTGTTTGTAAAAAAGAAATGCACAAAAAGTTGTTTCATTTATTTATAATACATACAACATTTCCCACCCTTGGGGATCGAACTCGGGATATTTCGGACCTACTGTCATCCCCCATACCATTCGGTCCATTGGACCGTAGGTGTCCATGGGGCTATCCTTTCAAAGGTTAATCTTTGGGGATAAAACAGCCCTATTGTATCACCTTGGGCCATGTTACGGTATTTCTCGAGATAATTTGCAATCCCTGTTAAGAATGGAATAAAACAATTCAGGACTTGTGATGATTATGAACAAATTAGAACGATACAGAATTACCTATGTCTGAGATTTGTTCCGGTCTCTCGTTCGCACTTTCCTTTGTCTGAAGCTGTTCATTCCGTGGTAATGTCCACGAGTTGATTTGCCCCAATTTAGTCCAACCAAGGAATTTCGTTTTTGGGTCTTTTTGCAAATTCCTGAAAATATGAGGGGTTTAATTTTAAAACATGGGTAGTTCGAGGGTAACTTGAAACGATACAGGTTTACCCTTCGGATTTACGCGGATTTCTTCTCGATATTAATTTTTTCGAGTTTGGTGCGGTAACGGCTCCGAGCATTTAATAAGGGGGAAAGGGAAATGATTACTTCTAGCTTGTGCATTGATTTTGGACATCGATAAAAGGTGAGAACGTGCGATGAAACTAAGTAGACGTATTCGTCCAGGTTTGATCTTCTTCTCTTTGCAGGTTCTTGAGTGATCAGCTAGCGTTGTTTCGGATCAGGTACGCGTCGGCTGTGTTGCAGGTCCCGTGATCACTAGTTTTGAAATACAGGATCCGTATGCACATTAAAGCCCTGGTGCTTCATCAGCATCAAATTGCCTGATCATGGCGGCGAGTTCGTCGCCAATGCCACTTGCCTGGTGATGATACCTCACCTCCTCCTCAGAAGGCATCCATGCTGGTCCCATAGTCTCGGTCTTTTTGTGTCTTGCTCCAACAGAACTTGATCCTGCTATGAACTGATCTAACTCACCTCTTAAACGTGCATTTTCGATCCTCAGAAAATGTATTTCATCGAGGGTGAGGAGAGTATTGCAGTTGGGGTAGGTGGCGGAGGCAAAAGCCTCTTTATATATCTTGTTCTCCGCTCGGAGGTTTTCATTTTCAACTCTTAGAAATTCGGCTTCGTTGTGCTCATGACGAGTCTTCATTCGGGTTCGTCTATTTTGAAACCAGAACTTGATTTGCGAAGGTTCAAGTCCTAGCTCTTGACTCAGTTCCATTTTCTGTTTGCCGCCTGGCATAGGGCACGTTCTGAAGAAATCTTCAAGCTTTCGTACTTGCTCCTCAGTATGGCGACGGTAACGCTTCTTTTGACCTTTACCGTTGTTGTCCTTATCCTTATCGGGCTCTTGGACGTTGTCGGTGGAAGGGCCGGACTCCATAGGCTCGATCCCAAACATGGCTTCGAACTCTTCCTCTCCCATATTCAGCAAGTAACGATAACTTTCAAGTGTGTTGGGTTGAGACATCTTTGATTTGGTTAACGATTTCTCAAAGTTTGATATCTCTTCTTGTATTTTCACTCTCTGGATTTTTCTTGGAGATTGCGTATGCTTTAAGAGTCTCTCTTTCGAGCACGAATGAGAATTATCAAGAAGATGCCTCCTTTAAAATTAGACGTGGGTTTTCCAACTGTATTGCCTCTCTCGAGTGTTCTGGCTTTCTCGATTTTCTTTTCATCGTATCTCTCGCCCAGCTCGTCTCCTTCCATCTTTCCGTGGAAGGGGGCCCCTTGTTGCTGTCTCCACCGTCAATTTGCTGGCGAGTTCTTCAATAAAGACGAGTCGTATCTCTTTTCTACCGAAAATGTCTTTGTCTCCCACTCAGCTTATTTTTTATCCTTTCTTTTTCAAAGTAGTGGCGTCCCGTCCAACTTTTCCGTAGAGACGTCGGATTTACTTGGCTCGAGATTGGAGACGAGTAGCGGAGGTGATACTGATAGGGAATGGTAGACAGGAAAATCTGGCCAGTAGAGACTTCCCCTGCAAAAATGAAAGAGAATGCGGCAGTATATGTTCTTCATATTCTAGAAAAATTGGAACGATACTGTTTTACCCTTGTGTATACTTCCATTGAATTTGAATTGAGGAAGTTCCTTCATTTGGATTGGATTGAATTGTATGTCCCGAGTTGCCTTTCACTTTGAGCTTGCCACATATGTGCTTTGCTTAGTTGGGCCTTGTTTTCTTTCGGGTTGCCTTGGACCATCATTATTTTCTATGCCATCGGGTCCGTGGACCGGAGGGCTCCTTTAATTTGAAGGTTACCTTGAAGGCGAATGAGTCCTATCGCATTCCATTGGGTCATTTCATTTTGCGACACTCTTGAGGCACTTTGCAATCCCCTGGGTGAGAATGGAACAAATCCAATTTAGCATTTTGCAACGATTAAGGGTAAATTGGAACGACACACAGTTACCCGTCTTCGAGCTCGCCTGGGCTTTTCACTTGAAATTTCCCTACGTGAGGCCATTCAACATTTCTCATTATGGCAGTAAGCGACGTTGCCACAAATTGATCCGCCCTAAATCTAGCATAAAAAAGGGATTCACGCATTCGACGAGATAAAAAAAACAAATTACCCCCTTGCCCCTGAATTAAATCTAGTCACCTAGAAAGCTGGAAATATCATACGCAAGGGAATTAAGCATGAAATGAAAGGTGCACTTATTCAAGGTCAGTTCTGCCTCTCCTGTGGCTCTTTGATAATCAGCTAGTTTCGTGTCGGTTCGGGTGTGGATGACCGATGTTTGAGAGTCCTTACTCACTAGCTCCTGATCGCGGCTTGGGACGTCTGTCAACCCTAAACTGGTTGACCAGGGCAGTAAGCTCATCATCTGGGTAATCTCTTGAACCTTCCAGCAACTGATACTCGAATTGGGCATTGTTGTTGGCAAATGCTGGCGGTAGATTTCTCATTCTGTCATCGCCATGAGCAATTTGACTTCTCGTGCTGGAGCCTTCATCATTACTCGAGAAAGTGTGGGGATTACCAACTGTCCTGCTGCCAAGAACTCCTTTCATTCGAGGATTAGAGAAGTGGAAGTGCTCAGGATAATTTCTTGTCTGATTCTTTGGCTGCGCAGGCGCGCTGATCATGGGATGAATTCTAGCCACAGGTTGGTGCTCAAACCAAGGAATCTGAATACACTGCTCCTGCAGTCTATACTCTTGAAGAGCATTAGGGTGATTCTGGGGGATACTTTGATTAACGCCTGGGGGATTGATGGCATGGCTACTAGCTTGGTTGATGATGGGAAGTGGCTCGCCCCATGCTAACCTGGGGAACTTATGGTGGCGAGGAGACTCGACGTTCAGGCTTGAATCAGTCCCGCCTTGGTTTTCTTGATTCTGAGCTGCATTGTGTTCTCTCACCCTTTTTCTGTACTTCTGAAGATGACTCGAAACATTTGCTTTAGTGAGTCCCTCTACCTTCATAATTTCCAGTATATGTTGCGGCCGTGCCGAATCTATTCCTAGCTGCTGAACTGCATTAACAAACATACGATGCAGCTCGGGAGACCAACTCATCTTCTTTCTCCAGTTGCTTGGAACAAAATTGAAGGCTTGATGCTTGTTCTCATGGTCGTGCAATTGCTTCCTTACCACGTGCTGCCATATGTTTTGAAGCATCTGAACTCTAACTGGTTTCGTTACGACGTCTTGGGCCCCATTTAAGACAGCCTTCATTAGGGCTTGCTGATCATCGCTTGCCGATATTACGAGGACTGGCATGTTTAATTTAGAATTGATGACTTCCAAGAGAGTGAAAACATCCATGTCAATCCCTACCATGGCGGTGAGGACGATATCAAACGGGTCACTACTCCTCCTTAATATCTCTAAGGCCTCTGTCGCCTTTACTTGAGCTACAACCTTATACCGGCATTTTCTTAATACGGTAACAAGGATTGACAGAGAGACTGGATTACCGTCAATGGCCATGACCAGTAGACCCTCAGGGTAAGGAACTTCATCAGCTTTGACCAGGGTTGAACATGCGCCCGTTCCCCTAACACTCGACATATTTCTGGATCTAGGACTGCCGATTCGAGACCGCCTCGGGATGTCTTCTCGGACTTGAGGGATCACGAGATCGTTGATGCCTTTTCGTAACAGGCTTTGAAAGCCGATGCTTTGATGGTGAAGGTTTTGAATTCCTCTCCCACGAGAACTCCTTCCTCTCTATCTTTCTCCTGCAAGTTCTTGCGAATGAACTCTGACTATCAAATGGGGACAAGTTCTCTCTCTGGCAATAGCAACGACTTCCCTCTTCACGGGCAGCGCTATTAGATTTTCCAAGGGAGAAAATCTGATATTCAGCTTTTGATCAAAGGGGAAATCCTTGTTTCTCGCTCAGTTTGTCTTCTTTTTTCTTTTCGTGATAGAGGGCCCCTGTCAAGATCTCCACCGTCGATTTACTGGCGGGTCCTCCAATGAAGACAAGTCGTATCTCCTTTTCGCTAACGTTTGCCGTGTCTTCCACTCAGCTCATCTTTCCGTCTTCTTTTTCAAAGTGGCGGTGTCTCGTCAAACTTTCTGCGGAGATTTCGGACTCGCTTAGCTCACAGTCGCCATCTGATGGGAATTCGAGCCAACGAGGGTGGTGCCAATAGAGAATGGTAGATAAGAGAAATCTTGACTGGTTGATACCGTCACTATGAAATCAATATTTACTTCAAAGCAGATTACCATCTTCGCATTCCGCTCATCTGTCTCACCTCTTTCCCCCTTTCTTTCGTATTCTGCTTTCAAAAATGGCCAATTCTCATAACCATACCTTATCCGCCGAAGTCCTAGCTGGGTGGGAGAGACTCTACAATCTTCTTGGTAGAGGTTACGCTCATATAGCCAAAAACTCTACCGTTGAGGCTGAAATCCTCGGTTTATTTAGGACCGTGGACGCTGCTTCTGTTGAGGGTACCCAACTAGGGAAGGAGTACCGGAACTTCTCGACCCTCTTCATCAATTTTCTGGCTGCCTATAACCGTGCTTATGAGACGGTCCTTGTGACCGCCGTCGTGAAAGCCCGTTACCGAGACCGGCACGAGCGTCTGGCAACAGTTACGTTTGTGGCTGATAATCACAAAAAGGCCCTCAAGTTTGCCAACGATCAGCTTTCGTGGCTGGTTCGTGAGAGGGGAAAGTTGGTGGACCGTCTGGCCTTGGTCCGAACTTACGCCGAACAGGAGCCAGGCAATATTGTGATGAGGTGTAAATGTGGTTGGCTGCAGGAGAGACTTGATGACATTACGGCAGACATTGCTTTTGAGAGGGCAGCGGTTCCGGACCTGGAGTTTTCCGTTGAGCATTACGAGGCCACTATGGCCCAGGTTAAAGAGAAGTGCGATCGCCTCTTCTTTAGGCTCGCGGAGCTTGATCCCGAGAGCGCCCGGTGCATCCAGAGCATCAACTGTTTGGAGAGTCAGTTGAGCTCTTTCGTAATGGTCATCAGGGCCCAGTTTGGCTTTACCTTTCCTCCCCAGTGAGTTGTTGTAATACTCTTTGATGAATGGAATGAAAGAAAAGCTTCACGTGTTTTGTTTTGTTTTTTTTTTAATTTTCCTGCTATCGTTTCTTCCGCATAGCATAACAGAACGATTTGAGGTACCGAAGATGTCGAGGCTTAATGTTCTTCTTGATGTTCTTGTTTAATTGCTCCAGACGATGATATCAAGAACATTAGAGAGGCATTCAGTGTGGCTTTCCACCAGCCGCCTAGAGACCCGCGTTCAATCATGTAAATTAATAAAGCTACCACCACTTAATTAGTGTGCCAATAAATTCGGCCATTTGTTGCGTGCCCCACTTCAACCGTGTTTTGTTTCTTTCGGTGCCCACTTACTCTTGTCGGGCGCCTGTAGCATTGGGAGAAATACTTGTGGGTCACATTCATTAATAAAACCTCGGTCCTCTAAAACCCTCCGCGTGTTTCGGATCCGAGGAAATTTTAAGACCGGTCTCTGGTTGATTTAATCAGGTTAAGGTACTTATTTCATGGTTTCTGATTATATAATCCATATTGTCTTTCAAAAGACGCGGGATCCTCTGTAATACATTAAATATGCCCCCGTGTTTAATCAGTATAAGTCCACCGTCATATCACAATACACTGCCCATACAAGTTTACGGATTGACACAACTCTATCTGTCAAAGATGGACAGTGTTCGTTTGCCTCCCTGAATTAACGGTTGAAGCCTTGGTGTTTTTCGTCTTTTGGTATTTCTGAAGATGATTCTTGATATATTATTGAACTTAATTTTTACACCCGTCTGGGGTATCTAGGATCTCCCTGCAAAAGAAAATGATATAATTAGTATGCGACACAAGGAATGTCGGTCCATGACTCATATATTAGTCCAATTTTATTTTTTCTATTTTATAGAGAAATCAGAAAAAAAAATTTCTTTAGGAAGAAATGGGTTAATTTCTGATACATAATTTTTTTTGCATATTTATTACTCTTTTTTTATTATTTTTTTAAAGGAATGTGACAAAATCTCTTGATGTTTACTAAAATCTTTGAAGGAATTTCCTTTTTATCAAAATAAATTTTCAGAGGTAAATTTATCAAGAAAATTTTATTTTTATTGAAGCAGGAAAGACATAACAGAAATCCTTTATTGGTTAACAAAATTCCCCCGAGACATTAGTCTAATTTTATTTAGAGAAAATTTTCTTAGAAAAACATGAGCGAATTTCTCGAAAAGAATTTTTGTTGCAAGTTTTTATAATTTGAAAGAATGTGATAAAATCACTTGATGTTTACCAAAGTTTTTTTTTGAAGGAATTTTTCTTTTTATCGAAATAAAATTTCAGAGGAAAATTTGTCAGGAAAATTTCATTTTTATTGAAGCAAGAAAAACATGACAAAAATCTCTTATTGGTCAATACAACTCCCCCGAGACATTAGTCTAATTTTATTTAGAGAAACTTTTCTTAGAAAAACATGAGCGAATTTCTCGAGAAGAATTTTCTTGCAAGTTTTTATAATTTGAAAAATGTGATAAAATCACTTGATGTCTACTAGAGTTTTTTTTTTAAAGAATTTTTATTTTTATTGAAATAAATTTTCAGAGGAAAATTTTTTCAGGAAAATTTCATTTTTATTGAAGTAATAAAAACATGACAAAAATCTCTTATTGGTTAATAAAATTCCCATGAAGGGATTTTTTCACATCATTTTTTCAAAAAAATAATAATAAAAAGAAATGAGGGACAAATTTAATTTTTATTTTCTTTTAAAAGAATGGTCGTAATATCAAGCTCAAAAACTGACTAACACCTAGCATGGACCGACCGAAAATAAATACAAGATAAAATTAGAGAACTTACTTTTACCTTGGAGAAATGCAAATCACATAGTCATGCGCATGACTCAAGTGAGGAGTGGACTCTAGAAAATAAAAGAAGGAGAGACAGGGTATGGACCTAAAAGGCCCCCACTATCTGAATTGACAACCTTACCCTCCGCGCAATCAAATCACAATGGGAAGAATTGTCAATTCAGATAATGAGCGGGACAAAATATGGTCAACCCAAGCGTAATCGACGCAAGAGCTTTGCATATTCGATCCCTATCTATGGTTACCTAGGAAAAATTTCGCGACTTGGGTTTAGACGCTTGTGTGTGCAGGTGTTGTGATCCTCAGAATATGCAAGACATGCACAACAATTGATATCAAAACAGCGCTTCTAAAAATGTGTGAAATTAAACATAATCCCAACACCGAGCCTGCAAAACAAATGGGTTAGCCAAACACTCCGCCCCTTATAACTCCCATCCTGCAAAAACATATAACACCTATAGAATGAGTCCCAAGCAAGATCGCCAGAAGCGAGATATCCATGAAATTTTCATTGGCCTAAGTCCACTAAGACTTTTAAAATTTCGAAAAAATTTAAGTATTCCAATTGGTATCTTTTTTCGAAAATTAAAAATCTCTATTCCCCAGCGGAGTCGCCAGTCTGTCGCGACCCTCTGAAAATATTTTTATTATTTCTAGGGGTTAACGGATTATTAGGTTAATTAGATTTGACTAACCTAACGCGGACCCTCCCAAGCCCTACCGAATCGCAACTTTGGTTTTTGTTTAAATGATTTTGAAATTTGGAGTCGCCACTAATCGTTCTTGGTAGGTCGATTAGAAACCTAAATAAATTAGCGGGAGAACTAATTTATTCCTGCGAACCAGAGATTAGGAGCTCGGGGACTTGGTTACACTAGTTAATTAAAACTAATGCCCTTTCGGTACCTTAATTTCATGGATATCCTAATTCGGCAACTCAGGCTTGGTTTATTCCTAAGGCTCTAGTAGGGTATTCTCTTTTGTATTTTCACTTTTTAAATAGGATGCATGGATGATATATATTTTTATTTGTTATATTTTTTTAAGTGTTAAAGATTCCCTGAAGCCGAAAGAGGAAGTGTGTTAACGACTTCTGTGCAATATTACAACCTACTTATCTTTTAGGTCTGATGATTCAAAAATTAAATTATAGGAAGTACATGACAATGAATAAACACCTCCAATGGGAGGCCTAGCATTGGCTTGGCTCTTCCCTTTGGGATTTAAGGTACAGGTATTTAAGTTGCAAGTATTTAAACTACTGTAAGTAAAAACCTCCAATGGGAGGCTAAGCATTGGCTTGGCTCTTCCCTTTGGGATTTAAGGTATAGGTATTTAAGTTGCAGGTATTTAACTACTGTAAGTAAAAACCTCCAATGGGAGGCTAAGCATTGGCTTGGCTCTTCCCTTTGGGATTTAAGGTACAGATATTTAAGTTGCAGGTATTTAACTACTGTAAGTAAAAACCTCCAATGGGAGGCTAAGCATTGGCTTGGCTCTTCCCTTTGGGATTTAAGGTACAGGTATTTAAGTTGCAGGTATTTAACTACTGTAAGTAAAAACCTCCAATGGGAGGCTAAGCATTGGCTTGGCTCTTCCCTTTGGGATTTAAGGTACAAGTATTTAAGTTGCAGGTATTTAACTACTGTAAGTAAAAACCTCCAATGGGAGGCTAAGCATTGGCTTGGCTCTTCCCTTTGGGATTTATGGTGCAGGTATTTAAATTGCGGATGGACTTTGTCCTCTCCATTCTGGGGTATGAATTCTTTAAAATGAAATACAACGAATTGATTCAACAATTTGAAATTTGTTCGCGCTTGAGGACTCCTCCAAGCCGATTTTGTGCTTCCACAGGGTTGACCATTGATATAGAGCTGCGGCTTCCTGACATAAAATAAAGTGAAGTGTTAGTATACAAAATATGTGCTAATCTGCACCTAAAACCAGAAGAGTAGAAAGAGTACTTATCTCCCATTTTTTTGGGAGGGATTTCTATAATTGATTTTCGCTCTCTATGTTCCCAATATAGAGAGTTTCTTTTGAATTAAGAGGGACTTTTAGTCACAGATCAGTTGAGAAATCGGTGGACAGCTTAGGAGCTTGTCTGGGCCGATTTTTGCATCTCGACGAGATTTTTGCTGTTGACGTAGAGATATCCTTCTCCTGACATAAAATATGGAAGAAAAAGGAGATGGAGAAAGTGTATACAATTTGTGCTAATTTGCGAGTAAAACCATAAATAAATGAATAAATAAAAACACTTAGCTTGAATTTGTTTGCTCGTTGATGAGGATGAACTCTTGATTTGTATTGATCGATGAAGGAATTTGTGATGATAACCCCTAGCTTTAAACTCCCATCATCTTCAAAATTCTCTCTCTTTTGGTATTTTCTTTCTCTCAAAATTTTCTTCAATCTCCCAAAATTCTCTCAAACATCCAAAATTTTCTCTCCAAAAAATTCTCCCAAACACTTCAAATTTTCTCTCTCCCAAGAATCCTTTCTCAAGCTCACTTCTTCCTCCTTTTATAACCTACTCATCTATCTCCCATTCTAATTTTTCCACTAACTCTATCTCCCATTCTAATTTCTCCACTAACTCTTCTTCATTTTCATCTTCCATTCTCCATCTCTATCTCACATTCTAATCTCTCCACTAACTCTTCTTCATCTTCATCTTCCCTTCTCCATATTTATCTCCCATTCTAATTTCTCCACTAACTCTTCTTAATCTCCATCTTCCCTTCTCTATTCTTATCTTCCATTCTAATTTCTCTACTAACTCTTCTTCATCTCCATCTTCCCTTCTCTATTCTTATCTTATTTTCTCCATCCATTCTTCTCCAACTTCTCTTCTTCATCTCCTCTTCTTCATCTTCCCTTCTCTATTCTAATTTATCCACTAACTCTTCTTTTTATTATTTGTAAAATAATCCTTCAAGAGTTAGGTATTTGCACTCTAGTCCTTGAATTTTAAGTATTTACAATTCAGTCCTTGAAAAAATATATTTCTTTAAGTCCAAATCTCCTCACAATTTTTGACACACCAAAATTTACCACATGTCAAATTTAAGCTCATTTCTTGTCGCTGAAAATAATGCATAATTTAATTAAAGCCCTTTTGCAAAATTAAGTCATTCTGGGTATAATTGGGCCAAGATGAAAATTTAAAATATTAGAAGACAATGTCACAACTCATAAAAAGTGAAAGTTAAAAATAAGTTGACTCAAATTAAATTTTTTTAGGCCCGATTCGAGATTATACTCGTGAAGGAACACGTGACTCGAATTGGATTTTTCTGAATTTGCGATGGCCAATATGAAAATAGATTTAAAATAAAAATATTAACTATCTTTGTGTATTTTTTTGGCCTCAAATGTTATTTTTCCAAAATTTTCAAATATTTTTGTATTTTTTTTTAAAAAAAAATTAAAATATATATAATATGAAAAATTATTTTTTGGTCAAAATTCGTTCTCTAGGCTTGGCTAAGGTTCCCAAAGTTGATTTTTCAATTTTATGAATTTTTATGGATTTTCTATTAATTTTCGAAAATAAATAAATAAAAAATACGTAAAAATACTGAAAATATGAAAAATCGTTTTTTTGGTCAAAATTGGTTCCCTAGGCTTGGCTAAGGTCCCCAAAGTTGATTTTTCAATTTTATGAATTTTTATGGATTTTTTATTACTTTAGCAATAGAAAAAATGATTAAAAATCAGGTGTCAACACTGCGCAGCCAGAGAATCAGACAAGAAGTTATCCTGAGCACTTCCACTTCTCTAATCCTCGAATGGAAGGAGTTTTTGGCAGCAGGACAGTTGGTGATCCCCACACTTTCTCGAGTAATGATGAAGGCTCCAGCACGAGAAGTCAAATTGCTCATGGCGATGACAGAATGAGAAATCTACCGCCAGCATTTGCCAACAACAATGCCCAATTCGAGCATCAGTTGCTGGAAGGTTTAAGAGATTACCCAGATGATGAGCTTACTGCCCTGGTCAACCAGTTTAGGGTTGACAGACGTCCCAAGCCGCGATCAGGAGCCAGTGAGTAGGGACTCTCAAACATCGGTTATCCACACCCGAACCAACACGAGACTAGCTGATTATCGAAGAGCCACAGGAGAGGCAGAACTGACCTTGAATAAGTGCACCTTTCATTTCATGCTTAATTCCCCTGCGTATGATATTTTCCAGCTTTCTAGGTGTCTCGATTTAATTCAAGGACAAGGGGGCAATTTATTTATCCGGTCGAATGCGTGAATCCCTTTTTATGCTAGATTTAGGGTGGATTAATTTGTGGTAACGTCGCTGACTGCCATAATGAGAAATGTTGAATGGCCTCACGTAGGGAAATTTCAAGTGAAATGCCCAGGCGAGCTCGAAGACGGGTAATTGTGTGTCGTTCCAATTTACCCTCAATCGTTGCAAAATGCTAAATTGGATTTCTTCCATTCTCACCCAGGGAATCGCAAAGTGCCTCAAGAGTGTCGCAAAATGAAATGACCCAATGGAACGCGATAGGACTCATTTGCCTCGAAGGTAACCTTCAAATTAAAGGAGCCCTCCGGTCCACGGACCCGATGGCATAGAAAATGATGATGGTCCAAGGCAACCCGAAAGAAAATAAAGCCCAACTAAGCAAAGCACTTACGTGGCAAGCTCAAAGTGAAGGGCAACTCGGGACATACAATTCAATCCAGTCCAAATGAAGAAACTTCCTCAATTCAAATTCAATAGAAGTACACACAAGGGTAAAACAATATCGTTCCAATTTTTCTAGAATATGAAGAACATATACTGCCGCATTCTCTTTCATTTTTGCAGGGGAAGTCTCTACTGGCCAGATTTTCCTGTCTAACATTCCCTATCAGTATCACCTCCGCTACTCGTCTCCAATCTCCAGCCAAGCAAATCCGACGTCTCTACGGCAAAGCTAAACGGGACGCCACTACTTTGAAAAAGAAAAGATAAAAAATAAGCTGAGTGGGAGACAAAGACATTTTCGGCAGAAAAGAGATACGACTCGTCTTTATTGAAGAACTCGCCAGCAAATTGACGGTGGAGACAACAACAAGGGGCCCTATCACGAAAAGATGGAAGGAGACGAGCCGAGCAAGAGACACGATAAGAAAAGAGGATTGAGAAAGGCCGGACCCTTGGAAGAAGCAATACAGTTGCTAAACCCACGTTTAATTTTAAAAGAGACGCCATGCTCGGAAGAGGGTCTTAAGGCATAGGCAATCGCTCAGAAAAATTCAAAGAGAGTGAAAACACCGAAAGCGAGTAGCAAATCTTGAGAAATCATCAACCAAATCAAAGATGTCTCAACCCAATACTCCCGAGAGCTATCATTGCCTGCTGAATATGGGAGAGGAAGAGTTCGAAACCATGTTTGGGATCGAGCCTATGGAGCCTGGCTCTTCCGCCGACGACGTCCAAAATCTCAGTAAAGATAAGGACAATAACGGTAAGGGTCAAAAGAAGCGTTACCGTCGCCATACTAAGGAGCCGATACAAAGGCTTGAGGATTTCTTCATAACATGCCCTATGCCAGACGGCAAACAGAAAATGGAACTGAGTCAAGAGTTAGGACTTGAACCTTTGCAAATCAAGTTCTGGTTTCAAAATAGGCGAACCCGAATGAAGGCTCGTCATGAGCACAACGAAGCCGAGTTTCTAAGAGTTGAAAATGAAAACCTCCGAGCGGAAAACAAGATGTACAAAGAGACTTTTAACTCCGCCACCTGCCCCAACTGCAATAGCCTCCTCCTCACCCTCGATGAAATGCATGATCTGAGGATCGAAAATGCACGTTTAAGAGGTGAGTTAGACCAGTTTATAACAGGATCGAGTTCTGTTGGAGGAGGGTACAAAAGGACCAATGATACTGGATCAGCATCAATACCTCCCGAGGAAGAAGGGACAGATCACCACCAAGCGGACATTGACGATGATCTTTTCGCCATAATCAACCAGTTTGATATCGGTAAAGCATCGGGACTGTGATGCACTTGTTCAGCCAGTGACCACGAGACCTTCAATATGGCCGATGCATACCTAATTTGGGATGAAGCCAGCTGATCATGGGAGAGCCTGCAGAGGAAGCGGAACTAATCCTGAATGAGTGAATGTGTTTTATTTCCTTGCGTGATGTGTTTTTCTGCTTTTGTGAATGTGTAAAAGCAAAGAGTAATAATCCGACTTCCCCCTATTAAATGCTCGAATCCGCCACCTCACCAACCTCGCGACGAATTGATGGCGAGTGAAAATCTGCATAAACCTGAAGGGTAACTCCGTATCGTTTCAATTTACCCTCAGTTGCTCCAAGTTTTAAAATTAAGCCCCTTCTATTCTCAGGAAATTGCAAATCGACCCGAGAACGCAATCATATCCGAATACAGGTTGGATAAAATTTGGGGGCAAATCAACTCATGGGCATTACCACGGGATAGACAGCTTCGGACAAAGGAAAGTACAAGCGAAAGACGCGAACAATCTCAGAAATGGGTAATTCTGTATCGTTCTAATGTGCACATAATCATCTCAAGTCTTGAATTGTCTTATTCCATTCTTAACAGGGATTGCAAATTACCTCGAGAAATACCGTAACATGGCCCAAGGTGATACAACAGGGCTGCGTTATCCCCAAGGATTAACCCTTGAAAAGAAAGCCCCATGGACACCTACGGTCCAATGGACCGAATGGTATGGGGGATGACAGTAGGTCCGAAATATTCCGAGTTCGATCCCCAAGGGTGGGGAATGTTGTATGTATTATAAATAAATGAAACAACTTTTTGTGCATTTCTTTTTTTTACAAACAGGAATACTCGACGAGTAATATCAAAGTCAGTATTTTACCATAGTCTTCCCATAATGGTGAGGCGCCCAACAAAAGTCGAGGAAAATTCAATCCAACAAAACTGGTAAAAGACTCGTACAAGACATTCAAGATGAAGGGTAAATCAGTATCGTTTTCAATTTATCCCTTTTAATACTGGCTGATATGTCTCTTTTTCTTTTTACAGGAAATATTTACACTAACATTTAACATGTTAAAGGAGACAAATCCAAAAGAAAATTATGATCATCTGACAAGATCTATTCTGGTGAAAAATGGGGCAAATTGATCACAAGCTCTGAAGCGAAAAAGCAAATATGTCTTTCTTATCTCGTTTGATTTCAAGAATAATTTCTCTGCTTTTTACAGGGGCATTCAACCGCTAAACCGTGGCGGTCGCTGTCATTAAACAAACCGAAATGCTCCCTCACCCATATGCTTCATCACGTAGAGACAAAGTTTGAGACGAACCACCCCTCGACATAAGGAGTAGGCTTCCCAATTTGTTCGGTCCGCCCACATACCAGGGGCAATTCAAATCCGCCCATATTTGCACATCATATAAACACACGTAATGCTAAAAAATTGTCACATCTGCATTGTGCTTACACAGTTCATGAATTATGTATGACTATTCCGTGTGTTTAACTTACCAACTCCAACTTAGAGCATAAACTGCACAGGAGACATCAAATGTGCAGAATGGGGCATGACAGGATGAGGAAAGGCAAACCATTTCCACGCAAGTCTAACATTTTAATTTACAGATAAACAGCCTTTCCCCAGAGTGAGAGAACGCCCTTTCGGATTGAAGTCCCCCATTCAGATTACATTCGAGGCGTTCATACTATGAGAACCTCCTTAAACAGAATTGGTAATGCAAGCTTGACAGAATAGTTTTGCATGATCCATATTTGGATTGATTGCATCATGAGTTATCACACAGACTACTTCTAATCATTGCCGACTTGGTTGAATAGTTTTACATGAACCGATCAACTCATTGATGAAAATGCTTGCACATGTTACCTCTGATACTGCCTGACAGGCAACATATTCCCAATGTTAAAACTACCTTCCAAAGTCTTGAAATTCATTCAGCGATTATTGAATGAACAAGCCTGGTTGTCGAGAAGCCACCAAGCATTTCTTCCAAATTCTTAGGTAAGTATATCTTCAACCTGAACCTTTCAAGAGAATGAATTCTGACGGTTGTTGGGGTACTCGAATCCATTGCGGTACATACAGGTATCCACCTTCTTCAATAAAGCATGATTTGTCTCAAGGACAGAAATGTTCGAGACCTTTTGATCTCTGCCTCTTTGGTTTATTCCTAAAGCGACAGGATAATATAATTTGGGTTTGAGCTTCTGCAGGATTCCTGATCTTTCCAAATTCCAGAATGGCACCCTTTGAGGTACACCAAGTCCTTCTTACATGCAAAATAAGTCCTTCTTACAGGCAAACCAAGTCCTTCTTACAGGCAAATCAAGTCCTTCTTATAGGCACAAAGTCCTTCTTACAGGCAAATCAAGTCCTTCTTACAGGCAAAACAAGTCCTTCTTACAGGCACAAAATCCTTCTTACAGGCACAAAGTCCTTCTTACAGGCAAACAAAGTCCTTCTTACAGGCAACGCAAGTCCTTCTTACAGGCAAACTAAGTTCTTCTTACAGGCAAACCAAGTCCTTCTTACAGGCACAAAGTCCTTCTTATAGGCAAATCAAGTCCTTCTTACAGGCAAACTAAGTCCTTCTTACAGGCAAACCAAGTCCTTCTTACAGACACCAAGTCCTTCTTACAGGCAAATCAAGTCCTTCTTACAGGCACAAAGTCCTTCTTACAGGCATAAAGTCCTTCTTACAGGCATAAAGTCCTTCTTACAGGCAAATCAAGTCCTTCTTACAGGCATAAAGTCCTTCTTACAGGCAAACAAAGTCCTTCTTACAGGCAAACAAAGTCCTTCTTACAGGCAACGCAAGTCCTTCTTACAGGCAAACTAAGTCCTTCTTACAGGCAAACCAAGTCCTTCTTACAGGCACAAAGTCCTTCTTATAGGCAAATCAAGTCCTTCTTGCAGGCAAACTAAGTCCTTCTTACAGGGAAACCAAGTCCTTCTTACAGGCACCAAGTCCTTCTTACAGGCAAATCAAGTCCTTCTTACAGGCACAAAGTCCTTCTTACAGGCAAATCAAGTCCTTCTTACAGGCATAAAGTCCTTCTTACAGGCAAATCAAGTCCTTCTTACAGGCACAAAGTCCTTCTTACAGGCAAACAAAATCCTTCTTACAGGAAAACAAAGTCCTTCTTACAGGCAACGCAAGTCCTTCTTACAGGCACAAAGTCCTTCTTACAGGCAAAGTAAGTCCTTCTTACAGGCAAATCAAGTCCTTCTTACAGGTAAATTAAGTCCTTTTTACAGGCAAATCAAGTCCTTCTTACAGGCACAAGTCTTTTTTACAGACACCAAGTCCTTTCTACAGGCACCAAGTCCTTCTTACAGGTATCTCCATGGGGTGACCTACCATACGGGTCAAATCTCAATCAAAATTTAATCAGTAGAATCCTTTTATTAGGAATCTACCATGGTACGACCCACCATACGGGTCAAATGGTATGACCCACCATACGGGTCAAATTTTAATTCAATTTTTAATCAGTAGAATCCTTTTATTAGGAATCTACCATGGGTTGATCCACCATACGGGTTCAAGTTCAACCACCCTAAAGTTTTTTTATATAACGAATCCTTACGTTCTCATTTCATTTTCAGTGGAACAATCATGTCACGACTCTTTTTATTTACTTGTATTGAGTCGATAAGAATCCAGGTGTCATCTCGTCTTTGAAATGAACCTCTACCGAGCTTCCTTTCAAAGAGGGGCAGCTGTTGACACCTGATTTTTAATCATTTTTTCTATTGCTAAAGTAATAAAAAATCCATAAAAATTCATAAAATTGAAAAATCAACTTTGGGGACCTTAGCCAAGCCTAGGGAACCAATTTTGACCAAAAAACGATTTTTTCATATTTTCAGTATTTTTACGTATTTTTTATTTATTTATTTTCGAAAATTAATAGAAAATCCATAAAAATTCATAAAATTGAAAAATCAACTTTGGGAACCTTAGCCAAGCCTAGGGAACGAATTTTGACCAAAAAATAATTTTTCATATTATATATATTTTAATTTTTTTAAAAAAAAGACAAAAATACTTGAAAATTTTGGAAAAATAACATTTGAGGCCAAAAAAAATACACAAAGATAGTTAATATTTTTATTTTAAATCTATTTTCATATTGGCCATCACAAATTCAGAAAAATCCAATTCGAGTCACGTGTTCCTTCACGAGTATAATCTTGAATCGGGCCTAAAAAAATTTAATTTGAGTCAACTTATTTTTAATTTTCACTTTTTATGAGTTGTGACATTGTCTTCTAATATTTTAAATTTTCATCTTTGCCCAATTATACCCAGAATGACTTAATTTCCCAAAAGGGCTTTAATTAAATTCTGCATTATTTTCAACGGCAAGAAATGAGCTTAAATTTGACATGTGGTAAATTTTGGTGTGTCAAAAATTGTGAGGAGATTTGGACTTAAAGAAATATATTTTTTCAGGGACTAAATTGTAAATACTTAAAATTCAAGGACTAGAGTGCAAATACTTAACTCTTGAAGGATTATTTTACAAATAACAAAAAGAAGAGTTAGTGGATAAATTAGAATAGAGAAGGGAAGATGGAGAAGAGGAGATGAAGAAGAGAAGTTGGAGAAGAATGGATGGAGAAAATAAGATAAGAATAGAGAATGGAAGATGGAGAAGAGTTAGTAGAGAAATTAGAATGGAAGATAAGAATAGAGAAGGGAAGATGGAGATGAAGAAGAGTTAGTGGAGAAATTAGAATGGGAGATAAATATGGAGAAGGGAAGATGAAGATGAAGAAGAGTTAGTGGAGAGATTAGAATGTGAGATAGAGATGGAGAATGGAAGATGAAAATGAAGAAGAGTTAGTGGAGAAATTAGAATGGGAGATAGAGTTAGTGGAAAAATTAGAATGGGAGATAGATGAGTAGATTATAAAAGGAGGAAGAAGTGAGCTTGAGGGGGAGATTTTTTTGGAGAGAAAATTTGAAGTGTTTGAGAGAGATTCTTGAGAGAGAAAATTTGAAGTGTTTGGGAGAATTTTTTGGAGAGAAAATTTTGGATGTTTGAGAGAGTTTTGGGAGATTGAAGAAAATTTTGAGAGAAAGAAAATACCAAAAGAGAGAGAATTTTGAAGATGATGGGAGTTTAAAGCTAGGGGTTATCATCACAAATTCCTTCATCGATCAATATAAATCAAGAGTTCATCCTCGTCAACGAGCAAACAAATTCAAGCTAAGTGTTTTTATTTATTCATTTATTTATGGTTTTACTCGCACATTAGCACAAATTGTATACACTTTCTCCATCTCCTTTTTCTTCCATATTTTATGTCAGGAGAAGGATATCTTTACGTCAACAGCAAAAATCTCGTCGAGATGCAAAAATCGGCCCAGACAAGCTCCTAAGCTGTCCACCGATTTCTCAACTGATCTGTGACTAAAAGTCCCTCTTGATTCAAAAGAAACTCTCTATATTGGGAACATAGAGAGCGAAAATCAATTATAGAAATCCCTCCCAAAAAAATGGGAGATAAGTACTCTTTCTACTCTTCTGGTTTTAGGTGCAGATTAGCACATATTTTGTATACTAACACTTCACTCTATTTTATGTCAGGAAGCCGCAGCTCTATATCAATGGTCAATCCTATGGAAGCACAAAATCGGCTTGGAGGAGTCCTCAAGCGCGCACAAATTTCAAATTGTTGAATCAATTCGTTGTATTTCATTTTAAAAAATTCATACCCCAAAATGGAGAGGACAAAGTCCATCCGCAATTTAAATACCTGCACCATAAATCCCAAAAGGAAGAGCCAAGCCAATGCTTAGCTTCCCATTGGAGGTTTTTACTTATAGTAGTTAAATACCTGCAACTTAAATACCTGCACCTTAAATCCCAAAGGGAAGAGCCAAGCCAATGCTTAGCCTCCCATTGGAGGTTTTTACTTACAGTAGTTAAATACCTACACCTTAAATCCCAAAGGGAAGAGCCAAGCCAATGCTTAGCCTCCCATTGGAGGTTTTTACTTACAGTAGTTAAATACCTGCAACTTAAATACCTGTACCTTAAATCCCAAAGGGAAGAGCCAAGCCAATGCTTAGCCTCCCATTGGAGGTTTTTACTTACAGTAGTTAAATACCTGCAACTTAAATACCTGTACCTTAAATCCCAAAGGGAAGAGCCAAGCCAATGCTTAGCCTCCCATTGGAGGTTTTTACTTACAGTAGTTTAAATACTTGCAACTTAAATACCTGTACCTTAAATCCTAAAGGGAAGAGCCAAGCCAATGCTAGGCCTCCCATTGGAGGTGTTTATTCACTGTCATGTACTTCCTATAATTTAATTTTTGAATCATCAGACCCAAAAGATGAGTAGGTCGTAATACTGCACAGAAGTCGTTAACACACTCCCTCTTTCGGCTTCAGGGAATCTTTAACACTTAAAAAAATATAACAAATAAAAATATATACCATCCATGCATCCTATTTACAAAGTGAAAACACAAAAGAGAATACCCTACTAGAGCTTTAGGAATAAACCAAGCCTGAGTTGCCGGATTAGGATATCCATGAAATTAAGGTACCGAAAGGGCATTAGTTTTAATTAACTAGTGTAACCAAGTCCCCGAGCTCATAATCTCTGGTTCGCAGGAATAAATTAGTTCTCCCGCTAATATATTTAGGTTTCTAATCGACCTACCAAGAACGATTAGTGGCGACTCCAAATTTCAAAATCATTTAAACAAAAACCAAAGTTGCGATTCGGTAGGGCTTGGGAGGGTCCGCGTTAGGTTAATCAAATCTAATTAACCTAATAATCCGTTAACCCCTAGAATTAATAAAAATATTTTTAGAGGGTCGCGACACTTACAGGCAAACTAAGTCCTTCTTACAGGCAAACCAAGTCCTTCTTACAGGCATAAAGTCCTTCTTACAGGCAAACTAAGTCCTTCTTACAGGCAAACCAAGTCCTTCTTACAGGCATAAAGTCCTTCTTACAGGCAAATCAAGTCCTTCTTACAGGCAAACAAAGTCCTTCTTACAGGCAAAACAAGTCCTTCTTACAGGCAAATCAAGTCCTTCTTACAGGTACAAAGTCCTTCTTATAGGCACAAAGTCCTTCTTACAGGCAAATCAAGTCCTTCTTACAGGCATAAAGTCCTTCTTACAGGCAAATCAAGTCCTTCTTACAAGCAAATCAAGTCCTTCTTACAGGCAAACTAAGTCCTTCTTACAGGCAAACCAAGTCCTTCTTACAGGCACAAAGTCCTTCTTATAGGCAAATCAAGTCCTTCTTACAGGCAAACTAAGTCCTTCTTACAGGCAAACCAAGTCTTTCTTACAGGCACCAAGTCCTTCTTACAGGCAAATCAAGTCCTTCTTACAGGCACAAAGTCCTTCTTACAGGCACAAAGTCCTTCTTACAGGCAAATCAAGTCCTTCTTACAGGCATAAAGTCCTTCTTACAGGCAAATCAAGTCCTTCTTACAGGCAAACAAAGTTCTTCTTACAGGCAAACAAAGTCCTTCTTACAAGCAACGCAAGTCCTTCTTACAGGCACAAAGTCCTTCTTACAGGCAAAGTAAGTCCTTCTTACAGGCAAATCAAGTCCTTCTTACAGGCAAATTAAGTCCTTTTTACAGGCAAATCAAGTCCTTCTTACAGGCACAAGTCCTTTTTACAGACACCAAGTCCTTTCTACAGGTACCAAGTCCTTCTTACAGGTATCTCCATGGGGTGACCTACCATACGGGTCAAATTTCAATCAAAATTTAATCAGTAGAATCCTTTTATTAGGAATCTACCATGGTACGACCCACCATACGGGTCAAATGGTATGACCCACCATACGGGTCAAATTTTAATTCAATTTTTAATCAGTAGAATCCTTTTATTAGGAATCTACCATGGGTTGATCCACCATACGGGTTCAAGTTCAACCACCCTAAAGTTTTTTTTATATAACGAATTCTTAGGTTCTCATTTCATTTTCAGTAGAACATTCATGTCACGACTCTTTTTATTTCCTTGTATTGAGTCGATTAGAATTCAGGTGTCATCTCGTCTTTGAAATGAACCTCTACCGAGCTTCCTTTCAAAGAGGGGCAGCTGTTGACACCTGATTTTTAATCATTTTTTTTATTGCTAAAGTAATAAAAAATCCATAAAAATTCATAAAATTGAAAAATCAACTTTGGGGACCTTAGCCAAGCCTAGGGAACCAATTTTGACCAAAAAACGATTTTTTCATATTTTCAGTATTTTTCGGTATTTTTATTTTCGAAAATTCATAAAACAAAAAATGAAGAAAAAATGAGAAAATTGAAAAATCAACTTTGGAAGCCTTGGCCAAGCCTAGGCAACCATTTTTGAACAAAAAATAAAATTTCATATTATATATATATTTTTAATTTTTTAAAAAAAAATACAAAAATACTTGAAAATTTTGGAAAAATAACATTTGAGGCCAAAAAAAATACACAAAGATAGTTAATATTTTTATTTTAAATCTATTTTCATATTGGCCATCGCAAATTCAGAAAAATCCAATTCGAATCACGTGTTCCTTCACGAGTATAATCTTGAATCGGGCCTAAAAAAATTTAATTTGAGTCAACTTATTTTTAATTTTCACTTTTTATGAGTTGTGACATTGTCTTCTAATATTTTAAATTTTCATCTTGGCCCAATTATACCCAGAATGACTTAATTTTGCAAAAGGGCTTTAATTAAATTCTGCATTATTTTCAACGGCAAGAAATGAGCTTAAATTTGACATGTGGTAAATTTTGGTGTGTCAAAAATTGTGAGGAGATTTGGACTTAAAGAAATATATTTTTTCAGGGACTAAATTGTAAATACTTAAAATTCAAGGACTAGAGTGCAAATACTTAACTCTTGAAGGATTATTTTACAAATAACAAAAAGAAGAGTTAGTGGATAAATTAGAATAGAGAAGGGAAGATGGAGAAGAGAAGATGAAGAAGAAAAGTTGGAGAAGAATGGATGGAGAAAATAAGATAAGAATAGAGAATGGAAGATGGAGAAGAGTTAGTAGAGAAATTAGAATGGAAGATAAGAATAGAGAAGGGAAGATGGAGATGAAGAAGAGTTAGTGGAGAAATTAGAATGGGAGATAAATATGGAGAAGGGAAGATGAAGATGAAGAAGAGTTAGTGGAGAGATTAGAATGTGAGATAGAGATGGAGAATAGAAGATGAAAATGAAGAAGAGTTAGTGGAGAAATTAGAATGGGAGATAGAGTTAGTGGAAAAATTAGAATGGGAGATAGATGAGTAGATTATAAAAGGAGGAAGAAGTGAGCTTGAGGGGGGGGATTTTTGAGAGAGAAAATTTGAAGTGTTTGGGAGGATTTTTTTGGAGAGAAAATTTTGGATGTTTGAGAGAGTTTTGGGAGATTGAAGAAAAATTTGAGAGAAAGAAAATACCAAAAGAGAGAGAATTTTGAAGATGATGGGAGTTCAAAGCTAGGGATTATCATCACAAATTCCTTCATCGATCAATATAAATCAAGAGTTCATCTTCGTCAACGAGCAAGCAAATTCGAGCTAAGTGTTTTTATTTATTCATTTGTTTATGGTTTTACTTGCAAATTAGCACGAATTGTATACACTTTCTCCATCTCCTTTTTTTTTCATATTTTATGTCAGGAGAAGGATATCTCTACGTCAACAGCAAAAATCTCGTAGAGATGCAAAAATCGGCCCAGACAAGCTTCTAAGCTGTCCACCGATTTCTCAACTGATCTGTGACTAAAAGTCCCTCTTAATTCAAAAGAAACTCTTTATATTGGGAACATAGAGAGCGAAAATCAATTATAGAAATCCCTCCCAAAAAAATGGGAGATAAGTACTCTTTCCACTCTTTTGGTTTTAGGTGCAAATTAGCACATATTTTGTATACTGACATTTCACTCTATTTTATGTCAGGAAGCCGCAGCTTTATATCAATGGTCAACCCTATGGAAGCACAAAATCGGCTTGGAGGAGTCCTCAAGCGCGCACAAATTTCAAATTGTTGAATCAATTCGTTGTATTTTATTTTAAAGAATTCATACCCCAGAATGGAGAGGACAAAGTCCATCCGCAATTTAAATACCTGCACCATAAATCCCAAAGGGAAGAGCCAAGCCAATGCTTAGCCTCCCATTGGAGGTTTTTACTTACAGTAGTTAAATACCTGCAACTTAAATACCTGTACCTTAAATCCCAAAGGGAAGAGCCAAGCCAATGCTTAGCCTCCCATTGGAGGTTTTTACTTACAGTAGTTAAATACCTGCAACTTAAATACCTATACCTTAAATCCCAAAGGGAAGAGCCAAGCCAATGCTTGCCTCCCATTGGAGGTTTTTACTTACAGTAGTTAAATACTTGCAACTTAAATACATGTACCTTAAATCCCAAAGGGAAGAGCCAAGCCAATGCTTAGCCTCCCATTGAAGGTTTTTACTTACAGTAGTTAAATAGCTGCAACTTAAATACATGTACCTTAAATCCCAAAGGGAAGAGCCAAGCCAATGCTTAGCCTCCCATTGGAGGTTTTTACTTACAGTAGTTTAAATACTTGCAACTTAAATACCTGTACCTTAAATCCCAAAGGGAAGAGCCAAGCCAATGCTAGGCCTCCCATTGGAGGTGTTTATTCACTGTCATGTACTTCGTATAATTTAATTTTTGAATCATCAGACCCAAAAGATAAGTAGATTGTAATACTGCACAGAAGTCGTTAACACACTCCTTCTTTCGGCTTCAGGGAATCTTTAACACTTAAAAAAAATATAACAAATAAAAATATATACCATCCATGCATCCTATTTAAAAAGTGAAAACACAAAAGAGAATACCCTACTATAGCCTTAGGAATAAACCAAGCCTGAGTTGTCGAATTAGGATATCCATGAAATTAAGGTACCGAAAGGGCATTAGTTTTAATTAACTAGTGTAACCAAGTCCCCGAGCTCCTAATCTCTGGTTCGCAGGAATAAATTAGTTCTCCCGCTAATTTATTTAGGTTTCTAATCGACCTACCAAGAATGATTAGTGGCGACTCCAAATTTTAAAATCATTTAAACAAAAACCAAAGTTGCGATTCGGTAGGGCTTGGGAGGGTCCGCGTTAGGTTAGTCAAATCTAATTAACCTAATAATCCGTTAACCCCTTTTAAAATTTAAAATTTTTTTAGAGGGTCGCGACACCGATGAACCGTTTTTTTGTTTTTTCCATTGAAAAATCCATCGTACGTGCATATTAAATCACCTAGATCGCAATTTGGAAATCCTCTGGCCGGTTGCCGGCCTAGGTGGTTGGCTGGACAAAGAGAGAGAGAGAGAGAAGAAAAAGCGAAAAATGTGGAAATATTTATTAAAAATTATCACGTCAGCATAGGTTGGGTCACGTTAACGATTTTCGGCTAAAATTAGCATAAAAGCAAAAGGTTTATGATTGAATTCAAATAAAAAGTTTAAGACTGAAGCGACACAATTGCAATACATTTATGATTTTTTTGGTAATTGTCCCGTCATGGCAAGTTCTATTTAGAAATGGCAAAGTCACACCATGCATACGCTATTTTTGTTAGGCTCAACATAAACCGCGGAATTAGATAAATATTGGAACGTTTTCCAACTTAGGACGAGGCCCGCTCTCGTCGTCATCCATCAATCGCTTCGCCACGTGGCGTTCCGTCCATTTGATGGTAGGATCTTCCCAACGAACGGGCGCTCTTCGGGGGGTGTGCAAAGCTTCTGGATTCTAAGCAAACCTTCGGTTAACAAATCGTAATTCGTGGCTCCGGAAATCAAATCCTCCCGTGTTCTACAAAAGGCAATGCCCGTTTAAAAAGGCATAAGATGAAATGTCGCTTCACAGGGTCAGCGCGCGTTCTCGGAAAATTGAGAGGGGGAGGAAGAGGAAGAGGAAGAGCCGTGCATTTCTAGGAATTCTGCTCGATTCTATGCCCTTGGAAACACCAGCATCTTTGACCTGGTCGTGCACGTGCGAGCAGCTTTGATTATTATTCTGATCTCAATGCATGCACGCCCCAATTTAACGAACCGTGAGTAAATAAGTGAATTCTCTTGCTTCTCTAATTTCGAGGTCTCTTTTCTTTTTTTTTAATTAAGGGGGGGGGGGGGGGGGGGGGGATCAATTCTTTGGCCATAACTTCACTGTTGAGCATAAGAGCCGTTGTTGGCAAAGTGATTAGGTGAGTCACCCTCGCGTGAGAAAATATTAGGTAGGCCTCTCTTGCCACGTAGGCAACAAGACACTTCATTCAACAAGACACTGTCAACCTCTTGTCTCTCGTTTCTTCTTCTTCTTCTTCTTCACAACCACGACGGAGAGGTAGAAATCTCGCGTCTCTTGTGCATCCCCGAAAGGAAGAAACTACGAAGAAGAAGAAGAATAAACGCAAGGGGCAAAAGTGAGAGAGAGACAAGAGATACTGACGATGAGCCCCGCATGGACACGCGACGGGTGTTGAGTAGAGTGCCTTAATGCTTACGTGACAAGACAGACCTGCCTGATATTTTCTTGTTGTTCGGATCTTTGTAGGTGAAGAGTTTCTTTCCTCTCTCAAAAAAAGATAAAAGAAAAGATGGATCTCACGGAGCCCGGTCTGCGCGGAGGCCGGTTCATAATTAAGAATCGAAATTGATCATGGGTCGAAAATGGGAAGCGAACCGGTTCTTCTCTAAACCAGCTCGGAACTAAACCGATCAGGCCATTTCTGACCGTTGTCTCTCGAGCGAAAACGGCTTCGTTTCGCTTCCGCACCCTTAATTCCTACCTACCCTTTTTCGAGCAGCCGTTTTAAAACTCAAATTGCACTTTGCCCATCTTGACGTGCGCATGCATTTGTGGGAATAGGGCTAGGAAACCATATCAACGGGTCGCCCAATAGGCTTTCTTTTGCGGCTTTTGTGAGGTCGGCTTGTGATACTTATAGACGCAAACACGAAGAAAGAACCCCCGACACCGACATCTACCTTGGACGCCAACTGGATTTTGACTTCGATGGAGATGGCGGTCGTGCGAAGAATTTAGGAAGCTCGAAAGGAACCCACCACGCTCCCCCGCCGGGGTGGGTTGGGGGGACCGGGTCGTATTGCTAGATCGAAATGAAAAGCGTGAAAGCAATTGCAAGTCAGAGAATGCGAAGAAGACGGAAGAGAACGAACTCCTCGCCCGACTAAACTCGTTTCCATTGGATTCCGAAACCTTATGGCGTGAGACACAAACGTACGTGACGGTGCCCGACCATTGACTTTTCAATGTCGAAGAACCGAACGTTGACTGGGAATTTGTATTGCCTAGTATGTTCTTCTCGGGTGAATGAGGGAAGACCGATACGCGCGTACTTTGCACAGCCAGTTATTTTTATTTTAACATATATATATATATATATATATTATATTATATTATGTTGATGAGCTAATGATGATACGGATGGATCGATGTTCGAGTAGGTAAATCGATTTCAATAAAGACGGGACTGTGTCGAGATGAGTTCGATGGAGTTAATATTTGGCTTTACTCAAATGAGAATCGATGCACCGATTGAATTGGAAGACCAAATTGCAAAACAATCGAAGGACGGAACTTTGAATAAAGAATAGTGCAAAGCAGACTATTGAAGCTGACTCCATGCCGTACGTATCCACCGGAAGGATTATAAAAAAAAATGCTAAATTTATTGAAATTATGCCAATTTAGTTTTAATTTTTTTTACTGTCAATTCAATCGTAAACCTTTTGTGTTTGTTCCAATTCAATCTAACACGCTAATTTTGGCCCGAAAGCAATGGCGTGGCATTGCTGGCGTTGAAAGGATACTTTTGAAATAACATTTTAAATATTTTTTTTCCCTTTCTTCCTCCAGCCTGTTGCCGAGGGCCAGCGACTCGTAGCCTTAGGATGGCTAGGTGAGGTTGAGCCTCACCCAGCGACGGCGAAGTCGACCTCGCCTAGATCTACCAAAGCTCACCAGCGCCTCGCGCCAAGCCTCACCATCGCCGGGTGAGGTCGACCTCACCTAGCTATCGCAAGGCTTGCCCTCGTCACTTCGCTTGAGGTCGGCAAGTCGCCGACCCTCATGTTTGGTCGATCACTGGATCTCAGCGACTAGCTGGAGGGGGAAAAAAAGGATAGGGGATAAAAAAAAGGAAAATATAAAATATAAAAATTGCACAAAATTAAGATCAAATTAGACATGGTCATAGGCTAGTTTGGGCTCAGAACCGACTTGGGTTCCAAATTGAAATAGGCCAGTGGCTTTCGAGCTTGATTTCGATTTCTTCAAACCTTAAATCTGGCTCGGAATCGGTAGATCCAAGCCGATTCCAAATTATAAAAAAAATGTTGAATAGAACAGCTCTCGTCTCTTTTTGCATAGACCGTTGCCATTTCCAACTATTGGAATTTGGCAAAGGTAAAAAAGATATTGAAAAAAAGGAGAGGAATTAGTTCATGAATTAGAATTGATTGATTCTCAACGGGAATCGGAACTAGAACCGCTACTTAAGGCTTGGTTCCGAATCTCCCAAAATTTGAATCGAAATCAGCCAATTTCAAACCATGGCTATGCTTAGATTGAATTGACACAAATGTAAAAAATTTAATATTAAATTGATAAAAAATGATAAATTAATATAATTATAATAAATTTATGATTTAAATTTTCATATGCACTTCACCATTTGCCAGATCTATCGGTGAAAAAAAAAAGGGAAGAAGATGGTGGCGCCTGGCGGTAGGCAATAGAGTCTCGCCCTTAGGAATTGACCTGCCGGAGATCCCAAAAAAAAAAAAAAAGGAAAAAAGGCAGTGGATTGAGATTGCACGTGAAAAGATAGCAGTACCGATGGGGTGGGTTCTTGGTAATCAATGGGATTCACGGCTTCTAATATCTCTCACGTTGTTTTCACTTTTCACGAGACCAATACGACTCCACTTCCCATCTCCGAGAAAGAAGCGATGTTGGCTTCGTACTCTTTGAAATATCTGCGGGGGGTCGCTTGTACTCGACAACACGAGGGGCTACAGAGAGAGAGAGGGAGAGAGAGAGAGAGAGGCGCTATTCACATGCTCCACTTGCGCGGCAGTTGGTGGTGCAAGATCCCTTTTTTGAGATACTTCTCTCCCCTCTTTTCCTTGACCGTTTGTTGTTTCCTATACGCTTTATGTATTCTCTGTCTTCCGGCCTCATTTCTCTATGTTGGGTTTGATGTATGATTGAAGGAGTTGTCTTGTTGTTGGGGGGAGGTTTTGGAGAATGTAAAAATTTAACGAAGTTCTCCGGGTCTTGTAATCAAACAGACAGGGATGCTATAAAACTCGGCCGCCCCTCATTCATCGGACGGTCAGAAAAGATCTTCACGCTCTATTCATTGACAAAGTTCAGATTTTCTACCTGCTTTTTTTTTTTTTATGACTAGTCCTTCCTATTAAACCCTGGAGGCTGAGGGTTTGGTATCTTTCCTTTGATGGTGAGTAGATTTTTCTTCGGGGAGATATTAGCGCCCTCTCCTCTTCGGAGAGAACAATCCTCATTTTTGCCACCTTTATCTCTTGCTCTCCATCTTTCTTTCTTCCTTTCCTCTTGAAATCCAAAGAACTTGGGAGATTTTTTGGGGGGGAAGAGAGAGATGGAGGCGGTTCTACAGACCAAAGGCCTTCTCTCACTACCCTCAAATCCCAGAAACAGGTTTTCGAAGCCATCTCAGAGCCTCAGGCAGAGAGTTTTGTCCATCAAACCCAACAATCTCTCCGCCTTTCCTCTATCCACAAATGGGTTCCAGAAATTCAATGGTGTCATCTCAAGACCTGGTGAAATTTACCAGAAAAACAGGACCTTTCACATCTGCAAGGCTGAGGCGGCAGCTGCAGGTGCTGATGGTCGGCCGGTTTTTGGTGAGCCAGAGAAGCCCAAGTTTCTGGGCATAGAGCCTGTCACCTTGAAGAAGATTGTCCCTCTAGGGTTGATGTTCTTTTGCATACTCTTCAACTACACGATTCTCAGGGACACAAAGGATGTGTTGGTGGTGACTGCCAAAGGGAGCAGTGCAGAAATCATACCTTTCCTCAAGACTTGGGTGAATTTGCCCATGGCTGTCGGGTTCATGTTGTGGTACACCAAATTGGCTAACATTCTTTCCAAGGAAGCTCTCTTCTATTCCGTGATTGTCCCTTTCATTGCCTTCTTTGGGGCATTTGGGTTTGTTCTGTACCCTCTCAGCAACTACATCCACCCTCAAGCCTTTGCAGACAGGCTTCTTGATACGTTGGGTCCTAGGTTTCTTGGACCTCTTGCAATCATGAGAATCTGGAGCTTCTGCTTATTTTATGTTATGGCTGAGCTGTGGGGAAGTGTGGTGATTTCTGTGCTGTTTTGGGGTTTTGCCAATCAGGTTAAGAATTTTTTTTTTTTTTGCCCTTTTTAACCCGTGGAAATTAAATCTTGAGTTGATATCTCTTTGTTGGAAAAAGACGATCGAATTGCTTGGCTTTGGTATATGTGACTATGCTTTTCAAGTCGTGCTCTTTCACGTTTAATTTATGTGCCTCAGAGAGCAAGATCTATTCGAGATTCCTGCTCTTTGTTGGCTACTGTAAGCTTAGAAATTGCTGATTGTGCCTATTTAAGGAAGGGGAAAGTAAAATAAACGGCAATTGGAAGTTGGTTGGAATAGTTATCTTGTAATTATGAACTAATTTCGTCATCTTAGGATGTCTTCACACCTTTTAGGAGGCCACTTTACACTCTTCTCTGTCTTGCTTTTGTTGTCTAATGTGCTGTTACCTCGTAAAAATAAGGAGCTTGTAAATCACGAGAGCACTTAGCCACTTACTGGTTTTTTTTCACTCTGTTATAGCTCAAAATGCAACTGAGTTGTAATTCACGAAAAACCGAAGGATTTCCTATATTTGTTTATGGTGGGTTGTGGCTTTCCCCTTAAGAGTGATTCATCATTCAAAAGGGAGGCTAGGATCTGCGGAGATTGGGAAATGAGAGATAGATGTTGCAGTTTGATCCTGTCTCTCATTCTTGGATGTGATGCTTTTCTTAAAGTTCTCAAGTAGCTTTATTTACTATTGGGCTCTTACTGAATTTGGAACAGAATAGGATGTTCTCAATTGATCATTTAAGGCATGAAACAGTTTACTATATCCCTGACTAAAAAAAAAAAATAGTAGTACATTCATTCTGACATGTGATCCTCTCGTATGTAACACATCTGATGTTCATTGTTCCAAAGTGATTTAGTCTACCCAAATTGAAGATAAGAACTTTGACAGCGCGTCATTGTGAATCATCTCGCTGCTACGAGCATGAATTAGAGTATTATGTCTTATTGCAGAGATGGATGAAAATTTAGTAAGTGCTAAGAAGTTTCAGCTGCATGCTGGTTCTTGTCGACGTCCCTCATTGCGAAAAGATTAATGGACAGAAGTAATGCTTTAACTTGTAATTTTGAATTCATGGGTACACTAGCAACAAAGGGACTGAGAAATTTGAGATACCTAATATTGCCTGGCGCATCCTTCCCTCCACAAGCAAGTCTTAAGCCAAAATACTTAGTTATAGAATAGAGACAGGAAGTTTCGTATGGTTCTCATTCTGCTGTTTAAGTTGCTTAGGACCCGAAGTGAATATCCTTGACAGTTAATGTTTCTTATTTTGTGTGATCTATCGATGATGTAGTTTCATTCTTATGATGAAAAATTGTACATAATTACATGCTTTTGATTGAGGCTTAATGAGTGTTTCCTTCTGTTTCCAAAATGATTTTCTTTACTGTAGATCACCACTGTTGAAGAAGCCAAGAAATTCTACCCTCTTTTTGGACTTGGGGCCAACGTTGCTCTTATTTTCTCTGGCCGAACAGTGAAGTATTTCTCTAACATGAGAAAGAATTTAGGTCCTGGAGTTGATGGCTGGGCTATCTCCTTGAAAGCTATGATGACAATCGTGGTGGTTATGGGGCTTGCAATTTGTGGCCTATACTGGTGGGTGAACACTTTTGTTCCTCTTCCAGCACGTAGCAAGAAGAAGAAGGTAAATCTCAATGAACTTCATGTCCATATAGTTACATCAACTGGCTAGCGCTTGGATGTTATATCATTAGCTTGCTATTGAGTGGTTTCTTTGACCCAAGAATCACTTTAACATGGCGTGCATAATCATGGTATCTTGGTGAGGATTGTCTTTTGTCTTTTTCTGACATGAGTCAGTCTTAAGGTTATGATCTTATTATGATCTTTACATTGCACTGGTGTAGTTTTTGCTGGGTGTGCCTTGTATATTCCATGAATGGGTATCGTTCTTCTCAGCTAGTAGGACTCTAGGAAATTCGTTTCGCATCAATAACCGAGCAGCTGCTTCTTTCATTTATGCATTCAGGCATTAACTCTGATGGTATTTTGCAGGAGAAGCCCAGGATGGGAACAATGGAGAGCTTGAAGTTCTTGGCATCTTCAAGATACATCCGAGATCTCGCTACATTAGTGGTTGCTTATGGTATTAGCATCAATCTCGTCGAAGTTACATGGAAATCAAAGCTCAAAGCGCAGGTAGATTTCATGTAGTGGCTGCTGTAACTATCTCCAGCATTAGTTCGAAAAATGTCATTTTAATTCTCCAAATTCCATCTCTTTTGATCATGCAGTTTCCCAGTCCAAATGAATACTCTTCCTTCATGGGCGATTTCTCGTCTTCCACCGGGATAATGACCTTCTCCATGATGTTGCTTAGCCAATACATATTCAACAAATATGGATGGGGAGTTGCAGCCAAGATCACGCCGACCGTCCTGCTTCTGACAGGAGTTGGATTCTTTTCTCTGATATTGTTTGGGGATCCGCTTGCCCCTGCTCTAGCTAAGTTTGGGATGACCCCTCTTCTGGCTGCTGTATATGTGGGTGCCCTGCAAAATATTTTTAGCAAGAGCGCCAAGTACAGCTTATTTGACCCTTGCAAAGAAATGGCATACATTCCCCTCGATGAAGATACCAAGGTCTGAATTTTCACTTTTTGTGCTTTTGGAATCATCTCAATAATTGTTTATACTTCCTAGAATGGATGTGGATCTTGGAGTTCAACTATTTACCGTTGATCTATGCAAGAAAGACGCAACAATTTAAGGAATACCCTGAAATCAGGGAGAAAATTGGTAATATTCAGGATAAGTGAAAGATGTATATTGAAGTCATTTTTCTTGCTTATTTCTCAACTGGCCCTTGAAATGCTTTCTTCAGGTTAAAGGTAAAGCAGCCATTGACGTCGTCTGTAACCCACTGGGCAAGTCTGGCGGTGCTTTGATCCAGCAATTTATGATCCTAACATTCGGATCGCTTGCAAATTCGACTCCTTACTTGGGAGGAATTCTTTTGGTGATTGTTCTTGCGTGGTTAGCCGCGGCTAGGTCACTTGAGACCCAGTTCAATGCCTTGCGCCAAGAGGAAGAGCTCGAAAAGGCAATGGAGAGAGAGGAAGTTAGGATACCAGTCGTGCCGCAATCGGAAACCGGGAATGGCTCTTTGGCATCTGGCTCAGCTTTGAATACTGCCTCTGGCGACTCGACGCCTCGCAATTAATTCATGTGTCTTGCGTCACTATCCAATGGAGTGATGCCGATGCGATGTGGGGCGATGTTTGCTGGCTGTGGGATTTGTTTCTCTTATAGAAATAAATGGGTACACTCAAGCGGCTATCTTTCTGGCTCAGAGACTGACTGCTGTTTGACTTGAAAATTATAAAAGCTTCTGCTAGACGAAGGTCATTGTATCATAGAGAATTTTTTTCATGATGACCGTGTGAATGAGAGATCTGTAGTAGGTATGTGGATTCTTCTGGTTCGTAGAGTGTGGTAGTCTTTCTTTATTGGTGAAGGGACCGAAGATATATATATTTGGTGTGTTTTGAGGCACCATATCAGATTCACCATTTTGAATCAATAAAAAAACAGATCAATCCATGTTATCCTATATAAGAAACAGGTCGATCGTCTACGTTATGATTTAGGGTATGGAAAGAATTTACTAATGGTTTCTGGTTTTGTTTTGGTTCTTCTGTTCTTAACTGCGCGTTCGTTGTTGTCTTAACCCTCATGTCGTCAGAGCTCCTATAGCCATGGAAAGACGGTTCCGAGTGTAATGTCAGAAACGGTAAAGCAACGAGCACGAAAGGAGAAGTGAGTTCGGTGATATTGCATAAAATTTTCTCTTCATTTCTTCTCTCCATTGAGCGAGTGAACTTTTCACTACATTCCCGCATTTGCATAAAATTAGAGGGAGTTGAATGCAAGGACACCAACGACAACACCTCCCAATCTCTCAAATGTCGTTTCACCGGCCATGGTGGTGCCGTAGGCATGGCCGGCCTTTGTCGTCACGTCGGCAGCCACCACTGCGGCAGAGAATAGAAAAAGACAAAAACAAACATCGTATCCCCTTTCCTTCCACGCAGGTTTATTACCGGATGACCAACAAGTTCAACGTCACTTCATCCCAGATTTTAGGTGAAGTGAATCTACCGGAGTTCTAAATTCGCGTACTTGTCCAAAAGCTCATGCTGCCTGCGCTCCTCAAATAGCTTTAGATGCACATCCAAATTGAAATGGTCCAGACGAGACCCCCATTTAGATTTCTCGTTAGTGGTAAGATTGACGAAAGATGAAAGATTATAGCTTCATTAATATAACCTCTTTCCACCTTTCCTAAATTGTTGTTTCTTCTTCTTTCATGTTTAAATCAAGAAGTTTACATACACGGACGTTGCTTTTTTTACAAGAATCGTCTAAGAAAGTGATCCTTTAAAAAAAAAAATGAATGATGGAGATTGTAATTTAAAAGAATGGTAATAAAGTAGACGTCTTTACGATGGTTCTCTAAAGTTCAATTCGGAATAACTTTTTGTAATATGAAATTTTTCAGTTCAAGTTTTTCTTAGGGGAATCCTTTGGTTAAAACTGTGAACTCATCATAATATATTAATTACATAGTAGCCGCGAAGTGCTCACTAGCTATAATGGCAGTGGCTGGACAAATGAAAACAAAAAAATTACTACTATATGAGACAAAGCGAATGTTGTCAAAGAACTTTGACATGAAGGATTTTAGTGAGGTGCCTTTTTATTATTGGCATTGAGATGCATAGGAATCGTTCTTGCCATGTTTTGGGTTTATTTTAAAAGGCACATATTAATTGTATTTTGAAAAGATTCAATATGCAGGATTGTGAGCCACGAATTGCTCCTGTAAAGGTGACAAATTGAATATTTTCACAGATGATATGGTTGCACATCCATTGAGTCATTGACTAAAAGTCTACGCCCTTGTGTGCTTTGATGACATGTTATTAACATGGACTTAGAAGCATCATGTGATGCTGTTCTTTAGTTGGAGTTTTTTAGTTAATGTTCTAATGAATTTTACATCTAGTGTTTTCTTATATTTAGTAGCAATTTAATAAGTATAGACTATTTTACATTCATTAGAGTGTTGTGAATGCATTATTTTCATATTGAATATATATCTAATAAAAATATCAAGGCATTGTGTAAACCTTAAGTAATGGCTAGGGCATTTAACTATTAGTCATAAGTATACGTTTTGTTACATACAAAGCAAAGTTAACTATAAATATGAGACATATCGGCTCATTGAAATCATAAGAATATTTTTCAAGTGACACATCTGGTTTCATGACACCTAAGGAGAGAGAATAATGACTGATAAAGGGGATAACACATCAAGTATCTCTATTTTGTGCGGTGTTACTATTTGCTATACTTATATTGAATTCATATCAGTAAAGTTAAAAGCAGTTGCGACAATGGGTGGCTCTGCCTCTTTCGATGCAGTTACAGTCCTGCTTTGGTATTTAAGATTTTTATGGTATCGGATTGACTATTAAGAATTATCCCTAGACCAATATAAAAATGCGTATATACAATATAATTTTAATTAATATAGCTCAAATGAGAGAATGTAAGAGTTTTTTTTTTGTGCGGGCTACATTAATTAATATTGTAATTAATTGATTGATCTAATAAAGCAAAGATATAAATTTTCTCAATAAGTTTAATATGGAGCTGGTTAGTATGAGCTGAGTTAAATTCAGTCAATGATGAGAGGATTTGTCTAAAAACTCTATAAGTAGAGGTTGAGTCTCTCCTCTAACCGTCATGCACAAATAATCTCACACAAAGAGTCGCCGCAGAACGTGATACATGATAGGCAATCTCATTGAAGCTAGTGATTCAGAGGCTTACAAAAGAAGTTCTTGAGCATCGGTTCCTCTATATTACGTATCAAGAACAATAAAATCTCAAATAAAGTGCGTAAATTCCTCTACTCTATTTATTGTGATTAGTGTATCTAATTATGGTAATATTGAGAAGCTGCTTAAGGTATTAATCGCAGCTTACAACCACAGAGGTTGCGGCCAAACTCGCCAGACGCGTTCGAGATGCGCAACCTCAGCTGTGAGCTCACTCAATTCACTCACCTCATTTTATGGGTCCTGCTACGACCTTGGCTAGGTTGTTCGAGCCTTGCTAAGTCACTCAACATCTCCCCGGATCTTCATGTCCCGCGTGTCGAATTGAGAAGGGACGTGATAGAACCTCTCATTTTCTCAGTCCTAGATTTCAGCTGTCATGATTCCATTCCTCTAGCCTGTCCCACCAAACATAAAATCGCTGGCCTGGCCCGATTGGTCCCAATCTGTGCAGCCTCAGGTTTCCAAGGCTAGCGAGCGAAACAAGCCAAGAACATGAAAATTGAAGCTCACGGGCGACTGTAGAAAAAGCTTTGGCCACACCAGGAATCGACACATCTCTACGGAACAAAATTCCACGGAATTGACACATCAACCAACGCCTCCCCCGGTTCATAGCTTCGTAGTACATGCCATTTGCGACTTTCCCTCGCCATTGCTACGAAACAAACTGACCCATCGCTGAATTCTGCTGGTGCTGGCTAGCTGGCATCCCCATCGTCATGTACTGTTCTGTGTAGTGCTCATTCGGCCCAACCCTCTTGCCTTGCCCCGATCCGATGTTACCGTTTTGCTCTGAGATTCCTGACACAGAGGGAGAGAGCAAGAGAGGGAGGGAGGCTCCAAAAGCTCCATTAATGGCGCACCTATTCCTTCAAAGACACGTGGCTCATTCGACCAAAGCTCATAAAAGTACCAACATGGCGTGTTGAAGGAGATGAGATAGCCTCTCTCTCTCTCTCTCTCTCTCTCTCTCTCTCTCTCTCTTCTTCCTCTCTTTTATCCTCCCCAGCGTCAACCGAAACCGCTCGCCTCTTTCCTAAAACCAACCACATTGTGCTTCCCTCACCCAATAACCACTCCCTCCTAGTCCCTGTGACACTACCAAAACTCTTTCCCCCTCTCAAATCCCAAGCCTCATCTGTCGCTAACACATGAAGAAGCTGACATTGCCAGGATCCGCCACATTATCCGCCGTCAAGGCGCAGGAGCTTGCGGGCGTGGGCGCCGACTGTTGGCTCAACGACGCCTGCATCCTCGACATGGACTACTTCGTCAAGACGGTGGTGGCCAATAAGGCCAAGGGCGTCCGCCCCGACCTTGTAGGCTCCATCGTCTCCC
Source organism: Psidium guajava (assembly GCA_016432845.1). Classification (NCBI taxonomy): domain Eukaryota; kingdom Viridiplantae; phylum Streptophyta; class Magnoliopsida; order Myrtales; family Myrtaceae; genus Psidium; species Psidium guajava. Next base: position 15,673,740 of record CM028226.1, on the reverse strand, counting down.
ACTACGCCTCCAAGTGGCTCCCCGAGCTCGCCGAGGACTTCCCCGAGAAGGGCGGCGGCACCCTTGCCGAGTTCGAGGGGGGCTCCCCCGAGAGCGCCACGGCGTCATGGATGAAGAAGCGGTTCTTCGTCGAGACGCTCGTCGGGATCCTTCCTCCCGAGCAGGACTCCGTCGCGTGTAACTTCTTGCTGCGCCTCTTGCGCACGGCCAACATGGTCGGAGCGGAGCCGAGTTGCAGGTAATTTTGAGTACCAACTGAATACCCGTCATTACTACTGGATACGTGAAGGTGCAATTGAAATTGCGGACGACATGTTTGAGACATAGGAAACTTATAGAGCCCAATACAACAGTTAAAAACGGCTTAATCTTCAATCCACACGACCCTCACGTAGGTTTCTTCTTGTTATAGGTTAGAGCTAGAGAAGAGGGTGTCCTGGCAATTGGAACAGGCCTCGCTGAAGGAGCTCATGATACCGTCGTTCAGCCACACATGCGGGACGCTGCTCGATATCGAGCTTGTGCTGAGGCTGGTCAAGAGGTTTGTGAGCTTCGAGGTCGAAGGTGGCGGCAGCAAGAGCGGGGCTGCGCTGATCAAAGTGGCCAAGCTCGTGGACTGTTACTTGGCTGAAGCCGCGGTCGACATGAACCTGAGCATCGGAGAGTTCATGGCTCTTGCCAGCGTTCTTCCCGGTCAGGCCCGGTCATCCGACGACGGCCTGTACAGGGCAATCGACACCTATCTCAAGGTGAGTCAATTCTATTAAATGTGTTAGAGGATGACAAAATTCAATCACATGCCTTCGGACTCAATTGTGGCCAAATTTTTTTTTTATTGGGTTGACATAATTATAATAATTTTTGGAAAAAAAAATGAGATGAGATGACTGTTTTGTCCTAAGGACAACATAGGCTTATAATTGATTGACAATTAGCTTTTTAATTAGTTCTTGCATCTTCCGATCACTGCAGGCACATCCGAACGTGACGAAGCTGGAGAGGAAGAAGCTGTGCAGACTGATGGACAGCCGGAAGCTCTCGCCGGAGGCGTCCCTCCATGCGGCCCAGAACGAGCGTCTGCCCGTGCGGGCCGTGATCCAGGTCCTCTTCTCGGAGCAGACCAAGCTGAACCGCCACCTCGAATGGAGCGGCTCCTTCAGCGGCGCCCGGAGCCCAAAGCCGGCGGAGCTCGAGCCCCCGGCGCGGTGCCTCTCGAAGCGCGAGGCGAGCGTGCAGCAGGCAGAGATACGGAAGCTGAGGGAGGAGTTGGCGAGGCTGCAGAGCCAGTGCGGCAGCATGCAGGCGCAGATCGAGAGGATGTCGGAGAAGAAAAGCAAGGGCTTCTTCAGGTGGAAGAAGATAGGGTTGGCGCCGAGTTCGGTCAAGAACACCGTGGGCGTGGTGGAGCGGGTCGACGAAGTGGAGCGGGTCGAAGCAAGCTTTGGGACGTTCACGCCAGTCAACATGAAGACCAGGCTGGTGAAAGGCAGGACCCCTTCCAGATGGAGGAAATCCATGTCCTAAAAAATCAGTAAATTGCGCTTCTGCATATGATCATCTTATTAGTTACGTCGTCGGAGATTTTTCCTTATAACTTTACACAATCAATTTATCATATGAATGCACGAAATATGTATGTAGAATTCGATTAGACGAAGCACTATAGGTATGTCATCCGTCCGATTGGTGCTTGTGCACGCTTCTTTTCATATCGACAGCAAATCGAATAAAATGTCAATTTATTTTCGGGTTGCTTGGTATGACCTAAGAAAAAGGTCTCGAAAGGCTAGGAACAATTTCACCTGCTGTACTCTGTAGTAGTATTCCCAATTCAGCAGGATCTTAAACACAAGTTTCGTGCATTACAGATTGAAAATTGGGTCTTGCAAATGTGTTTCAGGAGATGGGCCGGGTAAGGATTTATAAAACAAAAAAAAAAAAGTACATCTTGATTGTCGACCCATTTATGAAATGGACCCAAATTAACCGGAACTCGGCCCAGTCCACATGCTGTTACCATGGCTAGGATGTAATGGACCCAATAGCAGGAAAGTTCATGACAATGCTGCTCATCAATTTAAACATCAATTCCATCCACAAAAAAAAAAAAAAATCAATGAGAACAACCAAATTTGTCTGATTTAGTCCCTCAACTTTCTACCGTGCTTTGTTGTGTGGAAACTGAGAGAGGAAATAGTATAGATAGTCCCTAAATTTTTGCATAATGTGCAATATGATCATTAAACTTTTAATTCATACAATGTGGTCCTTCAACTGTTCCTAAACATTTTCATTTGGCCCATAAACTTTCAATTTGTTTAATTTAGTCTCTTAACTTTTCAACTTCAAGTGGGCCTTTTAGAAGAGGAGAAACATCGATGCTAGAGGCCCATTTGTATCTATCAATTGCATTTTATTTGGCACAGTGGATTACTTTCTGAGTCGTTCCATTACAAAAAAGGAATTCCACGCTCCAAGCTGAAGGCCATACGATGTATTCTCGTCATCGAAGTCTTTCAACCCTAGAAGCAGAATCGAGCCTCGAGGAGCTAATCCCGTGCCAAGCTCGAGCTCAACTCGCCTCAAATATTCGGTGCTCGAGAATCGATTCGAGCTCGACCGAGTACCGACCCCCCACTCGATAAAAGGAAGTTTGTGCAATCGGAGGACCTATTCACTTTATTGTGGAAATTCGACATGATGCTGCCGAGTTCCAACTTGTAGGTTTTGGATCTGTCCATAGAGAGGCGACCAGTGTGCTCGGTGGATTGCTGTGCATATTTTAAGCAGGATGTGTCCTTTAGCTTTAGGCTGGGAGCTAGATTCCCCACCCCCTCTTCCTCAAGAAAAATACTTGTCGCCGACGTTGGTGAGAAACTCCCTTAAAACTAGTCTTTGTATTCTTCATATTCCTCGAACATAATACGGCTGTATTGAAAGTTAGCCAAACCTCTGTTTGCTCGAACTTGATTCGATAAGAAAACGACAATACTTGAGCGCTCACTTTGACACGGATTGGTCGTACTAACGTGTAAATTATTTCCGGTCAAATCTGGTCGGCAATTTTATTCTTTTGATCATCGATTTTCCGTTGTCATCAATGGTAAAGTTGGTTCTTTTGTTTTTGGTTAGTGACGAAGCACGCGGGATCGTGAACCTTAAAAGCCGACGATTGGGAAAGAAGGGTCAAGTCACGAGTCGACCTTTTTGGTTTCTAGCGGAGCGTTCCCGCGAAACATCCTCTTACGTTGCCTCATGTCTAATAACGATTCAAGTTTTCTTGTCATAACAGTGTCGATTGTCGAATTAGCATAGTTGCGTAAACATGTGTGCCCTGGACGAGACACGGGTCGCACAACACGGTGTGCGTAACTTTGATGTGAATGCGTGTAAGTGTCCCCATGGTTCCATGACAAACATAGCAAAGTGCGACTCTAGCAGCTGTAGAAGGCTCAACCCCGTGGATGTTACAAGTTTTAATCTCGTGTATATATAATAGCTTGATTCTATCATAAATCCCAATTAACCGCGATCTGCTTAATCTACTTTAAGCTTTACCCGATTGATTACCTTAGTCTTCCGGTTGTTATATTTATGTCCATAATTGGGTTTGTCAATGAAAATGTGCGTTTGTGAGGCACTGTTTGAGAGACCTCCCACGAAGAGGTACCTTTGAAAGGCACAATCTTCTTATCTACAAGGGCGTTAATAGATAGCGAAAGGGCAAGTTAGAATAAAGAATGAATTGAAACGCACGGACAAATGTACGTTGTTTCTCCTCCCTTCTTTCTCTCTCAAGAATAGACAAACACATATATGCAATTCAACGTTACTTTGGGAATCAAATCGACATTTACGTTGTGAAACGTGAATATCTTCTAATTGTGATCATATTCGGATTAACGTGGGTTATAGATTCGTTGAGGATGCGCTAGTGATTTAATGACATTCCTAAGTAATTCCACATATGTACATTAAAAAGGTTAAGTCATATTCATCGGTATTTAATTCCTACACAATCAATACTATTCTCATTAACAACGCATTTTCATGCGAAATGCGCGTTGCTACATTCCGAAGTAAATCTCTGGCTAGACTAATTATGTAAATTGTATCTCATCCGACCACGTCTCGCCAGAGTAGCGACATAATTAGTCACCATTCCGAGGTCAAACGATGGGAAAATTCAATTTTCCAAGTTGAACGGACTCCTGGATTTAGAAGCATGTTGGAGCAGCCAGACTTGAAGGTCGGGTCATGAACATGAACAGTTGCCATCATGATGGCGGAACCTTTCGATTATCCACTGTGCTCTGTCCCTTTCTCGCAAATCGTTTTTACGTACCTTGTCGGTTCGATGGCCCTCGCCCGTTTCTACGTGGTATGTATCGCGACGCAATACGTCTTCTAGAATTCGAGAGGCCCTTTGGAGACGGATGTGATATCAAGAACCGGAATTCGCAACAAGGGAGCAAAAATGAAGAGAAGTCTAGAGAGGGAATTCGAATATCCGTAAGGGTCAACAAGTATGACTTTCGGTCCATTCGGAGATGAACAGGCACGTCAAGCACGTCGCTGGCTGGAACGGTCAAGGAAAGAGGTCATAGGAATTGTTTCCACGTGCCATTTTTTGTCGGCTCTTCCCGGTCCACTTTTTTGGTCGATAGCAAACGTCATTTGATTCATCCGGGCAAGTGGCGGAACTATGCGATCATGAGTGTGTCCAATATTATATTTTAAGATCGTACATGATCCTGAGAATGTTCTTTTGTTTTTGTTTTTGTTTTTTTTTTTTGGGGGGAAAGGACGTTCTTGGCTTTCGGACTTTGAAGATAGGAGTCACTTCGATGCAATTTAAAATCGATTGATGTTGGAACATCGGTTTCCGATCACGCCGAAGCAGTTCTGAGGGCCCACGGACAAAGAGAGAGTCAACGACCATATTCCCTCAATATAATGTATCGAAATTGATCCGGCTATCGAATTGATGACCTGAAATCATCTTCTTTTTTTTTTTCTTCGTTACGTGGATCCATGCGAGGTTTACATTGACGAGTTCCCCGGACCCTTGTTAAACATTGCTTAATTTGAGATACCGGACGTTCCAAAGCAATAGCTACATATATCGCGATTGGAGTCGGTGCATTGCACTCTCTATTTTGTCCCTTGACGAGCGTTGTAGAGGTCCTTGCGACAAAATTCACTAGTAAGCCCCCAATGATGTGTCGATTGAGCTTGTCATTGCTAAAAGTATCAAAATTAGGCGCACATACACAATGGAAAAAGAAAGAGTAGAGATGAAAAAGAGAAATCGAGCTACGTTTGGTAGAGAGAACTTCGCTGTAATCGGCACGTATCACCTTTTCGTTACAACTCTCGATCGCAAGAGAAAGATGTAATATACAATAATAATTATTCATGAGCCTAACTTCAAAGTATCAATAAAACATGGGCTCGAGCTAGAAAAGTCCCTCGGCTTTCAGGGACCTATGCGCCACACCCCCACTAATAAAAAAGAAGAAAAAGGAAGGGTTTCTTTCTTTTTGTCCTCTAGCATTTTGCCCGCGGAGGAAACGACGAGCGGAAGGAAGCTATCACGACGCACGCAATGGTTCAGTCGCCCAACTCCTCCTCTGTCTTTACATATCGTCATGATCAACCGGTGCTTCGACCCAAAATTCATATTATACAACTGAGAGAACGTGTAACGTAAACAATAAAATTTCTAAATCGAGTTTCTTCCGAGAACGTCTTGATTGGCCGGCTTAGGAAGCCAATCAAGGTCCTGTAAGCACGAAGCTCCGGTCGCAAAGCATGGACAGCAAATAAGGCCAAATCGAGCTCACTCTTGGCCGGCCGGCCGTCCGTCTTAGCAAGACAAAATCAAACTCCTCTAATCAAAGCATAGTAACCACTGGCAGAGTATGGACAAGTAATAAAGGCCCCCCAAACGACGCCCTTCGTCACCCGGCTTGACTCTTTCCTTTTGGCCGGGATTCGCTTCGACGTTCTTCGTTGGCCCATTACAGCACACATAAGAGACGAGACTAGTGTCTTTCAGCCGAAAGTACTTGACAAAAGTTACCAATTCCGGTGAATATTAATGAGAGAGTTGCGATATGTGTATCAGACTTTAACGATCCTTTTCGCAACCGTAATCACTACAGAAAAAAAAATGCATGTGCAAATCGAGCTATTTCGGAATTACCGTTGCTTCTTATCCCGCGGAATATCCTATCAAGATCTGCGTTTCCAATTCGAGCGGTCATTTGTCCTGGCCTTCCCACCATTGCGGCTCTTTGGATAGAGAGATTAAAACCTTTGCATATGCAATAATTAGGCTGATAAGGTAATGGCTAGATAATTTTTTAGTCACCAATGAGAGTGATAATTCCTTTGTAACGAGTGCGACCGTTGGGCACATATAGTTTTGTTTGGATAATAATTAGAGAAAAATCTTAAAGATTGCCTATTGAAAATATGTCTGGAATTTGAGCTCGAAGCGAAAATTCGAATTTTCTAAATTGGATGTTGTCACTTTGTATTGAATGAAATCTATTTTGGAATCCTCATAATTTTATCCTGAAATCGGCAAAGAGAAGATAAGTATCAAAAGGAGAAGAAACAAGGGAACAAATTTTCGAAATGTAACATTCCTATCTTGTGCTGGAGCTGTTCGGCTCACATTGGAAAATCCAAAGTGGACTTTTGGTGTTGACCTGGTCAACACGTTCTGTTTGTGGGTGGCGTCCATTGTTGCTGGCTGCTCGATAGCCAACGGGGCCGTGCCGTCCAGGTCAGAAAGGAAGAAAAGTCTTGGAAGTGCCGTGCTAATCGAGCGCTTGATGTGGCTCTTTCCTCATGAAATTTCGAAGAGCGCAAGTATTGAAGTCGATTAAATTTTGTTGTTAGATTTATGTAATCATTTGCAAGACTGAAAGATTACTTCATGAGAAATTAGAGCTAAACACCATGTGTGAGTGTTTGAGCAACTCGAGTGTAATTTGTAATTTTCGTGTATTATCTGTTATATAATAGAATTCATTACTGCTCTTTCTGTGGATGTAGATCTCTAGGATCGAATCACATACATTTGGTGTCTGATTTATTTTCTTATTTTGACTATTTTATTATGCGATGGCTTGTTTCGCGCCACACTACCCCCAAGAAATTGGTTAAAATTCTTTAATTGTGATTGACTTCTTGGGTTTCGATCAAAGTCAAACTGTCCACGATAAATTATTGAGGACATCATGACATAGATCCGAGAATAGCGATCTAAATTATCACGAACAATTGCAGTTTCAATTGCTTTAACATTTACCAACTCATTTGATCTTAACTATGAAAAGGATACTTTTAGTGCTAAAAGTTGTGTATGGAGATTATTATGGTGCCAAAAGTTTCAATCGGATCACTTCAGTGCCAAATTTTTTGAAAAATGATCACTTTGATGCTAAGTTGATGGAATTCTGACGTGGCATTATTTTGTTAATTTTTAAGGCTGATGTGGCTTTAGTGAGGTCCAATAAGCAATTAAAAATGGTAAAAATTGAAAAAAAAATCTAAAAATCAAAATACAAACTTAACCAGTTTAGAAATAAAAAAAAGTTCTAAAAATTGGAAAAAAATCGAAAGATACAATTTTTATTTAACATAAATTGAAAAATTAGATTAAAAATTTAACAAAGAAAGTAAAAACTTTTTTAAAAGGTGACGTGAAAAATAGACGGCAATAGTCGATAAGAGTGGGGCATAGCTAGCAGGGGTCCCCGAGCCCTAGCTAGGGGCCAGTGACCCTTGTCGATTACAGGCGAGGGCTAGATCTGGCTAGTGGTGGCCCTCGCCTGTGGCTGGCAGGGGTTGCCAACCCTTGGCCATGGCTGGGCGATCCTCCCTGGCCATACCCCACCACTGCCAGCAATTCTTGGCATTGGTGGGGTTGAAGCCCTTATCGCCTAGTTTTGATTTTTTTTAAATGAATTTAAAATTTTAGCTAATTAAATTGAATTTTATTTATTTTAATTTATTTTAAAGCGTAGAAGTCCAAGTGGATTTTTTTAAATGTCATTTTGCATTAAAAATTAATTATCAATAACGCGTGGTACTTTTGATCGGAAAATTTGGCTAGAGGCACCAAAGTAATCCTTTTCTTTTCGATTTACCACTAAAGTGATTCTCTTGTCTCCGACTTGGTAGTGAAGTGTTTTAATTAAAACTTTTGGCATCAAGATAATCTCCATACACAACTTTTGAACCCAAAAATGTCCCTTTCCCAATCTTAATCAACAAACCAAGCCAGTTTATACTTGAAGCTGAGCTTAAATAGGATCCAATGAGGATAATATGGGAGACCTTTTGGTAGAATTGCTTTTCTGGCCAAACTTTTGATTGAATTAAAGAGAACAAAAAAGGAGGAAAAAAAAAGGACAATGCATACGCGAATATGAACCTGAGAAAATTCAAATTAAAAAGAAAGGATAAAAGCATCCTGAATATGTGGGGGAAACGTTTGTTCTTTTTGTCGCCGTAGTTCAAAACTTTATTTTTGGTCAAAAAAAAGCCATTTTATTCATATTATAAAGTTGAAAAGAACATCATATATGCTTATGGGCATATCAAATCTCAAAGAGTTTGAGGTGGGTTAAAAATCCAATTAGGTAGGAGAATAACATGGAATTGGACTTTAACAATCCAATCTACAATTTTGTTTTGGATCCGGGTGGGCATAATGGATCAGACGTAGCCTTTCACTCTTGAAAACAAGTCCTTGCAGTCCCTGATTAATGCCGGTACTTCTCATGAGATTAGATCTGTGTGCCTTGCAGCATTTTGGCTAAATAGATATTGTCTCTACCCTAAATCTATCTCTTCAACGGCTCTCTGCGAACCCACGTGTTCACAACTTCACATGGCAAAAAAAAAAAAAATTGTGAAAAAAGGATTGTGATGAAACGGGTTGAATTTTGGGGGCGATTCGACCAATTCAATGCCCCACCTTTTGCGGGATTTGTAATTTCCACAGGATGAATCTTCTCCTTGCGGCAGCCGTTCCAACTTTCCAAGGTCAAACCACCAACAGTCGAGGCACGTGGGAAGAAAGCGAAGGAAAAGGACATTATTGTCTGCGCAATGACTTCATGACCAATCGCCTGAGCAATCTCGAAACCTTCGACGCTTCCAATTTATGAGGAAGGTTTAGCTCTATCTAAGGAGGGAACCGACAAGGAATCAAACGACGAGGGATGGTGTGAGATGATTCTCGAATTTCAGCAGTCAAAAGGGTAACTAACCCACTTTAGAGTGAATCGTGCTTAGGGTGATCTCATCGAATTAAGTAATTAACGCTTCATGACCCCGTCGGATCATCCCCTTTCACAGAATGCATGTGATCATCCTTCGGGAAGGTCAATGTTGTGCGCTACGATTGAATTTCGCCGTCGCGTCTCGAGAAGGACAGGACGAGATCTGTTAAGGAAATTTTCTCGGCGGTCGAGGTCTAGGATATCGGAAGCCAATCACGAAATGACAAGCGGAGAGGTTTGGTTCAATTGGGAGGAGGAATTTCTTTGGATTTGAGAAGAAAAATGAATGACGTGTTCATCATGAAACTATCCAAAAGCTTCAAACATAAGAGGAGGAAATACGGTGTCGGATCCTCAAAGCCCTCAGCTTCAAGAAACTGTTGAAAACAAAAACAAATTTCTAATGATTCATTGTTCTTGTACATGCTTCAATTTTTTTTTTTTACTCATAGTAGTATTGAGAGATAATCAAATAAAAAGTCCTAAATCTATTGTACCACGGTTAAGTCGATCCTAAACTTTTCGATTGTGTCAATTTAACCTCGTACCTTTTGACGATTTGTTAATTTAGTCTTCCGGATCAATATTTGGTCGGACATCGTTGACGTGGGCCTCGATCGGCCTTTGTGGCATCACCGGTGCCAACTTAAATGATTTTTGTCATCTTCTCTTATTGAATATATTTTTTTCCTCTCCTCTCTTTTTGCCGGTGAATGGTTGCCGGCATCAAGCCACAAGCCATGCCCAGCGAGGCCCGTCGCCCAATCACCTATCTTTCTAGGAAAGTCACCGATGGTTCCAAACATCTTCTCTCGCTCTGTTTCACACGTTCGAGAGGAATTTCATGGTTTTAGACTCGGTTCCAATGGATCGAATAGTTTCACGTGTCGTTTTCCTTTCTTAAAAAAAGAAAAAAGAGACAAAAACTGCTTTGGGGTTTCGAGACAGAACCTTCCAAGAGGAGAGTCGGAAACATGTTTTCTTGCCTTGAGATTGCGTGTCCAACCGAAAAAACGGGCGCGGATGTCATTCTGAGCTTTGCTGTTGGTGAAAATTACTTCCTTCTTTTTTCCTTTTGATGAGCCGTTTTTGACGGTGGAAGAAGCGGAATGGAGTGACGGTCAAGGTCGGCAGAAGTTCGGAGTAACGCGGAAAAGACGGTGAAAAGAAGAAGAAGGGAAGATCAAGAAGAAAGAAAGAGAGAGAGAGAGCGCCTCGAGTACCAAGATAAATACTATGATTCAAAAATAATAAAATGATAGTTATTGGGGTGGGGGTTATGGTCACGTATCTTCTCATGATCATGGTCAATCGACGTGTTTTCCACGAGCCCCACCAAACTACGGGAGATTAATTGACAATTATGATCATAAACTTCAAAAGTCCAAAATTGCATGATTGTGGAGATATTCGCCAAACATCGATATTTATTGGGTTGTCAATTTTTGAGAACATTTATCGAGAGCGCATAGCAAACATTCAACACCCACGGCTGTGTTTGATATCGTCAACATATCTAACTGGATAATGATAGCTTCATGGCTTGATTTAATAATCCTATTTGATTCATAAAAAATCCAAAACGTGAATGATGAGCAAAAAGCTTGAATGGATTTATTCAGATTACGTTACATAAATAGGCATATTAGCCCTTACAAGAAAGGAAGAATACACGAAAAAGAAGAAACAAATAAAATCTAATAATATATATTTACATAATAGGAGGGAAATCAGAAAAGAATTTTCCTATCTCGAGAGGAAAATCAAGAAAAGATTTTTCTATCCCGTAATAATTCAATATTTATTGTCTTACATTTTTAAGTGGAAGTGATCCAACTTGGTTGATATATTAGCGATGTTCGCCTCGGGCCGTGGTGTTGAACCAGTATGTCTCTCGACAACGGCAGCCATGGAGGGAGAAGACAAGCCAAGTAACGTCAAAGAAGGTTGGCGTGTATAAGTCTCCACTCTCCTCCGTCTGCGGCCAACATCGCTCCTCTTCTTTTTCATGCCTTCCACCTTTTCGGCGTCAAACGTGAAGAACCTTCAACGCATGCAGAGAGCTGAGGCCCCCCATTTACAGAGCTTCACATTTCCCTCTTGAACTAAGGGCTCGGGAGGGTGGTTTAGCTTTTGGTCGGAGTTTTTTTTGGGATGGAGGGTGTCGATCTTTTCAAGGCTAGTAACAGCTTGCGCTCCAACAGCAATTCCGTGTGGAGGAGCACCGGCATGGACGTGTTCTCCAGGTCGTTCAGGGAGGAAGACGACGAGGAGGCCCTCAAGTGGGCCGCGCTCGAGAAGCTCCCCACCTACGACCGCCTGAGGAAGGGGATACTCACCAGCTCCCGCAACGGCGCCAACGAGGTCGACATCGCGGACCTCGGGGTTCACGAGCGGAAGAACTTGATCGAGCGGCTGCTGAGGATTGCGGAGGAGGACAACGAGAAGTTCTTGTTGAAACTCAAGGACAGAATCGAAAGGTACTCACTCGGCATTGTCTCCCACCCTTGTTTTCTTTCCTGGAAAGAGGCCGGAAAATAAGCAAGCAAGTTTCACTGAAACGAGCCACACACAGAGAGAGAGAGAGAGAGAGAGATCCTTACTTATTGGATTATGCGCCAAAGAGAACATGGGTGTTTCATTTTCCATGGCCGTTTGTAGAGATCATTTGAGAGAATGGGTTTTGGCTATATTATTTGCAGAGTTGGAATCAAGAATCCGACGATTGAAGTCAGATTTGAGCATCTTACTGTTGAGGCAGACACACATGTGGGAAGCAGATCTTTGCCTACGTTCCTTAACTTCACTGCCAACATCCTAGAGGTAAGCCGCCTAAACTCGAAAAGAAAAAAAAGTTAGAAAGTAGCTTCGTTCTAATTTTCTATTTCTTCTTTGTTACCCATAGGGCTTCTTGAATTTTTTCCACGTTCTTCCCAGTAGAAAGATACATTTCCCTATCCTTAAGGATATCAGCGGAATCATCAGACCTTGCAGGTGAGGAGTAGTCTCATCGCAAAGACTTGTATCTTCTTCAATCCTAAGGTTTTCAGTACATTCATGTCTTCCTTTTGTGTTTTTGCAGGATGACATTGCTTTTAGGTCCTCCAAGCTCTGGGAAGACCACACTCTTGCTTGCTTTGGCTGGGAAGCTTGACCCTGATCTTAAGGTTGGAAAATTAAAACCTCTTTATTTGGTCTGCAAATTGATGCTTTCTTAATATTCTGGAGTTCCGGATTTGGGTATGTGCTCTCGTTCTGTTTCTCACCAAGCGAATGAAATTCTTTCTTGCTCAGACTTCAGGGAAGGTGACTTACAATGGCCATGGCTTCAATGAATTTGTGCCCCAGAGAACTGCTGCATACATTAGTCAACACGATGTTCACATGGGCGAGATGACGGTTAGAGAAACGTTGGCCTTCTCCGCACGGTGCCAGGGAGTTGGAACCCGATATGGTAGGTCCGACTGAATTCTTTTTCCCCTTCTCCTACTATCGTATAATCGAGACGGATTCCTACATCTATAGTTGTAGTTCATCCAAAGGTTGATCCTTCTTTTCCTCGGCTCCTTGTGCACCCTCAGATATGTTGGCGGAGTTGTCAAGAAGAGAGAAGGCGGCAAATATAGTTCCTGATCCTGACATTGATATCTACATGAAGGTAAGAGTGAAAAACTGCAGCATATGCGATGCGAAGCATTGAAGTGAACTTGTCGAAAAAAGGATTGGATTGGCTAATTAAACAGAATCAAGGAAAAGTTGACCAATCTGCAACGAGGTAGCGGTGATGTCTAAAGTAAATCTACTTCCTTGAAATGCATAGGCTGCAGCGACAGAAGGACAGGAGGCTAATGTGGTCACGGATTACATTCTCAAGGTATACATAACGTGAAGATCTGGGATTGTGCATGTACAGTTCTGTGCTTGGTAATGTGTAAGCAAAATTTAAATAAACCTTTTGCAGGTTTTAGGATTGGATGTTTGTGCAGATACCATGGTTGGGGACGAAATGGTAAGAGGCATTTCTGGGGGTCAAAGGAAGCGAGTAACTACAGGTAGACAGCCGATACAAAATTGTCCAAAGGATGCAATATATTCACCTTCTGGTTCTGGACTGATATTCATTCACCAATATGTTCTGATATATTGTCATAGGTGAAATGCTAGTTGGACCAGCGAAGGCTCTGTTCATGGATGAGATATCTACAGGTCTAGACACCTCGACGACATACCAAATTGTGAACTCAGTCAGGCAATATGTTCACATTATGGATGGAACTGCTCTCATATCTCTCCTGCAGCCAGCTCCAGAGACTTACGATCTTTTTGATGATATCATGCTCCTCTCAGACAGCCAGATAGTGTATCAGGGTCCACGTGAACTAGTCCTGGACTTTTTTGAGTCCATGGGATTCAAGTGTCCTGAGAGGAAAGGAGTAGCAGATTTCTTACAAGAAGTATGATGGGAAACAAGTTCCCTTTACTCTTTTGTCATTTTTTCAATCCTGCCTAGAGCCAGATGACTAACGTACAAACCATTGACAGGTGACATCAAGGAAAGATCAGCAGCAATATTGGGCGCGTAAAGATGAGCCTTATCATTTCATCACTGTCAATGAATTTGCCGAGGCATTCCAGTCGTTTCACGTGGGAAGAAAGCTTGCGGATGAACTTTCCGTTCCATTTGACAAGACCAAGAACCACCCTGCTGCTTTGACGACCAACAAGTACGGTGTTGGAAAGAAGAACCTTCTCGATGCTTGCATCTCGAGAGAACTCTTGCTTATGAAGAGAAACTCATTTGTCTATATCTTCAAGCTTTTTCAGGTGAGACAAAATTTCACTATGTTTCTGTAACAATGAACTCTAATATATGGTTTTTGAGTTTCTGACTAGTTTTTTCTTGCTGTCATCAGCTCACAATCATAGCATTGATAACCATGACCCTCTTCCTCAAGACCGAAATGCACAAAAATTCTGTAAACGATGGAGGAATCTATACAGGCGCTTTGTTCTTCGGTGTGGTCATGATCTTGTTCAATGGAATTTCAGAGATTTCCATGACAATCGCCAAGCTGCCTGTCTTTTACAAGCAAAGGGACCTTCTATTTTTTCCTGCGTGGGCATATGGCCTTCCTTCATGGATTTTAAAGATCCCAATTTCACTTGTGGAAGTTGCTGTGTGGGTTCTTGTCACCTACTATGGTATTGGATATGACAAGAATATCGGAAGGTAAAATGATTCTCTGGAAATCTCTATTTGTTTAGTGCAGTTTCAAGCATTTTATCAGTAAATCGTTTTTGTTATCGTCGTTATGATTGGCAAGTTGCACATGTGGCGCAGGTTCTTTAGGCAGTACCTTGTGCTAGTACTGATTAACCAGATGGCTTCTTCATTATTCCGAATAATCGGAGCGGTGGGGAGGGATATGATCATTGCAAATACGTTTGGTTCTTTCTCGCTACTCCTTCTCTTTGCATTTAGTGGTGTTGTTCTCTCAAGAGGTAGTTAAGCGCATCTATCAGTGCCAACCTTCTATATCTTAATTGTAAGTCTCGAACTTCATGTATCTTCTGCCAATTTAATTGCAGAGGATGTGAAGAAATGGTGGATATGGGGTTATTGGGCATCGCCTCTCATGTATGGGCAGAACGCAATTGTTGTTAACGAGTTCTTCGGGCATAGTTGGCAACACGTAAGTGCTGGGTCAGCTCTTATGTTCACGTACCTTTTCCTTTGTCCCTAGTATCTCGTGTTATCATCTATGTATGTTACAGATTCCAGCAAATACCACCAATGAGCCACTAGGAATCCAAGTCTTGAAGGCTCGTGGTTTCTTTCCACATGCGTACTGGTACTGGATAGGAACAGGAGCGTTGCTCGGATTCGTCTTGTTGTTCAACCTTGTGTTCAATTGGGCTCTAACCTACCTTAGCCGTACGGAACTTTTGACTCGTTCCACGTACTCTCTTCTCTGGTGATACTAGATAGCTCATATTGATATATGCTGATCTTACTCTTCGGCCATTCTGTTGCAGCATCTGGCAAGCCCCAGACAGTTAAATCGGATGATTTGGGAACTGAATCTATTGGAGCCAGAGGATCCGTCCAATTATCATCTCGTGGAAACCATTCCAGTAACAGATCACGCTCAGGTTAGAATTTCTTTGTTAACTTTCTAGCTAGTGATGCTTGATGTTTCAAGTGAGGGAGGAAAAAGTAGAGTTTATTAGCTTAACATTAACACTTGGAATTCAGTTCATTATATATATGAAGCCTCCAGTAAAATAAGAAGTTTCAAATTATCTAAATTGCAGATGGAGGAGATATTAGGAGAGGAAGCAAGAGTTCTTCCAGGTCCTTATCTATAGGTCCACAAACTGCTTTCGACATTAACCGGAAAAGAGGGATGGTTTTACCGTACGAGCCACATTCCATTACTTTTGACGACATTAAGTACTCCGTCGACATGCCACCGGTATAAGCTGATGAAAACCAAATGCCTTGTTTTAGTTCCACACATATTTTGGGACTCAACTGGTAACTGTCTTGGGCTTAAATGTGCAGGAAATGAAGAACCAAGGCGTCGCAGAGGACAAATTGATGCTTCTAAAGAATGTGAGTGGCGCCTTTAGGCCTGGCGTTCTTACCGCTTTGATGGGCGTCAGTGGCGCGGGTAAAACCACTTTGATGGATGTGTTGGCTGGCAGAAAAACCGGAGGGTACATTGAGGGTACAATAACGATTTCAGGGTACCCGAAGAAACAAGAAACATTCGCTCGAATTTCGGGATACTGTGAGCAGACCGACATTCATTCTCCTAACGTTACTGTCTACGAGTCTTTGCTCCACTCAGCGTGGCTGCGTTTACCTCCTGAAGTCGACGGGCAAACTAGAAAGGTTTGCTTTTGCTTGAGAAATATGTAGTTCGAAATCGATTCTTACTCATGATTCATACCAGTCACTTCCTTTATGTTGAGCATTTTGGAAGGACGATTTACCGGCCGAACTTTAGTTGCTAAAAGTGTCCAGTCCATAAATGACGTTGCATCACTGGATGTCGTAGTTCACCTTATCGGGTGATATTCGAACAGTCAAATTCGAATAATGGGTAATGAGCCTTTCCTTGGAAACTTGTTGCAGATGTTCATTGAGGAAGTAATGGAGCTGGTGGAACTCAATCCCTTGAGACAAGCGTTGGTGGGATTGCCCGGTGTCAGTGGTCTCTCAACTGAACAGCGCAAGAGGTTAACCATAGCGGTTGAATTAGTAGCAAACCCCTCCATAATCTTCATGGACGAGCCTACGTCGGGACTCGATGCGAGAGCTGCTGCCATTGTTATGAGAACAGTGAGGAACACGGTGGACACTGGGAGGACGGTCGTGTGCACAATTCACCAGCCGAGCATTGACATCTTCGAAGCTTTTGATGAAGTGAGCATTGCTACTGAATAAAAAGTTGAACCGCTCTTTCTTGAACCTTTATTTTGGAACAGCAAACTGAACTGTCCCCTGACATTTCTTGCAGCTATTCTTGATGAAGCGAGGAGGGCAAGAGATTTATGTCGGTCCATTGGGGCGACATTCTTGCCATCTCATAAAGTACTTTGAGGTACACAACCGTAGGATGTCTTTGAATTGCTTCATTTTTCTTCCTCTTTGACTTACCCGATTGCTAAACAGTGCTCCCTTTATTCTAATCAAAAGGGTATTGAAGGAGTGAGTAAGATCAAGGATGGTTACAATCCAGCAACCTGGATGCTGGAAGTCACCGGCCCTGCCCAAGAACTAGCTTTGGGGGTCGACTTCGCCGATCTGTATAGCAAATCAGATTTATACAAGTGAGTTTATTTGAAGTCGTAACGAATACTTGGTCATGAAATGCATCCATTTCATTTTCCTACTATACTTCCTCAGGAGGAACAAGGCATTGATCAAAGAACTAAGCGTACCTGCTCCTGGTTCAAAGGACCTGTATTTCCCTACCAAGTACTCACAGTCGTTCTCTACCCAAGTCATGGCTTGCTTATGGAAGCAAAACTGGTCCTACTGGCGCAACCCGCCATACACAGCCGTTCGGTTTCTCTTCACCACCTTCATAGCTTTGATGTTTGGATCGATGTTCTGGGACCTTGGCTCCAGAACGTAAGTTGTCTATTACTGAAGAACTTAAGTTCCATACTTATGCCTATTCTTAATTCTTGTACCAAGAAATATGATTTTGACGCTTTTAAGTGCATTTGCAGGAAGAGAGAACAAGATCTGTTCAATGCAATGGGATCCATGTATACCGCAGTTCTCTTCCTGGGGATTCAGAATGCCTCTGCGGTCCAGCCTGTGGTTTCGGTTGAGAGGACAGTCTTCTATAGAGAGAGGGCTGCAGGAATGTATTCAGCCATGCCATACGCACTATCACAGGTTTGAAAGCACCTAAACTGGACGCATAATGGAAGGAACTCACTCTAGGCAATGACGTAAATCGAAATTACTCTGCTTGACTAAAACTCTACATCCATTTTCAGGTTCTGATTGAGCTTCCTTACATCCTAGCACAAGCTGCAGTATATGGCGTCATAACATATGCTATGATGGGGTTCGATTGGTCGATCACAAAGTTGTTTTGGTACATTTTCTTCATGTACTTCACGCTGCTTTACTTCACTTTCTACGGCATGATGGTTGTGGCTCTGACACCGAACCACCAAGTTTCTGCCATCGTGTCTTCTGCATTTTATGGAATTTGGAACGCCTTCGCCGGATTCGTAATCCCAAGAACTGTAAGTCCTGGAAAATTCTTGTGGGAATGCCCCCTTCAAAATTTTATTTCGAGAGACCTTGCGTCATTTAGTAGCACACTCTGTTGTTTTGAGCGGAAAATGTTCTTTGGGAGTGCCAATTTTGTTACAAGTTATTGCTCCAAACCAGCTGCAAAGAAAATTCCTGCAGGTTTTTTTGAAGGAACAAAGCAGAGTACCTAGTCATCTAGGATCTACTGTTGTTCCAAGCCACATAACCGTTTGGAGACTAGTACTAATTTACTAAATGGTTCTTGTCTTCTAACAGAGGATTCCTGGTTGGTGGAAATGGTACTACTGGGCAAACCCAGTTTCATGGACACTGTATGGCATGGTGGTTTCGCAATATGGGGACTTAACGAACAAACTGGAAGACAATGATCAACCAGTGAAGGACTTCTTGAGAGACTACTTTGGCTTCAGGCATGATTTTCTCGGGGCTGTTGCGGGTGCGGTTGTCGGATTCACTTTTCTCTTCATCTTCGTCTTCACCTTCGCAATTAGGTCCCTCAACTTCCAAAGAAGATAGAAAGTACCAGTCTCTTACTTGGAGGAGACATGAGGCTATTGTTGTAGCTAGTATTAGTTTGAAGTGCATATTATGGACATTATACCGGAGTGAATTTGTTTGACTAACTACAATTATACTGCATGGATATTGTACAGCTATATTTAGCTTGAGTCAAATTTGTAATCGCCAGAGTGCGTGTAAGCATTGCTATTTAAATAAAGTTTTGGTTTGGGTGGATACTAGTCCTCATGCCCGTGTGATATCTGGGTAGATATAGCCCCGCTGGTCTGCTGTGGCCAGCAGCCAAATCCAGCAAACCTGGATGCTGGAAGTCACCACCGCAGCTCAAAAACTAAAGCATACCTGCTCCTGGTTCGAAAGACCTGTATTTTCCCTACCAAGTGCTACCAGTCGTTCTTTAGCCAATTCATGGCTTGCTTATGGAAGCATAACTGGTCCTACTGCAGCAACCCGGTTTCCTTTCACCACCTTCATAGCTTTGGCGTTTGGCTTGATGTTCTGGGACCTCGGTTCCAGAACGTGAGTTGCCAATTACTGGAAAAGTTAAGTTCCATACTCGTGCCTATTCTTAATTCTTGCTAAAACAATTTTTGATGATTTTGATTGAATTTGCAGGAAGAGACTACAAGATCTGTTCAATGCAATGGGATCCATGTATGCCGCAGTTTTCTTCCTGGGGATTCAGAACTCGGCTGTGGCTTCGGTTGAGATGACAGTCTCCTACAGAGAGAGAGAGAGAGAGAGAGAGAGAGAGAGAGAGGGCTGCAGGAATGTATTCAGTCATGCCACACGCACTATCCAAGGTTGGAAAGCACCTAAACCGGACACATAAAGAAAGGAACTCACTCTAGGCAACAATATAAATGGAAATTATTCTGATTGACTAAACTAAGTCCGCAATTCAGTCCTTCCGGCCATTTTTTTGGCCAAAAATAGTTGTCGTGGCCACTTTTCAATAATACTTAAACATTTTTGAATTTTTATTTTTACCCTTCCCTTTGCTTGCCATCCCTTCTTTCTCTAGCCAATTGCTAGACCTAGAGGTCGGCCTCATGGCAAGGTCCAAAGTTACTTGCTCTACATCAGCGATTTCTTGTTAAAGTTGAATGGAAGGATTGAATTGATATAAATGTAAAAGGTTTATAACTGAATTGCTGTAAAAAAAAAATTCAAGATTGAATTGACACAATTAAAATATGTTTAGGATTATTTTGATAACTCTCTTCCATGGGCCAGAATCAATCAGATTTCTCTTACATGGCAATCTTTGTGAGGCTTAAGATTTCTCTTACATGGCAATCTTTGTGAGGCTTAACGCACGAATGACAACTATTCTATTCTTGGGTCCTATTTCTGGCAAGAATTAGATTTTTCTATTTTTATTCCCTGGATGAGTTTATGAGCAGACATACACGTTGGATAACTACATAAAATTTTTGTCATCGGAATAGAAATTTATGTTGCTATCAACATAAATTTCTATAGTTGGGCTACCAATGTATGGCGGTCAGCGACGAGCGAAAGGTGGCCAAGGATCGGAGACCGCGACCAGTGGACAGTAGCGAACGAACACTATCCGAGGATTGGCGAACAGTGAACGGCTAACGAGGATCGACAAATGATCGAAGGCGGGTGAATGGTTGTTGGGGACTGGAGATCAACGATCAATGGATGATTGATGAAGGGTGAAAGGCTATGGGGATCAACAACCAATTGTGAATGATGCAGGACTAGCGGCAAGGACGTGAGAGAGAGAGGGAGATCGCATGCTAGAAAGAGAGGAAGTGAGTAATGAGAAAGATTCTTATTTATGGTTTTATTCCAGAAATAGAAAAGTAGAAAATTTATACTTCTCATTTTTATTCTAAACCTCTTTTTGGGTAAAAAATTTACCCTGAAAATAGAAAAATAAAATTATCTTACTTGAAGAATTTCTATTTCGAACCTATTCTCTAGAATAGAGAATAGAAGAATAGGAAGATAAAACTATTGACATGTGTGAACTCGGCTTATAAATTAACGCTTCTTGTCATGACTTGCCCTTCCCCTCTCTCGAGGGTCCTGGTGGGTTTAGAGGTATTGGCATCTTTTCATGGTGTAGAGTCTCTTAAGTCCTATCTCACTTGACATTTGATTTCATTTTCATGACGAGCAACCTAAAAGGTTATTAGAAGTTGCCATTAGCCTATTGGAATTGGTTAGAAACTAATCGAGACACGAGAGTATCATCTCGTTTCCTACGCAATCAAAGTTTTTAGGTTCGGGAATTTGTTTATACTAACTAGATAATTAGTGCTTTTTTGGTACCTAATTAGTTTATGTTTCATATGTGATCACACATTCTGCACATTATTTTAAGCCTTCTAAGTATCTAACCAGTGTTAGATGGTCATGCATAACATTTTTGCTGTCATTTTATACAATTACCCATTTATCCTTGACCTATCATCTAGGAAAATGATTAACATGCAATTCATCAAAAGATAGTTTTGCAATAAACACTCAATCGGGTAAAATATGTCAAATATAAGACTAGAATATACACATGCAAACCAAATCTCTAATGACCATATTTAAAGAAAATAACTCCGATGCATGGATTGGATACACATGAAAATCAAACCGTATTAAACGTCGATCTTTAATCATCAAGTCTCAATGGGCTATTATCTCCATGGGCATCATTGTCGATCGTTACATTAGATTATCAATCTCATGCGTTCAAGCATTTGAACATGCACTCACACAAAGTAGATAATCAGTAAAGTTCAGTTAATTAAAAGATAAAATGAGAATTTTGAATTAAATTCTAATTACCTTATTAATTTATCTATTGAGATATGCATCACCAAATACATTATTCAGTCATTCACATGTTAAGTTAAAATTAAAATCGTGCAAATTAAACATGAAAAATAATCAATAATTAAACACATAAAAACTTAATTAGACAATATAGGCAAATGGGAGCAATTCCTACCTATTTCCTATTTTTTTTTGGGAATTTTCTGATTTTTTTAATCATTTTTCATTATTTAAATTATTAAAACGCAGACCGGTTCGGGTCACTGGACCCTGCCCGGACAGGTCCTGGCCCAGGCCTCCACGGCCGGGGTGCAGGTACGGGTTGGGCTCACGGAATGAGCCCAATCCACAGGCCCAGAGGTACAAAAAAGGAAACAAATGAAGCGAAGCCCAAAAAACCTAAAGCTCAACTCTCACTCTGCTGAAAGAAAACAGCACAGGCCCAGCAGCCCCTCTTCCTCCCGACGCCAGCCCATCCGATCAGTCCAGACCACCGAAGAACTAAGCGTGGGGTGCTACCGTCCGTCGTCTTCGTCCGCGTGCCTTCGGCTACGTGCTGCTCGACGACTCCTCCAACAGACGAACCCCGGGGGACGGCTCGACCCAATCGACCGCCTCCACTCCATCGGCCACAGTCGACGCCGATGGCCGTCCCCTATCGTCAACACTGGCTGTTCACGACCGTGGCCGGGACTTTCTCACCCAAAAGATCCGTTTATTTTCCCCTTCCCTCGCGCGTCTGCAACGTTCGACGGTCCCAACACCATCAACCCACCTTCGAGCGCCACCACCAGGCTCGTCGCGCCACCGCTATCCCGGTCACATCCGACGCACCATGACAACTCCATTAGAATCTGCTTGCTTTCGCTGCTGCCCCCTCCAGACTGTATCGGCATCGCCACATCGCTTGGCCACCGCACCAACTCGAACGAACTCGCGGCTCAAGCATTTCGTCGAACGAGCGTGGACTAGTTTGGCAAGGACTTGCCGTCAGACGACGAAGAGGAGACCGCCGGATGGATGTCGTAGGACAACAGTGGAGGCCGCCTGGTTGGGTAAAGGTTGAGATAGTCCACCGAGGGTGCCCAAAATTGGGAGATGGGGGAGAAGAGGGAGTAAGAGAGGTGTGGAGGAAAGCTGTCCGTAAATGTGATGAGTGGCCATGAAGAATGTTGACGTGGGAGAATTGGACTAGGCCCAGCTGGAAAAGAAAGGGAGAGAGTAGGCCTATGTCCGCGCGGGCCCAATTGGGAAAAGAGTAAGCTCACGGGCGGGCTTCGACCGAGCGGACTTGAGCCAAACCAGCCCGATCAAATTTTGATTTCCCAAATTTTTTTTTTAAGTTTTTGTACTTTTCTATTTTGCGATAAAACAAGAATGGATGCATATTTAACTAATTAGACATATCCTATTTTACGAAGAAAATAAAATACGGGACCGCTAGGGGTGAACGGTTCCAAGCTCCGTACAGGTTCTACTTGGAACCTGAAACCTACCCGTCTATACATGTTTCTCATTTTGTGGAACTTGGAACCTACCTTGCATATATTGGAACCTAAAACCTACCCTGTCACAAGTTCCAGGATCGATTCCAGGTTCCACATGTATTCTTAGTTGAACGATTACAGTAAATAATCACATTTAATGACCATCACCAACTGTTAAAATTCACTGACCACAACTCATATTTAAAGACGAAAAATATGAAACATTAACAAAGTAAAAGTCTTAATGATAAAGTGATTCTGTATTACACACTTAGTATTGGATATTATGGAATACCGCAGGATGACACAAAGACATATATCAAGAAAAAATATAAAAACTTGCTCCAGGGTTTAGGTTTCGGTTCTAGGTTCCACTTACCTAGAACTTGGAACCTACCCGTCAGAATAGGTTCCCTAATTTTTGGAACCTGGAACCTACTCTCCATAACTTGGAACTTGGAACCGACCGGTTCCATCGGTTCAGTTCTTCAGGTTCTAGGTTCTACCATGGAACCATGCTCACCTCTAAGGACCGCTATAATTAAGTGTCAACACTTCTCACGTGGGGTCAATTGAGTCCCCGAGACCGTTTTATACGTTATTTACTTCCTCACGTTTTCCATCGAAAAAAGAAGAGAAACCTGTTGGAGAAATGGAGGCACATTGTGGAAATTTATCTCAATCTATCAAAGCCCAAGTTTGTGCCAAAAATCAAGCCCAATACTTGCTCAGCACAAGGGGAAAAAAAGGAACAGACAAAAAAAAAAAAAAACGCTTCAATCCTAATTCGAAAGCACTAATTAACCTCCAAAAATACAGGGCATTATTCTTCTACCATCAAAGTCTACAACAATCAACTCCATCATAATTCACCCCTAAAATAAGACACTATAGTTCATTTTATCCATCGCAATTTAAATACAAATGTCATCACCTTCGATACGCCCTCTAGCACTCATAACATATTTATCCTTATCCCCATGTTCCTTGAATTTACTCAAAATCTGCAAAAACTGTAAAGGGCCGGCCTCACAATTGAGTACGAGAATCATCAACTGAGTAAGTTCTACTCCTATGGAATCAAAAGGAAATATTAGAATATAATAAATTTTCGATAAGTAAGTTTTCTTGTTAGCATGTCAAATATAGTAAACTTTTGATTTTAATACTCGTTAAGGAAGTGTTAATATGAGTGAGTAGCAGACATAATTACGTTGGAAAATGAAAAATAAAATGACTATTGGGAATATTTCGAAGGGAGATGCTTTCCTGATAGTACTATCTAGGACAATACAATTTTAGTTGTAGATTTACGCATCATCATTGTGTGTTTTGCATAAAGCATTAATTGATTAAGAGATTATGTGGTTAGAAATAACTAACAATACTGTCAAGCTCGCATCTCCCCACTTCAAGAGGCTGACTAAGGACTTATTTTCTTCCAATTCACCATCTCTCAGTCATCATCGATTCATCATCCATGAACCTTGACGTTCAAACATTACATTGTTGGATCAAATGTTAGAGAGAACGTCACTGAACGGCAAGGGGATGTATTTCAAAGACAATCGTCCCACAGGTTCCAACAATTGATTAGAAAAAGAGAAAACATTGGCAAGAACCGTCTCTCTTATTGGAACCCTACGCCAAGAATGGAGAACTGGGGAGCTGAGAATTTTCAGAATCGGCAAACCAATGAAAACAAGCCAAATAAGAATGGAAGACAAAAATCCAAAAGATTGAGATAATTTATGTGTCCACGAAACATAGTGCTGCTTCATTGATTTCTTCTAAATCCATTTCCTTTTCTTTTAACTAAGAAACCTCAAACTTATAGTTATCTTTGTCAGAGTTTCTAACATACAACGTCGTATATGTCTTTGATCTTGATTTATTACGTTGATGGGATAAGTCTTGCACAATCTTCAACTAACGCCATGTATCTAAAGTCGTGCCAGCATAAGTAGGTTGTAACTAGAGGAGACAATATCATGTCGGTATTCACCCGAGGTTACCTTCATTGGCATTAGAGCAAGATAGGGATGATGGGCATATGATATTGCTGATCCTACGCGTTTTGTAAGTTTGTCTATCACAATTCCAAACTAGCATGGCATGTTTTTGTTGGCGAAATGTAGTAAGACAAAATAAATAAAGGAATTAAACTTTGAGATGTGATAATACTTTTTTAAAGAAATCATTTGCCCCACAAGGTTGTTAATGGTTACCAGCAAGAATCCTTTAGCACACAATAGAGTTTCAAGCGAGAATATTAAATATCAATTTTAATATTTTTCCAAAAACTCTCTAGGACACAATAAAAAACAAAGGTTGTAATTAAGAACGTAATTTGAAGGCGAATTCTTTTCAAAATGAACAGAACACTTGAATATATAACGAAAAATGAACACATCTTTTCGCGTTCGAAAAGCAGTTAATTCTCATGTAACCTTCATATCTAAAACAGTTTATCCAATCACACATTTTCATTTTTCAAAAACAGTTTTGTATGAAAGATCGTAACTTTTCAAAGGTTTAAAACTACTAACTTGAAAGGAGGCAATTCTTCACGTCCAAACTGTCAAATCTGAAAAGTTACAACTATTGAAGATAATTAATAAATTAAAATTCAAAATTAATATAAAAAATAATTGCAACTCCTAAGTAAACAGTTGCACTGTTTCGCTAAAACATTATAATTAAATTTTATTAAATTAAATTTCGAAATAAAAATAAAATAAAATAAAAGCATGATTATTGATTAATACCGATTATTACTCGCGACTACATAAGTGTGCTAAGTATTAGGTGTGCGTAATAATCGTGAAATCATATGCACGCCCACAGGCGAGTATAGTGATGTCTAACCCACTTACCCATTTCTTTATTTTGAAAGACTATAATAGTCTTTTAACTAATAAATGGACTTGCACTCTTCTTTTCATCTTATGTGAAATTAGAAAAGGTAATTTTTTTTTATTTTAGAAACAAAATTCAATAGTTTTAAAATCGTGCACATCGGGATGAGCCATGACTAGGACAGATATAAGTCGTAGGAGCATGGGCACGGCTATTTTCGCCCTAACTAATAGGAAAATGGAACAAAAAAGGGAAAAAAAAGGCACTTTGGGCTGCGTATGGTAACACTCCAGAAAAAAGTGTTTCCTTTCTGAAAGTATTTTCGGAATACTTTGGAAATAGAAACGCGTATGGTAAAAAAGTGATCCCAAAATGTTTCGGAAACACTTTTGAGAAACAAAAACACTTTTAGAGTAGAAATGAAAAACAAAAAAAACTTGCTTATGTGTTCTTAGAATACTTTTTAGAAACACATTTAGAACATTTTTTTAAAAATAATTAGGAACACTCTCTTGAAATTAATAAAAAATAAAATCATAAATAATAATAAATAATTTTTTTAAAAATAAAAAAATTAAATTAAATTAAATTTAATAATTAAAAAATAATAAAAATATTTTTTTAAAAATAAAATAAAATAATAAAAATTAGAAAATAATTAAATAAATTAATAAAATAATTAAAAATAAAAATTCTGAAAAATAAATTATTTAAAATAAAAAAAATAAAAATCGATATAATAAGAATAAGTAAAAATTCAAAAATAAATAAAGAAATTAAATAATAAAAAAATATTCAAAATAATAAAAATTAAGTGAGAAATCGAATCCTTTACAAAGCGTATTTTTTACCAAATGATATTTACGTCAAATTTGTATCTAAATACACTTTTTTTTTATAGTGAATCAAATCCAATTTGTCTTCTCTTTCATTTTTTTTATAGTTGATCTTGTCCATAATGAAAAATTAAGAACATAATTTTTTGCAGTTACCAAACGCGTTTTTGTTCCTTTTTTGTTTTGAGAACAGAAATTTTATGTAGTTACCAAACGCGTTTATATTTCCAGAAATCATTGCCGGAAACGGAAACGGAAAAAAGTGTTTCAGTTCCAAAAGTTGTTCTGGAAACAGAAACGTTACCATACGCAACTTTAAATTCCTCTAGGTGTGAAAGCAAACCCATCTTTTCCCCCTCCAAATGGTTAAAGCATGCAATTGCCTAAACCAGAAGTTCACGGATTTTGACCGCCTACCGTTTTGGCTTCCCCGGGTCTCTTGCGTTGACTCTGCTCCACAACTGATGCATGCAGAGACAGAAAGAAACATTAAAAAAGAGAAAAAGAAAAGAACCATGTTCTATTATTTTGATGAAATAATGCCAGAAGGTGCAATTCCATGGCAGACTCTTCAGTCACTCCCATGAAGTTGGCCATACTGGTATCATACTAGTCTCTAATGTACCCATCATAGTTTCAACCTTTCCCGAGAAGCCACACAGAATAAGCAGGATGATTTTTTTTTTTAAAATCATCTTCCTTCCGTTTAGCTGATTGTTGGGAAAAAGGAAATGAAAGAGACATAAGGAGAACATATCTTGATGAGCCATTGCTTTTCTTCAAGGGCTTAACAATTACATAGAAGTTATATTCTATAATGGGAAGAAGTGGAAAATCATTTCAAACATTTTTCACGCTGGTTATAAGCAACGGTTTCCTCATATGATCAGCTGGAAAGATCACTAAAAGAAAAGACATAAATATATTATACGGCTATTCGCGCGATTTGTGATCGGGAATATCTTTTACCGAAATTAGTACTTCGGTTTTTATTAAGAAGGGTTCTGTGGCTATGTTCTGAATGAAAAAATGGACGATCTGAGTGAATGGGGTAATGACTGATGGAAAGGTGTAGAAATTCGGATAATTTGCAGCTACAATACTCATACTTGCATGAATTGGTAAATAGATTACCGGAATCTGAAAGTACATGTAATGAAAAGTGTGAAGAAAGCTAAAGCTAGGCTGTAAACAGGAACGAAAGCTTAAAACTTCAAAGAAAACAGAGTATTTTTTCTGGATGATTGTTGAGAGTCCATTTTTTTCTTTTTCCTAGATAGTTATTCTTCTCGTGCTCATAACTGCTCGAACAGTTATTCTTTGATTTCAAAGTTTCGAATTTTAGCGCCACTACTTGTCTTTTTCAAACCACGATCCTCAAAACTGATCTGTGAAAATTGGGACTCATGTTCTTCGTGGTTCACAACTGCATAAGTAACTTCCCTTTTTTGAATACTATCTCTTCACTTCAAAAACCTATTCGCGCCCATGAGTTTTGCTTCGCACTCCCCGTCTTTCGATATGAAGTTTTCACACTGTGTGATATGCTGAACTCAAGTACAACATTACTTTTATTCGGGAGTATCCCTCAACCTTTTCGAATGTTGCGCACATC
This sequence comes from Psidium guajava, assembly GCA_016432845.1. Lineage (NCBI taxonomy): Eukaryota > Viridiplantae > Streptophyta > Magnoliopsida > Myrtales > Myrtaceae > Psidium > Psidium guajava. Next base: position 15,645,508 of record CM028226.1, on the reverse strand, counting down.
CCGAACGACAGTGCGTCGGCTTGTTACTCTGTATGACATTTTCTTCTTGCTTTACTTCGGGATCCTATCTTTCAATTCTCTCAAATGACACATACATCTCGAATGAAAAATGTTGGTTTATTTTTTAGCATAACGTATTCTTCTCATCATACTTAGGGATTTACTGATGGTACTCCTTTTCGTACACGTCATCTCCAAGACACCGAATTTGGTGGCAATATTATGGTGTCAACACTACTATTAATTTGTGTAGTTATTCCTCACTGATGGTGGAATTGCTCTCCATCCAAGCTTGAGTCCCCTATTTTTTTTTTTTTATTATCATTTATCTTCTATGCTGTTTGGCGTTCCTCTTTAATTATTAGTTAGACAAAAAATGTGGCGTCCCTTTGATGAAGAGGTGACGGTGTTCATCGGTGTTCATCTGCCGAATTATCTGTTCGGGGTTATCGAGGAAGCACCCCTAACTCCTTACTTTTTCTTACTGATCAAGGATGGTTGTTTTTCAGAATTGTGGTTATTACATTATGATAACAGATATTTCAGAAAAGCGTACTCAAACACCAGAACCACCTCCAATTTGTTCATCACAAGAAGAACAAGTTTAGATGTCTTGCTTGCGTGTCGACACCTAAATTTTGACTAACCATTTTAATTTTTGTATAAAAAATTAGAGACTAATCTTAGCCCCTACCAAAAATAATTAATAATTTTTTTAATGCATGCATTTATGCATTTGCATTTAATTGGACCAGCCGTGGAAATTTGAAAGGCAAACTTGAGAGGCAATTAAAGTTGGATATAATTTCAATTCAGATCAAACATTGGCAGAATGTTTTGTCATGCGCGTGTCGAATAAAAAACCTTCCTACATGAAAGTTGTTCATGATACTTTGCTGCACATCGTATATGTTTTCGAGATTTTTTGCATATCATTTACACAGCTAGATTATAGCTAGTTGTAGATGATGCTTCAGAATCAGACTTCTGATCAGAATGACCTATTGGCACAAAGTGACAACATTGACTTATCATAAAGGCCTTTTCTCGAAAATTGTTTTTCGTGAACTTTGGTGGTGACATCCGGAGCTTTAAATTGACATAAAGATGACCAATATTGAACCAGATTTGAGTGCCCTTTCGTTATTTCTTTGGCAAGTTTCATCTTCGTCAAACCTGAAAACTGGCTCCAGCGACCGGCTGATTTTATCATTTTTGGTCGACTAATAAAACGATGTCTTTTGAAAAATTTTAAAGAATAAACAATATCGCAGACAATGTCTTCTAATTTCCCGAATTTTCTCGGAATTTTTCTGTTCTGTCTAATATTTTTTTTCCAGATTTGTTTTTGGCAAAGTTGTTAAGTCTGCATTATTTTATCAAATTTGGGGATAATAAGAATATAATTCTTAACAATTTAATTGCAGAGATAAGGATATACTCTTCGGTTTTAGATATGAAAGGATCAACGGATCGATATCTTGAAGAAATCCCAAACTCGCTTTTTAAATAGGTGCTTATGGTTTGAAGGAGAGGAGGAGGCGATGTGAGAGTCTTCATCAGAGGGCTTCGTCCAAAAAAAGAGAACACGCCTGAAGACTTGGACCATCAACTTTTTCTCTCGGTCTTCCTTTGCAGTGTCCACAAGAGGACAATTCGGAATAATTCATGGCACATTCAATGTCAGAGCAAGGAGAGGGAGATGGTCCATTTTCAAGGCAACAAAAGAATAGTGTTCGTTTTGTTTTTTTCTCTTCTTTCTCGGTCGACACAACTTCCCCATGAAGCAATTCCCATCCATCCACGTCCAGGAGGAGTATTGACTACGAGTTCTCACTTTAGCATCATTTCCTTGAACGAGTAGCGGCCACGAACTCATCCACGAATTGCCTTGCGCCACCACACTTCTCCATCGTTAACCATAGGCATCCGCGAACTCATCCACGATTTGACAAATTGCATGTTGCGATTGTCATTGTACTCTAATCAAATGGGATACTGCGGGTGATATGTGGGGAAGGCGACTGCAAATTTGCGACCTAATAAAAATCGTCTTTTGAATTGAAAAAAGAAGAAGATAACTTAAATAAGGAAGGTTCCGCAGCAAACAAAAGTCTCAAACCTATTCTATTTGCACCAATTCAATTCTAAACTTATCAACTTTAGCAATTGAGTTCTAAATCTTTTGACCATTTACCGATGTAGCCTATCCAGCTAATTTTGATCGAAAATCATTGATATTAACATTGGTCGTCCTATATTACACAACTAGCACGGGCACAGAAAAATTTTATACTATATTAATATCATTGTTTTGATTTTTTTTATTATTTTCTTTTTTTCTCTCTTTTTTTTTTAAACTCTAGGCCGGTGAGGTTGATAGATGACCACCGTTAGCCACAGGCAAGGGCTAGTGATCCTCACCTAGTCTAAGTGAAGGCGTCGTGGCCCTTACCTAGAGGTAGACAAAGGCCCACATCCTTGTTGACCATGGGCGAGGGACTTCGTACCCGCACCAAGATCCAGGCAAGGGTGCAGAACACTTGCCCAAAGGCCATAAACGAGGGGCTTGGCCGGCGAGGGCATCATGATCTAGGCGAGGGCATCGTGGCCCTTGTCGGCCGACAGTGACGGTGTTATTCCTCTCCTCTTAAATTGGAAGCATCGAAGGTTTCGAGATTGCTCAGGCGAGATTTGTCATGAAGTCGTTCCGCATGCAATAATGTCCTTTTTCTTTGCTTTTATGTCTTCATTTTTCGATATTGTGGCTTGTGATCGGTTAAAACAGGTGACTAATCATTGTGTCCCGTGAACGATGTCGCGTGCTTTGGATCGTCGATTTCCCGTGGAAATCAAGGATGAAAAACCCTAGTTCATGTGCATTTCGTCTGGTCAAATTAGAATTTTAGTCGCAAGGGAAACGCGGGAGCATCGAGACCGAAGGCCCCATTAAAGAATAAGTTCCACCAACCTTAAACTAAGCAAACCACGCAAATGCATGATCATTTTATTGAGGAAGAAGTCTAATCCAAGGTCAATTTCTTGGGGAATTTTCCAACAACATATGGTCTGTATCAACCTCCCTTTCGATCTCGGGGAGATTCCTCGTGGATTGAACAGCCGTATGGATGAAGGGGTTCCGAAGACTGTCGACTTTGTTCCATTTCGAGATCATTTTCCCGAGCTTTCGCTTTTCTTAACCCCTCGGGCCTTGACTATTCACCGTTGGCGGTTGCACCTTGGAAAGTTGGAACGGCTGCTTCAAGAAGAAGATTCAACGTGTGGAAATTACAAATCCCGAAAACGATGGCGCGTTGAATTGCTCGAATCGCCCCCAAAGTTCTTATCTTCTAGCTCAAGAAGAAACCGCCTCGTCAAATCCTTTTTCTCAATTTTTGCCATGCGAAGTTGTCAAACCCCGTATACTCGGGAGGCTTTTATCTTTTATTTCTAACTTGAATCTTTTCATGTCCATATTTGCGTACGCATTGTCTTTTCTGTTCTCTTTTACTCAAGTAAAAGTTTTGCCAGCAAAGCAATTCTATGAAAAGGGTCTCCCGGATTATCTTCGTTGGATCCGATTTAAGCGCAGCTTCAGGTGATTTGGTTAGTTGATTAAGATCAAATGAGTTGGTAAGGAATTGAAACTGCAAGTGTTCACGATAATTTGGACTGCTATCCTTGGATCTATGTCACGATGTCCTCAATGATTTATCATGGACAGGTCGCCTTTGACCGGAACCAAAGAGGTCAACCGCAATTAAAGGACTTTTAACCAGTTCCTTTGGGGTAGTATTTAAAATTTTCCTTTATTTATTATCTAAACAAAACTATATGTACATTACTGTTGGCCTAATATCCAAAAAAACCCCCAACTTTAGCCTTTGTCCCAATTATATCCAAAACTTTATATGTACATTACTGTTGGCCTAATATCCAAAAAAACCCCCAACTTTAGCCTTTGTCCCAATTATATCCAAAACTTTTTTTTGTCTCATAAAAAACCCCCAACTTTGGCTTTAGTCCCAATTATACCCAAAACTTTTTTTTGTCTCATAAAAAACCCCCAACTTTGGCCTTAGTCCCAATTATATCCAAAACTTTTTTTGTCTCATAAAAAATCCATAATTTTTACTTTTGTTTCAATTCTACCGATCTGATACTAAAAAAATCTTCAACTTTAGCATTTGTCCGAATTATATCCAAAAAAACTATCGCATAAAAAAATTTCAAATTTTTACTTTTGACCCAATTCTACCACGCGTTCGGTTTATAATTACTATTAGTTAATTTTACGTTACTTGAATTTTTTCATCAAACTTACCAATAAATTTTTAAAATTCAAAAACAACCGGTTTCAAAGATAGCAAGATCAGTAGATTTCAAGAATAGCAAGATTTGAGATTATTTATTTAGATAATCAAATCTCCACGACTAGCTATTTTTGGGCTGTTGAGTGCTGGGTATAATCCGAAACACACCACCTTAAATGGCTCTGTATCTCCCGATAATGTGTAGAAGAAGCATACGGTATAAAAGAAGTTAATAGATTTTTTCGTGTTAACTTTGCTGAGGTCTAATTATTTAACAATGTGGTAATGCTGTATATGATTAACTAATGGTTATTATGAATGAAAGAATAACTTCAGTATAATTTGGGTAAAAATAAAATTTTTAGATTTTTTATGAGCCAAAAAGAAGTTTTGGATATAATTGAGATAAATGATAAAATTATGATTTTTTTTTTTGGTATTAGATTGGTAGAATTGGGACAAAGCTACAATTGTGGGTTTTCTTGGGTGTTAGGCAGGTAGAATTGGGACAAAAATAAAAGTTTAGGGTTTTTTATGAAATAAAAAAAAGTTTTGGGTATAATTGGGACAAAGATTAAAGTTTGAGGTTTTTTTAGGTACTGGGCCCAAAGTTGGGGGTTTTTTATGAGACAAAAAAAAGTTTTGGGTATAATTGAGACAAAGGCTAAAGTTGGGGTTTTTTTGGGAATTAGGCCCATTACTGTTGCACTCGTCATCAAGGAATTATCACTCCCATTTGTGCCTAAAAAAGTGTCTAGCCGTTAGCTACTCAGCATAATTATTGCATATGCAAAGGTTTTAATCTCTCTATCCAAAGAGCCGCTCCGGTGAGAAGGCTCCGACAAATGACCACTCGAATAGGAGATGTGGATCTTGATAGGATATTCCTTGGGATAAGAAGCAATGTTAATTCTAAAATAGCTCAATTTGCACATGCATTTTTTTTGGTAGTGATTAAAGTTGCGAAAAGGATTGTTAAAGTTCGATACGCATATCACAACTTACTCAATATTCACCGGGATTGGTAACTATTGTCAAGTACTTTTGGCTCAAAGACACTAGCCTCGTCTCTTATGTGCGTAGAAATGGACCAACGAACAATGTTGAAGCGAATCCCGGCTAAAAGGAAAGAGTCAAGCCGGCCAACGAAAGGCGTCGTTTGGGGGCCCTTATTACTTGTGCATAATGTGCCATTGGGTACTATGCTTTGATTAGAGGAGTTTGAGTTTGTCTTGCTAAGTCTGCCGGCTGGCCGGCCGAGAGCTCAATTTGGCCTTATTTGCTGTCCATGCTTTGCGACCGGAACTTCGTGCTTAGAGGGCCTTGATTGGCTTCCTAAGCCGGCCAATCAAGACATTCTCAGAAGAAACCCGATTTAGAAATTGCATTGTTTACATTGCACGCATTCTCAGTTGCATAAAATGAATTTTGGTGGATGCACCGGTTGATCATGACGATATGTAGAGACAAAGGAGGACTTGGGCGACTGAACTGTTGCGTGTGTCGTGATAGCTTCCTTCCGTCCGTCGTTCCCTTCGCAGGCGAAATGCTAGAGGAGGAAACCAAAAAAAAAAAAAAAGAAGAAGAAGAAGTCCATGAGGCTTTTCTAGTTCGACCCCGTATTTTATTGGTAGTTTGGTTGTAAACTCATAAATAACTATTGTTGTATATGATATCTTTCTCTTGTAATTAAAAGTTATAAACTAATTATAGTGGAATTTTCTTTGCTGAATGTAACCCTAATTTATGAGTGAATTAGGATAAAGCTTATAACTTGATTTCTTTTTCTCGTCTTCACTCTCTATTTTGTTGTGTCTTTGCACCTAATCCCGATACTTTTAGCAGTGATAAGCCGTTAATCAACCGGTACATCGTTCAGGGCTTACAAGTGAATTTGTCTCGAGGACCTCTACGACACTCGTCAAAGGACAAATTAGATAGATCTTGTTAGTTTGCAATGCACCGACTTTGATCATGATATATGTAGCTATTTCTTTTGAACGTCCAGTATCTCAAATTAAGCATGTTTAATAAGGGTACGGGGAATTCGTCAATGTAACCCTCGCATAGATTCATGAAACGAAAAGACAAGTGTCGGGTCATCAATTAGATAGTCAGATCAATTTCGATACATTATGTTGAGGGAATATGGTCATTGACTCTCTCTTTTTTTGTGGTTCCTTAGAACTGCTTCGGCGTGATTGAAAAGCCGAGACGTCTATTGGGTTGTATCCTAAACCAAATCAGAACAATCATAATAAATATAAAAAGAACGACACGAGAATTTACCTAGGTTTACCATAGAGTAGGATTATGTCATGCAAAGGGATTCTAATAGAATATTTAGATTTTTCAACCACAATCACTTATTACAATGATCTCTCATACGACTATAATATATAAGACCTATAATGACCCCAAACCCTAATCCATCCAAATCCATTTGATTCCATAACAATGGGTCAACTTAAACATAAGCACAAACTCAATGTTGTTTTGGGGGTGCTGCCTCGAGTCCTCGCTCAATCACTAGGGAGTGGGGCAGCCGTCCGCCCCCCCACCCGTTGATCGGGCAGCGAGACCTCTGACATTCTGTGCATAGAGGTCACTCGTCGTCAGCTCATATTTCGGTTTACCTAAGCTTACGTGACGCGTGCTCGTGTGAGAAATAAAGGCCCTTAAAGTATTCGGCAACTCCAATAGTGTCGACCTCAATTGATTTTAAATTGTATCTAAAATGACTCCTATCTTCGAAGTCCAAAAGCCAAGAACGTCCTTTTCCCAGAAAAAAATAAAAGAAAAAAGAAAGCATTCTCCGGATCATATATGATCTTAAAATAAAATATTGGACCTGCCCATCGTATAGTTCCGCCACTTGCCTGGATGAATAAATGATGCTTACTATAACCAAAAAGTGAACCAGGACGACCTTAAATGGCACGTTGAAATAAGAAAGTCGCGGGACACTTGCAACTGTATCCAAATGAACAAAATTCCTCATTTTTGATAATCATCATTCAAAATGGGAAAAAAAGACAACATGGCTCTATTTGTTTCACGAAAAATAATTTTCAGGAAAATATTTATCAAATTTTTCGGCATTTGATTCATAAAAATAAATTAGTTAAGGAAACATTTTCCACTAATGAAAAAAATGCCTTCGAAAGTGGAGAAAATGATTTCCTCTTTCCTATTTCTTCCCTACACTCCTTCACCTCCTTTTTTTTTTATTCTTTTATTTTTTCCCCCTACACCGGCCATGGTGACTGCCTACGATTGGCTGCAAGCGAGGTCGAGCTCGCTAGACCCGGCGAGGCTTAGCCTCACTTGAGGCTAGCAAGGCTTGTCCCTTGCTCGTGACTGGCCGCCTTCAAGACTATGATTTATGAACTTTTACCTGTGTTTTGCGTATTACTATCAACCCTTGTTTATCTTGATTTTTGTTTTGTAAACACTCATTGATGATATTAATTTTTATCAATCCATAATGATGACATTTCATTGGCATTTAAAGAAACAATTCTTATTTTTATGCAATTTTTTGATTTAATTAAATTACATCTGTTAAAATTTCACGTTGGATGATGTAACTGTGATTTAGTTTTCAAAATCTTTGAAGTGCGTTTTTTTTTTTCATCATTTGTAAAGGTACATATGAAAGACAACTCATAAAAAAAGGTTTGATGTCGTTATGCACCACAAAAGTGAAAGTTTATAAATAAGTGTCGGGGTTAAGAAAGTGCATGTTAAAAGTTTTCAAGACTCTACATGATACTTAAATCCCCATATCTACTTGATAACGTAGACAATAATTCGGATTTTTTTTTAATGAAAATTTCTCTTTTTCACCGAACAGATTTCAACCGAAGTAAGATCTAACAATATATAGCTTCGAACTCTGATAATTTAGTTTATGTGTAGCTTTTAAAATTAATGATCTATGAAAGTAATGTCGTATTTGTGTTAAAATATTTCATGCACTATGTTAACTATACATTTTTTTTATGGTAATTGATGCTATGCTTGCATTAACAATATTTTGAATGTTATGAGGGAAAATGATATAAGAAGTGTCATAACTTTCGCACAGAGCTTATTTTGATGCCGTAACATTTTATCGGAACACTTAATCAATATCCATTTGAAGATTTTATCGTGGTGCTGCCAAAACTGTTATAAATAATTAATTTTGATCCCACATTAATGAAATACCAACATTTATATTACATCAACGTTATATTACGCATATTAATTTTACGTGATAACCGTCTCGCCCAATAACCGTCTTGATGGGAGACAGTTATCTACAAGGGGCAGACGTCAGTTTAAATAGATTATCTAAGCCAAATCCCCTACGTAAGTTTTTGAAAAGGTGGTTACTACGTGAAATTTGTGAGAGACGTCAGTTTCTTATCCAGAACAAGAAAAACTCACGTTCAAGAGAGGAAAACCACAGAGAACACACCATCGCTTTGGAGGGGGTAATTGGGTAGAGAGATCCCGTTTTGTCAGATGCTCAACGCACGTATACGAAATCATCGTCTTCATCAATGGCTGGAGGTATGTTCGTTTACTATCCATGTTTTCACATTCTCGTTCCCGATACGCACGATTTTCGTTTTGCGTTTAAGGTCTCGGGATCGAATTATAGTTCTCACAAAAACGCCATAACATTCACATCGTCGGCGAGTTGCCCAGTCAAGGTGATCTATGCCGTGTAAATAAAGTCTTATACTTGGACCTAAGTATGGACTTTTCGTTCCTACATTAGACGTCAGTCAGGGAACAACGACATCGTTCAGGTTTGACCCCACGAGGTTTCACCGTCAGCGTTTGCTTATTTGACTAAAAATTTCCCCACCATTGAGCCTACCTGGGTTTCCCATGAACCCTAAAATTACTTGGGACTTTGATCACATCTAGAGCCTTTCATGGCCTCTGTCTATGCCAGGTGCTCTGCATGAGCTACATGCGAATTTACGCGTGTAATTCATCCTAGGTTAGCAATATCTACAACCCACGTATGGCATTAATTTTTTTTAAAATCAAATATTGATATTTTCCTAATGCTAAAATATTATTAAGAAATTCAAAAATAACTATGGAAAATATGTCAGCACTATCTAGAAAGACTTGGGCTGGGTTTCAAATTGTTGGGCAGTGAACGTCTGAATGGGTGACCGAACGCAACCCGAGCGAACTTCCCTATGTGAAAAGTAGTGCCGAATTCGAGATGGTCGCAGCGGAGGGCATCCCGCGACACGGCAACACCTCCCCTAAAGAAAACTGGGGAAATGCGTCGTCACGACTGACGCCCAGACGACGACGGTTGGATAAAAGGCGACCAAAGCTCAATTGAATCTTAGGATGCTGTCGGATCGATCTTGGGGCCGGTCATAGTCAGTCACTTATGAAAACTTTGTGCCACGCGAAACATGTTGCCTCATATATACATGGGATAGAAAATGCTTAACATACATGGTGCCTCAATTTAGGCGAAACCTAGTTATTTTCTATGTCGTCGAATAAACTTAAATAATATTTTCCAAGTAGAATCTAGAAGATTTTGACTATTTGACACATTCATGTGTACTATTAGCATGCACATGTGAGCTGTATTAGATAAATTCCATATCAAAGGATTGGTATGTTGAGAGCGGTTAATATATATAATTAGCTCGTAACTCATTTGTTTAAATTTTTGAATGAATGCGGATGTAATTGGACATATTGATAGGCCTGAATTTGGGCTCTCTCTTGATGATCTCCCCAAGTGAAGAGTATTAGGCTTTGCCGCGCTCTCTAATATCTTGATATCTTTTAGTAAACACTTATGGATGATATTAATTTTTGTTGATCCATAATGATGATATTTCATTGGCATTTAAAAAGAATCTTATTTTTATGGAATGGTTGGATTTAATTAATTTCCTCCTTCAAAGTTTCATGTTGAAGAATGACACAGCGATTTTAGTTTAGAAAATCTTTAAAGAGCATTTTTTATTTTCATCATCTCATTATATGTAAATGTATATAAAAGACCAAACCGTCCTTGGGCAGCCATTATCGACATAGCCCACATATAGTATTGTTCATTTCCCCTTACGCACGAATAGACCATGCCAAATGAAACAAAAAGCTATTAGCCATTATGTGTTTAATAATTGGATTAATATCTCAAAAAATCCCAAACTAATACATTCATAAAAAATTTACTTCAATTTTTTTATCACTAAAAATCTTAAGTTGGCACACTTGTGATAAATTTAATTTCCGTTAATTTTTATTAAATTTTATCATCAAAGGATGATACGTGGTAGTTGACAGGTATATCTAATTGGATTTTTTACCCTCCATTTGTCATATGTATATTAATTTGAGATTTTTTTTATGATATTAATCCAATTGAATGAAAACTAATGGGGAGTAAATTTGTCATACGTTCTAGTTTGACCCCATGCGGTTTAATCCCACGAGGTTTAACCGTCGGGTTAAAGGGGGAAAATTGTCAAAAAAGTCCTAAACCTATTGCATTTTTGCCGATTTAGTCCTAAACCTTTCGATTTTGCCAATTCAGTCCTAAACCTTTTCATATTTTGTCGATTTAGTCCTAAACCTTTCGATTTTGCCGATTTAGTCCTAATTCTTTTCATATTTTTTCGATTCAGTCCTAAAATTTTTATTTTTAAAAAAATATCTTGGAAATAAATCCGAAAATTAAAAAAATTATAAGAAAATTATAAAAATATATTAAAAAAATTAAAAAAAAATAAAAAAAAATTAAGAAAAAAATTAAAAAAATAAAAAAAAAATTAAAAATTTTAAAAATTTAAAAATTTAAAAAAATTTAAAAATTCAAAAAATTTAAAACATTAAAAAAATTAAAAAAAAAAATTAAAAGACGAGTGAGCCCTCGCCGCTGCTACCCCACAATCGCCGGCTCACCCATTTTTTTCAGCTTTATTTTCAAAATATTTTAAAAAAATTTAAAAAATTTAGGACTAAATCGTCGGTTTTTTTCTCTTTTTTTCAGCTTTTTTTCCAAAATATTTTAAAAAATTAAAAAGTTTAGGCTCCTCACCGGCTAGCAATGGTGAGTTAGTCCTAAATCTTTTCATGTTTTGCCAATTCAGTCATAAAATTTTTAATTTTTTAAAAATATTTTGAGAAAAAGCTAAATAAAAAAAACAGATGAGCGGTGACGGTGAGTTAGTCCTAAATCTTTTCATATTTTTTCGACTCAGTCCTAAACTTTTAAATTTTTTTAAAAATATTTTGGAAATAAAGCTGAAAAAAAAACGGGCGAGCCGGCGATGGTGGGGCAGCGGCGACGATGGCTCACTCATTTTTTAATTTTTTTAATTTTTTTAATTTTTTTTAATTTTTTTTAAATTTTTCTAAATTTTTTTAATTTTTTTTTTAAATTTTTTAATTTTTTTTTAATTTTTTTTTATATATTTTTATAATTTTCTTATAATTTTTTTTAATTTTCGGATTTATTTCCAAGATATTTTTTAAAAAATAAAAATTTTAGGACCGAATCGAAAAAATATGAAAAGATTTAGGACAAAATCGGCAAAATCGAAAGGTTTAGGACTGAATTAGCAAAATCGAAAGGTTTAGGACTGAATCGGCAAAATTAAAAGGTTTAGGACTAAATCGGCAAAAGTGCAATAGGTTTAGGACTTTTTTGATAATTTTCCCGGTTAAAGGGGCTTACTCATTTGATAGGAAGCTCCCCCACCATTGAGTCCTCCTGGGTTCCACATGAAGCCTCAAAATACTTGGGTCTTTTATCACATACAGGGCCTTTCATGAACCCTAAACTACATGCGTAATTTATGCAAAATCAAATAGTATTTACGCGTGTAATTAATCTTAGATAGGTAAAATCTACAATCGATGTATGACATTAGAATCCGAAAACCTTTCATGATCCATGCTGCCATCGCTCCTCGGTCGCTGACGGTCACGACTTGCTGCTGTCAGTCACTACTTAGCACCGCCGATCACCATCGTTAGTATATATTTTTTTTTAGCGTCGTACCAATTATAATTATGTCCTTTTTCTATTTCGAGAATAGAAATTTTGTACATTATTAAATGAGTTCTTTTATTTAGAAGTTCGTTTAGAGAATACAAATAGAAAAGAAATTATTTCTAAAAACATAAATTTTATCATATACATTCTAACTCGCCTTATTTAGAGGTGCCAAATAAAAGTTTACGCGCTATGGTGGACGTCACATCCAAAATTATTGTAAGTGAAAGTGAAGGTTTATACCCGCGACGTCACTTCCTAATATATGTTTCGCGGAAATCTCAATGGAGGTGCTAGGTTAGTTGAAATGATTTTTCCGATGGACCCCTGAGTCCTTGAGTGGACAGCCGCTCTAAATTTTTGTCCTTTTTGGGCCCTCCTCATAGTGGACTAAGAAAACATTAGAAAATTCTTCCTCGGTTGCCCATAAAATGCTCAACCCCGCTGTGGGATTTCACCAAGCAAAGAGCACCCCAACAAGAGACCAGCTTAAAAAAAAAAGTCTTGCTCTTGCCGTGTGTGCTCTGAGAGGTATAGAGCTGAGAGAGATGTCAGGAACAAAAATGGCGTCCCAGATCCCAGTAATAGCCTTCTCCGAGGAATGCATGAAACCAGGGACAAGTTCATGGGCAAAAGCTTGCAAAGTGGTCGTGCAGGCTCTTGAGGATCATGGGTGCTTCATCGTCGATCACCCCAATGTCCCTCCTGGCCTTCATGACTCCGTCTTTAGCGTCACCGAGGATCTGTTCGACCTCCCCCATGAAACCAAGATCAAGAACACCAACCTCAAGCCTTCCCATGGCTATCTCCCCAGAAGACCCGGGACTCCTCTCCTCGAGGGCATGAACATCGATGGTGCTGAGAAGCTCGAAGTGTGCGAAAAGTTTACCTCTATGATGTGGCCATCTGGGAATGTTCACTTCCGGTTCTAATCTTTCTCCCTTTTAGGACGATACTTACTGTTTAAGAAACGTCGACTTACGTTAAAAGAGGTTGCAAATGTTGGTTTGCCAATTGCAACATGATTCTTCATCAACATCTTCCAACCTCATACCAATATGCTTCTTATTGATCTAGTCAATGTTTTGATACACGGAGCACCTTCATCTTGTCTCAGTAGAGAATTTACAGTTGCATAATAAACGTATGCTTAGCTTGATCACGCAGACAAAATCATTCGAGGTGTAGAAAATGAGTTATTCAGTAAATATGACAACTTTCTTGCCAGGATTAATCCTAACAATTATTCTTGCTTTATTAATCGATCATGACAAACACGTTTGGATAACAAAATATGACCAGAACTGGACTCCCCAAACAGGCTTTAGCTTCTCAATTTTAGGCTTTAGGGTATCGAGAAAAACATTACGAAAAAAGGTAGCGCACTAAGTTTGACTCCTCTCAATTAACTTCTCTTTTTCTTTTTGGCTACAGCAAAACTGTTCATGACTATGGAAAATTCATAGCTGAGATGGAGAAAGTACTGCTCAGGATGGTCTGCGAGAGCTACGGTGTCGAGAAGTGCTATGACCCCTACATCGAATCCTGCACATACCTCCTTCGATTCTTGAAGTACAAGAAGCCGGCAGACCTCGACACCAACTTGAACCCGATCGCTCACACAGACAAGAGCTTCTTGTCCTACTTGCACCAGAACAACATTCGGGGCTTGGAAGTGCAGACCAAAGATGGGGAGTGGTTCACTTTCGAGCCCTCGGCTTCAACTTTCATGGTCATGGCTGGTGATGCCTGTGTGGTGAGTCCCTTATTTGCTCGTGAAAATTCTTCCACGCACTAGTCCGCCTGAGTTCCATCAAAGTCATTTCTAATTTTGTGTTGTTTACTCTTGATCAGGCATGGAGCAATGGAAGGATTACGGCTTGTTACCATCGAGTAGCGGTTAGAGAAGCGAATCAAGTGAGATACTCTCTTGGGACATTCTCGTACGTCTCGGGGATGATCGAGACCCCTGAGGAGTTCATCGACGAGGCACACCCTCGGCAATACAAGCCCTTCAATCACATCGACTTCCTTTGCTACTATGACTCTAGCGACAGCTGCATCAAGGCCGAGAGCCTCATCAAGAAATACTGCGGAGTTTTGGCCAATTAGCAATCATGATTAATTCAGAATAAATAGCATATACGCCTCTTAATGTGAAATAAAATGAGATTGAGGAGATTGTAGTTTCTCAATCTTCTTTTGTTCTGTTTTTGTGAAATAAAGAGGCATGCACAAGTCAAAGGTCATTGATGCAGAGGTTCTTTAGGTTATATTTCTTGCAGCAAATCTGGTCCAACTTTTCTTACAACGTAATCCACCCACGCTACGAAGTTATTGGATCTTCCGCTATTTCTTTCCAGTATTTGAGTCAAACGTATGATTTATACACATGCCGATTTCATATAGATTGAGTCTTTATTATGTGTTTCGACCAAAAAAAAAAAAAAGTCTTTATTATGTGTTTGCCGAGAAGTCTTTTTAGAATAGAATTCACTTCAACCATCCTAGACTTTCTCACCAAATAAAAATTTCATACAAGATAGATATCTGTTGACACTTAGTTTTTAGCCAATTTTATTTTCAGAAATTTTCTAAAAAATCCATAAAATTTCATAAAATTTCAAAATCAACTTTGGGGACCTTAGTTTGGCATAGGGAACCAATTTTGTGCAAATTTTTTTTTCCATATTTTTAGTATTTTTCTGCATTTTTATTTTCAAAAATTCATAAAAAATCAATAAGAAATAATAAAATTGTAAAATTAACGTTGAGGACCTTGGTTTGGCCTAGGGAACCAATTTTGAACAAAAAATAATTTTTCATATTTTTAGTATTTTTCTGAATTTTTATTTTCAAAAATTCATAAAAAAAAATCAATAAAAAGTGTGAAAATTACAAAATCAACTTTGGGAGCCTTGGACAAGCCTAGGGAACTAATTTTGAACAAAAAATAATTTTCCTTAAATAAGGAAAATTATTTTTTGTTCAAAATTGGTTCCTTAGGCTATGCTAGGGCTTCCAAAGTTGATTTTGTAATTTTCTCATTATTTATTTTTTTATTTATGAATTTTTGAAAATAAAAATGCAAAAAATACCGAAAATAAGGAAAATTCTTTTTTGTTCAAAATTGGTTCCTTAGACTTGGTCAAGGTCCTCAAAGTTTATTTTTCAATTTTATGAATTTTTATAAAATTTTTTATTAATTCTAAAAGAGAAAAGTTGATTAAAAATCAGGTGTTAACAGGTGCGCATATAGCCAAGGGGAAATCAAACATTTGTCACTAATTTCGTCACTATATGTGGCGAGGTACAACTTGTCGTGGCTAAATAGCCACGAAAACCTGTTTTTGGTGGCTAATGAGCCACGACAAGAGTTTTTCGTGGCTAAATAGCCATGAAATAGGGTTTTTCGTGGCTATTGAACCGTGAATAATTTATTTTTTTATTTCAACATTTCCTTCAATCAATTGACATAAGCTTCATCAATCTTAAGTTATTTGTTTTAGGAACACATTTGTGTGAGAGATTCATCGAACACTTAGGTAAATCTGCTTGACTTAGTAATTTTTTTTTAATTTTTACACTTGAAATTTGTTAGGTACGCATATAACTGTGGGGAAATCTAACATTTGTCACTAAGTTCGTCGCTATTTTCGACGAGATACAACTTGTCTTGGCTAAGTAGCCACGAAATACGGATTTCCATGGCTATTTAGCGACGAAAAATGTATCTATCTTCGTGGCTAATGAACCACAAATAATTTATTTTTTATTTCAGCGTTTCCGTCCATCAATTGACATAAGCTTCATCAATCTTAAGTTATTTTTTTTATGGAACGCATTTGTGTGAGACATTGTCAATCTCATCAAATTGACGATCTCATACTACAAAGAATTCAACGAAACACTTGCGTAAGTCTACTTGACTTAGTAATTTTTTTTTTAATTTTTTCACTTGAAATTTGTTAGGTACACATATGAGGGGAAATCAAATATTTGTTGCTAATTTCGTTGCTATTTGCGACGAGACACAACTTGTCGCGGCTAGATAGCCAGGAAAAACTTGTTTTCGTGGCTAATGAGCCATGACAAGAGTTTTTCATGGCTAATTAGCCACAACAAGAGTTATTCGTGGCTAAATAGCCACGAAACACGGATTTCCATGGCTATTTAGCGATGAAAAATGTATCTATCTTCGTGGCTAATGAATCGCGAATAATTTATTTTTTATTTCAGCATTTCCTTCAATCAATTGACATAAGCTTCATCAATTTAAGTTATTTTGTTTTTTTTAGGAACGCATTTGAGTGAGACATGTCAATCTCATCAAATTGACGACCTCATACTACAAAGAATTCAACGAGACACTTGGGTAAGTCTTCTTGACTTAGTAATTTTTTTTAATTTTTTCACTTGAAATTTGTTAGACATTTGTTGCTAATTTCATCGCTATTTGCGACGAGATACAAATTGTTGTGGCTAAATAGCCATGAAAAACTTGTTTGCGTGGCTAATTAGCCATGACAAGAGTTTTTAATAGCCATGAAACACGGATTTTCATGGCTATTTAGCGACGAAAAATGTATCTTCGTGGCATTTCCTTCAATCAATTGACATAAGCTTCATCAATGTTAAGTTATTTTATTTTTTTTAGGAACGCATTTGTGTGAGACATTGTCAATCTCATCAAATTGACGACCTCATACTACAAAGATTTCAACGAAACACTTGGGTAAGTTTTCTTGACTTAGTAATTTTTTTACTTGAAATTTGTCGATAAATTCGTCGCTATTTGCGACGAGATGGAATCTTTCGTGGCTAAATAGCCACAAAAACTGGTCATTGTGGCTAATTAGCCATGACAGGAGCTTTTTGTGGCTAAATAGCCACAAAACAAAATTTTTGTGGCTAATTAGCGACGAAAAATGTATTTCCGTGGCTAATTTGTGACGAAGTTCCGTGCCTAATTAACCACGAAAATCCATTTTTCGTCACTAATTTTCCTTTTTGCCGAATTGATACCATAATAGTTTTTTGAAAATAGTACTGTAATTATGAATTTCATGTGTATGATAAAGTTAGGGAATATCTTTGTAGACTTGGGTTTACGCTGACCTACTATTATTTGACTTGCCATGGTGAATTGTTTGTGGTTTTAATTAAGAATATTAAAAAATATATATGATATTAATTTTTGATATGTGAAGAGATTTTTTTAATTTCCATACAGATACAATACAAAGAGTTAGGGCTTGGATGTATAATAAGAACTTACCTGGACATCGAGGATTGACCGATGAATTTCGTACTGGGTTGGAGAAGTTTTCGGAATTTGTTAATAGTAAATTTGAATTCATGAATGAAAATAAGTTAAGGTGTCCTTGTAAAAAGTGTAGTAATGGTAAATTTCACATGTGTGATAAAGTTAGAGAACATGTTTGTAGATTTAGGTTTACTCCAAACTACTATAATTGGACTTGCCATGGTGAACCATTTATATCTGATGAAGGATATCAAAGAAGTGATCAATTTTCAGTTAGCGAAGAATGTAGCTATTATGACCAATTGAACCCATATTAGAGGATGGTGATTGACGCAGTTAGTCAAAATTTTATTTCGGAATCGAACCTTGCAAGTACTAGCTTTACTTCCATACTTGAACAAGTGGGAACTAGTAATGCATCGCAATTGGAAGATGTAGAAGTAACGGGTTTTGATGAGAATATGTATAATGAAACTTCTTCATCTAATTAGTTTTGGGAGGTGTTGAAAGCAGTAGATGAACCTTTATGGGCAGGTTGTGACAATCACACTAAGTTATCAGCGATAGCAAGATTGTTAAATATCAAAGCAGAGCATAATGTGTCTGAAAATCGCTTCAACTCTTTTGTTGAAGTAATGAAAGAAGCAATGCCTCGCGATAACATCATGCCAAGTGATTTTTACAAAATGAAAAAGCTATTGGATAATTTAGGTCTTCCAATTGTAAGGATTGATGTATGTAGTAGAGGTTGTATGTTATACTGGAGAGATGATGGAACTTCAGAATCTTGTAAATTTTGTAGCCAACCGAGGTACAAGATAAAAAAGAGACAGGGTCGTAATTTGAAGCGTAGACCATGTAAGCAACTGTTTTATCAGCCATTAATTCCCAAATTGCAAAGGCTTTATGCGTCTCAAGCCACTACAGAACACATGACTTGGCATACAAATCATGAAACAGAAGAAGGTCTAATGTGTCATTGTTGACACCTGATTTTTAATCATTTTTTTCTATTGCTAAAGTAATAAAAAATCCATAAAAATTCATAAAATTGAAAAATCAACTTTGGGGACCTTAGCCAAGCCTAGGGAACCAATTTTGACCAAAAAACGATTTTTCATATTTTCAGTATTTTTACGTATTATTTATTTATTTATTTTCGAAAATTAATAGAAAATCCATAAAAATTCATAAAATTGAAAAATCAACTTTGGGAACCTTAGCCAAGCCTAGGGAACAAATTTTGCCCAAAAAATAATTTTTCATATTATATATATTTTAATTTTTTTTAAAAAAAAATACAAAAATATTTGAAAATTTTGAAAAAATAACATTTGAGGCCAAAAAAATACACAAAGATAGTTAATATTTTTATTTTAAATCTATTTTCATATTGGCCATCGCAAATTCAGAAAAATCTAATTCGAGTCACGTGTTCCTTCACGAGTATAATCTCGAATCGGGCCTAAAAAAATTTAATTTGAGTCAACTTATTTTTAACTTTCACTTTTTATGAGTTGTGACATTGTCTTCTAATATTTTAAATTTTCATCTTGGCCCAATTATACCCAGAATGACTTAATTTTGCAAAAGGGCTTTGATTAAATTATGCATTATTTTCAGCGACAAGAAATGAGCTTAAAGTTGACATGTGGTAAATTTTGGTGTGTCAAAAATTGTGAGGAGATTTGGACTTAAAGAAATATATTTTTTTCAAGGACTGAATTGTAAATACTTAAAATTCAAGGACTAGAGTGCAAATACCTAACTCTTGAAGGATTATTTTACAAATAATAAAAAGAAGAGTTAGTGGATAAATTAGAATAGAGAAGGGAAGATGAAGAAGAGGAGATGAAGAAGAGAAGTTGGAGAAGAATGGATGGAGAAAATAAGATAAGAATAGAGAAGGGAAGATGGAGATGAAGAAGAGTTAGTAGAGAAATTAGAATGGAAGATAAGAATAGAGAAGGGAAGATGGAGATTAAGAAGAGTTAGTGGAGAAATTAGAATGGGAGATAAGTATGGAGAAGGGAAGATGAAGATGAAGAAGAGTTAGTGGAGAGATTAGAATGTGAGATAGAGATGGAGAATGGAAGATGAAAATGAAGAAGAGTTAGTGGAGAAATTAGAATGGGAGATAGAGTTAGTGGAAAAATTAGAATGGGAGATAGATGAGGAGGTTATAAAAGGAGGAAGAAGTGAGCTTGAGAAGATATTCTTGAGAGAGAAAATTTGAAGTGTTTGGGAGAATTTTTTGGAGAGAAAATTTTGGATGTTTGAGAGAGTTTTGGGAGATTGAAGAAAATTTTGAGAGAAAGAAAATACCAAAAGAGAGAGAATTTTGAAGATGATGGGAGTTTAAAGCTAGGGGTTATCATCACAAATTCCTTCATCGATCAATATAAATCAAGAGTTCATCCTCGTCAACGAGCAAACAAATTCAAGCTAAGTGTTTTTATTTATTCATTTATTTATGGTTTTACTCGCAAATTAGCACAAATTGTATACACTTTCTCCATCTCCTTTTTCTTCCATATTTTATGTCAGGAGAAGGATATCTTTACGTCAACAGCAAAAATCTCGTCGAGATGCAAAAATCGGCCCAGACAAGCTCCTAAGCTGTCCACCGATTTCTCAACTGATCTGTGACTAAAAGTCCCTCTTAATTCAAAAGAAACTCTCTATATTGGGAACATAGAGAGCGAAAATCAATTATAGAAATCCCTCCCAAAAAAATGGGAGATATGTACTCTTTCTACTCTTCTGGTTTTAGGTGCAGATTAGCACATATTTTGTATACTAACACTTCACTCTATTTTATGTCAGGAAGCCGCAGCTCTATATCAATGGTCAATCCTATGGAAGCAAAAAATCGGCTTGGAGGAGTCCTCAAGCGCGCACAAATTTCAAATTGTTGAATCAATTCGTTGTATTTCATTTTAAAAAATTCATACCCCAAAATGGAGAGGACAAAGTCCATCCGCAATTTAAATACCTGCACCATAAATCCCAAAGGGAAGAGCCAAGCCAATGCTTAGCCTCCCATTGGAGGTTTTTACTTATAGTAGTTAAATACCTGCAACTTAAATACCTGCACCTTAAATCCCAAAGGGAAGAGCCAAGCCAATGCTTAGCCTCCCATTGGAGGTTTTTACTTACAGTAGTTAAATACCTGCACCTTAAATCCCAAAGGGAAGAGCCAAGCTAATGCTTAGCCTCCCATTGGAGGTTTTTACTTACAGTAGTTAAATACCTGCAACTTAAATACCTGTACCTTAAATCCCAAAGGGAAGAACCAAGCCAATGCTTAGCCTCCCATTGGAGGTTTTTACTTACAGTAGTTAAATACCTGCAACTTAAATACCTGTACCTTAAATCCCAAAGGGAAGAGCCAAGCCAATGCTTAGCCTCCCATTGGAGGTTTTTACTTACAGTAGTTTAAATACTTGCAACTTAAATACCTGTACCTTAAATCCCAAAGGGAAGAGCCAAGCCAATGCTAGGCCTCCCATTGGAGGTGTTTATTCACTGTCATGTACTTCCTATAATTTAATTTTTGAATCATCAGACCCAAAAGATGAGTAGGTCGTAATACTGCACAGAAGTCGTTAACACACTCCCTCTTTCGGCTTCAGGGAATCTTTAACACTTAAAAGAATATAACAAATAAAAATATATACCATCCATGCATCCTATTTAAAAAGTGAAAACACAAAAGAGAATACCCTACTAGAGCTTTAGGAATAAACCAAGCCTGAGTTGCCGGATTAGGATATCCATGAAATTAAGGTACCGAAAGGGCATTAGTTTTAATTAACTAGTGTAACCAAGTCCCCGAGCTCATAATCTCTGGTTCGCAGGAATAAATTAGTTCTCCCGCTAATTTATTTAGGTTTCTAATCGACCTACCAAGAACGATTAGTGGCGACTCCAAATTTCAAAATCATTTAAACAAAAATCAAAGTTGCGATTCGGTAGGGCTTGGGAGGGTCCGCATTAGGTTAGTCAAATCTAATTAACCTAATAATCCGTTAACCCCTAGAATTAATAAAAATATTTTTAGAGGGTCGCGACAGCTTGGCGACTCCTCTGGGGACGGGATTTTTAAATTTTCGAAAAAAGATACCAATTGGAATACTTGAATTTTTTCGAAATTTTAAAAGTCTTAGTGGACTTAAGCCAATGAAAATTTCATGGATATCTCGCTTCTGGCGATTTTGCTTGGGACTCATTCTATAGGTGTTATATGTTTTTGCAGGATGGGAGTTATAAGGGGCGGAGTGTTTGGCTAACCCATTTGTTTTGCAGGCTTGGTGTTGGGATTATGTTTAATTTCACACATTTTTAGAAGCGCTGTTTTGATATCAATTGTCGTGCATGTCTTGCATATTCTGAGGATCACAACACCTGCACACACAAGCGTCTAAACCCAAGTCGCGAAATTTTTCATAGGTAACCATAGATAGGGATCGAATATGCAAAGCTCCTGCGTCGATTGCGCTTGGGTTGACCATATTTTATCCCGCTCATTATCTGAATTGACAATTCTTCCCATTGTGATTTGATTGCGCGGAGGGTAAGGTTGTCAATTCAGATAGTGGGGGCCTTTTAGGTCCATACCCTGTCTCTCCTTCTTTTATTTTCTAGAGTTCACTCCTCACTTGAGTCATGCGCATGACTATGTGATTTGCATTTCTCCAAGGTAAAAGTAAGTTCTCTAATTTTATCTTGTATTTATTTTCGGTCGGTTCATGCTAGGTGTTAGTCAGTTTTTGAGCTTGATATTACGACCATTCTTTTAAAAGAAAATAAAAATTAAATTTGTCCCTCATTTCTTTTAAAAAAAATTTTGAAAAAATGATGTGAAAAATCCCTTCATGGGAATTTTATTAACCAATAAGGGATTTTTGTCATGTTTTTATTACTTCAATAAAAATGAAATTTTCCTGACAAATTTACCTCTGAAAATTTATTCTGATAAAAAGGAAATTCCTTCAAAAATTTTAGTAAACGTCAAGAGATTTTGTCACATTCCTTAAAAAAATAAAATAAAAAAAGAGTAATAAATCTGCAAAAAAATTCTGTATTAACCCATTTCTTCCTAAGGGAATTTTTTTTTTCTGATTTCTCTATAAAATAGAAAAAATCAAATTGGACTAATATAGGAGTCATGGACCGACATTCCTTGTGTCGCATACTAATTATATCATTTTCTTTTGCAGGGAGATCCTAGATACCCTAGACGGGTGTAAAAATTAAGTTCAAAATATATCAAGAATCATCTTCAGAAATACCAAAAGACGAAAAACACCGAGCCTTCAACCGTTAATTCCGGGGGGCAAACGAACACTGTCCATCTTTGACAGACAGAGTTATGTCAATCCGTAAACTTGTATGGGCAGTGTATTCTGATATGACGGTGGATTTATACTGATTAAACACGGGGGCATATTTAATGTATTGCAGAGGATCCCGCGTCTTTTGAAAGATAATATGGATTATATAATCAGAACCCATGAAACAAATACCTTTACCTGATTAAATCAACTAGAGACCGATCTTAAAATTTCCTCTTATCCGAAACATGCGGAGGGCTTTAGAGGACCGAGGTTCTATTAATGAACGTGGCCCACAGGAATTTCTCCCGACGCTACAGGCGACCGACACGAGCAAGTGGACGCCGAAAGAAATAAAATATGGATAAAAGTGGGCACACAACAGGTGGCCGGATTTATTACCAGCGCACTGATCGAGTTGTCATAGCGTTATTGTTTGTGATCTCAAGATGGATAGTGGGGGCCACCGCCGAACCCTTCATCAATGTTCTCGATATCATCGTCTGGAGCAATTAAACAAGAACATCAAGAAAAACATTAAGCCTCGACATCTTCGGTACCTCAAATCGTTCTGTTATGCTATGCGGAAGAAACGATAGCAGGAAAATTAAACAAAAAAAAACACGTGAAGCTTTTCTTTCATTCCATTCATCAAAGAGCATTACAACAGCTCACTGGGGAGGAAAAGTAAAGCCAAACTGAGCCCTGATAACCATTACGAAGGAGCTCAACTGACTCTCCAAACAGTTGATGCTCCGGGTGCACCGGGCGTTCTCAGGATCAAGCTCCGCGAGCCTAAAGAAGAGGCGATCGCGCTTCTCCTTAGCCTGGGCCATACTGGCCTCGTAATGCTCGACAGCAAACTCCAAGTCCGAAATCGCCGCCCTCTCGAAAGCAATATCTGCCGTAATGTCATCAAGTCTCTCCTGCAGCCAACCGCATTTGCACCTCATCATAATATTGCTCGGCTCCTGTTCGGCGTAAGTTCGGACCAAGGCCAGACGGTCCACCAACTTTCCCCTCTCACGAACTAGCCACGAAAGCTGATCATTGGCAAACTTGAAGGCTTTCTTGTGATTATCAGCCATAAATGTGACTATTTCCAGACGCTCGTGCCGGTCTCGGTAACGAGCTTTCACGACGGCAGTCACAATGACCGTCTCATAAGCGCGGTTATAGGCAGCCAGAAAATTAATGAAGAGGGTCGGGAAGTTCCGATACTCCCTCCCCAGTTGGGTACCCTCAACAGAAGCAGCGTCTAGGGTCCTGAATAAACCGAGGATTTCAGCCTCAACGGTAGAGTTTTGGGCTATATGAGCGTAACCTCTACCAAGAAGATTGTAGAGTCTCTCCCACCCAGCCAGGATTTCGGCGGAGAAGGTATGGTTAGGAGAATTGGCCATTTTTGAAAGCAGATCACGAAAGAAAGAAGGAGAGAGGCGAGGCAGATGATCGGAATGCGAAGGTGATAATCTGCTTCAATTTAAATAATGATTTCACAGGGGCAGTCCTTATTGGTCGAGTTTTTTCTATCTACCATTCTCTGTCGGCAACACCCCCGCTGGCTCGAATTCCAGTCAAGCGGCAACCTCAAGCTGAGCAGACCCGACGTCTCTGCAGAAAAGTTGGACGGGCTGCCACCACTTTGAAAAAGAAAGAATAAAAAACGAGCTGAGTGGGAGACAAAGAAATTTTCGGCAGAAAAGGAGATACGACTCGTCTTTATTGGAGGACCCGCCAGTAAATCGACGGTGGAGATCTTGACAAGGGCCCTCTACCACGAAAAGAAAAAAAGAAGACGAACTGAGCGAGAAACAAGGATTTCCCCTTTGATCAAAAGCTGAATATCAGATTTTCTCCCTTGAAAAATCTAATAGCACTGCCCGTGAAGAGGGAAGTCGTTGCTATTGCCAGAGAGAGAACTTGTCCTCATTTGATAGTGAGAGTTCATTCGCAAGAACTCGCAAGAGAAAGATAGAGAGGAAGGAGTTCTCGTGGGAGAGGAATTCAAAACCTTCACCATCAAAGCATCGGCTTTCAAAGCCTGTTACGAGAAACCATCGACGATCCCGTGATCCCTCAAGTCCAAGAAGACATCCTGAGGCGGTCTCGAGTCGGCAGTCCTAGATCCAGAAATATGTCGAGCATTAGGGAAACGGGCGCATGTTCAACCCTGGTCGAAGCTAATGAAGTTCCTTACCCTGAGGGTCTACTGGTCATGGCCATTGACGGTAATCCAGTCTCTCTGTCAATCCTTGTTACCGTATTGAGAAAATAAGGCCCAACTAAGCAAAGCACATATGTGGCAAGCTCAAAGTGAAGGGCAACTCGGGACATACAATTCAATCCAATCCAAATGAAGGAACTTCCTCAATTCAAATTCAATGGAAGTATACACAAGGGTAAAACAGTATCGTTCCAATTTTTCTAGAATATGAAGAACATATACTGCCGCATTCTCTTTCATTTTTGCAGGGGAAGTCTCTACTGGCCAGATTTTCCTGTCTACCATTCCCTATCAGTATCATCTCCGCTACTCGTCTCCAATCTCGAGCCAAGCAAATCTGACGTCTCTATGGAAAAGTTGGACGGGACGCCACTACTTTGAAAAAGAAAGGATAAAAAATAAGCTGAGTGGGAGACAAAGACATTTACGGCAGAAAAGAGATACGACTCGTCTTTATTGAAGAACTCGCTAGCAAATTGACGGTGGAGACAGCAACAAGGGGCCCCCTTCCACGGAAAGATGGAAGGAGACGAGCTGGGCGAGAGATACGATGAAAAGAAAATCGAGAAAGCCAGAACACTCGAGAGAGGCAATACAGTTGCTAAACCCACGTCTAATTTTAAAGGAGACATCTTCTTGATAATTCTCATTCGTGCTCGAAAGAGAGACTCTTAAAGCATATGCAGTCTCCCAGAAAAATCCAGAGAGTGAAAATACAAGAAGAGATATCAAACTTTGAGAAATCGTTAACCAAATCGAAGATGTCTCAACCCAACACACTTGAAAGTTATCGTTACTTGCTGAATATGGGAGAGGAAGAGTTCGAAGCCATATTTGGGATCGAGCCTATGGAGCCCGGCCCTTCCACCGACGACGTCCAAGAGCCCGGTAAGGACAATGACAACAACGGTAAAGGTCAAAAGAAGCGTTACCGTCGCCATACTGAGGAGCAAGTATGAAAGCTTGAAGCTTTCTTCAGAACGTGCCCTATGCCAGACGGCAAACAAAAAATAGAACTGAGTCAAGAGCTAGGACTTGAACCTTCGCAAATCAAGTTCTGGTTTCAAAATAGACGAACCCGAATGAAGACTCGTCATGAGCACAATGAAGCCGAGTTTCTAAGAGTTGAAAATGAAAACCTCCGAGCGGAAAACAAGATGTATAAAGAAACTTTTGACTCCGCCACCTGCCCCAACTGCAATAGCCTCCTCCTCACCCTCGATGAAAT
The DNA here is from genome assembly GCA_016432845.1 of Psidium guajava. Lineage (NCBI taxonomy): Eukaryota > Viridiplantae > Streptophyta > Magnoliopsida > Myrtales > Myrtaceae > Psidium > Psidium guajava. Next base: position 15,619,097 of record CM028226.1, on the reverse strand, counting down.
GTATGATCTGAGGATCGAAAATGCACGTTTAAGAGGTGAGTTAGACCAGTTTATAACAGGATCGAGTTCTGTTGGAGTAAGGTACAAAAGGACCAATGATACTGGATCAGCATCAATACCTCCCGAGGAAGAAGGGACAGATCACCACCAAGCGGACATTGACGATGATCTTTTCGCCATAATCAACCAGTTTGATATCGGTAAAGCATCGGGACTGTGATGCACTTGTTCAGCCAGTGACCACCAGACCTTCAATATGGCCGATGCATACCTAATTTGGGATGAAGCAAGCTGATCATGGGAGAGCCTGCAGAGGAAGCAGAACTGATCCTGAATGAGTGAATGTGTTTTATTTCCTTGCGTGATATGTTTTTCTGCTTTTGTGAAAGTGTAAAAGCAAGGAGTAATAATCCGACTTCCCCCTATTAAATGCTCGAATCTGCCACCTCACCAACCTCGCGACGAATTGATGGCGAGTGAGAATCTGCATAAACCTGAAGGGTAACTCCGTATCGTTTCAATTTACCCTCAGTTGCTCCAAGTTTTAAAATTAAGCCCCTTCTATTCTCAGGAAATTGCAAATCGACCCGAGAACGCAATCATATCCGAATACAGGTTGGATAAAATTTGGGGGCAAATCAACTCATGGGCATTACCACGGGATAGATAGCTTCGGACAAAGGAAAGTACAAGCGAAAGACGCGAACAATCTCAGAAATGGGTAATTCTGTATCGTTCTAATGTGCACATAATCATCTCAAGTCTTGAATTGTCTTATTCCATTCTTAACAGGGATTGCAAATTACCTCGAGAAATACCGTAACATGGCCCAAGGTGATACAACAGGGCTGCGTTATTCCCAAGGATTAACCCTTGAAAAGAAAGCCCCATGGACACCTACGGTCCAATGGACCGAATGGTATGGGGGATGACAGTAGGTCCGAACTATTCCGAGTTCGATCCCCAAGGGTGGGGAATGTTGTATGTATTATAAATAAATGAAACAACTTTTTGTGCATTTCTTTTTTTACAAACAGGAATACTCGACGAGTAATATCAAAGTCAGTATTTTACCATAGTCTTCCCATAATGGTGAGGCGCCCAACAAAAGTCGAGGAAAATTCAATCCAACAAAATTGGTAAAAGACTCGTGCAAGACATTCAAGATGAAGGGTAAATTAGTATCGTTTTCAATTTATCCCTTTTAATACTGGCTGATATGTCTCTTTTTCTTTTTACAGGAAATATTTACACTAACATTTAACATGTTGAAGGAGACAAATCCAAAAGAAAATTATGATCATCTGACAAGATCTATTCTGGTGAAAAATGGGGCAAATTGATCACAAGCTCTGAAGCGAAAAAGCAAATATGTCTTCCTTATCTCGTTTGATTTCGAGAATAATTTCTCTGCTTTTTACAGGGGCATTCAACCGCTAAACCGTGGCGGTCGCTGTCATTAAACAAACCGAAATGCTCCCTCACCCATATGCTTCATCACGTAGAGACAAAGTTTGAGACGAACCACCCCTCGACATAAGGAATAGGCTTCCCAATTTGTTCGGTCCGCCCACATACTAGGGGCAATTTAAATCCGCCCATATTTGCACATTATATAAACACACGTAATGCTAAAAAATTGTCACATCTGCATTGTGCTTACACAGTTCATGAATTATGTATGACTATTCCGTGTGTTTAACTTACCAACTCCAACTTAGAGCATAAACTGCACAGGAGACATCAAATGTGCAGAATGGGGCATAACAGGATGAGGAAAGGCAAACCATTTCCACGCAAGTCTAACATTTTAATTTACAGATAAACAGCCTTTCCCCAGAGTGAGAGAAGGCCCTTTCGGATTGAAGTCCCCCATTCAGATTACATTCGAGGCGTTCATTCTATGAGAACCTCCTTAAACAGAATTGGTAATGCAAGCTTGACAGAATAGTTTTGCATGATCCATATTTGGATTGATTGCATCATGAGTTATCACACAGACTACTTCTAATCATTGCCGACTTGGTTGAATAGTTTTACATGAACCGATCAACTCATTGATGAAAATGCTTGCACATGTTACCTCTGATACTGCCTGACAGGCAACACATTCCCAATGTTCAAACTACCTTCCAAAGTCTTGAAATTCATTCAGCGATTATTGAATGAACAAGCCTGGTTGTCGAGAAGCCACCAAGCATTTCTTCCAAATTCTCAGGTAAGTATATCTTCAACCTGAACCTTTCAAGAGAATGAATTCTGACGGTTGTTGGGGTACTCGAATCCATTGCGGTACATACAGGTATCCACCTTCTTCAATAAAGCATGATTTGTCTCAAGGACAGAAATGTTCGAGACCTTTTGATCTCTGCCTCTTTGGTTTATTCCTAAAGCGACATGATAATATAATTTGGGTTTGAGCTTCTGCAGGATTCCTAATCTTTCCAGATTTCAGAATGGCACCCTTTGAGGTATACCAAGTCCTTCTTACAGGCAAACCAAGTCCTTCTTACAGGAAAAACAAGTCCTTCTTACAGGCACAAAGTCCTTCTTACAGGCAAATCAAGTCCTTCTTACAGGCAAAACAAGTCCTTCTTACAGGCAAAACAAGTCCTTCTTACAGGCAAAACAAGTCCTTCTTACAGGCAAATCAAGTCCTTCTTACAGGCATAAAGTCCTTCTTACAGGCAAAGCAAGTCCTTCTTACAGGCAAACCAAGTCCTTCTTATAGGCACCAAGTCCTTCTTATAGGCAAACTAAGTCCTTCTTACATGCAAACCAAGTCCTTCTTACAGGCAAATCAAGTCCTTCTTACAGGCAAAACAAGTCCTTCTTACAGGCACAAAGTCCTTCTTACAGGCAAATCAAGTCCTTCTTACAGGCAAAACAAGTCCTTCTTACAGGCAAATCAAGTCCTTCTTACAGGCATAAAGTCCTTCTTATATGCAAACCAAGTTCTTCTTACAGGCACCAAGTCCTTCTTACAGGCATAAAGTCCTTCTTACAGGCAAACCAAGTCCTTCTTACAGGCAAACCAAGTCCTTCTTACAGGCAAAACAAGTCCTTCTTACAGGCACAAAGTCCTTCTTACAGGCAAATCAAGTCCTTCTTACAGGCAAAACAAGTCCTTCTTACAGGCAAAACAAGTCCTTCTTACAGGCAAATCAAGTCCTTCTTACAGGCATAAAGTCCTTCTTACAGGCAAACCAAGTCCTTCTTACAGGCAAACCAAGTCCTTCTTATAGGCACCAAGTCCTTCTTATAGGCAAACTAAGTCCTTCTTACATGCAAACCAAGTCCTTCTTACAGGCACAAAGTCCTTCTTACAGGCAAATCAAGTCCTTCTTACAGGCACAAAGTCCTTCTTACAGGCAAATCAAGTCCTTCTTACAGGCACAAAGTCCTTCTTACAGGCAAATCAAGTCCTTCTTACAGGCATAAAGTCCTTCTTACAGGCAAACAAAGTCCTTCTTACAGGCAAATCAAGTCCTTCTTACAGGCACAAAGTCCTTCTTACAGGCAAAGTAAGTCCTTCTTACAGGCAAAACAAAGTCCTTCTTACAGGCAAACAAAGTCCTTCTTACAGGCAAATCAAGTCCTTCTTACAGGCAAAGCAAGTCCTTCTTACAGGCACAAAGTTCTTCTTACAGGCAAAGCACCAAGTCCTTTTTACTGGCACCAAGTCCTTTCTACAGGCACCAAGTCCTTCTTACAGGTATCTCCATGTGGTGACCTACCATACGGGTCAAATCTCAATCAAAATTTAATCAGTAGAATCCTTTTATTAGGAATCTACCATGGTACGACCCACCATACGGGTCAAATGGTATGACCCACCATACGGGTCAAATTTTAATTCAATTTTTAATCAGTAGAATCCTTTTATTAGGAATCTACCATGGGTTGATCCACCATACGGGTTCAAGTTCAACCACCCTAAAGTTTTTTTATATAACGAATCCTTAGGTTCTCATTTCATTTTCAGTGGAACAATCATGTCACGACTCTTTTTATTTCCTTGTATTGAGTCGATAAGAATCCAGGTGTCATCTCGTCTTTGAAATGAACCTCTACCGAGCTTCCTTTCAAAGAGGGGCAGCTGTTGACACCTGATTTTTAATCATTTTTTTCTATTGCTAAAGTAATAAAAAATCCATAAAAATTCATAAAATTGAAAAATCAACTTTGGGGACCTTAGCCAAGCCTAGGGAACCAATTTTGACCAAAAAACGATTTTTCATATTTTCAGTATTTTTACGTATTATTTATTTATTTATTTTCGAAAATTAATAGAAAATCCATAAAAATTCATAAAATTGAAAAATCAACTTTGGGAACCTTAGCCAAGCCTAGGGAACGAATTTTGACCAAAAAATAATTTTTCATATTATATATATTTTAATTTTTTTTTAAAAAAAATACAAAAATATTTGAAAATTTTGAAAAAATAACATTTGAGGCCAAAAAAATACACAAAGATAGTTAATATTTTTATTTTAAATCTATTTTCATATTGGCCATCGCAAATTCAGAAAAATCTAATTCGAGTCACGTGTTCCTTCACGAGTATAATCTCGAATCGGGCCTAAAAAAATTTAATTTGAGTCAACTTATTTTTAACTTTCACTTTTTATGAGTTGTGACATTGTCTTCTAATATTTTAAATTTTCATCTTGGCCCAATTATACCCAGAATGACTTAATTTTGCAAAAGGGCTTTGATTAAATTATGCATTATTTTCAGCGACAAGAAATGAGCTTAAAGTTGACATGTGGTAAATTTTGGTGTGTCAAAAATTGTGAGGAGATTTGGACTTAAAGAAATATATTTTTTTCAGGGACTGAATTGTAAATACTTAAAATTCAAGGACTAGAGTGCAAATACCTAACTCTTGAAGGATTATTTTACAAATAATAAAAAGAAGAGTTAGTGGATAAATTAGAATAGAGAAGGGAAGATGAAGAAGAGGAGATGAAGAAGAGAAGTTGGAGAAGAATGGATGGAGAAAATAAGATAAGAATAGAGAAGGGAAGATGGAGATGAAGAAGAGTTAGTAGAGAAATTAGAATGGAAGATAAGAATAGAGAAGGGAAGATGGAGATTAAGAAGAGTTAGTGGAGAAATTAGAATGGGAGATAAGTATGGAGAAGGGGAGATGAAGATGAAGAAGAGTTAGTGGAGAGATTAGAATGTGAGATAGAGATGGAGAATGGAAGATGAAAATGAAGAAGAGTTAGTGGAGAAATTAGAATGGGAGATAGAGTTAGTGGAAAAATTAGAATGGGAGATAGATGAGGAGGTTATAAAAGGAGGAAGAAGTGAGCTTGAGAAGATATTCTTGAGAGAGAAAATTTGAAGTGTTTGGGAGAATTTTTTGGAGAGAAAATTTTGGATGTTTGAGAGAGTTTTGGGAGATTGAAGAAAATTTTGAGAGAAAGAAAATACCAAAAGAGAGAGAATTTTGAAGATGATGGGAGTTTAAAGCTAGGGGTTATCATCACAAATTCCTTCATCGATCAATATAAATCAAGAGTTCATCCTCGTCAACGAGCAAACAAATTCAAGCTAAGTGTTTTTATTTATTCATTTATTTATGGTTTTACTCGCAAATTAGCACAAATTGTATACACTTTCTCCATCTCCTTTTTCTTCCATATTTTATGTCAGGAGAAGGATATCTTTACGTCAACAGCAAAAATCTCGTCGAGATGCAAAAATCGGCCCAGACAAGCTCCTAAGCTGTCCACCGATTTCTCAACTGATCTGTGACTAAAAGTCCCTCTTAATTCAAAAGAAACTCTCTATATTGGGAACATAGAGAGCGAAAATCAATTATAGAAATCCCTCCCAAAAAAATGGGAGATATGTACTCTTTCTACTCTTCTGGTTTTAGGTGCAGATTAGCACATATTTTGTATACTAACACTTCACTCTATTTTATGTCAGGAAGCCGCAGCTCTATATCAATGGTCAATCCTATGGAAGCAAAAAATCGGCTTGGAGGAGTCCTCAAGCGCGCACAAATTTCAAATTGTTGAATCAATTCGTTGTATTTCATTTTAAAAAATTCATACCCCAAAATGGAGAGGACAAAGTCCATCCGCAATTTAAATACCTGCACCATAAATCCCAAAGGGAAGAGCCAAGCCAATGCTTAGCCTCCCATTGGAGGTTTTTACTTATAGTAGTTAAATACCTGCAACTTAAATACCTGCACCTTAAATCCCAAAGGGAAGAGCCAAGCCAATGCTTAGCCTCCCATTGGAGGTTTTTACTTACAGTAGTTAAATACCTGCACCTTAAATCCCAAAGGGAAGAGCCAAGCTAATGCTTAGCCTCCCATTGGAGGTTTTTACTTACAGTAGTTAAATACCTGCAACTTAAATACCTGTACCTTAAATCCCAAAGGGAAGAACCAAGCCAATGCTTAGCCTCCCATTGGAGGTTTTTACTTACAGTAGTTAAATACCTGCAACTTAAATACATGTACCTTAAATCCCAAAGGGAAGAGCCAAGCCAATGCTTAGCCTCCCATTGGAGGTTTTTACTTACAGTAGTTTAAATACTTGCAACTTAAATACCTGTACCTTAAATCCCAAAGGGAAGAGCCAAGCCAATGCTAGGCCTCCCATTGGAGGTGTTTATTCACTGTCATGTACTTCCTATAATTTAATTTTTGAATCATCAGACCCAAAAGATGAGTAGGTCGTAATACTGCACAGAAGTCGTTAACACACTCCCTCTTTCGGCTTCAGGGAATCTTTAACACTTAAAAGAATATAACAAATAAAAATATATACCATCCATGCATCCTATTTAAAAAGTGAAAACACAAAAGAGAATACCCTACTAGAGCTTTAGGAATAAACCAAGCCTGAGTTGCCGGATTAGGATATCCATGAAATTAAGGTACCGAAAGGGCATTAGTTTTAATTAACTAGTGTAACCAAGTCCCCGAGCTCATAATCTCTGGTTCGCAGGAATAAATTAGTTCTCCCGCTAATTTATTTAGGTTTCTAATCGACCTACCAAGAACGATTAGTGGCGACTCCAAATTTCAAAATCATTTAAACAAAAACCAAAGTTGCGATTCGGTAGGGCTTGGGAGGGTCCGCATTAGGTTAGTCAAATCTAATTAACCTAATAATCCGTTAACCCCTAGAATTAATAAAAATATTTTTAGAGGGTCGCGACAGTCATCCTTCAGATGTAGAGGCATGAAAATATTTTGATAAAGTATATCCTGAATTTGCGATGGAACCTCGAAACATCAGGTTAGGTCTATGTGCTGATGGATTTGCTCTTTTGGGAAATCAGGAAAAAGTTGATAGATGTTTATATGCAACATCAGGTTATATTAACTCCATACAACCTTCCATCCGGTATGTGCATGAAAACACCTTATATGTTTTTGACATTAATTGTGTCTAGCCCATAAAATCCAAAAAAGTTGATAGATGTTTATATGCAGCCATTGATTGCAGAGTTACAACAATTATGGGATGAAGGTGTTCTTACGTATGATGTTTTTAATAGACAAACATTTGTAATGAAGACTGCTCTTCTTTGGACGATAAATGACTTTCCAGTTGGGCGGAGTACAACTGGGTTGTTAGGATGTCCGATATGTATGGAAAGATCAAAATCATTCAGGTCAAAACATGGTAAGAAGGCCCGCTATTTCGATTGTCATAGATAATTTTTGCCGATAAATCATACATTTAAAAGAAATAAAAAAAGAATTCATGAAGAATTGGATTGAAAGAACATCTCCACCGTTGAGGTTGAGCGGTAATCAAATTTGGAAGCGAGTGCGTCACTTCCCAACTATTGTTGAAAACCCTCATGGCACGACTATTGCATACGGAAGGACACATAAGTGGACTAAACGCAGTATATTTTGGGATCTACCATATTAGAAGACCCATCTTATTCGTCATAATATTGACGTCATGCATATAGAAAAGAATGTTTTTGATAACGTCTTAAACATTGTGATGGATGTCACCGGAAAAATAAAAGACAAGTTGAATGCAAGAAAAGATATGAGAGATATATGTGATCGACCAACATTAAATGTGGCTGCAAGCAGTAGGGGAGCAAAACCAAAAGTAGTGTATACATTAGACAACGAGCAGAGACGGATTGTTTGTCAATGGTTGAAATCTGTGCGGTTTCCTAATGGATATGCTTCGAACCTTGGGAGATGTGTTGATTTGAATGAATGCAAGTTGACAGGCTTGAAGAGTCATGATTGTCACATATTTATGGAAAGACTAATTCCAATAGCTTTGAAGGAACTTCTACCAAACTTTGTATAGGGCGCTATTACAGAGTTAAGTAATTTCCTGCATGATATTTGCTCGACAGTGTTAACAGTATCACTCATGGAGAAACTGGAGAGAGATATTCCAATCATTCTTTGTAGCTTAGAAAGGATATTTCCTCCATCTTTTTTTGATTCGATGGAGCATCTCTTAGTTCACTTGCCTTATGAGGCCAAAGTTGCTGGTCCTGTTCAATTTTGATGGATGTATCCATTCGAGAGGTAAATTAATCTCTTTAATCAATTTAAAATTAATTAGTTTTGTTACTTGTTATGTTCAAACAAACTTCTTTTTATTACAATCAAGTTCTTATACCATTTGAAGAAAAAAGTGAAGAACAAGGCACGTGTTGAAGCTTCAATTTGTAATACATATATTGTGGAAGAAGTGACAACATTTGCATCGTACTATTTTGAGCCGCACGTGCAGAGTAAGAGGCAGAGACCAGGAAGAAATGATGAGGGGATCATTGATCTCAATTGCAAATCATTCTCCATTTTCAATTATCTTGATCGATCAAGCGGCGCATGTAAGCTTCGTTACTTAACAGGTGAAGAATTGCAGGCAGCTCACACATATATTTTACTGAACTGCCCAGAAGTAGAGCCATACTTCGAGTAAGTGTACTATCACAAATATATACATTCTGTGTCAAACATTTGCTAATATATAAATGACATTTATTAATAGGATTTTTCCAACTTCAATGTGTGGACTACCCCCAAATGAGTTTGATCATTTGTGTGATGAAGAATTTGCAGTATGGTTCAAAACATATGTAAGTTGTGTATGTACGGAAAAGCAAGTAATTAATATTTTATTCATCACTAATTAATAAATATATTATTGACTTTGCATGTGTGACTTTAGGTTCACAACAGTCATGATCAAGTTGCAGAGCAAGGATTGCTATATCATTTGGCATGCGGTCCACAATCAAGGGTACGAACTTGGCCAGCATATTTCATAAACGGGTATAATTTTCACACTCGAGAGTATGGAATGGTAAAAGCCACAATGAATAGTGGCGTGTGTGTTCGGTCATCCAATGCAAGTAGTGTAAAAGATGATTTTTATGGGATGTTGGATGAAATCATAGAGATAGAGTACCCTAGGCTATTAATGCGGGTTGTGTTATTTAAGTGCATGTGGTTCGATTCTATCAAAGGAATGAAAGTGCATACGAAGTTTAATTTGGTTGAAGTAAATTCCAAGAAGAGGTATATGAAATATGAGTCGTTTATCTTGGCACAACAAGCGATTCAAGTATATTATACATCATATCCTAGTTTGAAACGTGACAAAGTTGATTGGTGGGCTGTATGTAAAACGAAAGCACGAAAAAAAATCGAGCAATACTGGAAGGATATAGCATATCAACAAGAGAAAGTTTGCAACGTGGTTGAAATTGACGAATACAATATTCCGACTTTACGAGATCCATGTGGCACAGTAGTAGAAGTGGATCCAACATAAATTCAAGAATCAAATGTAGAAGACATTGAAGAATCCGATTTTGAGACAAACAAAGAAGAAGAAGAAGAAGAAGAAGAAGAAGAAGAAGAAGAAGAAGAAGAAGAAGAAGAAGATGAAGATCAAGATTTTTGAGAATATTCACTAATTATGTGTAATTTCCCGTTTTAATTGTGTGTATGTTATTATCAAGATTTTTGAGAATATTGTTGCAACTATTCATTGCAGATTAGCAACAGTTAAGTTATTTGATGGTAAAACTGCAGGAAAAATTTGTTGTTGACTTCGTGGTGAATTTCACTTTGTCGCGAATTACGTTCGTGGCAAATGTCATGACTAATTAGCCACAGAATATATTTTCCGTCGCTAAAATTGTCGCGTCGCAACGACGTTCGTGGCAAATGTCGTGGCTAATTAGCTACAAAAATTATTTTTCGTTGCTAACATTGACATCGCGATAGCTACTATTTATTATTCGTTGCCAAAGTTGTCGCCAATAGCTAGAAATTTGGAATATCGTAGCAAAATTAGCCACGAATTTAGATATCCATTGTAAACTTAGCAACGAATTTATGAATTTGTGGCAAATTTAGCGACGAATTTCCAAATTCGTCGCTAATTAGCCCAAACAAAAATTCGCGACGAAGTTGGTAATTCGTAGCAAAATTAGCCACGAATTGGTAAATTCGTAGCAAAATTAGCCAAGAATTTCCAAATTCGTCGTTAATAAGCACAATCATGGTCAGAAAATTAGCGACGAATTTAGAAATACGTCGCTAAATTAGTGACGAATAGTAAATATTAGCGACGAATTTGTAAATTGGTAGCAAAATTAGCCACAAATTTAAAAATTCGTCGCTACATGTGATTTTCATAATTCGTCGCAATAGTTTGTGGCTACATTCATTGGTAATCAGTGATCGAAATTTTTTTTCGCTAAAGTCGTCGAAAAAATTGAATGTGTTGTAGTTTGTGGCAAATGTCGTAGGTAATTAGTGACGGGAATTATAGGCTGTCGCTAATATTGTCTTGGCTAAGTTCATCACCAAAGAATTGTTATCATCCCTGGATGGTATTTATTGTGCGTCGCTAAATTTTTCGCAAAAATTAACATTTACGTGCCATTTTCAAACTTCGTTGCCAAAGTCGTCACAAAAGTTCCCGCGATTTTAATAATTCATGGCCAAAATTGTCGCAAAAATTAACTCTGACCAACGTCTTTCATAATTCCTTGCTAAATTCATTGCAAAAATTAACTTCCCGCGTTTTTCGTAAAGTAATGGTGTCGTCGATAAATTCGTAGGGAAATCAAATATTCTGTGTTTTTTTGGGGTTACTGGTTTGTGGCAAATTTCGTTGGTAATTAGCGACGGAATTGTTCATCGTTAAATGCGTCGCAAAAATTTTTTTTTGTGGCGAATGTCGTGGATAATTTGCGACGGTGGAGTGTTTCGTCGCTAATGGTCTTCACAATTATAGAAGTCCACGATGTGGATGACATCTATTTTCTACTAATTGCATGCCTTCTCCTCCACCGTTAGAAACAAATTGGGAACCCTAATTTCTCCTCCAGTGCTTTTCATCTCCATTGGTGCTTCTCGCTTGAGCTCTCGATTCACGCTTTGTCTCAATCTGTCCCTTGTTCACCTCTTTCTTCACATCTTCTCGTGATTCTCCTCCGGACTCTCACTTCACGCTCTATCTTGATCGGTCTCCTCAGCTCGACGGGTTGTCTATTGCTATCGGTGGATGAGTCGTTTGTCTCTGCCTCTAGACGCGTCCTCTGTCTCAAGCTTCAAGATCCTTTCGCGCCGAGGTTCCTCTCTCTCTCTCTCTCTCTCTCTCTCTCTCTCTCTCTCTCTGTTAATTGGATTTTCACTTTGACTCTTGGATTAGGTTGGTTTTGCGTATTCCATATTGTTGAGCCGATTCATCATTACTCTTTGCCTTTCCCTTCGAGGGGGTGTAGATCCATGAATAAATGTCGAGGGGGTGCAGTTTCACAAAGAAGGATAGGCCCTTTCCCTTCCCCTTCCCCTTCATCGTTTGCGTCCGTTTCGTCTTTGCCTGCCCCTTCCCTAAACCCTCCTCAACAACTACACATTGGCCCTTCCTTCGACCGTGAAGAACATATTAGGGAAGAGATTGGAGAAATGCGAATTGAATCTCCTTCAGTACGTTCTTCTTCAGTTGCACCTTCCTCGCAACAGTCACAACAATCAAATGATGAGGGAGGTCTAGAAGATAGCCGATTGTTCATATGCTCATATGGAGATTCGTGAGTACTTAGATTTCATTTTTTTAGTATATGTAATGTTTGGGTTTTCCATCTCGTTATCATGTTAGTGTTTGATTTTCCACATTCTTCGAATCTATTTGCAGATTCACGGATGCTACGCACGTTGTGCGGAAATCTAATAAAATAGAGAATAACTATTGGAAGGGGGCATTGATTAGTTACAGCACTGCCCCAAAGGAAATAAAGGATTTATGGTAGAACAAGTTTAAGGTAAGTTTTGCCCTATTAATTTCCCACAAACTAAGTTCGGTTTAAATAAAATTAGTTGTTTTTCTATTCATTACAGCGAAAGTTTAGCTGAGATGAATCGGAAGACGATGAAATTAGGAGAAATTTTAAAAAGAAAGCAGGAGATCATATTTGAAATATAATGAATAAAACAAAGAAAAGTCAACAGAAGCCTGATTTTATTACTGGGGATGATTGGACTGGAATAATGAGAATTTGGAAAAGTGAAACAAATAAGTTAAGAAGTAAACAGAACAAGAAGAATCGAGCTTCTAGTTCTACTGAAGGGTTTGCCACATATGCCGGGGGTTCTATTAACATTGGGGAGCATAGAAAAAAGGCTGGTAAGTGTGTTTTAGACATGTTGTAAAGTTAATTTCATTCCATTACTAATTTTTATTTAAATTTTGTAGGCAGCTGAATTGGGAATGGAGCCGACATATACAGCCACATTTTAATGCGCATTTCAAAAAAAAGATAAGACATGGACTAGTGACTGAGCAAAAGCTATTAAGGTATGTAAGGTTCTACTTTTCTCTTTATGGAAACCAGAATCAAAACAAAAAATGCTTTTAATATTTATCATAGTTATAAGTTATTTCATTTTTTGGGTATTTTGTTAATGTAGGAAAAATATGATGGCCTTTTAATGAGCACGGCTGGTGGTGGTGATGGTGGGGTTGCATCTGACCTAATGGTTGATGATATGGCATTATGGGTGGAGGCTTCAGGTGGGATGAAAAGAGGAAAAATATTTAGGATGGGATCGTTGTTAAGGGTATTTATAGCAAAGGGTGCTACAAGTTTATCCAATGTGGCTGTTTCAAAGAGGGTACGATATGAGGACCAAATGACTCAAGAATTGACCCAAATGAGACATTTAATTGTAGAGAAGGATGAAGAAATGAGAGTGGTCAAACAACAATTGTCACAAAAGGACAAACAAATGAGAGTGGTCCAACAACAAATGTCACAGAAGGATGAAGAAATGAAAGTGGTCAAACAACAAATGTCACGGAAGGATGAAGAAATCAAAGAGGTGAATGAGCGATATAAATTACTGCAATTTCAAACGCAATTGATCTTACGACACCTCAACCTAAATCAACATCAGACTGCTCCTGTACCTCCCACTAATCATATAGGTGATGAGCACAATGATGACCAGCAAAATGACGATGACATTGCTGGTGATGATAATGATTTTGTTAGCCGTTTCATTAGTTGAAGCCATATCGCGTAATGAAGTAAGTTTATATAGTCTTGAATGGCTTTACAAACCCGACGAATGCACTTTGGACTTTACATAATATCTGCGGCTTTAAAATAATGATGATTTTACCTTGCTGTTTCGTTAGACTGGCGATCATTTAATATATGTGTTGACACCTGATTTTCGATTACTTTTTCTTTTTTAAAATTAATAGAAAATTCATAAAATTGAAAAATCAACTTTGGGGGACCTTGGCCAAGCCTAGGGAACCAGTTTTGACCAAAAAATGATTTTCCATGTTTTCGGTATTTTTCGGTATTATTTATTTATTTTCAAAAATTAATAGAAAATCCCTAAAAATTCATAAAATTGAAAAATCAACTTTGGGGACCTTGGCCAAGCCTAGGGAACCAATTTTGACCAAAAAATGATTTTTCATATTTTCAGTATTTTTTAATATTTTTAGAAATTAGGAAAATATTTGAAAATAAGATTGCATTCGAGGCCACAAAAAAATATGAATAAATAGTTAGCATTTTTATTTTTATTTTCCCTTCATTTCGGCCAAATAAATGTTGAAAAATTCAATTGGGAATTGAGTGTCTCTTTGTTAATCTCATTTTTCAGATTAATTGAACAAATTATAGAAAATTCGTGTCAAGTTGTGTAATTTTCGATTTTCACATTTCTGGAATGGTGACATTGTCCTCTGACAGCCCAGATTTTTTAATGGGGTGATGGTGCACCTTTCGTTGTTGCATTCGGTTCTCCGAATTCGATTTATTATTTGAAACATTTCTCCGCATCGCATCGTCGCACCTGTAAGATTCACCAATGGAATATGCGAGATTGATTTCATGAGATTTTCTCAAGAGTTAGCGCATTCGAACGCAAAGTCGAAAGAAACTCTGGTTCGGCCGTTGGAACAATCATGGCACATGTCCTTGAATATCATGATGAAAAAGGAACATGTTTCTTCGCCAAATTTCTGGTAGTTGGGGGAGGAATGACTAATCGGGGATGCCTAAAGTAAAGGGTTAGCCAATCTCTTGAGAACTGGAATGGTAAAGGGAGAGAGAGAGAGATAGCTTTCACGATAACGTTGTGGTGGAAGGAAATTGGGTGCAGAAAGTGAAGGTGAGAGGGCACTTTTTTTGTCAAAAAGAAAAAAAAAGACGTCCCACTAACTCTCTCTCGGCGCGAACAAGATCAGAGCGCTTTGGATCCAAAATATTCAATAAATAAAGGTTAGTGGAGGGAATAATTGAAAGGGAACTAGTGGGAGGCGTGAGTGAATGCCATTGGGAATAGTTATTGATTGGAATTCTTTATAATGTCAACCAGATGCGTCGGTCACCCTGGGGGTTAATAAAGTTGGCTCGTATAACAATTAGGGAAGCCTCCCATCTTGTGGGGCTATTGGGAATTCTGCACACAAGTGGGTGGTCTGGGTGAGGTCCTTGGGATAAATGAACTAATCATGGCCAGATTGAGAGAAAGTTTCAAGCGAATGTGGAGAAACACAAGAAAGACCAGACAAAAGGGGGCTGGACTCTTTTGGGGATGCGACTAAAAGCATGAGAGTAAGAAGAGAATAAAAAAAAAGAAAGAAAAGAAAGAAGAGAGGGTGTAGGGAGCAGAGACGAGGACATGAATGGTGATTCCCGACGCCATCAATGCCTTCAATCAAGATCGGCAAAACTCACCTTGTGTCTTCGTCCCGCCTCCATGGCAGAACCCGAGAAGAATTTAGGTAGGAGACTAAGGCTGTCATGCTGAACCAACAGGTCAAGGTGGCAAATGTAGACGCGATGATGATGATCTTTCCTATTCGCCAAGTCGAAGTGCAAGGAGCACTTCCACCGAAAGCACAAGTAAAAGGCAAAAAAAAAAAAAAAAAAGAGTGGGGTGAAAGACTAGGTTTAGTGGGCACGTTGAAAAAGAAAAGAGGCCACAAGGTTTGGTGGATATGGCTCGGTCAAAAGAGGGAAAAGGAGAAATAGGTGGGGGACAAAAAGAAGGAGATGGTGACACGCACATGGGAGGAAAGGGGATACATCGGTGTTCCGACGATATTAAAAGGAGAGAGGAGAATCAGTTGGATAAGGGTTGTTCGAGGCGATTTCCGATGTCAGAATTGTCTGCAAATCTGGTGGCTCGGTTTGGATGTTAGTACCTGTTGCCGCAGTGGCGATTCGTTGATGGGGAGACATGATTGTTGTGTGGTGTTGCTCTTGTCGCAGTTCTGGTTTCAATGTGCATTTGTTTTCTTCGTGAGTTTTCTCCACTAGAGGCCTGGAGAGTATCACCGAGCCGCTGGCAAGTCTAGCCTTGACGGTGGCAGTGGAAGTCGTTAGGTTTGATATGGTTTAATTTGTCTGTGCTCAGGAGAATTTGGCTGTGAGATCTTACCTATGAGATGTGCATGTTGAGGAAGGAATGAGTCGGCACTACCAGTTAAGTGACGGTGGAGCTGTGGGTTTCATCGCTTTGGTTTGATGCGGTGGTCGGCAGTGTTGGTTTGGCGTTTTTGTTGAAATTCTGTCCCTTATTCCCGTTTTTTACACTATTCGGTTGCCATTGCTGACTTTGGTTACAATGTGCCATCAAAGTTCTTGTGAACATTTTTCTGATGAAGATGCAACCGCAGCAGAAGAGAGTCTCCTAGTGTATTGCAAGCCTGTTGAGCTATACAATATTCTACACCGCCGTGCCTTACACAATCCTTCTTTCCTCCGGAGATGTTTGCGGTTCAAAATACAAGCAAGGCATAAGTGTAATAAGAGTACACCTCAACGGCAACATCCATTTGAGGGCCTTACACCGCGCCGTGCGCGCGCACTCGTGGTCCCGGAGGCTTTGTCTCGTCCTATGCTCCTTGGACAACACTGAGAACGGGCGCCGGTTCCCCCTCCTCCTTCTCTTCCTCATCGTCACAGTCATCTTCCTCGTCTTCTTCGAATCTATCTTCTTCGCAGCAGGGAATATCGTCGAACAAGAAGAAGTTACCCTAGATTATCAGTGCCTCGATGTGTTAATCAAGGATGTAGCTAATCACCAGAATCATCACCAGCACCATCAGATGAAAGGACGGATAGCGGACGTGGACCACAAGTCCCAGTTCGAAATGACGAAGCCCACGCAGAGCTACGGGGATTTCATGGACGCGCTGCCATTGATCTTTGTTGGGGGGTGAGGTCAAGCTCAACCAAATCATCTCCCTCCTCTACTCCGCTGCCAAAGAGTCGCTCCAGGGAACGAGGTCCATTTTAACGATCATCCACCTTTAGAGAAGAGGACCTCCTCATGTCCAAAGATCATCTCGTCCACTTTCATCGCTACATTCAAAGTCAACGATAGTTAGAGGTGTTTGTGGCGATATTCTTCTTAGGTTTGTTGAGGAAACTATCCCGCCAAGAATTTTGATTCTGACAAAACTCGTTTTTAAGAAGTCTAGTTAATGGAAGTATATCTTCATTGCAGAAAATCACGATGTGAAAAGAGCGTTGAATATCCCACAACTGGCGTTCAGACTCAAGGAAGAGTCGTCACCATAGTGCTTCTGAATGGTCAGAAGGAGAAACTATGCTTGTGCCTCTAAAGGAATCAGAAGGAGGAGTCTGCGTCTGAGTAATTCAGATGAAGTGTTTTACTGCCTCAAATGGATTCAGATGGAGGACAGCATTACCTTGGAAGACCTCAAGAAGACTCGTGTGAGACGTCACCAGCGGGAGCTTTAAGAGCTCAAATTTACAGTGTTAAATTGAATCAGATTCAGAGACCTCACATGGTTTGAAAGCTGTTTTTGAATGGATTCAGATTCTGCAGCTGGACTAAGAAGACCCATGATTGACAAAGAGTCCGATTGATTTTGGAAAATACGGGAAATGAAAGGATTCGATTTACAGGATGATTGTCCATCTTTATTGGGACAAAATCCTTGATTGGATATTATCTTTCTTTTCCTCTCTCAAGAAGATTCAACATCTCACGTAAATGGAAACTGAAGATTTAGTTGTATGGGCGACCAAATCTGAAGATTACCAGAATCTTTCTTCAACGACTATCTAGCATCTTTCCAAGTTGATCTCGCTCAATCAAGGCTGATTGAAGATTGACGAGTGATCCCGTGGAGTACCTTGACAACGGCTAGTTCAAGGTGAAAGGGGTATAAAAGGAGGGTGTTGGTATTCGAAGAAAAGAGAAAATGTGAGATATAGAAAAGTCGAGCAAACTGTTGAGAAAATAATTTTTAACTTCTCGTGGAAATACTCTTGTCAGTGAGTTGAGAGAAGTTCATTGTAACCTTGTGATCATTATAGTGAAATCCAGCCAATCGGCTGTCATCGTGGGAGAGTGGACGTAGGCTTACTATAGCCGAACCACTATAAATTTGTGTGCACAGTTCTCCTTCTGAACTCCTTTATTTCGTGCATATTTGTTCTGTTACATTCAATACATCGCTTCTGCGCCTGATTGCATTTGAATCTCAAAATTTTCAGAAGCACCTATTCACCCCCCCTCTAGGTGTCGTTGCTAGCCACATCAATTGGTATCAGAGCCAGGTTGCTCACTTTTGTGAAGTGTTTTACTTCAGAGCTAACGATCTATCATGTCTAGCAACAACTTCTCAGGTTCTAGTGATTCATCATTCCACAACAAAGCACCGTATTTCGACGGAAAGGATTACAACATTTGGTGCAACAAGATGAAATGGTTTATCAAAGCACTAGATGATCAAATGTGGGATGTTGTAACCAGAGTAGTGGTCCCTATCATTTCCGCAAATACGGGATCAGAAGAAAATCCAGCAACACTTACAGATGCTGAGATAATCAAGAGACAAGGACTCGACTCTAAAGCTGTCCACTCACTCTTCTGTGCACTATCCTCACCGATCTATAATCGTGTAGCAGAAGAAGTATCCGCGAAGGCAATATGAGACAGACTACATGTCACATATCAGGGCACTAATTGGGTTAAAGAGACTAAACTTAGTATACTACTGAGTGACTATGAAGCCTTTAAAATGAAACCTGACGAAACAATTGCTGAGATGATTGACAGATTTCAGATTCTGGCTAGTGGTCTCGCACAACAAGGTACACCTATGGCTGAACCAATGCAGATCAGAAAAATCCTCCGAGGATTAACCGAAGAATGGAACTACATCAAGCCTTCCATTCAAGAATGCCAAACTATAAGACCACTATCCATCGACGAGTTAGTTGGAACTCTGCCATCATATGAGACAGAGAGAAACAACAATAAACCAGAGATCTCAAAAGGTAAGAAGTCCATTGCTCTTTCATCTAACTTTGATGATGAAATTTCAGATTCAGATGATGAGGATGAAGACGATGAAGAGCTCGCATTAATGGTGAAGAAGTTTAGAAAGATGGTCAAGAAAGGTAGATTCTTCAAGGGAAAGAAGACATTCAGAAGGAACGACCACAAACAATCTGGTCATGAAAAACAGGAAAGCAAGGACGTCGTATGCTTTCATTGCAAGAAAGTGGGACATATTAAACCCAAATGTCCACTGCTGAAGAAGGATAAAGCCAAATTTGAAAAATACAAGAAAGCCTTGAAGGCAGAAACACTAAGCGATTTTGAAGAAAGCGACGAGGACTATGCAAACATATGTCTTATGGCAAATTCAGATTCAGAATCAGAATCAGATATGGACGTAAACCTTTCTAAGCTACCTGATAATGTTTTTGAATACATAACAGAGCTATGCAAAAATTATAAAGAAGTTCTCAAAAAGATTTCATGTTTAAAAAAGGAAAATCAATCCTTGAAACGACAAGATCTTTCTCAAAAAGGTAGGATCGAGTTTTTACAAAAAGAATTTCACTCTTTAAAGGAAAGTCACGATCTTACTTTAAAAGAAAACGATACTTTAAAGACCAAAGTTCAAAACATAAATAAGAAGTTTTCTCAAAGTTCTAGAGATCTAGAAAATATCATTTCCACCCAAATTCCTTTTGGCAAAAAATCTGGTCTTGGTTTTGAAAAAAAAGATAGTCTTAAAAACAGTTTTTCAGATTCTGAAAACAGATTGAAACATCGTCCTACCAAGTCTGCTTATCAACAACACTTTACCAAGAACTTTACTAAATCATCACATCAACCTCGTAAATGTTTTTATCCACTCAATCATTTCTAAAATCAGGCTACAAAACCACATCAAACGCATCATTCATATAGGCATTATACTAGACCTTTACAGAATTATTACAAGCCACATCATTCACAAAATCATTATAAATCATATCATAATTCTATTAGACGATTTCAAAACATGCCCAGAACTAACTACTCTCAGAATATTTACCAACCTCATTATACGCAGAACTTCTATAGAAAGCATACAGGTCTACAATATCCTAACAAGCAATCAATAGAAAGATATTACTCTAGAAGTTGCTCAAATTGTGGTGGTAGATATCATAGTAAAAATGAATGTATGTTTGTTTGGAAGCCTGTGAATAGATCTGCTTATACTAACTTCCATGGACCCCAGTAAATGAGGGTACCAAAACAAAGGTAAGATTATTTTTTTCTTGCAGGTACCTCGAAAAGGAAATAAGAAATGGTTTCTGGACAGTGGATGCTGAAGTCATATGACTGGTAATCTGGAAAACTTTACTAAGTTATCCATGATTAGTGGCAGAAGTATATCATTTGGAGGTAAGAATAAAGGTAAGGTAATAGGACAAGGAACAGTTAAGATTGGAAACCTCATTATTAATGATGTATCTCTCGTTAAAGGTTTGAAGTACAATCTGATATCGGTAAGTCAGTTATGTGATTCTGGATATAAAATTTGTTTTCAAGATATGAAATGTACAGGTGTCAGTAGTGATAATAAACAGAGCTTTTCTGGATATCGGCATGGAAACATCTATCTTCTGGATGTTGCCTCTGAAGAAATCAAGTGCCTCATATCAGTAAAAAATGAATCTGATCTCTGGCACAGGAAGCTTGGTCACATCAGTATTAAGCATATTTCGAAATTATCATCCAAGAACCTGGTTCAAGGATTACCTCTATCAAAATTTGAACAGCCAGAACTTTGCATTGCATGCACTCTGGGAAAACAGGTCAGAGGCACATTTAAGCCTATAAATCATGTTTCAACTAATCGTGTATTACGGTTACTTCGCATGGACCTTTTTGGACCAAACAAGGTACTAAGTCTTGGAGGTAAGAAATACTGTATGGTTATTGTTGATGATTTCTCCAGATTTACATGGGTTATTTTCTTAGCTCACAAGAGTAATGCATTTGCTGCATTTGCAAAATTTTCAAAAAGGATTCAGAATGAAAAAGGTTTTATGATTTCTTCCATTAAAACCGATCACGGTGGAGAATTTGAAAACCAGGATTTCTCTAGTTTCTGTGATGATGTTGGAATCAAACATACCTTTTCTACTCCTTACACACCTCAACAGAATGGGGTTGTTGAAAGGAAAAATCGTTCTTTACAAGAAATGGGTCGAACTCTTCTTATTGAAAGCAAAATTGCATCTCATTTTTGGGCAGAAGCAGTTTCTACAGCTTGTTACATTCTGAATCGAGTTTCTTTAAGACCCATCCTTGAAAAGACTCTTTACGAAATTTTTAAAGAAAGAAAACCAAATCTTTCATACTTTCATATATTTGGCAGTAAATGCTTTATTTTGAAAAATGCTAATTATCGTGTTGGCAAGTTTGATGATAAGTCAGATGAAGGGATTTTCCTTGGATACTCAATAACCAGCAAAGCCTTTCGAGTCTACAACAAATCCTCTCGAACGGTAGAAGAATCTATGAATGTTAAATTCGCAGAATGCAGTCAGAAGGAAAGAAACAAGGAAGAAGCTATTCAAATGCCAACTATACATCTCAACTCAGAAGAAGATAATGGTTTAGAAGATATTTAGATTCATGAACCTGAAACAACAACTTCTTCAGATCATGAAAAAAGGCAGAACAACTCTACCACTTCGCAAGAAGATGGAAGATTCAACACAAACTGGAAGCATAAATCTAGTCATCCAAAGGATCTCATTATAGGAAATTTGGATGAAGGTATAATAACCAGATCGAAGATACGAGGGCTATCAGGGAACTTTGCACTAGTATCTGAATTGGAGCCAAAAAGTGTCGAAGAAGCTTTAATTGATGAAAGCTGGATAAATGCAATGCAAGAAGAGCTCCAGCAATTCAAGATCAACAACGTCTGGAAACTAGTATCAAGACCCAAAGACAGACCTGTCATTGGGATAAAACAGGTTTTCAGAAACAAATTGGACGATAAGGGAAAAGTAATCAGAAACAAGGCAAGACTGGTTGCAAAAGGGTACTCCCAAGAAGAAGGGATAGATTATGATGTGACATATGCACCAGTTGCCAGATTAGAAGCCATTAGACTACTTCTCGCTTATGCTTGTTATAATGATTTTAAGTTATTTCAGATGGATGTAAAGAGTGCCTTCTTAAATGGCTACATTAAGGAAGAAGTTTACGTTGAACAACCACCAGGGTTCGAAGAACCAAGAGGAAAGGATCTAGTTTATCTATTGAACAAATCTTTATATGGTTTAAAACAAGCTCCTCGTGCCTGGTATGAAAGGATGAATTCGAAATGAGCATGATGGGAGAATTAAAATTCTTTCTTGGACTTCAGATTCATCAATCTGAGAAAGGAACTTTTATCTATCAAGAGAAATATGCTCTTGAAATAGTAAAGAAGTTTGGTTTGCAGAATAGCAAAAAGATGGAAACTCCCATGGCCCATTCATCAAAATTGGACAAGGATGAAGATAGAAAGGAAGTTGATCAGAAGCTTTATTGCAGCATGATTGGCTCACTTCTATATCTTATGACATCAAGGCCTGATATTTTGTATAGTGTTTGTCTATGCGCAAGATTTCAATCTAGTCCTAGGGAATCTCATCTCTCAGCTCTAAAGAGAATAATCAAATACGTTGGAACTTATCCAAATCTCGGACTATGGTACTCAAAAGAATCAACTTTTGTGCTCAAAGGATATTCAGATGCAGACTTAGCTGGTTGCAAAGTTGATAGAAAAAGCACTTCTGAAACGTGTCAATTAATGGGAGATATGTTAATCTCATGGTTCTCTAAGAAGCAAAGCACCGTGGCTCTATCAATAGTGGAAGCAGAATATGTATCTCTTGGAAGCTGTTGTGCTCAGATTCTATGGTTGAAGCAGCAACTAAGGGATTATGGAATTGAAGCCTCAAATGTTGAAATTCTTTGCGACAACACAAGTGCAATCAATCTCACCAAGAATCCAATACTCCACTCGAGAGCAAAGCACATTGAGATAAAGCATCACTTCATACGAGATCATGTTTAGAACCAGGAGGTTCAGATTCATCATGTGGACATGATGAATCAACTTGCAGACATTTTTACCAAGCCTCTTGATAAGTTAAGTTTTAATTTTATTCGTGATAGATTATCAATCACTAACCCTTTTTTGTTAAGATCTATAAGAAACAGGAAACTATCAAGACCAAGTTATCTCAGGAACTAGGTATTCAGACGCAACTTGAAAGCTCAGCTTAAAGTTTCAGATTCAGAAGCAGATTATATGAAACTATGGGAGCAAGATTTCAAATTGCTCAGAATTTCTTGTAAGTAATTTTATTTGACTGACAGAATCTAAGACAAAATGTACGTTCTCTATCTTAATTCTATTTATACGATCTTGATTGGTAAAATATATTCGTTCAAATATTTTCGCAATATTTTTGATTATGTTGCCAAAAATACCGTTACTCTGTGATATCTTATAAATATTGAATTCTCTCCTTTTGAAAAACCCTAAACCCTTCCGAGTTTTTTTCACAAGCTCTTTCACTCTCAAAAGACCTCATCTTTTCTTCATCACATTCCTCTTTCTAAATGGCTCCTAAATCATCCTCGACGGCAAAGAAGACATTTGGTCCTCTATCTGAACAGGCTGAAGGATCACAGAGAGTCGGGAAGCGACCTCGAGTTTCAGAATCATCTCCGACAATGAAGTCCAGGGAGTATTTTGATGAGAAAGTCGAGACGGCTCATCATATCAAGCACATCTATGACAATCTGAAAGCAAGAGATGGTGCGTACACTAGTGTCAGTAAGTTTCTGACCACTTATCGTTTTTCTAGTGAAGAAGAATACTTAAATTATCTGAATAAGCCGTTAAGAACTGTCATTCCGGGCGATGATGATACCTTGTTTATGGCGATGAAAAAGGGAAAAAGGGAAGTGATCCCTGAAAAATCTGTTTCGAAAAGGATATCTCCCAAAGGGAATGTGCCTAAAGAATTGGTTGAGAAAGGAAAGGGAGAAGAGTCAAAGGATGATGATGAGTATCTGTACAAAAACTTCGCGAAGTTTAAAACTGTTTTGGTCAGAAGAGAATGTTATACTGATCAATTCTTTGTGAACTCCGATCACAAGGACATATTTGAAATTCTTAAAGAGAGAGGTATTATGCCTCACAGGGTTTTTGACCTTAATTACTTGGAGTCTGTCGGAATTCCTCTGAAGGTACATCTGAAAAAATGCAAACTGGATTATTTCGTGGAGAGAAAGGCTCCTATTTTTCCTGACTTGGTTGCCTACTTCTACTCTACTTTGTCCTTCTTTAATGGCAATTCTCTGTATTACAAGATAGGTGATAAAGTCTGCTATCTGAGGGATAATGAATTGGCTCATATAATGGGGGTCAAATTCAGAGAGTTTACTCCTATCAATATCCAGCCGAAGGAGGCTTTTGCATATCTGACAGGGAAAGATAATTTCTCCAGAGATTCCAAGGCACATATTGCCTATGATGATTTTCCCCTGAAGCACATCATGATGCACAAAATTGTGATTGAGTCTCTACGACCCAAAGCATCATCCAAGACTGACACCTCAAGATTCGAGGCTAAGTTGATGTGGGCATTGTTGACAGGATACAAGTTTAGTCTTGCACATGTAGTCATACTGCATATATATAGAACTGTGCACAAGATAAAAGGTCAACTGCCATATGCAGCTCTCATCCATGACATCGTCAGATACCACAATCAAATCCTGCCTAAACCTCTTACAGAGACAAAGGTTCCAATCAAAACTGGTGGAGCTGAAATGCTTCAGAAAATGGGGTTCAGGCTGAAAGATGGGAAGTGGTACAACAAGTCAAGAGCAGTACCAGTGGATTTTGATCAGGGTGAGAGATCAGCCAAAAGAAGAAAGGTTATGGCAACAAAGGGAAAGGAGCAGACAATTCAGAGCAGCAGCTCTGAATCTGACAATGAGGAAACACCCCCTGTATCACCTAAGAAAACAAAGAAGTTGACTCCTCAGAAGAGATCAAGGTCTACTACGGCTAGAACAAAATCTTAGAAGGAGAAGAAGAAGAAACTTGCAGCAGAGGAACCTTCAGCTGCTGAGGAACAAGCTCATATGGAGGCTGAACAAGAGATACCTCGTGCACAACCTCAGGGGGAGGTTCAGGAAACAACTGACGGAGTGCCTGCGGAAGATGAAGAAGCACTCTTTGAACGGCAGATGGAAGCTGCGAGAGTTTTAAGTCTTCTCAATGCACGACCAGAAGAGGAAATTCCTATTATTCTTTAGGAAGAAGTTCCTGTAAAGATTGTCTTCTCAAGACTCTCAAAATATCTAGAGCCACAGAAGTTTACAGCACAGTCATCATCTAAATCTGAAGAACAGGTTACTGCTTCTCCAGCTGACAAATAGTTTTCAGAACCAACGGCTGAAGCACAACCTTCTGAACCTTTAACTGAAACACAGCCTTCAGAAGGAACTGCTGTGGAACAGCAGCAAGCTGGAGAATAGGTTTCAGAATCACCGATTGAGAAACAGTCTTCCGACTTAATAGTTGAGGACCAGCCAGATGAAGAGCCGGTTTCAGCACAAACAGCTGAAGATCAACCAGCTGAAAACCAATCTTCAGATCCTTCTGTTGAAAAACAGGTTTTAGAAGCAACGGCTGAAGAACAGCCCTCAGAACCTTCTGTTCAGGAACCGCCTTCAGCACCACCAGCAACGGACCAGCATTCAGAATTAACTGATAAAAACCAGCCTTCAGCACCACCAGCAGCAGACCAGCCATCAGAATTAACTGCTGACGAGCAGCCTCACAACCAGCTAATGCAGCTACTGCTTTAGCACCTGACCATCTGTTACTTCAAATTCAGCAAGATGTTCAGAATCTGCGCACAGAGGTTAGAGATGAAGCTCGATTCAAAGAGGAGAACATAGAACAGATACAGGCATTTGAGGCCAAAGTGGAAGCTAAACTGGCTGCGTTGGAAGATTTGATCAAGAAAACTTGTAGTTTGCTTTGCGCCAAAATAGATGATCTCGACAGTTTCACTATTGTCAGATCCAAGAAAAGCAGACCTCAAGATGAAGCCAAAGAGGATGATGACGAGCCAACCCATTCCTAATTCATTTATTTCTTACACATTGTTCATTTCTATTGTTTTTGAAATATCAACATCGTTTATTCAGCATGTTGTTTTACCTACTTCTCTTTTTGTTGATGACAAAAAGGGGGAGAGCGTAGCGTATGATTTGTTTGCAGATATACAACAATGTTGGGAGAAAGTATGAACTATTGTTTGCAGGTGATATTGCAGGTGGCTAAACTTATAACAATGTGCAACCGCAGCTGATACGGTGATATTGTTTCAGAAGCATATATATTGCTCACCGTGTTGCACTTTCTTGAACGTTTTTCTATCCACCTCCATCTTTAAAAGATTCTAATCTTTCGTGCTTACTTTTATTTTACCATTACTTTAATTCGAAGGAGTTTTGTTATCATCAAAAAGGGGGAGATTGTTGAGGAAACTACCCCGCCAAGAATTTTGATTCTGACAAAACTCGTTTTTAAGAAGTCTAGTTAATGGAAGTATATCTTCCTTGCAGAAAATGACGATGTGAAAAGAGCGTTGAATATCCCACAACTGGCATTCAGACTCAAGGAAGAGTCGTCATCATAGTGCTTCTGAATGGTCAGAAGGAGGAACTATGCTTGTGCCTCTAAAGGAATCAGAAGGAGGAGTCTGCGTCTGAGTAATTCAGATGAAGTGTTTTACTGCCTCAAATGGATTCAGATGGAGGACAGCATTACCTTGGAAGATCTCAAGAAGACTCGTGTAAGACGTCACCAGCGGGAGCTTTGAGAGCTCAGATTCACAGTGTTATATTGAATCAGATTCAGAGACCTCACATGGTTTGAAAGCTGTTTCTGAATGGATTCAGATTCTGCAGCTGGACTAAGAAGACCCACGATTGACAAAGAGTCCAATTGATTTTGGAAAATACGGGAAATGAAAGGATTCAATCTATAGGATGATTGTCCATCTTTATTGGGACAAAATCCTTGATTGGATATTATCTTTCTTTCCCTCTTTCAATAAGATTCAACATCTCACGTAAATGGAAACTGAAGATTTAGTTGTATGGGCGACCAAATCTAAAGATTACCAGAATCTTTCTTCAACGACTACCTAGCATCTTTTCAAGTTGATCTCGCTCAATCAAGGTTGATTGAAGATTGACGAGTGATCTCGTGGAGTACCTTGACAACGGCTAGTTCAAGGTGAAAGGGGTATAAAAGGAGGGTGTTGGTATTCGAAGAAAAGAGAGAATGTGTGATATAGAAAAGTCGAGCAAACTGTTGAGAAAATAATTTTTAACTTCTCGCGAAAATACTCTTGTCAGTGAGTTGAGAGAAGTTCATTGTGACCTTGTAATCATTATAGTGAAATTCAGCCAATCGGCTGTTATCGTGGGAGAGTAGACGTAGGCTTACTATAGCCGAACCACTATAAATTTGTGTGCACAGTTCTTCTTCTGAACTCCTTTATTTCGTGCATATTTGTTTTGTTACATTCAATACATTGCTTCTGCGCCTGCTTGCATTTGAATCTCAAAATTTTCAGAAGCACTTATTCACCCCCCTCTAGGTGTCGTTGCTAGCCACATCAAGGTTCAAGGGTAATCAAACCTGAGGAAGTCCATTGTGTTCAAGTTCATGACGTGAATGAGTTGGTGCACCCAACGCGTATACAGTGTACTTCATTTCCCAAGGGACTGGGGTCATACATCTAGGAGATGAACTTGAGATTGTGGACTACTTCAGCTGGAGCATCGGCAAGATTACATTCGGGATACGCACAGTAGAACAGAAACTCAACCAAGACGAGCATGCAACTCCTCTCCCGGGGGAGGGGAGACGGAGGACCTCTCTCAGGAGGCTCACTGGAGTTTGATCTCAGCCCTCACCGTGCACCATTACTCCTCCGTATGCTCCACCAACCACGAAGGGGCCTTGGACCTCAGTTCAACCTCATCACAGTCACTTCTGACGCCTATTACCACCATTCCCTTTGGTGGTCTTCAACTCCTCCGAATTCTCTGGAGCATCCACTTTAGCGAGGAGAAGAGAAGAGAGAGGTGCACATTGTGGATGATTCATCTCTCCAACCATCATTGGACCAGCAAAGAGACTATTCATTGAGAGAGGCGCATTCATGAGGATCAAAAGCGAGTGTTTTTTTTTACTCCGATTGTCATTTTGCATTATTATACTCTCACATCTATTAAGTCCCACCTCACCTCCCAGTTTGAACTTCCTTTTTGTTTATCCTCGTAGATTATTCCTAAGAGGATCAAATCAAGGAGCACTTTCTCTCCCTCGGGCTCTCCCTGATGATGGTTCGGTAACAAAGGACTGGAGTAGATTTTCTTTGACCGACGATAAAGAAGGAGGAGAAGATCGAGGAAGATGAGCAGCAACAACTCGGAGGTTTGGACGCACTTGCTGCTCAACAAGGCAACTTGTGACCATGTTCTTGTTTAGCTCATCAACTCCGTTTAAGAGGGACCATTCGTGTCAACGAAGAATCACTGCGGGAGCATGAAATCAGCCTTCGCTCAAATCATCGAATTAGGTAGCAAATCCTATTTTTAGTATAATTTCAATATCAGTTGCTTAATTTGAATATTTGGATCCTGAATAATATTCTGTGAATATTTGTGATTATCTTTTAAATATTTCGGTTGTTTATTATTCGATTTTTAAATTAGTTGAATTTTGAATAGGTCTCGTAAAATACTGTATTTGTACTCAGAATATTTTGTATCGTTAGTTCAATCCAAAAATACCAAAAAAATGTGGAAAATCCAAAAAAAAAAATACAAAAAAATATGGAAAATCTGAAAATACAAAAAAAGTCATTCATTTGCATTTCATATAGTATATCTCATGCATATTTAGCCATGTCATTAATTAATGCATATTGCATGCCATATAATTTAGTTGCATTTGTATTGCATGTATTTAATCAAGAAAAATAAAAAAAATTCAAAAAGAAAAATTTCATAAAAAAAATAAAAAAATAAAAAAAATGAGGGTTTTATTCCCTCACAGTCAAATTGTCTTCAAAAATCTCAAAAATCAGGAGACGGGTCACTTCGATGGACCAATCTTGTATTTTCAAAAATGACGATTTTGCCCTTCATAGGCAAAATCGAAGCACATGCCTGCATACATGTGTTACATACATTCACATTCATGTATTTTCGTATACGTATGTCGTATTCGTATGCCTTCGCATTTGTATGTTCGTATTCGTATACCCGTATTCTTACACCTACGTACGAGTGTCCACGTACGCACGTCTCGTCGCATGTCACGTACGCATTCACATACACATGTCCACGTACGTATGTCGTATTCGTATATATATACATATACGTACCGTATTTGCATGCTCATATACGCATGTCATATACGTATGTCCCCATCCGTATATCGCATGTCATATTCATATTTATACGTCTTCGTATTCGCATGTCGTATTTATGTCTTCGTATACGTATATCATATTCATCCGTCTTCGTATTCGTTCGCATGTCGTATTTATACTTCTTCGTATATGCATGTCATATATGTATGCCATATTTGCATGTCATATTTGGATGTCCATATATTTCATTTAAAAAGCGAAAATACAAAAAAGAACACCCCAAATGAATTTTCATGAAATTGGTGCCGAAAGGGCGTTACAGTAATTTAGCGTAACCAAGTCCCCGAACTCATTTTCTCTGGTTCGCAGAAATGAATTAGTTCTCCCACTAATTTATTTAGGTTTCTAATCGACCTACCAAGAACGATTAGTGGCGACTCCAAAATTAAAAATCATTTAAACCAAAACTAAAGTTGCGATTCGGTAGGGCTTGGAAGGGTCCACATTAGGTTAGTTAATCTAATTAACTTGATAATCCGTTCACCCGATCGATGAAACTTATTATTTTTCGGGTCGCGACAATATGCACACTTTTAGTTTGCCTCCTAGCATCATAGAATGGAAAATCAGTCTTCACTTGTGTTTATTGCAGGCTAAATGTTCTTCATTCTTTTAAAACGCCTGAGTTTGCACGAGTGTGAGACCCTGTGATGAAGTATAAAGGTTAGATGTTGATTTTAAGTGCTTGTTGGAATTTTAGTAGTTAATCCTTATCCCATGATTCTGGATCTCTCTAATGTAACATCCTGTGCTCTCTCTGCTGTTTTTCTATATTACATAGATGGGATCTTTCAAGATGATATATTGTGATCTTTTGCTCTATCTCTGGACATTACACTGAAATTTTTGTGTCGTTGTTATTGCAGCTCTATGCGGTTAAATTTCTTCTTTTCGTCACTTGTGTGCTATTCCTCTGTGCGGAGGGATTTCGTCGAGCATGCATGCAAGCTAACATTCAATGGTGCTTGTCCTTGCTCTTTCGTGTATGCGTACTGGTGACAGTTCTGTTGTTAGACTTTCTATCATTTTGACATTGCATATATACTACTTGGCTAGCATGCTCGAAGGAGTTATTATTATTGGATTTGTGTTCAAGTTTAACGATTACTTGCTAAGTTGAAGTGTTTCCTTCTTCGAATCCAGATCTGCTAGATTTGTTGTTCCATCTTTAAAGGCGGCTGTATCACCAACGTCATCGAGGTCGGTGGCTTTTGATTGAAAATGGCCGTATTTCGTGCTTTCCACACACTCCACAAAATCGAGGCGAGATCTGGTGGCTTTCTTCTATGCCGTTCTATTGTGGGGGTCAGGTGGCTTTTGATTGAGTCACTGAGTTTGCTTCACTCTCAACTGCTCCAGCTTAGGTAATTATTAAGATTCAGCTCAAACTTTTGTCGTTTCTTTAGCTGTTGCGATGTTGGGTTTCGGTGCTCGTGTCGTGCTGCTTTTTTCTGTCAATTGTATCCCAAAATTCTGACCGTACTTGCTACACTTCCTGAGAAAGAAGTCATCTTGGTATTGGATCCGCTATTCTGTTAGCATAAGATGAATTCGATTCTTTTTGTCTTCTCTATTCTTAATAGAACCCCCACAGGTTGAACAGATTTCTCTTCCCTTGATGTTCATGCGAACTGTTTTACAAGTAATAGGTGCCTTTCCTGCATTGGTAATAGCATTAAGAATTCAATTGCCTTTACTTGCTATTACAATGCAAACATGTTACATATATGCTGCTTAGGTTAGGAAAGTTAGTCCCATCCCAGCCTAAATGATTGTGCTGTGTAGGCAACATTTCTTTTATTGTTTGTGCTGCTCTTCTTCATGGCAGACCAATGCTGAACTGGTTCTTAGCATTTGCTATGAGGAGTGCTTGTGTTTTTCAAATAGGAAACTTTTGTAACTCCCACAAAAAATGGTTAGGCTATTTGTTGTTTTATAATGCTCTTGTTACTTGCCAGCACAGCAGAAGTACTGCTCGTTCTGTTTCTCGATGTTATGCACCTTTATATGCTATCTGTTGTCTTGATTGACTCTGTTTTACGTGTGAAATGTCTCAGGTGGATTTTGTAATGGAGATTCTTTCTCGCCTTATGAACAAGTAGGTGGTTAGGGGATACATGCAATTATGTGTTGATACTTTTGTCGGTTGCAACTAGCGAAGGTTTATTCTTTTAGCTGATTTATGTGCTCTTGCAGATATGGAAATATCCTAAATTGTGGGCAGGTGTTATTATATTGTGATAGGGGAATACCTAGACGAGGAGGTCATTGAGAAGATCATTTCTAATGGTAAGTAAGTCCAGGTTTTCTGGTTTGATGATAATACGAAAGCCTAGATACGTGCTATATATACCTGATTCTAACTTACTTTTGCTGCCTATTTGAATGGGAGTGAGGAGGACATAATGTGATTTTGGTTCGATGAATCAGGCAAATGGATAAGATTGATAGTTTGCAGTAGTCTGGTTGCTTGCTTTGATCAGGCCTAGCCCATTTTGTTATAGAGTTTTTTTGCATTCAATCTTCTCAAACTATGGCTATTTGTTTGCTGCATCGGGAGGCGAGGAGTTTCTTGGCAGAACGGTACAAGAGCATGGGAGGGACAAGGTAGTGGAGACAGTGGTGGAGATCCAGGACATGTGCAAACAAGTCAGGTTCAGACGGGACATACTGGCACTTCAGATAAAGAAGTTGTAAATGAGTAGGATTCATCAAATGTTAGCTAACTTTGATTGCTTCTGCTTACGTTTCTGTTTGCTTTTGTGTTAGCCAGATGAGATAGTTCTTCTAACAGAATTTCAATTGATTGTATGATAATTTTCTTTTTTGATATACAGGAAATTTTATACTAGCTCTTTCCTGTTTTATTCACAAGATTGGCATCTTTGTGGCTAGCTTAATCTTATGCATGTTTATTGATGCAAATATTTGGTTGATATGGCAAAACAATCATACATTAATAAAATCTTGTTGCTAAAATTGTCTCTGAACAATATTCGTCACAAAATTCATTGCTAAAGAAATAATAAAAATTCGTTGCTAAATTCGTCCCTAAACCATGTTCGTACCAAAATTCATCGCTATAGACATTATCAAGTATGTTGCAAAAGAGAAATGTTGTCACTAAATTATTTTAAAATTCGTTGTTGTTGTCATTGGTAATTGGCGACGAATATATTCATCGTTAAATAAAAAAAATTCGTCGCTAATCAACAACAAATTTTGCCACAAAATAGTCCTCGTGGCAAATTTGCAAAGGATAATTAGCGATAAATTTTGCCATGAATAGCGTTCGAGGCAAATTAGCGATGAATTTCAATGAACAAATTCATTGCTAATCAGCGATGAATTTTTCCATGAATTGTGTTCGTGGCAAATTAGCGACGAATTGTGCGGAACAAATGATTTGCTAATCAGTGACGAATTTGGCCACGAAAATAGTTCGTGGCTAAATCAGCGATGAATTGTATGGAAAAACGTGGCAAAATTAGCGACGAATTGTGTGGAAAAACGTGGCAAAATTAGTGACGAATTTCGCCACGAAAATAGCTTGTGGGGAATTAGCGACGAATTGTGCAGAAAAAATAATTTGCTAATCAGTGACAAATTTTGTTACAAAAAGTGTTTATGGAAAAATTAGCGATGGATGGTGCCACGAAAATAGTTTGTGGCAAAATTAGCGACGAATTTTTCCATGAAAAATATTTGTGGCAAATTAGCAACGAATTTGGCGACGAAAATTATTCATCGGAATTTAGCGATGAAAATGAAATTTTTCATCGCTAAATTTTGCGACGCCGAATTAGCAACGAAAAAATTTTCGTTGTAAAATTCTTGGCAAACTAAATTTAGTGACGAATTTTGTCAAAATTTTTGTAGCAAATGTCGTAGCTAAAAGGTCTTTTTTTTTTGTAGTGAAGGCTCAATTGACAAAATTCAAAAGTTTAGAACCGAATGGTAAAAATACAATAGATTTAGGACTTTTTGAACAATTTTCCCTCTTTCTTGTTATAGCAAACTGGCTAAACTAACATTTGAATGCAAAAACGTGCACGTTAATGTTGGCTCATGCATAGATATGGTAGATACCTGAACTATATATGAGGCCAATCTTGAATATCTAAGCTGATGATATCTGTCATGAAAGATCTGTATCTTAACTTTTGTATGAATTCTTTTTTTCCGCGAGAAAGTCTAGGATGCGCGAGGGCCTTGTAGACGTGCAACATCATTACTATGGAGCAAGGGAATCAAATCGTTTATCGGAAAGAAATAGCGAAAGCTCCAATAATTTCGTAACGTCGGAGGATTACATTTTAAGAAAAGTTGGACCTGATTTGATGCGAGAAATATGCCTTAAATAACCTTTACATAAATCGCCTTTGACTTTTAGCACCCCACTTTATTTCACAAATCACTTTATTCCTCAATCTCATCTTATTTCACATTAAAAGACGCATAATCTAATCATTCTGAATTGATCATGAGCCCTAACTGGCCCGAACTCCGCAGTAGGTCTTGATGAGGCTCTCGGCCTTGATGCGATTGTCGCTAGAGTCATAGTAGCAAAGGAAGTCGATGTGATTGAAGGGCTTGTATTGCCGAGGGTGTGCCTCATCGATGAACTCCTCGGGGGTCTTGATCATCCCCGAGACGTATGAGAACGTTCCGAGAGAGTATCTCACTTGACTCTCTTCTCGAACGGCCACTCGGTGGTAACAAGCCTTGATCCTTCCATTGCTCCACGCCTTATCAAGAATAAACAACGCAAGATTAGAGATGATTTTGATGAACTCACGCGAACTAGTGCATGGAAGAATTTTCACGAGCAAATAAGTGACTCACCAAACAGGCATCACCGGCCATGACCATGAAAGTTGAAGCTGAGGGCTCGTAAGTGAACCACTCGCCATCTTTCGTCCGCACTTCCAAGCCCCTAATGTTGTTCTGGTGCGAGTAGGACAAGAAGCTCTTGTCTGTGTGAGCGATCGGGTTCACACCAGCATCGAGGTCTTTTGGTTTCTTGTACTTCAAGAATCGTAGGAGGTACGTGCAAGACTCGATGTAAGGGCCATAGCATTTCTCGACACCGTAGCTCTCGCAGACCATCATGAACACTACTTTCTCTATCTCAGCTATGAACTTACCATAGTCATGAACAGTTTTGCTGCAGCCACAAAAGAAAAATTTGAGAAGTTAAATTAGAGCAGTCTAACTTAGCGCGCCAACCTTTTTTTTTCCCCCTCTTTTGATACCCTAAAACTTAAACTTGAGATGCTAAAACCCTATTGGAGAGTCCAACTCTGGTCATATTTTGCAAAGCAAATGTAACTATAATGCGAGATCGCATAATAAAGCAATAATTCTTGTTAGGTTTACCATCGAGGCGTATAAAAGTTGACACAAACTGAATAACACGGTTCAATTAAATGTGTTTCCGTATGGGAGTCTGGAAAATTACATAACGAGCTTGTTTGTATATAATACATGAACGATCACGACAAGTTATTCCATAGATATCCAAAGAGCGATGATGATTTGCAGAAGCGGAGAAAAATTAGTACCAGAAGTGGTCATTCCCAGAGGGCCACATGGTAGAGGTGAACTTTTCGCACACTTCAAGCTTCTCGGCGCCATCAATGTTCATGCCCTCGAGGAGAGGAGTCCCGGGGACTCTGGGGATATAGCCATGAGAAGGCTTGAGGTTGGTGTTCTTGATCTTAGTTTCACAGGGGAGGTCGAAGAGATCCTTGGTGACGCTAAAGACGGAGTCATGAAGGCCAGGAGGGACATTGGGGTGATCGACGATGAAACACCCATGATCCTCAAGAGCCTGCACGACCACTTTGCAAGCTTTTGCCCATGAACTTGTCCCCGGTTTCATGCATTCCTCGGAGAAGGCTATCACAGGGATCTGGGACACCATTTTGGTTCCTACCATCTCTCTCAGCTCTATATCTCTCAGAGCACACACAACAAGAGCAAGACTGTTTTTAAGCTGGTCTCTTGATCGTGCGCTATTTGCTTGATGAACTGGCGTAGCGTGCTTGAGCTTTTTATAGGCAACCAAGGAAGAATTTTGCAATGCTCTCTTAGTCCAACCTGAAGGCCTGAGGGGCTGCAAAGGGACAAAAATAAAATAAAATAAAAGGCCGTGAGAGCACGTTGTCTAATGGAGAAATCGTCTAGTGAATTAGCTCTGCCTCTCGTTGCAACCCCAGCTTTTATCATAATTGTTTGAATTTTTTATGCTGCCATCAGACGAATTTTTATTTTGAGAATAAATATTTTGTGCCATTACCAAATATGTCTCTTTGTTAAGAAACTCATTTATGAAATAAATATAAAAAAACCTATTTCTAGCCAAAAACTATTATTAAAAATAGAATCGTTATCATTCGTGCCCTCAACGTGTGTATTTAGACATGCGATTTTGAAGAAATATATTGCTTGGGTAAGCATTTCAAAATATCGACTATCGACAGGTGATTTCCCAACAATCACCACCACTTTAAGCTCGACATATTGAACAGATCACCGGTGGAGCCACTAAAAAAAAAAAAACGCCACATACATTGCCTGGTAAGGGTGGTTCGACCAGCCGTTAACGCCAGCGCCATCTGCCATGGCGATGCATCCGCTTGTAAACTGGAATCTTTAGCTGTCAATATTTGTCGGTGACATGTATTTGTTGTCAGAATCTGCCCGTCACATGTGCCACAAATGTTTGTCGGTGACCTGCAGATATTAGACATTTTAGAATGGTACGATTAGCATAGTCTTGATTACTTCCTGACATCCTGTGCTTCTGCATGCTGAAGTAAAATTTATGTTGGTGTCACCTAATATTGACTAGGAAAGAAATTATCATTCCAAGTTCTCATATGGTGTGCTGGCTTTATAAATATATCATTTCAGGAGTTCCACGTGAAATACGTTCAACACCGATTCGCAAAATAAATATGCAAACGAATGTTATGCTGGCAATGATTGAACGTTGTGAGAAATAGCCTTAAAATATTGGGAGTTTCTCACTTAACCCCACTGAAATTTCCTTATACATAGATAAAGTAGATACAAGGACCACGCGATGGTTTTGCATAAATAACCTGATGATGATTTTATCCCTAGAAATATCTATTTTTAAACTTTTCAATATGAGTTCTTTTTTACGACGAGAAAGTTCATCTTCGATAGTTCAAGTAAGTTCAAAATACAAATATATATGCATGGTAAACATTCAAAAGAATCTAGATGAATCAGACTATGCGGAAGTTGCATACAACACGAAAGACCTTTCAATTACGTAACGTCACTAACAGAAGGCGAAACAAAAAGAAATAAAGGACGCTTCGATAATTGTGAAACATGGGTCACTTGGACCATAAGGAAAGCTTCTATCATTATGCAATAAGCACCCCTTACTTAACCCCTCAACCAAGTCTCCCCTGACCCTTTATTTCCTATATTTGCAAAAAGAAAAAGAAAAGAAGAAAACAAAACATTGTGAGATTGGGCAATCTCATCAAATCTAATCTTATTTCAAGTTAAGAAACACATTCTCTCTATTCTATTACAATGAATAAATCACAAGGCACTAGTTGACCCGAACACCACACCTAGTTTTGACAAGGCTCTTGATGTGTGCGCAGGATGGGCGAATGTGTTTTGAGTGGTCATCAAAGGAACTATGGATAGGATAGAGTGTGTGTGGATAGACGTCGAAGGATGAATGCAAATGTATCATAGAATGCGATCACACCCAAGGCCTATAGGGCCCGCCACCAGCCAAAGGATCTAGATCGGGATTAACGAAGTTCACGACCAAGGCTTACATGATGAACCACCTGCCAATTGGACAAGATTTCGGAGTAAGAAAAGCTCACCACCAAGGCCTATAGAAAAACCATTAGCTGATGATACAGTACTTTTTGGCTCAACACAAAGGAAGAATCCACCTTCTAAAGATACATAAATTGGAAATAGATAGTTGCTCACTGAGAGACAAATCTCATATCTCAATATTCAAGTTGACTGCTTTATATTTGATACTTCACCTCTTTTTATAAAAGGACTATTATATCGGGATTAGACCAAGCATTAAACACATGCAAACTACCCCAACATTAAAGAAAGAGGAACTAGAAAACATAATAAAGTCCTAGAAACTAAAAAATGCATTATAAATTTCCAGAACGTTTTGTAAGAGTGCAAAAGTAGTTAAAGCCATGCTAAGGAACTACTTTGGCTTCAAGCATGACTTTCACGGGACTTTTACGGCTACGATTCTGAGACTCACCATACCCTTGACGCTCCTCTTCGCAGTTGCAATTAGGTCCTTCAACTTGCAAAGTAGATCAAGTATTTGGGATACTTGGAGGAGACATTACCTTTTCTCGCAACCAGTCCTTCAGACATAGAAGTAGGTTAATTTCTTCGAAAGTGTTGTATAAATTGTTGCGACTTAAAAAAATCGAGCTTTTTAAATTTTAGGTTAATGGATTACCAAGTTAATTAATATTAATTAATTAACTTAGCTCGAACTCTTTCAAGTTCTACTAAATCGTGACTTATGGTTCAAGTAATCATTAGACAAAATATTTTAATTTTTGGAGTCGACACTAATCATTTTAGGTAGATTGATTAGATACCTAAATAAAATATTGAGAGAAATATTTTATTCTTACGAATCAGAGATCAATAATAACTTTTTAGTTAATGCCTTTCGATACTAATTTTATGAAAAATGTTCAATTTGACACCTATGATAAATTTCCACTTGAAGTTTAAAGGTGCAAAATTTTTTTATTTTTATTTTTTGATGACAATGTGAAGAACTAAACTATATGCAATGCATGCCGTGAATGATTTTTTTTAAAAGATTAATTTTCATTTTTTGATATGTAGTCTAAAAAAATGTGGTTCAATATAAATATTTACAAGATAGATCACGTGTGCAATTATCTACATGATGTGAATTTTGAAAGATGTAATTTTTAAACATGGCAATGGAATAATTTATCAAACAAGATTTAATCAGGATTCAAATCAATCAATTTATGTAATGAATTTTTTAATATTCTAAATATTAGAATCGTTATCTGATTTGGCAGATTTGATTGCCAAACTCAATTCTTGTATTGCGTTGTTGATCAGGATCTCATATCACAAGTCCGACGACGAGGATGGATATAATTTTGTATCGATGAAGTTGATGATGGTGGCATCGAGTTTCTAAATTTTTACTTTCCAAAACTCTCCTATAAAAATATGCTCTCATTTGGTTCCCTTTAAATTTTCTTCATAATCTTCTCAAAGCATTTTTCCTCCTTTTATAGCTTTCTATTCTACCTCCCTTTCTAATTTCTCCACTGACTCACATTTTTCTCTATCAATCTTCCTTTCTTTATTTCCATCTCCCTTTCTTTATCAACTCTTCTTCATTTTCTTTCTTCCATCATTTCTTCTCCATCTTCTCATTTCTCTCAACTTTTCTTCATCTTCCCTTCTTCATTGACTCTTCTCAATCTTCCCCTCTTTCTCCATCATCCTTTTTCTACCTTCTTTTCTAATTTCTCCACTAACTCACCATTTTAGTTATTTACAAAATAATTCCTCAAGTTTTAAATATTTACATTCTAGTCCTTGAAGTCTTAAGTATTTACAATTCAGTCTTTGAGAAAATATTTCTTTAAATCCAAGCCTTCATAAAATTTTCAACACATTTCCCCCATGCTTAATCCAATCACCAATTAATTTGAGCTCATATCCTCCGCCACAACTAGAATGAGATGCATGAATAAATATGAAAAATGATTTAATTATTTTTGGTAAAAATTAAAATTAGTTCTATATTTTTTTTTATGAAAAATGATTAAAATAGTTAGTTAAAATTTATGTGTCAACGTAGATAGCATACAACTATCTTTGGCTTGACCACAGAGGGCTGCGTAAATGTTGCAATATCGAATTTTGCTTTAAATAGTTATTACTTCTTATATTCGTGCTGTGTACCCGCGATGCTCGGGCACTTTCTATACAGCACGGACATATAGTTATTCAGAAAGTTATGTGCTTATATGTCCCAGTAGAAGCAACACAATTCACATTGGATTGTATTTTTCTTCATTTCTAATTAGAAGAAACTTTTCCTAAGAACATTAATGTGGGGCTGGGCTGATCTTATCTTGTCATCCTTCTTTCTCTCCAATTTTACGTCTACTTGGAAAGAAACTACCAAGTTTGATTGGCTCTCCATGGGCCTGAATCGGTCAGATTTCACCTTCGAGGCAATTCTTTGTCGGGCCCCTTTTTTAATTAAGAAGTAATGCTTCTAACATTGGGTCAATTGAATATCGAAGACCATTGTGTAAAAACCTTTCCCCACGTTCTTAACTGAAAAAGAAGAGAATTGTGCTGGAGAAAGAGAAGCATTTTGGAATTCATCTCAATATATATTACAGCCCATTTTTGTGCCGAAAATCAAGCTCAATACTTGTTCAGCACAAGGGAGAAATAAAAAGGAAATGAAAAAGAGAAAGAAAAAAACTAATCAAAACTCGAAAGCACTAATTAACCCCCCAAAATCGTTAATTTCAAACACATGATCTTTTAAATTTGAAATTCATTACGTTATTGTGTCTTCTTCAAAAGATTAATCAAGGACTTATTTTCTTCAAATTTTCATTATGACTAGTAGTTGAAAACCTGTGGATGGTGATGAGCATGCCCAAAAACGTCTCTCGGTCATCATTATACATTAACCACCGCGTCCAAACGTGATGATGTTGAAGCAAACGTTAGAGAGACCGTTGATGCAAAGCAAGCGAAATGCATAAACGAAACACAATCGTCCCAAAAATTTCCGACAATAAATCAAAGCAAAAATATTGAACAAGAGCCGCCTCTCCCATTTGAACTCTAATTCCAGAATGGAGAACTGGGGAGCTGAGAATTTTCAGAATCGGCAAACCAATGAAAACGAGCCAAATAGAAATTGGAGACAAGAATCCAAAAGATGGAGACACTCTTTTTCTCCAAATTGAACTTAATAATCACGAGTAAATACGCCTTGCGCAACCTTAAATTTGTTGGTGGAAAGTCTGTTTAGAATCAATCTTCAAAACGATTCAGATTCACTAGTTCAGAAGGAATGTTGGGAAAACCTGTTGAGCCTGAATCTGAATCTGATCAGCTCAAAAGGGCATTCAGAAGCAGAACGTGTCTGAATCTGAATTCCTGGAAAACACTTACTATTTAAAAATGTTTGGTGAAAACTTTCAGATTCACTTGCAAATAGCTTTTCGACATAAGAAAAGTGGGATCGACACAAGTATAAACCGAGGCTTGTGTTGAATACAATTTCCTTAAAACAGATTCGCTCCCTCAACTCTGTGCTTGAGGTTTCGTGAGCGTCTATCTCCCAGGATACAACGGTTGACAGTTAGGAGATGAGCACAGTACCTCAGAGCTTTCGGCAAACTTGAAGAATTTGTGTTTGAACACTATCGAAAACAATGCAAGAAAACAAAGGAAGAGTTTTGGTTTTCGTCTGAGTGTGTGTCTGTGTATCTGTGTATTTTAAAACTGAAAAAGAATCATCTATTTATAAGATGAGTGAGGGGTTATTTCGGAATTATATGGTGTAACAGTTGATAACGGCCGATTAAATTTTCCATTCGTAACTGTTGTGGTGTAACGGACATTTAAATATGCCGTTTATGTCATAATGGATTATTAACTCTTCCATTTGTAGCTGTCGTAATATAATGACATTCCAAAACGTTACAAATGATTAGCTTCTAAGCGTCACGAGCTGCTTCTGAACCCTGCGCGAGTAGCTTCTAAACGCTGGATCTGAACCCCGCGCGAGCTGCTTCTGAACGCTGGATCTGAGCCTCGCTCGAGTTGCTTCTGAACGCTGGATCTGAACCCCGCTCGAGCTGCTTCTGAATGCTGGTTCTGACCCTGCGAGAGCTGCTTCTGAACGTTGCTTCTGAGCTCATCCGAAACATACTCTGCTTCTGAGCTCGCATTAAAGCATCGTTACAAACTCATCTATTAACACCAACCTTTACAAAATTCGTAACAATATTCCTTCTTCCTTTCCAATGTGGGACTAGTGTTTCCCACTTCCCAATTCCAACTCAAGGGTGTTCTTTGAGAAATAATTTCTCATTCACCCATACCATATTTCCAACAATCCCCCACATGAATGAAAATTGTTTTGTTTTTGACTCGATGATAGTGTTCGACAAATAAAACCTGCATAAGATAGGTAGGTGTTACCCTTTGAACATTCCTTTGTGAGAGTATATTTACTTTACTAGCTGTCCAGTAGACATGATGTCTTTGAACTGTCCTGCTTTTTTATGTAAACGAACCATATACTCCACACAGAAATTATCAAACGTTTCTTCAGTTCTCATGATTGTGTTCGTTTTGGCCATGAACACCAACCTGGTTCTGCGAGAGTTTCTAAAGAATTTAACCCCAAAAAATTCTCCTTTGAAGCGGCCCCACTTCTCTCTCACATAGGTGATTACTTAATTTTGAGTAATTTGATTACTCCACTTAAGAATCATTAAAGCAAAACTGCTATCCTTTTCCTTACAATATCACTGTTATTTCTGAGGAATAGTTTTAGGGATATACCCCCACAGTGACATCACTAAGTCAATATAATTAGGTTGTCCCTTTGAACCTAGATCTTGGGATCTCCAGTCAACTAGGTTGGGTTTCCTTTATATCAACTCATTCTTTCATGGGCTTGAGTCCCATTCCTCTTGCCAATTTCTCAACTAACCCTCTGTTTAACCCTTTAGTTAGCGGATCCGCAATATTATCCTTTGACATTACGTAGTCAATAGAGATAATTCCAGTTGAGAGTAGTTGTCTAATGGTATTATGTCTACGACGTATATGTCTAGACTTACCATTGTACATTTTACTCTGTGCTCTTCCAATTGCAGATTGAGTATCACAATATATGCAAATTGGTGGCATAGGTTTTTGCCATTTTGGAATATCCTCTAGTAAGTGGCGTAGCCATTCAGCCTCTTCTCCACATTTATCCAAAGCAATGAATTCAGATTTCATTGTGGATCTGGCTATAACCGTTTGCTTACAAGATTTCCATGATACGGCTGCACCCGCTAGTGTAAATACATATCCACTAGTAGACTTTGAGTCTTTCATATCAAATATCCAGTTCGCATCACTATATCCTTCTAGAACAGCTGGGTATCTGGTATAGTGCAGACCATAATTCCGAGTATATCGTAGGTACCTAAGTACTCTTACAATTGCTTTCCAATGATCAGCACTCGGATTGGTCGTATATCTACTCAATTTACTAATTGAGTACGCAATGTCTGGTCTAGTACAACTCATTAAGTACATCAGACTTCCAATAACTCTAGAGTATTCTACTTGAGAAATACTCTCTCCTCTATTCTTGGATAGATGAAAACTATTGTCGAGTGGTGTTCTCGCAATACCAGAATCATCCATATTGAACTTTCCAAGAATTTTGTCCACATAGTGTGACTGATTTAAGATAAGACCTTCTGACGTTCTTGTGATTTTAATTCCTAAAATCACATCAGCAAGTCCCATATCTTTCATGTCAAAT
Organism: Psidium guajava; assembly: GCA_016432845.1. Lineage (NCBI taxonomy): Eukaryota > Viridiplantae > Streptophyta > Magnoliopsida > Myrtales > Myrtaceae > Psidium > Psidium guajava. The sequence continues at coordinate 15,576,082 of CM028226.1, read as the reverse complement.
CTCGAATTCAACATATTCTTAGTGGATTTGATCATTTCATCATCACTATCGACGATGAGTATGTCATCTACATAAAGACACAAAATGACATAGCCATTTTCTATTTCTTTAATGTAGACACATTTATCACATTCACTAATCTTAAAATCTTAAATCCATTGGTAACCATTGCATTATCAAACTTTTCATGCCACTGTTTTGGCGCTTGTTTTAAGCTATACAATGATTTAACCAATTTACAGACTTTCCTTTCTTTTCCTGGAACTATAAAACCCTCAAGTTGTTCCATGTAGATTTCTTCATCTAAATCACCATTTAGGAAAGCTGTTTTTACATCCATTTGATGTACTTCTAGATTTCGCAATGCTGCAATTGCAAGTATCATCCTAATGGAGGTTATTCTCGTCACAGGAGAATAAGTATCAAAGTAATCTAAGCCTTCTTGTTGCTTGTATCCTTTGATTACAAGTCTGGCTTTATACTTATCAACAGAACCATCTGCGTTCATTTTCCTTTTAAAGATCCATTTTGATCCTAAAGGTTTACATCCAAGAGGAAGATCCACTAACTCCCAAGTATGATTCTGCAATATAGAATCAACTTCACTTTTAATTGCTTCTTTCCATAGAAGTCCCTCAGAAGAATTTACTGCTTCTGGATAGTTTAGTGGTTCATTTTCTAACAAATAAGTTAGAAAATCATCTCCAAATGATTTCTCCACTCTTGCTCTTTTGCTTCGTCTAAGCTGTTCAGAAGCAGGATCGCTCTGCTTCTGAACTCTTCTTTGGAGTAGGTCAGAAGCAGACTCGCTTTGCTTCTGAATATTGTCATGATCAGAAGCAGACTCGCTCTGCATCTGAACTCTGTCATGATCAGAATCATGACTTCCTTCATTCATAGTGTCAATCGTTCGCTTGGACGAACTAGATCCATCATTGGATTTGCATGGAAATACATATTCGAAGAATGATGCATTCCTAGATTCCATGATCGTATTCTTGTGTATATCTGAAATTTTCTATTCATGTACAAGAAAACGATATGCATTACTGTTATGTGCACAACCTATAAAGATACAGTCCACCGTTTTAGGACCTATCTTTGTTTTCTTTGGTGTTGGAACAACTACTTTTCAAGACACCCCCACACTCGTAAGTATTTATAGGATGGTCTCCTACCTTTCCATAACTCATAAGTGGTTTTATCCTCCTTTTTCCGAGGTACCTTATTTAAAAGTGTTGACACCTGATTTTTAATCATTTTTTCTATTGCTAAAGTAATAAAAAATCCATAAAAATTCATAAAATTGAAAAATCAACTTTGGGGACCTTAGCCAAGCCTAGGGAACCAATTTTGACCAAAAAATGATTTTTCATATTTTCCGTATTTTTTGGTATTTTTATTTTCGAAAATTCATAAAACAAAAAATAAAGAAAAAATGAGAAAATTGAAAAATCAACTTTGGAAGCCTCGGCCAAGCCTAGGCAACCATTTTTGAACAAAAAATAAAATTTCATATTATATATATATTTTTCATTTTTTTTAAAAAAAATACAAAAATACTTGAAAATTTTGGAAAAATAACATTTGAGGCCAAAAAAATACACAAAGATAGTTAATATTTTTATTTTAAATCTATTTTTCATATTGGCCATCACAAATTCAGAAAAATCCAATTCGAGTCACGTGTTCCTTCACGAGTATAATCTTGAATCGGGCCTAAAAAAAATTTTTTGAGTCAACTTATTTTTAATTTTCACTTTTTATGAGTTGTGACATTGTCTTCTAATATTTTAAATTTTCATCTTTGCCCAATTATACCCAGAATGACTTAATTTTGCAAAAGGGCTTTAATTAAATTCTGCATTATTTTCAACGGCAAGAAATGAGCTTAAATTTGACATGTGGTAAATTTTGGTGTGTCAAAAATTGTGAGGAGATTTGGACTTAAAGAAATATATTTTTTCAGGGACTAAATTGTAAATACTTAAAATTCAAGGACTAGAGTGCAAATACTTAACTCTTGAAGGATTATTTTACAAATAACAAAAAGAAGAGTTAGTGGATAAATTAGAATAGAGAAGGGAAGATGGAGAAGAGGAGATGAAGAAGAGAAGTTGGAGAAGAATGGATGGAGAAAATAAGATAAGAATAGAGAATGGAAGATGGAGAAGATTTAGTAGAGAAATTAGAATGGAAGATAAGAATAGAGAATGGAAGATGGAGATGAAGAAGAGTTAGTGGAGAAATTAGAATGGGAGATAAATATGGAGAAGGGAAGATGAAGATGAAGAAGAGTTAGTGGAGAGATTAGAATGTGAGATAGAGATGGAGAATGGAAGATGAAAATGAAGAAGAGTTAGTGGAGAAATTAGAATGGGAGATAGAGTTAGTGGAAAAATTAGAATGGGAGATAGATGAGTAGATTATAAAAGGAGGAAGAAGTGAGCTTGAGGGGGAGATTTTTTTTTTTGGAGAGAAAATTTGAAGTGTTTGAGAGAGATTTTTTTGGAGAGAAAATTTGAAGTGTTTGAGAGGATTGGATTTTTTGTAGAGAAAATTTTGGGTGTTTGAGAGAGTTTTGGGAGATTGAAGAAAAATTTGAGAGAAAGAAAATACCAAAAGAGAGAGAATTTTGAAGATGATGGAAGTTTAAAGCTAGGGGTTATCATCACAAATTCCTTCATCGATCAATATAAATCAAGAGTTCTTCCTCGTCAACGAGCAAGCAAATTCGAGCTAAGTGTTTTTATTTATTCATTTGTTTATGGTTTTACTTGCAAATTAGCACAAATTGTATACACTTTCTCCATCTCCTTTTTTTTTCTCCATATTTTATGTCAGGAGAAGGATATCTCTACGTCAGCAGCAAAAATCTCGTAGAGATGCAAAAATCGGCCCAGACAAGCTCCTAAGCTGTCCACCGATTTCTCAACTGATCTGTGACTAAAAGTCCATCTTAATTCAAAAGAAACTCTCTATATTGGGAACATAGAGAGCGAAAATCAATTATAGAAATCCCTCCCAAAAAACGGGAGATAAGTACTCTTTCCACTCTTCTGGTTTTAGGTGCAGATTAGCACATATTTTGTATACTGACACTTCACTCTATTTTATGTCAGGAAGCCGCAACTCTATATCAATGGTCAACCCTATGGAAGCACAAAATCGGCTTGGAGGAGTCCTCAAGCGCGTACAAATTTCAAATTGTTGAATCAATTCGTTGTATTTTATTTTAAAGAATTCATACCCCAGAATGGAGAGGACAAAGTCCATCCGCAACTTAAATACCTGCACCATAAATCCCAAAGGGAAGAGCCAAGCCAATGCTTAGCCTCCCATTGGAGGTTTTTACTTACAGTAGTTAAATACCTGCAACTTAAATACATGTACCTTAAATCCCAAAGGGAAGAGCCAAGCCAATGCTTAGCCTCCCATTGGAGGTTTTTACTTACAGTAGTTAAATACCTGCAACTTAAATACCTGTACCTTAAATCCCAAAGGGAAGAGCCAAGCCAATACTTAGCCTCCCATTGGAGGTTTTTACTTACAGTAGTTAAAGACCTGCAACTTAAATACCTGTACCTTAAATCCCAAAGGGAAGAGCCAAGCCAATGCTTAGCCTCCCATTGGAGGTTTTTACTTACAGTAGTTAAATACCTGCAACTTAAATACCTGTACCTTAAATCCCAAAGGGAAGAGCCAAGCTAATGCTTAGCCTCCCATTGGAGGTTTTTTACTTACAGTAGTTTAAATACTTGCAACTTAAATACCTGTACCTTAAATCCCAAAGGGAAGAGCCAAGCCAATGCTAGGCCTCCCATTGGAGGTGTTTATTCACTGTCATGTACTTCCTATAATTTAATTTTTGAATCATCAAACCCAAAAGATGAGTAGGTCGTAATACTGCACAGAAGTTGTTAACACACTCCCTCTTACGGCTTTAGGGAATCTTTAACACATAAAAAAATATAACAAATAAAAATATATACCATCCATGCATCCTATTTAAAAAGTGAAAACACAAAAGAGAATACCCTATTAAAGTCTTAGGAATAGACCAAGCCTGAGTTGCCGAATTAGGATATCCATGAAATTAAGGTACCGAAAGGGCATTAGTTTTAATTAACTAGTGTAACCAAGTCTCCGAGCTCATAATCTCTGGTTCGCAGGAATAAATTAGTTCTCCCGCTAATTTATTTAGGTTTCTAATCGACCTACCAAGAACGATTAGTGGCGACTCCAAATTTCAAAATCATTTAAACAAAAACCAAAGTTGCGATTCGGTAGGGCTTGGGAGGGTCCGCGTTAGGTTAGTCAAATCTAATTAACCTAATAATCCGTTAACCCCTTTTAAAATTTTAAATTTTTTTAGAGGGTCGCGACAGACTGGCGACTCCACTGGGGACAGAGATTTTTAAATTTTCGAAAAACGATACCAATTGGAATACTTAAATTTTTTCGAAATTTTAAAAGTCTTAGTGGACTTAGGCCAATGAAAATTTCATGCATATCTCGCTTCTGGCGATATTGTTTGGGACTCATTCTATAGGTGTTATATGTTTTTGCAGGATGGGAGTTATAAGGGGCGGAGTGTTTGGCTAACCCCTTTGTTTTGCAGGCTCGGTGTTGGGTTTATTTGTTTAATTTCGCACATTTTTAGAAGCGCTGTTTTGATATCAATTGTTGTGCATGTCTTGCATACTCTGAGGATCACGACACCTGCACACACAAGCGTCTAAACCCAAGTCGCGAAATTCTTCCTAGAAAACCATAGATAGGGATCGAATATGCAAAGCTCTTGCGTCGATTGCGCTCGGGTTGACCATATTTTATTCCGCTCATTATCTGAATTGACAATTCTTCCCATTGTGATTTGATTGCGCGGAGGGTAAGTTTGTCAATTCAGATAGTGGGAGCCTTTTTAGGTCCATACCTTGTCTCTCCTTCTTTTATTTTCTAGAGTCCACTCCTCACTTGAGTCATGCGCATGACTATGTGATTTGCATTTCTCCAAGGTAAAAGTAAGTTCTCTAATTTTATCTTGTATTCGGTCGGTCCATGCTAGGTGTTAGTCAGTTATTGAGCTTGATATTACGACCATTCTTTTTAAGAGAAAATAAAAATTAAATTTGTCCCTCATTTCTTTTAATTTTTTTTTTGAAAAAATGATGTAAAAAAATCCCTTCATGGGAATTTTATTAACCAATAAGGGATTTTTATCATATTTTTATTGCTTCAATAAAAATGAAATTTTCCTGAAAAAATTTTCCTCTGAAAATTTCAATAAAAAGAAAAATTCCTTAAAAAAAAAACTCTAGTAGACATCAAGTGATTTTATCACATTTTTCAAATTATAAAAACTTGCAAGAAAATTCTTCTCGAGAAATTCGCTCATGTTTTTCTAAGAAAATTTTCTCTAAATAAAATTAGACTAATTGACCAATAAGAGATTTTTGTCATGTTTTTTTCTCTCCAATAAAAATGAAATTTTCCCGACAAATTTTCCTCTGAAAATTTATTTCGATAAAAAGAAAAATTCCTTTAAAAAAAACATCAAGTGATTTTATCGCATTCTTTCAAATTATAAAAACTTGCAACAAAAATTCTTTTCGAGAAATTCGCTCATGTTTTTCTAAGAAAAGTTTCTCTAAATAAAATTAGACTAATGTCTCGGGGGAATTTTGTTAACCAATAAAGGATTTCTGTCATGTCTTTCCTGCTCTAATAAAAATAAAACTTTCCTAATAAATATACCTCTGAAAATTTATTTTGATAGAAAATTCCTTCAGAAAATTTGATCAAGAGATTTTATCACACTTTCCAAGTTATGAAAATCTCAAGAAAATTAGTTTTTGAAAAATCCACATGTGACCTCCTAAGAAAATTTCATTTGATTTCTCAACAAAATGGAAGAATAAAATTAGACTAATGTAGGAATCATGGGCCGACCTTTCTTGCGTCATGTACTAATTATATCCTTTACTTTTGTAGGAAATCCCAGGTATCCCAGGCGGGGGTAAAGTTTGGTTCAATAATGCACACCACGAATTATTTTTAGAAGTACGAAAAGACAGGAAATTGCTGATTTCTTAATCCTGGGGGCAAGTGAGGAGGTCGATCCTTTCGAACTCAGACATGTGTCAGTTAATGAACACGTACGGGCCGTATATTCTGATATGACAGTGGATTTACACCGATTAAACACTGGGGCATATTTAATGTATTGCAGAGGATCCCACGTCTTTTGAAAGACAATAAGGATTATATAATCAGGACCCATGAAACAAGTACCTTAACCAAATTAAATCAACTAGAGACCGGTCTTAAAATTTCCTCGGATCCGAAACACGCGGAGGGTTTTTAGAGGACCGAGGTTCTATTAATGAACGTGGCCCACAGGAATTTCTCCCGACGCTACAGGCGACCGACACGAGCAAGTGGACGCCGAAAGAAACAAAATATGGATAAAAGTGGGCATACAACAGGTGGCTGGATTTATTACCAGCGAACTGATCGAGTTGTCATAGCGTTATTGTTCGTGATCTCAAGATGGATAGTGGGGGCCACCGCCGAACCCTTCATCAATGTTCTCGATATCATCGTCTGGAGCAATTAAACAAGAACATCAAGAAGAACATTAAGCCTCGACATCTTCTGTACCTCAAATCGTTCTGTTATGCTATGCGGAAGAAACGATAGCAGGAAAATTTAAAACAAAAAAACAAACAAAACACGTGAAGCTTTTCTTTCATTCCATTCATCAAAGAGTATTACAACAACTCACTGGGGAGGAAAGGTAAAGCCAAACTGGGCCCTGATAACCATTACGAAAGAGCTCAACTGACTCTCCAAACAGTTGATGCTCTGGATGCACCGGGCGCTCTCGGGATCAAGTTCCGCGAGCCTAAAGAAGAGGCGATCGCACTTCTCTTTAACCTGGGCCATAGTGGCCTCGTAATGCTCAACGGCAAACTCCAGGTCCGGAATCGCTGCCCTCTCGAAAGCAATGTCTGCGGTAATGTCATCAAGTCTCTCCTGCAGCCAACCGCATTTGCACCTCATCACAATATTGCCTGGCTCCTGTTCGGCGTAAGTTCGGACCAAGGCCAGACGGTCCATCAACTTTCCCCTCTCACGAACCAGCCACGAAAGCTGATCGTTGGCAAACTTGAGGGTCTTTTTGTGATTATCAGCCACAAACGTAACTGTTGCCAGACGCTCGTGCCGGTCTCGGTAACGGGCTTTCACGACGGCGGTCACAAGGACCGTCTCATAAGCGCGGTTATAGGCAGCTAGAAAATTGATGAAGAGGGTCGAGAAGTTCCGATACTCCTTTTACCAGTTGGGTACCCTCAACAGAAGCAGCGTCTAGGGTCCTGAATAAACCGAGGATTTCAGCTTCAACGGTAGAGTTTTGGGCTATATGAGCGTAACCTCTACCAAGAAGATTGTAGAGTCTCTCCCACCCAGCCAGGACTTCGGCGGAGAAAGTTTGGTTAGGAGAATTGGCCATTTTTGAAAGCAGATCACGAAAGAAAGGAGGAGAGAGGCGAGGCAGATGATCGGAATGCGAATGCGATAATCTACTTCAGTTTAAATACTAATTTCAAAGGGGCGGTCCTTATTGGTCGAGTTTTTTTCTATCTACCATTCTCTGTCGGCAACACCCCCACTGGCTCAAATTCTAGTCAAGCAGCAACCTCAAGCTGAGCAGACCCGACGTCTCTGCAGAAAAGTTGGACGGGCCGCCACCACTTTGAAAAAGAAAGAATAAAAAACGAGCTGAGTGGGAGACAAAAAAATTTCGGCAGAAAAGGAGATACGACTCGTCTTTATTGGAGGACCCGCCAGTAAATCGACGGTGAAGATCTTGACAAGGGCCCTCTACCACGAAAAGAAAAAAGAAGACAAACTGAGCGAGAAACAAGGATTTTCCCTTTGATCAAAAGCTGAATATCAGATTTTCTCCCTCGGAAAATCTAATAGCACTGCCCGTGAAGAGGGAAGTCGTTGCTATTGCCAGAGAGAGAACTTGTCCCCATTTGATAGTGAGAGTTCATTCGCAAGAACTCGCAGGAGAAAGATAAAGAGGAAGGAGTTCTCGTGGGAGAGGAATTCAAAACCTTCACCATCAAAGCATCGGCTTTCAAAGCCTGTTACGAGAAGCCATCGACGATCCCGTGATCCCTCAAGTCCAAGAAGACATCCTGAGGCGGTCTCGAGTCGGCAGTCCTTGTTCCAGAAATATGTCGAGCATTAGGGAAACGGGCGCATGTTCAACCCTGGTCGAAGCTGATGAAGTTCCTTACCCTGAGGGTCTACTGGTCATGGCCATTGACGGTAATCCAGTCTCTCTGTCAATCCTTGTTACCGTATTAAGAAAGTGCCGGTATAAGGTTGTAGCTCAAGCAAAGGCGACAGAGGCCTTAGAGATATTAAGGAGGAGTGGTGACCAGTTTAATATCGTCCTCACCGCCATGGTAGGGATTGACATGGATGTTTTCACTCTCTTGGAAGTCATCAATTCTAAATTAAACATGCCAGTCCTCGTAATATCGGCAAGCGATGATCAGCAAGCCATAATGAAAGCTGTCTTAAATGGGGCCCAAGACGTCGTAACGAAACCAGTTAGGGTTCAGATGCTTCAAAACATATGGCAGCACGTGGTAAGGAAGCAATTGCACGACCATGAGAACAAGCATCAAGCCTTCAATTTTGTTCCAAGCAACTGGAGAAAGAAGATGAGTTGGTCTCCCGAGCTGCATCGTATGTTTGTTAATGCAGTTCAGCAGGTAGGAATCGATTCGACACGACCGCAACATATACTGGAAATTATGAACGTAGAGGGACTCACTAAAGCAAATGTTTCGAGTCATCTTCAGAAGTACAGAAAAAGGGTGAGAGAACACAATGCAGCTCAGAATCAAGAAAACCAAGGCGGGACTGATCCAAGCCTGAATGTCGAGTCTCCTCGCCACCATAAGTTCCGCAGGTTAGCATGGGGCGAGCCACTTCCCATCATCAACCAAGCCAGTAGCCGTGCCATCAATCCTCCGGGCGTTAATCAAAATATCCCCCAGAATCACCCTGATGCTCTTCAAGAGTATAGACCGCAGGAGCAGTGTATTCAGATTCCTTGGTTTGAGCACCAACCTGTGGCTAGAATTCATCCCATGATCATCGCGCCTGCGCAGCCAGAGAATCAGACAAGAAGTTATCCTGAGCACTTCCACTTCTCTAATCCTCGAATGGAAGGAGTTTTTGGCAGTAGGACAGTTGGTGATCCCCACACTTTCTCGAGTAATGATGAAGGCTCCAGCACGAGAAGTCAAATTGCTCATGGCGAGGACAGAATGAGAAATCTACCGCCATCATTTGCCAACAACAATGCCCAATTCGAGCATCAGTTGCTGGAAGGTTCAAGAGATTACCCAGATGATGAGCTTACTGCCCTGGTCAACCAGTTTAGGGTTGACAGACGTCCCAAGCCGCGATCAGGAGCCAGTGAGTAGGGACTCTCAAACATCGGTCATCCACACCCGAACCAACAAGAGACTAGCTGATTATCGAAGAGCTACAGGAGAGGCAGAACTGACCTTGAATAAGTGCACCTTTCATTTCATGCTTAATTCCCCTGCGTATGATATTTCCAGCTTTCTAGGTGTCTAGATTTAATTCAGGGGCAAGGGGGTAATTTGTTTTTTATCCCGTCGAATGCGTGAATCCCTTTTTATGCTAGACTCAGGGCGGATCAATTTGTGGCAATGTCGCTGACTGCCATAATGAGAAATGTTGAATGGCCTCACGTAGGGAAATTTCAAGTGAAAAGCCCAGGCGAGCTCGAAGACGGGTAACTGTGTGTCGTTTCAATTTACCCTCAATCGTTGCAAAATGCTAAATTGGATTTATTCCATTCTCACCCAGGGGATTGCAAATTGCTTCAAGAGTGTCGCAAAATGATATGACCCAATGGAATGCGATAGGACTCATTTGCCTCGAAGGTAACCTTCAAATTAAAGGAGCCCTCCGGTCCACGGACCCGATGGCATAGAAAATGATGATGGTCCAAGGAAACCCGAAAGAAAATAAGGCCCAACTAAGCAAAGCACTTACGTGGCAAGCACAAAGTGAGGGCAACTCGGGACATACAATTCAATCCAGTCCAAATGAAGGAACTTCCTCAATTCAAATTCAATGGAAGTACACACAAGGGCAAAACAGTATCGTTCCAATTTTTCTAGAATATGAAGAACATATACTGCCGCATTCTCTTTCATTTTTGCAGGGGAAGTCTCTACTGGCCAGATTTTCCTGTCTAACATTCCCTATCAGTATCACCTCCGCTACTTGTTTCCAATCTCGAGCCAAGCAAATCCGACGTCTCTACGGCAAAGCTAGACGGGACGCCACTACTTTGAAAAAGAAAAGATAAAAAATAAGCTGAGTGGGAGACAAAGACATTTTCGACAGAAAAGAGATACGGCTCGTCTTTATTGAAGAACTCGCCAGCAAATTGACGGTGGAGACAACAACAAGGGGCCCTCTTCCACGGAAAGATGGAAGGAGACGAGCTGGGCGAGAGATACGATGAAAAGAAAATTGAGAAAGCCAGAACACTCGAGAGAGGCAATACAGTTGCTAAACCCACGTCTAATTTTAAAGGAGGCATCTTCTTGATAATTCTCATTCGTGCTCGAAAGAGAAACTCTTAAAGCATACGCAGTTTCCCAGAAAAAATTCAGAGAGTGAAAATACAAGAAGAGATATCAAACTTTGAGAAATCGTTAACCAAATCGAAGATGTCTCAACCCAACACACTTGAAAGTTATCGTTGCTTGCTGAATATGGGAGAGGAAGAGTTCGAAGCCATGTTTGGGATCGAGCCTATGGAGCTCGGCCCTTCCACCGATGACGTCCAAGAGCCTGGTGAGGACAAGGACAACAACGGTAAGGGTCAAAAGAAGCGTTACCGTCGCCATACTGAGGAGCAAGTACGAAAGCTTGAAGATTTCTTCAGAACGTGTCCTATGCCAGACGGAAAACAAAAAATGGAACTGAGTCAGGAGCTAGGACTTGAACCTTCACAAATCAAGTTCTGGTTTCAAAATAGGCGAACCCGAATGAAAACTCGTCATGAGCACAACGAAGTCGAGTTTCTAAGAGTTGAAAATGAAAACCTCCGAGCGGAGAACAAGATATATAAAGAGGCTTTTGACTCCGCCACCTGCCCCAACTGCAATACTCTCCTCACCCTCGATGAAATGCATTATTTGAGGATCGAGAATGCACGTTTAAGAGGTGAGTTAGATCAGTTCATAGCAGGATCAAGTTCTGTTGGAGCAAGGTACGAAAAAATTGAGACTATGGGGCCAGCATGGATGCCTTCTGAGGAGGAAGAGAGGTATCACTACCAGGCAAGTGGCATTGACGACAAACTCGCCGCCATGATCAAGCAATTTGATGCTAATGAAGCACTAGGGTTTTAATGTGCATACGGATCCTGTATTTTAAAACTAGTGATCACGGGACCTGCAACACGGCCGACACGTACCTGATCCAGAACAACGCTAGCTGATCGCTCAAGAGCCTACAAAGGGAAGAAGATCAAACCTAGACGAATACGTCTACTTAGTTTCATCGAACGTTCTCGCCTTTTATCGATGTCCAAAATTAATGCACAAGCTAGAAGTAATCATTTCCCTTTCCCCCTATTAAATGCTCGAAGCCATTAACCGCACCAAACTCGAAAAAATTAATATCGAGAAGAAATCCGCGTAAATCTGAAGGGTAAATCCGTATCGTTCCAAATTACCCTCGAACTACCCAGGTTTTAAATTTAATCCTTTCTATTTTTAGGAGTTTGCAAATCGACCCAAGAATGCAATCATACCCAAATACAAGTTGAACAAAATTTGGGGCAAATCAACTCATGGATATTACCACAGAGTGGACAGCTTCAGATAAAGCAAAATGCGAACGAGGGACCCGAACAATCTCAGACATGGGTAATTCTGTATCGTTCTAATTTGCTCATAATCATCGCAAGTCCTGAATTGTTTTATTCCATTCTTAACAGGGATTGCAAATTACCTCGAGAAATATTGTAACATGGCCCAAGTTGATACAACAGGGCCACGTTATCCCCAAGGATTAACCTTTGAAAAGAAAGCCCCATGGACACCTACGGTCCAATGGACCGAATGGTATGGGGGATGACAGTAGGTCCGAAATATCCCGAGTTCGATCCCCAAGGGTGGGGAATGTTGTATGTATTATAAATAAATGAAACAACTTTTTGTGCATTTTTTTTTACAAACAGGAATACTCGACGAGTAATATCAAAGTCAGTATTTTACCATAGTCTTCCCATAATGGTGAGGCGCCCAACAAAAGTCGAGGAAAATTCAATCCAACAAAACTGGTAAAAGACTCGTGCAAGACATTCAAGATGAAGGGTAAATCAGTATCGTTTTCAATTTATCCCTTTTAATACTGGCTGATATGTCTCTTTTTCTTTTTACAGGAAATATTTACACTAACATTTAACATGTTGAAGGAGACAAATCCAAAAGAAAATTATGATCATCTGACAAGATCTATTCTGGTGAAAAACGGGGCAAATTGATCGCAAACTCTGAAGCGAAAAAGCAAATATGTCTTTCTTATCTCGTTTGATTTCGAGAATAATTTCTCTGCTTTTTGCAGGGGCATTTAACCGCCAAACCATGGCGGTCGCTGTCACTAAACAAACCAAAATGCTCCCTCACCCATATGCCTCATCGTGCAGGGGCAAAACTTGAGACAAACCGCTCCTCGACATAAGGAGTGGCCTTCCCAATTTGTTCAATCCACCCACATACCAGGGGCAATTCAAATCCGCCCATGTTTGCACATTATATAAACATACATGATGCTAAAAATTATCACATCGGCATTGTGTTTACACATTTCACGAATTATGTATGACTATTCCGCATGTTTAATTTACCAACTCCAACTTAGAGCATAAACTGCATAGGAAACATCAAATGTGCAAAATGGGGCATAACAGGATGAGGAAAGGTAGACCATTTCCACACAAATCTAACATTTTAATCTATAGATAAACAGCCTTTCTCCAGAGTGAGAGAAAGCCCTTTCGGAATGAAGTCCCCTGTTCAGATTACATTCGAGACCTTCATACTATGAAAACCTCCTTAAACAGAATTGGTAATGCAAACTTGACAGAATAGTTTTGCATGATCCACACTTTGATTGATTGCATCATGAGTTATCACACAGACTACTTCTAATCATTGCCAACTTGGATGAATAGTTTTGCATGAACCGATCAACTCATTGATGAAAATGCTTGCACATGTTACCTCTGACACTGCCTGATAAGCAACACATTCCCAATGTTCGAATTACCTTCCAAAGTCTTGAAATTCATTTGGCAATTATTGAATGAACAAGCCTGGTTGTCGAGAAGCCACCAGGCATTTCTTCTAAATTCTCAGGTAAGTATATCTTCAACCTGGACCTTTCAAGAGAATGAATTCTGACGGTTGTTGAGGAACTTGAATCCATTGCGATACATACAGGTATCCACCTTCTTCAATAAAGCATGATTTGTCTCAAAGACAGAAATGTTCGAGACCTTTTCATCTCTGCTTCTTTGGTTTATTCCTAAAGCTACAGGAGAATATAATTTGGGTTTGAGCTTCTGCAGGATTCCTGGTCTCCCCAAATTTCAGAATGGCACCCTTTGAGGCACCAAGTCCTTCTTACAGGCAAATCAAGTCCTTCTTACAGGCACAAAGTCCTTCTTACAGGCAAATCAAGTCCTTCTTACAGGCATAAAGTCCTTCTTACAGGCATAAAGTCCTTCTTACAGGCAAATCAAGTCCTTCTTTCAGGCATAAAGTTCTTCTTACAGGCAAACAAAGTCCTTCTTACAGGCAACGCAAGTCCTTCTTACAGGCAAACTAAGTCCTTCTTATAGGCAAACCAAGTCCTTCTTACAGGCACAAAGTCCTTCTTATAGGCAAATCAAGTCCTTCTTACAGGCAAACTAAGTCCTTCTTACAGGGAAACCAAGTCCTTCTTACAGGCACCAAGTCCTTCTTACAGGCAAATCAAGTCCTTCTTACAGGCACAAAGTCCTTCTTACAGGCAAATCAAGTCCTTCTTACAGGCATAAAGTCCTTCTTACAGGCAAATCAAGTCCTTCTTACAGGCATAAAGTCCTTCTTACAGGCAAACAAAGTCCTTCTTACAGGCAAACAAAGTCCTTCTTACAGGCAACGCAAGTCCTTCTTACACGCACAAAGTCCTTCTTACAGGCAAAGTAAGTCCTTCTTACAGGCAAATCAAGTCCTTCTTACAGGCAAATTAAGTCCTTTTTACAGGCAAATCAAGTCCTTCTTACAGGCACAAGTCTTTTTTACAGACACCAAGTCCTTTCTACAGGCACCAAGTCCTTCTTACAGGTATCTCCATGGGGTGACCTACCATACGGGTCAAATCTCAATCAAAATTTAATCAGTAGAATCCTTTTATTAGGAATCTACCATGGTACGACCCACCATACGGGTCAAATGGTATGACCCACCATACAGGTCAAATTTTAATTCAATTTTTAATCAGTAGAATCCTTTTATTAGGAATCTACCATGGGTTGATCCACCATACGGGTTCAAGTTCAACCACCCTAAAGTTTTTTTATATAACGAATCCTTAGGTTCTCATTTCATTTTCAGTGGAACATTCATGTCACGACTCTTTTTATTTCCTTGTATTGAGTCGATTAGAATTCAGGTGTCATCTCGTCTTTGAAATGAACCTCTACGAGCTTCCTTTCAAAGAGGGGCAGCTGTTGACACCTGATTTTTAATCATTTTTTCTATTGCTAAAGTAATAAAAAATCCATAAAAATTCATAAAATTGAAAAATCAACTTTGGGGACCTTAGCCAAGCCTAGGGAACCAATTTTGACCAAAAAATGATTTTTCATATTTTCCGTATTTTTCGGTATTTTTATTTTCGAAAATTCATAAAACAAAAAATGAAGAAAAAATGAGAAAATTGAAAAATCAACTTTGGAAGCCTCGGCCAAGCCTAGGCAACCATTTTTGAACAAAAAATAAAATTTCATATTATATATATTTTTTTAATTTTTTTTAAAAAAAATACAAAAATACATGAAAATTTTGGAAAAATAACATTTGAGGCCAAAAAAAACACAAAGATAGTTAATATTTTTATTTTAAATCTATTTTTCATATTGGCCATCACAAATTCAGAAAAATCCAATTCGAGTCACGTGTTCCTTCACGAGTATAATCTTGAATCGGGCCTAAAAAATTTTTTTTGAGTCAACTTATTTTTAATTTTCACTTTTTATGAGTTGTGACATTGTCTTCTAATATTTTAAATTTTCATCTTTGCCCAATTATACCCAGAATGACTTAATTTTGCAAAAGGGTTTTAATTAAATTCTGCATTATTTTCAACGGCAAGAAATGAGCTTAAATTTGACATGTGGTAAATTTTGGTGTGTCAAAAATTGTGAGGAGATTTGGACTTAAAGAAATATATTTTTTCAGGGACTAAATTGTAAATACTTAAAATTCAAGGACTAGAGTGCAAATACTTAACTCTTGAAGGATTATTTTACAAATAACAAAAAGAAGAGTTAGTGGATAAATTAGAATAGAGAAGGGAAGATGGAGAAGAGGAGATGAAGAAGAGAAGTTGGAGAAGAATGGATGGAGAAAATAAGATAAGAATAGAGAATGGAAGATGGAGAAGATTTAGTAGAGAAATTAGAATGGAAGATAAGAATAGAGAAGGGAAGATGGAGATGAAGAAGAGTTAGTGGAGAAATTAGAATGGGAGATAAATATGGAGAAGGGAAGATGAAGATGAAGAAGAGTTAGTGGAGAGATTAGAATGTGAGATAGAGATGGAGAATGGAAGATGAAAATGAAGAAGAGTTAGTGGAGAAATTAGAATGGGAGATAGAGTTAGTGGAAAAATTAGAATGGGAGATAGATGAGTAGATTATAAAAGGAGGAAGAAGTGAGCTTGAGGGGGAGATTTTTTTTTTTTTGGAGAGAAAATTTGAAGTGTTTGAGAGAGATTTTTTTGGAGAGAAAATTTGAAGTGTTTGAGAGAGATTTTTTTGGAGAGAAAATTTGAAGTGTTTGAGAGGATTGGATTTTTTGGAGAGAAAATTTTGGGTGTTTGAGAGAGTTTTGGGAGATTGAAGAAAAATTTGAGAGAAAGAAAATACCAAAAGAGAGAGAATTTTGAAGATGATGGAAGTTTAAAGCTAGGGGTTATCATCACAAATTCCTTCATCGATCAATATAAATCAAGAGTTCTTCCTCGTCAACGAGCAAGCAAATTCGAGCTAAGTGTTTTTATTTATTCATTTGTTTATGGTTTTACTTGCAAATTAGCACAAATTGTATACACTTTCTCCATCTCCTTTTTTTTTCTCCATATTTTATGTCAGGAGAAGGATATCTCTACGTCAACAGCAAAAATCTCGTAGAGATGCAAAAATCGGCCCAGACAAGCTCCTAAGCTGTCCACCGATTTCTCAACTGATCTGTGACTAAAAGTCCATCTTAATTCAAAAGAAACTCTCTATATTGGGAACATAGAGAGCGAAAATCAATTATAGAAATCCCTCCCAAAAAACGGGAGATAAGTACTCTTTCCACTCTTCTGGTTTTAGGTGCAGATTAGCACATATTTTGTATACTGACACTTCACTCTATTTTATGTCAGGAAGCCGCAACTCTATATCAATGGTCAACCCTATGGAAGCACAAAATCGGCTTGGAGGAGTCCTCAAGCGCGTACAAATTTCAAATTGTTGAATCAATTCGTTGTATTTTATTTTAAAGAATTCATACCCCAGAATGGAGAGGACAAAGTCCATCCTCAACTTAAATACCTGCACCATAAATCCCAAAGGGAAGAGCCAAGCCAATGCTTAGCCTCCCATTGGAGGTTTTTACTTACAGTAGTTAAATACCTGCAACTTAAATACCTGTACCTTAAATCCCAAAGGGAAGAGCCAAGCCAATGCTTAGCCTCCCATTGGAGGTTTTTACTTACAGTAGTTAAATACCTGCAACTTAAATACCTGTACCTTAAATCCCAAAGGGAAGAGCCAAGCCAATGCTTAGCCTCCCATTGGAGGTTTTTACTTACAGTAGTTAAAGACCTGCAACTTAAATACCTGTACCTTAAATCCCAAAGGGAAGAGCCAAGCCAATGCTTAGCCTCCCATTGGAGGTTTTTACTTACAGTAGTTAAATACCTGCAACTTAAATACCTGTACCTTAAATCTCAAAGGGAAGAGCCAAGCTAATGCTTAGCCTCCCATTGGAGGTTTTTTACTTACAGTAGTTTAAATACTTGCAACTTAAATACCTGTACCTTAAATCCCAAAGGGAAGAGCCAAGCCAATGCTAGGCCTCCCATTGGAGGTGTTTATTCACTGTCATGTACTTCCTATAATTTAATTTTTGAATCATCAAACCCAAAAGATGAGTAGGTCGTAATACTGCACAGAAGTTGTTAACACACTCCCTCTTACGGCTTTAGGGAATTTTTAACACATAAAAAAATATAACAAATAAAAATATATACCATCCATGCATCCTATTTAAAAAGTGAAAACACAAAAGAGAATACCCTATTAAAGCCTTAGGAATAGACCAAGCCTGAGTTGCCGAATTAGGATATCCATGAAATTAAGGTACCGAAAGGGCATTAGTTTTAATTAACTAGTGTAACCAAGTCTCCGAGCTCATAATCTCTGGTTCGCAGGAATAAATTAGTTCTCCCGCTAATTTATTTAGGTTTCTAATCGACCTACCAAGAACGATTAGTGGCGACTCCAAATTTCAAAATCATTTAAACAAAAACCAAAGTTGCGATTCGGTAGGGCTTGGGAGGGTCCGCGTTAGGTTAGTCAAATCTAATTAACCTAATAATCCGTTAACCCCTTTTAAAATTTTAAATTTTTTTAGAGGGTCGCGACAAAAAGGTAATTGCTTAACAAAATAGCTTCACCCCACATATTTTGGGGTAAACCTGAACTTAGTAACATCGCATTCATCATTTCTTTTAATGTGCGATTTTTACGTTCAGCCACACCATTTGATTGAGGCGAATAGGGTATAGTTACTTCATGTATAATTCCGTGTTGTACACAGAATTCACCAATCGGTTCTTCGTACTCACCACCTCTATCGCTTCTCAATCTTTTGATTTTCTTGTTGAGTTGATTCTCAACTTCATTCTTATAGAGAACAAATTTCTCTAAGGCTTCACTTTTACTTTTAAGCAAATACACATAGCAGTATTTAGTGCTATCATCGATAAAGGTAATAAAATATTTATTACCACCTCTTGTTTGTATGAATTTCAAATCACAAACATCACTATGAATTAGTTTAAGGGGTTCGGTGTTTCTTTCAACTGTTTGAAACGATGATCTCGTTAACTTTGCCTCAACACATATTTCACATTTGTGTTTACAATCAATTTGGAATGAGGGAATGTGCTCCAACTTAATTAATCTACGCAATGTATCATAATTAACGTGTCCAAGTCTGCCATGCCATAAGTTGGAAGACTCAAGCATATAAATGGAAAACTTATTATCTTTATTGATAATTGTCAACACATTGAGCTTAAAAAGCCCATCAGATACATATCCCCTTCCTACATACATTCCAGATTTTGACAAAGTAACTTTGTCTGACTCGAACACCATACGAAATCCGTGCTTGTTCAATAGAGACCCGGAGACCAGGTTCTTTCAGATTTCTGGCACATACAGAACATTGTTCAGAGTCAGCTCCTTCCCAGAGGTCATCTTCAGAAGCACCTTCCCTTGGCCTTCAACGGCAGACATGGCCGAGTTTCCCATGAAGACTTTCTCTCCATCAATTGGTTCGAAAGTTGTGAACAGGTCATTGTTGGAGCATACGTGCCTCGTGGCACCAGTGTCAATCCACCATTCCTTTGGATTGGACCCGACTAGGTTCACCTCAGACACCATCGCAGAGAGATTTATGTTTGAGAAGTCATGAGTGACATCATTCACCATGTTCGTCTTATGCTTCTTCTTCTTCGGAAATCTGCATTCCACAGATCTATGACCCATCTTGCCACAGTTGAAGCATTTCCCTTGGAACTTTGTTTTGGAGACTCCTCCTTTCGGTCCCAGCTTCGGCTTGATGGCCTTCTTATTCTTGTGGGCTTGCTTGTGCTCCACAACGTTTGCCTTAGCTGCAGTGGGATTGAACCTCTTGCGTTCAGAGCTTCTGTTGTCTTCTTCGATGCGAAGTCTAACAATCAACTCCTCCAGGTTCATTTCCTTTCGCTTGTGTAATTCTTGAAATCCTTCCACCCAGGAGGTAGCTTCTCAATAATGGCAGCCACTTGGAAGGTTTCACTCAGATTCATCCCTTCAGATTGAATCTCGTGCAAAATCACTTGGATTTCTTGCACTTGACTGATCACAGTCTTGGAATCCACCATCTTATAATTAAGGAATCGATCGACAACAAATTTCTTTGCTCCGGCATCCTCTGTTTTATATTTCCGGTCCAAAGATTCCCACAACTCTTTTGCCGTATTGATTGTACAATAGACATTATACAGAGAGTCGTGCAAGCCATTCATGACATAGTTCCTACAGAGGAAGTCAGAATGCTTCCAAGCCTCAAGAGCATTGAAGGCTTGTTTATTCGTTTCACCATCGGATATCTGAGGAGCATCCTCAGTCAAGAATCTCGCAAGATTCAATGTTGTTAAATAGAACAACATCTTCTGTTGCCACCTTTTAAAGTTCGATCCATTGAACTTTTCAGGCCTTTCGCCTTGGTGAACAGAAACAGGAGCAGGAACAGAAGTAGAAGAGTGGCCAAAGTTTTCAGAACCAAGTTGAATAACTTCTTTCTTAGTAGCCATTTGAAAACAAGGAGAATCTGTTTCGTCAGCTAAAGATGCTGCTTCTGAACTATCAGAAGGAGTTCAGAAGAAGAATCAACAGCAAAACTTTCTGCCTCTGAACTATCAGAACGAGTTCAGAAGAAGAATTGACAGCAAATTTCCTGCTTCTGAAGTATCGGAAAGAGTTCAAAAGGAGAGTCGATAATAAACGTTTCTGCTTCGGAACTATTAAACAGAGTTCAGAAGCAGACGAATCTGTTTTAATATTGTTGGTGGAAAGCCTGTTTATAATCAATCTCCAAAACGATTCAGATTCACTAGTTCAGAAGGAATGTTGGGAAAACCTGTTGAGCATGAATCTGAATCTGATCAGCTCAAAAGGGCATTCAGAAGCAGAACGTGTCTGAATCTGAATTCCTGGAAAACACTTACTATTTAAAAAGCTATTTGCAAGTGAATCTCAAATTTTTCACCAAACCTTTTTAAATAGTAAGCGTTTTCCAGGAATTTAGATTCAGACACGTTTTGCTTCTGAATGCCCTTTTGAGCTGATCAGATTCAGATTCAGGCTCAACAGGTTTTCCCAACATTCTTTCTGAACTAGTGAATCTGAATCGTTTTGGAGATTGATTCTAAACAGGCTTTCTACCAACAAAATTATCACCGTGCATTCTAAATTCACGCCGGCAAACAAATAAGCTGCAAAATAGCGCGGCCAACGTCATCCTCGTATCCCCGGTGGGGTTGCCTTTAGAGGCATACGAGCGAAGATGGGGTCGATGAGCACCACATGTCTTTGATCCCCATGCATTTCTTATACGTGGACCGTAAGTTACTCTATCGTAATTTTGAACTAGCACGACGCGTTTTAGTAATCACATCGAAGTCACTAGCGAAAACGGGGGAAAAGCACTTTAAGGTTCTCTAGGTGTGAAAGCCTACCATTCTTGGACCAGGAGGAGTCAAAGAGTTCACGGGTTTTGACCGACTACCTCTTTGGCTCTTCCGGGTCTCCTGTCTTGACAATGCCACCCAGGGTGATGCATGCGGTGACGGAAAGTAACAATAAAAAATTTAACATATTCTATTTAAACCATACTTAATGTCCTCATTTTTCAATAAAATAATGACCTTAGTGTCCTTTCTCCTAAACGTCAATTTCAAATGGAACAATCCCATGCCCTGTTCTTCTTCAACATTCTTCTCCAGCTTCCAAAAAGATAAATAGTTATTCTTGGACTTGGACGAAACAACACAACACGATTTGGACAGGACCATCAAGTTTATTTTGAGTGCCCCCCTAGCTCATTTTGTCTTTAACGCACCCATCGTACTTTTAAACATTGTCCAAAAAGCTAAACAAAATAATCAGAATGGTTTCTAGTTCTTTTGTCTGATTGATTTGTTGTAAAGAAGTATGAAAGAGATCTCAGGAGAACATATCTTGATGCGCTATGCTTTTCTCTTAGATCTTAAAAGTTGCGTAGGGGTTAATTCTAGAATGGGAAGAAGTTGGAAGTCGTTTCACACATTTTGACATTGGTTTACCAGGAGTTGTTTCACCGTACGATCGACAAGTTTCTGATATCAAAATTACTGATTAAACTTTTCTTTCTACTATTAATTTGTGTAGTTATTCCTCACTGATGGTGGAATTGCTCTCCATCCAAGCTTGAGTCCCCTATTTTTTTTTTATTATCATTTATCTTCCATGCTGTTTGGCGTTCCTCTTTAATTATTAGTTAGACAAAAAATGTGGCGTCCCTTTGATGAAGAGGTGACGGTGTTCATCTTCCGAATTATCTGTTCGGGGTTATCGAGGAAGCACCCCTAACTCCTTACTTTTTCTTACTGATCAAGGATGGTTGTTTTTCAGAATGGTGGTTATTACATTATGATAACAGATATTTCCGAAAAGCATACTCAAACACCAGAAGCACCTCCAATTTGTTCATCACAAGAAGAACAAGTTTAAATGCCTTGCTTGCGTGTCGACACCTAAATTTTGACTAATCATTTTAATTTTTATATAAAAAATTAGAGACTAATCTTAGTCCCTACCAAAAATAATTAATAATTTTTTTCATGCATGCATTTATGCATTTGCATTTAATTGGACCAGCCGTGGAAATTTGAAAGGCAAACTTGAGAGGCAATTAAAGTTGGATATAATTTCAATTCAGATCAAACATTGGCAGAATGTTTTGTCATGCGCGTGTCGAATAAAAAACCTTCCTACATGAAAGTTGTTCATGATACTTTGCTGCACATCGTATATGTTTTCGAGATTTTTTGCATATCATTTACACAGCTAGATTATAGCTAGTTGTAGATGATGCTTCAGAATCAGACTTCTGATCAGAATGACCTATTGGCACAAAGTGACAACATTGACTTATCATAAAGGCCTTTTCTCGAAAATTGTTTTTCGTGAACTTTGGTGGTGACATCCGGAGCTTTAAATTGACATAAAGATGACCAATATTGAACCAGATTTGAGTGCCCTTTCGTTATTTCTTTGGCAAGTTTCATCTTCGTCAAACCTGAAAACTGGCTCCAGCGACCGGCTGATTTTATCATTTTTGGTCGACTAATAAAACGATGTCTTTTGAAAAATTTTAAAGAATAAAAAATATCGCAGACAATGTCTTCTAATTTCCCGAATTTTCTCGGAATTTTTCTGTTCTGTCTAATATTTTTTTCCAGAATTTTTTGGCAAAGTTGTTAAGTCTGCATTATTTTATCAAATTCGGGGATAATAAGAATATAATTCTTAACAATTTAATTGCAGAGGTAAGGATATACTCTTTGGTTTTAGATATGAAAGGATCAACGGATTGATATCTTGAAGAAATCCCAAACTTGCTTTTTAAATAGGTGCTTAAGGTTTCAAGGAGAGGAGGAGGCGATGTGACAGTCTTCATCAGAGAGCTTCGTCCAAAAAAAAAGAACACGCCTGAAGACTTGGACCATTAACTTTTTCTCTCGGTCTTCCTTTGCAGTGTCCACAAGAGGACAATTCGGAATAATTCATGGCACATTCAATGTCAGAGCAAGGAGAGGGAGATCGTCCATATTCAAGGCAACAAAAGAATAGTGTTCGTTTTGTTTTTTTCTCTTCTTTCTCGGTCGACACAACCTCCCCATGAAGCAATTCCCATCCATCCACGTCCAGGAGGAGTATTGACTACGAGTTCTCACTTTAGCATCATTTCCTTGAACGAGCAGCGGCCACGAACTCATCCACGAATTGCCTTGCGCCACCACGCTTCTCCATCGCTAACCATAGGCATCCGCGAAGGCAAATCGCAGCCCCATGAAGAACCGAGACCAGCCGCAAGCCATCCACTGAATTGCCATCCGATTTGACAAATTGCATGTTGCGATTGTCACTGTACTCTAATCAAATGGGATGCTGCGGGTGATATGTGGGGAAGGTGACTGCAAATTTGCGACCTAATAAAAATCGTCTTTTGAATTGAAAAAAGAAGAAGATAACTTAAATAAGGAAGGTTCCGCAGCAAACAAAAGTCTTAAACCAATTCCATTTACACCAATTCAGTTCTAAACCTATCGACTTTAGTAATTGAGTTCTAAACCTTCTGACCATTTATCGATATAGCCTATCCAGCTAATTTTGATCGAAAATTATTGACATTAACACTCATCGTCCTACATTACACAACTAGCACGGGCACGGAAAAATTTTATACTATATTAATATCATTGTTTTGATTTTTTTATTATTTTACTCTCTCTCTCTCTCTCTCTCTCTCTCTCTCTCACACACACACACACACACACAACTCTAGGCTAGTGAGGTTGATGGATGAGGTTGATGGATGACCACCGTTAGCCACAGGCAAGGGCTAGTGACCCTCACCCTCACCTAGTCTAAGTGCAGGCGTCGTGGCCCTCACCTAGACCTAGACGAAGGCCCACATCTTTGTCGGCCATGGGTGAGGGATTTTGTGCCCACACCAAGATCCAGGCGAGGGTGCAGAGCACTTGGCCAAAGGCCATAAACGAGAGGCTTGGCCGGCGAGGGCATCATGATCTAGGCGAGGGCATTGCGGCCCTTGTTGGCCGACGGCGAGAGTATCATCCCTCTCCTCTTAAATTGGAAGCATCGAAGGTTGGATGAGATGCAATTTACATAATTAATCATCCGGGGAACTTGTTAGACCTCGAAATGCTGAATAATTCTTTTGCTACTTTGGCGACGCGTGGTTGGATGAGATGCAATTTGCGTAATTAATCAACCGGTACATTGTCTGGTATCTCAAATTTAGCATGTTTAACAAGGGTCCGGGATCTAACCAAAAAAGTAAAATAAATAAGGGAAGGGTCCAGAGAAAACATTCTCCGGATCATGTTCGATCTTAAAATATAATATAGGACACACTCATCGTATAGTTCCGCCACTTGCCGGGATGAATGAATGATGTTTACTACAGCCAAAAAGTGGAACGGGAATACCAAAAATGGCACGTCGAAATAATACCTATGATCTCTTTCTTTGACCATTACAACCAACCACGTACTTGCCCGTTCATCTCCGGGATCAATCGAACATCGAACTTGTTCACCCTTACAGATATTCGAATTCTCTCTCTAGACTTCCCTTCATTTTTGCTCGCTTCTCATGAATTATGTTCTTAATATTGCATACGTATCCAAAGGTTCTCTCGAATTCTCAAAAACGTCTTGTGTCGTGGGTCTAAAATAAAAGTTGTACATTTACGCAATTGATGGCCACAAAAACAACAGGATTCGTGTAATTGAAACTCAGAATTGGCAATGATTTTACTTATAAGATTTTAAGCACCGTAATGTGTGTATCTCTTATCAGTGTGTAAGCAATGGAAGGAAATTCCAATTTGTCTTTCCATTCGATTGGGGTCAGAGAAGATCTAGATGCAATAACGTTACCCATTGCGTAACGATAGACGAAATTCTCCACGTATGTGTATGCATAGTCGTTCAAGTTCATTGGAACGGACGAGAAAAATGGACCAGAAAATGACAGTAATCGAATTCATTGTACTACCGCCGGATGGCACCATTGGTCCATTTTGTTCAATCAGGTAGTCAAGTCTACAGGCGGAATGGGCGCTGCGATTGCGTAATGGCGGGCTCTCTAACCAAGAAAGTAAGCCGTTCAACTGATGAAGAAAGTCGCGGGACGCTTGCAACCGTATCCAAGTGAAGAAAAATCATCATTTTTTTTATAATAATTATTCGAAATGAAAAAAAAAAAGAAAAAAGAAGACAACACCACAAGGCTTTATTTGTTTCACAAAAAATAATTTTCAAAATAATAATTTTCGAATTTTTTGGCATTTGATTCATAAAAATAAGTTTATCAAAGAGAACATTTTCCACCGATGAAAAAATACCTTCGAAAGTATAGAGCATGATTTCCTTTCTCCTATTTCTTCTCTACACTCATTCAACTTCTTTTTTTTTTTAATTTTTTGTTCTTTTATTTTTTTTTCCTTTGCACCGGCCATGGTAATTGCCTGCGATTAGCTGCAGGCAAGGTTGAGCTCGCTAGATCTGACGAGGCTTAGCCTCGCTCGAGGCTAGTGAGGCTTGTTCTTTGCCTGTGGCTAGTCGCCTTTGAGATTATGATTTATGAACTTTTACTTGTGTTTTGTGTATTACTATCGACCATTGCTTATCTTGATATTTTTTTTGGTAAACAGTACTCATTGATGATATTAATTTTTGTTGAACCATAATGTTGACATTTCACTGGCATTTAAAGAAACAATTCTTATTTTTATGCAATGTTTTGATTTAATTAAATTTCATCTTTTAAAATTTCATGTTGGATGATATAACTGAGATTTAGTTTTTCAAAATCTTGGAAGTGCAATTTTTTTTCATCATTTGTAAAGATACAAATAAAAGACAACTCATAAGAAAAGGTTTGATGTCGATATGCACCACAAAAGTGAAAGGTTATAAATAAGTGACTGTGTTAAGAAAGTGTCTATGTTAAAAGTTTTCCAGACTATACTTGATACTTAAATCCCCAAATCTACTGGACAACGTAGACAATAATTCGATTTTTTTTTATGGAAATTTCTATTTTTGACCAAATGGATTTCAACCGAAGTAAGATCGAACAATATATAGCTTCGAACTCTGATAATTTAGTTTATGTGTACCTTTTAAAATTAATGATCTATCAAAGTAATGTGGTATTTGTGTTAAAATATTTCAAGCAATATGTTAATTATACATATTATGGTAATTGATGCTACGCTTGCATTAACATTATTTTGAATGTTATGGGGAAAAGGACTTAAGAAGTGCCATAACTTTCGCACGGCGTTTATTTTAGTGCCACAACATTTAATCGGATTACTTAATTGATATCCATTTGAAGATTTTAGTTTCGCTTTATTGTTTAATTTACGAACCAGTTATCGTAGGGCAGCCAAAGTGCCACAACATTCACATCGTTGGCGAGTTTCCCAGTTAAGGTGATCTATGCCGTGTAAATAAAGTCTTACACTTGGACCAAAGTATGAACTTTTTGTTCCTATAGCAGACGTCAGTCACGAAACAACGACATCGTTCAGGACCACGAGCTTTAATTATCAGGGTTTGCTTATTTGACTAAAAATTCCCCTTCACATGAACCCTAAAATTCCTTGGGACTTTGATCACATCTAGAGCCTTTCATGGCCCCTGTCTATGCCAGGTAATCTGCATGAACTACATGCGAATTTACGCGTGTAATTCATCCTAGTTTAACAAAATCTACAACTCATGTACGGCATTAAAATTTTTTAAAAAAGCAAATGATATTTTCCTAATACTAAAATATTATTTAAACATTAAAAAAAAAACTACGGAAAATATGTCAACACCATCTAGAAAGACCTAGGTTGGGTTTCAAATTGGTGACCGAACGCCTGAATGGGTGACCGAACGCAGCACGATTGTACATCCCTATGCGATAAGTAGTGCCCAATTCGAGATGGTCGGTGCGGAGGACATCCTGCGACACGACAACATCCCCCAGAAGATTGAGGAAATGTGTCGTCACGACTGACGCCCAGACGACGACCGCTGGACAAAAGGTGACCAAAGCTCAATTGAATCTTAGGATGCCGTCTGTCAGAGCAAGCCACTTTTGAAGACTTTGCGCCACGCGAAACATGTTGCCTCATATATACATGGGATAGAAAATGTTTAACATACATGGTGCCTCAATTTACACGCAACCTAGTTATTTTCTATGCCGTCGAGTAAACTCATATAATATTTTTCAAGTAGAATCTAGAAGATTTTGACAATTTAAGACATTCACGTATACATATTAGATAAATTCTTTATTGAAAAATTGGTATGATGAGAGCGATCAATATATTATAGTTAATCCATAACTCATTTGCTTAAGTTTTTTGAATGAATGTAGATTCAATTTGATATATTGATTGGCTTGAATTCCTCTTGATGATCTCTTCGAGCGAAAGGTATTAGGCTTTGCTAAGCTCTCTAATATCTTGATATCCCTCAATAAAACATTTTATGGATGGTGTTAATTTTTATTGATCCATAATGATGATATTTCATTGGCATTTAAAAAGAATCTTATTTTTATGCAATGGTTGGATTTAATTAATTTCGTCCTTCAAACTTTCATGTTGAAGAATGTAGCAGTGATTTTAGTTTTGAAAATCTTTAAAGAGCATTTTTTTTTTATGTTTCATCATCTCATTATATGTAAATGTATATAAAAGACCAAACCGTTCTTGCGCAGCCATTATCGACATAGCCCACATATAGTAAAGTTCATTGCGCCAACCTAAAACTGCCCCCCCCCCCACCACACACACACACACAAAAACAACTATAACCGATGCACGACATTAGAATCTAGAAGCCTTTCATGATCCATGCTGCCATCGCTCTCCAGTTGTTGACGGTCACGGCTTACCACTATCAGTCACTACTTACCGCCGCTGATCATCATGGATGGTATTTTTTTTTAGTGTCACACCAAATATATTTAAGTCTTTTTTTCTTATTTTCAGAATATAAATTTTGTACAATTATCAAACGAGTTATTTTGCTAAAAAGCTTGTTTAGGAAATACAAATAAAAAAGAAATTATTTCTAAAAATATAAATTTTACCATACACATCTTAATTCACCTTATTCAGACATGCCAATATAAGATTTTATCTGCGATGGTGGACATGGCATCTGAAATTATTGTAAGTGAAATCCAAGATCTATACGCGCGACGTCACATCCTAATGTATGTTTCGCCCTCAAAGGAGGTAGTACTAGGTTGGCTGGAATGATTTTTCCGTTGGACGCCTGAGTCCTTGAGGGGACGGCCTATTTTGGTTTTTGTCCTTTTTGGGCACCCCTCAGAGCGGACTAAGAAAACATTACAAAATTCTTCCTCGGTTGCCTATAAAAAGCTCAACCCCGCCGTGGAACTTCATAAAGCAAAGAGCAACCCAACTAGAGACCAGCTTAAAAAAAGTCTTGCTCTTGCTGTGTGTGCTCTATAGAGCTGAAAGAGATGGTAGAAACAAAAATGGCGTCCCAGATCCCAGTGATAGCCTTCTCCGAGGAATGCATGAAACCGGGGACAAGTTCATGGGCAAAAGCTTGCAAAGTGGTCGTGCAGGCTCTTGAGGATCATGGGTGCTTCATCGTCGATCACCCCAATGTCCCTCCTGGCCTTCATGACTCTGTCTTTAGCGTTACTGAGGATCTGTTCGACCTCCCCCATGAAACCAAGATCAAGAACACCAACCTTAAGCCTTCCCATGGCTATCTCCCCAGAAGACCCGGAACTCCTCTCCTCGAGGGCACGAACATCGACGGTGCCGAGAAGCTTGGAGTGTGCGAAAAGTTCACCTCTATGATGTGGCCATCTGGAAATGATCACTTCTGGTACTAATCTTTCTCACTTTTAGGACGATAGTTACTGTTTAAGAAACGTCGACTTACGCTAAAAGAAGTTGCGAATGTTCGTTTGCCAACTGCAACAGGACTCTTAATCAACATCTTCTAACCTCATACCAGTATGCTTCTTATTGATCTATTCAATGTTTTGATACACGGAGCACCTTCATCTTGTCTCAGTAGAGAAATAACAGTTGCATAATAAACGTATGCTTAGCTTGATCACGCAAACAGAATCATTCGAGGTGCAGAAAATGAGTTATTCAGTATATATGACAACTTTCATACCTGGATTAATCCTAAAAATTATTCTTGCTTTATTAATCGATCATGACAAACACGTTTGGTCGACAAAATATGACCAAAATTGGACTCCCCAAATAGTCTTTCGCTTCTCAATTTTATGCTTTATTAATCGATCATGACAAACTTAGCTTCTCGCTAAGTTTGACTTCTCTCAATTAACTTCTCTTTTTCTTTTTGGCTGCAGCAAAACTGTTCATGATTATGGAAAATTCATAGCTGAGATTGAAAAAGTAGTGTTGAGGATGGTCTGTGAGAGCTATGGCGTCGAGAAGTGCTATGAACCCTACATCGAATCCTGCACATACCTCCTTCGATTCTTGAAATACAAGAAGCCGGCAGACCTCGACACCAACTTGAACCCGATTGCTCACACGGACAAGAGCTTCTTGTCCTACTTGCACCAGAACAACATTAGGGGCTTGGAAGTGCAGACGAAAAATGGCGAGTGGTTCACTTTCGAGCCCTCAGCTTCAACTTTCATGGTCATGGCTGGTGATGCCTGTGTGGTGAGTCCCTTATTTGCTAATGAAAATGCTTCCACGCACTAGTCCGCGCTAGTTCCATCAAAATCATTTCTAATTTTATGTTGTTTATTCTTGATCAGGCATGGAGCAATGGAAGGATCAAGGCATGTTACCACCGAGTGGCGGTTAGAGAAGAGAATCAAGTGAGATACTCTCTCGGGACATTCTCGTATGTCTCAGGGTTGATCGAGACCCCTGAGGAGTTCATTGACGAGGCACACCCTCGGCAATACAAGCCCTTCAATCACATCGACTTCCTTTGCTATTATGACTCTAGCGACAACCGCATCAAGGCCGAGAGCCTCATCAAGAAATACTGCGGAGTTCTGGCCAATTAGCGGTCATAATTTATTCAGAATAAATAGCACATTCGCCTCTTAATGTGAAATAAAATGAGATTGAGGAGATTGGAGTCTCTCAATCTTCTTTTGTTCTGTTTTTGTGAAATAAAGAGTCATACACAAGTCAAAGGTCATTGATGCTGAGGTCATTTAAGTTATATTTCTTGCAGCAAATCTGGTCTAACTTTTCTTTCAATGTAATCGACCCACGTTACGAAATTATTGGAGTTTCTGCTATTTTTTTTTTCCAATTAATGATTTGATTTCCTTGGCCCCTATAATGGTATTGGACGTACACAAGGACTTTTGAGTCAAACGTATGATTTATACATTTGCCAATTTCATATAAATTGAGTCTTTATTATGTATATGCGGAGAAGTCTTTTTAGATTAGAATTCACTTCAACCATCTTAGACTTTCTCCCCAAAGAAAGATTTCATTCAAGACAGATATCATATATAGATTAGGTATCAATCATGTCTATGCAAAATCCAACTTTAACAAGCACATTTTGACATTCAAATCTTACCTTAGCCGGTTTGTTATAATGAAAAAGATATACCAACACCATCTAGAAGATTGGATTACTTTTTGTGGGATGAATCTAGATGACTAGATTAAACAAATCTGTCCGAATTGGTCGATATCATATGATCCAACGAATATATGCTACGTCAACATTTGGAAGCAAGATAAAGTAAGAATAATAACCGGATTACGTTCGCCTTTGCTCATTTTACAGCATACAAAAGTTAGTATACAAAAGTTTCTTTTGCTTGTATTTTAGAGATAGCACATATTTCCGAAATATATGATAGTTGCGATTATTAATCTTAAGTAGCGACTCAAGATTATTACATTTAAATATGCGAATCACAAATCATAAAGTAAAGAAATTTATGTACATTATTTCAGATTCGTTGTTCTTAATGCGAAATTACGATGAACCGATACTTAAGAGTTTCTCCTTTAGAACCCACCTTCAATATTGGCTTCAATGAGATAGCCCCTTACGTTTCTCTTTCTAACAACTTTTTATGTAAGGTTATTATGTGAACATTAGAGTTTAGAGGAGGGATTTGAGCTTTAATTATATAGTTTATAATCTATCTTCTCATTATAAATAAAGTTTAACTTAGCCCGTATTATCCAGCTCCATATCTAACTAGGATTATAAAACTTTATATCTTTCCTTTATTAGATCAATAATCAATTACATGAACAATTAATAAAGCCCAAATAAGAAATAAATTTTATATTCTCCCATTTGGGCTACGTTAATTAAAATTGTACCGTATACGTGCATCTTTACATTGATCTACATTTAGTAATTTCCAACCAAATGACAACGTAGAAAATCAAATGATATTTTCCTTACCAAACGTACGATAAAAAATATTTTTCAATTTATTTTCAAGTCTTAGGCAAACACCGAAATATATTATCATTTTTTGAAAAAAAAAATGTTATGGAAAAACATTACATTTTTCGGGGATTTTACTTGCTAATGTGTTTAACGAGGGAACGCTTGTTAATTAACTAATGAGTTCATAAAAAAGAGAAGGAGAAATTCGCGGGGGCGTTAGCAGTTAACCTCTAATGGAAAATATGTCAACACCACCTAGAAAGACTTGGGGCTCGGTTTGAAATTGGCGGGCACCTGAACGGGTGACCGAACACGACACGAACGCATCTTGCAGGAAACCGAGGAAATGGGTTGTCAAGACTGACTTCCTGACGACAACCATTGGACAAAAGGTGGGCGAAGCTCAATCGCGTGGGGATTACTCTAATCATATTCTAATCAACAGACTTTTGCACGCGAACCGAGATCAAATCTTAGGATGCTGTCGTTGTCGGATCGATCTTGGGGTCGGTCGTAGCAGGCCACTTTTGAAAACTTTGAGCCAATCAGTACCGCAAGGGTTCCGCGGCGTCCGTTCATCTTGCATGCGGAAATACATTTAGATGACGAAGAAAATCATTTGCTTGTCTCGCTCGTGGATGTGAGTCGAGCGTCCACGTGTTAACGTAGTGAATGGTGTATCGAGCTTTGACGAGCGTTCAGAAAAATTATAAGTGCACTACTTGGGTTTTTTTTTTAGACAACTCAGCATTTTCTCGCTACTGATTTAAATGGTGGGTCGATTTTATAAACTAAAATTACCCAATTGATGCCGATAAAGATGAATATTTGTTTTAAAAAAAAGAAGAAGAAAAAAAATTACAAATAAAGGTCTCGAGTACTCTCATTTTCTCAAATAAGAACTTGAAATTGACATTGTTTCACATAAAGACATGAAGCACCTTATTTATCTTGAATAAAGGCCTGAAATGGCTATAGCTATTTTAAATAAGGGTTTAAACTCATCGGTCAGTCGACCGGCCAAAAATTATGGCCGATCAAGGGCATATTTGTCAAAATACAATTTTAACCTAATTTATAGTCAAATTAAATTAAAACAAAACAATGTAAAAGCAAAAAAATAGGGAGATACAGGTCAAAGGGGGCCCCCTCTCGCTTGTGGCCACTGCCGGAGCGCTGGTGGGGCGATGACAATGGCTGGTGGGGTCGCCAGCGCTCCCCCTCCCACTTATATCTCCCCTCTTACTTTTTTTTGTGGAAAAATAGAAAAATAAAAATAAAATGATGAAAATGCCCCTAACCAATAGCGAATTAGGCCCTTTTTCGAGGTTGGTATGGTCACTTCATGCTCTTATTTGAAAACAATACCCACCTTAATCCTTCATTTGAGATAATGATAGTACTTTATGCCCTTATTTGAAACAATGTCAACTTCATGCCCTTAATTGAGAAAATGATGGAACTTGAGACCCTTTTTTGAATTTTCTTAAAAAGGAATATCCCATTTTTAGTCTTTATTCTTTCAATTTATTTAATCAAGTCTTTTACTTTTAGGATTTTTCTAATCAAGTCTTCTTGAGCACCAAATTTGATAGAGTTGGCCATCCAATGGCACTAGATATGATGTAAATTCAATTTAGCTAATGCGTATAGCCAGTGGACACCACCATAGTTAATATGGACAACACTGGATTATGATGTCAAAAGAGGTATCCTCATGTAACATTGTCCGATAGCCATGTTAGTTGCATTTGGTTGGATTTAGTATCATCGGAATGTAAGTAGAAAATTCATTAAATCAGAAGGACGTAATTAAGTATACTTTTGAAAAGAAACTTCGCAGATTGTATATCATATAGAAATTTTATAATAAAAAAAAACTTGATATTTTTTTCATTAAAATGAAAAAAAGAACTGTACAGTAAAAATAGTCTTAAGTATTACCCAGAAAAGGGCAAAGGAGAAGTCTTGTCACGAGAATATTGCTGCCGGGGCATATTATTAGTCTTGAGTCTTCTTTTGTCCACATTAGAAAGAGACAAGCATGTAGAATGGGCATATTAGTCTTGAGTCTTGAGTCTTCTTTTGTCCACATTAGAAAGAGACAAACGTGTAGAATGGGCGTATTAGTCTTGAGTCTTCTTTTGTCCACGGGCACTTTTTTGAGTGACCAAGGAATTTATCTTTGAGTTTTCATCTTTGATCAAACAACTTTTTATTTCATTTTTTTTTAAAGACTTGGAACATTTATTATCCATCTTTGAATTTCTAACACTTACTTTAATTTTTTTTTAACAGGTGCTCCTGAGGCCTCGTTCAAAAACCCATGAATAAGGAACGGCCAAGTGGGCATTCCCTTATTCAAATCCACTGTGGGACAAATTTAACATCGTAATTCATTCCTCTGCCTTGGTCAAGTTCGCTATCAACCTTGTCTATGTACCAGCCATCACCACTGACGTCTTTAAACGTGCGCCCCGGAAAATAGGCCGGGGCTCACCCCTACCCTACCAGGATTAAAAATGATATCAAGAAAACCTAAAGGAAGGAAAAAAGAAGAAGAAGAGAGAAACAACATAGGCATTGAGCTAAAAAGTAAATAACAGAATGTTCAAAGGTACGAAAATTGGAGACAAATAGCACAATGTAGATATTTAATATCTTATAACTGACAATTACGAACGGTTATTGAATTTTAAAAGATAGTTTTTTAATTCTATCTTCAAGCAAAGAATTTCATATTCCTATTTGCGGCTACAAGATACGACAACATTTATCCACAAGAAGTTATCAAAATCCTAAAGTAGTGGCATGGAACGTTGCCACTCAACAAGTACCTATTTCTAGTAACACTTATCTAAAAGTAGTTACATAATAAAAAAATATAACTACTTGACATTTTATCTCTAATGAAGGCTCTCATCGTTAACTTATGTTTGCTATTGATAACTGTTAGGATACACGTGTGAGTTGTGTTAAAGAAGTCCCACATCGGAAAATTGATGTGATCTGGAGCAGTTAATATATTCAAGTTGGCTCATAACTCATTGGCTTAAGCTTTTGAGCGAAGGTGGGTCCAACTGGATATGTTGACGAGCTCGGACTTGGGCTCTCTCTTGGCGATCTCCCCGAGTAAAAAGTTTTGGACTTCTGCTGCGTGCTCCCAACAACTCATTGTGTTATGTTCACTGCCTGCTTCATATGAGAATTTTGTGAACTCGATGCTTTATGGACGTGAATCCATAACTTTGGAGGATGTTAAAGCATCTTTGAATTCTGCTGAATTGAGAACGAAACTGAATGTGAATACTAGTGAAAATAAAGCAGGTGGTTTATTTGTGAGAGGCAGGAACAAGAACATGGATAAAGTTCCTCGAGGGAAATCTATTGGTCGCTCAAAATCTAGGCCGCCTGGCGATAAGACGAACGTGGAGTGCTATTATTGTCACAAAAAAGGACATTACAAGTCAGATTGTCCTATGCTCAAGAGAAAAGGTAAGCAACATGCTCAAAGACAAGATGTGGTAAATGTTGCTAGCAAAGATGAATCTAAGGCGTCAGACAGTGTTCTTACTGCATGCTCTGCTGTTAGTTTGTCCGATGATGTTTGGATATTGGACTCTAGAGCATCATATCATATGTGCCCAAATAGGGAATGGTTCACCACGTATGAGAAAATAAATGGTGGATCAGTCTTGATGGGCAATGATACTGTATTCAGAGTTATGGGTATTAGTACTGTTTGGATTAAATGTCATGACAAAGTAGTAAGAACCTTGACTGAAGTAAGGCATATACCTGACTTGAAGAGAAACCTTATCTCGTTGAGCAGTTTGGATTCCATTGGGTGTATGTACTCAGGTGGAGGTAGAGTTCTCAAAGTCTCCAAAGGCAATTTGGTTGTGATGAAAGGAAGCAAGGTGAACCACTTGTATCATCTACAGGGTAGCACTGTTATGGGTCCTTCGATTGGCACATCTAATTCTGTTTCTGATAATGATAAAACAAAACCGTGGCATATGCGTTTGGACCACATGAGTGAGCGTGGCATGACAGTTTTGAGTAAACGTGGTTTACTTTGTGGAGAGTAGATGACTTCGCTAGATTTCTGTGAGCATTTTGTTCTTGGCAAGCAATGCAAAGTTAGCTTCAGTACTGGCACACATTCAACAAAGGGCACACTTGACTACATCCACTCTGATTTATGGGGACCAGCACAGGTTCCATCTAAGGGTGGTGCTCTTTACTTTGTGACGTTCATTGATGATTATTCCAAGAAGGTTTGGGTTTATTTTCTGAAGAGGAAAAGTGATGTATTTGAAACTTTCAAGAAGTGGAAAACCCTTGTTGAGAATCAGACTGGAAAGAAGATCAAACATCTTAGGACTGATAATGGTCTTGAGTTCTGCAGTGGCGATTTTAATGAATTCTGTGCAGATGCTGGTATCGTTCGACACCGTACAGTTAGACACACTCCTCAGTAGAATGGGGTGGCAGAACGTATGAATAGAACACTTTTGGAGAGAGCAAGATGCATGCTCTCTAATGCTGGCATGGAAAAAGACTTTTGGGCTGAAGCTGTTAACACAGCCTGTTATCTGGTTAATCGCTCTCTTTCAACAGCAATAGACTGCAAGACTCCCTATGAGAAGTGGTCAGGTAAGCCTTGCGATTACTCTAATCTAAAGGTTTTTGGATGCCCTGCTTATTATCATGTTAAGGATGGAAAATTAGAACCTAGAGCAAGAAAATGCATCTTTGTTGGATATGCTGATGGTGTAAAAGGGTATCGTTTGTGGTGTCATGAATCCAACTCGCATAAGTTCATTATTAGTAGGGATGTTACTTTTAATGAAATGCTTATTCTTGATCAAAGAAAGGTTGTTAATGATCATGCAGGAAAGCCTGAGAGCAATATGAATAAGGTGGAGGTTCAGGTGGAGCTTCCAGAGAAAACCTCTCGAGATGATTTAAGCGAGCAAAGTGTTACTATTGATTCAAGTTCAGATGAGGAAGCAGTAGATGAGGTGGAGTAGCCATATTCCATTGCTACTGGCAGAGAAAGGAGGCAGACTTGACCTCATCAAAAATATGGATACTCTAATCTGGTGGCTTATGCTCTCACGACAGCAGAAGGTATGGGTATTCATGAACCCTCTACTTATACTGAAGCTGTTACTTGCGTAGAATCAGAAAAATGGGCTACTGTTATGGTTGAGAAACTTGAATCACTTCACAAGAACCAAACTTGGGACTTGGTGCCGTTGCCTAAAGAAAAAAAGGCCATTGGGTGTAAATGGGTCTTCAAGAAAAAGGAAGGAATTCCAGGTGTTGAAGATGCTAGATGTAAGGCACGACTTGTAGTCAAAGGCTACAATCAAAAGGAGGGAATTGATTATACTGAGGTATTCTCTCATGTGGTTAAGCACACTTCCATCCGTGTGTTATTAGCTTTAGTTACTAAATTTGACTTTGAGCTTGAGCAACTTGATGTGAAGACTGCTTTTTTGCATGGTGACCTTGAAGAGACTATTTATATGGCCCAGCCTGAGGGCTATTATGTAGAAGGCAAGGAAGACCATGTTTGCAGATTGAAGAAATTCTTGTACGGTTTAAAGCAGTCTCCAAGACAGTGGTATAAGAGATTTGATAGCTTAATGATAAGAAGTGGTTATCATAAGAGCAGCTATGATAGTTGTGTCTACTTCAAGAAGGGTTCAGATGGATCCTTTGTCTATCTCCTCTTATACGTTGATGATATGCTCATTGTTGCAAAGAATATGTCAGATGTATTAATCTTGAAGAAATGGCTCAGTGAGGAGTTCGAGATGAAAGATCTGGGTCCTACCAAAAAAATCTTAAAGATGGAATTCGGAGGGATAGGTAAGCAGGAAAATTATATCTATCGCAGAGGAGCTATATTGAGAAGGTACTTGAGAAGTTTGGCATGCAGAACGCAAAACCTGTTACTACGCTATCAGCACCTCATTTTAGCCTCTCAGCTCTGCATTCACCTCAATCAGAAGATGAGGAGGCTGCAATGTCTCATGTCCCATACTCCAGTGCAGTTGGCAGCTTGATGTATGATATGGTATGTACTCGTCCCGACATTGCTCATGTAGTTAGTGTGGTAAGTAGATCTATGGCTCACCCTAGAAAGGAGCATTGGCAGGAAGTAAAATGGATACTTAGGTATCTTAGAGGTTCCGCAGATTTGGGCTTGGTGTTTGATAGAAATAGTTCAAGTGGTACCTCAGTTGTGGGATTTGTGAATTCTGACTATGCATGTGATCTTGATAAAAGAAGATCTTTGACTAGCTATCTTTTCACGCTATCTGGTTCAACTATTAGTTGGAGGTCAACCTTATAGTCGACAATAGCTTTGTCTTCTACAGAGGCAGAGTATATGGCAGCAGCAGAAGCAGTGAAAGAAGCTATCTGGTTAAGGAATTTTGTTCAGGAACTTGGGCTTCAGCAGGAAGACAATTCAGTTGTCTTTTGTGATAATCAGAGTGCTATACACTTAGTTAAAAATCAAGCATATCATGAAAGGACTAAGCACATTGATGTCAGATATCACTTTATTCGAGAGGCAGTTGCTGAGAGAAATATGATGGTAAAGAAGATTGGCACGGCTAACAATCCTACATCACCAAGTCAATCCCCGCCAACAAGTTTAAGCATTGCTTGAACTTGATTGGCATGCTTATTTGAGGTTTGCCCCTTTCTGGGGCTTGGTGGCGAGGTGAATGAAAATCTACCTTTGTTTGAAGAGGACATATTCTTTCCTTTTGTTACATCCCTTGTTTCCTACACCGAGTTAGCTCACGTAGGCTTAGGGATACCGGAAGAACATATTCGGCTTCTTGACTTATTAAATTCAAGCCAATGTGGAGAATTGTTAAATATGTCTTGAATTTATAACATATTATTTGAGTGGACCGTAGGCCAAATCCAGAGGAATTAGGTTTTTTCCTTTTATGTTTTGAGACACAATATATATATATATATATTGTGATTAGGGTTTCATTGTATTTTGCACTCTCCTTTTGAATATAGTGGAATTTTCGTTGTGCCTTGCCTGTGGACGTAGATCAATTTTGATCGAATCATGTAAATCTATGTGTTCCACTTTTGTTCTTCGTTTGATTTCCGCAACAATAACGTCCTTGGCAAGTTGTCAACGCTCTTGAAATTGTTGATTGTTTTTCTCGTCAATGACTTTTGTTGTCCACCAAACATGTTATTTTCGACTAAATTCATCACTTATAGATTATAATAAAAAGTTGGTCATTTTCTGTTGTTAACATAATCGATTTTCGTTCCAACCAAAGAAGAGGTTGCAATAAGAATGGTGAAGAATGGACCCTCGAGCTGAAATAAAGGAAGGATCAGTATAAATTGGAGGCCGATCATTTTGACAAAACTTATACCTTCCGCCCCCATCATCATTTGAAAATATTCGGCATATTAAAATGCAAAAGTTGTGCTGGAAGAAGCTATTAGAGTTATAGGCAAAAGCATTTCACATGGGGTGAGGCTATTTCCACATCCTTTTTGGTTAAAACCCACTTTATAAAAGTTGATGACCAAATTTGCCTTCAACTTCAGGTGAGCATGAATAGAGGTTTAACACCACACACACACACACACACATGCTGTTTTACTATCTGACATCAAAATTATCGTTCTTGTCTTTGTCTGTCGCACCTTACATGAAGAGGGCGATTTATTTTATCATCCAATATAGACAAAACAAAATCCGTTGATGTGTATTTACCTAAAAACTACAAAAAAAAAAAGAAGAAGAGGAAAATAAAAGGCAAAAGATCACAACTAAACTTTCTTATTATTATTATTTTTTGGGTAAGGACTAAACTTTCTTATTATTGTTTCTCAGTGAATCGTATATTTTTGGATGAGAACATAGATGTAAACTGGTGCCCATGATATCATTCTACTTACGGAATTACTTTTTATCCAAAAGTAGATTTTTCTAATTCTAATTTCTAGTAAGTTTTTGAGCAGATAAATGCACTTGATAATGACATAAAATTCTAATTTGTCCTTCCATATCATATAATTGGGGTCAGAGAAGATCTAGATGCAATAACGCTACCCATTAGGTAATGATAGATGAAATTCTCCATGTTTATGTATGCATAGTCATTCAAGTTCATTGGAAAGGACGAGAAAAATGGACCAAAAAATGATAACAATCGAATTCATTACACCAACTCCGGCTGCCACCTTCGGTCCATTTTATTCAATCGGGTAGTCAAGTCTAGAGGCGGAAAAGGCAATGCGATTACGCAATGGCGGGCTCTCTAACCAAGCAAATCAGTCGTTCAACCAATTAAGAAAGTAAGGTACGTTTCAAATTCCTAAAAAATGTTAACACGGGATCGCGGGAC
Source organism: Psidium guajava (assembly GCA_016432845.1). Taxonomy (NCBI): domain Eukaryota; kingdom Viridiplantae; phylum Streptophyta; class Magnoliopsida; order Myrtales; family Myrtaceae; genus Psidium; species Psidium guajava. Next base: position 15,536,219 of record CM028226.1, on the reverse strand, counting down.
ACTTGCAACCGCATCCAAATAAAGGAAAATCCTCATTTTTAATACACTTACTATTCAAAATGTGAAAAAAGACAACACATGCGGTTTGTTTTGTAAAAATAACTTGTAAGAAAAATATTTTTCAGATTTTTTGACATTTGGCTCATTAAAAAATTAATCAAGAAAAATATTTTCCACCATTGAAAAAAATATTTTCACAAGTGGAGAATATGATTTCCTCTCCCTTATTTCTTCCCTACACTTCTTCATCTTATTTTTCCTTTTAATAAATTATATTCATATTTTTTGAATTTTTAATAACATTTCTTTTTTATTCTTTTATTTTTTCCTCTGCACCGGCCACGGCAACTACCTATGATTGGCTGCAAGTGAGATTGAGCCTGTTAGATCTGGCAAGTTTTGAGCTCATCAGATCTGGCGAGGCTCATCCCTTGCTCGTGGTTGGCCATCTCTGAGGCTAGAGATCAGTAAAGAAAGAAAGAAATGAATAAATAAAAGAAATTATAAAAAAAAAGTCCAAAATAACTAAAAATTTATTTATTTTAAATAAAAATTTTAAAAAATTACAAAAATTGATCATGCTGGCGCTAGCCTTCCCATGTAAGATGGCCAGATCTACATTAGTAATTTCCAACCAAACGACAACATAGAAAATCAAATTATATTTTCCTTATCAAACGATGGAAAATATTTTCTAATTCATTTTCATGTCCCAGTCAAAAACTAAAATGTATTATCATTTTCCTAAAAGTATTATGAAAAAAAGTTATATTTTTTGTGAAATAAACAAAGATTAATGGGATAGGAATTTTCTTTGCTAATGCGTTTAATGAGGGAATGCTTGTTAATTAAGTTCATAAAAAGAGAAGGAGAAATTCGCGGGCGTTAGTGGTTATGGAAAATATGGGGAAAAGTATACCTCAAGTACCAAAATTTGTGCACGGCATGCGCTTTAGTACAAAAGTTTCAAAACATTCAATTTAGTATCAAGTTTTTGGAAAATCGTTTACTTCAGTGCCAAGTTCCATCTGAAGCATACGTGGCTTGCCGAAAAATCTATGTGGAGGACGACATGACTCACCAGAGGCTGATTTAGCAATTTAAAGAACAAACGACATCGTTGAAGCTGAATCCATCCAAACATAAACCCTAAATCCCCAAGTCCCCAAATTACAAATCATAAATCCTCAAATTCAACACTAAATTACAAACCTTAATCCATGGCGGTGAGTGAGTGACAAAGGCGTGTGAGCAACAGTGGCTTGCAATCGACAGCGGCGTGCACGTGTGAGCGGCAGCGGCGGCTTGCGAGCGACGACGGCGAGCGAGGGATGGTTGTCGGGGAGCAAAGGCGGCGAGCAAGGGACAACTGTGAGTAAGCAACAATGACGAGCGAGCAATTTGCAGCAAGCGAGGGACGGCGATGAGGGAGCAACGGTGGCGACTCAATAAGAGGGCCATTGAAGTGAGAAAATGATGGTGGCGGCTCCACGACGCGGAGCAAGCGATGGTGGACCGAAGACCAATGGCGGTGATCGAGCAACATTGTTTTTCATTCTTTCCCTTGCACAAGCCATGTCGAATTTTTACCGTGACAATTGCTTTTAAAAATTTGCTACATAAGATAATAAAACAAATTAAAAAAATTATGTAATTTATTTGGCCGGATTGACACTGAAGTGTACGATTTTTTCCGAATTTGGCACTCAAATAAACGTTTCGAAAATTTTGGTATTAAAGTGCATGGCGCACATAAATTTTGACACTTGCGATGTATTTTTTTTTTTTCTTGAAAATATGTCGACACCATCTAGAGAGACTTGGGCTGAGTTTGAAATTGGTGGGTACTGGGTAGTAAACGTCTGAACGGGCGGCCAAACGCAACGCAATTCGTACTTTTCCCTTTGCGGAAAGTAGTGCCGAATTCGAGATCGTCGATGTGGACGTCCTGCGACACGGCATCACCCTCCCGAGGAAAACTGAGGAAATGTCTCGTCACGACTTCCCCCAAGAAGACGACCGCTCGACAAAAGGCGGCCAAAGCCATCGCACCAAGTGTGGTGTGGGAACTCTTGGGATGATAGATAATTCCTTTGTTGGTCAATATTAGGCAACTCCCACAGGTGACTAATTCAGCATGCAGAAGCAATTCATTTTATGGGAGCTCTCCCAAACCATGTGCCACATGCAATTTGAAGTGACGAAGGAAAGTATAGAAATTCCGTGCGCGTGTGTGTCTCTCTCTCTCCATATATATATATATATATATATATATATATATATATATATAAGCAAGTCATTTATGGGAACTCTCTAAAACCACGTGCCACCTGCAATTTGAAGTGGTGGCCCGAATTTCTATACTTTCCTTCGTCTTTATGTGTATATGCTATTATCGAGCATCTAGTTGTCATGATTAAGCATTTTCTATCCCCCCGTATACTGAGACACCATGTTTTCATTTCTATTTTCAGATTTTAATACCGCGAAATAAGCTTTGTGGAAAAGACAAATTTACGCGAAGCCTAGTTATTTTCTGTCGTCGGGCAAACTTATATAGTATTTTTCAAGTACAATCTGGAAGATACTATTTAACATATTTACATGTACTGCTAGGATACTCACGTGAGTGAGTTATCTTAGAAAAATTTCGTATTGAAGAATTGGTATGGTGAGTGTAGTTAATATATCATAATCAGTTCATAGCCCATTTGCTTAAGTTTTCGAGTGAATGCGAGCCCATCAGATATGTGCTTAAAAATTGGGTTAATATTATGAAAAATCTCAAGTTGATATATTCATAAAAAATTTACCAAAAATTATTTTTTTAATCGCTAAAAATTATATACTAGTACACTCGCGATAAATTTATTTTTCATTAGTTTTTGTTAAATTTTTCTATCAAATTGTCGAGTAGATGATACGTGGCAAATGACAGGTGTACCTATTTGAGACTTTTACTCTTCATTTGTCACATGTATACTAATTTGAAATTTTTTATGGTATTAATCCAATTGAATGAAAACTAACGAATGGTAAATTTGTCTCATTTTTACTAGTTCGGGATTTTTGATAGTCAAAATATTAGTTCGGGCTAAATTTGTTACATGTATACTAGTTTAGAGTTTTTGGTTGTCAAAAATTAATATGCGATGAATTTATCACTTGTGTACCGGTTTGAGGTTTTTGTGATATTAACTCTTAAAAATAAAAACCGAGTCAAAAGAGTAATCCAAAGTGATATAAAGCTTGGTTATTGATATCCAAATCGTGTGGCGCAAAAAAAGGACTCATCATTTGCTTAATCAATAACCATTTGGAGATTTTGGGGGGAAAAAGATACTAAAAGTACCATAAGTTTTGTACAATGCCAAAATCGTAAATCTTAAAATCTTATTACTTTGGTGTCAAAAATTTTTGTTGGATCACTTAATCAATGTCCATTTAAAGTTTTTGGTATCACCTTAATTTACGAACAGATTTTCGTAATAGAGCCAAAATACCATAACATTCACATGGGCGGTGATTTCCCCAGACAAGGTGATCAACTTTGCCATGTAAAGGAACTCGCGACTTGGACCTAAGTATGAACTTTTTGTCCCTATAGCAGACGTCGGTCAGAGAACAACGACTTCGATCTAGTTTGACCCAAGGAGTTTTAGTCCCACGAGGTTTAACCATGGGGCTAACGTGGTTTGCTTATTTGATTGGAAGTCCACCTGGGTTCCACATGAACCCTAAAAATAATGGGGACTATGATCGCATATAGGGCCTTTCATGAACCCTAAACTACATGGGCAATTTACGCAAAATCAAATCAAATTTACGTATGTAATTAATCCTAGATAAGTAAAATCAACAACTGATGTATGACATTAAAATCCGGAAGCCTTTCATGATTTCCATTGCCATTTTCCCTAGTGGCGGACGTCATGGCTCGTTGCCGCCGATCACCATTTCCGGTATATTTTTTTTAGCATCATACCAAATGCATTTATGCCATTTTTTTTATTCTGGGAATAGAAATTTTATACAATTATCAAAGGAGTTCTTTTGCCTAGAAGCTCCTTTAAGAAATATAAATAGAAAAAAAGCTATTTTTTAAAACATAAATATTATCATATGTACTCTAACCCGTCTTATTTAGATGTGCCAAATAAGACTTGACTAGTATGATGATGGACGTGACATCCGAAATTATTTTCATTGAAAGACAAGATTGTGTAAATCTCACTGGAGGTAACACTTCAAATTCAATTTACCATATGTTATGTATTAGATTAGTTGGAGTGATCTTTCCGATGGAAATCTGAGTCCTTGAGTGGACAGCCTCCTTTGGTTTTTGCCCTTTATGGGTTCCCCTTCAGGGTGGACTAAGAAACATTACAAAATTCTTCCTCAGTTGCCTATAAAAAAGCTCAACCACGCTGTGGGATTTCGTCAATCAAAGAGCAAACCAACAAGAGACTCAGCTTAAAGACAGAGTCTAGCTCTTTCTGTGTGTGCTCTGAGAGATATAGAGCTGAGAGAGATGGTAGCAACAAAAATGCCGTCCCAGATCCCAGTGATAGCCTTCTCCGAGGAATGCATGAAACCGGGGACAAGTTCATGGGCAAAAGCTTGCAAAGTGGTCGTGCAGGCTCTTGAGGATCATGGATGCTTCATCGTCGATCACCCCAATGTCCCTCCTGGACTTCATGACTCCGTCTTTAGCGTCACCGAGGATCTGTTCGACCTCCCCCATGAAACCAAGATCAAGAACACCAACCTCAAGCCTTCCCATGGCTATCTCCCCAGAAGACCCGGGACTCCTCTCCTCGAGGGCATGAACATCGACGGTGCCGAGAAACTTGAAGTGTGCGAAAAGTTCACCTCCATGATGTGGCCATCTGGGAATGATCACTTTCGGTATTAATCTTTCTCCCTTTTAGGACGATACTTACTGTTTAAGAAACGTCGACTTACGCTAAAAGAGGTTGCGAATGTTCGTTTGCCAACTGCAACATGACTCTTAATCAGCATCTTCTAAACCCATACCAGTATGCTTCTTATTGATCTATTCAATGTTTTGATACACGGAGCACCTTCATCTCGTCTCAGTAGAGAAATTACAGTTGCATAATAGACGTATGCTTAGCTTGATCACGCAGACAAAATCATTCGAGGTGCAGAAAATGAGCTATTCAGTATATATGACAACTTTCATGCCTGGATTAATCCTAACAATTATTCTTGCTTTATTAATCGATCATGACAAACACGTTTGGTTGACAAAATATGACCAGAATTGGACTCCCCAAATAGTCTTTTTCTTCTCAATTTTATGCTTTAGGGTATCGAGAAAAACGTTGCGAAAAATAGGTTGGCGCGCTAAGTTTGACTTCTCTCAATGAACTTCTCTTTTTCTTTTTGGCTACAGCAAAACTGTTCATGACTATGGAAAATTCATAGCTGAGATTGAAAAAGTAGTGTTCAGGATGGTCTGCCAGAACTATGGTGTCGAGAAGTGCTATGACCCCTACATCGAATCCTGCACATACCTCCTTCGATTCTTGAAATACAAGAAACCGGCAGACCTCGACACCAACTTGAACCCGATTGCTCACACGGACAAGAGCTTCTTGTCCTACTTGCACCAGAACAACATTCGGGGCTAGGAAGTGCAGACGAAAGATGGCGAGTGGTTCACTTTCGAGGCCTCAGCTTCAACTTTCATGGTCATGGCTGGTGATACCTGTGTGGTGAGTCCCTTATTTGCTAGTGAAAATACTTCCACGCACTAGTCCGCACTAGTTCCATCCAAATCATTTCTAATTTTGTGTTGTTTATTCTTGATCAGGCATGGAGCAATGGAAGGATCAAGGCATGTTACCACCGAGTGGCGGTTAGAGAAGAGAATCAAGTGAGATACTCTCTCGGGACATTTTCGTACGTCTCGGGATTGATCGAGACCCCTGAGGAGTTCACTGATGAGGCACACCCTCGGCAATACAAGCCCTTCAATCACATCGACTTCCTTTGCTATTATGACTCTAGCGACAACCGCATCAAGGCCGAGAGCCTCATCAAGAAATACTGTGGAGTTCTGGCCAATCAGCGGTCATAATTTATTCAGAATAAATAGCACATACGCCTCTTAATGTGAAATAAAATGAGATTGAGGAGATTGTAGTCTCTCAATCTTCTTTTGTTCTGTTTTTGTGAAATAAAGAGGCATGCACGAGTCAAAGGTCATTGATGCAGAGGTCATTTAAGTTATATTTCTTGCAGCAAATCTGGTCCAGCTTTTCTTTCAATGTAATCGACCCACGTTACGAAATTATTGGAGTTTCCGCTATTTTTTTTTTCCAATTAATGATTTGATTTCCTTGTTCCCTATAATGGTATTGGACGTATACAAGGACTTTTGAGTCAAACGTATGATTTATCCATATGTTGATTTCATTTAGATTTGAGTCTTTATAATGTGTTTGCTGAGAAGTCTTTTGAGACTAGAATTCACTTCAACCATCTAGACTTTCTCGCCACAGAAAGAGTTCATACAAGACAGATATCATATATAGATTAGGTAGGTATCAACCATGTCATGTATACGCCAACTTTAATGTGCACGTTTTTGCATTCAAATCTTACCTTAGCTAGTTTGTTATAACAAAAAAGATATACCAAAACCATCTAGAAGATTGGATTACTTTTTTTGGATGAATCCTGAAGACTAGATTAAACATATTGGTCCAAATCAGTCGGTATCATATTATCCATAGGATATATGCTACGTAAACATTTGTAAGCAAAGATAAAGTAAGAATCATAACCGGATTACATGTGCCTTTGCTCATTTTAGAGCATCGAGGAACAATTTCATCCAATTGGCCTTCGCTTATTTTCATTTAGCGAGAGAGATCGATACATTGGTGGATATTTAATGTAACGAAGTTCAACAGCACAGCAAAGCAAAGAAATGCTTAGGAACTGTCTTGTTAGGGTTATATTTAGAAGATTATGTATATTTCCCTTGATCGCTCTTTGATTGATTGTAATTGATGTTTTGCTGCTTTAGATACTCGTGTTGTAAAGGCTATAAGCAGGTCCATGTACTATTCATTTGATAATGGGCAAGATATTACATATCTTTGTCATCACAATTCTCAAATTTTTTTTTTAATTAGCCGGGCAAGACTATCCGACAAACCCGTGACAATTCATGCCCTTCAATCCCATTGATTTTTACCATGGTGATGGTTGTTGCATAATAGAACTGCGCACCATTAATTGTCATTGCCCAATTTCAAGACCGTCGGCCCAATGACTGACGACAAATGTACGGTCCAAATGACCAAATTTCAAGCTACTTTGTACCTGAATATGTATTTCCCGTGGAACTCCTGCAATTATGAATTTATAAAGCCAGCACACCATGTGAGAATTTGGGATGATAATTTCTTGTTTAGTCAACATTAGGTAACATCAACATAAATTTTAATTCAGCATGCAGAAGCATAGGAAATAATTGTTCTTATTCTCGAGAATATATATATATATATATATATATATATAAAATCAGGGTCCAAATTGTTGATGTACAATCTGGCCTTAGGGAATTTGTCGAAATGCTCTTACCTCCAGATGGACCTGTACCACGCTTATTCAGGGCACAAGACTCTCTGGCCTCAGGTTTGTGATGCATAAATCAACATAGAGTCGATGCAGAGCGTCCTATCAGGAAGTAATCAAGACTATGTTATCATACCATTCTAAGATGTCTAATGTTTTGAAATGCTTACCCGAGCAACATATTTATTCAAAAGAACATGTCGGAATATAGACATTAACTAGTCTGGCGTGGAAATGACACGTGACGAGTATTCATTAGTTAGCCAAATCCATTATTATCATCGTTAGTGTGGGCTCAAGACAATTTCAAGCTATTACCATGTACCTGAATATGTATTAAGCAATGGTTCAGCTAAGTTCATAAATTTATTTCATAAATTTAATGAATGAATTGATGGAACTCATTTAGATAATATGAAAACACGTTGCAAATGGGATAAACATAGACGTTTGGTGTCATTTCTTTCCATTTCGGTTAATTGACAGCATTAGAGCTTCTCTCTTATAAACCACCAATTTATTTTCCCTCCTCCTCCTCCTCCTCTCTCTCAATTGTTTTACTATTCAGTTTTTCTTCATTTTTATGTAGGAATTACTTTTCAACATAATTCGAAGTTCCTCTTTTCTTAGTTAGTATACAAAAGTTTCTTTTACATGTATTTTAGAGATAGTATATATTTTTGAAATATATGATAGCAGTTTATTAACATCAAGCAGCGACCCGAGATTATCACGTTTAAATATGTGAATTACAAATCATAAAAGTAGAGGAATTTACGCACCATGTTTCGATCAATTTTTCTTGATGCCGAATTGCGATGAACCGATGTCCAAGAGTTTCTATTCTGTAACCCACTTAAACACTGGTTTCAATGAGACAACCCTCATGTATCACTTTTTGATGGCTCTTTATGTGAGATTATGTGAAAATTAGGATTTAGAAGAGGCACTTGAGCTCTATTTATAGAGTTTATAACATATTCCTTTATTATAGATAAGGTTTAACTATGCCCATACTATCCAATTCCATATCTAACTAGGATTAAGAAATCTTATTTCTTTCCTTTATTAGATCAATAACCAATTCCAATAACAATTAATAAGGCCCAAATAAGAAATAAATCTTATATTCTTTCACTTGGGCTACATTAATTAAAATTGTATTGTATATGGGCATCTTTATATTGGTCTAGAGATAATTTCTAATAATCAATCCGATCCTATAAAGTTAAACACCGAATCATGGCAGTAACTACATCCTTATGGTTCCCATGGACCAACATATACCTTACCTTTATAGCTAATTGTACTTTATGTGTAACAAGACATATGTATATGGCTAAAACAAATGCCACAATCATCACTCAGTATTTACATAATACCTTGAGATTTCAAGTAGATATGTATTCAATATGAAAATAACGCATTCGTAAACACTTCAATACATGTAAAAGAGTCAATACATATCAAAACTATAACTAAATACAATGTAATACGCATGTAAACTTTATTAGAGCAAAAAGCTAAAGAGCTCCCACTAAATAATAGTATCTTACGATGCTTCTAAGCCCATGTTAGTAATAGGGCATAGACCTTGAGTCATTGGATCAACAATCATATCATCTATATAGATATACTTTACTGCAACGTCACCATTATGTATGGATTCCTTTATGATTAAAAAAAAAAAACTTGACCTCCATATGTTTAGACCCCTTGAGATCTCTATTATTATTAATGAACAACATTGAAGAGTTATTGTCATAATATAATTGTATGAGCATATCGAAAAAATCAAATATGATCAATTCCCTAATGAAATTTCGGAGCCAAGTAACTTGAATAGTAGCCGAAAAGCATGCTATAAACTACGCTTACACTATGGAGGATGATACTATTTTTTGTTTCTCACTTTTCCATGAAACTGCACCACTTGCTAACGTAATGATGTGCCATGTTGACTTCTTGTCATCCAAATAGCCATCATAATTTGAATCTGAATACCCTACTAGATGTAGGTTTTGAACATATCTATAAATCAATATATAGTCTATAGCCCTTTTTAAGAACCTCAAAACCTTTTTGGCAACAACTTAATGATCCTATTCTAGATTTAATTGACAACTGCCTAGAAGTCTTATTGTAAAAGTAATGTATGATTTAGTACAAACTTGAGCATACATAATACTACCAAGTGCACTAACATAAATATTCTTCATTTGGGTTTTCTTAATATTTGAATCAGGACATTGTGAAAGAATCAATTTATCACCTTTATAGGCATGAGCAGTTCTTGGCTTGCATTGTTGCATATTGAGTCTTTCCAAAACATAATGAATATATGCCCTTTGAGATAAGCCCCAAATGCGACGAAAATAATCCTTGTGGATCTGAATACCAAGGACAAAAGATGCCTTACCAAAGTCCTTTATATCAAAATTCTTTGATAACATTAATTTTGTTTCATGTAGTAATTCAATATTGTTGCTTGCAAGCAAAATGTCGTCATTGACCATGTATATACACTAATCCTTTTTTTTTGTCAAGTGTATACATCGATCCGGTTTGTTCTCAATAAACTCAAAGAAGTAACAACATTATGAAACTTTAAGTAGCACTATCTAGAAGCTTGTTTCAAACCATAGATAAACTTTTTTCATCTACAATCCAAATTACCTATATCATCTATTATAAAACCTTTGGGTTATGCCATATAGAATTGTTCATGGTCTCCATTTAAAAAAAAAGTTTTAACATCCATCTGGTTAATCTTCATATGAAAATAAGTTATGAAAGCCATTATCAATTTAAAAGAGTCTTTAGAAGAGATTGGAGAAAATTTTGTCTAATAATCTACTTCTTCTCTTTAAGTGAATCCTTTGGCTGTCAATCTAGATTTAAATTTTTCAGTTTTTCCTTCAGAGTCCCGCTTCGTCTTATGCACCCATATATAGTTGAAGAGTTTATAACTTTCAGGTAATTCTACAAGCTCCCGAACATCATTATGTTTCATAGATTGTATCTCATCTTTCGTCACATCTAATCATAAATTAGGCTGAGAATAACGAATAGCTTATGTATAAAAGTTACCAGATTAACAACACAGCCGATATCATAATTCTACTCTCTCGAATAGATTATTTAGTTTGGTGGTATAGCTAATCATCTATGTCGAACGGATCTCCTCAAAGGAGCATCTTCAACCTCACTCTGTTCTTGAGAGGCTCGAGAAATTTTATCTGGAACCGCCCTCAATAGGCTCAGTTTGTAGTGTAGGGACCTCAACAATTGCTCGTATAGGTAGAGAAAACGACATAGAAGTTCCTACTGTATTGTTATCATCAATAGTCTGTGAACAATCACCTTTTTCTGTCACATCAAGCTTCGAAAACTTCACTCACTGCAAATCCACAATTCTTGTACCTCTATTGGGGTTATAAAGTCAATATCCCATCGAATAATATGAATAAGACACAAAATAATATCCAGCAATTCTGGTGTATAACTTATTCAAGGTTGAATTATATAATTTATTTCTGCAGGGCTGTTGACACCTGATTTTTAATCATTTTTTTTATTGCTAAAGTAATAAAAAATCCATAAAAATTCATAAAATTGAAAAATCAACTTTGGGGACCTTAGCCAAGCCTAGGGAACCAATTTTGACCAAAAAACGATTTTTCATATTTTCAGTATTTTTACGTATTTTTTATTTATTTATTTTCGAAAATTAATAGAAAATCGATAAAAATTCATAAAATTGAAAAATCAACTTTGGGAACCTTAGCCAAGCCTAGGGAACGAATTTTGACCAAAAAATAATTTTTCATATTATATATATTTTAATTTTTTTTAAAAAAAATACAAAAATATTTGAAAATTTTGGAAAAATAACATTTGAGGCCAAAAAATACACAAAGATAGTTAATATTTTTATTTTAAATCTATTTTCATATTGGCCATCGCAAATTCAGAAAAATCCAATTCGAGTCACGTGTTCCTTCACGAGTATAATCTCGAATCGGGCCTAAAAAAATTTAATTTGAGTCAACTTATTTTTAACTTTCACTTTTTATGAGTTGTGACATTGTCTTCTAATATTTTAAATTTTCATCTTGGCCCAATTATACCCAGAATGACTTAATTTTGTAAAAGGGCTTTAATTAAATTATGCATTATTTTCAGCGACAAGAAATGAGCTTAAATTTGACATGTGGTAAATTTTGGTGTGTCAAAAATTGTGAGGAGATTTGGACTTAAAGAAATATATTTTTTTCAGGGACTGAATTGTAAATACTTAAAATTCAAGGACTAGAGTGCAAATACCTAACTCTTGAAGGATTATTTTACAAATAATAAAAAGAAGAGTTAGTGGATAAATTAGAATAGAGAAGGGAAGATGAAGAAGAGGAGATGAAGAAGAGAAGTTGGAGAAGAATGGATGGAGAAAATAAGATAAGAATAGAGAAGGGAAGATGGAGATGAAGAAGAGTTAGTAGAGAAATTAGAATGGAAGACAAGAATAGAGAAGGGAAGATGGAGATTAAGAAGAGTTAGTGGAGAAATTAGAATGGGAGATAAATATGGAGAAGGGAAGATGAAGATGAAGAAGAGTTAGTGGAGAGATTAGAATGTGAGATAGAGATGGAGAATGGAAGATGAAAATGAAGAAGAGTTAGTGGAGAAATTAGAATGGGAGATAGAGTTAGTGGAAAAATTAGAATGGGAGATAGATGAGTAGGTTATAAAAGGAGGAAGAAGTGAGCTTGAGAAAAGGATTCTTGAGAGAGAAAATTTGAAGTGTTTGGGAGAATTTTTTGGAGAGAAAATTTTGGATGTTTGAGAGAGTTTTGGGAGATTGAAGAAAATTTTGAGAGAAAGAAAATACCAAAAGAGAGAGAATTTTGAAGATGATGGGAGTTTAAAGCTAGGGGTTATCATCACAAATTCCTTCATCGATCAATATAAATCAAGAGTTCATCCTCGTCAACGAGCAAACAAATTCAAGCTAAGTGTTTTTTATTTATTCATTTATTTATGGTTTTACTCGCAAATTAGCACAAATTGTATACACTTTCTCCATCTCCTTTTTCTTCCATATTTTATGTCAGGAGAAGGATATCTCTACGTCAACAGCAAAAATCTCGTCGAGATGCAAAAATCGGCCCAGACAAGCTCCTAAGCTGTCCACCGATTTCTCAACTGATCTGTGACTAAAAGTCCCTCTTAATTCAAAAGAAACTCTCTATATTGGGAACATAGAGAGCGAAAATCAATTATAGAAATCCCTCCCAAAAAAATGGGAGATAAGTACTCTTTCTACTCTTCTGATTTTAGGTGCAGATTAGCACATATTTTGTATACTAACACTTCACTCTATTTTATGTCAGGAAGCCGCAGCTCTATATCAATGGTCAATCCTATGGAAGCACAAAATCGCCTTGGAGGAGTCCTCAAGCGCGCACAAATTTCAAATTGTTGAATCAATTCGTTGTATTTCATTTTAAAAACTTCATACCCCAAAATGGAGAGGACAAAGTCCATCCGCAATTTAAATACCTGCACCATAAATCCCAAAGGGAAGAGCCAAGCCAATGCTTAGCCTCCCATTGGAGGTTTTTACTTATAGTAGTTAAATACCTGCAACTTAAATACCTGCACCTTAAATCCCAAAGGGAAGAGCCAAGCCAATGCTTAGCCTCCCATTGGAGGTTTTTACTTACAGTAGTTAAATACCTGCACCTTAAATCCCAAAGGGAAGAGCCAAGCCAATGCTTAGCCTCCCATTGGAGGTTTTTACTTACAGTAGTTAAATACCTGCAACTTAAATACCTGTACCTTAAATCCCAAAGGGAAGAGCCAAGCCAATGCTTAGCCTCCCATTGGAGGTTTTTACTTACAGTAGTTAAATACCTGCAACTTAAATACATGTACCTTAAATCCCAAAGGGAAGAGCCAAGCCAATGCTTAGCCTCCCATTGGAGGTTTTTACTTACAGTAGTTTAAATACTTGCAACTTAAATACATGTACCTTAAATCCCAAAGGGAAGAGCCAAGCCAATGCTAGGCCTCCCATTGGAGGTGTTTATTCACTGTCATGTACTTCCTATAATTTAATTTTTGAATCATCAGACCCAAAAGATGAGTAGGTCGTAATACTGCACAGAAGTCGTTAACACACTCCCTCTTTCGGCTTCAGGGAATCTTTAACACTTAAAAAATATAACAAATAAAAATATATACCATCCATGCATCCTATTTAAAAAGTGAAAACACAAAAGAAAATACCCTACTAGAGCTTTAGGAATAAACCAAGCCTGAGTTGCCGGATTAGGATATCCATGAAATTAAGGTACCGAAAGGGCATTAGTTTTAATTAACTAGTGTAACCAAGTCCCCGAGCCCCTAATCTCTGGTTCGCAGGAATAAATTAGTTCTCCCGCTAATTTATTTAGGTTTCTAATCGACCTACCAAGAACGATTAGTGGCGACTCCAAATTTTAAAATCATTTAAACAAAAACCAAAGTTGCGATTCGGTAGGGCTTGGGAGGGTCCGCGTTAGGTTAGTCAAATCTAATTAACCTAATAATCCGTTAACCCCCTTTAAAATTTAAAATTTTTTTAGAGGGTCGCGACAGACTGGCGACTCCACTGGGGAATAGAGATTTTTAAATTTTCGAAAAAAGATACCAATTGGAATACTTAAATTTTTTCGAAATTTTGAAAGTCTTAGTGGACTTAGGCCAATGAAAATTTCATGGATATCTCGCTTCTGGCGATCTTGCTTGGGACTCATTCTATAGGTGTTATATGTTTTTGCAGGATGGGAGTTATAAGGGGCGGAGTGTTTGGCTAACCCATTTGTTTTGCAGGCTCGGTGTTGGGATTATGTTTAATTTCGCACATTTTTAGAAGCGCTGTTTTGATATCAATTGTTGTGCATGTCTTGCATATTCTGAGGATCACAACACCTGCACATACAAGCGTCTAAACCCAAGTCGCGAAATTTTTCCTAAGTAACCATAGATAGGGATCGAATATGCAAAGCTCTTGCGTCGATTGCGCTTGGGTTGACCATATTTTATCCCGCTCATTATCTGAATTGACAATTCTTCCCATTGTGATTTGATTGCGCGGAGGGTAAGGTTGTCAATTCAGATAGTGGGGGCCTTTTAGGTCCATACCCTGTCTCTCCTTCTTTTATTTTCTAGAGTCCACTCCTCACTTGAGTCATGCGCATGACTATGTGATTTGCATTTCTCCAAGGTAAAAGTAAGTTCTCTAATTTTATCTTGTATTTATTTTCGGTCAGTCCATGCTAGGTGTTAGTCAGTTTTTGAGCTTGATATTACGACCATTCTTTTAAAAGAAAATAAAAATTAAATTTGTCCCTCATTTCTTTTTAGAAATTTTTTTTTTGAAAAAATGATGTGAAAAAATCCCTTCATGAGAATTTTATTAACCAATAAGGGATTTTTGTCATGTTTTTATTACTTTAATAAAAATGAAATTTTCTTGAAAAAATTTTCCTCTGAAAATTTATTTCAATAAAAAGAAAAATTCCTTCAAAAAAAACTCTAGTAGACATCAAGTGATTTTATCACATTTTTCAAATTATAAAAACTTGCAAGAAAATTCTTCTCGAGAAATTCGCTCATGTTTTTCTAAGAAAATTTTCTCTAAATAAAATTAGACTAATGTCTCGGGGGAATTGTATTGACCAATAAGAGATTTTTGTCATGTTTTTCTTGCTTCAATAAAAATGAAATTTTCCTGACAAATTTTCCTCTGAAAATTTATTTCGATAAAAAGAAAAATTCCTGCAAAAAAAACTTTGGTAAACATCAAGTGATTTTATCACATTCTTTCAAATTATAAAAACTTGCAACAAAAATTCTTTTCGAGAAATTCGCTCATGTTTTTCTAAGAAAATTTTCTCTAAATAAAATTAGACTAATGTCTCGGGGGAATTTTGTTAACCAATAAAGGATTTCTATTATGTCTTTCCTGCTTCAATAAAAATAAAATTTTCCTGATAAATTTACCTCGAAAAATTTATTTTGATAAAAAGGAAATTCCTTCAAAAATTTTAGTAAACATCAAGAGATTTTGTCACATTCCTTTAAAAAAATAAAATAAAAAAAAGAGTAATAAATCTGCAAAAAAAATTCTGTATCAGAAATTAACCCATTTCTTCCTAAGGAAAGTTTTTTTTCTGATTTCTCTATAAAATAGAAAAAATAAAATTGGACTAATATAGGAGTCATGGACCGACATTCCTTGTGTCGCATACTAATTATATCCTTTTCTTTTGCAGGGAGATCCTAGATACCCCAGACGGGTGTAAAAATTAAGTTTAATAATATATCAAGAATCATCTTCAAAAATACCAAAAGACGAAAAACACCAAGGCTTCAACCGTTAATTCAGGGGGGCAAACGAACACTGTCCATCTTTGACAGACAGAGTTGTGTCAATCCGTAAACTTGTATGGGCAGTGTATTCTGATATGACGGTGGACTTATACTGATTAAACACGGGGGCATATTTAATGTATTGCAGAGGATCCCGCGTCTTTTGAAAGATAATATGGATTATATAATCAGAAACCATGAAATAAGTACCTTAACCTGATTAAATCAACCAGAGACCGGTCTTAAAATTTCCTCGGATCTGAAACACGCGGAGGGTTTTAGAGGACCGAGGTTCTATTAATGAATGTGACCCACAAGTATTTCTCCCAATGCTACAGGCGCCCGACAAGAGCAAATGGGCACCGAAAGAAACAAAACACGGTTGAAGTGGGGCACGCAACAAATGGCCAAATTTATTGGCACACTAATTAAGTGGTGGTAGCTTTATTAATTTACATGATTGAACACGGGTCTCTAGGCGGCTGGTGGAAAGCCACACTAAATGTCTCTATAATGTTCTTGATATCATCGTCTACCGCAACCCGCGAGAGCATCATGAAGAAGATTAAACCTAGACGAATACGTCTACTTAGTTTCATCGCACGTTCTCGCCTTTTGTCGATGTCCAAAATTAATGCACAAGCTAGAAGTAATCATTTCCCTTTCCCCCCTATTAAATGCTCGGAGCCGTTAACCGCACCAAACTCGAAAAAATTAATATCGAGACGAAATCTGCGTAAATTTGAAGGGTAAATCCGTATCGTTCCAATTTACCCTTAAATTGCTCCGGTTTTAAATTTGATCCCTTCTATTTTCAGGAATTTGCAAAAGCGACTCGAGAATACAGTTGTATCCAAAAACCAAATTTCCTGGTCGGGCTAAATCGGGGGCAAATCAACTCATGGACATTACCACGGGATTGGCAGCTTCAGTTAAAGAAAAATACAAGCGAAAGATCCGAACAATCTCAGACATGGGTAATTCTGTATCGTTCTAATTTGCACATAATCATCTCGAGTCCTGAATTTTTTTATTCCATTCTTAACAGGGATTGCAAATTACCTCGAGAAATATCGTAACAAGGCCCAAGGTGATACAACAGGGCCGCGTTATCCCCAAGGATTAACCTTTGAAAAGAAAACCCCATGGACACCTATGGTCCAATGGACCGAATGGAATACTCGACGAGTAATACCGAAGTCAATATTTTGCCACATTCTCGGCTTAATGGTGAAGCATCCAACAAAAGTCGAAGAAAACTCAACCCAGCAAAATTGGTAAAAGACTTGTCCAAGGCATTCAAGATGAATGGTAAATCAGTATCGTTTCCAATTTATCCCTTTTAATACCGGTTGACATGTCTCCTTTTCTTGTTACAGGAAATATTTATACTAACATTTAACATGTTGAAGGAGACAAATCCAAAAGAAAAGTATGATCACCTGACAAGATCTATTCTGGTGAAAAATGGGGCAAATTGATCGCAAGCTCTGAAACGAAAAAGCAAATATGTCTTCCTTATCTCGTTTGGTTTCAAGAATAATTTCTCTGCTTCTTGCAGGGGCATTAAACAAACCAAAATGCTCCCTCGCCCATATGCTTCATCGCGCAGGGGTAAAGTTTGAGACAAACCACCCCTCGACATAAGGAGTAGGCTTCCCAATTTGTTCGGTCCGCCCACATACCAGGGGCAATTTAAATTCGCCCATATTTGCACATTATATAAACACACGTGATGCTAAAAAATTGTCACATCTGCATTGTGCTTACACAGTTCATGAATTATGTATGACTATTCCGTGTGTTTAACTTACCAACTCCAACTTAGAGCATAAACTGCACAGGAGATATCAAATGTGCAGAATGGGGCATGACAGGATGAGGAAAGGCAAACCATTTCCACACAGGTCTAACATTTTGATCTACAGATAAACAGCCTTTCTCCAGAGTGAGAAAAAGCCATTTCGGAATGAAGTCCCCCATTCAGATTACATTCGAGGTGTTCATACTATAAGAACCTCCTTAAACAGAAGTGGTAATGCAATACATGATCTATATGTTGATCGATTGCATCATGAGTTATTACATAGACTGCCTTCAATCATGGCAAACTTAGCTGAACAATTTTGTATGAACCAATGAACGCATTGATGAAAATGCTTGCACATGTTAGCTCTGACATTGCCTGACAGGCAACACATTCCCGGTGTTTGAGTTACCTTCCAAAGTCTTGAAATTCATTCGGCGATTATTGAATGAGCAAGCCTGGTTGTCGAGAAGCCACCAAGCATTTTTTCCAAATTCTCAGGTAAGTATATCTTCAACCTGAACCTTTCAAGAGAATGAATTCTGACGGTTGTTGGGGTACTCGAATCCATTGCGGTACATACAGGTATCCACCTTCTTCAATAAAGCATGATTTGTCTCAAGGACAGAAATGTTCGAGACCTTTTGATCTCTGCCTCTTTGGTTTATTCCTAAAGCGACAGGATAATATAATTTGGGTTTGAGCTTCTGCAGGATTCCTGATCTTTCCAGATTCCAGAATGGCACCCTTTAAGGTACACCAAGTCCTTCTTACAGGCAAACCAAGTCCTTCTTACAGGCAAACCAAGTCCTTCTTACAGGCAAATCAAGTCCTTCTTATAGGCACAAAGTCCTTCTTACAGGCAAATCAAGTCCTTCTTACAGGCAAAACAAGTCCTTCTTACAGGCACAAAGTCCTTCTTACAGGCACAAAGTCCTTCTTACAGGCAAATCAAGTCCTTCTTACAGGCAAAACAAGTCCTTCTTACAGGCAAAACAAGTCCTTCTTACAGGCAAATCAAGTCCTTCTTACAGGCATAAAGTCCTTCTTATAGGCAAACCAAGTTCTTCTGACAGGCACCAAGTCCTTCTTACAGGCAAACCAAGTTCTTCTTACAGGCAAACCAAGTCCTTCTTACAGGCAAAACAAGTCCTTCTTACAGGCACAAAGTCCTTCTTACAGGCAAATCAAGTCCTTCTTACAGGCAAAACAAGTCCTTCTTACAGGCAAATCAAGTCCTTCTTACAGGCATAAAGTCCTTCTTATAGGCAAACCAAGTTCTTCTTACAGGCACCAAGTCCTTCTTACAGGCATAAAGTCCTTCTTACAGGCAAACCAAGTCCTTCTTACAGGCAAACCAAGTCCTTCTTATAGGCACCAAGTCCTTCTTATAGGCAAACTAAGTCCTTCTTACAAGCAAACCAAGTCCTTCTTACAGGCACAAAGTCCTTCTTACAGGCAAATCAAGTCCTTCTTACAGGCACAAAGTCCTTCTTACAGGCAAATCAAGTCCTTCTTACAGGCATAAAGTCCTTCTTACAGGCAAATCAAGTCCTTCTTACAGGCATAAAGTCTTTCTTACAGGCAAACAAAGTCCTTCTTACAGGCAAATCAAGTCCTTCTTACAGGCACAAAGTCCTTCTTACAGGCAAAGTAAGTCCTTCTTACAGGCAAAACAAAGTCCTTCTTACAGGCAAAGCAAGTCCTTCTTACAGGCACAAAGTTCTTCTTACAGGCAAAGCACCAAGTCCTTTTTACTGGCACCAAGTCC
The DNA here is from genome assembly GCA_016432845.1 of Psidium guajava. Classification (NCBI taxonomy): domain Eukaryota; kingdom Viridiplantae; phylum Streptophyta; class Magnoliopsida; order Myrtales; family Myrtaceae; genus Psidium; species Psidium guajava. The sequence continues at coordinate 15,516,612 of CM028226.1, read as the reverse complement.
TTTCTACAGGCACCAAGTCCTTCTTACAGGTATCTCCACGTGGTGACCTACCATACGGGTCAAATCTCAATCAAAATTTAATCAGTAGAATCCTTTTATTCGGAATCTACCATGGTACGACCCACCATACAGGTCAAATGGTATGACCCACCATACGGGTAAAATTTTAATTCAATTTTTAATCAGTAGAATCCTTTTATTAGGAATCTACCATGGGTTGATCCACCATACGGGTTCAAGTTCAACCACCCTAAAGTTTTTTTTATATAACGAATCCTTAGGTTCTCATTTCATTTTCAGTGGAACAATCATGTCACGACTCTTTTTATTTACTTGTATTGAGTCGATAAGAATCCAGGTGTCATCTCGTCTTTGAAATGAACCTCTACCGAGCTTCCTTTCAAAGAGGGGCAGCTGTTGACACCTGATTTTTAATCATTTTTTTTATTGCTAAAGTAATAAAAAATCCATAAAAATTCATAAAATTGAAAAATCAACTTTGGGGACCTTAGCCAAGCCTAGGGAACCAATTTTGACCAAAAAACGATTTTTCATATTTTCAGTATTTTTACGTATTTTTTATTTATTTATTTTCGAAAATTAATAGAAAATCGATAAAAATTCATAAAATTGAAAAATCAACTTTGGGAACCTTAGCCAAGCCTAGGGAACGAATTTTGACCAAAAAATAATTTTTCATATTATATATATTTTAATTTTTTTTAAAAAAAATACAAAAATATTTGAAAATTTTGGAAAAATAACATTTGAGGCCAAAAAATACACAAAGATAGTTAATATTTTTATTTTAAATCTATTTTCATATTGGCCATCGCAAATTCAGAAAAATCCAATTCGAGTCACGTGTTCCTTCACGAGTATAATCTCGAATCGGGCCTAAAAAAATTTAATTTGAGTCAACTTATTTTTAACTTTCACTTTTTATGAGTTGTGACATTGTCTTCTAATATTTTAAATTTTCATCTTGGCCCAATTATACCCAGAATGACTTAATTTTGTAAAAGGGCTTTAATTAAATTATGCATTATTTTCAGCGACAAGAAATGAGCTTAAATTTGACATGTGGTAAATTTTGGTGTGTCAAAAATTGTGAGGAGATTTGGACTTAAAGAAATATATTTTTTTCAGGGACTGAATTGTAAATACTTAAAATTCAAGGACTAGAGTGCAAATACCTAACTCTTGAAGGATTATTTTACAAATAATAAAAAGAAGAGTTAGTGGATAAATTAGAATAGAGAAGGGAAGATGAAGAAGAGGAGATGAAGAAGAGAAGTTGGAGAAGAATGGATGGAGAAAATAAGATAAGAATAGAGAAGGGAAGATGGAGATGAAGAAGAGTTAGTAGAGAAATTAGAATGGAAGATAAGAATAGAGAAGGGAAGATGGAGATTAAGAAGAGTTAGTGGAGAAATTAGAATGGGAGATAAATATGGAGAAGGGAAGATGAAGATGAAGAAGAGTTAGTGGAGAGATTAGAATGTGAGATAGAGATGGAGAATGGAAGATGAAAATGAAGAAGAGTTAGTGGAGAAATTAGAATGGGAGATAGAGTTAGTGGAAAAATTAGAATGGGAGATAGATGAGTAGGTTATAAAAGGAGGAAGAAGTGAGCTTGAGAAAGGGATTCTTGAGAGAGAAAATTTGAAGTGTTTGGGAGAATTTTTTGGAGAGGAAATTTTGGATGTTTGAGAGAGTTTTGGGAGATTGAAGAAAAATTCGAGAAAAAGAAAATACCAAAAGAGAGAGAATTTTGAAGATGATGGGAGTTTAAAGCTAGGGGTTATCATCACAAATTCCTTCATCGATCAATATAAATCAAGAGTTCATCCTCGTCAACGAGCAAGCAAATTCGAGCTAAGTGTTTTTATTTATTCATTTATTTATGATTTTACTCGCAAATTAGCACAAATTGTATACACTTTCTCCATCTCTTTTTTTTCCCCATATTTTATGTCAGGAGAAGGATATCTCTACGTCAACAGCAAAAATCTCGTAGAGATGCAAAAATCGGCCCAGACAAGCTCCTAAGCTGTCCACCGATTTCTCAACTGATCTGTGACTAAAAGTCCCTCTTAATTCAAAAGAAACTCTCTATATTGGGAACATAGAGAGCGAAAATCAATTATAGAAATCCCTCCCAAAAAAATGGGAGATAAGTACTCTTTCCACTCTTCTGGTTTTAGGTGCAGATTAGCACATATTTTGTATACTGACACTTCACTTTATTTTATGTCAGGAAGCCGCAGCTCTATATCAATGGTCAACCCTGTGGAAGCACAAAATCGGCTTGGAGGAGTCCTCAAGCGCGCACAAATTTCAAATTGTTGAATCAATTCGTTGTATTTCATTTTAAAAACTTCATACCCCAAAATGGAGAGGACAAAGTCCATCCGCAATTTAAATACCTGCACCATAAATCCCAAAGGGAAGAGCCAAGCCAATGCTTAGCCTCCCATTGGAGGTTTTTACTTATAGTAGTTAAATACCTGCAACTTAAATACCTGCACCTTAAATCCCAAAGGGAAGAGCCAAGCCAATGCTTAGCCTCCCATTGGAGGTTTTTACTTACAGTAGTTAAATACCTGCACCTTAAATCCCAAAGGGAAGAGCCAAGCCAATGCTTAGCCTCCCATTGGAGGTTTTTACTTACAGTAGTTAAATACCTGCAACTTAAATACCTGTACCTTAAATCCCAAAGGGAAGAGCCAAGCCAATGCTTAGCCTCCCATTGGAGGTTTTTACTTACAGTAGTTAAATACCTGCAACTTAAATACCTGTACCTTAAATCCCAAAGGGAAGAGCCAAGCTAATGCTTAGCCTCCCATTGGAGGTTTTTACTTACAGTAGTTTAAATACTTGCAACTTAAATACATGTACCTTAAATCCCAAAGGGAAGAGCCAAGCCAATGCTAGGCCTCCCATTGGAGGTGTTTATTCACTGTCATGTACTTCCTATAATTTAATTTTTGAATCATCAGACCCAAAAGATGAGTAGGTCGTAATACTGCACAGAAGTCGTTAACACACTCCCTCTTTCGGCTTCAGGGAATCTTTAACACTTAAAAAATATAACAAATAAAAATATATACCATCCATGCATCCTATTTAAAAAGTGAAAACACAAAAGAGAATACCCTACTAGAGCTTTAGGAATAAACCAAGCCTGAGTTGCCGGATTAGGATATCCATGAAATTAAGGTACCGAAAGGGCATTAGTTTTAATTAACTAGTGTAACCAAGTCCCCGAGCCCCTAATCTCTGGTTCGCAGGAATAAATTAGTTCTCCCGCTAATTTATTTAGGTTTCTAATCGACCTACCAAGAACGATTAGTGGCGACTCCAAATTTTAAAATCATTTAAACAAAAACCAAAGTTGCGATTCGGTAGGGCTTGGGAGGGTCCGCGTTAGGTTAGTCAAATCTAATTAACCTAATAATCCGTTAACCCCCTTTAAAATTTAAAATTTTTTTAGAGGGTCGCGACAGGGAAAGGGAAATGATTACTTCTAGCTTGTGCATTAATTTTGGACATCGACAAAAGGCGAGAACGTGCGATGAAACTAAGTAGACGTATTCGTCTAGGTTTAATCTTCTTCATGATGCTCTCGCGGGTTGCGGTAGACGATGATATCAAGAACATTATAGAGACATTTAGTGTGGCTTTCCACCAGCCGCCTAGAGACCCGTGTTCAATCATGTAAATTAATAAAGCTACCACCACTTAATTAGTGTGCCAATAAATTTGGCCATTTGTTGCGTGCCCCACTTCAACCGTGTTTTGTTTCTTTCGGTGCCCATTTGCTCTTGTCGGGCGCCTGTAGCATTGGGAGAAATACTTGTGGGTCTAAATTATAGGAAGTACATGACAGTGAATAAACACCTCCAATGGGAGGCCTAGCATTGGCTTGGCTCTTCCCTTTGGGATTTAAGGTACAGGTATTTAAGTTGCAAGTATTTAAACTACTGTAAGTAAAAACCTCCAATGGGAGGCTAAGCATTGGCTTGGCTCTTCCCTTTGGGATTTAAGGTACATGTATTTAAGTTGCAGGTATTTAACTACTGTAAGTAAAAACCTCCAATGGGAGGCTAAGCATTGGCTTGGCTCTTCCCTTTGGGATTTAAGGTACATGTATTTAAGTTGCAAGTATTTAACTACTGTAAGTAAAAACCTCCAATGGGAGGCTAAGCATTGGCTTGGCTCTTCCCTTTGGGATTTAAGGTGCAGGTATTTAACTACTGTAAGTAAAAACCTCCAATGGGAGGCTAAGCATTGGCTTGGCTCTTCCCTTTGGGATTTATGGTGCAGGTATTTAAATTGCGGATGGACTTTGTCCTCTCCATTTTGGGGTATGAATTTTTTAAAATGAAATACAACGAATTGATTCAACAATTTGAAATTTGTGCGCGCTTGAGGACTCCTCCAAGCTGATTTTGTGCTTCCATAGGATTGACCATTGAAATAGAGCTGCGGCTTCCTGACATAAAATAGAGTGAAGTGTCAGTATACAAAATATGTGCTAATCTGCACCTAAAACCAGAAGAGTGGAAAGAGTACTTATCTCCCATTTTTTTGGGAGGGATTTCTATAATTGATTTTCGCTCTCTATGTTCCCAATATAGAGAGTTTCTTTTGAATTAAGAGGGACTTTTAGTCACAGATCAGTTGAGAAATCGGTGGACAGCTTAGGAGCTTGTCTGGGCCGATTTTTGCATATCTACGAGATTTTTGCTGTTGACGTAGAGATATCCTTCTCCTGACATAAAATATGGAAAAAAAAAAAGAGGAGATGGAGAAAGTGTATACAATTTGTGCTAATTTGCAAGTAAAACCATAAACAAATGAATAAATAAAAACACTTAGCTCGAATTTGCTTGCTCGTTGACGAGGATGAACTCTTGATTTATATTGATCGATGAAGGAATTTGTGATGATAATCCCTAGTTTTGAACTCCCATCATCTTCAAAATTCTCTCTCTTTTGGTATTTTCTTTCTCTCAAATTTTTCTTCAATCTCCCAAAACTCTCTCAAACATCCAAAATTTTCTCTCAAAAAAAAAAAAATCCTCCCAAACACTATCGGTGGACAGCTTAGGAGCTTGTCTGGGCCGATTTTTGCATCTCGACGAGATTTTTGCTGTTGACGTAGAGATATCCTTCTCCTGACATAAAATATGGAAGAAAAAGGAGATGGAGAAAGTGTATACAAGTAATAAAAAATCCATAAAAATTCATAAAATTGAAAAATCAACTTTGGGGACCTTAGCCAAGCCTAGGGAACCAATTTTGACCAAAAAACGATTTTTCATATTTTCAGTATTTTTACGTATTTTTTATTTATTTATTTTCGAAAATTAATAGAAAATCGATAAAAATTCATAAAATTGAAAAATCAACTTTGGGAACCTTAGCCAAGCCTAGGGAACGAATTTTGACCAAAAAATAATTTTTCATATTATATATATTTTAATTTTTTTTAAAAAAAATACAAAAATATTTGAAAATTTTGGAAAAATAACATTTGAGGCCAAAAAATACACAAAGATAGTTAATATTTTTATTTTAAATCTATTTTCATATTGGCCATCGCAAATTCAGAAAAATCCAATTCGAGTCACGTGTTCCTTCACGAGTATAATCTCGAATCGGGCCTAAAAAAATTTAATTTGAGTCAACTTATTTTTAACTTTCACTTTTTATGAGTTGTGACATTGTCTTCTAATATTTTAAATTTTCATCTTGGCCCAATTATACCCAGAATGACTTAATTTTGTAAAAGGGCTTTAATTAAATTATGCATTATTTTCAGCGACAAGAAATGAGCTTAAATTTGACATGTGGTAAATTTTGGTGTGTCAAAAATTGTGAGGAGATTTGGACTTAAAGAAATATATTTTTTTCAGGGACTGAATTGTAAATACTTAAAATTCAAGGACTAGAGTGCAAATACCTAACTCTTGAAGGATTATTTTACAAATAATAAAAAGAAGAGTTAGTGGATAAATTAGAATAGAGAAGGGAAGATGAAGAAGAGGAGATGAAGAAGAGAAGTTGGAGAAGAATGGATGGAGAAAATAAGATAAGAATAGAGAAGGGAAGATGGAGATGAAGAAGAGTTAGTAGAGAAATTAGAATGGAAGATAAGAATAGAGAAGGGAAGATGGAGATTAAGAAGAGTTAGTGGAGAAATTAGAATGGGAGATAAATATGGAGAAGGGAAGATGAAGATGAAGAAGAGTTAGTGGAGAGATTAGAATGTGAGATAGAGATGGAGAATGGAAGATGAAAATGAAGAAGAGTTAGTGGAGAAATTAGAATGGGAGATAGAGTTAGTGGAAAAATTAGAATGGGAGATAGATGAGTAGGTTATAAAAGGAGGAAGAAGTGAGCTTGAGAAAGGGATTCTTGAGAGAGAAAATTTGAAGTGTTTGGGAGAATTTTTTGGAGAGAAAATTTTGGATGTTTGAGCCTTGGCCAAGCCTAGGCAACCATTTTTGAACAAAAAATAAAATTTCATATTATATATATTTTTAATTTTTTTTTTAAAAAATACAAAAATACTTGAAAATTTTGGAAAAATAACATTTGAGGCCAAAAAAATACACAAAGTTCTTCTTACAGGCACAAAGTTCTTCTTACAGGCAAAGCACCAAGTCCTTTTTACTGGCACCAAGTCCTTTCTACAGGCACCAAGTCCTTCTTACAGGGACTGAATTGTAAATACTTAAAATTCAAGGACTAGAGTGCAAATACCTAACTCTTGAAGGATTATTTTACAAATAATAAAAAGAAGAGTTAGTGGATAAATTAGAATAGAGAAGGGAAGATGAAGAAGAGGAGATGAAGAAGAGAAGTTGGAGAAGAATGGATGGAGAAAATAAGATAAGAATAGAGAAGGGAAGATGGAGATGAAGAAGAGTTAGTAGAGAAATTAGAATGGAAGATAAGAATAGAGAAGGGAAGATGGAGATTAAGGAGAGTTAGTGGAGAAATTAGAATGGGAGATAAATATGGAGAAGAGAAGATGAAAATGAAGAAGAGTTAGTGGAGAGATTAGAATGTGAGATAGAGATGGAGAATGGAAGATGAAAATGAAGAAGAGTTAGTGGAGAAATTAGAATGGGAGATAGAGTTAGTGGAAAAATTAGAATGGGAGATAGATGAGTAGGTTATAAAAGGAGGAAGAAGTGAGCTTGAGAAAGGATTTTCTTGAGAGAGAAAATTTGAAGTGTTTGGGAGAATTTTTTGGAGAGAAAATTTTGGATGTTTGAGAGAGTTTTGGGAGATTGAAGAAAATTTTGAGAGAAAGAAAATACCAAAAGAGAGAGAATTTTGAAGATGATGGGAGTTTAAAGCTAGGGGTTATCATCACAAATTCCTTCATCGATCAATATAAATCAAGAGTTCATCCTCGTCAACGAGCAAACAAATTCAAGCTAAGTGTTTTTATTTATTCATTTATTTATGGTTTTACTCGCAAATTAGCACAAATTGTATACACTTTCTCCATCTCCTTTTTCTTCCATATTTTATGTCAGGAGAAGGATATCTCTACGTCAACAGCAAAAATCTCGTCGAGATGCAAAAATCGGCCCAGACAAGCTCCTAAGCTGTCCACCGATTTCTCAACTGATCTGTGACTAAAAGTCCCTCTTAATTCAAAAGAAACTCTCTATATTGGGAACATAGAGAGCGAAAATCAATTATAGAAATCCCTCCCAAAAAAATGGGAGATAAGTACTCTTTCTACTCTTCCGGTTTTAGGTGCAGATTAGCACATATTTTGTATACTAACACTTCACTCTATTTTATGTCAGGAAGCCGCAGCTCTATATCAATGGTCAATCCTATGGAAGCATAAAATCGGCTTGGAGGAGTCCTCAAGCGCGCACAAATTTCAAATTGTTGAATCAATTCGTTGTATTTCATTTTAAAAAATTCATACCCCAAAATGGAGAGGACAAAGTCCATCCGCAATTTAAATACCTGCACCATAAATCCCAAAGGGAAGAGCCAAGCCAATGCTTAGCCTCCCATTGGAGGTTTTTACTTATAGTAGTTAAATACCTGCAACTTAAATACCTGCACGTTAAATCCCAAAGGGAAGAGCCAAGCCAATGCTTAGCCTCCCATTGGAGGTTTTTACTTACAGTAGTTAAATACCTGCACCTTAAATCCCAAAGGGAAGAGCCAAGCCAATGCTTAGCCTCCCATTGGAGGTTTTTACTTACAGTAGTTAAATACCTGCAACTTAAATACCTGTACCTTAAATCCCAAAGGGAAGAGCCAAGCCAATGCTTAGCCTCCCATTGGAGGTTTTTACTTACAGTAGTTAAATACCTGCAACTTAAATACCTGTACCTTAAATCCCAAAGGGAAGAGCCAAGCCAATGCTTAGCCTCCCATTGGAGGTTTTTACTTACAGTAGTTTAAATACTTGCAACTTAAATACCTGTACCTTAAATCCCAAAGGGAAGAGCCAAGCCAATGCTAGGCCTCCCATTGGAGGTGTTTATTCACTGTCATGTACTTCCTATAATTTAATTTTTGAATCATCAGACCCAAAAGATGAGTAGGTCGTAATACTGCACAGAAGTCGTTAACACACTCCCTCTTTCGGCTTCAGGGAATCTTTAACACTTAAAAAAATATAACAAATAAAAATATATACCATCCATGCATCCTATTTAAAAAGTGAAAACACAAAAGAGAATACCCTACTAGAGCTTTATGAATAAACCAAGCCTGAGTTGCCGGATTAGGATATCCATGAAATTAAGGTACCGAAAGGGCATTAGTTTTAATTAACTAGTGTAACCAAGTCCCCGAGCTCATAATCTTTGGTTCGCAGGAATAAATTAGTTCTCCCGCTAATTTATTTAGGTTTCTAATCGACCTACCAAGAACGATTAGTGGCGACTCCAAATTTTAAAATCATTTAAACAAAAACCAAAGTTGCGATTCGGTAGGGCTTGGGAGGGTCCGCATTAGGTTAGTCAAATCTAATTAACCTAATAATCCGTTAACCCCCTTTAAAATTTAAAATTTTTTTTTAGAGGGTCGCGACAAACCCCGGAAAACATTTTCCTCCTATAGAAAAATCCCTTTGAAAATTGTGGAAAACGATTTCCTCTTTTTAAAAACGGAAATCATTTTCCGTCAGCCGCAGCCGTCGGTCCCCGGCCATCGATTGTTGCCCATGGCCACCCGCCGCTGGCCGCCGCCCGCCGCCGAAAAATCAATTCCTTACCAAACGATGGAAATTGTTTTCCAGTTCATTCTTAAGTATTAACCAAATACCGGAAAATATAATTATTTTCTTGGAAAATGACTTCCTGAAAAATGTTTTCCCCCAGGAGGCCATTTTCCGTGAAACAAATGGAGCCTAACTTGTACATTTTTTTCCAATTTTGAGACAACTCTCAATCTAGTAATTTTTTTCCCTTTTACAAAGTAATTCAAGTACACCCGAGTACTACACGCTGAGGTCTAATTTAGATTTCGTTTGTTTCGCGAAAATTAAGTGATTTAAAAATATTTTCTAAATATGATTGCTTATATCACATGAAATAATTAGCTAGTGACAAATATTTTCATTGCCAATAATAATTTATGTCTAAACATTTCATGGATGATGAAAACATAATTCGTTCATTTATTTTTATAAGTGACATAAGAAATCATTTTTAAGGGAAAAGATTCCAAATTATACATTAAACGAAACCTTCTAATTATTGTATGACTTCGTACATTCACTTTGTAAGCTAACACCAACTTTTTCTATGGATAAGTTGGACAATCGTATTCAAACACCATGTTCCATTTGTTTCACAAAAATAAGTAATTTAAAAAATATTTTCCTAAAATTTGATCGCCCGTATCACTTAGAGAAGGAAAATAAAAGAAAAATATTTTCATCGTTCACAAAAATGTTTAGATAGCAAATCAACATGCCGCTGTGAATATGTACTCGGGCCTTGTACACACCGCCATCACACCTTGGGAATAAGTTGTTGTAGGTAATAAAACATTTTTTATTGGCTAATTGTTGACACCTGATTTTTAATCATTTTTTCTATTGCTAAAGTAATAAAAAATCCATAAAAATTCATAAAATTGAAAAATCAACTTTGGGGACCTTAGCCAAGCCTAGGGAACCAATTTTGACCAAAAAACGATTTTTCATATTTTCAGTACTTTTACGTATTTTTTATTTATTTATTTTCGAAAATTAATAGAAAATCCATAAAAATTCATAAAATTGAAAAATCAACTTTGGGAACCTTAGCCAAGCCTAGGGAACGAATTTTGACCAAAAAATAATTTTTCATATTATATATATTTTAATTTTTTTTAAAAAAAATACAAAAATATTTGAAAATTTTGAAAAAATAACATTTGAGGCCAAAAAATACACAAAGATAGTTAATATTTTTATTTTAAATCTATTTTCATATTGGCCATCGCAAATTCAGAAAAATCCAATTCGAGTCACGTGTTCCTTCACGAGTATAATCTCGAATCGGGCCTAAAAAAATTTAATTTGAGTCAACTTATTTTTAACTTTCACTTTTTATGAGTTGTGACATTGTCTTCTAATATTTTAAATTTTCATCTTGGCCCAATTATACCCAGAATGACTTAATTTTGCAAAAGGGCTTTAATTAAATTATGCATTATTTTCAGCGACAAGAAATGAGCTTAAAGTTGACATGTGGTAAATTTTGGTGTGTCAAAAATTGTGAGGAGATTTGGACTTAAAGAAATATATTTTTTTCAGGGACTGAATTGTAAATACTTAAAATTCAAGGACTAGAGTGCAAATACCTAACTCTTGAAGGATTATTTTACAAATAATAAAAAGAAGAGTTAGTGGATAAATTAGAATAGAGAAGGGAAGATGAAGAAGAGGAGATGAAGAAGAGAAGTTGGAGAAGAATGGATGGAGAAAATAAGATAAGAATAGAGAAGGGAAGATGGAGATGAAGAAGAGTTAGTAGAGAAATTAGAATGGAAGATAAGAATAGAGAAGGGAAGATGGAGATTAAGAAGAGTTAGTGGAGAAATTAGAATGGGAAATAAATATGGAGAAGGGAAGATGAAGATGAAGAAGAGTTAGTGGAGAGATTAGAATGTGAGATAGAGATGGAGAATGGAAGATGAAAATGAAGAAGAGTTAGTGGAGAAATTAGAATGGGAGATAGAGTTAGTGGAAAAATTAGAATGGGAGATAGATGAGTAGATTATAAAAGGAGGATGAAGTGAGCTTGAGAGGGGATTCTTGAGAGAGAAAATTTGAAGTGTTTGGGAGAATTTTTTGGAGAGAAAATTTTGGATGTTTGAGAGAGTTTTGGGAGATTGAAGAAAATTTTGAGAGAAAGAAAATACCAAAAGAGAGAGAATTTTGAAGATGATGGGAGTTTAAAGCTAGGGGTTATCATCACAAATTCCTTCATCGATCAATATAAATCAAGAGTTCATCCTCGTCAACGAGCAAACAAATTCAAGCTAAGTGTTTTTATTTATTCATTTATTTATGGTTTTACTCGCAAATTAGCACAAATTGTATACACTTTCTCCATCTCCTTTTTCTTCCATATTTTATGTCAGGAGAAGGATATCTCTACGTCAACAGCAAAAATCTCGTCGAGATGCAAAAATCGGCCCAGACAAGCTCCTAAGCTGTCCACCGATTTCTCAACTGATCTGTGACTAAAAGTCCCTCTTAATTCAAAAGAAACTCTCTATATTGGGAACATAGAGAGCGAAAATCAATTATAGAAATCCCTCCCAAAAAAATGGGAGATAAGTACTCTTTCTACTCTTCCGGTTTTAGGTGCAGATTAGCACATATTTTGTATACTAACACTTCACTCTATTTTATGTCAGGAAGCCGCAGCTCTATATCAATGGTCAATCCTATGGAAGCATAAAATCGGCTTGGAGGAGTCCTCAAGCGCGCACAAATTTCAAATTGTTGAATCAATTCGTTGTATTTCATTTTAAAAAATTCATACCCCAAAATGGAGAGGACAAAGTCCATCCGCAATTTAAATACCTGCACCATAAATCCCAAAGGGAAGAGCCAAGCCAATGCTTAGCCTCCCATTGGAGGTTTTTACTTATAGTAGTTAAATACCTGCAACTTAAATACCTGCACGTTAAATCCCAAAGGGAAGAGCCAAGCCAATGCTTAGCCTCCCATTGGAGGTTTTTACTTACAGTAGTTAAATACCTGCACCTTAAATCCCAAAGGGAAGAGCCAAGCCAATGCTTAGCCTCCCATTGGAGGTTTTTACTTACAGTAGTTAAATACCTGCAACTTAAATACCTGTACCTTAAATCCCAAAGGAAAGAGCCAAGCCAATGCTTAGCCTCCCATTGGAGGTTTTTACTTACAGTAGTTAAATACCTGCAACTTAAATACCTGTACCTTAAATCCCAAAGGGAAGAGCCAAGCCAATGCTTAGCCTCCCATTGGAGGTTTTTACTTACAGTAGTTAAATACCTGCAACTTAAATACCTGTACCTTAAATCCCAAAGGGAAGAGCCAAGCCAATGCTTAGCCTCCCATTGGAGGTTTTTACTTACAGTAGTTTAAATACTTGCAACTTAAATACATGTACCTTAAATCCCAAAGGGAAGAGCCAAGCCAATGCTAGGCCTCCCATTGGAGGTGTTTATTCACTGTCATGTACTTCCTATAATTTAATTTTTGAATCATCAGACCCAAAAGATGAGTAGGTCGTAATACTGCACAGAAGTCGTTAACACACTCCCTCTTTCGGCTTCAGGGAATCTTTAACACTTAAAAAATATAACAAATAAAAATATATACCATCCATGCATCCTATTTAAAAAGTGAAAACACAAAAGAGAATACCCTACTAGAGCTTTAGGAATAAACCAAGCCTGAGTTGCCGGATTAGGATATCCATGAAATTAAGGTACCGAAAGGGCATTAGTTTTAATTAACTAGTGTAACCAAGTCCCAAGCAAATCAAGTCCTTCTTACAGGCAAATCAAGTCCTTCTTACAGGCATAAAGTCCTTCTTATAAGCAAATCAAGTCCTTCTTACAGGCAAACTAAGTCCTTCTTACAGGCAAACCAAGTCCTTCTTACAGGCACAAAGTCCTTCTTACAGGCAAACCAAGTCCTTCTTACAGGCACAAAGTCCTTCTTACAGGCAAATCAAGTCCTTCTTACAGGCAAACAAAGTCCTTCTTACAGGCAAAACAAGTCCTTCTTACAGGCAAATCAAGTCCTTCTTACAGGTACAAAGTCCTTCTTACAGGCACAAAGTCCTTCTTACAGGCAAATCAAGTCCTTCTTACAGGCATAAAGTCCTTCTTATAAGCAAATCAAGTCCTTCTTACAGGCAAACTAAGTCCTTCTTACAGGCAAACCAAGTCCTTCTTACAGGCACAAAGTCCTTCTTACAGGCAAATCAAGTCCTTCTTACAGGCAAACTAAGTCCTTCTTACAGGCAAACCAAGTCCTTCTTATAGGCAAATCAAGTCCTTCTTACAGGCACAAAGTCCTTTTTACAGGCAAATCAAGTCCTTCTTACAGGCATAAAGTCCTTCTTACAGGCAAATCAAGTCTTTCTTACAGGCAAACAAAGTCCTTCTTACAGGTAAACAAAGTCCTTCTTACAGGCAAATCAAGTCCTTCTTACAGGCATAAAGTCCTTCTTATAAGCAAATCAAGTCCTTCTTACAGGCAAACTAAGTCCTTCTTACAGGCAAACCAAGTCCTTCTTACAGGCACAAAGTCCTTCTTACAGGCAAATCAAGTCCTTCTTACAGGCAAACTAAGTCCTTCTTACAGGCAAACCAAGTCCTTCTTATAGGCAAATCAAGTCCTTCTTACAGGCACAAAGTCCTTTTTACAGGCAAATCAAGTCCTTCTTACAGGCATAAAGTCCTTCTTACAGGCAAATCAAGTCTTTCTTGCAGGCAAACAAAGTCCTTCTTACAGGTAAACAAAGTCCTTCTTACAGGCAAACAAAGTCCTTCTTACAGGCAACGCGAGTCCTTCTTACAGGCACAAAGTCCTTCTTACAGGCAAATCAAGTCCTTCTTACAGGCATAAAGTCCTTCTTATAAGCAAATCAAGTCCTTCTTACAGGCAAACTAAGTCCTTCTTACAGGCAAACCAAGTCCTTCTTACAGGCACAAAGTCCTTCTTACAGGCAAACCAAGTCCTTCTTACAGGCACAAAGTCCTTCTTACAGGCAAATCAAGTCCTTCTTACAGGCAAACAAAGTCCTTCTTACAGGCAAAACAAGTCCTTCTTACAGGCAAATCAAGTCCTTCTTACAGGTACAAAGTCCTTCTTACAGGCACAAAGTCCTTCTTACAGGCAAATCAAGTCCTTCTTACAGGCATAAAGTCCTTCTTATAAGCAAATCAATTCCTTCTTACAGGCAAACTAAGTCCTTCTTACAGGCAAACCAAGTCCTTCTTACAGGCACAAAGTCCTTCTTACAGGCAAATCAAGTCCTTCTTACAGGCAAACTAAGTCCTTCTTACAGGCAAACCAAGTCCTTCTTATAGGCAAATCAAGTCCTTCTTACAGGCACAAAGTCCTTTTTACAGGCAAATCAAGTCCTTCTTACAGGCATAAAGTCCTTCTTACAGGCAAATCAAGTCTTTCTTACAGGCAAACAAAGTCCTTCTTACAGGTAAACAAAGTCCTTCTTACAGGCAAACAAAGTCCTTCTTACAGGCAACGCGAGTCCTTCTTACAGGCACAAAGTCCTTCTTACAGGCAAAGTAAGTCCTTCTTACAGGCAAATCAAGTCCTTCTTACAGGCAAATCAAGTCCTTCTTACAGGCACAAGTCCTTTTTACAGACACCAAGTCCTTTCTACAGGCACCAAGTCCTTCTTACAGGTATCTCCATGGGGTGACCTACCATACGGGTCAAATCTCAATCAAAATTTAATCAGTAGAATCCTTTTATTAGGAATCTACCATGGTACGACCCACCATACGAGTTAAATGGTATGACCCACCATACGGGTCAAATTTTAATTCAATTTTTAATCAGTAGAATCCTTTTATTAGGAATCTACCATGGGTTGATCCACCATACGGGTTCAAGTTCAACCACCCTAAAGTTTTTTTATATAACGAATCCTTAGGTTCTCATTTCATTTTCAGTGGAACATTCATGTCACGACTCTTTTTATTTCCTTGTATTGAGTCGATTAGAATTCAGGTGTCATCTCGTCTTTGAAATGAACCTCTACCGAGCTTCCTTTCAAAGAGGGGCAGCTGTTGACACCTGATTTTTAATCATTTTTTCTATTGCTAAAGTAATAAAAAATCCATAAAAATTCATAAAATTGAAAAATCAACTTTGGGGACCTTAGCCAAGCCTAGGGAACCAATTTTGACCAAAAAACGATTTTTCATATTTTCAGTATTTTTCGGTATTTTTATTTTCGAAAATTCATAAAACAAAAAATGAAGAAAAAATGAGAAAATTGAAAAAATCAACTTTGGAAGCCTTGGCCAAGCCTAGGCAACCATTTTTGAACAAAAAATAAAATTTCATATTATATATATTTTTAATTTTTTTTTAAAAAATACAAAAATACTTGAAAATTTTGGAAAAATAACATTTGAGGCCAAAAAAATACACAAAGATAGTTAATATTTTTATTTTAAATCTATTTTCATATTGGCCATCGCAAATTCAGAAAAATCCAATTCGAGTCACGTGTTCCTTCACGAGTATAATCTTGAATCGGGCCTAAAAAAATTTAATTTGAGTCAACTTATTTTTAATTTTCACTTTTTATGAGTTGTGACATTGTCTTCTAATATTTTAAATTTTCATCTTGGCCCAATTATACCCAGAATGACTTAATTTTGCAAAAGGGCTTTAATTAAATTCTGCATTATTTTCAACGGCAAGAAATGAGCTTAAATTTGACATGTGGTGAATTTTGGTGTGTCAAAAATTGTGAGGAGATTTGGACTTAAAGAAATATATTTTTTCAGGGACTAAATTGTAAATACTTAAAATTCAAGGACTAGAGTGCAAATACTTAACTCTTGAAGGATTATTTTACAAATAACAAAAAGAAGAGTTAGTGGATAAATTAGAATAGAGAAGGGAAGATGGAGAAGAGGAGATGAAGAAGAGAAGTTGGAGAAGAATAGATGGAGAAAATAAGATAAGAATAGAGAAGGGAAGATAGAGATGAAGAAGAGTTAGTAGAGAAATTAGAATGGAAGATAAGAATAGAGAAGGGAAGATGGAGATGAAGAAGAGTTAGTGGAGAAATTAGAATGGGAGATAAATATGGAGAAGGGAAGATGAAGATGAAGAAGAGTTAGTGGAAAGATTAGAATGTGAGATAGAGATGGAGAATGGAAGATGAAAATGAAGAAGAGTTAGTGGAGAAATTAGAATGGGAGATAGAGTTAGTGGAAAAATTAGAATGGGAGATAGATGAGTAGATTATAAAAGGAGGATGAAGTGAGCTTGAGAGGGGATTCTTGAGAGAGAAAATTTGAAGTGTTTGGGAGAATTTTTTGGAGAGAAAATTTTGGATGTTTGAGAGAGTTTTGGGAGATTGAAGAAAATTTTGAGAGAAAGAAAATACCAAAAGAGAGAGAATTTTGAAGATGATGGGAGTTTAAAGCTAGGGGTTATCATCACAAATTCCTTCATCGATCAATATAAATCAAGAGTTCATCCTCGTCAACGAGCAAACAAATTCAAGCTAAGTGTTTTTATTTATTCATTTATTTATGGTTTTACTCGCAAATTAGCACAAATTGTATACACTTTCTCCATCTCCTTTTTCTTCCATATTTTATGTCAGGAGAAGGATATCTCTACGTCAACAGCAAAAATCTCGTCGAGATGCAAAAATCGGCCCAGACAAGCTCCTAAGCTGTCCACCGATTTCTCAACTGATCTGTGACTAAAAGTCCCTCTTAATTCAAAAGAAACTCTCTATATTGGGAACATAGAGAGCGAAAATCAATTATAGAAATCCCTCCCAAAAAAATGGGAGATAAGTACTCTTTCTACTCTTCCGGTTTTAGGTGCAGATTAGCACATATTTTGTATACTAACACTTCACTCTATTTTATGTCAGGAAGCCGCAGCTCTATATCAATGGTCAATCCTATGGAAGCATAAAATCGGCTTGGAGGAGTCCTCAAGCGCGCACAAATTTCAAATTGTTGAATCAATTCGTTGTATTTCATTTTAAAAAATTCATACCCCAAAATGGAGAGGACAAAGTCCATCCGCAATTTAAATACCTGCACCATAAATCCCAAAGGGAAGAGCCAAGCCAATGCTTAGCCTCCCATTGGAGGTTTTTACTTATAGTAGTTAAATACCTGCAACTTAAATACCTGCACGTTAAATCCCAAAGGGAAGAGCCAAGCCAATGCTTAGCCTCCCATTGGAGGTTTTTACTTACAGTAGTTAAATACCTGCACCTTAAATCCCAAAGGGAAGAGCCAAGCCAATGCTTAGCCTCCCATTGGAGGTTTTTACTTACAGTAGTTAAATACCTGCAACTTAAATACCTGTACCTTAAATCCCAAAGGGAAGAGCCAAGCCAATGCTTAGCCTCCCATTGGAGGTTTTTACTTACAGTAGTTAAATACCTGCAACTTAAATACCTGTACCTTAAATCCCAAAGGGAAGAGCCAAGCCAATGCTTAGCCTCCCATTGGAGGTTTTTACTTACAGTAGTTTAAATACTTGCAACTTAAATACCTGTACCTTAAATCCCAAAGGGAAGAGCCAAGCCAATGCTAGGCCTCCCATTGGAGGTGTTTATTCACTGTCATGTACTTCCTATAATTTAATTTTTGAATCATCAGACCCAAAAGATGAGTAGGTCGTAATACTGCACAGAAGTCGTTAACACACTCCCTCTTTCGGCTTCAGGGAATCTTTAACACTTAAAAAAATATAACAAATAAAAATATATACCATCCATGCATCCTATTTAAAAAGTGAAAACACAAAAGAGAATACCCTACTAGAGCTTTATGAATAAACCAAGCCTGAGTTGCCGGATTAGGATATCCATGAAATTAAGGTACCGAAAGGGCATTAGTTTTAATTAACTAGTGTAACCAAGTCCCCGAGCTCATAATCTTTGGTTCGCAGGAATAAATTAGTTCTCCCGCTAATTTATTTAGGTTTCTAATCGACCTACCAAGAACGATTAGTGGCGACTCCAAATTTCAAAATCATTTAAACAAAAACCAAAGTTGCGATTCGGTAGGGCTTGGGAGGGTCCGCATTAGGTTAGTCAAATCTAATTAACCTAATAATCCGTTAACCCCCTTTAAAATTTAAAATTTTTTTTTAGAGGGTCGCGACAGCTTGGCGACTCCGCTGGGGAATAGAGATTTTTAATTTTCGAAAAAAGATACGAATTGGAATACTTAAATTTTTTCGAAATTTTAAAAGTCTTAGTGGACTTAGGCCAATGAAAATTTCATGGATATCTCGCTTCTGGCGATCTTGCTTGGGACTCATTCTATAGGTGTTATATGTTTTTGCAGGATGGGAGTTATAAGGGACGGAGTGTTTGGCTAACCCATTTGTTTTGCAGGCTCGATGTTGGGATTATGTTTAATTTCACACATTTTTAGAAGCGCTGTTTTGATATCAATTGTTGTGCATGTCTTGCATATTCTGAGGATCACAACACCTGCACACACAAGCGTCTAAACCCAAGTCGCGAAATTTTTCCTAGGTAACCATAGATAGGGATCGAATATGCAAAGCTCTTGCGTCGATTACGCTTGGGTTGACCATATTTTGTCCCGCTCATTATCTGAATTGACAATTCTTCCCATTGTGACTTGATTGCGCGGAGGGTAAGGTTGTCAATTCAGATAGTGGGGGCCTTTTAGGTCTATACCCTGTCTCTCCTTCTTTTATTTTCTAGAGTCCACTCCTCACTTGAGTCATGCGCATGACTATGTGATTTGCATTTCTCCAAGGTAAAAGTAAGTTCTCTAATTTTATCTTGTATTTATTTTCGGTCGGTCCATGCTAGGTGTTAGTCAGTTTTTGAGCTTGATATTACGACCATTCTTTTAAAAGAAAATAAAAATTAAATTTGTCCCTCATTTCTTTTTATTTTTTTTTGAAAAAATGATGTGAAAAAATCCCTTCATGGGAATTTTATTAACCAATAAGAGATTTTTGTCATGTTTTTATTACTTCAATAAAAATGAAATTTTCCTGAAAAAATTTTCCTCTGAAAATTTATTTCAATAAAAAGAAAAATTCCTTAAAAAAAAAAACTCTAGTAGACATCAAGTGATTTTATCACATTTTTCAAATTATAAAAACTTGCAAGAAAATTCTTCTCGAGAAATTCACTCATGTTTTTCTAAGAAAAGTTTCTCTAAATAAAATTAGACTAATGTCTCGGGGGAGTTGTATTGACCAATAAGAGATTTTTGTCATGTTTTTCTTGCTTCAATAAAAATGAAATTTTCCTGACAAATTTTCCTCTGAAAATTTATTTCGATAAAAAGAAAAATTCCTTCAAAAAAAAAACTTTGGTAAACATCAAGTGATTTTATCACATTCTTTCAAATTATAAAAACTTGCAACAAAAATTCTTTTCGAGAAATTCGCTCATGTTTTTCTAAGAAACTTTTCTCTAAATAAAATTAGACTAATGTCTCGGGGGAATTTTGTTAACCAATAAAGGATTTCTGTTATGTCTTTCCTGCTTCAATAAAAATAAAATTTTCCTGATAAATTTACCTCTGAAAATTTATTTTGATAAAAAGGAAATTCCTTCAAAGATTTTAGTAAACATCAAGAGATTTTGTCACATTCCTTTAAAAAAATAATAAAAAAAAGAGTAATAAATATGCAAAAAAAAAATTCTGTATCAGAAATTAACCCATTTCTTCCTAAAGAAATTTTTTTTTTCTGATTTCTCTATAAAATAGAAAAAATAAAATTGGACTAATATATGAGTCATGGACCGACATTCCTTGTGTCGCATACTAATTATATCCTTTTCTTTTGCAGGGAGATCCTAGATACCCCAGATGGGTGTAAAAATTAAGTTCAATAATATATCAAGAATCATCTTCAGAAATACCAAAAGACGAAAAACACCAAGGCTTCAACCGTTAATTCAGGGAGGCAAACGAACACTGTCCATCTTTGACAGATAGAGTTGTGTCAATCCGTAAACTTGTATGGGCAGTGTATTGTGATATGACGGTGGACTTATACTAATTAAACACGGGGGCATATTTAATGTATTACAGAGGATCCCGCGTCTTTTGAAAGACAATATGGATTATATAATCAGAAACCATGAAATAAGTACCTTAACTTGATTAAATCAACCAGAGACCGGTCTTAAAATTTCCTCGGATCCGAAACACGCGGAGGGTTTTAGAGGACCGAGGTTCTATTAATGAATGTGACCCACAAGTATTTCTCCCAATGCTACAGGCGCCCGACAAGAGCAAGTGGGCACCGAAAGAAACAAAACACGGTTGAAGTGGGGCACACAACAAATGGCCGAATTTATTGGCACACTAATTAAGTGGTGGTAGCTTTATTAATTTACATGATTGAACGCGGGTCTCTAGGCGGCTGGTGGAAAGCCACACTGAATGCCTCTCTAATGTTCTTGATATCATCGTCTACCGCAACCCGCGAGAGCATCATGAAGAAGATTAAACCTAGACGAATACGTCTACTTAGTTTCATCGCACGTTCTCGCCTTTTGTCGATGTCCAAAATTAATGCACAAGCTAGAAGTAATCATTTCCCTTTCCCCCTATTAAATGCTCGGAGCCGTTAACCGCACCAAACTCGAAAAAATTAATATCGAGACGAAATCTGCGTAAATTTGAAGGGTAAATCCGTATCATTCCAATTTACCCTTAAATTACTCCGGTTTTAAATTTGATCCCTTCTATTTTCAGGAATTTGCAAAAGCGACTCGAGAATACAGTTGTATCCAAAAACCAAATTTCCTGGTCGGGCTAAATTGGGGGCAAATCAACTCATGTACATTACCACGGGATGGACAGCTTCGGTTAAAGAAAAATACAAGCGAAAGATCCGAACAATCTCAGACATGGGTAATTCTGTATCGTTCTAATTTGCACATAATCATCTCGAGTCCTGAATTTTTTTATTCCATTCTTAACAGGGATTGCAAATTACCTCGAGAAATATCGTAACAAGGCCCAAGGTGATACAACAGGGCCGCATTATCCCCAAGGATTAACCTTTGAAAAGAAAACCCCATGGACACCTATGGTCCAATGGACCGAATGCAGGAATACTCGACGAGTAATACCGAAGTCAATATTTTGCCACATTCTCGGCTTAATGGTGAAGCATCCAACAAAAGTCGAAGAAAACTCAACCTAGCAAAATTGGTAAAAGACTTGTCCAAGGCATTCAAGATGAATGGTAAATCAGTATCGTTTCCAATTTATCCCTTTTAATACCGGTTGACATGTCTCCTTTTCTTGTTGCAGGAAATATTTATACTAACATGTAACATGTTGGAGGAGACAAATCCAAAAGAAAATGATGATCATTTGACAAGATCTATTCTGGTGAAAAATGGGGGGCATTTAACTGCTAAACCATGGCGGTCGCTGTCACTAAACAAACCAAAATGCTCCCTCACCCATATGCCTCATCGTGTAGGGGCAAAACTTGAGACAAACCGCTCCTCGACATAAGGAGTGGGCTTCCCAATTTGTTCAATCCACCCACATACCAGGGGCAATTCAAATCCGCCCATGTTTGCACATTATATAAATACACATGATGCTAAAAATTGTCACATCGGCATTGTGTTTATACATTTCACGAATTATGTATGATTATTCCGCATGTTTAATTTACCAACTCCAACTTAGAGCATAAACTGCATAGGAGACATCAAATGTGCAAAATGGGGCATAACAGGATGAGGAAAGTTAAACCATTTCTACACACGGGTCTAACATTTTAATCTACAGATAAACAGCCTTTCTCTAGAGTGAGAGAAAGCCCCTTCGGACTAAAGTCCCCCATTCAGATTACATTCGAGGCGTTCATATTATGAGAACCTCCTTAAATAGAATTGGTAATGCAAACTTGACAGAATAGTTTTGCATGATCCACATTTTGATTGATTGCATCATGAGTTATCACACAGACTACTTCTAATCATTGCCAACTTAGATGAACAATTTTGTATGAACCAATGAACGCATTGATGAAAATGCTTGCACATGTTAGCTCTGACATTGCCTGACAGGCAACACATTCCCGGTGTTTGAGTTACCTTCCAAAGTCTTGAAATTCATTTGGCGATTATTGAATGAACAAGCCTGGTTGTCGAGAAGCCACCAAGCATTTCTTCCAAATTCTCAGGTAAGTATATCTTCAACCTGAACCTTTCAAGAGAATGAATTCTGACGGTTGTTGGGGTACTCGAATCCATTGCGGTATATATAGGTATCCACCTTCTTCAATAAAGCATGATTTGTCTTAAGGACAGAAATGTTCGAGACCTTTTGATCTCTGCCTCTTTGGTTTATTCCTAAAGCGACAGGAGAATATAATTTGGGTTTGAGCTCCCGTAGGATTCCTGGTCTCCCCAGATTTCAGAATGGCACCCTTTGAGGTACACCAAGCTCTTCTTACAGGCAAACTAAGTCCTTCTTACAGGCAAACCAAGTCCTTCTTACAGGCAAACCAAGTCCTTCTTACAGACATAAAGTCCTTCTTACAGGCAAACTAAGTCCTTCTTACAGGCATAAAGTCCTTCTTACTGGCAAACTAAGTCCTTCTTACAGGCAAACCAAGTCCTTCTTACAGGCACAAAGTCCTTCTTACAGGCAAACCAAGTCCTTCTTACAGGCACAAAGTCCTTCTTACAGGCAAATCAAGTCCTTCTTACAGGCAAACAAAGTCCTTCTTACAGGCAAAACAAGTCCTTCTTACAGGCAAATCAAGTCCTTCTTACAGGTACAAAGTCCTTCTTACAGGCACAAAGTCCTTCTTACAGGCACAAAGTCCTTCTTACAGGCAAATCAAGTCCTTCTTACAGGCATAAAGTCCTTCTTATAAGCAAATCAAGTCCTTCTTACAGGCAAACTAAGTCCTTCTTACAGGCAAACCAAGTCCTTCTTACAGGCACAAAGTCCTTCTTACAGGCAAATCAAGTCCTTCTTACAGGCAAACTAAGTCCTTCTTACAGGCAAACCAAGTCCTTCTTATAGGCAAATCAAGTCCTTCTTACAGGCACAAAGTCCTTTTTACAGGCAAATCAAGTCCTTCTTACAGGCATAAAGTCCTTCTTACAGGCAAATCAAGTCTTTCTTACAGGCAAACAAAGTCCTTCTTACAGGTAAACAAAGTCCTTCTTACAGGCAAACAAAGTCCTTCTTACAGGCAACGCGAGTCCTTCTTACAGGCACAAAGTCCTTCTTACAGGCAAAGTAAGTCCTTCTTACAGGCAAATCAAGTCCTTCTTACAGGCAAATCAAGTCCTTCTTACAGGCACAAGTCCTTTTTACAGACACCAAGTCCTTTCTACAGGCACCAAGTCCTTCTTACAGGTATCTCCATGGGGTGACCTACCATACGGGTCAAATCTCAATCAAAATTTAATCAGTAGAATCCTTTTATTAGGAATCTACCATGGTACGACCCACCATACGAGTTAAATGGTATGACCCACCATACGGGTCAAATTTTAATTCAATTTTTAATCAGTAGAATCCTTTTATTAGGAATCTACCATGGGTTGATCCACCATACGGGTTCAAGTTCAACCACCCTAAAGTTTTTTTATATAACGAATCCTTAGGTTCTCATTTCATTTTCAGTGGAACATTCATGTCACGACTCTTTTTATTTCCTTGTATTGAGTCGATTAGAATTCAGGTGTCATCTCGTCTTTGAAATGAACCTCTACCGAGCTTCCTTTCAAAGAGGGGCAGCTGTTGACACCTGATTTTTAATCATTTTTTCTATTGCTAAAGTAATAAAAAATCCATAAAAATTCATAAAATTGAAAAATCAACTTTGGGGACCTTAGCCAAGCCTAGGGAACCAATTTTGACCAAAAAACGATTTTTCATATTTTCAGTATTTTTCGGTATTTTTATTTTCGAAAATTCATAAAACAAAAAATGAAGAAAAAATGAGAAAATTGAAAAAATCAACTTTGGAAGCCTTGGCCAAGCCTAGGCAACCATTTTTGAACAAAAAATAAAATTTCATATCGTCAACGAGCAAACAAATTCAAGCTAAGTGTTTTTTATTTATTCATTTATTTATGGTTTTACTCGCAAATTAACACAAATTGTATACACTTTCTCCATCTCCTTTTTCTTCCATATTTTATGTCAGGAGAAGGATATCTCTACGTCAACAGCAAAAATCTCGTCGAGATGCAAAAATCGGCCCAGACAAGCTCCTAAGCTGTCCACCGATTTCTCAACTGATCTGTGACTAAAAGTCCCTCTTAATTCAAAAGAAACTCTCTATATTGGGAACATAGAGAGCGAAAATCAATTATAGAAATCCCTCCCAAAAAAATGGGAGATAAGTACTCTTTCTACTCTTCTGATTTTAGGTGCAGATTAGCACATATTTTGTATACTAACACTTCACTCTATTTTATGTCAGGAAGCCGCAGCTCTATATCAATGGTCAATCCTATGGAAGCACAAAATCGCCTTGGAGGAGTCCTCAAGCGCGCACAAATTTCAAATTGTTGAATCAATTCGTTGTATTTCATTTTAAAAACTTCATACCCCAAAATGGAGAGGACAAAGTCCATCCGCAATTTAAATACCTGCACCATAAATCCCAAAGGGAAGAGCCAAGCCAATGCTTAGCCTCCCATTGGAGGTTTTTACTTATAGTAGTTAAATACCTGCAACTTAAATACCTGCACCTTAAATCCCAAAGGGAAGAGCCAAGCCAATGCTTAGCCTCCCATTGGAGGTTTTTACTTACAGTAGTTAAATACCTGCACCTTAAATCCCAAAGGGAAGAGCCAAGCCAATGCTTAGCCTCCCATTGGAGGTTTTTACTTACAGTAGTTAAATACCTGCAACTTAAATACCTGTACCTTAAATCCCAAAGGGAAGAGCCAAGCCAATGCTTAGCCTCCCATTGGAGGTTTTTACTTACAGTAGTTAAATACCTGCAACTTAAATACCTGTACCTTAAATCCCAAAGGGAAGAGCCAAGCCAATGCTTAGCCTCCCATTGGAGGTTTTTACTTACAGTAGTTTAAATACTTGCAACTTAAATACCTGTACCTTAAATCCCAAAGGGAAGAGCCAAGCCAATGCTAGGCCTCCCATTGGAGGTGTTTATTCACTGTCATGTACTTCATATAATTTAATTTTTGAATCATCAGACCCAAAAGATGAGTAGGTCGTAATACTGCACAGAAGTCGTTAACACACTCCCTCTTTCGGCTTCAGGGAATCTTTAACACTTAAAAAATATAACAAATAAAAATATATACCATCCATGCATCCTATTTAAAAAGTGAAAACACAAAAGAGAATACCCTACTAGAGCTTTAGGAATAAACCAAGCCTGAGTTGCCGGATTAGGATATCCATGAAATTAAGGTACCGAAAGGGCATTAGTTTTAATTAACTAGTGTAACCAAGTCCCCGAGCCCCTAATCTCTGGTTCGCAGGAATAAATTAGTTCTCCCGCTAATTTATTTAGGTTTCTAATCGACCTACCAAGAACGATTAGTGGCGACTCCAAATTTTAAAATCATTTAAACAAAAACCAAAGTTGCGATTCGGTAGGGCTTGGGAGGGTCCGCGTTAGGTTAGTCAAATCTAATTAACCTAATAATCCGTTAACCCCCTTTAAAATTTAAAATTTTTTTAGAGGGTCGGTAGAGGTTCATTTCAAAGACGAGATGACACCTGGATTCTTATCGACTCAATACAAGTAAATAAAAAGAGTCGTGACATGATTGTTCCACTGAAAATGAAATGAGAACCTAAGGATTCGTTATATAAAAAAAACTTTAGGGTGGTTGAACTTGAACCCGTATGGTGGATCAACCCATGGTAGATTCCTAATAAAAGGATTCTACTGATTAAAAATTGAATTAAAATTTTACCCGTATGGTGGGTCATACCATTTGACCCGTATGGTGGGTCGTACCATGGTAGATTCCGAATAAAAGGATTCTACTGATTAAATTTTGATTGAGATTTGACCCGTATGGTAGGTCACCACGTGGAGATACCTGTAAGAAGGACTTGGTGCCTGTAGAAAGGACTTGGTGCCAGTAAAAAGGACTTGGTGCTTTGCCTGTAAGAAGAACTTTGTGCCTGTAAGAAGGACTTGCTTTGCCTGTAAGAAGGACTTTGTTTTGCCTGTAAGAAGGACTTACTTTGCCTGTAAGAAGGACTTTGTGCCTGTAAGAAGGACTTGATTTGCCTGTAAGAAGGACTTTGTTTGCCTGTAAGAAAGACTTTATGCCTGTAAGAAGGACTTGATTTGCCTGTAAGAAGGACTTTATGCCTGTAAGAAGGACTTGATTTGCCTGTAAGAAGGACTTTGTGCCTGTAAGAAGGACTTGATTTGCCTGTAAGAAGGACTTTGTGCCTGTAAGAAGGACTTGGTTTGCTTGTAAGAAGGACTTAGTTTGCCTATAAGAAGGACTTGGTGCCTATAAGAAGGACTTGGTTTGCCTGTAAGAAGGACTTGGTTTGCCTGTAAGAAGGACTTGGTTTGCCTGTAAGAAGGACTTGGTTTGCCTGTAAGAAGGACTTTATGCCTGTAAGAAGGACTTGGTGCCTGTAAGAAGAACTTGGTTTGCCTATAAGAAGGACTTTATGCCTGTAAGAAGGACTTGATTTGCCTGTAAGAAGGACTTGTTTTGCCTATAAGAAGGACTTGATTTGCCTGTAAGAAGGACTTTGTGCCTGTAAGAAGGACTTGTTTTGCCTGTAAGAAGGACTTGGTTTGCCTGTAAGAAGAACTTGGTTTGCCTGTAAGAAGGACTTGGTGCCTGTCAGAAGAACTTGGTTTGCCTATAAGAAGGACTTTATGCCTGTAAGAAGGACTTGATTTGCCTGTAAGAAGGACTTGTTTTGCCTGTAAGAAGGACTTGTTTTGCCTGTAAGAATGACTTGATTTGCCTGTAAGAAGGACTTTGTGCCTGTAAGAAGGACTTTGTGCCTGTAAGAAGGACTTGTTTTGCCTGTAAGAAGGACTTGATTTGCCTGTAAGAAGGACTTTGTGCCTATAAGAAGGACTTGATTTGCCTGTAAGAAGGACTTGGTTTGCCTGTAAGAAGGACTTGGTTTGCCTGTAAGAAGGACTTGGTGTACCTTAAAGGGTGCCATTCTGGAATCTGGAAAGATCAGGAATCCTGCAGAAGCTCAAACCCAAATTATATTATCCTGTCGCTTTAGGAATAAACCAAAGAGGCAGAGATCAAAAGGTCTCGAACATTTCTGTCCTTGAGACAAATCATGCTTTATTGAAGAAGGTGGATACCTGTATGTACCGCAATGGATTCGAGTACCCCAACAACCGTCAGAATTCATTCTCTTGAAAGGTTCAGGTTGAAGATATACTTACCTGAGAATTTGGAAAAAATGCTTGGTGGCTTCTCGACAACCAGGCTTGCTCATTCAATAATCGCCGAATGAATTTCAAGACTTTGGAAGGTAACTCAAACACCGGGAATGTGTTGCCTGTCAGGCAATGTCAGAGCTAACATGTGCAAGCATTTTCATCAATGCGTTCATTGGTTCATACAAAATTGTTCAGCTAAGTTTGCCATGATTGAAGGCAGTCTATGTAATAACTCATGATGCAATCGATCAACATATAGATCATGTATTGCATTACCACTTCTGTTTAAGGAGGTTCTTATAGTATGAACACCTCGAATGTAATCTGAATGGGGGACTTCATTCCGAAATGGCTTTTTCTCACTCTGGAGAAAGGCTGTTTATCTGTAGATCAAAATGTTAGACCTGTGTGGAAATGGTTTGCCTTTCCTCATCCTGTCATGCCCCATTCTGCACATTTGATATCTCCTGTGCAGTTTATGCTCTAAGTTGGAGTTGGTAAGTTAAACACACGGAATAGTCATACATAATTCATGAACTGTGTAAGCACAATGCAGATGTGACAATTTTTTAGCATCACGTGTGTTTATATAATGTGCAAATATGGGCGAATTTAAATTGCCCCTGGTATGTGGGCGGACCGAACAAATTGGGAAGCCTACTCCTTATGTCGAGGGGTGGTTTGTCTCAAACTTTACCCCTGCGCGATGAAGCATATGGGCGAGGGAGCATTTTGGTTTGTTTAATGCCCCTGCAAGAAGCAGAGAAATTATTCTTGAAACCAAACGAGATAAGGAAGACATATTTGCTTTTTCGTTTCAGAGCTTGCGATCAATTTGCCCCATTTTTCACCAGAATAGATCTTGTCAGGTGATCATACTTTTCTTTTGGATTTGTCTCCTTCAACATGTTAAATGTTAGTATAAATATTTCCTGTAACAAGAAAAGGAGACATGTCAACCGGTATTAAAAGGGATAAATTGGAAACGATACTGATTTACCATTCATCTTGAATGCCTTGGACAAGTCTTTTACCAATTTTGCTGGGTTGAGTTTTCTTCGACTTTTGTTGGATGCTTCACCATTAAGCCGAGAATGTGGCAAAATATTGACTTCGGTATTACTCGTCGAGTATTCCATTCGGTCCATTGGACCATAGGTGTCCATGGGGTTTTCTTTTCAAAGGTTAATCCTTGGGGATAACGCGGCCCTGTTGTATCACCTTGGGCCTTGTTACGATATTTCTCGAGGTAATTTGCAATCCCTGTTAAGAATGGAATAAAAAAATTCAGGACTCGAGATGATTATGTGCAAATTAGAACGATACAGAATTACCCATGTCTGAGATTGTTCGGATCTTTCGCTTGTATTTTTCTTTAACTGAAGCTGCCAATCCCGTGGTAATGTCCATGAGTTGATTTGCCCCCGATTTAGCCCGACCAGGAAATTTGGTTTTTGGATACAACTGTATTCTCGAGTCGCTTTTGCAAATTCCTGAAAATAGAAGGGATCAAATTTAAAACCGGAGCAATTTAAGGGTAAATTGGAACGATACGGATTTACCCTTCAAATTTACGCAGATTTCGTCTCGATATTAATTTTTTCGAGTTTGGTGCGGTTAACGGCTCCGAGCATTTAATAGGGGGGAAAGGGAAATGATTACTTCTAGCTTGTGCATTAATTTTGGACATCGACAAAAGGCGAGAACGTGCGATGAAACTAAGTAGACGTATTCGTCTAGGTTTAATCTTCTTCATGATGCTCTCGCGGGTTGCGGTAGACGATGATATCAAGAACATTATAGAGACATTTAGTGTGGCTTTCCACCAGCCGCCTAGAGACCCGTGTTCAATCATGTAAATTAATAAAGCTACCACCACTTAATTAGTGTGCCAATAAATTTGGCCATTTGTTGCGTGCCCCACTTCAACCGTGTTTTGTTTCTTTCGGTGCCCATTTGCTCTTGTCGGGCGCCTGTAGCATTGGGAGAAATACTTGTGGGTCACATTCATTAATAGAACCTCGGTCCTCTAAAACCCTCCGCGTGTTTCAGATCCGAGGAAATTTTAAGACCGGTCTCTGGTTGATTTAATCAGGTTAAGGTACTTATTTCATGGTTTCTGATTATATAATCCATATTATCTTTCAAAAGACGCGGGATCCTCTGCAATACATTAAATATGCCCCCGTGTTTAATCAGTATAAGTCCACCGTCATATCAGAATACACTGCCCATACAAGTTTACGGATTGACACAACTCTGTCTGTCAAAGATGGACAGTGTTCGTTTGCCCCCCTGAATTAACGGTTGAAGCCTTGGTGTTTTTCGTCTTTTGGTATTTTTGAAGATGATTCTTGATATATTATTAAACTTAATTTTTACACCCGTCTGGGGTATCTAGGATCTCCCTGCAAAAGAAAAGGATATAATTAGTATGCGACACAAGGAATGTCGGTCCATGACTCCTATATTAGTCCAATTTTATTTTTTCTATTTTATAGAGAAATCAGAAAAAAAACTTTCCTTAGGAAGAAATGGGTTAATTTCTGATACAGAATTTTTTTTTGCAGATTTATTACTCTTTTTTTTATTTTTTTAAAGGAATGTGACAAAATCTCTTGATGTTTACTAAAATTTTTGAAGGAATTTCCTTTTTATCAAAATAAATTTTTCGAGGTAAATTTATCAGGAAAATTTTATTTTTATTGAAGCAGGAAAGACATAATAGAAATCCTTTATTGGTTAACAAAATTCCCCCGAGACATTAGTCTAATTTTATTTAGAGAAAATTTTCTTAGAAAAACATGAGCGAATTTCTCGAAAAGAATTATTGTTGCAAGTTTTTATAATTTGAAAGAATGTGATAAAATCACTTGATGTTTACCAAAGTTTTTTTTGCAGGAATTTTTCTTTTTATCGAAATAAATTTTCAGAGGAAAATTTGTCAGGAAAATTTCATTTTTATTGAAGCAAGAAAAACATGACAAAAATCTCTTATTGGTCAATACAATTCCCCCGAGACATTAGTCTAATTTTATTTAGAGAAAATTTTCTTAGAAAAACATGAGCGAATTTCTCGAGAAGAATTTTCTTGCAAGTTTTTATAATTTGAAAAATGTGATAAAATCACTTGATGTCTACTAGAGTTTTTTTTGAAGGAATTTTTCTTTTTATTGAAATAAATTTTCAGAGGAAAATTTTTTCAAGAAAATTTCATTTTTATTAAAGTAATAAAAACATGACAAAAATCCCTTATTGGTTAATAAAATTCTCATGAAGGGATTTTTTCACATCATTTTTTCAAAAAAAAAATTTCTAAAAAGAAATGAGGGACAAATTTAATTTTTATTTTCTTTTAAAAGAATGGTCGTAATATCAAGCTCAAAAACTGACTAACACCTAGCATGGACTGACCGAAAATAAATACAAGATAAAATTAGAGAACTTACTTTTACCTTGGAGAAATGCAAATCACATAGTCATGCGCATGACTCAAGTGAGGAGTGGACTCTAGAAAATAAAAGAAGGAGAGACAGGGTATGGACCTAAAAGGCCCCCACTATCTGAATTGACAACCTTACCCTCCGCGCAATCAAATCACAATGGGAAGAATTGTCAATTCAGATAATGAGCGGGATAAAATATGGTCAACCCAAGCGCAATCGACGCAAGAGCTTTGCATATTCGATCCCTATCTATGGTTACTTAGGAAAAATTTCGCGACTTGGGTTTAGACGCTTGTATGTGCAGGTGTTGTGATCCTCAGAATATGCAAGACATGCACAACAATTGATATCAAAACAGCGCTTCTAAAAATGTGCGAAATTAAACATAATCCCAACACCGAGCCTGCAAAACAAATGGGTTAGCCAAACACTCCGCCCCTTATAACTCCCATCCTGCAAAAACATATAACACCTATAGAATGAGTCCCAAGCAAGATCGCCAGAAGCGAGATATCCATGAAATTTTCATTGGCCTAAGTCCACTAAGACTTTTAAAATTTCGAAAAAATTTAAGTATTCCAATTGGTATCTTTTTTCGAAAATTTAAAAATCTCTATTCCCCAGCGGAGTCGCCAGTCTGTCGCGACCCTCTAAAAAAATTTTAAATTTTAAAGGGGGTTAACGGATTATTAGGTTAATTAGATTTGACTAACCTAACGCGGACCCTCCCAAGCCCTACCGAATCGCAACTTTGGTTTTTGTTTAAATGATTTTAAAATTTGGAGTCGCCACTAATCGTTCTTGGTAGGTCGATTAGAAACCTAAATAAATTAGCGGGAGAACTAATTTATTCCTGCGAACCAGAGATTAGGGGCTCGGGGACTTGGTTACACTAGTTAATTAAAACTAATGCCCTTTCGGTACCTTAATTTCATGGATATCCTAATCCGGCAACTCAGGCTTGGTTTATTCCTAAAGCTCTAGTAGGGTATTCTCTTTTGTGTTTTCACTTTTTAAATAGGATGCATGGATGGTATATATTTTTATTTGTTATATTTTTTAAGTGTTAAAGATTCCCTGAAGCCGAAAGAGGGAGTGTGTTAACGACTTCTGTGCAGTATTACGACCTACTCATCTTTTGGGTCTGATGATTCAAAAATTAAATTATAGGAAGTACATGACAGTGAATAAACACCTCCAATGGGAGGCCTAGCATTGGCTTGGCTCTTCCCTTTGGGATTTAAGGTACATGTATTTAAGTTGCAAGTATTTAAACTACTGTAAGTAAAAACCTCCAATGGGAGGCTAAGCATTGGCTTGGCTCTTCCCTTTGGGATTTAAGGTACAGGTATTTAAGTTGCAGGTATTTAACTACTGTAAGTAAAAACCTCCAATGGGAGGCTAAGCATTGGCTTGGCTCTTCCCTTTGGGATTTAAGGTACAGGTATTTAAGTTGCAGGTATTTAACTACTGTAAGTAAAAACCTCCAATGGGAGGCTAAGCATTGGCTTGGCTCTTCCCTTTGGGATTTAAGGTGCAGGTATTTAACTACTGTAAGTAAAAACCTCCAATGGGAGGCTAAGCATTGGCTTGGCTCTTCCCTTTGGGATTTAAGGTGCAGGTATTTAAGTTGCAGGTATTTAACTACTATAAGTAAAAACCTCCAATGGGAGGCTAAGCATTGGCTTGGCTCTTCCCTTTGGGATTTATGGTGCAGGTATTTAAATTGCGGATGGACTTTGTCCTCTCCATTTTGGGGTATGAAGTTTTTAAAATGAAATACAACGAATTGATTCAACAATTTGAAATTTGTGCGCGCTTGAGGACTCCTCCAAGGCGATTTTGTGCTTCCATAGGATTGACCATTGATATAGAGCTGCGGCTTCCTGACATAAAATAGAGTGAAGTGTTAGTATACAAAATATGTGCTAATCTGCACCTAAAATCAGAAGAGTAGAAAGAGTACTTATCTCCCATTTTTTTGGGAGGGATTTCTATAATTGATTTTCGCTCTCTATGTTCCCAATATAGAGAGTTTCTTTTGAATTAAGAGGGACTTTTAGTCACAGATCAGTTGAGAAATCGGTGGACAGCTTAGGAGCTTGTCTGGGCCGATTTTTGCATCTCGACGAGATTTTTGCTGTTGACGTAGAGATATCCTTCTCCTGACATAAAATATGGAAGAAAAAGGAGATGGAGAAAGTGTATACAATTTGTGCTAATTTGCGAGTAAAACCATAAATAAATGAATAAATAAAAAACACTTAGCTTGAATTTGTTTGCTCGTTGACGAGGATGAACTCTTGATTTATATTGATCGATGAAGGAATTTGTGATGATAACCCCTAGCTTTAAACTCCCATCATCTTCAAAATTCTCTCTCTTTTGGTATTTTCTTTCTCTCAAAATTTTCTTCAATCTCCCAAAACTCTCTCAAACATCCAAAATTTTCTCTCCAAAAAATTCTCCCAAACATTTCAAATTTTCTCTCTCAAGAATCCCTTTCTCAAGCTCACTTCTTCCTCCTTTTATAACCTACTCATCTATCTCCCATTCTAATTTTTCCACTAACTCTATCTCCCATTCTAATTTCTCCACTAACTCTTCTTCATTTTCATCTTCCATTCTCCATCTCTATCTCACATTCTAATCTCTCCACTAACTCTTCTTCATCTTCATCTTCCCTTCTCCATATTTATCTCCCATTCTAATTTCTCCACTAACTCTTCTTAATCTCCATCTTCCCTTCTCTATTCTTATCTTCCATTCTAATTTCTCTACTAACTCTTCTTCATCTCCATCTTCCCTTCTCTATTCTTATCTTATTTTCTCCATCCATTCTTCTCCAACTTCTCTTCTTCATCTCCTCTTCTTCATCTTCCCTTCTCTATTCTAATTTATCCACTAACTCTTCTTTTTATTATTTGTAAAATAATCCTTCAAGAGTTAGGTATTTGCACTCTAGTCCTTGAATTTTAAGTATTTACAATTCAGTCCCTGAAAAAAATATATTTCTTTAAGTCCAAATCTCCTCACAATTTTTGACACACCAAAATTTACCACATGTCAAATTTAAGCTCATTTCTTGTCGCTGAAAATAATGCATAATTTAATTAAAGCCCTTTTACAAAATTAAGTCATTCTGGGTATAATTGGGCCAAGATGAAAATTTAAAATATTAGAAGACAATGTCACAACTCATAAAAAGTGAAAGTTAAAAATAAGTTGACTCAAATTAAATTTTTTTAGGCCCGATTCGAGATTATACTCGTGAAGGAACACGTGACTCGAATTGGATTTTTCTGAATTTGCGATGGCCAATATGAAAATAGATTTAAAATAAAAATATTAACTATCTTTGTGTATTTTTTGGCCTCAAATGTTATTTTTCCAAAATTTTCAAATATTTTTGTATTTTTTTTAAAAAAAATTAAAATATATATAATATGAAAAATTATTTTTTGGTCAAAATTCGTTCCCTAGGCTTGGCTAAGGTTCCCAAAGTTGATTTTTCAATTTTATGAATTTTTATCGATTTTCTATTAATTTTCGAAAATAAATAAATAAAAAATACGTAAAAATACTGAAAATATGAAAAATCGTTTTTTGGTCAAAATTGGTTCCCTAGGCTTGGCTAAGGTCCCCAAAGTTGATTTTTCAATTTTATGAATTTTTATGGATTTTTTATTACTTTAGCAATAAAAAAAATGATTAAAAATCAGGTGTCAACACGCGACCCTCTAAAAAAATTTTAAATTTTAAAGGGGGTTAACGGATTATTAGGTTAATTAGATTTGACTAACCTAACGCGGACCCTCCCAAGCCCTACCGAATCGCAACTTTGGTTTTTGTTTAAATGATTTTAAAATTTGGAGTCGCCACTAATCGTTCTTGGTAGGTCGATTAGAAACCTAAATAAATTAGCGGGAGAACTAATTTATTCCTGCGAACCAGAGATTAGGGGCTCGGGGACTTGGTTACACTAGTTAATTAAAACTAATGCCCTTTCGGTACCTTAATTTCATGGATATCCTAATCCGGCAACTCAGGCTTGGTTTATTCCTAAAGCTCTAGTAGGGTATTCTCTTTTGTGTTTTCACTTTTTAAATAGGATGCATGGATGGTATATATTTTTATTTGTTATATTTTTTAAGTGTTAAAGATTCCCTGAAGCCGAAAGAGGGAGTGTGTTAACGACTTCTGTGCAGTATTACGACCTACTCATCTTTTGGGTCTGATGATTCAAAAATTAAATTATAGGAAGTACATGACAGTGAATAAACACCTCCAATGGGAGGCCTAGCATTGGCTTGGCTCTTCCCTTTGGGATTTAAGGTACATGTATTTAAGTTGCAAGTATTTAAACTACTGTAAGTAAAAACCTCCAATGGGAGGCTAAGCATTGGCTTGGCTCTTCCCTTTGGGATTTAAGGTACAGGTATTTAAGTTGCAGGTATTTAACTACTGTAAGTAAAAACCTCCAATGGGAGGCTAAGCATTGGCTTGGCTCTTCCCTTTGGGATTTAAGGTACAGGTATTTAAGTTGCAGGTATTTAACTACTGTAAGTAAAAACCTCCAATGGGAGGCTAAGCATTGGCTTGGCTCTTCCCTTTGGGATTTAAGGTGCAGGTATTTAACTACTGTAAGTAAAAACCTCCAATGGGAGGCTAAGCATTGGCTTGGCTCTTCCCTTTGGGATTTAAGGTGCAGGTATTTAACTACTATAAGTAAAAACCTCCAATGGGAGGCTAAGCATTGGCTTGGCTCTTCCCTTTGGGATTTATGGTGCAGGTATTTAAATTGCGGATGGACTTTGTCCTCTCCATTTTGGGGTATGAAGTTTTTAAAATGAAATACAACGAATTGATTCAACAATTTGAAATTTGTGCGCGCTTGAGGACTCCTCCAAGGCGATTTTGTGCTTCCATAGGATTGACCATTGATATAGAGCTGCGGCTTCCTGACATAAAATAGAGTGAAGTGTTAGTATACAAAATATGTGCTAATCTGCACCTAAAATCAGAAGAGTAGAAAGAGTACTTATCTCCCATTTTTTTGGGAGGGATTTCTATAATTGATTTTCGCTCTCTATGTTCCCAATATAGAGAGTTTCTTTTGAATTAAGAGGGACTTTTAGTCACAGATCAGTTGAGAAATCGGTGGACAGCTTAGGAGCTTGTCTGGGCCGATTTTTGCATCTCGACGAGATTTTTGCTGTTGACGTAGAGATATCCTTCTCCTGACATAAAATATGGAAGAAAAAGGAGATGGAGAAAGTGTATACAATTTGTGCTAATTTGCGAGTAAAACCATAAATAAATGAATAAATAAAAAACACTTAGCTTGAATTTGTTTGCTCGTTGACGAGGATGAACTCTTGATTTATATTGATCGATGAAGGAATTTGTGATGATAACCCCTAGCTTTAAACTCCCATCATCTTCAAAATTCTCTCTCTTTTGGTATTTTCTTTCTCTCAAAATTTTCTTCAATCTCCCAAAACTCTCTCAAACATCCAAAATTTTCTCTCCAAAAAATTCTCCCAAACACTTCAAATTTTCTCTCTCAAGAATCCCTTTCTCAAGCTCACTTCTTCCTCCTTTTATAACCTACTCATCTATCTCCCATTCTAATTTTTCCACTAACTCTATCTCCCATTCTAATTTCTCCACTAACTCTTCTTCATTTTCATCTTCCATTCTCCATCTCTATCTCACATTCTAATCTCTCCACTAACTCTTCTTCATCTTCATCTTCCCTTCTCCATATTTATCTCCCATTCTAATTTCTCCACTAACTCTTCTTAATCTCCATCTTCCCTTCTCTATTCTTGTCTTCCATTCTAATTTCTCTACTAACTCTTCTTCATCTCCATCTTCCCTTCTCTATTCTTATCTTATTTTCTCCATCCATTCTTCTCCAACTTCTCTTCTTCATCTCCTCTTCTTCATCTTCCCTTCTCTATTCTAATTTATCCACTAACTCTTCTTTTTATTATTTGTAAAATAATCCTTCAAGAGTTAGGTATTTGCACTCTAGTCCTTGAATTTTAAGTATTTACAATTCAGTCCCTGAAAAAAATATATTTCTTTAAGTCCAAATCTCCTCACAATTTTTGACACACCAAAATTTACCACATGTCAAATTTAAGCTCATTTCTTGTCGCTGAAAATAATGCATAATTTAATTAAAGCCCTTTTACAAAATTAAGTCATTCTGGGTATAATTGGGCCAAGATGAAAATTTAAAATATTAGAAGACAATGTCACAACTCATAAAAAGTGAAAGTTAAAAATAAGTTGACTCAAATTAAATTTTTTTAGGCCCGATTCGAGATTATACTCGTGAAGGAACACGTGACTCGAATTGGATTTTTCTGAATTTGCGATGGCCAATATGAAAATAGATTTAAAATAAAAATATTAACTATCTTTGTGTATTTTTTGGCCTCAAATGTTATTTTTCCAAAATTTTCAAATATTTTTGTATTTTTTTTTAAAAAAATTAAAATATATATAATATGAAAAATTATTTTTTGGTCAAAATTCGTTCCCTAGGCTTGGCTAAGGTTCCCAAAGTTGATTTTTCAATTTTATGAATTTTTATCGATTTTCTATTAATTTTCGAAAATAAATAAATAAAAAATACGTAAAAATACTGAAAATATGAAAAATCGTTTTTTGGTCAAAATTGGTTCCCTAGGCTTGGCTAAGGTCCCCAAAGTTGATTTTTCAATTTTATGAATTTTTATGGATTTTTTATTACTTTAGCAATAAAAAAAATGATTAAAAATCAGGTGTCAACAGCTGCCCCTCTTTGAAAGGAAGCTCGGTAGAGGTTCATTTCAAAGACGAGATGACACCTGGATTCTTATCGACTCAATACAAGTAAATAAAAAGAGTCGTGACA
This sequence comes from Psidium guajava, assembly GCA_016432845.1. Classification (NCBI taxonomy): domain Eukaryota; kingdom Viridiplantae; phylum Streptophyta; class Magnoliopsida; order Myrtales; family Myrtaceae; genus Psidium; species Psidium guajava. The sequence goes on along the minus strand of CM028226.1, from coordinate 15,478,607 downwards.
TGATTGTTCCACTGAAAATGAAATGAGAACCTAAGGATTCGTTATATAAAAAAAACTTTAGGGTGGTTGAACTTGAACCCGTATGGTGGATCAACCCATGGTAGATTCCTAATAAAAGGATTCTACTGATTAAAAATTGAATTAAAATTTTACCCGTATGGTGGGTCATACCATTTGACCCGTATGGTGGGTCGTACCATGGTAGATTCCGAATAAAAGAATTCTACTGATTAAATTTTGATTGAGATTTGACCCGTATGGTAGGTCACCACGTGGAGATACCTGTAAGAAGGACTTGGTGCCTGTAGAAAGGACTTGGTGCCAGTAAAAAGGACTTGGTGCTTTGCCTGTAAGAAGAACTTTGTGCCTGTAAGAAGGACTTGCTTTGCCTGTAAGAAGGACTTTGTTTTGCCTGTAAGAAGGACTTACTTTGCCTGTAAGAAGGACTTTGTGCCTGTAAGAAGGACTTGATTTGCCTGTAAGAAGGACTTTGTTTGCCTGTAAGAAAGACTTTATGCCTGTAAGAAGGACTTTATGCCTGTAAGAAGGACTTGATTTGCCTGTAAGAAGGACTTTGTGCCTGTAAGAAGGACTTGATTTGCCTGTAAGAAGGACTTTGTGCCTGTAAGAAGGACTTGGTTTGCTTGTAAGAAGGACTTAGTTTGCCTATAAGAAGGACTTGGTGCCTATAAGAAGGACTTGGTTTGCCTGTAAGAAGGACTTGGTTTGCCTGTAAGAAGGACTTTATGCCTGTAAGAAGGACTTGGTGCCTGTAAGAAGAACTTGGTTTGCCTATAAGAAGGACTTTATGCCTGTAAGAAGGACTTGATTTGCCTGTAAGAAGGACTTGTTTTGCCTGTAAGAAGGACTTGATTTGCCTGTAAGAAGGACTTTGTGCCTGTAAGAAGGACTTGTTTTGCCTGTAAGAAGGACTTGGTTTGCCTGTAAGAAGAACTTGGTTTGCCTGTAAGAAGGACTTGGTGCCTGTCAGAAGAACTTGGTTTGCCTATAAGAAGGACTTTATGCCTGTAAGAAGGACTTGATTTGCCTGTAAGAAGGACTTGTTTTGCCTGTAAGAAGGACTTGTTTTGCCTGTAAGAAGGACTTGATTTGCCTGTAAGAAGGACTTTGTGCCTGTAAGAAGGACTTTGTGCCTGTAAGAAGGACTTGTTTTGCCTGTAAGAAGGACTTGATTTGCCTGTAAGAAGGACTTTGTGCCTATAAGAAGGACTTGATTTGCCTGTAAGAAGGACTTGGTTTGCCTGTAAGAAGGACTTGGTTTGCCTGTAAGAAGGACTTGGTGTACCTTAAAGGGTGCCATTCTGGAATCTGGAAAGATCAGGAATCCTGCAGAAGCTCAAACCCAAATTATATTATCCTGTCGCTTTAGGAATAAACCAAAGAGGCAGAGATCAAAAGGTCTCGAACATTTCTGTCCTTGAGACAAATCATGCTTTATTGAAGAAGGTGGATACCTGTATGTACCGCAATGGATTCGAGTACCCCAACAACCGTCAGAATTCATTCTCTTGAAAGGTTCAGGTTGAAGATATACTTACCTGAGAATTTGGAAAAAATGCTTGGTGGCTTCTCGACAACCAGGCTTGCTCATTCAATAATCGCCGAATGAATTTCAAGACTTTGGAAGGTAACTCAAACACCGGGAATGTGTTGCCTGTCAGGCAATGTCAGAGCTAACATGTGCAAGCATTTTCATCAATGCGTTCATTGGTTCATACAAAATTGTTCAGCTAAGTTTGCCATGATTGAAGGCAGTCTATGTAATAACTCATGATGCAATCGATCAACATATAGATCATGTATTGCATTACCACTTCTGTTTAAGGAGGTTCTTATAGTATGAACACCTCGAATGTAATCTGAATGGGGGACTTCATTCCGAAATGGCTTTTTCTCACTCTGGAGAAAGGCTGTTTATCTGTAGATCAAAATGTTAGACCTGTGTGGAAATGGTTTGCCTTTCCTCATCCTGTCATGCCCCATTCTGCACATTTGATATCTCCTGTGCAGTTTATGCTCTAAGTTGGAGTTGGTAAGTTAAACACACGGAATAGTCATACATAATTCATGAACTGTGTAAGCACAATGCAGATGTGACAATTTTTTAGCATCACGTGTGTTTATATAATGTGCAAATATGGGCGAATTTAAATTGCCCCTGGTATGTGGGCGGACCGAACAAATTGGGAAGCCTACTCCTTATGTCGAGGGGTGGTTTGTCTCAAACTTTACCCCTGCGCGATGAAGCATATGGGCGAGGGAGCATTTTGGTTTGTTTAATGCCCCTGCAAGAAGCAGAGAAATTATTCTTGAAACCAAACGAGATAAGGAAGACATATTTGCTTTTTCGTTTCAGAGCTTGCGATCAATTTGCCCCATTTTTCACCAGAATAGATCTTGTCAGGTGATCATACTTTTCTTTTGGATTTGTCTCCTTCAACATGTTAAATGTTAGTATAAATATTTCCTGTAACAAGAAAAGGAGACATGTCAACCGGTATTAAAAGGGATAAATTGGAAACGATACTGATTTACCATTCATCTTGAATGCCTTGGACAAGTCTTTTACCAATTTTGCTGGGTTGAGTTTTCTTCGACTTTTGTTGGATGCTTCACCATTAAGCCGAGAATGTGGCAAAATATTGACTTCGGTATTACTCGTCGAGTATTCCATTCGGTCCATTGGACCATAGGTAGGAGTCTGAATACACTGCCCCTGCGGTCTATACTCTTGAAGAGCATTAGGGTGATTCTGGGGGATACTTTGATTAACGCCTGGAGGATTGATGGCACGGCTACTAGCTTGGTTGATGATGGGAAGTGGCTCGCCCCATGCTAACCTGGGGAACTTATGGTGGCGAGGAGACTCGACGTTCAGGCTTGGATCAGTCCCGCCTTGGTTTTCTTGATTCTGAGCTGCATTGTGTTCTCTCACCCTTTTTCTGTACTTCTGAAGATGACTCGAAACATTTGCTTTAGTGAGTCCCTCTACCTTCATAATTTCTAGTATATGTTGCGGCCGTGCCGAATCTATTCCTAGCTGCTGAACTGCATTAACAAACATACGATGCAGCTCGGGAGACCAACTCATCTTCTTTCTCCAGTTGCTTGGAACAAAATTAAAGGCTTGATGCTTGTTCTCATGGTCGTGCAATTGCTTCCTTACCACGTGCTGCCATATGTTTTGAAGCATCTGAACTCTAACTGGTTTCGTTACGACGTCTTGGGCCCCATTTAAGACAGCCTTCATTAGGGCTTGCTGATCATCGCTTGCCGATATTACGAGGACTGGCATGTTTAATTTAGAATTGATGACTTCCAAGAGAGTGAAAACATCCATGTCAATCCCTACCATGGCGGTGAGGACGATATCAAACGGGTCACTACTCCTCCTTAATATCTCTAAGGCCTCTGTCGCCTTTGCTTGAGCTACAACCTTATACCGGCATTTTCTTAATACGGTAACAAGGATTGACAGAGAGACTGGATTACCGTCAATGGCCATGACCAGTAGACCCTCAGGGTAAGGAACTTCATCAGCTTTGACCAGGGTTGAACATGCGCCCGTTCCCCTAACACTCGACATATTTCTGGATCTAGGACTGCCGATTCGAGACCGCCTCGGGATGTCTTCTCGGACTTGAGGGATCACGAGATCGTTGATACCTTTTCGTAACAGGCTTTGAAAGCCGATGCTTTGATGGTGAAGGTTTTGAATTCCTCTCCCACGAGAACTCCTTCCTCTCTATCTTTCTCCTGCGAGTTCTTGCGAATGAACTCTGACTATCAAATGGGGACAAGTTCTCTCTCTAGCAATAGCAACGACTTCCCTCTTCACGGGCAGCGCTATTAGATTTTTCGAGGAAGAAAATCTGATATTCAGCTTTTGATCAAAGGGGAAATCCTTATTTCTCGCTCAGTTTGTCTTCTTTTTTCTTTTCGTGATAGAGGGCCCCTGTCAAGATCTCCACCGTCGATTTACTGGCGGGAAGGGAAGTTGAAGAAGAGGAGATGGAGAAGAGAAGATGAAGAAAATAAGATAAGAGTAGAAAAGGGAAGATGAGATGAAGAAGAGTTAGTGGAAAATTTAGAATGGAAGATGGATGAGTAGATTATAAAAGGAGGAAGAAGTGAGCTTGGGAGGGGAATTTTTTTGAGAGAGAAAATCTTGGATGCTTGAGAGAATTTTGAGAGATTGAAAGAAATTAGAGAGAAAGAAAAAAAATAAAAAAAGAGAGAGAATCCTTTTTTCCAAAAGAGAGCCTTGAAGATGGTGAAAGTTTAAATCTAGGTGTTACCATCAACAATTCCTCTACCGATCAACGCGAGTCACAAGTTCATCTCCATCGTTCGAGCCGCAATCTTGATCTATAAGGTGACACGAGATTCGAATTCGGCAATCAAATCTGTTAAATCAGGTGATAATTTATAGTCACAAGGACTCGTAGCAAAACGAGAAAACTAAGAATGGAGCACGAAGAACTGACTCCCAGAGTGGCCAATCTTGAAAACCAGATAAATATGATAGCCGCCATGATGGCGGAGATAAAGGCAATGATGACCGCTACGCAGGTGAAGTCCTCTAATGCTCCTGAGGCTAATCCGTTTGTAAATCCCAATACATCTACTGGCTCAGACATCAATCAAACCGCTAGCACAGAGCCCGAGAGGGAAGCACCCCCTAGGGCCCTTCCAGTCGTAGTTGATTTGGAGAAGGAAAAGAAAGAGAAACCCTCGGCCAAGACGGAAGAAGACGCGAGGAGGCTAGCAAAGATCGAAGAATGTCTTAGTAACCAAGGATACGAGTTGGCTCGATTTGACAAAATCACACCGTTTGCTAAGATAGAAGTTCCAGCTGGGTATAAGGAACCTGAGTTTGTGAGAAAATACGACGGGACAGGCTGTCCCCGAGCTCATAATCTTTGGTTCGCAGGAATAAATTAGTTCTCCCGCTAATTTATTTAGGTTTCTAATCGACCTACCAAAAACGATTAGTGGCGACTCCAAATTTCAAAATCATTTAAACAAAAACCAAAGTTGCGATTCGGTAGGGCTTGGGAGGGTCCGCGTTAGGTTAGTCAAACAGGCAAACCAAGTCCTTCTTACAGGCAAAACAAGTCCTTCTTACAGGCACAAAGTCCTTCTTACAGGCAAATCAAGTCCTTCTTACAGGCAAAACAAGTCCTTCTTACAGGCAAATCAAGTCCTTCTTACAGGCATAAAGTCCTTCTTATAGGCAAACCAAGTTCTTCTTACAGGCACCAAGTCCTTCTTACAGGCATAAAGTCCTTCTTACAGGCAAACCAAGTCCTTCTTACAGGCAAACCAAGTCCTTCTTATAGGCACCAAGTCCTTCTTATAGGCAAACTAAGTCCTTCTTACAAGCAAACCAAGTCCTTCTTACAGGCACAAAGTCCTTCTTACAGGCAAATCAAGTCCTTCTTACAGGCACAAAGTCCTTCTTACAGGCAAATCAAGTCCTTCTTACAGGCATAAAGTCCTTCTTACAGGCAAATCAAGTCCTTCTTACAGGCATAAAGTCTTTCTTACAGGCAAACAAAGTCCTTCTTACAGGCAAATCAAGTCCTTCTTACAGGCACAAAGTCCTTTTTACAGGCAAAGTAAGTCCTTCTTACAGGCAAAACAAAGTCCTTCTTACAGGCAAAGCAAGTCCTTCTTACAGGCACAAAGTTCTTCTTACAGGCAAAGCACCAAGTCCTTTTTACTGGCACCAAGTCCTTTCTACAGGCACCAAGTCCTTCTTACAGGTATCTCCACGTGGTGACCTACCATACGGGTCAAATCTCAATCAAAATTTAATCAGTAGAATCCTTTTATTCGGAATCTACCATGGTACGACCCACCATACGGGTCAAATGGTATGACCCACCATACGGGTAAAATTTTAATTCAATTTTTAATCAGTAGAATCCTTTTATTAGGAATCTACCATGGGTTGATCCACCATACGGGTTCAAGTTCAACCACCCTAAAGTTTTTTTTATATAACGAATCCTTAGGTTCTCATTTCATTTTCAGTGGAACAATCATGTCACGACTCTTTTTATTTACTTGTATTGAGTCGATAAGAATCCAGGTGTCATCTCGTCTTTGAAATGAACCTCTACCGAGCTTCCTTTCAAAGAGGGGCAGCTGTTGACACCTGATTTTTAATCATTTTTTTATTGCTAAAGTAATAAAAAATTCATAAAAATTCATAAAATTGAAAAATCAACTTTGGGGACCTTAGCCAAGCCTAGGGAACCAATTTTGACCAAAAAACGATTTTTCATATTTTCAGTATTTTTACGTATTTTTTATTTATTTATTTTCGAAAATTAATAGAAAATCGATAAAAATTCATAAAATTGAAAAATCAACTTTGGGAACCTTAGCCAAGCCTAGGGAACGAATTTTGACCAAAAAATAATTTTTCATATTATATATATTTTAATTTTTTTAAAAAAAAATACAAAAATATTTGAAAATTTTGGAAAAATAACATTTGAGGCCAAAAAATACACAAAGATAGTTAATATTTTTATTTTAAATCTATTTTCATATTGGCCATCGCAAATTCAGAAAAATCCAATTCGAGTCACGTGTTCCTTCACGAGTATAATCTCGAATCGGGCCTAAAAAAATTTAATTTGAGTCAACTTATTTTTAACTTTCACTTTTTATGAGTTGTGACATTGTCTTCTAATATTTTAAATTTTCATCTTGGCCCAATTATACCCAGAATGACTTAATTTTGTAAAAGGGCTTTAATTAAATTATGCATTATTTTCAGCGACAAGAAATGAGCTTAAATTTGACATGTGGTAAATTTTGGTGTGTCAAAAATTGTGAGGAGATTTGGACTTAAAGAAATATATTTTTTTCAGGGACTGAATTGTAAATACTTAAAATTCAAGGACTAGAGTGCAAATACCTAACTCTTGAAGGATTATTTTACAAATAATAAAAAGAAGAGTTAGTGGATAAATTAGAATAGAGAAGGGAAGATGAAGAAGAGGAGATGAAGAAGAGAAGTTGGAGAAGAATGGATGGAGAAAATAAGATAAGAATAGAGAAGGGAAGATGGAGATGAAGAAGAGTTAGTAGAGAAATTAGAATGGAAGACAAGAATAGAGAAGGGAAGATGGAGATTAAGAAGAGTTAGTGGAGAAATTAGAATGGGAGATAAATATGGAGAAGGGAAGATGAAGATGAAGAAGAGTTAGTGGAGAGATTAGAATGTGAGATAGAGATGGAGAATGGAAGATGAAAATGAAGAAGAGTTAGTGGAGAAATTAGAATGGGAGATAGAGTTAGTGGAAAAATTAGAATGGGAGATAGATGAGTAGGTTATAAAAGGAGGAAGAAGTGAGCTTGAGAAAAGGATTCTTGAGAGAGAAAATTTGAAGTGTTTGGGAGAATTTTTTGGAGAGAAAATTTTGGATGTTTGAGAGAGTTTTGGGAGATTGAAGAAAATTTTGAGAGAAAGAAAATACCAAAAGAGAGAGAATTTTGAAGATGATGGGAGTTTAAAGCTAGGGGTTATCATCACAAATTCCTTCATCGATCAATATAAATCAAGAGTTCATCCTCGTCAACGAGCAAACAAATTCAAGCTAAGTGTTTTTTATTTATTCATTTATTTATGGTTTTACTCGCAAATTAGCACAAATTGTATACACTTTCTCCATCTCCTTTTTCTTCCATATTTTATGTCAGGAGAAGGATATCTCTACGTCAACAGCAAAAATCTCGTCGAGATGCAAAAATCGGCCCAGACAAGCTCCTAAGCTGTCCACCGATTTCTCAACTGATCTGTGACTAAAAGTCCCTCTTAATTCAAAAGAAACTCTCTATATTGGGAACATAGAGAGCGAAAATCAATTATAGAAATCCCTCCCAAAAAAATGGGAGATAAGTACTCTTTCTACTCTTCTGATTTTAGGTGCAGATTAGCACATATTTTGTATACTAACACTTCACTCTATTTTATGTCAGGAAGCCGCAGCTCTATATCAATGGTCAATCCTATGGAAGCACAAAATCGCCTTGGAGGAGTCCTCAAGCGCGCACAAATTTCAAATTGTTGAATCAATTCGTTGTATTTCATTTTAAAAACTTCATACCCCAAAATGGAGAGGACAAAGTCCATCCGCAATTTAAATACCTGCACCATAAATCCCAAAGGGAAGAGCCAAGCCAATGCTTAGCCTCCCATTGGAGGTTTTTACTTATAGTAGTTAAATACCTGCAACTTAAATACCTGCACCTTAAATCCCAAAGGGAAGAGCCAAGCCAATGCTTAGCCTCCCATTGGAGGTTTTTACTTACAGTAGTTAAATACCTGCACCTTAAATCCCAAAGGGAAGAGCCAAGCCAATGCTTAGCCTCCCATTGGAGGTTTTTACTTACAGTAGTTAAATACCTGCAACTTAAATACCTGTACCTTAAATCCCAAAGGGAAGAGCCAAGCCAATGCTTAGCCTCCCATTGGAGGTTTTTACTTACAGTAGTTAAATACCTGCAACTTAAATACCTGTACCTTAAATCCCAAAGGGAAGAGCCAAGCCAATGCTTAGCCTCCCATTGGAGGTTTTTACTTACAGTAGTTTAAATACTTGCAACTTAAATACATGTACCTTAAATCCCAAAGGGAAGAGCCAAGCCAATGCTAGGCCTCCCATTGGAGGTGTTTATTCACTGTCATGTACTTCCTATAATTTAATTTTTGAATCATCAGACCCAAAAGATGAGTAGGTCGTAATACTGCACAGAAGTCGTTAACACACTCCCTCTTTCGGCTTCAGGGAATCTTTAACACTTAAAAAATATAACAAATAAAAATATATACCATCCATGCATCCTATTTAAAAAGTGAAAACACAAAAGAGAATACCCTACTAGAGCTTTAGGAATAAACCAAGCCTGAGTTGCCGGATTAGGATATCCATGAAATTAAGGTACCGAAAGGGCATTAGTTTTAATTAACTAGTGTAACCAAGTCCCCGAGCCCCTAATCTCTGGTTCGCAGGAATAAATTAGTTCTCCCGCTAATTTATTTAGGTTTCTAATCGACCTACCAAGAACGATTAGTGGCGACTCCAAATTTTAAAATCATTTAAACAAAAACCAAAGTTGCGATTCGGTAGGGCTTGGGAGGGTCCGCGTTAGGTTAGTCAAATCTAATTAACCTAATAATCCGTTAACCCCCTTTAAAATTTAAAATTTTTTTAGAGGGTCGCGACAAGGGCTTCCCTAAACCTTCAAATGATTTAGACTAGGCTTATGTCTAGTTCATAATTTAGAAGGAATAAGTGTAATAGATTTCGTAGGAACACGATTTAAAATATAAAACGATATTTTTAAAAACTTCACCCCATAGACGAAATTCTCAATGTATATGTTTGAATAGCCGTTCAAGTTCACTGGAATGGACAAGAAAAATGGACCAGAAATGAAGACATTTGAATTCATTACACCACCTCCCAATGACACCTTTGGTCAATTTTATTCAACCGGGTAGTCAAGTCTAGAGGCGGGGAAGGCAATTGTGGTTGTCTAACCAAGAAAGTTAGTCGTTCAACTAATTAAGAAAGTCGCGGGACACTTGTAACCATATCCAAATGAAGAAAAATCCTCATCTTTGATACCCATTATTCAAAATGAACAACAAGACAACACAACATGGCTCCTTTTTTTTTTCATGAAAAAGAACTTCTAAAAAAATATTTTTTCAAATTTTTCAGCATTTGGCTCATAAAATAAATTAGTCAAAGAAAATATTTTCCACTAATAAAAAAATACCTTCGAAACTGAAGAAAATGATTTCTTCTCTCCTATTTCTTCCCTACGGTCCTTCACCTACTTTTTATTTTTATTTTTATTTTTATTTTTATTTTTGAATTTTTTAAATAATATTTATTTTTTATTCTTTTATTTTCTCCTTTGTACTGGCCATGACGACTACCTACGATTGGCCACAAGAGAGGTCGAGCTTGCCGGATCTAGCGAGATTTCGCCTCGCTTGAGGCCGGCGAAGTTGGGATCTAACGGAACATGTGCGAGAAAATAAAATAAAACAAAATAAAGCACATCGGAAATAATCCCGCACACGTATCTCTAGAGGTGTCATTCGTGTGTTTTAATCAAAAATCATATTCAATAGAAAAAGCAAAATATCTCTCATAGCATGCCCAATGCAACTTGATTTAGATGTTCTTCCGTTTGAGTTCGATGTGTGTCAGACCTTTAGTTTAGGCACACCACCAATCAAGAACAAAAGATGGAGCTTTCGAAAATCATCACCTTGATTGTGCTAGCAATTTTGTGGTGATATCAGTCTGAACAAGGACGTAACGGCAGTAGGACAAGGGTAAGGATTCAAGAGGAGGTTTTGATGTGACCATCGTCGCACAAAATGAATTGACATTAGATGATATGTATAGAAGAAGAAGAAAACGGTCGATTAGCCAAGGTGTGACACGTGTTGAACATGCGGACACCCCGACACGTATCCCTTAGGGTTGTTTCGTTTTGGTAATCTTCCTCGTCCTCTTCCTCATTCGGACCTAATTTCTCATGTATATGGCTCAATCAAAACCTAGTTCAAAGTATTGCAAACACATTTGCAATACCATCTTCCTCGTTCAACATTCTCATGTATTGGTTAAGATGTGTAACATCCCTAGGTTTATCACCGAGCTAGCAGTAAGACATGCACTTACACATTAGTACTTCCAAGAAAATTGATTATCCCAATTAGCTTCCAAAACTCACAAGCCATGAGTAACATCTAGCAATATGTCACAACTACCCAGATAGTTTGAATGCTTCAAGAACATAATTAACCTATCGGTTTTCGTTACAATATAATTCAATCCCTCTATTTTACCATGCTTTTGATCAAACAAAGACCATAGAATATTTGTCAAGCCACTAATTCGATCATATGCACCAATCTAATTAACATTCATTTATACAAGACATTTACAATTCATTCTTGATTACAATCTCATTCGAGAATTTCAATGTAATGTCATGATCAGATCACATAGAACATTAACCTTGCATGTAACAAGGAGACAGATTTCATTTTGTGCATATGTGTAACTTCGTATATGTATGAACTATGATCATCAAGTATATAGACGGATTAACGAACTAGCAATATGTGCACTTATGAATTATAGCCATTCAACACACAAGTCAATATTGTGCCTTCGGTGTAAAGATTATTTACACAAGATCAAAGTATGAACAATTAGACATTAACACTGCTCGAAGTTTTTATGTTGCTAATCGTTCAATGCTTGTCATGCTCATTGCACTTGTTCAGTAAAGCACCCGTGTTCTAACTTGGGTGTCATAGTACCCAATAATTTATGACTCGTCATTCTCTTAAGTATCCAATACTTAATAGCGAAGTTACGAATACACCGGTCTCAATATGATTATTAATATCTATTCAATGAACCATTGATCGAGAACAATTTAAAGATTCAATCTAACTGAGAAGCTATCACACATATTCTTAATATCTCAAGAATAGGTTTAGTCACAACTGATCTTATGAAATTATTCATCCAAATAATGAGACGGATGCATGAACACATCCTTGCCATTAATGAAAAATAGAATTGAAAATATAACTAAAACCCCTAACATGTAATAATTACATGTTTGCTTTAGAGGATACAACTAACAGGCAAGGCTTGTCCCTTGCTTGTGGTTGGTCGCCTCCAAGTCTAGCGTTTGGCAGAGAAAGAGAGAAAAGGAAAAAAAATACTAAAATATTATTAAAAAAATTCTATTTTTTTTATGGTAATTGATGCTACACTTGTATTAACAATATTTTGAATGTTATCAGACAAAAGAATATAAGAAGTGCTATAACTTTCCTATGACACTCATTTTGGTGCCACGACATTTCATCGAATCACTTAATCAATATCCATTTGAAGATTTTAGTGTCGCTTTGTTGTTTAATTTACGAACCGGTTGTAGTCGTGCAGCCAAAACGCCATAACATTCACATTGTCGGCGAGTTTCCCAGTTAAGGTGATCTATGCCATGTAAATGAAGTCCTAGACCGGAACCCAAGTATGGACTTTTTGTTCCTATAGCAGACGTCAGTCAGGGAACAACGACATTGTTCAGGTGTGACCCCACGAGGTTTAACCATCAGGGTTCGCTTTTTTGACTAAAAATTCCCCACCATTGAGCCTACCTGGGTTTCACACGAACCCTAAAATTCCTTGGGACTTTGATCACATCTAGAGCCTTTCATGGCCTCTGTCTATGCCAAGTGCTCAGCATGAACTACATGCGAATTTACGCGTGTAGTCCATTCTAAGTTAGCAAAATCTACAACCCATGTATGGCATTAAAATTTTTGAAAAAAAAAACCAAAAGATATTTTCCTAATGCTAAAATATTATTAAAAATTTAACAATAACTAAAATTTCAAATTAAAAAAATCAAAATTTTAAAAAATTACAAAATTAGTCATGTTAGCTATGGCCGTACCGCTTAGGATGGCTAGATTTACATTAGTGATTTTGAACCAAATGACAACGTAGAAAATCAAAAGATATTTTCCTTACTAAATGACGGAAAATATCTTTCAATTCATTTTCAAGTCTCATCCAAACATCGAAATATATTATCATTTTCTTAAAAAAAAATTATTAAAAAAATGTTATATTTTTCCCTAGATAAGCGGAGCATAAAGTGATGGGAATTTTTTTTTTTTTTTTTGCAAATGTGTTTAATGAGGGAATGCTTTCTAATTAAGTTCATAAAAAGGAGGAGGGGAAATTCGCGGGCGTTGGCAGTTAAACATCAAATGGAAAATATGTCAACACCATCTGGAAGGACTTGGGCTCGGTTTGAAGTTGGTGGGTGACCGAACGCCCGCACGGGTGAGCGAACGCAACGCGATCGTACTTTCCTATGCGGAAAGTCGCGCCGAATCCGAGACGGTCGATGCGGACATCCTGCAGCCCCACCCCCGCCCGAAGAAAACTGAGGAAATGTGTCGTCACGACTGACGCCCGGACGGCGACCGCTGGGCAAAAAGGTCGCCAAAGGTCAAATCGAATCATTAGGATGCGCTGCCGGATCGATCGTGGGGCTGGCCACGGCAGGCAACTTTTGAAAACTTTGAGCCGGCCAAATCGGTACCGCTCGGGTTCGACAGCGTCTGCTCATTTTGCGCGTGGAAACGCATTAGATCATGAAGAAAATCATTTGTATATCGAGCTTTGACGGACGAGCATTCGGGACGAACGTGTCGTGTTGCCATGGGATGAGTGGGAGAAGTGCTCCTTCCTTTTTGTAGTCCAAAGGGGAATGCCCACTTGACCCTTCACTCCATTTTTGGACAAATTGGCGCTTGTGACCGCATACAAATAAAGAAAAACCCTCATTTTCAATGCACTTATTATTCAAAATGCGAAAAGAGACAGACAGCACATGAGGGCTCTGTTTGTTTCGGGGTTTGGCTCATTAAAAAATTAACCAAGAAAAATATATTTCCCCAATAGAAAACAATATTTTTAAAAGTGGAGAAGTTGATTTCATCTCTCCTGTTTCTTACCTACACTCCTTCACCTTCTTTTTTATTTTTAATATTTTATATTTATATTTTTGCATTTTTTAATAACATCTATTTATTATTCTTTATTTTTTATCCTCTGCACCGGCCACGACAACTGCCTGTGATTGGTCGCGGGCGAGGTGGAGCTTGCCGGATCCGGCGAGTCTTGAGCTCATCAGATCTGGCGAGTTCCGCCTCTGAGGCCATCGATTCGTAGAGAAAGAAAGCAAAGGAAAAAAAATTATTTAAAAATCCAAAATAACTAAACAATTCAATTTTTTTTAAAAATAATTTATAAAAATTGGTCACATTAGCGCCGGCCGTCTCATATAGGATGGCCAGATCTATATTAGTAATTTTCAATCAAATGAAAATATAGAAAATGAAATGGTATTTTCCTTATCGAATGACGGAAAATATTTTTCGATTCATTTTCAAGGTTTAGCCAAACACCGAAATATACTATCATTTTCCTAAAAAAAAAAAGGGTCAAGAAAAAGTTGAAATCTTTCGCGAAATAAATGGAGGCCAAAGTGATGGGATTTTCTTTGCTAACATTGATTAATGAGGGAACGCTTGTTAATTAAGTTTATAAAAAGAGGAGGAGGAAATAAATTCGCGCGGGGCGTTAGCAGTTGTGGAAAAATGTGCCAACACCATCTAGAAAGACTTGCGCTGGGGTTCGAAATTGGTGGGCAGCGAACGCCCGAACAGGCGACCGAACGCAACGCGTTCCCACTTTTTCCCTATGCGGAAAGTAGTGCCGAATTCGAGATGGTCGATGCCGACATATGCCGACATCCTGCGACACGGCATCCCCCCACCCCCCGCCCGGCGGAAGAAACCCGACGGACGACGACCCGCCGGACCGGACAAAAGGTGGCCAAACCCATCGCGCCACGGGTTGGGGAACTCTTGGGATATGATTAGAAAATTCCTTTCTTGGTCAATATTGGGCACCTCCAGCAGGTAACTCAATTCAGCAGCATGCAGAGGGGAAAAAAATCAATTTTATGGGAGCTCTCGCAAACCACGTGCCCACACGAAAATCCCCAGTTCAATTTTGCCGCGGTGGCCCGGATTCCTATACTTTCCTTCGTCTTTATATATAAAGCAAGTCATTTATGGGTGCTCTCCCAAACCATGTGCCGCGGGCTATTTGAAGTGGTGGCCCGAATTTCTATACTTTCCTTTGTCTATGCGTATATAAGCAAAAGTCATTTATTGGAGCTCACGTACAATTTGATTTATTGGAGCTCCCCCGAACCATGTGCCACGTACAATTTGATTTATTGGAGCTCCCCTGAACCATGTGCCACGTACAATTTGAAGTGGTGGCTCGAAAGTCTAGAAGATTTTGACTATTTAACATATTCACAGGTTCTTTCGCGATACTCGCGTGGATTCTGTTGAAAAAATAATAATAATCTTGCACCGACGAATTGATATAACGAGAATAATTAATATATCATAATTAGCTCGTAACTTATTTGCTTAAATTTTTGAGCAAATGTGAATTCAATTGAATATGTTGGTGGCTCAAATTCGAGCTCCCCAAGCGAAAGTTATCGGGCTTTGCTGTGCTCTTTAACACAAAACCTTTCTTATCTTGATATCTTTTATAGTAAGCACTTAATGGATGATGTTAATTTTTGTTGATCCATAACGATGATATTTCATTGGCATTTAAAAGAGAATCTTATTTTTATGCAATGGTTGGATTTAATTAATTTTGAAGTCTCATGTATGTTGAAGAATGTAACAGCGATTTTAGTTTTCAAAATCTTTAAAGAGCCCCTTTTTTTTTTTTTGCTTCATCATCTCATTATATGTAAATGTATATAAAAGACCAAATCGAGCTTGGGCAGCCATTATCGACATAGCCCACATATGGTAAAGTTCATCTTCACAAAACCCGCCCTCCCCCCAAAACAAAAGGCACCAGTAGACTATGTTTAAAAATTGAATTAATATCAGAAAAAATCTCAAACTGATACATCCATAATAAATTTATCAAAAACTATCTTTTTAAGCACTAAAAATTCGATGCTAGTACATTTATGATAAATTTATTTTTCATTAGTTTTTGTTAAATTTTATTATCAAATTGTCGAGTGGATGATACATGGCAATTGACGTGTGTACCTGTTTGGGACTTTTACCCTCAATTTGTCATATGTGTGCTAGTTTGAGGTTTCTTATGTTATTTATTCAATTGAACGAAAACTAACGAATGGTAAATTTGTCTCATCTTTACCAGTTTGGCGTTTTGATCATCAAAAAATTAATTCGGGCTAAATTTATCACATGTGTATTAGTTTGAAGTTTTTAGCGGTCAAAATTTAACGTGTGGTAAATTTATCACAAATGTATTAGTTTGAAGTTTTTCGTGATATTGATTCTTAAAAATTAGAACCGCAACAAGTCAAAAGACTAATCCAAAGTGATATAAAGCTTGGTTATGATATCCAAATCGAGTGGCCCAAAAAGGCTCGTCACATGCATAATCAATATCCATTTGGAGATCTTGAGAGAAAAAAGACACTAAAAATACAATAAGTTACCCACCCATCAGGTGGTCGCGTGGTAAGGAGTAAACTCCTGGGACCCCGTTGAGTAGTACTCACGGTCTTGGGATCGAAACTTACTCGCCCACGTTCACTGGTGTCTTACCCGGAGTACCGTGGTGGTGGGGTCCTGCGGTGCCTCCCCGGGGATTAGTCGGTTGCCGTCGGTTTGAGCGTCAGCTCGCCGGCACGGCTGGACACCCCGGTTATCAAAAAAAAAAACGATAAGTTTCGTACAATGCCTAAATCCTAAATCTTAAAACCTGATTATTTTGGTGCCAACAATTTTCGTCGGATCGCTTAATCAATATCCATTTAAAGGTTTTGGTATCATCTTATTGCTTAATTTACGAACAGATTTTCGTAATGGAGCCAAAATGCCATGACATTCACATGGGCGGGGAGTTTCCCAGAGAGGGTGATCAACTTTGCCATGTAAAGGAAGTCGTGGACTTGGACCTCAGTATGGACTTTTTGTCCCTATGGCAGACGTCGGTCAGAGAACGACGACGTGGATCTAGTTTGACCCCATGAGGTTTAGTCCCACGAGGTTTAACCATGGGGTTAACGGGGTTTGCTTATTTGATTGGAAGTCCCCCCACCATTGAGTTCACCTGGGTTCCACATGAACCCTAAAGATACTTGGGACTTTGATCGCGTATAGGCCTTTCATGAACCCTAAACTACATGGGCAATTTACGCAAAATCAAATCGAATTTACGCGTGTAATTAATCCTAAGTAAGTAAAATCTACAACTAATGTATGACATTAAAATCCGAAAGCCTTTCATGATCTCCATTGCCATCACTCCTCGGTCGCTAACAGTCATGGCTCGTTACTGTCGATTATTGCTCAACGCTGCTAATCACCATTGGCGATATTTTTTTTAAGCATCATACCAAACGCAATTATATTATTTTTCTATTCTAGGAATAGAAAATTTATAGAATTATCAAATGAGTTCTTTTGCTTAGAAACTTATTTAGAGAATACAAATAGAAAAAAAAACTATTTCTAAAAACATAAATGTTACCATATGCACTCTAGCCCTTATTCAGGCATGCCAAATAAGACTTTACCAGCATGACGGTAGACGTGACTTTCGAAATTATTGTTAGTGAAAGACAAGATTCATATGCGCGATATCACATCCTTTTATATGGTTCGAGTAAATCTCACTGGAGGTAACAATTCAAATTCAATTTACCATACGTTATGTACTAGATTAGTTGGAACGATTTTTCCGATGGACATCTCAGTCCTTGAGTGGACAGCCTCTTTAGGTTTTTTTTCCTTTTTGGGCTCCCCCTCAGGGTAGACTAAGAGAAAATTACAAAATTCTCCCTCAGTTGCCTATAAAAAAGGCTCAACCACGCTGTGGGATTTCCGTCAAGCAAAGAGCAAGCCAACAAGAGACTCAGCTTAAAAACAGTCTTGCTCCTGCTGTGTGTGCTCTGAGAGATATAGAGCTGAGAGAGATGGTAGGAACAAAAATGGCGTCCCAGATCCCAGTGATAGCCTTCTCCGAGGAATGCATGAAACCGGGGACAAGTTCATGGGCAAAAACTTGCGAAGTGGTCGTGCAGGCTCTTGAGGATCATGGGTGCTTCATCGTCGATCACCCTAATGTCCCTCCTGGCCTTCATGACTCCGTCTTTAGCGTCACCGAGGATCTTTTCGACCTACCCCATGAAACCAAGATCAAGAACACCAACCTCAAGCCTTCCCATGGCTATATCCCCAGAAGACCCGGGACTCCTCTCCTCGAGGGCATGAACATCGACGGTGCCGAGAAGCTTGAGGTGTGCGAAAAGTTCACCTCTATGATGTGGCCATCTGGGAATGATCACTTCCGGTACTAATCTTTCTCCCTTTTACTACGGTACTTACTTTTTAAGAAACGTCGACTTACGCAAAAAGAGGTTGCGAATGTTGGTTTGCCAACTGCAACATGACTCGTAATCAACATCTTCTACCAGTATGCTTCTTTTTAATCTATTCAATGTTTTGATACATGGAGCACCTTCATCTCGTCTCAATAGAGAAATTACAGTTACATAATAAACAAATGCTTACCTTGATCACGCAGACAAAATCATTCGAGGTGCAGAAAATGAGTTATTCAGTATACATGACAACTTTCATGCCTGGATTAATCCTATCAATTATTCTTGCTTTATTAATCGATCACGACAAACACGTTTGGTTGACAAAATATGACCAGAATTGGACTCCCCAGACAGGCTTTAGCTTCTCAATTTTATGCTTTAGGGTGTCGAGCAAAAACGTACAGAAAAAGGTTGGCGCGCTAAATTTGACTTCTCTCAGTTAACTTCTCTTTTTGGCTGCAGCAAAACTGTTCATGACTATGGAAAATTTATAGCTGAGATGGAGAAAGTAGTGTTCAGGATGGTCTGCGAGAGCTATGGTGTCGAGAAGTGCTATGACCCCTACGTCGAATCCTGCACATACCTCCTTCGATTCTTGAAGTACAAGAAGCCGGCAGACCTCGACACCGACTTGAACCCGATTGCTCACACGGACAAGAGCTTCTTGTCCTACTTGCACCAGAACAACATACGGGGCTTGGAAGTGCAAACCAAAGATGGCGAGTGGTTCACTTTCGAGCCCTCGGCTTCAACTTTCATGGTCATGGCTGGTGATGCCTGTGTGGTGAGTCCCTTATTTGCTAGTGAAAATTCTTCGACGCACTAGTCCGTGAGTTCCATCAAAATCATATCTAATTTTGTGTTGTTTATTCTTGATCAGGCATGGAGCAATGGAAGGATCAAGGCTTGTTACCACCGAGTGGCCGTCAGAGAAGAGAATCAAGTGAGATACTCTCTCGGGACATTCTCGTACGTCTCAGGGATGATCGAGACTCCTGAGGAGTTCATCGACGAGGCACACCCTCAGCAATACAAGCCCTTCAATCACATCGACTTCCTTTGCTACTATGACTCTAGCGACAACCGCATCAAGGCCGAGAGCCTCATCCAGAAATACTGTGGAGTTCTGGCCAATTAGCGGTCATGATTAATTCAGAATAAATACAACATACGCCTCTTAATGTGAAATAAAATGAGATTGAGGATATTGGAGTCTATGAATCTTATTTTGTTCTGTCTTGTGAAATAAAGAGGCATACACAAGTTAAAGGTCATTGATGCAGAGGTTATTTAAGTTATATTTCTTGCAGCAAATCTGGCCCAGCTTTTCTTACAATGTAATCCACCCGCGCTACGAAGTTATTGGATCTTCGCTATTTCTTTCCAATAAATTATTTGATTTCCTTGCTCCATATAATGATATTGTACATCTCCAAGGACTTTTGAGTCAAGCGTATGCTTTATACATTTGCCGATTTCATATAAATTGAGTCTTTATTATGTATTTGTTGAGAAGTCTTTTTAGATTAGAATTCACTTCAATCATCCTAGACTTTCTTGCCAAAGAAGGAGTTCACACAAGACAGATATCATATATAGATTAGGGATTAACCATGTCGGTTTGTTATAACGAAAAAGATATGTCAACACCATCTAGAAGATTGGATTACTTTTTCTGGGATGAATCTTGAAGACTAGATTAAACATATTGGTCCGAATTGGTCTATATCATATGATCCATAGAATATATGCTACGTAAACATTTGCAAGCAAGATAAAGTAAAAATAATAACCGAGTTACATGTGCCTTTGCTCATTTTACGGCATCGAGGAACAACTTCATCCAATTGGCCTTCGCTTATCCACTGTTACTCAGTCCGAGCCAGTTGTGTGGAAAACTGAATCTACCAATTTGGAACAGCCTTGGACCCATCTTATTTTCATTTAGCGAGAGAGATCGAGACATTGGTGGATATTTAATGTAACAAAGTTCAACAGCACAGCAAAAGCAAGGAAATACTGAGGAACTTTCTTGTTAGAGATATATTTAGAAGATTATGTATATTTTCCTTGGTTTGCCTTGATTGATTGTAATTGATGTTTTGCTACTTTAGATACTCGTTTCGTAAAGCCTTAAGCAGGTTCATGTACTTTTCATTTGATAATGTGCAAAATATAATGTATCTTTGCCAATTGTCATCACAATCCTCAACTTTTTTTTTTCCTAAATAGCAAAAGTGTAGGCAAAGATGCCGAGCAAGGCTATCCGACAAACCGGTGACAATTCAAGCCCTTCCATCGCATTGATTATTTTCACCAAAAAAAAAAAAAAGCCCATCGATTGTCTTTGCTCCTGATGATGACCCTGGTGATGGTTGCTGCACCTAACATTTCTATAGGACCGCCCACCATCGATTGTCGTTGGCCAATTTGATGGCCGTCGGTCCAATGTCTGACAACAAATGTACTGTCCAACCGACCCAATTTCGAACTATCACCATGTACCTGATCATGCATTCCACGCGGAACTCCGGCAATTATGAATTTATGAAGCCAGCGCACCATGTGAGAACTGGGGATGATAATTTCTCGTTTACTCAACATTAGGTAACGCCAACATAAATTTTAATTCAGCATGCAGAAGCAAAGAATTTTTCGGAGCTTTTTTACACGAAGCGCCACACGAAATTAATTTGTTGGCATTCAAAAACTGCGATATATCCAGAAATTGTTCTTATCTAATGACCCACGTATGACGAGTGTCATATATGGTTGAGAATATGTTTTAAGCAAGTCTGTAATCTTTGATTTGGAAGACGATTCTACAAAATACTGTAGATTATCTCAAGTTGGATAGTACATTTCTAAAGACAAGCAAACTTCCATAAATGAAGGTACCCACTTATGGAAATCAAATATTTGGTTTTATGGATGATCGAATCAACGGTGTTTAGATTCTTGTCACTCAACGGCTCTTAAATTTTCAAGATACAGTCTCATTTAATCAAGATTGATGTCGTCCAATAAAAGATTAAAGAGAATCCTCTAGGGACTTGTCCAACAGCTAGTTTGAAGGTAAAGGAGTATAAAATGAGATTATTAGTGATGCAGAGAGAGAGAGAGAGAGGGGGGGGGGGGGAGGGAGGGAGGGAGGGTGTGTGTGTGTGTGTGTTCACAATCATAAATTTTAAAGTACAAGAGAGCTTCACATGCTACATACCTATCCTTGTGAGCTTTACACTATAATCATTTAGAGGCTTTGTAAGAGTGATTGAGAGATGATCGTGTGATCTATCAAAGAAATTATCATCATTTGTTATAAATATTCATTAGTTCATCTAGTGGAATTTAGCCTATCAGCTATTAGCATGAGAAAGTGGACGTAAGCATGATTTTAGCCGAAACACTATAATCATCGTGCGCAATATTCTCTATTCATAAACTTCTTTTTATTGTGTTCGATAGAATATTGCATCTTGATGTTCATATCCATATACTGCATATTTTCAAATCCTGATTTAAACGTGATATTTGACTTGATCATCTACATTCCACTATTTCTAGTTGAGTTCGTTTAAAGTCACCTATTTACCTCGTCTAAATGGAATTGCTAGATACAATAAAGGTGATCAATTGTGCCATGCAAAGAATGTCTTGGACGAGGGCCAAAGTTTGGACTCTATGTATGTTCCTACAAGAGACGTTCAGTTTTGACCCCACGATATTTAACCGTCGGGACTGCTTTTTTCACTGGAAGTTCCTCCACCACTGAGACCCTGTATTTGCCTTTTGTACGTGTCCCGCTCTTCGGCCTATCTAGGTTCACGTGAACTCAAAAAGTATCATTGGAAATTCATTTGGTTAATATGAAACTAATTACTGGTCTTGCGTAAATTGGGAGAGATCCCGTAGAAAGTTACGCTTTCTTGTACGTCCTTCGCTTTTTTTTTTTTTTTCAGGTGTACGTCGTTAAGCAGACTTAACTTCTAGAGCTTCACTCATGCGGTGATGGACTTGAACTCGGAGATTATTGCAAGCGAAAGACGAAAATTAGGTGGTGACATGACCTCCATATACGTTTTAAGGTGGATCTCACCAAATTTAACGCTCTAGGACTCACTAGACAACGTGTTCTCACGTGGACAGCAGTTTTTATTTTTCTTGTCGTTTTGCCGGGCCCTGGGGCCCTCAGGTTGGGCTGAAAGAACATTACACAATTCTCACAGTTGCCTATGAAATGCTCAAACACGCTGCAGCAATTCATCAAGCAAATAGCACCCGCTTGAGAGACCAACTTAAAAACGGAGCCTTGTTCTTGGTAGGGGTGACCATGGCCGGGTGGGCCGGGTCCAGACCTAGACCCTAAACTCGACCCTGTTATAATCGGTTCCCAATTTTTGGAACCGAAACCCTACCTTGTTTATGTTGGACCCTGTTTTGGAACCGACCCTGTTTTTCGGTCCGGTTCCAGGGTCTACCCGGTTTCCCTATATGCGAAAATGAATACATATTACTCATTCAATGAACTGTGCATATTCAACAAAAAAAAAAATCTGCATTTACAAATGTAAATACTCCGTAGTGCAAGACTGAGCCAAGAGAATGTCGAAAAGAAATAGAGGAGGCCGAGATAAGGGGCTGCAAGTATGCGACTCGAAGACTTGATTAGGGTTTTTTTTCTTAAAACATTGCTTAAAAACCGATCCTATAAACCGGTCCGGGTGGGTTCATACTTAGACTCGGGAACCGGACCGGTTCTAACCGGTTCTCAAAAATTGGAACCGATTCCCAGCCCGGTTTCAACGGGAACCAATTCCCGATCCTGTTTTTCGGGTGGGCCGATCCGGGTACCGGGTAAACCCGGTTTGGTTGCTCACCCCTAGTTCTTGGGGTGTGTGCGCGTGCGCGCTCTGAGAGATAGACAGCTGAGAGAGTTGGTAGGAACAAAAATGGCGTCCCAGATTCTAGTCGTAGCCTTCTCCGAGGAATGCATGAAACCGGGGACAAGTTCATGGGAAAAAGCTTGCAAAGTGATCACGCGGGCTCTTGAGGATCATGGGTGCTTCATCGACGATCACCCCAATGTCTCTCCTCGTCTTTATTGCGCGGAGCAAGCGATCGAATAATAAAAGACAGAACAAGAAAATAAATCGAATATACGTGGTTTGGTCGTAGATACCTACTACGTTCATGGGAGAGCAGTAACGAATTTCATTATAGATCAAGTAATACACGAAAATTACAAACTACATTCAAGTCACTCAAACACTCTCAGTATTTTTCAGTCCGAAATACAATTAAGAATGCACACAGTGTTTAACTCCATAATTTTTAATGAAATAATCTCTCAATCTCATAAAAAAAATTATATACGAATTCTTGTCATAAGAATTTAATCAACTTCGATACTTGATTGCTTGATGTAATTTACGAAGCTTCAAAGCTCACGAGGAAGCAGCCTCTGCACATCAACATCTGCGGCGGGCGTGACTTCCGGCCGAAAATACACGTGTACGCCAAACCGAATATTGCTTTCTCTGACAACAAAGTCAATCGGTGGACTTTCCTTCTGTTTCTTTCACAATACAAGAAATGCATATATGTGAGAGAGAACAGAAGATTGACGAAAGTCACGGTCCATGGCTACATCCCCAGAGTCCCCCGGACTCCTCTCCTTGAGGGCACGAACATCGACGGCGCCGAGAAGCTTGAAGAGTGTGCAAAGTTCACCTCTTTCGCGTGGCCCTCTGGGAATGACCACTTCTGGTACCAATCTTTCTCCACTTCTGCAAACATTACTGTTAATCACCGTCGCTTTTCGGGTATATCTGGAATAAAGTGTCATGATCGTTAAAGTCTTATACACACACAAGCTCGTTATGTAATTATTAACGACATTGAACTGTGTTATTGAGTATATGTGTCAGCTTTGGTATGCCTTTGGTAGTAAACCTAACAAAAATTATTGCTTTATTAAAGCATCTCGCATGACAAACACGTTTCTTTTGCAAAATATGACCAGAGTTGGACTCTCCAATAAGGTTCTAGCATCTCAACTTCAAGTTTTAGGGTAAAATTTGGCGAGCTAAGTTTGACTGCTCCAATTTAACTCCTCTCTCTCTCTCTCTCTCTCTTTTGGCTGCAGCGAAACTGTTCATGACTATGGCAAGTTCATAGCTGAGACAGAGAAAGTAGTGTTCAGGATGGTCTGCGAGAGCTACGGTTTCAAGAAATGTTATGACCCTTATATTGAGTCTTGCAAGTACCTCCTATGATTCTTGAAGAACAAGAAGCCGGCATACCTTGACGCTAGCGTGAACCCGATCGCTCATACAGGCAAGAGCTTCTTGTCCTACTTGCACCAAAACAACATTAGAGGCTTGGAAGTGAGGACATGGCGAGTGGTTCACTTTCGAGCCATCGGCTTCAACTTTCATGGTCATGGCTGGCGATGCATGTGCGGTGGGTCACTTGCTCGTGAAAAATTCTTCCAAGCACTAGTTCGTGCAAGTTCATCAAAATCATTTCTAATTATGTGTGGTTCATTCTTAATCAGGCATGGAGCAACGGAAGGATTGAGGCTTGTTACTTCCGAGTGGCAGTTAGAGAAGAGAGTCAAGTGAGATACTCTCTCAGGACATTCTCGTACATCTCGGCGATGATTGAGACCCCTGAGGAGTTCATCGACGAAGCACACCCTCGGCAATACAAGCCCTTCAATCATGTCGATTTCCTTTGCTATTATGACTCTAGCACAACCGCATCAAGGCCAAAAGCCTCATCATGACCTACAGCGGAGTTCAGGCCAATTAGGGCTCAATCTTCTTTGTTCTGTTTTTGTGAAATAAAGTTGTATACTAAAGTCAAAGGTGATTGATGTAGAGGTTGTTTAAGGCATGTTTCTTGCAGCAAATCAGGTCCAACTTTTCTGACATTGTAATTCATTCACGTTTGAAATTATCGGATCTTCCGTCGTTTCTTTCAAATAAGTTGGTTTTTGATTGCTCCATATAACGTTATTGTACATCTACCAGGACTTTTAAGTCATGCATATGAATGCCTAGGTTGATTCATTTAGATTGAATCATTGTCATGTGTTCGCTGAAAAGTGTTCTCAGAATTCAATTCGCCTACCTTATACTTTCTCGCAAAAGAAAGAATTTCATACAATTAGTTTACCTACATATTTTTCTGTGACAAATGTCATCAGCTTAGATACATAAGAATCTTATGTAGTTTATGTCTCAATCATGTTGACTCATAAGCCAACCTTAACATGCAATTTTATTCTAGAACTTCTTGTCTTGGCGATCAAACTTTAATGTTGCTGGTTTGTAATAGAAAAAGATGTACCAACACCGTCTAGAAGATTGGATTACTTTTTCTGGTTTGAATCTAGAAGACTGGAGTGAACATATTGGTCCAAACTGGTCGATACCATATGATCAACAAAATATATGCTCGTTCCAAACATGAACTCTTGTAAAAATGATAAAGTAGGAATCAATCACACGTGCCTTCGCTCATTTTAAAGCATCGGGGAACAATTTCATCCAATTGGCCTTCGCTTATTCACTCTTACTCAGGCCAAGCGAGTTTTAGAAAACTGAGTTCATCAGCTTGGGACAACCTCGGACCCATGTTATTTTCATTTAGGGAGAAAGATCGAGAACTTCGTAGATATCTAGTAAAGGTACATTTGTTTGAGGGAAAGTTATTTTCAAGAATTGGTTTTCCCAATTTTCACCTGTTTCGTTCACTGAAAATAACCGATCAACCCAAAATACTTTCTGGTTAACACAATATTCATGTATAAAATTAGAAAAGCGACTTCCTAAATCTAAAGAGGTGAAAATACTTTCCGGAATTGTGTCTTTTCAATTCTTCAACACTTTAATATATCAATATCAATATTTATTTTTATTTCATTTTTTTATCTTTTTATTTTCAAATTTTTTTTTTATTGTCTTTACATTTTTCCTTTTTTCTTTTTGCTACTTCTTTGGCTAGTGGCGGGCCATGGCGACTGTCAGAACCGGCCACAAGTGAGGACGAGCTTGCCCTTGGCTAGCGAGCTCACCGATCTGGAGGACTTAAACTCGCTGGCCGAGAAAGAAGGAAAAAAATAAAGGAAAAAAAGAAAAAAATTATAATTTAAGAATGTAAAAATAAAAAATTAATTTAAAACTTCAAATTATTTTGCCTCAATAAATTCATGAAATTGAAATTATATTTCAAATGAAATCCAAACACCGTAAAACGTTTTTGGTCACATATTACCATACATAGAAAAACTAAATATTTTCTAAAAAATGATTTTTTGGAGAGCATTTTCCCTTATCATGAAGTTTTTTCCCAACCAAAAGTTTTAGAGCATTTCATCATGTTGCTACCAATGACTCCGGTTTTGGCATCATTTAACACTTCTACAGTAGAGTAGTATACCATTTCATTAATTATTAGCCATTGAATGATACCAGTTTACAAAATAATCGATTAGCGGATAAATCGCAACTGGGTAATGACAACAATGTACGTATATATATATTACTGTACTTAGAAGTTTTTCGATCCCATTAAGGCTGAGAGCCTCCTCTAAACCAGCTATAAATTTTTGTTGTTGTTGTAGACAACGGTATACAGGGTCATATCACCAAAGGTGAGGCATGCTAATATGCAAAATCTGATTCATATTGATTCGTTTAAAATTTGTCCATGCAAATTTTTGCTCGATCAAAACGTATTTAACCTCTCCAAGGGGAATTTTTTCATCAGATATAAAGAGACCTTGCATGAAAAGTTTAGAATCACGTATTTTCAGGTACAAAATTACCATCATATAGTCCTAGAATCGACTTTATCTATCCATAAGGAAATTTAGGTGGTGCCAATCGATCAATTCCCAATATTCGAAGTTCAAACGTGCAACATTTCAGTTGTTGCCGGCCTCGTCTACCCTATGGTTTTTAAAGTCCAACAGAAGGGGAAATAGAAATTTGCCCGAGGACAGAGACATGAAAGTCAGAGATCTAAAGCAAGCCAATTTTGGAAAAGTGAGTCAAGTGGGTATCGAACGACCTTCTAGAGATCTTGTACTTCATCGCGTGGCGATGGACCGCATGTGTATCGGGACGTGGGGCCATAATTTTCTTTACTTGGTCAACATGAGGTGATGCCATTAGGGAAAATTAAATGAAATTCTAATAATAAAAAAATATAAAGAATATTGTGGATCTTTGTGACAGAGTAGTGTCGAAAAAAATTACAAAAAATTATAAATTTATTATTATTGAAATATGGTTCATACTTCCGACCAATAGTAAAGCATGAAGGTCCCGCTTTTAACTGAAACATTGATAGTTTGGGTTTAGATTTATAAATAACTACTACTATATATACTCTTCTTCACTCATAATTGAGTGATATATCAAGAGATGCGATGTGCTAATTATAGTAGAGCCATTTGCTATACCTAACTCTAATTTAATGGTAAATCATGATAAAATATTATGTTTTAATTTTTTTTTTTCTCGTTTTTACGCTTTCTTACGTTGTGATTGTGCAACGAATCCTAACAATTATCAGTGTAAGAAAGGGCTTGTCAATTGATCTTGCTTTTAGAGAATGCGTAGTTATAATCCTCAAATCGACAGTATATGAAAATGCTTGCATCATTTTCTTTAGATATCCCAGATTATAATGCTGAAAAATCAAGTGCATTTTGTCCAAACTCAGGTACGTAGAGGAAAAAGGAACATAGAAAAGAATGATTAGGAGGATTTTTATCCTTAGTAAAGACGTCATTGATTGGTTTTATTAGTTAAAACTCTCCTCGATTTCATTTGTGTTTATGCGTGGGTGTCCGAAGGGCTTGCCGACAATCCGGCCACATGTTGGCCGGGGGCCCAACCCTCCGATGGTAGTTTTAGCTCTTGGGCCTTGTGGGCTGGCAAACTTGAGCTTTCGGCCCGGGCACCCATTCCTTTATCTTCTCACTCCACTGACGCCTCCCAACTTGTTTCGAACCTATCTTGCTTCCCGAAGCTAGATCTTCATTCAAATTGTTGATGAAAACTCGAGACATATTAACCAAAACTCATTGGCTCAAGTTTTGCAGTGAAAAGTTCAGTTGGATATGTGTACATGCTTATACTTCATCTTCCTAAGAAACGATTTCGGCTTTTGCTTTACATACCCGAACAATAAGGCTAGGTTTAGTCATTAAAATATAAGCCAAAATAGGGTATATTTTATCATATCCTATATTTGGTAGCTGTTAGATAGGATAAATGGGAGATGTAGGGGGCTATAGCCAAAATAAAATAAAAAAATCTCAAGGAAGGGATGGGATAAATTAGGATAGAATTTCTGAAGAGAGCAAACACGAGGAGAATCAAACATTTTCCACAACCATCGCATCTCCTTTGAGTTGGGTTGGCTCTCCACAGGGTCGCCAATCTAATGGGGGAGAGGAGGGTTCACCTCTCTAATGACGATAACCATCAAGTGTGGCTGTCTCTCTAATGTTGTCAGGCTAGGGTCTCCGATCACAAGGCTAAGTATCTCCACAACTTTGTTCTTTAATTGATTGTTTAGCATGATATCAGGTTGCAGTCCTTGTTCTTTAACCACTTAAACCTTTTCAATATTCGAAAAAGGCTCTTAATATGTTATGAATAACTCAAGGTTGATCATCGACTTTCAAAAGGGGTCTCGACAATCAAAAGAGTTCTCTCAGATGACCTATATGAGTACATCTTCAACTTGTGAAAAGATACCGAATAATTAGATTGTTTAGACTTGTTTGCTCACTCGACAAAATAACGAATAAGACCAACATGTCATTCTCAAATGATTCGATTTTCTGATTCTACAGGATCTATTCCATTGATGTTGTACCTGAATTCAAATGGCACAAACCTCTACTCAATAATAATTCACTCATTAAAATTTATCATTGCATAATTTCTAAAGCATTTTGATGTTTTAGTAAATTAGAGTTGATCCTCACCGCGCCTAGAAGATGCTTATTCGACTTTAAATCTGTAATTCACCAAAAGTAGATAGGATATGACAAAATCCTTGGATTTTTTTTTAAATCATATGTTATTCATTCCTATCTTGAGTAGAAATCTAGACAACCAAATGCAGTCTAATATATTTAGATAGTAGGGGTGAGCAGATCCAACCTAAAACCCGTTGTCGGAATTGGTTTCTCATTCTTGGAACTTGGAACGTCTCTTGTCATAATCTCTAGGCTCAGTTCTAGTGTCTATTGAGATTCCATCTATATTCTTAATTGAACGATTGTAGTAAATTATCATCTCTAATGAGTATCATTTATTTTTACAATCTACTGACCATAATTCATATTTAGATACATAAAAAAATATGAAATAATAACAAAGTAAAACCTCAGTCATGGATAGAAATGGAAGCTCATATTAATATTTACAAAGTACACACTCATTATTAAATCCATGAAATACGGCAAGAAATGCGAATACATAGAACAAGAACAATACAAAGACTTGTTACAGATTTCACCTCTTGGAACTTGGAACGCGGGCCCATCATAATTAATTTTCTAATTTTTAAAATCTAGAACTTGCCATGTGTTTACCGATTTGATTATGCTTTAGAACGATGCTCACTCCTATTAGATAGGTTGTGACTGCCCAAGTCAATATTTGATTCAACTTGTTAGAATGGTTTTCGATGATTTGACCGAGAAAGACGTACACCTGTCCTAATTTTGCGGGCCAAAGAATGTAAGCTGATAACATCGTACCATGATGAGACGTCGATTAGCCCGGGAATACGATGAGGTAATTCAAGTTTAACTACCGGAGTTGCATCATAGAAATTCGTGTCCGAACGTCGTCGAAACGACTCTTGACTCTTTCGTCGATATCATATCGGGCTGCTTATTTGACTAAAAGTTCCCTCCATGAAACAAATTTGTTACGTAATTTTCGATCTACCGTGCTATCAGTAATTCTTCCCTACTCGTCTCGCTTTCTATGTGTTTCTCGAAGCGGGATAATTTCTCTTTTTATGTAACGCATTCACTAGTTGATGTATTGACAGGATATTATAGGGACTAATGTATAGATTTGCTAGAACACCGATAGATCTTTTTATCGGTCTATTACATTGTCCTTTCCTTTTTTATTTCTTGCTGCACCATCCTAATTTAATTATTATTTAATGTAGAACACCTAAAGTTTTCAAAACATGTGCACGTTGACCTATACGGAAAATTGTCCAAAAACTCCTAGACTTATTTTTACAGTAGTTAATTTAGTTATAAATATTTTAATTGCATCAATTTAGTCCTCAACATTTAAAATAATTTGTTAGTTTATTTCTAAACCTTTTTAATGACTTATCAATTTAATCTTTTTAGCTAATTTTGATTGAAAATTGCCCAAAGAGTAGTCTTCTTTAGGGTTGTGCAAAGGAACCGAAAATCGCCGGGACACCCTGGAACCGTGCCAGGCAAGATAGCCGGAGCAGACTAGATTGCCATGTTAACGGTTTTCATGCAAATTGTTTAAAAAAAATGTCTAGGACTAAATGGGCAAATCAACCAAATATTTAGGACTAAATTCGTAGAATTGGAAGGTTTAGGATTTGAAAAATTATCAAAATTTTAGGACTAAATTGGAATAATTAAAAGGTATATGCCTGGATTGGCCCCGTTCAATAGGTTTATAATATTTTGGACAATTTTCCCTTGACTTGTATAAGAAGTTGGTATGGTATTTTGCATAAGCTGTCAAGCAATTCTTTTCCGTATTCGAACTTTTGATTTTAAAGCAAAATAAAGCAAGCTCTAACGCTAGACAAAATGATATCGCGGCGTAATAATTCACTGAAATTTAGGTTTTTCTCTTGGGTCTTGAAATCAATCGGCATGTTACTGGCTGGTTTAGTCGAATTAGTCCGGATGAAAATGTCTCACCTGTCTCCAATCTTTCCGAATTGGCCCATTGGGCTTTCCACTGGATAAGCTTTCGATCAAATACCTAAGACAATGCAATAGTACTATCAGTACGTTTCAAATCTTGAATCGCATCATCTTTGCTTTCTGCAACAACTGTTACGAAAAACCATTTTTGTCAATGAAAGTGGTGAGTATTGTCAAATGATTGGATTACTATCAAGGATCATATAACAATACGTATTTATACTCGAGAAGAGTTCCAACAGATGATCCCCTACGTAAATAAAACTAGCAATTCGAGTCTTTTTCAGATCTGAGTCGACATTTAAATCATATTTCTAAGGAAATCCCATTTTCCTATAATTTAGCGTCCTCCACCTAAAGAGGGACCAAGAGGCCACCGGGATCATTTCGAACGTAGAAAGTGGCATGGAGTAATAGCTCTCAATATCTTCTCAACATTTCAAGGGCTGACGGTTATTGTTAACATAATGTATCCAAATGTTCATATCGAGTCGTGCCGCACCCGGATCGTGTCCATCATTGCATGCTCCAACTTCTTGGAATTGTTCGATGTCCCGTTGTACAAGTAAAGTCAACTTTTGCGCTATGAGTTGTCTATTGCAATCGGAGGCAACGTCGCACATTTATCTGAATCTAAAAGTATGATAAATCCACACAGGGAATTAGCATTTGAAAATTTAGTTTTATCGATATGGGGTGGGCGGGCTGTCTGATAACCTCATAATAGAGTTATTATCCATACATCAGAACGGGTTTATGGACCTTTTACCGCTAAAACAAGCGACTATTCTCTTAAATAATGAGTTTCGTCATCAATCACTATTTGAATGGCAGGTGTATCTACAGAAGCTCTTTCTCTTCTCTATTTAACGTGTGATCAAAAGGTCTTATTTGATCGGAAGGAAAATTTTCATTTCATTCAAAAGAGAAATACATAACTTCGATGGAAGAAGCCCAGATTTGAGCTTGCAAGGTCGACCCTCACCTGGCCAGGGGGGGGGGGGGGGTTGCGAGCTCATCGTCATCGGGTGAGCAGGGGGGAGGAGGGAATGCGAGGTTGAGGACGGAGGGCAGCAGCTTGGGCTTGCGAGGTCGAGGAGAGGGCGGCGGCTTGGGCTTGCGACATCGAGGACGAAGGGTGGCGGCTGAGCCTCGCCCTACCATGGCGGGGCTCAACCTCGCCGTCGCCGGGCGAGCCAGCAGGGGGAAGGAGGGGATGGGCGGAGGATGGCAGGGCTTGCGGCGGCGGCGACGGCGACGGCAGCACTTGTGATGGTGGCGACGGCGGCGACCAACCCAAAGACCAAAACTCAAAGCTCAAGGTAGCCTTCAACCTGCCTTGAGGTTTGAGCATTTTGAAGTCCGGCATTTATTCAAGTATCTTTGAAATTTTTTTCGCCAAACATTTAAAATTTGGGCCAAATGCCTTTGGGGTCCAAAATCCCTTCCCAAAGCCAATTCCAAAGGCAGCCACAGTCACTTTTTCTACCATCAGTTTTTGGCACTTACCACTTTTTGAAAACTACCTCAATAGAAAGGAATCCGTATTTTGGGCATTGAATGATAAAATTTTGCCTCTCCAATTGCTTCAATCGCATTGCAACGAAAGCTTCCCACTTATGATGATGCGGTAGCTGTATCGAGTCTTCACTAATAAATGGATTGTAAGAATCACTATATCAGTGAATAATGTTCCGTTTCGCTGTAGCAAAGCTGCTCATTCCTGCGCAAGGGCCATCGCTAAATTGGAGAAACTGGTGACGAGAATGGTGTTTGAAGGCTATGGCGTAGGGAAATATTGCGACTCCCACACCGAGTCCACCACATACGTCTTGCGTTTCTTGAAGTACAAGAAACCCGGCGAAGACGAGGTAATGCGTATCCGGTTGCCCACACGGACAAGACCTTTCTGTCCATACTGCATCAGAACAATGTGAGGGGATTGGAGGTGATGACAAAGGACGGAGAATGGGTCACCTTCGAGCCCTCGCCCTTGTCCTTCATGGTCATGCCCGGTGATGCATGCGTGGTGAGTCGCTTATCTATTTTTTCTCCGAACGAGTCTGGCCACAATGTGTTACTAACTGTGTGCCCGAAACGTAGTGGCCTTTAAGATTAAGAATAGAGCCAAGGTCAAGCGGCACAAAGGTACTTGAAATGAGGTTCACGGTAATCCGTAATTCTCTTTACATCTCGGTGGGCTAAGCAGAACCCCGGAGATAGAAAGAACAGTATAGCCAGTAAAGACCAACACCTACACTTTATCTGACTTATTCGAAGCCTTTTCTCTCATATGAGACGTACTGATCATTAGGGATGGAGCAACGGAAGGATTAAAGCGTGATACCATCAAATCGACATACGAGAACACGGGTTGGTGAGGAACTCGGCCGGCTTCTTCTCGCATTATACGGGGAAAATAGAGATACCCAAGGAGCTCATTGACCAAGTCCACCCGCAACAGTTCAAATCATTCAGTCATCATGATTTCCTTCGTTTCTATCACAAGATCGATGGCCACACCGAGCTTCAGAGCCAGATCAAAGCCCACCGTGGAGTCTAACCAAACGCAGTGGTCATTGAAATTACATCTCAGCCTACTTCATGATCTTGAAGCATATATCTTTGTATTGCTTGACTAAGAAGAACTTCGGATCGTACTTCATCAAGTATGAAGAGAGCTGTGCAAGTGGTGGATCTTTTGGACAAGATGGTTTACTTCTCATTTTTTTCGTTTTTTCCTTCCTTTATAATCTCGCGAAGGAGTTTCGCGTTCGATAGCCCCAAATGTGCATATTTTGCTCAGGACTAACCCTGCCTAGCCCGAAGATTTCCCCATAAATTATATAATATGAGTGGGTTTGGGCAACATGTTAGACCCGACCTTTAGGCCCTTCCTCAATCGGGCCCATCCAATGATCACTTCTACTTCGGAGGAGTATTGGATTTATTCAGTATGAAAACGCAAAATTAGGTATAAATTCAATAAGGAAATGCATTGCAAAGTAAAAAAGGAAAAAGAAAAAAAATGGAGTATATTTTAAAAACAGAAGAGAAAAGAGGAATGAAATATGTCGGGTGCTTGAGTTCCTCTTCGTTGTGATAAAAAAATAATCAGGAAATCCAAAAGAAATTGATGTCAAGATATCAAATGTGCGGTGCGAAAAGGTAAAGGTGCATCAGTAAATAAAGGTATTAGAATTGCTTCCCAAAACGCTCATCTGCCAAAATCCTTTGTCATCGAAGGTGGTCAGAAATTGTCTAATGATTACTATCAAGCAGTGTATAACCATTGCGTATTTATACTTCTTGTACGATCGTTCCAAGTAAGTTTTAAGAGAGATGACAACGATCCCATGCATATAGAACTAGCCATTCGAGTCTATTTCAGAATAATCATACAAAAAGTGATAAACTTATTGCATGGCAGCTAATTTAGTCTTAAACCTTTCAATTGTGTCGGTTTAGTCCTAAACCTTTTGAAATTTTACAATTTAGGGTGTGCATGGCAACACTTTTACTTTAAAAATTAACTTTTGATCAGAAGTTGATTTTTTTTACTTTTACTTTTGAGTAGAAGTTGATTTGTGATTACAAAAAAGCATTCAACAAAAAAAAATTCTACTTCTTGAACAAAATTTTGTTTGGTAGTAGTGAGTGGCAATGACAACGTGTGGCATGATGGGCTGGGGTGGCTGGTGCGGTGATGGCTAGTGCTTGCCACAACAAGCTAGCGGTTGTTGGCGAAGGGCTACAGTGGTGGGTAGCAATCGGTGGGGAGCAGTGGATGGTGGTGGGCGATGGTCAACAGCGATGGCCAAGGGGGGTCGGCGGAGGTAGGAGGTGTGCGACAATAGCGGAGGTGTGGTTGGGAGAGAGAAGCATTGAAAATGAAAAGAGGCAAAAGTGAAAGAGATAATAGTGGTGTTAAGAAATTTCTACTTTGGAAAGAGCAGGAACTTTTTTTATCTTTTAGAATTGACTGAAAACAACTTTAAAAGTAGAAATGTAATATTGCGTAACTAAACGGATTTATGCTCTAGAAGTACTTCTGGAGCAAAAATTCATTTCCAAAAATATTACCATGCGCACCATTAGTTCTAAATCTATGATTTTGATAATTGGTCAAAAGCGCTACATTGGCAAATTATCAAAATATTTAAAATTGAACTGGCTTAACTAAAAGGTTGACAACTAAGTTGGTAAATCATCATAAAATTTAGAACTAAACTGACACAATTAAAAAGTTAAGGGTTGGATTGGCCACCATCTAATAGATTTGGGATTTTTTTGAACAAATTGACTAGTAATTTTCATATAGGATAATGCCACAAATGGTTTTTGAACTTTGACATAATGTGCAATGTAGTTTTTGAACTTTTAATTTAACCAATATGATCCATAAACTTTGACTCAATGTGTAATATGGTCACGAACTTTTATTCATGAACTTTTGGAACATATTATACTTAGTTCCTAATCTATAGGAAGATGTTCAATATAGTCATTCCATTAGTTCAAATTTAAAGAATAAGTTGAACATATTCCAAAATTTTAGGGATCATATTGATCAAATTAAAAATTCGGGGACCACATTGCATATTAAATTAAACTTTAAGGACTATATTGATTAAATTAAAAGTTTAGAGATCATTTGTATAATTTTACCTTTTCATATCCTTAAAAGGGGTTGACATTAGAATCGTATGTTTAAGGGAATCGGGTTTCTTTATGTTTTATGTCGCCAGCCTAGACCTCAAGAGGGACCAATTAGACCAGGCCTCCAGGATCATGACGAACGAAACAGATTTTGCGGCTCCACATTTCAAATTTCCCTTTGCATTCAAATAGTAAATGTTGCGTCATGCCCGCGAATCGTGTCTAGCATCGCTTGCACCAATTTCTTGAAATTGTTCGATGCTCTCATCCAGAAGAAAAAGTCAACTCTCGAAAGTTTGGCAAATTAATTCCTAGGCAAACGGACCCAACCAGGCCACCAGGATCATGACGAAAGAAGCAGATTTTGCGGCTCCACATTTCAAATTTCCCTTTGTATTCAAATAGTAAATATTGCGTCATGCCCGTGAATCGTGTCTAGCATCGCTTGCACCGATTTCTTTTTTTTTAGAAACCTTACACGCTAAGTTTCATACTCCAAGGGACGGAGTTCTTCTTAAGAGTAATGCTGGCATGCTTCAGACAATTGAACTTACTTTTCTCATCTTTTTCAATAGATTTCCAACAATTCTTATTTTTCACGTTACCTAATATTTTTTAAACAATCTTAAGGATAATTGCCTTGTGAATTTCCAAACAGGAGCTGCTACAGTAGGAATCGAACAAGGACTCAAAGATAGTGAAGGATGACTATCGTCTATTAGTTGGCGGATTGTTTTTTTTTTTTTTTGAGAGGAGGTTGGACATTTGTGGGCGTTTCTTCTCTTAAGTTTGTGATTATTATTTTGTATGCAAGTTCTGGTGAATTCCTATTGTGTGTTGTCTTCGAATTTGACTAACGGAATCAAGCATATTGAATGAATCTGTGGTTCTATTGTCCTTACGGAGAATGCTTACTTTTTCCAATACCTTTTTAGAGAAATCTTTTAAATCAGCTTGTGATTCTGTGTGGCTGCTTAGAAAGCGAGAACAAGAGCATTGGAAAAGAAACGGAACGGTAATTAGCTAATCTCTTTTATTTTTTAGTAATATTTTTATGGGATTAGTCATTTGGGGATGTCCATGTTAATATGCTTAATGTTAGGATTTGGCATATGATAACAATAAAGTAAAGCATAAAACAAGAAAAAGAAATCGATACAAGGTTTTATCTTGGTTCACTCTTAAACTAGGGTTATGTCCAGTAGATGATTTTACTATAATTAACATCTCGCACCTCTCGTTACATCACTTAATTACAAGTGGCAAAGATTATTTATTTTTCTGTCGATGAAGAGTATAAACCATACCCGCAATACTTAAATGAGTGTACACATGAGCTTGTGTTGGTGTTTGGTTGTGTGACTTTGTCAAGCTTACTTGGGACTGCAGTGCGGGCTTGTGCCTGTGTGTATGCTCGAACGTGTTGGTATTTGCTTCATGTCAATGTGTATGACTAGCAGGTGCATGAAGGTGTGAGAATGCTCTCTCGTCCATGCACATATCTTAGTGATTTTGGGATCAAAGGTACGACTTCCTCTCTGTGCATTGTTTTCTTTCATTGTTGTCTATTGGAACGGTTCACTAAAAGCAAAAACAAAAATCTATTATGTTAAGTAATCGCTCTCTTTCACATTAACTATTTAAGGGAAGAGATAGGAAATCGTCTTATATTAATCTCTTGGTTATTATTTATAATCAGTGGATAAAGTTTATTCAAATTTTGGCTTTCTTATGATGTGCCCATGTTGGATGTGAAAGGAAATAACAGGATTTTTCGTCAATTTGGCATTACATAATTTATGTTTTGTTGGAATGTGGTTCGTACTCTCATGCGGCAGGAAAGCACGTAGGGTTCGCTTAGCAAGACAATCGCACTACTGCACCTAATATTTTCTCATAGTCTATTAAGAGTTATTACGCTATGGATGCGGTTTGAAATCACTTTTAGCTTTTATTTTCAGGGATACGTTCAATGGTTTCGATGCCGGATGCAGATGTCTTTGGTGGTGACCATGCATGGATACTTCGCGAAGATTCCGCTGGCATTACTTGTCGGGTTTGCTCACATAACTCGCGATTAAAAGACACTTCTTTTTTTTCCTGATCGAAATATTAAAAGACACTTGAATGCCTCCAAAATGAAGATGTTAAAAAGCAAAATTGCTGTCCAGGATAACAGGACTAGCCATTCGCGTCTTTTCGAAATCATATTTCCGGGCAACCCCAACTTCTTTTTAACATACTTTGTCGCCAGCCTTCACCCGAAGAGGGATCAATTTAGACAAAAATAATAATAATAATAATTTGGCCGTTCCAACATTCCCAACTTCCCTTTCGTACTCCAATGCCGGTATCGATATCGTGCCGTGCCCGCGAATTACGCCTAGCATTGCTTGCTCCAACATCTTAAAAATTGTTCTTTGTTCCCTTATAATAAGAAAGAGTCAACTCCCGAAAGTTTGGCTAATTCAGCCCTAGGCCACGTCATGCATTTGATTTTGATGTTTAAAAATATGATAACCCCATGGACGAAATCAGCATTTAGAAATTGATTTTATTAAAATTATGGAGTAGCACCAGTCGATAACTAAAAAATAAATAAATAAAAAAAGTCATAAACCTATTACATTTGTGCTAATTCAATCAACACATTTTAATTTGATCAATTTAGTTATAAATATTTTGACAATTTGCCAATTTGGTTATATTGACCGGAAATCGATAATGTGAATACCAATCATTCTACATGGGGTCACGTGGATAATTTTTTTAATTTAATTTTCTTTTTTCTCTTTACTTTTTTTCCTTGTACGGGCGAGGATACTGGCGACCCTCACCGGTAGCAAAGGCCTCACCAATAATAAAAATTAATTTTAAAAAATTTATTCACATCGACATCAATCGTGTCACATAAGACAACCGGCGTACACATCAACGATTTTCGGTTAGTAGGACCGAATTGACAAATCGTCAAAAGATTTAGGACTAGATTAGTCAAATCGAAATATTTAGGATTGAATTAGTATAAATACAATAAGTTTATGACTTTCTTGATAATCTCCTCTTCGATAACCTGGTAATCCAAGTGTTGTCCGTGCATCTAAACTAACACATCAATGTCTTCCTCCCACTTTGATTTCCATGCTTTTCGGCGCCTTCCACTCGTTGCTATGCTAATGGAAATAAAAGACAACGCGGAGTAGTTCACAGGAAAATAGGAAGCAAGGCCGACCTAGGTAATAAGTAACTCCTACACCAATGTCCTACTCCCGCTCGCTCGGTCAACTTTTCGTGTCAGGTTCGCGAAAGACACGATTCATTCGCTCCTATAAAACGTAGGACAGCCGTCGGCAGCAAAACATTGTTTAATACATGACAACACTTCATCAGCTCCGCTATGAAAAGGGGCATCGAACCATTAAACCCTTCAAGTTTGGAGCGGACAGAGGAGCTAGAAAGTAGAAATGGCGTCCAAAGTTCCCGTTATTGTTTTCTCAGAGGAGAGTATGGAACCCGGGACCAAATCTTGGATGAGGGCTTGCGAAGAGATTGTGCGGGCTCTCGAAAATCACGGGTGCTTCGTAGCCAAGTATGAGGATTTCCCTTCAGAGCTTCGCGAACTGATCTTTGGCGCCGCGAAGGAGCTCTTCGATCTCCCTCACGAGACCAAGGTTCGGAACCCCGATAGCACTTACTCAAAGGGTTACATAGCCCACTTTCCTGGAACTCCTTTGCTTGAAGGTCTGAACCTTGACGGTGCTGAGAAACGTGAAGCTTGTGAGAAGTTCACGAGTCTCATGTGGCCATCTGGGAATGCTCACTTCTGGTACACCCTCTTCTACCCTTTTACCACAAAAAAAAAAAAAAAGCGTATTTGGGGCACGTAATACTACAACTTTGGCTCTCCAAATGTCTTTAATAAATTGCAACGAAAGCTTCATGTTTATGACGATACAGTTGGGATTCCGAGTCTTTACTAAGTAAATCAATTTTTATATATCGATCTTATTAGTAACCATTTTTCCGGTTTGCCATAGCAAAACTGCTCATTCCTACACAAGGGAGATAGCTAAATTAGAGAAAGTGGTAACGAGGATGGTGTTCGAAGGCTATGGCGTGGGGGAGTATTGCGACTCTCACAACGAGTCCATGACATACCTCCTGCGCATCTTGAAGTACAAGAAACCGGGCGAAGACGAGGTTAACATCAACTCGGTCGCCCACACGGACAAGACCTTCCTGTCCATACTGTATCAGAACAAAGTGAGGGGCTTGGAGGTGATGACGAAGGACGGAGAATGGGTCACCTTCGAGCCCTCGCCTTCATCTTTCATGGTGATGGCTGGCGATGCGTGCGTGGTGAGTCAATTATCTATTATTTTCCCCGAACTAGTCGGGCCCCACCGATTATGTGCCTGAAATATAGTGCACTTTAAATTAAGAACAGAAGCAGGGTCAAATGGCACGTAGTTAGGTAGTCTAGGTACAAACTTTGAAATGAAGTACATGACACGAAATTATACTGAAGTTTTTATTTTCTTTACTTGTTAGATGGCTGGCTAACACTAAACTGTTATATGGTTTATTCATATGCGTATGGGTCGTCAGGGATGGAGCAACGGAAAAATTAAAGCGTGTTACCATCGGATCAACGTGAGAGAAGACGGGCCTTTGAGGTACTCGCTCGGCATCTTCTCGTATAATACAGGGACAATAGAGATACCAAAGGAGCTCATAAACCAAGACCACCCTCAACAGTTCAAATCATTCAATCATGTTGATTTCCTTCGTTTCTACGACAAGAGCCAGGATCGAACCAAGGGTCAGTGCCTCATCAAATCCTATTGTGGAGTCTAAAGCCTATTGTGAAGCTATTGGGGCACAGCATGGTTATCGAATAAAATTTCAGCCAAGTTCATGATCTTGCAGCATGTATCTTTGTATTGATTGGCCCGAAAGAACTTTGTAGTACCATATTTAAGTATGAAGCATGTATTGTACAATATTTAAGTATGAAGCATGAGTTGTGGTGAGTAGTGGATCTTTTGGACAAGAAGATGTACGGACCCCCTTTGTTTCTCCCTTTTTGTTCCACTCTTTTACTTTCCATTTCCCTTTTTCTAAATCTCGGTATGGATGCACTCTTGTTACCAATCTAAAACACATAAAACATTTCGTACTCGCTAAAATTATGAATATAATTACAAAAAAATGAGACACCAAAGGCGTCAGTTTGGAATTCCTTCCAAGTAGAGGTGATTAACGGGTGCTGGCCTAATCATCGTGCCCTCGGGCCTAAGTGGGCCTGGACTAGCTTGGGCAAAGGTCTCACATGTGCTGAAGCCGAAACGTGCATCTTTGCCCCAGGTTCGGCCCGAAAACACCTTCCAAAACACATTTGGCTCGACCTTCAGCCTGGCCTCCCCTGACCCCGCCTAACGATCACTTCTACTTCGAACAAGGGACTGAGCCTATCCGGGATGAAAAATATTAGAATTGGATAGTTGAGAATGAAATATGATGGGTATTTGAGTTCCCTATGAAATCAAAGAGAAATCAATGTCAAGATACCAAATGCGTGCTGCAAAAAAGATAAAGGTAGCTGCGTTCCCAAGGGAGAGCGGGAGGGAGCTTTCGTCCTCTCTCCCTGCCTCTCCCTCTCCTCTATATTCCTTTAGATCTCCCCATCGTTCTAATTTTCATATCTCTTCATTAATTTCGCGGACAAGCAATTCACATCCTTTATGACAGTGAGCTTTGAAGATCGAAGTGCATGTGCCTTGGAAGAATATGCTCTCTCCATATCTGCTCGCTTTGACTTCGAGTGCTTGCTCCGAATTATCGAGCACTTCACAAGTTTTTGAAGCTTTTTTCCTTTTAAATCGACTTATTTGAAAGTGATTTTGTGATCAACCGGGTATCCTTTTGCAGTTATTCTCTCCCAATCTAGAGTTAAAACTAAACTTAGATACTCTTCTATCCCAATATAGATATAAATGTGCGATTTACAAGATGTTTTCTGTACTTTCTCAATATATTTATGTTATCATTGTTTTTGTATAGTGATGGTGCTGGGGATACCGAATTTAAATATGTACCGCCTTTTGGCAAACCTCTAACTATTAGAGAGAGATTTTTCAGTTTGTGCTCATCACTGACAATGATGCGATATTCAATGATTGCCTGCCAGTTATACTTGGATGCATTAACATATTCGTCCTTGAAGAATTAGCGAGTTTCTACAAATTATATCAAGTTGATTCACTTTTTAGATTTATTTCGTGAGATTTTCGTTTTTATTTTGAACTGATATATCTCTCTTTGATATGAAATGAGGATCTTTCTTTCGACAAAAAAAATAAAATAAAAACTAACATATAGTATTTTAGAATTGCTTCCCAAAAAGCTCATCTCTAAAGTGGACCCACTGCT
Source organism: Psidium guajava (assembly GCA_016432845.1). Classification (NCBI taxonomy): domain Eukaryota; kingdom Viridiplantae; phylum Streptophyta; class Magnoliopsida; order Myrtales; family Myrtaceae; genus Psidium; species Psidium guajava. The sequence continues at coordinate 15,436,468 of CM028226.1, read as the reverse complement.
ATCGAAATGCTAATGAAAAGCAGTGTGGTCAACAACAAAAAAAAAAGATTCAGAAGAGCTAATCAAATTCCCAAAAAGAGAATGAGGAAGATCGCCCTTTAGTAATTTGCCAAACCGACCCGTCTTGATTCACCCTCCAATGGGCCGGATCAAGCTCAATATCATTGAGCCCGAAAGTCAGCCCATGGGCCAAAGCCTGTCCACATGAAAATTTCTATAGTCCCTATGAAGCAGATTCATGGGGATCTATTTCAGGATCCGAAAGTGGCATGTAAAGTTTAAATTGAAGAAGGTGATACTTGGAGAGCAATCCTTTGGGTGCATCAAGTAGTTCCTCCTCGTACCGTGACAGTAATCAATAATGCTTCTCTTTTCCACATCATACATATCAGGGGTGTCAAAAAGAACCAATTACATAGTGAAAAGCCATTGAAATAGATCGTAGGTCATGAATAAACCTATCAAATTGATAAATCGGGTTGAGTCATAAATGATCCTACCTAAATTGACCCACATAACCAGTTTTATGGTCCATTTATGGCAATGCAAATTTCTTGACTCATACCCAACCCGACCTATATTACTAAAACACTTCCATATTTAATACAACCTAGGAAAACTTAGTTTTATACATTTTAAAAAAATTTATATGGCTAAAACACAGTGGACAAACTTGGCGAGCGATCCTCATCGATCAAAGGCGAGGGCCTCTCATCCCTCGCCCAGATCTAGTAAGGGCTCAAAGCCCTTGCCCAGTGGTCATTTGGGCAAGGGCTGCCGAGTCAGTATGGGTTTCACAACCCTCGTCTTGTGATCGACGACCCTCACTAGTTTTCATAGAAAAAAAATAAAATAAAATAAAAACTACAAAAAATATAAAATTATAAAATCACATATTTATGACTTACTTAAGACAGTCAGGTAACCCGTTTAAAACTCATTACGTTGTTATCTCTCTTAAGCTTGTTTTTAAAACTTGAGACAACCCATTTACGATTCACACCAACATATATGGATTCTAGTTCCATTTTGTCACCTATAATCTCGAATAATCAAATTCATTCATGTTTCGAAGAAGCGAAATTGTTGATTCTGTCGTGGTTGGAAAAACTTTGCTCATACTCCAAAAGAGGGTTGTGTGCTAGCTTATCACCAAGACAATGGGAAGGTGGGATAAATAAGGTACGTGCATCGGATGTTTTTCGTCACAATCGTGAGATCAGTACACATATCACCAGAAAAGTGGCACGGAGTAGTAGCTCTCAATCTCTTCCCAACATTTCGAGGGCTGATGGTTCTTGTTAACATAATGCATCCAAATGTTAATATCGGGTCATTGATTTGAATCTCAAAGTATGATAAATCCACACAAGAAATTAGTATTTGAAAAAATAGTTTTATTGATCTGTGGTGGGCTGTTTGATAAACTGGTAATACAGTTGGTATCCATACATCAAAACGGGTTTAGGGACCTTTTCTCGCTCATACAATTGACTAATCTCTTAAATAACGAGTCTCGTCATCAATCACTATGTGAACGGCATGTGTATTCACAGAAGCTCTTCCTCTCCTCTGATTAACTTGTGTTCAAAACCTCTTATGTATTTGGAGATAATCATTGAGTTTCTTCTTCTTTTTCTTCTTTTGTCAACAGAGTCACGTCGTTCATGCAGATTTTCAAAAAATATATAACCTTATAGTAGAGGTGGCAAAATAGGCTATTGACCCATTTTTCCACTAGAATTTGTTGTATGGGAACGGGTCGCTCCAATTTTTAGGAAAGTGTTAGAAGGAATTGTAAGAAATAAAGATCAGCTAAAAGTGGGCCTAAATGGATTCGGATTGATGACCGGGTTTCAGTTCCGGAGAATTCAAAGAAATTGAAATTATGGTGCGTGAGCTCTGAGATGTGTTAGGATATGTTTCGAGTTTGAGTCCGAAGTGAAAAATATGAATTTTGGAAATAAATAAATAAAGTCTGTTGAATGAAAAAGGAATATACGAAATTATCTTTCCTGATATGTGTTGGATTTCTGCCATTAAACTTAAAAAGTTAACATGGACTTTGATATGCACTTGAACTCGGTCAACCTGCGGCAGCCAAAGAAAGAAAGAAAATATAGGGTTTTTTACGGATTTGGGTCTTGTGGCGAGGAAAATGCGAGAAAGGGGCTTGTTCGGCGGTAGAATTGCCGAACAAGCCCCGTAGAACTGCCGAACAACAAAAAAAAAAAAACAAAAAACCCTTTGTTTGGCAGTTCAACTGCCGAACAAAGGGAAAAGTGGGGGGAGGTGGGGTGGGGTGGGTTAAAAAATTAAAAAATTCGTAAAAAATTATAAAAAAGAAAACATACCAAAAAAATTCTAAAAAATTTCCATAAATTCCAAAAATTAGGAAATTTACCATTTTAACGAGTCGGTCCTATTTTTGATGGTTTTCCCTTTTAGACATTTCGAAATAACGATTTTGCCCCTTACGGGTAAATTGTCTCGAAAAATTTCAAAAGTTTCCAAAACAAAATTCAAAAATTAGTAAATGGGCCATTTTAATTGGCCAATCCTACTTTTAAGGATTTTTCTCATCTATCTTTTCAAAATGATGATTTTGCCCCTTATGGAAAAAAAAGTATTCACAAACAAAATATTCCATCATAAATATTTTTCTCATCAATCTTTACCTGTTCATTTTCTTGCAGGAGATCTGGATCAGACACATAATTCGAATGTGACGCTGACTCATTATGAGCAAAACCCATATAAACCAAAATTATGTATTATTATAAATTTGATGTACTAGAACTTTTTACATCATAAATATGATATTGCTATGTGTTGACATCGTTGAATCTATAGGTATTGAAAAATCATATTTAGAAACTTTAACGAAGCCTAAGGATCCAATTTGGAAGAAAATATTTTTGTTTGTGAATACTTTTTTTTTCATAAGGGGCAAAATTGTCATTTTGAAAAGATAGATGAGAAAAATCCTTAAAAGTAGGATTGGCCAATTAAAATGGCCCATTTACTAATTTTTGGAATTTTTTTTGGAAACTTTTGAAATTTTTTGAGACAATTTGCCCGCAAGGGGCAAAATCGTCATTTTGAAATGTCTAAAAGGGAAAACCATCAAAAATAAGACCGACTCGTTAAAATGGTCAATTTCCTAATTTTTAGAATTTATGAAAATTTTTTAGAATTTTTTTGATATTTTTTTTATAATTTTTTACGAATTTTTTAATTTTTTAACCCACGTCACCCCCCTCTCCCCCACTTTTCCCTGAACTGCCGAACAAAGGGTTTTTTATTTTTTTTTAATTTTTTTTTGTTGTTCGGCAATTGAACTGCCGAACAGGGCTTGTTCGCAACCGCCGAACAAGCCCATTTCTCGCATTTTTCTCGCCGCAAGACCCAAATCCGTAAAAAGATAAATTTTTTAACCCATTTTCGTAAACTTTCAGGTTGGATTCGGCAACGGAAAACACGATAGAAAAGTCTCACGTTTATTTTTGTTTCCTCTTCTGACTTGGTTACTCCTTTTTCGGTCAACTCCACAGTTGGACTCCCTGGTGGTTGACATATAAATATATTAAAGGGTTTGGTATTTAGTGCTCCGAGCTTGCATGCGTATTGCAAGTGAGCCATGATTGTGCAGCGTTGGATTTCGTTCATGGGTTGGAGTTCTCGTGCAAACTATTGAAGAGTCCTTCAAGAATTGTATCCAACTAAGAACTACAAGTGTCTATAGTCGATAGAAAATTTTATTTAAAGTTTTTGCTTAATTCTTTCGTAAGATTGAGAGATTATTTCATGAGAAATTATGAGTTAAACACTACGAGTTATTAGATGTAATTGGGGGTCGAGAAACATTGCAAATGTTTGAGTGACTTGAGTCTGATTTGTAATCTTTGATCGTTCATTCTATATTGGAATTCGTTACTACTCTCCCATTGAACATAGGTCTATACGATCAAATCACGTAAATTTAGTATCCATTTTATTTTTTTTTGTTTTGTCCATTTATCTATGTCTCAATTTTTTCGTTGAGAATGCATGGCAGAAATTCGATACCTTCACTTGGGGAGAACACCAAAAGGGAACCCAAGTTCGAACTCATCAATATATCCAGTTAGACCCACATTCACTCAAAAACTTAAGTCAATGAGTTATGAGTTAACTTAAATATATTAATTGCTCAACATCGCATCAATTTTTTTATGTAAGACTTTTCTAACACAACTCACACTCACATCTTAACAATCTCCCCTCACATGTGAGCTCTAGTGTTACGATTACTCCTTCTTAATTCAAATATCCTTCTACATCAGCTTATTTGAATCTCTTAATCATTGCAATGCAACCAACCAACATCAACTGCAAACTTGGGGTCGCGCATCATCCATGGTTCTATCTTGCGTCTCCAAACCAATTGTCCATGGTCTTTTCTCATCAGACCAATCGTGATGGCAATTTTCACTCAAAATAAGTATCAATCATGAGATTTCTTTCTTGTGATATTTACCAAGTATTGGAACATATTGATAGTGGGCCATCAATCAATCATCAACTCTAATATCATTTATTGAGAATATGTGGCAGAGGTCCAATACTTTCACTGAGGGGATCACTAAGAGGGAGTCCAAGTCTAAACCTGCCAATATATCCAATTAGACCCACATTCACGCAAAAGCTTAAGCTAACGAATTATGGGCCAACTTGGATATATTCACTGCTTAACACCACATCAATGCTTTGATGTGGGACTTTTCTAATACAATTTACACATGCATCCTAACAAGATGAAAGTGTTTAGCTTAGTCGAAGAAGTGGTTGATCGCTTTATGAGCTTCATTGGTTGATTACTCACTTGTTCATTTGGAAAGGAAGCGATCGACGGAGCTTGTTTGTTTGCATATGAGCCAACTTTGTAAGTTGATTCTAGGGACAAATCGATGAATGATTCCATTGCTAGAAAAAGTTCAAATTGTGGTTTGTTTGTTTGTACTTTGGCCTATAGCAATTTTTGAGAAAATTCCAAAAAAGTCTTAAATATTTTATATTTAGGCCAATTTAGTCATTTCGGCCAACCTTGACCGACCGGCACAAATGTAGCCCATTTTTATGATATTTTAATATATTTTTTTTTATTTTTTATTCTTTTCTTTCTCTTTTTCTCCTTTTCCTTCTTCTTCCTCTAGTTGGTCAACAGATCAACAACTGGCTAGAGGACAGAGCCAGCAAGAGCGAGGTCAGCGGCCAAGCCTTGCCACCATGTTTGGGACGACAAGGCTCAACCTCATATCTAGGTGAGGTTGAATTTGCCCAGCCACAGTGAGGTCAAGCCTCACCCTTAACATCACGAGGCGACCTCACCCAGCCATGGGGAGGTTGCCCTTACCGAGATTTAGCGAGGTCTACCTCATGCTCGCTGGCTCTGGCCTCTAGCCAATTGCCAATTTGGTGATCAGCTGAAGGAAGAAGAAGAGAAGTGAAAGAAAAAAGAAAGAAAAACATAAAAGAAATAAAAAAAAATTGAAGGATAGTAAAATATTATTAAAAAGTGTCACATCAACACCGGCATTCTCATTAGCATCAGACATCATTCAAGTCAACGAATTCTAGCTAAAGTTAGCTAAAAAGACTGAATCAATATAAATACAAAAGGTTTGAGATTGAATTAATACAATTGCAATAGGTTTGAAATTTTTTTTGTTAATTTCTCCACAATTTTCTTCAGTAATTTCTCCACAATTTTCTTCGAATTCAATTGGACTTGATAAATTTTGCTTGATTTTACTCTGGCATATTATTAGTAATCTCTTACTTGATAATTTTTTTTCGTGTTTACTTTGTTTATAATCAGTTAGTTTATTCTTTCGGCATGCTATTTTCCATATTCGAGAGGGATAAATTGCTAAGAATTAGAGCCCGAGTTGAAATGGATAGGGATCTAATCTGGTTGACTATGTCTTGCTAAATTTGTACTGCATATGAAAGAAAAGGTCAATACAAGTTAAACGAGTCAATTTAAAGTGTGTTTGTTTCCGGAAGAAGTTTGATAATAAATGAAAATACTTTTTAGAAAATCATTTTTCAGAAAAATATTTCCCTTTTGAGGTTAGGGAATTTTATTTTTCTCTAACTTTAAAAATGTATGTTTTCTTCGACTGTAAATGGATTTCGTCCGATTGATCATTTTCAGCAATTCAAACACGTGAAAGTTTTTTTTTTATAACCGAGGTGTCCGGAGGCTGGCGAGCAGGGCTCAAACCGGGGCCGTGAACCCGACTAGTCCTCGAGAAAGGCTAGCGCAGCATCCCACCGCCACAACCTTCCACTTAAATCTCCCGGTGTTAGCGCGAACGCCACTAAGTCCTCCTACGAGAAACCCGCAGCAGAGGGGCCTTCGACCACGCGAGTACTACTCGAGTAGCGGTCTAATGCCCAACCACTTGGCCATCAGGAGGATGGGTGAAAGTTCATAAAACTAATTCTAGAAAAAAAAAAAATCTTTCGCCCAAACAAACCAACCTCAGATCAGATGCATATTCAATCCACCCATATAACAGTTTGCATGCGACAAACGAGGTATGGGTCTTTGCTTCACCAACACAAATAAGTAAATTGCGTAAATGTTTCGCCACCTCCATGACATGATGAGATGTAACCATCACAAGATAATGATAACTTCGGACCACCATGTGATGCTTATGGCAAACATTATTTTGTCGATGTCTTTCGGCAATATATAAGATTCTTTCGGAGGTACGGCAACATCGTACAAAGGATGTGTTTGGATTCACTTGTTAGTTTTTGTTTTCAGAGATCCGTTCGATGGTTTTGGTGGCCGATGCGAATGTTCTTGTTTACCATGCACGGATACTTCGCTAAGAGTCTAAGACTAGGCAGGCATTATTTGTGGGTTTGGTGGCAACTCGCCATTCAAAGATTATTTGATGCCTCGAATATGAAGATGCGATAGAAAAAATGTCGTCTAGTAATACATCAGCATCAGCTACTCTACCAAACGATCGCGAACCACTTGCCCCCTCAAATATACCAGGTGGACAGAGGAGACAGAGGAGCTAGAAGGCAGAAATGGCCTCCAAAGTTCCCGTGATAGTTTTCTCAGAGGAAAGTATGGAACCCGGGAGCAAATCCTGGATGAGAGCTTGCGATGAGATCGTGCAGGCTCTTGAACATCATGGGTGCTTCGTAGCCGAGTACGGGGATTTCCCTCCGGAGCTTCGCGACCCGATCTTTGGCGCCGCAAAGGAGCTCTTCGATCTCCCTCACGAGACCAAGGCTCGGAACCCCGATAGCGCCTACTCCAAGGGCTACATAGCCCACTATCCTGGAACTCCTTTGCTTGAAGGTCTGAACCTTGATGGTGCTGAGAAACTTGAAGCTTGTGAGAAGTTCACAGCTCTCATGTGGCCATCTGGGAATGCTCGCTTCTGGTACACCTTTTTCTCCCCTATTACCACCCAAAAATAAACGTATTTGGGGCACGGAATAATACAATTTTGCCTCTCCAAATGTCTTTAACAAGTTGCAATGAAAGCTTCACGTTTCTAATGATGAAGTTGGGATTCTAAGTCTTTGCTAAGTAAGTCGATTTTTGTACAATGATCTTATTAGTAAATACTTTTCCGGTTTGCTGTAGCAAAACTGCTCATTCCTACACAAGGGAGATAGCTACATTGGAGAAAGTGGTGACGAGGATGGTGTTCGAAGGCTGTGGAGTGGGGGAATACTGCGACTCTCACACCGAGTCCATCACATACCTCCTGCGCATCTTGAAGTACAAGAAACCCAGCGAAGACGAGGTTAACATCAACCCGGTCGCCCACACGGACAAGACCTTCCTGTCCATACTGTATCAAAACAATGTGAGGGGCCTGGAGGTGATGACAAAGGATGGAGAGTGGGTCACCTTTGAGTCCTCGCCTTCGTCTTTCATGGTCATGGCCGGCGATGCATGCGTGGTGGGTTGCTTATCGATTATTCTCCCCGCACTAGTCGAGCCCCGCCGGTTATGTGCCTGAAAAATTAGTGCACTTTAGATTAAGAATAGAAGCAGGGTCAAATGGCACAAAGTAATGTGGCATGGCATAGATGCATCTTTGAAGCGAGGTACGTGACACGAAAGCCCTATTTATTTCACAGAAAATGAGTGATTTGAAAAATATTTTCCAAAAAATAATCGTCTATATCTCTTAAAAAATGAATAAATGAAATTTTTTTCATTACCTATGAAAATAGTTATGCATAAATTACTATCGATGATGAAAATATTTTTCGTTGACTAATTTTTCTAAACGATATAAGCAATCACTTTTCAGAAAATATTTTTTAAATCGCTTATTTTCTGTGAAACAAACGGAACGAATCATACTTAAATTCTGATGGAAGGTGACCCGCTATTTTCTTTACTTCTTAGATGGCTAGCTAAGCAGGATGGGAATATACAAAGAACAATAGCATTAGTAGAGACCAACACTATATCTGATCTATTCAAATGTATATGGGTTGTTAGGGATGGAGCAACGGAAGGAGCAAAGCGTGTTACCATCGGATCAACGTGAGAGAAGAAGGGTTAGAGAGGTACTCGCTTGGCGTCTTCTCGTATAATACAGGGACAATAGAGACACCAAAGGAGCTCATAGACCAAGACCACCCTCAACAGTTCAAATCATTCAATCATCTAGATTTCCTTCGTTTCTACGACAAGAGCCAGGATCGCACCAAGGGTCAATGCCTCATCAAAGCCTATTGTGGAATCTAAGCCTATTGTGAACTTCAGCTTAGTTCATTATCTTGCAGCATGTATGTGTGTATTGCTTGGCCAAAAAGAGCTTCTTTGTATCTTTCTATATATACGTATGAAGCATGAGTTGTGGCAAGTAGTGGATCTTTGGACAAGATGATGTACCGCTCCCCTTTTTTCTCCCCTTTTTGTTCCCCTCTGTCACTTCCCTTATTTTTTTCTGTCAAGTCTCGCTAAGCATGCACTCTTGATACCAATCTTAGACACACATACTTATCGCTCTATAAACATTGATAGATTGACAATTACACTTAAGTTTTTCGTACTATGATATTATTATAAAAAGGAGACATCCAAGGTGTCAATTTAGAATTCCTTTCAAGTACAGATAATTAACAGGTGATGGCGTGATCATCGTATGCTCACGTCTAAGCGGGCTTGGACAAGCTTGGGCAAAGATCTCACATATGAGAAAATTGGATCACACATCTTTGGTCCCGGCTCACCCCTGAAAACTCCCTTGTCAATTTTGTGGTATGGACAAGCTTGGACAACACATTAGGTTTCGCCATTCAGCCTGGCCTCACTTGAGCCCCGCCTAACGATCTCTTCTACTTCCAACAAGGGACTGAACCTATTCAGTATGAACAAATTAGAATTGGGTACTTGAGAATGAAATACCACCTGTACTTGAGTTTCTCAGAAAATTCAAAAGAAATTAATGTCAAGATATCAAATGCGTGCTGCAAAAAAAAGATAAAGGTACACACTAGTAATTTAGAATTGCTTCCCTAAACGCTCGTGGAATGAGAACCCAGATCGCCATTTAGTAATGTGCCGAACCGACACATCTTGATTCACCCTCCACTCGGGCCAGATCAAGCTCAATATCAGTGAGCCCCGAAAGCCAGCCCATAGGCCGAAGCCGGTGTCCACATGAAGATTACTGTAGCTCTAGCTCCCATGAAGCAGGTTCATGGGGGATGCATTTCACGACGTGAAGGAGACATGTAAACTCTAAATTGAGGAAGGCGATACTTGGAGAGCAATCCTTTATGTGCATCAAGTAGCTCCTCCTCCTACCATGACAGTGATCTCTAATGCTTTTCTTTTCCACATTTTATGAAGTAAGGGTGTCAAAAAGAACCGATTAAGGTAGTGAAAGAGCCATCAAATCAGATCAGTCGTGTATAATTATTCATTATGAAAGATCAAATTCGTTCGTGTTTTGAAGTGAAATTGGTTGATTCTCTTTCGGTTGGAAGAACTTCGTTCATACTCCAAGAGAGGGTTCTGTGCTTGATTAGCTTATCCCCAAGACAATGGGAATGTGGGATAAATAAGTAAATGCATCGGCTTTTTTCGTGAAAATTGTTAGTTTAGTACATATATCTCCATAAAAGAGTGATAACCGATAGTGCAAGATCGTGTCCGTTTCAAGCATTTTTAAAAGTTACGATTATGCATCGGTTCTTCTTTTCAAGTTTTTCTCCTTTTTTTTTTATATATATCATTTTCGGTTTATACTTTTGTAATGATTTGACTCAGATTTATGTGGCCTTTTTGGATGTGAAATTTCGGAATTTTTACAATACTTGTGTCAATTGGATATTTACCTCGTATCTCATCATCGAGATGTTATTATATGGTCTATAAGTCATGTACATCAATATCATCTCAATTTACTTAATTATGTGGGTCTCATCGTGGAGTCTATATGATTAATATGTGAATTAGACTCGTATGGATTATATAATATTTTTTTGTTCTTTATCGTCATATTTAAAGGGACGGCACATGACATACGTCAACCATCGCATTTTCTTTTCGCAAGTTGTTTTGTGACAAGGGACGAATCTTCACGTAATTAGCTAGACCATAAAACCTCCACTGGAAATGTCTTTTCCCTGATAATATATGGAAATGTGACCATCGCTCGAATTTCATCCAAACACTACAAAGTTACAAATTATATACTTCATATATTAATAGCAATAACAAAGTATATCTTCTGTGTGAGTCGAAGCATTGAATCAAAACCCGAAGATATTCGGTAGGCTTGTACGGGTTAAACAGGTCTATTTAGATCGGATTATTTATGACACGTCCCAATCGTTTGATGGGCCTACTCATACCCAATCAACCACTTTGTCCGTTCTACTGTAGATGAGAATCCATGAGTCAGGTACCTTAGGGACAGAAACATTAGACCATGAAATATATATTTGCACAATAACCAGTTGAACCATCAAATACAACTTATCAAGTGAAACCATAGATAGCCCAAAGTTCAATTCAGGAGATCTAGAGAGAGATCGGAAGCCTAGAACTCATGGGTTCTCAAACAAAACCAATTCCCACCATTGATTTAACCTTGGAGAACTCGGAACCTCATTCGAGTTCTTGGGTGGCCACGCGCGACCACATCCGCCTCGCACTCGAGGAGCACGGTTGGTTTGTTGCGAAGTATGACAAGCTGTCGCTACATCTTCGAGGCATGATCTTGTCCGACCTGATAGAGCTGTTCGAGCTCCCGCACAAAACCAAAATCCAGAACACGAGCGATAAGCCCGCGTTCGGCTACGTCGGAAAGATCGCCGCGATCCCTCTTCACGAAGGCTTGGGGATCGACCGCGCCACAGATTTGGGAGAGTGCCGGAAGTTCACCAAGCTCATGTGGCCATCCGGCAACGATCGTTTCTGGTACGAGAAAACAAATTAGACTACATGTTTCGGTTAACATTAAGCTTTTCGACTACTGAAGCGCTAATCCGATCGTGATCGTTGCAAAATTCATCATCTTCGTCATCAATTCTCTTAGCAAACATCCTCAATCATCAAGCAACCGTTTATGTAGTGAACTAATTCTCTATACTGCAATACTTGATCAGCGACAACGCTCACCTTTACGCTAGGACGGTCGCAGAATTGGAGCAGACGGTGGTGAGAATGCTGTTTGAGAGCTACGGCGTGGAAAAGCATTGCGAGTCTCACGTCGGGGCCACCACTTATCTGCTGAGGTTTCTGAGTTACCAGAGGCCCGAGAACGACGAGGCCAACTTGGCATTCGTGACTCACACGGACAAGAGCTTCATCTCCATACTCCATCAGAACCATGTGAGAGGACTGGAGCTGAGAAACAAGGACGGAGAGTGGGTACAGTTTGAGCCCTCACCTTCTTCGTTCGTGGTCTTGGCTGGTGATGCATGCATGGTAATGATTGTTACCCTTTCTAGTATTTTGAGGTAAACACTTCTTTGACAGTACTGTTAGGGATGGTACAATCTCAACCGTAGATCCACACACCATCATCACGTGTTTTGCATAAAGCACTCATTGACTGAAAGATCATGTGGACAGAAAAAAACTGACAATACTGTCAAACTGTCATTCTAGCAACTTTCTTTGCAAAATTAGATAGATTAATGAAGTTTAACCATTTTATAGTATTTATTAATAGGGAAGACTCTTGACAAAAGATCAAAATACTGTTAAATTGTCAATCAAGTAGTTTCCCTTTTAAAAATTAGATAGATCAAGGAAGTTTAATCATTTTACGGTACCTGTTAATAAGGGAGACTCTTGACAAAAGATCAAATATTGAGATATATTCTTCTTTGTTTAACGATGGTAAGTTTGAACGAACGAAAAATGGAATGTTTTGCTTGGACAGGCATGGAGCAACAACCGAGTAAGGCCTGCTTATCACAGAGTGGTGATGAAAGGGAACGAAGCAAGGTATGCGCTTGGATTGTTCTCGTTCCGGGGGGGACTGATAAAGACTCCGGAAGAGCTTATCGACGATGAGCATCCGATGCAATATAAGCCGTTCGATCACGTGGGCCTGCTTCGTTTCTACGACTCCGTCGACGTCTGTGATAGAGCCAAGCATACCATGACCAAAGCCTACTGCGGAGTCTGAAATTGACTCTCTACGGTCCTGCACAGAAGCAGAAGCGAACGCTGTACTAAAAGAAAATAAAGAGAGTTTGAGTATGGAACGTGTAAGGATTTGGGCTTCCCAAACGAGTGAACTATTTAGAGATGATTGTTTATGAAATTGCGACTATGAAGTTACAAATTGCTTTCGTAAGTATGGGAAGTGTATTAACTCTGCAATATTTTCACATAACTCAAGGCTACGAATAGTCACTTCAGGAGGGAGCTTGTGCATATCTACGGACCCTCAAACCCGTGGACCGAATTCCCGTTATAGATTTACCCTCCGATGACTCGAAACCCGGTTCAAGCGATTGGCTCAATCAGTGTGCGATGACGTTGGCGCTGCGCTCGAAGAGCAAGGGTGGTTTGTCGCAGAATACGACAGAGTTTCAGTGAGTCTTCACGACGTGATATTTTCCGACATGATAAATTAGTTTGAACTCTCCCGTACGAGACTAAGGCCTGGAACACGAGGGATAAGCCGTCGCATGGTTACGTCGCGAAGATCCCGTCAAGGTGATATGACGATCAAAACAGACTGAAAACGAAATTAATATGGACGCGAGAGGGTTGAAGATGAGGACCAAAGATGGAGATTGGGTCTCGTTTGAGCCGTCGCCTTCGTCCTTCGTCGATCGTGGCCTGGGATGCATGTGTCACGGTTCGAAAGTTTTCAATGTACGAAATACCAAGGACGATCCAAGAAGACTGAGCAAGCCTTTTCGTGTACTCTGGAACATTCCTCAGTCGGCCGGCGACACTTGCATGTTGAGTCACTTCACCGTTCTTATTTAGTCTTTTAGTCGATATTTGTGGAGGAATCTGAGTAAACTTAGGCGTCCTAAGATGTTTCGCTACTAGAGTGATGTGCAGAGGTATTGAGAATTTCAACAAAAACCTCTTCTTATGATGTGCTGAACAGAAAATATATGATATCGCGTGTCATGTTAACGTGGTATCGCCAAATCAATCATACATATCTGTTTTTTTTTTTTTTTACATAATGGCTGCTTGAATTCTAAATTCTCGATAACTATCATTGGCTCAGGTGATAATATGCATAAACTGCGACATGTGTAGCACCTATAAGCTCCAAAATCATTATCTGAATTCCATACTATCCATAAAATGTGGTTAATTCCTAACTTCCTTGTTAAGTCTGCTAAACACCAAACCAACATGTGTACGTAGCATAATTTTCAAGGGTAATCCTGTGAACCCGCTTAAGCAGCTATTAAAGTAAGGATCCCTCAATTTAAGGGAAGTAAAGCGAGTCAATTTATCTCATGAAATCCGACCTATCACTTGCAAATCATAATGGATTTCTTGAGTTGCGAGCATCCTGCCCATCGTATAATTGACTTTCGTGCGATAATGGGATAAGGAAGATCTTGCTTTCTTAAGGAGCTGGCATTGAAACCGACCAATTCTATTGGTAACAAGCGACATTAAAACAAAAATGTCGTACGTTGCCCTCATGGACCATGAACATAATATAATCAATTTTGAAATCAATATCATGCGTCATCCACTCTGCATCTTGGTCCCCTAATTGGACTACTCCCATTTCATTGAGAAGGTTGCAAACATGAGAATAACGATAACGTCCATCGTCAAATAGTAAAAACACCGCATGATATATCCTTAAAGCCCGAATAATTGAGGAGAGAGATCGATATCATGCATCGTAAGCCGTTCGCTCATGTAATAATGTTGTTTAAGCTTACATTTCTCTTTTACATATTCGATGTTTCATCACATATTTGGACCACCTCGAGATCTTGACACCCAAATGGTTTGGTCTCCTAGCTTGGTCTGTATCGATACTTGCCTTCTATATAGAAGCAAGACCCATGGATCAGATCAGGAGTTGATTCTGATTACTACTTTAATTTGTGTATTGATTAATTTCCCTAGGGTCATATTCGAAGTTCTCTCGCATGACATGCTGACGTGGGCAAGTATGGTGCCACCAGATTTATAATAACTGATCGGATCACAAAAATGGAGCGTTGCTGATTAAATTTAAGAATGCTTAGCACCTCATGAAAAGAACAAGAACTGGTCGCACATGTAACAGTTCTCAAGAAACTATATTTCTTTTGGCTCCTTAAGCCTCATCAAGTGAGCATATTCCGTTTAATATATGTCCAAACACTTTATTGGAAAAATACGAACAGAGAAATACGAAGTATGACAAATCTCACAATATGTTTTCAAACGGGGAAATTATCAAAAACGTCTTAAACTTGTTGTGTGAAAGCCAATTCAATCCCGAACTCTTTAATTTGATTAATTTAGTTCTAAAAATTTTATCGATCAGTTTTGGTCGGATATCACTGACATAGACGTCAGTGTAGCATGGCTGACATTGATGTGGATAATTTTTACTAAATTTTTCTGAATATTTATTTTTTATATATTTTTTTCTTTTCTTTTTTTCCATAGCCGGACACTGGGCGATGTCCTGCAAGTCCTCACCAGCTATGAGTGAGGTAGCCCTTATCAGCCACAATGGGAAAAAAAAAAGAAATGATTTTTTAAAAAAATATTCAGAATAAATTTTAAAAAGTTACAAAATTTATCTATATTAGCGCTGGTGGCAACTTTTAAAAAATTTAGAATAAATTTTAAAAAATTACAATATTTGTTTACGTCAATGCTGGTCGTGCCACGTAGGATGACTTAATAGTTTCTAGCCAAATTTGGCGATAGGAATAAATTAGCAAATCATCAAAAAATTTAGGACTAAATTGGCCAAATTGAAAAGTTTAAAATTATATTAGCATATGTACAAAGGAAGCTGTTAACTTGACAATTTGATTGTGTTGTCAATTATTTCTAATCACATGATCTCTCAATCAATGAGTACCTTATACAAAACATGTGGTGATGGTGTTTGAATCTACTGTTAAAATTGTATTGTCCTGGTAGTACTGTCAAGAAAGCATTTTTCTTTCAGAAATGAGGTAACACGGCTTTATTAAAATAAAATAAAAAGAAGATGAAACCCGGTCTCACGCCATATAAAAAGTACAAATACCTGGAACGAACAAGGGGAAGGACCAACATATAGACCCCATCTGTTAAAGGGCAAAGTCTCTCAAAACACCTTCACCATCAATGGGTTCTCTTATTTCTCCGGTTGTTCCGGTCATCGACTTCAACAACAAGGACTTGAAACAAGGGACAAGCTCATGGGCTTCGGCGATGAAACAGGTGTGCCATGGCCTTCAAGAGTTCGGTTGCTTCGTCGCTTTGTACGACGGGGTTCCTACGGAGCTCGACAGCGCTATCTTCAAGGCTGCCGACGAGTTGTTCAGCCTCCCAACGGAGATCAAGAGCCAGAATGTCAGCGACAAGCCTTACCACGGCTATGTCGGCCAAGTCTCCCTCATTCCCCTCCATGAAGGCTTGGGAATCGACAACGTCACGGATCCGGAAGAAGTCGGCAGGTTCACCAAGCTCATGTGGCCCGATGGGAACGACCACTTCCGGTATCTTACTAACCATCTGATTGGCTTCGTTTTTTACGCAAAATTTCCTCCCAAGTTGCGTGCTTTATGATGTGCTTAACTAATGATTTGATTTGTTGTGCGATAAAGCACGGTGGCGTACACTTACTCGATGAAAGTGGCGGAGCTAGATCATATGGTGGTGAGGATGATCTTCGAGAACTACAGCGTGGAGAAACACTACGACTCTCATGTCGCTTCCACTAACTATCTCCTTCGGTTCTTGAAGTATAGGGCGCCCGAGACTAGCGACCAGGGTGACAACGCCATACCCCGCCACACCGATAAGACCTTCTTGTCTATACTTCACCAAAACCGCATCAACGGCTTGGAAATCAAGACCAAGGAAGGCGAGTGGATCGGGTTCGACCTCCCACCGAACGCTTTCGTTGTCATGGCGGGCGATGTGAGCATGGTAAATTGCTCAGCCCTTCGCTGCCTAATCATCTAATTGATTCAATGCATGTTTTGGAACATTAGCAATGACTAGTTCTCCGCGTATCGGCTTTCGACCAGGGTTGGAGCAATGACAGGATACGTTCATGTGATCATCGAGTGGCCATGAAGGCAAGCACCACCCGGTACACGCTGGGCTTGTTCTCGTTCCTCAGCGGCATGGTTCAGGTGCCTCAAGAGCTCGTCGACGAGAACCACCCTCTCAAGTATAAGCCGTTCGACAACGTGGGGATGATCCATTTCTACGCCTCCGACGAGGGTCGCAAGCATGAGTACACGGTCAAGGCTTATTGCGGGATTGAAACCCCGGTCGTCTGATTAATCATCAGCTCAATAAGCAGCTTGTATCTATGTAATTGTGTATAGGTGTGTAATTTTGGAATGTTGCTTCAAATGGTGGGTCCTTTGTATTTTCTTAGTGGAATAATCATGTTGTGAGGACTATCGCGAGTTTTGTCATGCCAGAATATTGGCTTCTTTTGCTTTTAGCCTATGCCGTTGCACAACTTTCCGAATACATCATATTGTTCGAATAATCCAAGCCCTTTTGGCAAAGAGGAGCAGAAAGAATGGCTGAATGCACCATTGGCGGACATAGAGCTGTCTCCAACACGAAGAATTGTTGTAAGAATTGCTGCAATATAAACGCGGAAACACTAACAGATCTTGCAAATAAGTCAATGCGAAATCACCAGAGAAATCAACGAGGGACAATAAAGGACACCAGATATTTACGTGGCTTAGTCCGAACGTCGGTACCTACATCCATGGGAAGAATCAACAACAAATAATCCATTACGATAGAATCGGGTTCAGTAAAAGGTTCAAACTCGAGAGATAAATTTAACAAGAATTTATTTCATACTTACTATACGAAATTGTAAATGCCATTCATCATTTGGTTCTCTCTTATTTTGGGCGTCAGTGAAAGAACTTATGGTTTGCTTGTGAAAGATTATCGACTGAAAAAATTTCAGCCGTCACGAATTGAACCTCTGGTACGAATTATACACGGACTTTTCAGTTGAATAACTTAGGCCATACGAACGTCCCTAAATCGCACTAAGGTTGAGAAACGGAATAGCTTATAGTGAAAGGAACTTGCAAACTAACTGTATAAAACAAGAAGTAGCAGGCGAACCATTGATCCGTATTGTCGTAATTTAACCACCTTACTAAGAAATTAAACTACCAACAAACAAGCTCGCATTAATTAGTGATTTATCAGAAGGGGATGCTTCATTTTCCTAGGGTCGTACTGGAAGTCTCTCGCACGACATGCTGACGAGGTCTTTGAAGGTGCTATCTGATTTTAATAACCGATCGTGTCAAATAATGGAGCGATACTCATTAAATTTAAGAGTGGTTAGCACCAAATGAAAAGAACAAGAACTGGCGCCGCATGCAATTGTTCCCAAGACAACGTATTTCTTTCGGCTCCCTAAGCCTCAACGCATATTCCGTTCACCAAACCCTACATATTTCTTACGGCTCCTTAAGCCTCCCTCCGAAAGCTTTCGTTGTCATGGTGGCCTATGCGAGCATGGTAAATTGCTCAGCCCTTCACTACCTAATCTTCTAATTGATTCAATGCATGTTTTCGAACATTAGCAATGACTCTAGTCCTCTGTGTATCGGCTTTCGACCAGGGATGGGGCAATGACAGGTTACGTTCATGTGATCGTCGAATGGCCATGAAGACAAGCACCACCCGGAACACGCTTGGCTTGTTCTCGTTCCTCAGCGGCATGGTTCAAATGCCATGAGGGTGTTGGCCGGCTATTCCAACATCCTAGGACCTACGTACTCTTGTTCTAACAACAAAATAGACAAGAAAACGTGTCGGCGTATCTGATTTCTCATTCATGGCCGATCGACTCACGAAAACGACGAAACGGGCTCGGACTCTTCCCCTTTATGGCCTCCGGATCGCCTAGCGTCGATGGAACCGGCCTCACCTCGATACTCTCTCTCTCTCTCGTGCCTTATGGAGAGGATGGAGGAGGAAATGGCATTAGAAAAGGGCTAAATGGGGAGGGTCCTAGCCTTATATTAACATCCGGCTGGGTCCTTCCATCACGGGCCAAGCCGGATTTCAGCCCACACCAATCAGGCCGATATTCGGCCTGTTAAGAAATCCGTAATCCTTCATTTGTTAAACCAATACCGTATATAGTAAATTAATACCGTATACAGTCAATTACAATTAAGGCGAGCCCACATACAGAAAATTCTAACATTCTCCCACTTGGGCGAGCATTAATTGAAATTGTACTTTAGTGCGCGCCTTCATATTGGTTTAAGGATTAATCTTAACGGCCAATCCGATCCCATAAAGTCTTAAACGCCGGATCATGCCAGTAACTGCGTCAGCAGACACAGAGCAATCCATGGCCACGAATGTTCTTAACTTTACTGATATGGATTTAATATGGTAGTGTGGCAAATGGATAACACATCAAAAGAGATGTACTTTATGTGTTATCCTCTTTGTCGGACACCATTCTCTCTCTTTATGTGACACAAAACCTGACGTATCGCTAGAAAATATCTATATGATTCTAATGAACCTACATATGTCTCAGCTTTATAGTTAACTTTTCTTTATGTGTAATAAGACATACAAACATGGCTAATATCTAAATGTCCATAGCTAATACTCGAGACTTACACATATCTCAAGATTTACAAGAATATATATTTAACATTAATAGTGCTGCAGGCACTTCAATACAAATTCTTATATTACAAAATGTAATAAAATACAGATGCAAACTTTATGAGAGCAAACTGAAAAAATGCCTCCCACTAAATCACAGCATCCAATGATGCCTCTAAGCCCATACTAGCGACATGTCGTTCAAAAATACATGGGCGTACACCTTGAGTTAGTGGGTCTGCAACCATATAATCTATAGAAACATGCTCTACTGCAACGTCACCTTTCTGCACGGATTCATTTATGGTCAGAAATTTGACTTCCATATGTTTAGACCCCTTAAAACATCTGTTGTTATTAATAAACAACACTGCAGAATTGTTGTCATAATACAATTGTATGGGTCTATCAACAAAATCAAATACAGTCAACTCCCTAATGAGGTTCCGGAGCCAAATCGCCTGAGTAGCTGCTAAAAAACACACTATGAACTCCTCTTGCATGGTCGAGGAGGATATGGACTTATGTTTCTCACTTTTCCATGATACTGCACCGCCCGCTAACATAAATATGTAGCTTGTAGTCAACTTCTTGTCGTCCTGACAGCCTGCAAAATCTAAATCCAAGTATCCAACAAGCTGCAAGTTCTGAACATGCCTGTATGTCCTGATGTAGTCCCTTGTCCTCTTCAAATACCTCAGGACCTTCTTGGCAGCAATCCAATGAGCATGTCCTGGATTTGACTGGTATCTGCCTAAAAGTCCTGTCGCCAAAGTAATGTCTGGTCTACTACAAACTTGAGCATACATGATGCTTCCAAGTGCACTAGCATAAGGTACATTCTTCATTTCAGATTTCTCCATCTCAGTTTGAGGACATTGCGAAAGATTCAACTTATCACATTTACAGACAGGAATAATACCATACCTGGCTTGCATCCTGCATGTTGAATCTCTCCAGAATACGATCAATGTATGCCCTCTGAGATAGACCCAAAGTGTGGCATGAACAATCCCTATGGATTTCAATGCTAAGGATAAAGGACGCCTCACCAAGATCCTTCATGTCAAAATTCTCTGACAGTATGTGCTTCATCTCATGTAACAGATCAATATCGCTGCTTGCCAGTAGAATGTCATCCACATAGAGAACAAGAAAAATGTATTCTCTCCCATTGACCTTGCAGTATATACATTGATCCACTTTATTTTCAACGAAGTCAAATGAAGTGACAACACTATGAAACTTGAAATACCACTGCCTGGATGATTGTTTAAGGCCATAGATCGACTTCTTCAATATGCATACAAGGTCACTGGAATCATCAAACTCAAAACCTTCAGGTTGAATCATGTAGACTTCTTCTTCGAGATCCACATTCAGAAAGGCAATCTTGATATCCATCTGGTGTTACTCCATGTCAAAATGAATTACTAAAGCCATAATCACTCTAAAAGATTCTTTAAAAGAGACAGGAGAGAATATTGATTCATAATCCACTCCCTCTCTTTGAGTGAAACCTTTAGCTATCAATCTGGCTTTGAACTTCTCTACCTTCCCTTTGGAATCTTTTTTCGTCTTGTAGACCCATTTGCAGCTGATCGCCCTATGACCCGCAAGCAACTTGACGAGCTCCCAAATTCCATTATGCCTCATGGACTTGTTGACACCTGATTTTTAATCATTTTTTTTATTGCTAAAGTAATAAAAAATCCATAAAAATTCATAAAATTGAAAAATCAACTTTGGGGACCTTAGCCAAGCCTAGGGAACCAATTTTGACCAAAAAACGATTTTTTCATATTTTCAGTATTTTTCGGTATTTTTATTTTCGAAAATTCATAAAACAAAAAATGAAGAAAAAATGAGAAAATTGAAAAATCAACTTTGGAAGCCTTGGCCAAGCCTAGGCAACCATTTTTGAACAAAAAATAAAATTTCATATTATATATATATTTTTAATTTTTTTTTAAAAAAATACAAAAATACTTGAAAATTTTGGAAAAATAACATTTGAGGCAAAAAAAAAATACACAAAGATAGTTAATATTTTTATTTTAAATCTATTTTCATATTGGCATCGCAAATTCAGAAAAATCCAATTCGAATCACGTGTTCCTTCACGAGTATAATCTTGAATCGGGCCTAAAAAAATTTAATTTGAGTCAACTTATTTTTAATTTTCACTTTTTATGAGTTGTGACATTGTCTTCTAATATTTTAAATTTTCATCTTGGCCCAATTATACCCAGAATGACTTAATTTTGCAAAAGGGCTTTAATTAAATTCTGCATTATTTTCAACGGCAAGAAATGAGCTTAAATTTGACATGTGGTAAATTTTGGTGTGTCAAAAATTGTGAGGAGATTTGGACTTAAAGAAATATATTTTTTCAGGGACTAAATTGTAAATACTTAAAATTCAAGGACTAGAGTGCAAATACTTAACTCTTGAAGGATTATTTTACAAATAACAAAAAGAAGAGTTAGTGGATAAATTAGAATAGAGAAGGGAAGATGGAGAAGAGGAGATGAAGAAGAAAAGTTGGAGAAGAATGGATGGAGAAAATAAGATAAGAATAGAGAATGGAAGATGGAGAAGAGTTAGTAGAGAAATTAGAATGGAAGATAAGAATAGAGAAGGGAAGATGGAGATGAAGAAGAGTTAGTGGAGAAATTAGAATGGGAGATAAATATGGAGAAGGGAAGATGAAGATGAAGAAGAGTTAGTGGAGAGATTAGAATGTGAGATAGAGATGAAGAATAGAAGATGAAAATGAAGAAGAGTTAGTGGAGAAATTAGAATGGGAGATAGAGTTAGTGGAAAAATTAGAATGGGAGATAGATGAGTAGATTATAAAAGGAGGAAGAAGTGAGCTTGAGGGAGGGATTCTTGAGAGAGAAAATTTGAAGTGTTTGGGGATTCTTGAGAGAGAAAATTTGAAGTGTTTGGGAGGATTTTTTTGGAGAGAAAATTTTGGATGTTTGAGAGAGTTTTGGGAGATTGAAGAAAAATTTGAGAGAAAGAAAATACCAAAAGAGAGAGAATTTTGAAGATGATGGGAGTTCAAAGCTAGGGATTATCATCACAAATTCCTTCATCGATCAATATAAATCAAGAGTTCATCTTCGTCAACGAGCAAGCAAATTCGAGCTAAGTGTTTTTATTTATTCATTTGTTTATGGTTTTACTTGCAAATTAGCACGAATTGTATACACTTTCTCCATCTCCTTTTTTTTTATATTTTATGTCAGGAGAAGGATATCTCTACGTCAACAGCAAAAATCTCGTAGAGATGCAAAAATCGGCCCAGACAAGCTTCTAAGCTGTCCACCGATTTCTCAACTGATCTGTGACTAAAAGTCCCTCTTAATTCAAAAGAAACTCTCTATATTGGGAACATAGAGAGCGAAAATCAATTATAGAAATCCCTCCCAAAAAAATGGGAGATAAGTACTCTTTCCACTCTTCTGGTTTTAGGTGCAAATTAGCACATATTTTGTATACTGACATTTCACTCTATTTTATGTCAGGAAGCCGCAGCTTTATATCAATGGTCAACCCTATGGAAGCACAAAATCGGCTTGGAGGAGTCCTCAAGCGCGCACAAATTTCAAATTGTTGAATCAATTCGTTGTATTTTATTTTAAAGAATTCATACCCCAGAATGGAGAGGATAAAGTCCATCCGCAATTTAAATACCTGCACCATAAATCCCAAAGGGAAGAGCCAAGCTAATGCTTAGCCTCCCATTGGAGGTTTTTACTTACAGTAGTTAAATACCTGCAACTTAAATACCTGTACCTTAAATCCCAAAGGGAAGAGCCAAGCCAATGCTTAGCCTCCCATTGGAGGTTTTTACTTACAGTAGTTAAATACCTGCAACTTAAATATATATACCTTAAATCCCAAAGGGAAGAGCAAAGCCAATGCTTAGCCTCCCATTGGAGGTTTTTACTTACAGTAGTTAAATACTTGCAACTTAAATACATGTACCTTAAATCCCAAAGGGAAGAGCCAAGCCAATGCTTAGCCTCCCATTGGAGGTTTTTACTTACAGTAGTTAAATACCTGCAACTTAAATACATGTACCTTAAATCCCAAAGGGAAGAGCCAAGCCAATGCTTAGCCTCCCATTGGAGGTTTTTACTTACAGTAGTTTAAATACTTGCAACTTAAATACCTGTACCTTAAATCCCAAAGGGAAGAGCCAAGCCAATGCTAGGCCTCCCATTGGAGGTGTTTATTCACTGTCATGTACTTCCTATAATTTAATTTTTGAATCATCAGACCCAAAAGATAAGTAGATTGTAATACTGCACAGAAGTCGTTAACACACTCCTTCTTTCGGCTTCAGGGAATCTTTAACACTTAAAAAAAATATAACAAATAAAAATATATACCATCCATGCATCCTATTTAAAAAGTGAAAACACAAAAGAGAATACCCTACTATAGCCTTAGGAATAAACCAAGCCTGAGTTGCCGAATTAGGATATCCATGAAATTAAGGTACCGAAAGGGCATTAATTTTAATTAACTAGTGTAACCAAGTCCCCGAGCTCCTAATCTCTGGTTCGCAGGAATAAATTAGTTCTCCCGCTAATTTATTTAGGTTTCTAATCGACCTACCAAAAACGATTAGTGGCGACTCCAAATTTTAAAATCATTTAAATAAAAACCAAAGTTGCGATTCGGTAGGGTTTGGGAGGGTCCGCGTTAGGTTAGTCAAATCTAATTAACCTAATAATCCGTTAACCCCTTTTAAAATTTAAAATTTTTTTTAGAGGGTCGCGACAGACTGGCGACTCCACTGGGGATAGAGATTTTTAAATTTTCGAAAAAGATACCAATTGGAATACTTAAATTTTTTCGAAATTTTAAAAGTCTTAGTGGACTTAGGCCAATGAAAATTTCATGGATATCTCGCTTCTGGCGATCTTGCTTGGGACTCATTCTATAGGTGTTATATGTTTTTGCAGGATGGGAGTTATAAGGGGCGGAGTGTTTGGCTAACCCATTTGTTTTGCAGGCTCGGTGTTGGGATTATGTTTAATTTCACACATTTTTAGAAGCGCTGTTTTGATATCAATTGTTGTGCATGTCTTGCATATTCTGAGGATCACAACACCTGCACACACAAGCGTCTAAACCCAAGTCGCGAAATTTTTCCTAGGTAACCATAGATAGGGAGCGAATATGCAAAGCTCTTGCGTCGATTGCGCTTGGGTTGACCATATTTTATCCCGCTCATTATCTGAATTGATAATTCTTCCCATTGTGATTTGATTGCGCGGAGGGTAAGGTTGTCAATTCAGATAGTGGGGACCTTTTAGGTCCATACCCTGTCTCTCCTTCTTTTATTTTCTAGAGTCCACTCCTCACTTGAGTCATGCGCATGATTATGTGATTTGCATTTCTCCAAGGTAAAAGTAAGTTCTCTAATTTTATCTTGTAGTTATTTTCGGTCGGTCCATGCTAGGTGTTAGTCAGTTTTTGAGCTTGATATTACGACCATTCTTTTAAAAGAAAATAAAAATTAAATTTGTCCCTCATTTCTTTTTAGAAATTTTTTTTTTTGAAAAAATGATGTAAAAAAATCCCTTCATGAGAATTTTATTAACCAATAAGGGATTTTTGTCATGTTTTTATTACTTTAATAAAAATGAAATTTTCCTGAAAAAATTTTCCTCTGAAAATTTATTTCAATAAAAAGAAAAATTCCTTCAAAAAAAAACTCTAGTAGACATCAAGTGATTTTATCACATTTTTCAAATTATAAAAACTTGCAAGAAAATTCTTCTCGAGAAATTCGCTCATGTTTTTCTAAGAAAATTTTCTCTAAATAAAATTAGACTAATGTCTCGGGGGAATTGTATTGACCAATAAGAGATTTTTGTCATGTTTTTCTTGCTTCAATAAAAATGAAATTTTCCTGACAAATTTTCCTCTGAAAATTTATTTCGATAAAAAGAAAAATTCCTGCAAAAAAAACTTTGGTAAACATCAAGTGATTTTATCACATTCTTTCAAATTATAAAAACTTGCAACAAAAATTCTTTTCGAGAAATTCGCTCATGTTTTTCTAAGAAAATTTTCTCTAAATAAAATTAGACTAATGTCTCGGGGGAATTTTGTTAACCAATAAAGGATTTCTATTATGTCTTTCCTGCTTCAACAAAAATAAAATTTTCCTGATAAATTTACCTCGGAAAATTTATTTTGATAAAAAGGAAATTCCTTCAAAAATTTTAGTAAACATCAAGAGATTTTGTCACATTCCTTTAAAAAAATAAAAAAAAGAGTAATAAATCTGCAAAAAAAAATTATGTATCAGAAATTAACCCATTTCTTCCTAAGGAAATTTTTTTTTCTGATTTCTCTATAAAATAGAAAAAATAAAATTGGACTAATATAGGAGTCATGGACCGACATTCCTTGTGTCGCATACTAATTATATCCTTTTCTTTTGCAGGGAGATCCTAGATACCCCAGACGGGTGTAAAAATTAAGTTCAATAATATATCAAGAATCATCTTCAGAAATACCAAAAGACGAAAAACACCAAGGCTTCAACCGTTAATTCAGGGGGGCAAATGAACACTGTCCATCTTTGACAGATAGAGTTGTGTCAATCCGTAAACTTGTATGGGCAGTGTATTCTGATATGACGGTGGACTTATACTGATTAAACACGGGGGCATATTTAATGAATTGCAGAGGATCCCGCGTCTTTTGAAAGACAATATGGATTATATAATCAGAAACCATGAAATAAGTACCTTAACCTGATTAAATCAACCAGAAACCGGTCTTAAAATTTCCTCGGATCCGAAACACGCGGAGGGTTTTAGAGGACCGAGGTTCTATTAATGAATGTGACCCACAAGTATTTCTCCCAATGCTACAGGCGCCCGACAAGAGCAAATGGGCACCGAAAGAAACAAAACACGGTTGAAGTGGGGCACGCAACAAATGGCCGAATTTATTGGCACACTAATTAAGTGGTGGTAGCTTTATTAATTTACATGATTGAACGCGGGTCTTTAGGCGGCTGGTGGAAAGCCACACTAAATGTCTCTCTAATGTTCTTGATATCATCGTCTACCGCAACCCGCGAGAGCATCATGAAGAAGATTAAACCTAGACGAATACGTCTACTTAGTTTCATCGCACGTTCTCGCCTTTTGTCGATGTCCAAAATTAATGCACAAGCTAGAAGTAATCATTTCCCTTTCCCCCCTATTAAATGCTCGGAGCCGTTAACCGCACCAAACTCGAAAAAATTAATATCGAGACGAAATCTGCGTAAATTTGAAGGGTAAATCCGTATTGTTCCAATTTACCCTTAAATTGCTCCGGTTTTAAATTTGATCCCTTCTATTTTCAGGAATTTGCAAAAGCGACTCGAGAATACAGTTGTATCCAAAAACCAAATTTCCTGGTCGGGCTAAATTGGGGGCAAATCAACTCATGGACATTACCACGGGATGGGCAGCTTCGGTTAAAGAAAAATACAAGCGAAAGATCCGAACAATCTCAGACATGGGTAATTCTGTATCGTTCTAATTTGCACATAAACATCTCGAGTCCTGAATTTTTTTATTCCATTCTTAACAGGGATTGCAAATTACCTCGAGAAATATCGTAACAAGGCCCAAGGTGATACAACAAGGCCGCGTTATCCCAAAGGATTAACCTTTGAAAAGAAAACCCCATGGACACTTATGGTCCAATGGACCGAATGGTATGGAGGATGACAGTAGGTCCGAAATATCCCGAGTTCGATCTCTAAAGTGGGGAATGTTGTATGTATTATAAATAAATGAAACAACTTTTTGTGTATTTCTTTTTGCAAGCAGGAATACTCGACGAGTAATACCGAAGTCAATATTTTGCCACATTCTCGGCTTAATGGTGAAGCATCCAACAAAAGTCGAAGAAAACTCAACCCAGCAAAATTGGTAAAAGACTTGTCCAAGGCATTCAAGATGAAGGGTAAATCAGTATCGTTTCCAATTTATCCCTTTTAATACCGGTTGACATGTCTCCTTTTCTTGTTACAGGAAATATTTATACTAACATGTAACATGTTGGAGGAGACAAATCCAAAAGAAAATGATGATCATTTGACAAGATCTATTCTGGTGAAAAATGGGGGGCATTTAACTGCTAAACCATGGCGGTCGCTGTCACTAAACAAACCAAAATGCTCCCTCACCCATATGCCTCATCGTGCAGGGGCAAAACTTGAGACAAACCGCTCCTCGACATAAGGAGTGGGCTTCCCAATTTGTTCAATCCACCCACATACCAGGGGCAATTCAAATCCGCCCATGTTTGCACATTATATAAATACACATGATGCTAAAAATTGTCACATCGGCATTGTGTTTACACATTTCACGAATTATGTATGATTATTCCGCATGTTTAATTTACCAACTCCAACTTAGAGCATAAACTGCATAGGAGACATCAAATGTGCAAAATGGGGCATAACAAGATGAGGAAAGTTAAACCATTTCTACACACGGGTCTAACATTTTAATCTACAGATAAACAGCCTTTCTCTAGAGTGAGAGAAAGCCCTTTCGGACTAAAGTCCCCCATTCAGATTACATTCGAGGCGTTCATATTATGAGAACCTCCTTAAATAGAATTGGTAATGCAAACTTGACAGAATAGTTTTGTATGATCCACATTTTGATTGATTACATCATGAGTTATCACACAGACTACTTCTAATCATTGCCAACTTAGCTGAACAATTTTGTATGAACCAATGAACGCATTGATGAAAATGCTTGCACATGTTAGCTCTGACATTGCCTGACAGGCAACACATTCCCGGTGTTTGAGTTACCTTCCAAAGTCTTGAAATCCATTCGGCGATTATTGAATGAACAAGCCTGGTTGTCGAGAAGCCACCAAGCATTTCTTCCAAATTCTCAGGTAAGTATATCTTCAACCTGAACTTTTCAAGAGAATGAATTCTGACGGTTGTTGGGGTACTCGAATCCATTGCGGTATATATAGGTATCCACCTTCTTCAATAAAGCATGATTTGTCTCAAGGACAGAAATGTTCGAGACCTTTTGATCTCTGCCTCTTTGGTTTATTCCTAAAGCGACAGGAGAATATAATTTGGGTTTGAGCTTCGTAGGATTCCTGGTCTCCCCAGATTTCAAAATGGCACCCTTTGAGGTACACCAAGCCCTTCTTACAGGCAAACTAAGTCCTTCTTACAGGTAAACCAAGTCCTTCTTACAGGCAAACCAAGTCCTTCTTACAGGCATAAAGTCCTTCTTACAGGCAAACTAAGTCCTTCTTACAGGCAAACCAAGTCCTTCTTACAGGCAAACCAAGTCCTTCTTACAGGCATAAAGTCCTTCTTACAGGCAAATCAAGTCCTTCTTACAGGCAAACAAAGTCCTTCTTACAGGCAAAACAAGTCCTTCTTACAGGCAAATCAAGTCCTTCTTACAGGTACAAAGTCCTTCTTATAGGCACAAAGTCCTTCTTACAGGCAAATCAAGCCCTTCTTACAGGCATAAAGTCATTCTTACAGGCAAATCAAGTCCTTCTTACAGGCAAATCAAGTCCTTCTTACAGGCAAACTAAGTCCTTCTTACAGGCAAACCAAGTCCTTCTTACAGGCACAAAGTCCTTCTTATAGGCAAATCAAGTCCTTCTTACAGGCAAACTAAGTCCTTCTTACAGGCAAACCAAGTCTTTCTTACAGGCACCAAGTCCTTCTTACAGGCAAATCAAGTCCTTCTTACAGGCACAAAGTCCTTCTTACAGGCAAATCAAGTCCTTCTTACAGGCATAAAGTCCTTCTTACAGGCAAATAAAGTCCTTCTTACAGGCAAACTAAGTCCTTCTTACAGGCAAACCAAGTCCTTCTTACAGGCAAATCAAGTCCTTCTTACAGGCATAAAGTCCTTCTTACAGGCAAATAAAGTCCTTCTTACAGGCAAACTAAGTCCTTCTTACAGGCAAACCAAGTCCTTCTTACAGGCATAAAGTCCTTCTTACAGGCAAACCAAGTCCTTCTTACAGGCAAACCAAGTCCTTCTTACAGGCAAATCAAGTCCTTCTTACAGGCAAACAAAGTCCTTCTTACAGGCAAAACAAGTCCTTCTTACAGGCAAATCAAGTCCTTCTTATAGGTACAAAGTCCTTATAGGCACAAAGTCCTTCTTACAAGCAAATCAAGTCCTTCTTACAGGCATAAAGTCATTCTTACAGGCAAATCAAGTCCTTCTTACAGGCAAATCAAGTCCTTCTTACAGGCAAACCAAGTCCTTCTTACAGGCAAACCAAGTCCTTCTTACAGGCACAAAGTCCTTCTTATAGGCAAATCAAGTCCTTCTTACAGGCAAACTAAGTCCTTCTTACAAGCAAACCAAGTCTTTCTTACAGGCACCAAGTCCTTCTTATAGGCAAATCAAGTCCTTCTTACAGGCACAAAGTCCTTCTTACAGGCACAAAGTCCTTCTTACAGGCACAAAGTCCTTCTTACAGGCAAATCAAGTCCTTCTTACAGGCATAAAGTCCTTTTTACAGGCAAATCAAGTCCTTCTTACAGGCAAACAAAGTTCTTCTTACAGGCAAACAAAGTCCTTCTTACAAGCAACGCAAGTCCTTCTTACAGGCACAAAGTCCTTCTTACAGGCAAAGTAAGTCCTTCTTACAGGCAAATCAAGTCCTTCTTACAGGCAAATTAAGTCCTTTTTACAGGCAAATCAAGTCCTTCTTATAGGCACAAGTCCTTTTTACAGACACCAAGTCCTTTCTACAGGTACCAAGTCCTTCTTACAGGTATCTCCATGGGGTGACCTACCATACGGGTCAAATCTCAATCAAAATTTAATCAGTAGAATCCTTTTATTAGGAATCTACCATGGTACGACCCACCATACGGGTCAAATGGTATGACCCACCATACGGGTCAAATTTTAATTCAATTTTTAATCAGTAGAATCCTTTTATTAGGAATCTACCATGGGTTGATCCACCATACGGGTTCAAGTTCAACCACCCTAAAGTTTTTTTTATATAACGAATCCTTAGGTTCTCATTTCATTTTCAGTAGAACATTCATGTCACGACTCTTTTTATTTCCTTGTATTGAGTCGATTAGAATTCAGGTGTCATCTCGTCTTTGAAATGAACCTCTACCGAGCTTCCTTTCAAAGAGGGGCAGCTGTTGACACCTGATTTTTAATCATTTTTTTTATTGCTAAAGTAATAAAAAATCCATAAAAATTCATAAAATTGAAAAATCAACTTTGGGGACCTTAGCCAAGCCTAGGGAACCAATTTTGACCAAAAAAACGATTTTTTCATATTTTCAGTATTTTTCGGTATTTTTATTTTCGAAAATTCATAAAACAAAAAATGAAGAAAAAATGAGAAAATTGAAAAATCAACTTTGGAAGCCTTGGCCAAGCCTAGGCAACCATTTTTGAACAAAAAATAAAATTTCATATTATATATATATTTTTAATTTTTTTTTAAAAAAATACAAAAATACTTGAAAATTTTGGAAAAATAACATTTGAGGCAAAAAAAAAATACACAAAGATAGTTAATATTTTTATTTTAAATCTATTTTCATATTGGCATCGCAAATTCAGAAAAATCCAATTCGAATCACGTGTTCCTTCACGAGTATAATCTTGAATCGGGCCTAAAAAAATTTAATTTGAGTCAACTTATTTTTAATTTTCACTTTTTATGAGTTGTGACATTGTCTTCTAATATTTTAAATTTTCATCTTGGCCCAATTATACCCAGAATGACTTAATTTTGCAAAAGGGCTTTAATTAAATTCTGCATTATTTTCAACGGCAAGAAATGAGCTTAAATTTGACATGTGGTAAATTTTGGTGTGTCAAAAATTGTGAGGAGATTTGGACTTAAAGAAATATATTTTTTCAGGGACTAAATTGTAAATACTTAAAATTCAAGGACTAGAGTGCAAATACTTAACTCTTGAAGGATTATTTTACAAATAACAAAAAGAAGAGTTAGTGGATAAATTAGAATAGAGAAGGGAAGATGGAGAAGAGGAGATGAAGAAGAAAAGTTGGAGAAGAATGGATGGAGAAAATAAGATAAGAATAGAGAATGGAAGATGGAGAAGAGTTAGTAGAGAAATTAGAATGGAAGATAAGAATAGAGAAGGGAAGATGGAGATGAAGAAGAGTTAGTGGAGAAATTAGAATGGGAGATAAATATGGAGAAGGGAAGATGAAGATGAAGAAGAGTTAGTGGAGAGATTAGAATGTGAGATAGAGATGAAGAATAGAAGATGAAAATGAAGAAGAGTTAGTGGAGAAATTAGAATGGGAGATAGAGTTAGTGGAAAAATTAGAATGGGAGATAGATGAGTAGATTATAAAAGGAGGAAGAAGTGAGCTTGAGGGAGGGATTCTTGAGAGAGAAAATTTGAAGTGTTTGGGGATTCTTGAGAGAGAAAATTTGAAGTGTTTGGGAGGATTTTTTTGGAGAGAAAATTTTGGATGTTTGAGAGAGTTTTGGGAGATTGAAGAAAAATTTGAGAGAAAGAAAATACCAAAAGAGAGAGAATTTTGAAGATGATGGGAGTTCAAAGCTAGGGATTATCATCACAAATTCCTTCATCGATCAATATAAATCAAGAGTTCATCTTCGTCAACGAGCAAGCAAATTCGAGCTAAGTGTTTTTATTTATTCATTTGTTTATGGTTTTACTTGCAAATTAGCACGAATTGTATACACTTTCTCCATCTCCTTTTTTTTTATATTTTATGTCAGGAGAAGGATATCTCTACGTCAACAGCAAAAATCTCGTAGAGATGCAAAAATCGGCCCAGACAAGCTTCTAAGCTGTCCACCGATTTCTCAACTGATCTGTGACTAAAAGTCCCTCTTAATTCAAAAGAAACTCTCTATATTGGGAACATAGAGAGCGAAAATCAATTATAGAAATCCCTCCCAAAAAAATGGGAGATAAGTACTCTTTCCACTCTTCTGGTTTTAGGTGCAAATTAGCACATATTTTGTATACTGACATTTCACTCTATTTTATGTCAGGAAGCCGCAGCTTTATATCAATGGTCAACCCTATGGAAGCACAAAATCGGCTTGGAGGAGTCCTCAAGCGCGCACAAATTTCAAATTGTTGAATCAATTCGTTGTATTTTATTTTAAAGAATTCATACCCCAGAATGGAGAGGATAAAGTCCATCCGCAATTTAAATACCTGCACCATAAATCCCAAAGGGAAGAGCCAAGCTAATGCTTAGCCTCCCATTGGAGGTTTTTACTTACAGTAGTTAAATACCTGCAACTTAAATACCTGTACCTTAAATCCCAAAGGGAAGAGCCAAGCCAATGCTTAGCCTCCCATTGGAGGTTTTTACTTACAGTAGTTAAATACCTGCAACTTAAATATATATACCTTAAATCCCAAAGGGAAGAGCAAAGCCAATGCTTAGCCTCCCATTGGAGGTTTTTACTTACAGTAGTTAAATACTTGCAACTTAAATACATGTACCTTAAATCCCAAAGGGAAGAGCCAAGCCAATGCTTAGCCTCCCATTGGAGGTTTTTACTTACAGTAGTTAAATACCTGCAACTTAAATACATGTACCTTAAATCCCAAAGGGAAGAGCCAAGCCAATGCTTAGCCTCCCATTGGAGGTTTTTACTTACAGTAGTTTAAATACTTGCAACTTAAATACCTGTACCTTAAATCCCAAAGGGAAGAGCCAAGCCAATGCTAGGCCTCCCATTGGAGGTGTTTATTCACTGTCATGTACTTCCTATAATTTAATTTTTGAATCATCAGACCCAAAAGATAAGTAGATTGTAATACTGCACAGAAGTCGTTAACACACTCCTTCTTTCGGCTTCAGGGAATCTTTAACACTTAAAAAAAATATAACAAATAAAAATATATACCATCCATGCATCCTATTTAAAAAGTGAAAACACAAAAGAGAATACCCTACTATAGCCTTAGGAATAAACCAAGCCTGAGTTGCCGAATTAGGATATCCATGAAATTAAGGTACCGAAAGGGCATTAATTTTAATTAACTAGTGTAACCAAGTCCCCGAGCTCCTAATCTCTGGTTCGCAGGAATAAATTAGTTCTCCCGCTAATTTATTTAGGTTTCTAATCGACCTACCAAAAACGATTAGTGGCGACTCCAAATTTTAAAATCATTTAAATAAAAACCAAAGTTGCGATTCGGTAGGGTTTGGGAGGGTCCGCGTTAGGTTAGTCAAATCTAATTAACCTAATAATCCGTTAACCCCTTTTAAAATTTAAAATTTTTTTTAGAGGGTCGCGACAGGACTGTAATTCATCCTGCATAGCATCCAACCACAAGTCTGATTGTTCACAGCTAACAGCATCCTTATAGGTAAATGGATCAACTACACAGTCAATGTCATAATCCTGTTCTCCCAAATAGACTATATATTCCGGTGGGATCGCTGATCGTCGTTGCCTAATAGACCTCATCAATGGAATTTCCTCAACTTGAATCTGCGACTGTGGGGCTTGATTTGATTCATTAGGAACGGTATCAACCATAGGATCCTGAAGTTCAACAGACACAGTCTCCGGTATGAGAAGCTCCAAATCAGTTTGTGTCGGTACAGAAAACGATGCAGTGTTACCCGCCATACTGTCACTTTCAATAGTCTCTGAACAGGTATCCTTTTCAGCCACATCAAATTCCATAAACTTGGCTGTCTGTGAATCTACAATCCTTAAGCCTCCATTAGGATTATAAAATCTGTATCCTTTAGAATGATCTGGATATAATACAAAAAAGCACCTTGTGGTTTTGGGATCCAACTTACTCAAAGCTAGATTATACAGCTTCACTTCTGCAGGACAACCCCAGACCTTCAAATGATTCAGGCTGGGTTTCCGTCCAGTCTATAACTCAAAAGGAGTCAGTGGAGCAGTCTTAGTGGGAACTCGATTCAGTATGTATAGCGCCGTCTTCAAAGCTTCACCCCAAAAGAACTTAGGCAGGTTGGTCCTACTTATCATACTCCTCATCATATCCATTAACGTACGCTTTCGCCTTTCGGCCACACTATTTTGCTCAGGGCTCCCAAGCATAGTAAACTAAGCTACTATCCCAGAATCCTATAAGTATTTGGCAAATGGACCCTTAAGCTGTCCAGCATCGCCATGTCTGCCATAATACTCACCATCACGGTCAAATCTCACAACCTTAATGACTTTTCCCAACTGTTTCTCGACTTCAGTCTAATATATCTTGAATTTATCAAGAGATTCAGACTTTTCTTTAATTAAATACAGATAATCATATCGGGAATAATCATTAATAAATGTGATGAAATAATAATTTCTACGCAAAGTTTGAGTATATGGCCCACTTATATTAGTGTGTATGACCTCCAATAGGTCAGAAGTTCGGACTGCACCCTTTTTCTTTATTTTGGTCATCTTGCCTTTACAATAGTCTACACAAGTTTCCAGGTCATCTTTAAGAATGGGTAAAATGTCGTCTTTTACAAGCCCTTCTACTTTTTCCCTCGAAATATGACCAAGACGTTTATGCCATAATGTGTAAGATTGTTCTTTAGGTAGAGGCCTTTTGGAGACAACCCTTTCGACTGTATAAGCTGCATATATTTCGTTGGGAGTTAAACACAATTTGTACAATTCATTGGACATATTGCAGCACCCAACTTTATTTGAATTATAGAACATGGAAACCACATTGTTCTTTATTTCAAAAGAGTAACCACACATGTCCAAACAAGATACAGAAACCAAGTTCCGTCTGAAGGAAGGTACATAGAAAGTGTTTCTTAACATCAAATTAAAACCAGACTCTAGAATTAAAATGACATCTCCCACGAACTCAATGGCAACTTTATTATTATCTCCCACTATGAGTTTTGACTTATCCTGATTTGGCTTCCTCCGGTTTATGAACCCATGTATGATAAACCCATTTATGGTAAATGCAACATGATTAGTCGTACCACTATCTAGCCATCGCGAATTGGATGGGGCTTCAGATAGA
Organism: Psidium guajava; assembly: GCA_016432845.1. Taxonomy (NCBI): domain Eukaryota; kingdom Viridiplantae; phylum Streptophyta; class Magnoliopsida; order Myrtales; family Myrtaceae; genus Psidium; species Psidium guajava. Next base: position 15,401,057 of record CM028226.1, on the reverse strand, counting down.
TTGATTTACAAACCAATGCCAAAGAATCAATACCTGTCTGCTCACGTTTAGATAGCCAGTTTTTATATTTAGCGCTGTCTTTCTTCATGTGACCCATTTACTTGCAAAAGAAGCATCGGTCACTATCCTTCTTAAAGGATGCTTTCTTTGGCCCCAATTTTCTAGATTGGCTAGTGATGGGACGAGTATCTTTGGTGGAACTTGTGGCAACCATGGCAAGGTTTCTTGCTTCTTTCTTCAATTTTTCTTCCTCTTATACCGCTCTAGAGATCAAATCATTTATAGACCAAACCTGATCTTGTGAGTTGAAGTTGATCTTGATGATCCCAAACTCAAAGGGAAGGGTATTCAGGGCTTGGTGTACTAATACATTTTCAGAGATTACTGCACCTAAGGCATTTATTTTTGTATGTAAATCCAGCATTCTTAGGATGTAATTTTTAACACCTCCTATACCCGTATACTTCATATTAAAAAGCTGCTGGATGAATGTTCCAACCTGAGCATTAGAAGAGACTCGGTACCTGGCTTGCAAGGCATCCATCATTTGTTTTGTGGTGCAGTTAGTTGAGAGGCCACTTAGCAAATGTTCCTGTATGGATCTCTTCATTGACAGTAAGCAGATCATGTTGCTCTTTTCCTAGGCGGCAAAATGCGCCTTCTCAGGCCCTGCACTAGTCTCCTCGGGAACAGTAGGTTTATCTTCGTTAAGAGCAATATGAACATCAGCTAATTCCATGGCAAACAGAAAATCCTCCTTCCATCTCTTGAAGTTTAAACTATTTAGAACATCTATTACTAAGTTGCCATTCACAGAAAAGGTGACTGAAAAATAAGCAATATTTACCATTAGCATTATGTAAGCACAATGTAACTTTAAATCCTTAAAAGTATACATTTCAGAAAATTACACACATCATCATATAATCACCTTTGAGAAGAATACATGACATGCAATTGTAAATTCCCTACATTACAACGACCATGAGAATATATTATAATTTTTCGTGAAACATCACCTTTGGGTGTATGAATCACTAGAATCGGTCACTTCCCAATTATATGTTGTTTATGCACCCCTCCATGGTCTGACACACAATCACCTCCTTTGGGAGTATGACCATGTATCAAAACATGAGACATCCCACCATATTGTGAGACTGATATTTCTCCCATTTAACTAAGTGTGCCACTTTGGCGGTCACAACTCAATCAAATCTTTAAAACTCTCTCACACCAGAGATATAATCTTCATGCCTCACATTTGCCATGTGGTGTGATTTCAAACTTGATGACATGAGCAATTGTCTTTGAAATCACAACCAGTGCTAATGGAATTGCTTCTCTCATTTGTGAGTTTCAATTTCTGATAATCAATACTTAATTAAATTCTACACAATCCTTATATGATATTCTACACTTGAGCCAACCATATTATCCCTAAAAACCATATAGAAATAATCAAATAAATTGAAAATGACGAAAATGCCCTTGAATTTTATACTTGCACAAGGGTTTTTCGCATTTTTCAAGACCTTAGAGGGCTCAAAAAAATAAATTATATATACCACAGTGTATGGAATTTTCATACGAGCACATGGGTGAAAAAATCAACCCAAATGGAGCCTCCACGCGCCCTCACACGCCGCCAAAAGGTCAGCGCGTGAGGCCCACGCGTTGCTGACGGTTGACTAACGGTCAACCGTCAAACCGTTAATGGTCACCATTGACCTTTGATCGGGTTAGTCAACAGGTCGGGTCGGGTTGACCCGGTCCGACGACCAAGTCTTGGCCGCCACGTGGTGTCTTGATGCTGCGCCACGTGGCATCACGATGATGCGCCACGTGGCGTAGCAGCGCCCTTGTTGGTGACGTCAACAATGACATCAGCCGACATATTAAATGTGTCGGGCGCGTGAGTCTCACACGCTCGTCACCCTGGCACGTATACTCCACGCGCCGCTGCGGTCGTTTCTTTAGGTCGCGCGTGACGACGTGTGGGACGTCTTCTGGCGGTCGACGACCCACCATTTTGATCGTCTCGGCGAGATGAACCCAAATATGCCATCAAAATCAGGTTTCGGCATATCAAAAATCACGAAATCAAGGCAGAACCCAAATGTGCTAAAACCGAGCTACGGGCCAACTGTTAGCCGGCTATTCCGACACCCTAGGACATCCGTACTCTTGTTCTAACAACAAAATAGCCAAGAAAACATGTCGGCGTACCTAATTTCGTATCCATGGCCGATCGACTCACGAAAACGACGAAACGGGCTCGGACTCTTCCCCTTTATGGCCTCCGGATCGCCTAGCGTCGATGGAACCGGCCTCACCTCGATACTCTCTCTCTCTCTCTCGTGCCTTATGGAGAGGATGGAGGAGGAAATGGCATTAGAAAAGGGCTAAATGGGGAGGGTCCTAGCCTTATTTTAACATCCGGCCGGGCCCTTCCATCACGGGTCGAGCCGGATTTCAGCCCACATCAACCAAGCCTATATTCGGCCCGTTAAGAAATCCGTAATCCTTCATTTATTAAACCAATACCGTATACGGTAAATTAATATTGTATATAGTCAATTAGAATTACAATTAATGCAATTAATTGTTCAAATAAGCATGTCCATCGGTCAAGGATTTAAAATAGTTATATAAGGTTTTTTCGCCGCAATTAATACAACTTAAGTAGAGCCTTTTGGTCATACTTAACAATATAATTATGCTTAAAAAAATTAATGTGTGACTACTTGAACTATCGAGTTGAGCTTATCCAACTTTTAAGTGGTCTGATTCATTTTAGTGGATGGACATGGAAGAGAGCTCGCATCCTAATCCAAGCCCTTTTGGCAACAAGGAGCAGCAGAAAGAAAGGACTTCCACTTCATACCCCGACGATGGAAAAGACTGCGAGCTTAGACGGTGACAGGACAGGTATACAATTTTCATAATTTCCGTCCCTACATCATTTCAGTTTAAAGGTTGAAGGGTTTTCAATTCAAGACTAATGGGGAAAAGGCTTAATGCACCAATGGCGGACGTACAGCCATCTCTAACATGAAGAACTTCTAGGGTTTATTTGTGAAAGATGGTTGCCCGAAAAACGTCAGCCATCAAGAAACAAATCTCTGATACGAATTATATGCGTCCTTTCTAATTGAATAAGATAGACCATCCGAAAGTAAGCAAAAGTATGAAAGATACGAATCGAAGTACGACTGAGAAACGGAATAGCTTAGTAAAAGGAACTAGCAAAATAACGGTATATAAGAAGTAGCAGAATTCAAACCATTGACATGTACTATCATATCGAGTTGACAATTTTTTCCTTACCAAGAAATTAAGCTACCGACGAACAAGCTTCTAATGTGTATCTAGTTTTAAACGTCCATAAAGGAGCTCTCAATCACGATCAGCCTTTCAGATGCAGCTCGATTGATGACCGAAGTTTAGGTTGATAAAGATATTGATGCTGAGAAAAAAGTAAAACCATTCCAGCTATGGGAAAAAAATACTAAATTACTTTATGAATCATGTCTTTTTGACTTCCTAAAATGAGTCCCAATGGCGCGTATATATATATTATATATATATATATATATATATATATATATATATAGATCTCAATCACCACCTTAAATAAATCAAATTAATTAAACGAACAAAGAAAAGGCAAGTGAGGTTATTGTTGGTTGGTCACCAACAATCTAGAAAAATAATCTAATCGGTCCTATATTAATTATATGGATACCAATTGGGTTCTAAACTTGTCAATTTTGCCAATTTTAGCAATAATTTTTTTTTTTGCAAAATTCCAATGAAATTCCTCCAGCCAACTTTCACCGAAAATCACTGCGGTGACAGCATGCCACGTAGAATGATATGCAATGATTGGACTGCCATGTTAGAATTTTCGGCGAAAATTCACCAAAAGGATTGAATTGGAATTTCAGAAGATGTTCAAGACTAAATTGGCAAATTTGAAAAGTTTACAATCGAATTAACATGCGCATAATAGATTTAGGATTGACTAGGCAATTTTCACTTAAGGTATGTTTGTTTGAGCAAAAGTGTTTTCTAGGAATTGGTTTTCCGAATTTTTACCCATTAGATTCGCCGAAAATGACTTAATAGGTTTAGGAGTGATTGGGTAATTTTTATGGTGTGTTCATTTGATTAAAAGTATTTTCCAAGAATTGATTTTCTGGACTTTTCACCTGTTTGGCTCATTAAAAATGACCTACTCAATAGAAAGCACTTTTTTATCAATAAAAAATTCATGCATAAAATTAGGAAAGTGAATTCTTAAATCTAAAAAAGCAAAAACACTTTCCAAAATTGCCCATCTCAAATTTATTTAATAATTTATTTTTTTATGTTTTACTTTGATTTTTGTGTTTTATATTTTTATATATTACATTTCCTTTTTCTTTTTCTTTTTCTTCTTCTTCTTCCGTTGATCGACTCGTCAGTCGCTTGGCAAGTTAGACCTTGTGTTGTCATTTACCGGCTATCGCCAAGGCATGATTACTGGCAAAAGAAAAAGAAAAAGGAAAAATACATAATAATATAAAATAATAATATAAAATAAAAAAATCGATTTTTTTCCTCAAATAAAGTCATGAGATTGAATAATTTTCCAAACAAGAATCAAACACTAGAAAACGTTTTCGATGATATATCACCAAAGAAAGATAAACAAATAATTTTTTTAGAAAATCATTTTCAAAAAATCATTTTTCTTTTTTGATAGAGTTTTCCCCAAACAAACGCATCTAGTAATATTATCCCACGAACACAACCCTGGCTACACTTGACTTTCTAAACATTTGCATAGATGGTATAAATATATTTTGTTCGTTCATTTTTTGCAAGCAATATGAGCGATATTTTTCAGAAAATCTTTTTCAAATAACTCATATTTCATCAAACAAACGGAGCATAAAATATCTCAAGATTAATTCGAAAGCACAATTATGTGCATGCCAGTTCCCTTATCTAAGAGAGACGTTGCGTTGGCCACGCCACCCTAAAATGTATGCTCATAGTGAGCCTGACCTTCCCGCCCCCCCCCCCCTCATGTGTTCCATCAATCGCTGCCTCTTTTGCTTCCAAATCAAAACTTACACCTAATAGTGACGAGAAACCAACCCTACCAATGTTCAAATCACGGTCCAGATCCTAATCCGTCCATTTCTTCGATGTCATACGATTGAAAAGATGCATATGTACGGTACATAAAGTGAAATTTGATGAACTCAGAGGGTCCTTTTCGCTATCTCGATTACCTACTAAATAAGTTTTGACTATGTTGTGAAGATGCAATGACCTCCAAGGATCTGCAATTTTATATAAAGTGCATGAAAGTTGTTCGGTGGTCCATATCGTCGTGATAATATATATATGGTCCCATTGCAACTTGGGAGATATACGTAGGGTCATCAATCAAGTGGTAAGTTTCAAATTAATAATCAGTGGTCCTAATTAACGCACGCGTCGGCAAGTGCGTTCTCCGCCTAAGTTGCAATCTTATCGAGGATCTTCAACCCATGGATTTTATCAGCAAATAAAAAAAAATTGTATTGCAATGTTCGATACACGGATTTGGTCCGTGACATGCACAATTAATATTTCGAAATTTGAATAATTTCTTATTCAGTATTTTTGACAACTGTTGGTGGATCTCTAATTGTAAAGACCCTAAATTGTCAAATTCATAATCGACACTTTTTTTTTTCCGTGAGAATTACCAAAAAATTCTTAAATCCGTTACAATTATGACAATTTTGCCTTTTTTTTTAACAATTACTTCCTAAATCTTTTGCAATTGTGTTAATTTAATCTATTTGGCTAGTCGAGCTAACATGGCAAAATTTTAACAATATTTTTCAAAAATTTTAATTATTCTTAATAATATATTTTTTCCTTTTTATTTTCTTTTTGGGACGAAAAAAGAAAATAAAAAAGGCAGAAAAATCATTTAAAAATTTAAAACTGAATTGATGTAATCACAATAAATTTAAGATTTTTTCCGTAATTTTTTCCTTCTTTTTAACTAGCTTACAGAGGTGAGTGGTGGCCCCAACCCAAATTTTGTTCTCAAAATCTGCCAGACCACTTCGAAGTGGACTTTTTCCGAAGGGGGATCCATTCTCAATGGCCCATTAGCAACAGTTTTACAGGCCCAAGGAAAAGAAAACGGGTGGGGCCCCATTCTTAAAGCACGGAAAAATGGGAAAAAAAATTTAAAAGACGCCGTTGCCGGGGATTGAACCCGGGTCTCCGGCGTGACAGGCGGGGATACTCACTACTATACTACAACGACTTGATTAGTTGCTTCTATTTTTTTTATAATCTTTGTTGTTTTTTCGAGGTCCGTCTTTGTCCTAATGCCATCAAGGTTATTGAACAAGCGGATCCTAGATGTGAGGAATGCAGAATTGGCAACCTTGATTTTGCCTAATATAAGTTTCACGCAATGAACCTCTTGCTCTTAAGGACAAGTTACAACCGTGTTCGCTCGGTTCGATTGAAAGTTGATGGTGTAATTCATGTGAACTGGTCAGTATAACTTTAAGGGACGGTCATTAGTAGAGACCTTAGCAATACATGAATGGACTACCACCGCAGGAAACAAGTTAATGCAGATGCAAGTCTCTCCAGCCAGCTCTTCGGCTTTCGAGACTTGGTCTAGGCTTATAAGCCTAGCGGTGTGGGGGTGCAATTTGGAAATGTTGCGCTTCCCTTGTGTTTGTCATGCAGGCCTTAACTCTGTTAAAGCTTTTGTTCTGTCCAAGTGTTGTTGATTCTTCGATGAGGCGTGTAATTAGCTGGCCGTTTGGTTGATGGGTTCGGGGTTTTGTATCTCGGATGGTTTAATGGAAACGAAACTAAGCAGCGACGGCCAGGTACTTGCACATTCGGGTGAAAAGCATATGGCTGCTAGAACCACCATAGATGGTCGGCCCGTGAATTCCTCCTATCCATTGATGGTTGGCACCGTGAATTCTTTTGTGTTGTCACTGCTAATGACTTCAAAGCAAGGGTCCTTGCTTTTGCACTCAAGAGATGATTCACTGGAATCACAGTCTTTTCTGAATACTGAGCTTGGTTTTCTTCGATGGATCATGTCTCATCTGGTGAAAGAAATGCACTAACCATGCCGGTTTTCATTTGTGTAAAACTTGATATCAGGTCCTATGGCTGGTAACTCGCTATATATTATCTGTGATTCAGCTTCCTAGCTTGTCTTCTTACCATTTTGATATGTACTGTGATCAACGACTAGCCTGTCTCCGAACTGATTTTCTGTTTTCCTTTCGATGATTGTTGACAGTACGACGGTTCTTTTCATGCATCAAATTAATTGTCAAAAGATATCATCATTGAAACGAGAGTTCAAGTAGATTCTTAGTGTGAGGAATAATTGTGGTAATAGGAATTCTAGGGTCTTGAAAATTATTGACAATACATATACTATCTGAACAGAGGCGTTCGAAGCAAAAGTACATGTTTCCTACACCTTCCACAATAATTCAGAGACATTTTATTGGGTGACAGATGAATGGATTCTTGATCGAAAGAGGTTTGACCTTGTAGAGTCCCTTAGATTAGCTTGTTGCACCTCTCTCTCTCTCTCTCTCTCTCTCTCTCTCTCTCTCTCTCTCTCTCTCTCTCTCTCTCTCTCTCTCTCTCTCTCTCTCTCTCTCTCTCTCTCAATCAATCAATCGATTGATCGATCGAAGGTGGCTTTTGCCAAGTCGGAGGAGACAAGGACATAGCTAGTTTCAGATACCGGTATTGTATCCATATCTAAGATTCTGCTTTTGCTTTCCCAGAGAAGCTGTGTGCTTAACTGCTAGCCATCTCTATCAGCTTATATATCAGTATAGCCGATCGATTAGGATGCGATAATTTGGGTGCACACGTTGTGAAAAAGATGTTGAAATGACTCTAATCTTTGTACGCATTGATGATAAGATCTGTTTGGGTGCACACCGTGCGAAAAGATGGTGAAAGGACTCCTACATTTGTACACATTGATGTCCTCCAATCTTCTGGAGCAGAGATGATTAATTCACAATCAAGATCTTCTTTTTAGATTTCTCGAGAGTGCATGGGATGAGACCTGACAGACCCGAAAAGATCCCTGGAGCAAAATAATCGCATCCTTAGTTCACTGTTATGCACTGTTGACTGATTCGATACTAGAAGGGCGACTTTTCGGTAGAAATTTCAATGATTGCAAATGTTTTCGTTTGATGTCCTGTCGTGGAATTACAAGGATGTAGCGATCTGGCTTATCAGTAATGTGGCCAGTTGATCACTGTGCTTAACTTTGCAAATGATGGGCTCAACTCTTTGAAAAATCATAGACTGGTGGATGAGTTGAAAAGAAAACTATGAGCAGTGTGATATCGCCATTATGCCTTTCCAGTGTTATGTTGGCCATTTAGCACTATTGAGGACCACATAATTAGCATATCCAGATGAAATTCTACGATCGGATCGGACGACCGCCGTTTTCTAAAAATCAATACTTGATTAATCAAGTCGCCGTCACATCTGCTGTTATATGTTGGGGAGTTCACTGATTTCGGTATGCTTAGTCTAGCATCGGCTCTGAGTACTGGCATTGCAGCTGAAAGCTTTTTTGCGACGGCCAATTTAGCAGCGCCTAGTTCAATGAACTGTATCGTTCTCCGTTTTCACCGCGCACTTCTCCTAGTAAGCATGCCCGTCTTCTTCGACTCCTAATGGATGGTACATGGATAAGGTGTTTGCTCGTTTCTGTTCTCAACCAAGTTTTTTCCAGTTCCTACGCAATTGTCATTCCAAAGTGGCCGATTCTTTGTACAGACGGACAAATTTACTCGGAGGCAAGCTTAGACATTATCAACATATCATTGGAAATGAGGAGGGTTAGGTCTCACATCAGATTTGCATATTTCTTCGCTTCTTTTGGTCCAGCTTACTGTATGCTGCTCCTGCCAGGCGCCGAAACAGAGAATGGGACGAAACTCAACGGTAAAAACCGAGCTGCACCGGCCCCTCAGAAGGCGGGATTGGCCTCCTCTGTGTCGCCAAGCACATGGCTTGCACACTGGCACATGACATTGTCATCTTCTTCTTCATATTGCAATGCCAGCAACACCATCCATTAATTCAACAGCAAGAGATGGAAAGATGCAGATACATATACATTAGAAAAGACACGATCCTGGGAGGGAGGTGGGGCGCCTGTTATCCTTGTTCAATTTACGCTGCACAATCATGGCCTTTTTGGTTCTTTCTCTGACTTTTCATCGATTTATGAGAAATGATTGGGGGGGTCTCTCGTCTTTTCACCCTTTTCATTTCATTTTCTTTTTTTTTATTTCTTGATGACCCTTTTCTTTCCTTCTTTTTTAAATTTTCTCTTTTGTCTTTTCCTCTCCCCATAATCTTCCAAAGCTTCAGCTAATGATTTATGCATCTTTATCTTGATCAGCGTCTTATTCACTGGAGAGAGGATCTTCCTTCATATCCGGGGCAAAAAGGAGAGTGTCGGTTTGCGTGTCGTGTACCTGAAAATATTCAATTGGCAATTTCCATTGGCCCCTCTCTCTCTTGCCACAAGAGGACAAAAGAACACGATAGTGACTGTCTTTGTCTGCAACCTCCACTTACGTTGATTTGATGTACTTATCTTCTGCTTTGGACCCTATTTTAGGGAACCTTGGTGTTCCTAGGTGTTACAACCACCCGAGTTCTCCAATAAATTGGATTCCATAGGATCTTGTCAATCAATCAATACCCGAACGAAAGAAATGGCAAAAAAAATTAAGTGCAACTAATGACAATAGTAATCTCAGCATCTCATTTGTCTGATGTCTAGCCCACTTTCACTACTTGGTCATTTGCATCTTGCAACTTGTTCATTGGCGCGCAAAGCCGGACCGACGACAGCGCCTTGTCGAAATGCTTTGCCTTGGTGCCGAGGTACTCACTCCAGGTCACGGGCCGGTACAGTGGGGGATTGTTCTGGTCGATCAGTTTCGGCAAGGGCGAGATCTGGACATCGCTTGGAGGGCCATAGAGGTAAGCCACGGACAGGCGGTGCCGGGTCCGGTTGACGACGGCCCGGTGGAGGACGCTCGGGTACAAGCCATTGGACAATATGTGGAGGAGGTCCCCCACATTGATCACAAGCGTGCCGGGGACAGGCGGAACCGTTACCCATCCACATCCCTCTTTCAGGACTTGCAAGCCACTGGTGCTGTTTTGGAAGAGGATGGTGAGAAGGGTTGAGTCGGTGTGCGGGGCGAGACCCATGGCTCGGTCCGGGTCCGGACAAGCCGGGTACGAATTCAACTGCAAGGCGTGGCACGACCCGGCGAAGTCCCCTTTCGGCCCAGCCCACTTGATGTCTCCTTTGCACATGCCTAAGGACCCGAGCATCAACCACATTAACGTCCCGGCTAGATTTCTCATCTCTTTCTGGTACTCTTCAATTACATCACTAAGGCAAAAAGCCAGTAAAAGACAAAGAATCAGATTAAAAAAATAGGATAAAGGCATGGAAAGAGGTGTGGAAGATGCTATCATTTTTATGAATATAAAACCAAAGTATGTGAAAGTGCTGGTGAAATCGATTTTTCCAAGTGTTTATGATTCTCTTCACTCAATTCTTTCGTGTGGGTCCATGGCTTTCATTGCAAATGGCGTTCATGTTTAGCTATAGCACCATCGCAAAAACACGTGATGCAGATTTGGCTATAAGCACAAGATTGGCTCAGTGATTTAAGGAATGGACATAAAGTTTAGCACGTAGTCCAATTTCTCAAAGTGCAAACTTTTTTCGTGTTTAAGCCATACGCCTGAGCTTTGACTCGTGCTCATGTATGGCTCGAAATCTTATTAGTGAGGTATTAAGGCGGGGTTTTCTCGTTCTAGAGAAATATATATTTGGCTATGAGAAAGTAGTAATATGACAAAAGAAAGCAACATAGGACAAATGCACGATAATCACTGAGTGGCTATACCAGAACTCCGCGTGATTGTTAGGCCAAAGTTGGCGAGCGTGTTCAAGCGGAGATCCGACGATGGTGAAGCCCTCGGACCACATTAGCTTGGGGAAGAATGAAGAGATCCGCGCCACGCCGTAGCCCGGGATGCCATCGGGCGAGCGAGCCGCCCTGAGCTTTTGTTGCTCTGGGAGGGAGAAGAGATTCTTACCAGCCGACTGGATGCTATCGAGGAGCCTCTCGGGTACGCCATGGTTGGTGACTTGGAAGACGCCCCAAGTTCTGCACGCGTGGCCTATGAGGTCTAGTGCGCTTGGGCAGCGAAGGTCGATCACCGGCACGGTCGCTCCTCGACCACTTACCGAGCTAGGACAAGCGTAGTCCTCAGGTTGTGTAGTCCATGTATAGGAGTCGGGCAATTCTTTCACCGAATCGAAGTCTAGGTACTTATGATGCAAGTAGACAGGGTGATCTTTAAAGGCATCTGAGAGTCTTGAAGGCATAGTGTGTGTATGAGAGAGAGAGAGAGAGAGAGAGAGAGAGAGAGAGAGAGAGAGAGAGAGAGAGAGAGAGAGTTTGAAGAAAAGGGTGCTCTCGAGTTGAGGTTATATGTGTGCGGAAACAAGTTAGTAAGGGAAAGAAGCAGAGGAAGTTTATATAGAGGCGGTGTAGGAAGAATGACAGTTGAAGTAATAGAAAAATGTACTGTTCCGTGCGTTCTAAATTAAGAGTACAAGAGCCTATCTATAAGCTTTACAGAATAACTAATAAAAGTAATAATATATTACAACGTCAGACCTAATCAATCAGGATTAACCAAGGATATCTCCCAATATCTATCAATAATCTCCAACATCCCCTCAAACTCAAGGCGGCTTAGAAGGAGTCAATCGGAGTTTGGAGAAGAACGTATTGTTCTGTTCGTTCTAAACAAATAGTACAAGAGGCTATTTACAGGCTATACAAAATAACTACGACAACGTCAGACTCAATCAATCATGATTAATCGAAGATATATCTCGATATCTATCAATGATCTCCAGCACATTCAGGATAAGTCAATAATCTCTAGCACCGATATCTGTCAATAATAATCTCTAACAATGACAAAGGTGGTGAGATTGATTTGGAAGGAGTGGGTGGTCTGTGGGGTTGAGTGGTGCAGAGGGAATTGTTGGGGGAAGAAGACAAAGGAGTTAAACTTTCGATTGAGAGAGAGAGAGAGAGGGAGAGAGAGAGAGAGAGGCAACAAAATAAAGGTACCTCCGCCTCTCGAAAACCATAGACCAATCCATGTAAAGTGAGGGCCTCTCTGTCCGTCCGTGTGCCCTTGTCTTGTCCCCATGTAGGAAAATCAACCACATACCAAAACCCCCCCTTCTCTATCTCAGGGCCTAATCTCCCCTTCACCACACGACAAAATGCCAACCCTCCACAATGGAAATGTGGCCAAATTGCCCTCTTCCCTGGCTAGACCTCTCGAAATTACACGGACTCGACTCGACTCGACTCAGTCACCAAGAAGGTGTCTCTTGCCATCAAGAGGCCGGTGATACAGAAGACAAAACATGCATTTTGGGAGAATGTGGGAAGGGCATTCTGGTCCCCATCGGCCATAAACGGGAGTGGGATGAGTGCCTCCATGCTATTTCACTTGATATATTTGGTCATTTCCATGTAAAGTAGTAAAGTCTCTTTTGTTATCTTGCGCTTGGGCAGGGTGTCCTTCTGTCCTATTGCTCTCCAAAGTGGGGCTCCCAAAAATGCCCCATTTTCACCTAAACAACGTGCCCTGATGGGTCCCCTAAGTGTTACCTTAGTGAAGAACACTGCCGCCCACCGTCCCTCGCGTTTCCTTCTTTTCTCCCTGCTGCAGGAATTTGACAGCTCTTTTTTACCTTCGGATTTGTCGGATTGATTGAAATTCGAAAACGAAACCGTGTCTTAAGAAGTGTATCACTTGATACAGGAGGATAATTACCATAAAAGTTCTAAAATTGTTAATTCAATTCTAAACTTTTCATCTTGGCTAAGTTGACCATTTGATGATTTGCCAATATAATTCTTCTAGCCAATCATGGCCGTAAAACATCGACGTTGTCATCCAGTCAGCCCCGGCCGTCCTATGTGACATGGCTGGTGGTGACATGAATTATTTTTTGTGATTTTTAAAAAAATTTCTGAGCCTTTCCTTTTTTTTCATTTTCTTTTTTTTTCTTTTTTTTTTCCCTGTTTTCCTCCGCCAATGGCTAGGCCTTTAGGATGGTCGGCCACAAGCGAGGGCAGGGATGACCCTTGCAATGAAAGAAAAGAAAAGAGAAAACTAAAAAAATTAAAATAAAAAATTGCAAATAGTATTCACATCAGCACCGATCATGGCATGTAAGATGGCCATGTCCATATCAGTCATTATTGGTCAAAATTGACAGAGAGGACTACATTGATAAATTCTTAAAAAATTTATAATTAAATTGGCTAAATTGAAAAGTTTATGACTAAATCAACATCCATATAGGTGTGTTGGTTTCATGAAAATGAAAGATTTGAAAAATATTTTCTAAAAAGGATTTCTCATATTACTCACAAAAATGAATGAACGAAAAATATTTTCATCTTGTACAAAAATATTTAAATATATATTGCTATAGATAATTAAAATTTTTTCATTAATTAATTATTCCAAACCATAGAATTGATTATTTTTGGGAATATATTTTTTAAATTATTTATTCTTGGTAATTTTGGTAATTTTGAGCAGTAAATTGTATAGCCCAGGGAAGAGGTTTTCTCTTAAGTTGTACAAAAAAAACCCTCCTAACTTATGATCCCGATACCGCCTTGTTGGAAATATGAGATATATCGATGGGTGAATGAATGAGAAATTGATACTCAAAGAGCACCTTAAGTTGGAAGTGGGAAGTTGAAAACACTAGTCCCACATTGAAAAGAAAGAAGGCTTTATAATACTTTATAAATGGTTACACCCCTTTGGATTAGTAACTATTATAACACAAGCATTATGCCTCGTGCACAGCCACAAGGGGGGATACAAATCTCTAGCCTTGACGAAGGCCCGATAAGTTAAAATTTGGGCATGAGCGCACGATTTGCATACATAAATGGCAGACCCAAAAAGTGGGCTCACGACAGGCCCATTTTGGCCGTTACTAGTCATATTTCTGAACACGCTAGAAAAACCTTTGTGCTTACTTCTTCGATGCTCACCGTTGTATCCTAAGAGACAGAAGTCCGCGAAACCTCCAGCACATACTAGAGGAGGAAGGCGAATCTATTTTAAGGAAACTGTGTGCAACACAGGCTTCGGTGTCGATTTGCACACAGGCTTCGGTGTCCATTTGCATCCATTCCATTATTTTCATTCATGTTATTGCAATGACAAATTTCTTGTTCCCATCTTGTGTATTGTTCATGACATTAATACTAACGCTATTTTGAATTTTGCTACATTTCATTCGTTTTTCAAAAGCCAAGTTTATATCATGAATTTTTCTGTTCGACACCAATTTGCACCTTACATTAGTTAACACGCTAATTAAACTATTTTATAATATCGTCACCTTTCGGGAAAAGTACACTAGAAACACTAAAAGTTATGTACGACGCTTACTTTAGTGCCAAAAGTATTAAAATGATCACTTTAGTGTCATATTTTTTGGAAAAAGATCACTTAAATGCCAACTCCAATCTACTTAGCCGAAAATTTGATATGGCAATTTTTTTTCAATATTTAAAGCTAACATGGATCAACCGAGGTCCAGTGAGCAATAAAAATTCAAAACATAAAATATTAAAAAAATAAAGTTAATTTGATTTAAAAAGCAAAAAATAAAAATAAAAATAAAAAAACTCAAGCTAGCTATGGTCATGCCTATGTCGGTGGCCACCGCCGATAAGGGTTGGCAAAGGTTGCTTAGGCCTTCCCTGAAGTCCCTTGACTCTCACCAGTCTCAAGTGGGGCCTTAGCAGCCCCAGCAAGGGCTTACTTGCCCAGATCTGGGGTAGAGCGCAACCCTCACCTAGACGAACTGAGGTTCGCTACCCTTGATTTGCATGTATAGAGGGCTTGTTCGTGTTGTGTTCTTTTATTTTAGTTGTTAATTAATGCTCATTGTGAGTCTGGACGAGACCTTGAGCCTTCAATGCTCAATGTTCTCCCTTGATTGAGTCGCACACCACCTATTTCACGTAATACCTAAGCTAGATCCGTGTTGGTTTCCTTTGATGGCTGGAGCGAACATTAGTCTAGTGCAGACTGGTGATAGACAAGGCAACCAAGTGAGGCCTCGCTAACACCAAGCGAGGGCCAGTGACCTACCATGAGATTTGGGGTGAGGGTCGTGTCCAAACCCAGATCTAGGCGAGCAAGGGATGTTGAGGCCTCGCTCAGGGCTAACAAGGGACAGTGGACTTCGAGAAGGCCCAAGCGAGCTCCATCGACCCTTCCCCATGGCTATGGCAGTGATCATCAACGACATCTTGGCCAGAGATAGCCAGAGTTTATTTATTTTATTTTTTCTTGATTTTTTTAATTTGACCTTTTTTAAAAAAAATTTGCTTGAATTTGTATTTTTTTTAATTTTAGAAGTCCACGTAGATTAAGTTTTTTAAAGAATATGTCATGTCATATTAAAAATCTAATTATAAATGTCGTATAATCAATTTGGTAGGATTTTTTTTATTTGGCATTTACGTGATCCGGGGAAAACTTTTGACATTAAATTGAGTTATGTGCATAACTTTGAGCACTTCTAATATACTTCTCCCTCACCTTTCTTTGCTCCTATCATAGTATTATATTCCCCAATTCTCCAAAAAGAACCTTCTAATTAGAAAACCAAGCCAACTAAACCTTTCCTTAGTTGTTGTTATCCTTTATCGTTCTCACAAACTTTTCACTACTATCAGTTAATTCATGGCAAAAGCCACAAAAAAGCCTCAAACTATGCCCATTATGACATAGTTATTCTAAAAAAGTTTTCAATGACAGCAAAAAATTCAAACTTGTACCGGTGTGACATATCTATCCTTCATTAGGATTCCATCGATGAGAACCGTTTAAAATCTACCTACATGGATGCTAGAAAGCAAACGGTACATGCTTGATACCCACGTAGCTTAAGTGAAATAAAAATGGCATTGTTTTGCCTGAAAAATCATCTTACGGACCTTGATTGAGAGTAAATGTACCACATTTATGCAAATTTGATTTTTTTTTTTGAAAAATTTTGTCGCAATGGATATGATTTAGGGGCTTTTTGTAGCTTTTTCTTGAATATTTAAATATTAAAATGTATTAGTCTAATAATATAAACTTTATGATTAGTTGGCAGTAATCTCACAAAGTCTTTCTATCATGGTATCAAAGTCAAGTTCTGTTCCAATTTTTTTCGCGTGCGTGTCAACCCCTTCGTCAAACTCCAAATGCCATTCATAACCCAACTTTAATGGTAGTAAAGATATTAAATTATCTCGCATTGCTTGATTAAAAAGTTTAAATGAGCTTTATATATGTGTGTGTGGGTATGTGTTTCTATGTGCATTCTCTTTCTATTTATTACCTTAACCTTAGGTTAAACCTTTTTTTTTTTTAATCTTGGTATCAAAACCAGACGGTTCTTGAAAAAACAATGAGTGCGCCGGGTGCGAAGTTGCACAACCAGGTGAAACTGGAGCACAACTCATATCTCTTGTCATTCTTTTTCTAATTACTACTAATATCCTTATTGTTGTATAGCCTACATAGGAGTCTCGGGTCGCATATCTCACAAAATAGTGACAACAACCTCTTGCGTGTAGCCTACGTAGCAGCCACTAGCCTCCTAATCGCATATCCTACGAGAAGCCATGATAGCCTCATGTCACGTAGCCTAGCCTGCACAAACACGACAGCCTACTACCACGAGACTTGCACAATGGCTACAACAACATACAATAGTCACAACAGTCTATTGTCGTGTATACTGCATACATCGATAGGTTTTCTCTTCGGTCCAAAAAACCGCTATGACGAAATCCTAAATCTTATTACGAAAGTATAATTAAATTTTAAAATTTTTAAAAAGTGCAATCAAGATCTAAGACCTAGTGCAATTGAATCCATCCACTCATTCTATCCAATTTAACTAACGAAAAATGTGAATGTGGCTTTTTTATCACTTTCTTTCTCCTAAATAACGTTGATGTGGTTAAAATAAAAAAGATAAATAAAAAATGATAACATTTTATGGACCCTAAATTTTGATCCAACGTGCAATGTGGTCAATAAATTTTTACTTAATGTGTAATGTGGTCATTGAACTTTCAATTTGTTTAATATAGCTCATGTACTTTTGGTATTTGTTCAAGTTTGTCCATGAACTCTATGAAAATAGTTAATGTCCTTCCATAATTTGATTTCTAGGACATTATTGAATGTATTCATACAGTTCAAGGACTAAATTCAACATATACTTAAAGTCCCGAGACCACATTGAACAAAATAAAAATTGAGAAATCACATTGCACATTTTGTCAAATTTCTTGGACCACATTGAAGAAATTAGAATTTCAAAAATTATATTGCACATTTGGCCAAAATTTATGGATCATTTGTGTCATTTTTCTTACATATGTACCTAAATACGTATATGTATGTATGTCTGTATGCATGCACGCATGCATGAAAAGACACCCACTCTAGTTAGCTTCTATTTTGGCCCTGTACATCTTGTGTATAGCTTGTGCACTTTGTTGCCCTTTTATCGAGCTAGTTGTCACTAACTTGAACACAACACGAGCAAGTAAATTTTGTAAGAATTAAAAAAAATGAATGATGTCACATGTCCACACTTCTTCGAGAGTCTGACATTCAATTGTAGTCTTAGGGATCCATCCACCGAGTACCTCATTGTTCTAAATGCATTGATTAAGAATTTCCTAGCCATACCAATGCTAGAGAGCATCTTATAGGCGGCCTTTAATATTATCTTCCTCATCAACTTTGCAAGTCGTTGTAGTTCGCTAGTATTAGTATGATGTCTTGCTATGTCCTCCTTCACGCAGAATTTGTTCAACAGCTTTGGAAAATACTCTATGCTATTTTGAGTCTATAAATGCTTGATCATCTTATCAATCTCCATTTGGATGACTCTATAGTCATTCAAAAACTGTTAGCATACATCTAACATTTTTCATTCAACTATATTTAGCTACATAACCACATAGCGGATTGTTGACACCTGATTTTTAATCATTTTTTCTATTGTTAAAGTAATAAAAAATCCATAAAAATTCATAAAATTGAAAAATCAATTTTGGGGACCTTAGCCAAGCCTAGGGAACCAATTTTGACCAAAAAACGATTTTTCATATTTTCAGTATTTTTACGTATTATTTATTTATTTTCAAAAATTAATAGAAAATCCATAAAAATTCATAAAATTGAAAAATCAACTTTGGGAACCTTAGCCAAGCCTAGGGAACCAATTTTGACCAAAAAATAATTTTTCATATTTTCGATATTTTTCGGTATTTTTATTTTCGAAAATTCATAAAAACAAAAAATTAAGAAAAATGAGAAAATTGAAAAATCAAGTTTGGAGCCTTGGCCAAGCTTAGGCAACTATTTTCGAACAAAAAAATAATTTTTTGTATTTATATATATTGTTTATATATTTTAGAAATTATGAGAATATTTAATAAATAATAGCATTTGAGGCTACAAAAATATATATAAATAGTCAATATTTTTATTTTAAATCCCTTTTCATGTTGGCCATCACAAATTTAAAAAATCCAATTCGGGGTCGTGTATTCCTTCACGAGCATAATCTCGAACCGGGCCTAAAAAATTCAATTTGAGTCAATTTATTTTCATTTTTTCACTTTTAGGAGTTGTGACATTGTTCTCTAATATTTCAAATTTTTTATATTGGCCCAAATTATACCCAGAATGACTCAATTGTGCAAAAGGGCTTTAATTAAATTCTGCATTATTTTCAGTGGCAAGAAATGAGCTTAAATTTGACATGTGGTGAATTTTGACTAAGTATAGGGAAAGTATGTCAAAAATTGTAAGGAGATTTGGACTTAAAGAAATATTTTTTTCAGGGACTAAATTGTAAATACTTAAAATTCAGGGACTATAGTGCAAATACCTAACTCTTGAGGGATTATTTTACAAATAACAAAAAGAAGAGTTAGTGGATAAATTAGAATAGAGAAGGGAAGATGGAGAAGAGGAGATGAAGAAGAGAAGTTGGAGAAGAATGGATGGAGAAAATAAGATAAGAATAGAGAAGAGAAGATGGAGATGAAGAAGAGTTAGTAGAGAAATTAGAATGGAAGATAAGAATAGAGAAGGGAAGATGGAGATGAAGAAGAGTTAGTGGAGAAATTAGAATGGGAGATAAATATGGAGAAGGGAAGATGAAGATGAAGAAGAGTTAGTGGAAAGATTAGAATGTGAGATAGAGATGGAGAATGGAAGATGAAAATGAAGAAGAGTTAGTGGAGAAATTAGAATGGGAGATAGAGTTAGTGGAAAAATTAGAATGGGAGATAGATGAGTAAATTATAAAAAGAGGAAAAAGTGAGCTTGAGAGAGGAATTTTTTGGGAGAGAAAATTTTGGATGTTTGAGAGGGTTTTGAGAGATTGAAGAAAAATTTGAGAGAGAAAAAAAAATACCAAAAGAGAGAGAATTTTGAAGATAATGGGAGTTTAAAGTTAAAGGTTATCATCACAAATTCTTTCATCGATCAACATAAATCAAGATTTCATCCTCGTCAACGAGCAAACAAATTCGAGCTAAGTGTTTTTTATTTATTCATTTATTTGTGGTTTTAGTCGCAAATTAGCACAAATTGTATACACTTTCTCCTACCTCCATTTTTCCCATATTTTATGTCAGGAGAAAGATATCTCTACATCAACGGCAAAAAATCTCGTAGAGATGCAAAAATCGCCCAAACAAGCTCCTAAGCTGTCCACCGATTTCTCAGTTGATTTGTGACTAAAAGTCCCTCTTAATTCAAAAGAGACTCTCTATATTGGGAACATAGAGAGCGAAAATCAATTATAGAAATCCCTCCCAAAAAAATGGGAGATAAGTACTCTTTCCACTCTTCTGGTTTTAGGTGCAGATTGGCATATATTTTGTATACTGACACTTCACTCTATTTTATGTCAGAAAGCCGCAGCTCTATATCAATGGTCAACCTTATAGAAGCACAAAATCGGCTTGGAGGAGTCCTCAAGCGCGCACAAATTTCAAATTGTTGAATCAATTCGTTATATTTTATTTTAAAGAATTCATACCCCAGAATGGAGAGGACAAAGTCCATCCGCAATTTAAATACCTGCACCATAAATCCCAAAGGGAAGAGCCAAGCCAATGCTTAGCCTCCCATTGGAGGTTTTTACTTACAGTAGTTAAATACCTGCAACTTAAATACCTGTACCTTAAATCCCAAAGGGAAGAGCCAAGCCAATGCTTAGCCTCCCATTGGAGGTTTTTACTTACAGTAGTTAAATACCTGCAACTTAAATACCTGTACCTTAAATCCCAAAGGGAAGAGCCAAGCCAATGCTTAGCCTCCCATTGGAGGTTTTTACTTACAGTAGTTTAAATACTTGCAACTTAAATACCTGTACCTTAAATCCTAAAGGGAAGAGCCAAGCCAATGCTAGGCCTCCCATTGGAGGTGTTTATTCACTGTCATGTGCTTCCTATAATTTAATTTTTGAATCATCAAACTCAAAAGATGAGTAGGTCGTAATACTGCACAGAAGTCGTTAACACACTCCCTCTTTCGGCTTCAGGGAATCTTTAACACTTAAAAAAATATAACAAATAAAAATATATACCATCCATGCATCCTATTTAAAAAGTGAAAACACAAAAGAGAATACCCTACTAGAGCCTTAGGAATAAACCAAGCCTGAGTTGCCGAATTAGGATATCCATGAAATTAAGGTACCGAAAGGGCATTAGTTTTAATTAACTAGTGTAACCAAGTCCCCGAGCTCATAATATTTGGTTCGCAGGAATAAATTAGTTCTCCCGCTAATTTATTTAGGTTTCTAATCGACCTATCAAGAACGATTAGTGGCGACTCCAAATTTCAAAATCATTTAAACAAAAACCAAAGTTGCGATTCGGTAGGGCTTGGGAGGGTCCGCGTTAGGTTAGTCAAATCTAATTAACCTAATAATCCGTTAACCCCTTTAAAATTTAAAAATATTTTTAGAGAGTCGCGACACGGATACCTTTCACTTCTCAAACAAATGCATCTAACATCTTTGTGGCAAAGTTGTTCACTATCTCTCATTGAAGTTCAAAAGTGCCACTATGCTTAATTCCTCTCATTTTCATCATAGCATCTTGGTGAGAATAGTGTGAGCAATTTGTTCAAACATTAGTCCCTGAGCTATATGAAAATACTTAATGTTGTTTTTTCATTAATTCAAGTTCATGGATAATATTTGAACATTTTAAGATAGTTTAAAGACTAAATTTAACATATACCAAAAAATTAGGGACTACATTGAACAAAATAAACATTTAGATATCACATTACATATTAGGCTAAAGTTCAAGGACTACATTGAACAAATTAAAAATTCATGGACTACATTGTATATTGAACCAAAATTGATAGACCATTTGTGTCATTTTTCCTATAAATATATATTCTTATATTGAGTTTGAGGGAGGATATTATAGACAATCAAGATAATTTCTTTGATTCTCTAACATCTTCCCTCAAATTTTATTATTTGGGGTGAGCAAGATAGACCAACCAAACTAACCTATTCCCAATTAGATCCAATTCCAGATTCCAAGGGAAGCTGAACTACCCCCATTGGAACAATTATTTTTTTATTTATTTACTTTATTTTTTAAATGTAACTAATAATGCACTGGTTGGTTTTTTTATTTCTTACATGCAAACTTAATTTCAATTAATAAATTAAAATTTAAGTCCATGTTGCTCACTCCTCCTAATAATCTACCAATTTCATTTGATCAGTCTTGTCTTCATTGGATCGCCCGGAAATCGGATCGAATCGAAAATCAATTGCCCCTAATTTTTATAACAGTTAGCAATAATCCTATAAAATCTTTCTAAAACCATAATGAGTTCAATGTAGCTCAATGCCACTTGCCTTCGTCAGCAAGACCCCGAGCTCCTGTTGTGCCTCTCTCTCTCTCTCTCTCTCTCTCTCTCTCTCTCTCTCTCTCTCCCAAGATAATTATTGACACGCCATACCTGACACCTCCTACATGGTTGTTAGATCGAGGAGTATTTTAAAAAACAAAAGATGTAAAGTGAAATTGGAATAAAAGGTGAGGACAATTTTTTTTTATATTTTTTCTCACTTTTTCCAATATACAGCCCCTTTTACGAGTCTCTTGCTCTAGCGGCTTTTCTATCTCATTGGTAATGACTAACGAGGAACTCATCTTAGATTAAACTCTTGAGTTACAGAACACCCAACTATCACACAAATCGTACAATTCAAAGTCCATATGGTCATAGTTACCATCTCAACTCGATGAGATCAAACGAATGCTCCAACTGTTAAGAGGTCCAAACACTTGATGCCATAAGAAGAGCTCTCCACTCTCTTTTATCCAACTATTCACTAACAATGGTAAAAGCTACTCTACCAAGGGTCAGGACAATTGTTCATGTGCCACGATAATACAATTTACGAGCGGAAGTGAACTTCTTATGTTCTTTAGAATTTCAAAGCCACAAGTAAGTTCACCTCTATAGTTACCCTATTCACCAACAATAGATGTAGAAAGAAAGAAAGAAAGAAAGAGGGAAGCAAACTTCCAAAAGAACTTGATGTTATGTGTGAGCTCTGATACCAAGATGATGACAATCGTATAAATGGCGATGACGTGATCTTCAGAGATTTGAGAGGCGCAATGCCCAATCATGGGATAATATAGGCTTCTCTGCATGCATATGCGGTTCACATAGCGTGAACGTGAAGAGCTCACGTGGTGTAGCGAGCTAGTTGCAGAAGCAATGATTTAGGACAAGAAAATGAAGAGAATTCTCTTGAAAATGCTCTTCCATTTCTTTTTGTTGGTTTGTAACTATGGCGAGGTAAAGCCGAAAGAGCCTTTTCCTATTAAATAGGACAAGCCCAGTTAGGTACTATTGGCCGAGTCCGCCTCATTTGTGGGGCCCAGCTAAGAAGTAAAAAAAAACAAAATAAGAAAAGGACAAAAGAAAGAAAGGACAAAAGACAAAAAAGTAAAAAGAAGAAAAAGAAGGGGCCTTCGTGCAGCAGCCGAGCTAAAGAGAGCAGGGGAGAAAGAGCTCAGCAAGAGGTGCACAAGGGAGGAGAAGAAAAAGGGGTACGACATTGCGTCTCGATTGGAAGGCCAAGCGTTATCAGAATTGGCTCAAATTTTATATGTTGTTCATAAGGCCGAGGTTTATGAGTTGATGGTTTTCATTCATTGAGATTCATCTCCGAATTCTCCAATCACGATTATGCTTTTCTTACCTATTTTATATTATTCCACTTTTATGATGAATAAATACTCTTGTAATATTGATATTAAGCCTTTAGTGTGTGACTAGAGAGTAATATTTTGGGTTTATCAAGTCCATTGTAATATTGATGTTAAGCCAAAGTAATGATAGGGGTAAGTCAAGAGGAATGTCGAAGTCAAAGCAGAGGAGTGTGAAGTGTTATAATTGGGACAAGATGGGACAATATGCTAAAGAATGCTGGCAACCAAAGAGAATATATCCCATGATAGACATGGAGATAGAAAGAAAAAAGAGAATCATGTAACAATAGCAGTAGCATCCGATGGTGATATTATATTCATTTACAATGATGGTTGTGTAAACCTTCCATGCCAAGATTCTAGTTGGGTTGTTGATTTCGCTGCTTCTTTTCATTTCACCTCATGGCGAGACTACTTTACATTTTATCACAACAGTGACTTCGATTGTGTTAGGACACAAAATAGTGGCGTTTCCAAGGTTATCGACATGGAAGATGTTTATTTGGAGACCAACGTGGCCTGTAATTTGCTTCTAAGAAATATGAGACATGTTCCAAATATTTCACTTCACTTGATCTCCACGGATGCCTTGGATAACGATGGTTATTGCAATTCTTTCTATAATGATAAATGGAAATTAACTTAAGACTCTATGGTAGTAGCAAAAGGTGAGAAGAGATACACTCTCTATAACATGCAAGCAAAGTTGATGCAAGAAGAGGTAAATGCAATGGGGGACTTCTTAATTAACCTATGACATATGAGACTTGGTCATCTTAGCGAGAAAGGGCTTTAGAATCTTGCTAGAAAGAATCTTCTGCCATTGAAGTAGAAAAATCTAATGAAATGCACTCACTGCATAACAGGTAAGTAACATCGATTCTCATTTCATAATTCCTCTCAACACATAAAATCTAATGTACTTGATTTAGTTCACATTAATGTTTGTTGCACAGATGCTAGAACAATCAGTGGTGCATTATATTTTGTAACATTTATTGATGATTGCTCTAAAAGTGCGGGCTATTACTTTGAAATTTAAAGACCAAGTGCTTGTGTCTTTCAAACAATTTCATGTAAACGTGAAAAGAGAAATCAAGAAGAAGCTAAAAATGTATTTAAGTATTATTGCAGGGACTATGGTATCAGGCTTGAGATTATTGTTCCCAAAATACTACAACGGAATGGAGTAGTGGAGACAATGAACCAAATAATCAATGGTCGCATTTGGTGTATGCTCTCTCACGCAAAGTTGTCTGAGTCATTTTGGGTCGAAGTAATAAGAATGACAATGGACTTGATAAACCTTGCTCCATCAATTCCTCTTAAGGTGAATGTTCCACAAAGAGTTTGGAGTGGGCAAGACGTTTCTATAGTTATTTGAAAGCGTTTAGTTGCCGAACATTTGTACATATTTCAAGAGATAAAAGGTCCAAGCTTGATGATAAGTCTAAATAATGTATCTTCTAGGGTTATAAACATGAAGAGTTTGATTATAGATTATGGGATCCAGCTATAAAGAAAGTCATTAGAAATCGAGATGTGGTATTCTTTGAGCATCATACCATTGCAAGCATTAACAAGCCAGGGAAGTCAAAGAGGTGAAGTGCTGGAAATCATGAAGAAAGTTTATCCTCATAGAATGTTGATTCTTTATTTGAGATAGATGAATCAGTTGAGTAAGAGAAACTAATTGAGCCAGTTGAGTAAGAACAACCAGTTCTACCTCAAGTTAGAAGATCAGAAAGAGAACTTAAACCCCCACAAAGATATCAACCGCATGAATATGTATTACTCACTGATGTAGGAGAGCTAGAAACTTACGAAGAAACTATGTCATGCAATTAAAAGAATGAGTGGCATGAAGCAATGCAAGATGAGCTCAAATCTTTACACAAGAACTACATATTTGAATTGGTTAAGTTACCTAAGAGCAAGAGAATACTCTCAAATAAGTAGGTGTACAAGTTAAAAATGGAAAAAAGTAGTTGAAATTATGATACAAGGCTAGGCTTACTAGGAAGGGCTTTCATCAGAAGAAAGGAATTGAATTTGAAGAGATGTTTTCACCGATTGTAAAAATGCCTTTTATTCAAGTTGTTCTTAGGTTGGCCACAAGTTTGAATTTAGAAATCGAATAACTTGATGTAAAAATATATTTTCTTCATGGAGACTTAGAAAAAGAAATATACATAAAGCAACTAGAGGGTTTTAAAGTGGAAGGTAAGGTGCATCTTGTATGCAAGTTGAGGAAAAGTCTATATGGTCTTAAGCAAGCATCAAGATAGTGGTACATAAAATTTAATTCATTCATGGAAGCTCATGAATATGGTAATAGCAACTCTAATTCTTGTGTCTTTATGAAAAGATTATTGGATAATGATTTTATTATCCTCCTACTCTATGTGAATGACATGTTAATAGATGAGCATGATACAAACAAAATCAAGAGCTTGAAAAATGAGTTGACTAAAAACTTTGTGATGAAGGATCTAGGGCTGGCTAAGCAAATCCTTGACATGTGGATTACTTGTGATAGAAAGAGAGGGAAACTTTGGCTATCTCAGGAGATATATATTGAAAAGGTGCTAATCAATAAGTACTCTATTTGCTAGTCACTTCAAATTGAGTAGTAACGAGTGTCCTTTGAGTAAGAAAGAGAAAGAAGAGATGAAAAAAATTCCTTATGCATCCGCCGTAGATAGTTTAATGTATGCCATGATTTGTACAAGACTATATATTGCTCATGTAGTTGGTATTATGAGTAGATTTCTCTCAAATCTAGGTAAAGAGCAATAGAACATCATGAAATGGATTTTGCAATATCTTAGAGGCACTTTCAGATTCTACTTGTGTTATGAAAATGGAAAGCCTGAGTTGAGTGGCTATTCAGATTTTGATTATGTCGGTGACATGGATTCTCAAAAATCCCCATACTAATGACTTTTGTAAGGGGAGTGATTTCATGGCACTCAAGATTGCAAAAATGTGTTGCCTTATCTATGACTGAGGCGGAGTATATCGCTATCACCGAAGAAGGCGAGGAACACTTGTGGATGAAAAAATTCTTGTAAAAGTTGGGCTGAAGCAAAAGAAGTTTGTTCTATATTGTGATAGTATGAGTGCTATCTATCTAAGCAACAATCTGGTGTTACATTCAAAATCGAACCATATTGATGTGAGGTATCATTGGGTCTGAAAAAAGTTAGAAGAAAAGGTTTTTCTACTTGGGTAAGACCATACCGACAATAACGGATCCAAGATGATGACTAAAGTCTTGCCCATGGTGAAACTTGATTCTTGTAAAGACAAAGCGAGCATGATAAAACTCCCCACATGAGTCGGAGGGAGATTTATTGGTCGAGTCCACCTCATTTGTGGGGCCTAGCTAACAAGTAAAAGAAAACAATATAAGAAAAAAACAAAAGAAAGTGTCGCGACCCTCTAAATTTTTTTTTTCTAGGGGTAAACGGATTATTAGGTTAATTAGATTTGACTAACCTAACGCGGACCCTCCCAAGCCCTACCGAATCGCAACTTTGGTTTTTGTTTAAATGATTTTAAAATTTGGAGTCGCCACTAATCGTTCTTGGTAGGTCGATTAGAAACCTAAATAAATTAGCGGGAGAACTAATTTATTCCTGCGAACCAGAGATTAGGAGCTCGGGGACTTGATTACACTAGTTAATTAAAACTAATGCCCTTTCGGTACCTTAATTTCATGGATATCCTAATTCGGCAACTCAGACTTGGTTTATTCCTAAGGCTCTAGTAGGGTATTCTCTTTTGTGTTTTCACTTTTTAAATAGGATGCATGGATGGTATATATTTTTATTTGTTATATTTTTTTAAGTGTTAAAGATTCCCTGAAGCCGAAAGAGGGAGTGTGTTAACGACTTCTGTGCAGTATTACGACCTACTTATCTTTTGGGTCTGATGATTCAAAAATTAAATTATAGAAAGTATATGACAGTGAATAAACACCTCCAATGGGAGGCCTAGCATTGGCTTGGCTCTTCCCTTTGGGATTTAAGGTACAGGTATTTAAGTTGCAAGTATTTAAACTATTGTAAGTAAAAACCTCCAATGGGAGGCTAAGCATTGGCTTGGCTCTTCCCTTTGGGATTTAAGGTACAGGTATTTAAGTTGCAGGTATTTAACTACTGTAAGTAAAAACCTCCAATGGGAGGCTAAGCATTGGCTTGGCTCTTCCCTTTGGGATTTAAGGTACATGTATTTAAGTTGCAGGTATTTAACTACTGTAAGTAAAAACCTCCAATGGGAGGCTAAGCATTGGCTTGGCTCTTCCCTTTGGGATTTAAGGTATAGGTATTTAAGTTGCAGGTATTTAACTACTGTAAGTATAAACCTCCAATGGGAGGCTAAGCATTGGCTTGGCTCTTCCCTTTGGGATTTAAGGTACATGTATTTAAGTTGCGGATGGACTTTGTCCTCTCCATTCTGGGGTATGAATTTTTGAAATAAAATACAACGAATTGATTCAACAATTTGAAATTTGTGCGCGCTTGAGGACTCCTCCAAGCCGATTTTGTGCTTCCATAGGGTTGACCATTGATATAAAGCTGCGGCTTCCTGACATAAAATAGAGTGAAATGTCAGTATACAAAATATGTGCTAATCTGCACCTAGAACAAGAAGAGTGGAAAGAGTACTTATCTCCCATTTTTTTGGGAGGGATTTCTATAATTGATTTTCGCTCTCTATGTTCTCAATATAGAGAGTTTCTTTTGAATTAAGAGGGACTTTTAGTCACAGATCAGTTGAGAAATCGGTGGACAGCTTAGGAGCTTGTCTGGGCCGATTTTTGCATCTCTACGAGATTTTTGCTGTTGACGTAGAGATATCCTTCTCTTGACATAAAATATGGAAAAAAAAAAGAGGAGATGGAGAAAGTGTATACAATTTGTGCTAATTTGCAAGTAAAACCATAAACAAATGAATAAATAAAAACACTTAGCTCGAATTTGCTTGCTCGTTGACGAGGAAGAACTCTTGATTTATATTGATCGATGAAGGAATTTGTGATGATAACCCCTAGCTTTAGACTTCCATCATCTTCAAAATTCTCTCTCTTTTGGTATTTTCTTTCTCTCAAGTTTTTCTTCAATCTCCCAAAACTCTCTCAAAAATCCAAAATTTTCTCTCAAAAAAAAAATCTTCTTAAACACTTCAAATTTTCTCTCCAAAAAAATCCCCCCCTCAAGCTCACTTCTTCCTCCTTTTACAATCTACTCATCTATCTCCCATTCTAATTTTTCCACTAACTCTATCTCCCATTCTAATTTCTCCACTAACTCTTCTTCATTTTCATCTTCCATTCTCCATCTCTATCTCACATTCTAATCTCTCCACTAACTCTTCTTCATCTTCATCTTCCCTTCTCCATATTTATCTCCCATTCTAATTTCTCCACTAACTCTTCTTCATCTCCATCTTCCCTTCTCTATTCTTATCTTCCATTCTAATTTCTCTACTAACTCTTCTTCATCTCCATCTTCCATTCTCTATTCTTATCTTATTTTCTCCATCCATTTTTCTCCAACTTCTCTTCTTCATCTCCTCTTCTCCATCTTCCATTCTCTATTCTAATTTATCCACTAACTCTTCTTTTTGTTATTTGTAAAATAATCCTTCAAGAGTTAAGTATTTGCGCTCTAGTCCTTGAATTTTAAGTATTTGCAATTTAGTCCCTGAAAAAATATATTTCTTTAAGTCCAAATCTCCTCACAATTTTTGACACACCAAAATTTACCACATGTCAAATTTAAGCTCATTTCTTGCCGCTGAAAATAATGCAGAATTTAATTAAAGCCCTTTTGCAAAATTAAGTCATTCTGGGTATAATTGGGCCAAGATGAAAATTTAAAATATTAGAAGACAATGTCACAACTCATAAAAAGTGAAAATTAAAAATAAGTTGACTCAAATTAAATTTTTTTAGGCCCGATTCAAGATTATACTCGTGAAGGAACACGTGACTCGAATTGGATTTTTCTGAATTTACGATGGCCAATATGAAAATAGATTTAAAATAAAAATATTAACTATCTTTGTGTATTTTTTTGGCCTCAAATGTTATTTTTCCAAAATTTTCAAGTATTTTTGTATTTTTTTAAAAACAATTAAAAATAGATATAATATGAAATTTTATTTTTTGTTCAAAAATGGTTGCCTAGGCTTGGCCAAGGCTCCAAACTTGATTTTTCAATTTTCTCATTTTTTATTTATTTTTTGTTTTATGAATTTTCGAAAATAAAAATACCGAAAAATATCGAAAATATGAAAAATTATTTTTTGGTCAAAATTGGTTCCCTAGGCTTGGCTAAGGTTCCCAAAGTTGATTTTTCAATTTTATGAATTTTTATGGATTTTCTATTAATTTTCGAAAATAAATAAATAAAAAATACGTAAAAATATTGAAAATATGAAAAATCGTTTTTTGGTCAAAATTGGTTCCCTAGGCTTGGCTAAGGTCCCCAAAGTTGATTTTTCAATTTTATGAATTTTTATGAATTTTTTATTACTTTAGCAATAGAAAAAATGATTAAAAATCAGGTGTCAACAGAAAGGAAGGACAGAAGACAAAAAGCAAAAAGAAGAAAAAGAGAGGGGCTTTGTGTGCGTGCATGCCCAGTAGCTAAGCTAAAGAGAACAGGGGAGAGAGAGCTATTGACACCTGATTTTTAATCATTTTTTCTATTGCTAAAGGAATAAAAAATCCATAAAAATTCATAAAATTGAAAAAAAAAACAACTTTGGGAACCTTAGCCAAGCCTAGGGAACCAATTTTGACCAAAAAATAATTTTTCATATTTTCGATATTTTTTTTATTTTTATTTTCGAAAATTCATAAAAACAAAAAATAAAGAAAAATGAGAAAATTGAAAAATCAACTTTGGAAGCCTTGGCCAAGCCTAGGCAACCATTTTTGAACAAAAAATAAATTTTCATATTATATATATATATATATATATATATATATATATATATTTTAATTGTTTTTTTAAAAAAATACAAAAATACTTGAAAATTTTGGAAAAATAACATTTGAGGACAAAAAATACACAAAGATAGTTAATATTTTTATTTTAAATCTATTTTCATATTGGCCATCGCAAATTCAGAAAAATCCAATTCGAGTCACGTGTTCCTTCACGAGTATAATCTCGAATCGGGCCTAAAAAAAATTAATTTGAGTCAACTTATTTTTAATTTTCACTTTTTATGAGTCGTGACATTGTCTTCTAATATTTTAAATTTTCAAGTTGGCCCAATTATACCCAGAATGACTTAATTTTGCAAAATGACTTTAATTAAATTCTGCATTATTTTCAGCGGCAAGAAATGAGCTTAAATTTGACATGTGGTAAATTTTGGTGTGTCAAAAATTGTGAGGAGATTTGAACTTAAAGAAATATATTTTTTCAGGAACTGAATTGTAAATACTTAAAATTCAAGGACTAGAGTGCAAATACTTAACTCTTGAAGGATTATTTTACAAATAACAAAAAGAAGAGTTAGTGGATAAATTAGAATAGAGAAGGGAAGATGGAGAAGAGGTGATGAAGAAGAGAAGTTGGAGAAGAATGGATGGAGAAAATAAGATAAGAATAGAGAAGGGAAGATGGAGATGAAGAAGAGTTAGTAGAGAAATTAGAATGGAAGATAAGAATAGAGAAGGGAAGATGGAGATGAAGAAGAGTTAGTGGAGAAATTAGAATGGGAGATAAATATGGAGAAGGGAAGATGAAGATGAAGAAGAGTTAGTGGAGAGATTAGAATGTGAGATAGAGATGGAGAATGGAAGATGAAAATGAAGAAGAGTTAGTGGAGAAATTAGAATGGGAGATAGAGTTAGTGGAAAAATTAGAATGGGAGATAGAGTTAGTGGAAAAATTAGAATGGGAGATAGATGAGTAGATTATAAAAGGAGGAAGAAGTGAGCTTGAGAGAAGAAATTTTAATTTTTTTGGAGAGAAAATTTTGGATGTTTGAGAGAGTTTTGGGAGATTGAAGAAAAATTTGAGAGAAAGAAAATACCAAAAGAGAGAATTTTGAAGATGATGGGAGTTTAAAGCTAGGGGTTATCATCACAAATTCCTTCATCGATCAATATAAATCAAGAGTTCACCCTCGTCAACGAGCAAGCAAATTCGAGAAACCGCAGCTCTATATCAATGGTCAACCCTATGGAAGCATAAAATCGGCTTGGATGAGTCCTCAAGCGCACACAAATTTCAATTTGTTGAATCAATTCGTTGTATTTCATTTTAAAGAATTCATACCCCAGAATGAAGAGGACAAAGTCCATTCGCAATTTAAATACCTGTACCATAAATCCTAAAGGGAAGAGCCAAGCCAATGCTTAGCCTCCTATTGGAGGTTTTTACTTACAGTAGTTAAATACCTGCAACTTAAATACCTATACCTTAAATCCCAAAGGGAAGAGCCAAGCCAATGCTTAGCCTCCCATTGGAGGTTTTTACTTACAGTAGTTAAATACCTGCAGCTTAAATACCTGTACCTTAAATCCCAAAGGGAAGAGCCAAGCCAATGCTTAGCCTCCCATTGGAGGTTTTTACTTACAGTAGTTAAATACCTGCAACTTCAATACCTGTACCTTAAATCCCAAAGGGAAGAGCCAAGCCAATACTTGGCCTCCCATTGGAGGTTTTTACTTACAGTAGTTTAAATACTTGCAACTTAAATACCTGTACCTTAAATCCCAAAGGGAAGAGCCAAGCCAATGCTAGGCCTCCCATTGGAGGTGTTTATTCACTGTCATGTACTTCCTATAATTTAATTTTTGAATCATCAGACCCAAAAGATGAGTAGGTCGTAATACTGCACAGAAGTCGTTAACACACTCCCTCTTTCGGCTTTAGGGAATCTTTAACACTTAAAAAAATATAACAAATAAAAATATATACCATCCATACATCCTATTTAAAAAGTGAAAACACAAAAGAAAATACCCTACTAGAGCCTTAGGAATAAACCAAGCCTGAGTTGCCGAATTAGGATATCCATGAAATTAAGGTACCGAAAGGGCATTAGTTTTAATTAACTAGTGTAACCAAGTCCCCGAGCTCATAATATTTGGTTCGCAGGAATAAATTAGTTCTCCCGCTAATTTATTTAGGTTTCTAATCGACCTACCAAGAACGATTAGTGGCGACTCCAAATTTCAAAATCATTTAAACAAAAACCAGAGTTGCGATTCGGTAGGGCTTGGGAGGGTCCGCGTTAGGTTAGTCAAATCTAATTAACCTAATAATCCGTCAACCCCTTTTGAAGATAAAATTTTTTAGAGGGTCGCGACAAGAGCATATTGAGAGGCATGTGAGGGAGAAGAAGAAAAAGGGGTGCAACATTACGTTTTTTGATTGGAAGGCCAAACGTTGTCGAAATTGCCTCAAATTTCATATGCTGTTTGTGAGGCTGAGGTCTATGAGTTGATCAGTTTCATTCGTTAAGATTCGTCTTTGAATTCTCCAATCATGATTGGGGTTTTCTTACCCCTTTTGTATTATTCCATCTTTGTGATAGGAAACTTTTTTAATATTGATGTTGAGCCTCTAATATGTGACTAGGGAGAAATATTTTTGTATGTCCTACTATTCTTTGTGATTAATGAAAGTTTTGGATCGTCCGTAATTTTTCTCATTTTGGGTTTTTCACGTAAATCTTGATATATTGTTTCCTTATCATTCCACCATCATATTTACATATTGCGAGGTTATTTTTGCTAGATATATATTATTGGTTGTTACTGGATTAAGTTAGTATAGTTTTAGGAGAAAGTTTAATCCTGGATTGATTTAGTTTGAGGCGAAATATTGCCTATTTTTCCCCAGTAGGTGTATAGATATGAGCTAAATCCAATGAGGTTCATTCTACTAGAGATCCTCTCCTTTT
The DNA here is from genome assembly GCA_016432845.1 of Psidium guajava. Taxonomy (NCBI): domain Eukaryota; kingdom Viridiplantae; phylum Streptophyta; class Magnoliopsida; order Myrtales; family Myrtaceae; genus Psidium; species Psidium guajava. Next base: position 15,367,575 of record CM028226.1, on the reverse strand, counting down.
CAGTTTATTAAAGATGAATCAATCCACATCACACTATGTTGATTGAGTATGCGGTTTTGTGCCCAGTAAAAATTTTGCCATCTTCCAAAACAGACCCACTAAATTAAAAATAAATTCATATCTGTCAACTCTACTAGCTCTCATGGCTAATAGCACCGTGCTTACACCAAAATTTTCATTACCTGATCGTCGCTTCATAAAATTTAAGTTAATTTTCTTGAAACTAATCTTTTTCTACCATCAATTACATAAATGCCGGAGAAAGAATGGGTCACGCCTACATAGAATGTGTACCTATTTACCTCTTCACTTATTACCATCTCATCTTTAATGGCCGGTGTTTGCTCAAACTATTTGGACATTATCAATTCCCAGTTTCATTTTACATGGAAACATGATTGGGACTAACAAGATTAGTTTGATCACATTGCATTTATAGTAGAAATTCCACTACCAGATCTTACCTTTACTAGGACGTTCGAATCAATATCGGCTAAGAATATTTTTGCCCCGCCCTTAAATATATAAGAAACGAGGACATAGTTTTGGACAGTCTAAATTTTTAGGTTTTGCTAGTCATATCATGTCGGGTATTCCTTCAAAATTCACCACAAAAAGTCAAAGCCAACATATAAATATTTTTCCCCCTTCTCCTAATAATGAGGAGCTCAAGACCCTTCGAGGACTGCATTAACATACATTAACTACAAAGTTCTACTCGGCCCATACATGCACATCAATTGATAACTAGAGTACATATGATTGGACTGGCCCCACAAGAAAATGCACATGTTAATTCAAGCTCATTTCATAAGTAAGAAAAAATGCTCCCTTTTATCACTTTTACAACTCCCTTCGAATAATTATATAAAGTTGTTTGCCCTTAACCCAGCTTGATAGACCTATTTTTGTTCAATGACTCCAGTAAAGAAAGAAAAAAAAATTGAATATCAACCCTCTTAATCTGTGTATTGTTGGGAGATCAATGAGAATCTGAATAACATCAAATTAGCATAGTGGAATAAAGCAATCTCCCGTCTTATGCATATCTAATAGGAAACGATATATTAGAGAAATATATTTGGCAAAATAACAAGCAACCAAGAATAAAAAGAATTTTACGTGGAAAATCTCCTCGATGTGAGGAGAAAAAAAAACCACAGGACCAAAGTCTACCCAAAAACTTCACTATCAACCACTTGGGTAGACAATGTTCTTCTCTAGTTAATACTAGAGGTACATAGCAGCAAATACATCAAGAACAACATTCTTGGTAATACACATGAAAGAGATCAAAGATAAATCTCACCAAAAACGCAGGTTTGTTCTACCCACGAAAAACCTAATGAAAAAAGATCTAGATAAAAATCAAATCGATCAGATTCGAGAACAATGTGTCAGAAATAATCAGACCACGAATCGACCTCTGATGTCAGCTTGATGAAAATCGGAAAACACCTCTTTTTAGATTTTCTTCACTCTTTCTCTCTTGCTATTATGTCTGGAAAAAAAAAATCATTTTGTGGCTACGTCATAAAGATAGTGAAAAACCCTATTCCTCCATATATATTATTATATGAGCTCAAGCCTAAATGTTTGTAATTCATTGGGCTTCCTCCATATGGGAGTGAACCCAGCCAACAAATCACCCCCTTACAATGATGTGGAGGAATTCACCATCCCTACTATCATTCGGCAATATTCAAGCTTCTCCTTTGGTAGAGTCTTTGTCATCATATTGAAATCATTGTGGTCCGTATAAATTTTTTTCAAATTCCAGTAACTTCCCATCTAGAACATATCTTATCCAATTATATCTAGCAACAATATGTTTCGATCTAGAATGAAAAGTTGAATTCTTACCAAGATGAATCACACTTTGGTTATCACAAAATAAACACATACATTTTTTGCTTGAAACCAAGTACTTCCAAGAACTTCTTTATCCACAGCAACTCTTTACTAGCTTCGATCGCTGCAATAAATTTTGCTTTGGTTGTAGAAAGTGCAACATACTTTTGCAATCTTGACTTACATGACATAGCTCCACCGGCAAAAGAAACCAAATAACCAGAAGTAGATTTCTGTGTTTTAATATCTCCAGCCAAGTCAGAATCAGTGTACCCAACTAACTCTAGTTTCCCGATCCTGAAACTAAGTTTCAAACTTGAAGTTTGTTGACACCTGATTTTTAATCATTTTTTCCATTGTTAAAGTAATAAAAAATCCATAAAATTTTATAAAATTGAAAAATCAACTTTGGGGACCTTAGCCAAGCCTAGGGAACCAATTTTGACCAAAAAACGATTTTTCATATTTTCAGTATTTTTACGTATTTTTTATTTATTTATTTTCAAAAATTAATAGAAAATCCATAAAAATTCATAAAATTGAAAGGCTAAGAGAACCAATTTTGACCAAAAAATGATTTTTCATATTTTCAGTATTTTTACGTATTTTTTATTTATTTATTTTTGAAAATTAATAGAAAATTCATAAAAATTCATAAAATTGAAAAATCAACTTTGGGGACCTTAGCCAAGCCTAGGGAACCACTTTTGACCAAAAAATGATTTTTCATATTTTCGATATTTTTCGGTATTTTTATTTTTGAAAATTAATAAAACAAAAAATTAAGAAAATTGAGAAAATTGCAAAATCAAGTTTGGAGCCTTGGCCAAGCTTAGGCAACTATTTTCGAACAAAAAAATAATTTTTTGTATTTATATATATTTTTGTATATATTTTAGAAATTATGAGAATATTTAATAAATAATAGCATTTGAGGCCACCAAAATATATAAAAATAGTCAATATTTTTATTTTAAATCCCTTTTCATGTTAGCCATCACAAATTTAAAAAATCCAATTCGGGGTCGTGTATTCCTTCACGAGCATAATCTCGAACCGGGCCTAAAAAATTCAATTTGAGTCAATTTATTTTCATTTTTTCACTTTTAGGAGTTGTAACATTGTTCTCTAATATTTCAAATTTTTATATTGGCCCAAATTATACCCAGAATGACTCAATTGTGCAAAAGGGCTTTAATTAAATTCTGCATTATTTTCAGTGGTAAGAAATCAGCTTAAATTTGACATGTGGTGAATTTTGACTAAGTATAGGGAAGGTATGTCAAAAATTGTGAGGAGATTTAGACTTAAAGAAATATTTTTTCAGGGACTAAATTGTAAATACTTAAAATTCAGGGACTAGAGTGCAAATACCTAACTCTTGAGGGATTATTTTGCAAATAACAAAAAGAAGAGTTAGTGGATAAATTAGAATAGAGAAGGGAAGATGGAGAAGAGGAGATGGAAAAGAGAAGATGGAGAAGAATGGATGGAGAAAATATGATAAGAATAGAGAAGGGAAGATGGAGATGAAGAAGATTTAGTGGAGAAATTAGAATGGGAGATAAATATGGAGAAGGGAAGATGAAGATGAGTTAGTGGAGAGATTAGAATGTGAGATAGAGATAAAGAAGGGAAGATGAAAATGAAGAAGAATTAGTGGAGAAATTAGAATGGGAGATAGAGTTAGTGAAAAAATTAGAATGGGAGATATATGAGTAGGTTATAAAAGGAGGAAGAAGTGAGCTTGAGAGGGGATTTTATTTTTTGGAGAGAAAATTTTGGATGTTTGAGAGGATTTTGGGAGATTGAAGAAAAATTTGAGATGAAGAAAATACCAAAAAGAGAGAGAGAATTTTGAAGATGATGGGAATTTAAAGTTATGAATTATCATTACAAATTCCTTCATCAATCAACATAAATCAAGAGTTCATCCTCGTCAACGAGCAAGCAAATTCGAGCTAAGTGTTTTTATTTATTCATTTATTTGTGGTTTTAGTCGCAAATTAGCACAAATTGTATATACTTTCTCCATCTCTCTATTTTCCTCATATTTTTATGTCAGGGAAGAACAATTCCATATTAATGGCAAAGCCCACAGAGGTGCAAAATTGGCTCAGACGAGCTCCTAAGTGCTTACCAATTTCCCAGCTGATATGTGATTAAAAGTCTCTCTTAATTCAAAAGAGACTCTCTATGTTGAGAACAGAGAGAGCGAAAACCAATTCTAGAAATCCCTCCCAAAAAAATGGGAGATAAGTACTCTTTCCACTCTTCTGGTTTTAGGTGCAGATTAGCACATATTTTGTATATTGACACTTCACTCTATTTTTATGTCAGGCAGCCGCAGCCCTACATCAACGGGCAATCCTACGGAAGCACAAAATTGGCTTGAAGGAGTTCCTAAGCGCGCACAAATTTCAAATTGTTGAATCGATTTGTTGTAATTTATTTTTAAGAACTCAAACTCCAGAATGGAGAGGCAAAGCACATCCACTGGAGGTCATTTAAATACCTGCACTTTAAATCCCAAAGGGAAGAGCCAAGCCAATGCTTAGCCTCCCATTAGAGGTTTTTACTTACAGTAGTTTAAATACCTGCACCTTAAATCCCGAAGGGAAGAGCCAAGCCAATGCTTAGCCTCCCATTGGAGGTTTTTACTTACAGTGGTTTAAATACCTGCAATTTAAATGCCTGCACCTTAAATCCCAAGGGGAAGAGCCAAGCCAATGCTTAGCCTCCCATTGGAGGTTTTTACTAACAGTAGTTTAAATACCTACAATTTAAATACCTGCACCTTAAATCCCAAAGGGAAGAGCCAAGCCAATGCTAGGCCTCCCATTGGAGGTTTTTACTTACAGTAGTTTAAATACCTGCAATTTAAATACCTGTACCTTAAATCCCAAAGGGAAGAACCAAGCCAATGCTAGGCCTCCCATTGGAGGTTTTTACTTACAGTAGTTTAAATACCTGCAATTTAAATACCTGTACCTTAAATCCCAAAGGGAAGAGCCAAGCCAATGCTAGGCCTCCCATTAGAGGTGTTTATTCACTGTCATGTACTTCCTGTAATTTAATTCTTGAATCATCAGACCCAAAAAAAATGAGCAAGTCGTAATACTGCACAGAAGTCATTAACACACTCCCTCTGTCGACTTCAGGGAATTTTTAACACTTGAAAAAATATAATAAATAAAAAATATATACCATCCATGCATCCTATTCAAAAGGTGAAAACACAAAAGAGAATACCCTACTAGAGCATTAGGATAAACCAAGCCTGAGTTGCCAAATTAGGATATCCATGAAATTAAGGTACCGAAAGGGCATTAGTTTTAATTAACTAGTGTAACCAAGTCCCCGAACTCATAATCTCTGGTTCGCAGAAATAAATTAGTTCTCCCGCTAATTTATTTAGGTTTCTAATCGACTTACCAAGAACGATTAGTGGCGACTCCAAATCTTAAAATCATTTAAACAAAAACCAAAGTTGCGATTCGGTAGGGCTTGGGAGGGTCCGCGTTAGGTTAGTCAAATCTAATTAACCTAATAATCCATTAACCTTTTAGAAGAAATAAAAAAAAAATTGGAGGGTCGCGACAAAGTTCCTCGAAGATACCTCATGATCCACTTTACCGCATTCCAATGCTCTTTTCCTGGATTTGACAAATAGCAACTAACAACGCCAACTATATGCACCAAGTCTGGTCGTGTACATATCATCGCCTACATTAAGCTTCCCACAGCTGAGGCATATGGAACACTTTCCTTGTCTTTTTTCTCTTTATTAATCGTAGGACTTTGCTTTATACTCAACTTACAGTGTGCAGCAAGAGGAGGGCTAACCACTTTAGCCTTGTCCATACGAAATTTCTGAAGAACTTTCTCGAAATACTTCTCTTGCGACAAGAACAACTCCTTAGAATTTCTATCCCAAGTAATTCTAATACCAAGAATCTGTTTCATCTGGCCCAAGTTTTTCATGGCAAAAGACTTGCTCAACTGTTTCTTTAATAGCTCAATTCGTGAAGCATTTCTACCAATAATCAATATATCAACATAAAGCAAGAGAATAATAAAGTTACTATCATAGAATTTTTGGACAAACATATAATCATCTGAGGAAGTCTTCTTATAGCCTTACTCAATCATAACTGACATAAACTTTTTGTACCACTATCTCTGCGTTTGCTCTGGGCTATAGAGACTCTTCTTCAACTTCCACATATACTCCTCTTTTCCTTTCACTTTGAAACCTTCTGGCTATTCCATGTATATCTCTTCCTCCAAGTTATAATGTAAGAAGGCTGTTTTGACATCCATCTGTTCAATTTACAAGTTTAGGTTAGCTGCAAAGCCTAAAACCACATGGATAGAAGATATTTTTATCACTGGAGAAAATATATCATCAAAGTCAATACCCTTTCTCTAGCTAAATCCCTTAACAACCAATCTAGCTTTGTAACATGGTTGTAAAGTATGTTCATCTTGCTTCAACTTGTATACTCACTTGTTCTTCAAAGTTCTTTTGCCTTTAGGCAACTTCACCAACTCATAAGTATGATTATCATAAAGTGATTGCATTTTATCCTTCATGGCCTCAAACAATTTGCTTTTGCACTCATTTTCTATTACTTCTGCATAACACTTTAGTTCACTTGCATCAGTCAATATTATATATTCATCTATAGAATATCTGGTAGAAGGTCGTCGATCTCTAACGGATCTTTTGGTTGGAACATCTGGTGAAATACATAATGGAACTCCTAGTTCATGAACAACATCATCTGTCTCAACATGTTTTGGGACATGTGCATTATCTTTTATTTTCGATTGCTCCTCATCAACCTGTGTAGGAATATATGTGTGAGGGACTGGATCCAAGTCAATTAAATCATCACTAACCTGTGGTGCTGAAATCATCTCTGATTTCTCAATATCCTTTATTGTTTAATCCTCCATAAACACAACATCTCCACTTCTTATAACTTTCTTCTCAACTGGATCGTAGAGCTTGTAGCCTAACATATCCTATCTATAGTCAATGAATATGCATTGTTGTGTTTTCACATCAAGTTTAGATCTCTCATCTTTGAGAATATGCATAAAAACCTTGCCCCCAAAGACACGCAAATAATCATAAGAAATATATTTTCCTATCTAAATTCTATTAGGAACATCAAACTCTAAAGGAACACATGGGATAAGATTTAATACATATGCAACTGTACTTAAGGCCTCACCCCAAAATGATCTTGGTAGCTTTGATTGTGAAAGCAAACATCTTACTAGTTCAACCAATATCCAATTCATTCTCTCAGCTAAGCCATTTAACTGAGATGTCTTAAGAGGTGTTTTTTGATGTCGAATACCCTGTTGTCTACAATATTAATAAAAAGGTCCAATATACTCTCCCCCATTATCAGTTCTGATGCATTTCAAATTCTTTTCAGTTTGTCTCTCAACTGAAGCCTGAAACTTCTTTAAAACATCCAATACTTGATCTTTAGATTTCAAGGTATAAACCCAAGGTCTCATTGAATAATCATCTATAAAAGTAACAAAAAAAAGAGCCACCAAGAGATTTTGTCTTCATAAGACCATAAATATTAGAACGCACTAAATCAAGTATACCTAACTTTCTCGAAGGATGAGAGCTTTTGAATACAACTCTATTTTGTTTCTCCACTAAACAGTGAACACATTTCTTCATTGCTGAATTTTTCATTCCTGAAAGGAGCTTCTTCTTGGACAACACTAATAAACCCTTCTCATTGATGTGACTGAGTCTCTTGTGCCATAGCTCAACTGTCTCTTCATTGTCTACTGCATTAATTTTGTCTATGGATTATTTTGCCTGCATGATGTACAACGAAGAACATTTGTTGCCTTAGCCACAACCATAGAACCTTTAGTAAGCTTCCATTGACCATCATTGAAGGTGTTGCAATACCCCTCATCATCCAACTTACCTGTGGAATTAAATTCAAACGAATATCTGGTATATGCTTAACATTATTCAATACTAACCTCATGCCATTGTCGATTTCTAGGCACACATCACCGATGCCTATAACTTCAGTGAGTCCATTATTTTCCATTTTCACAGATCTAAAGTCACCTGCCCTATACGATGTTGTCGCGACCCTCTAAAAAAATTTTAAATTTTAAAAGGGTTAACGGATTATTAGGTTAATTAGATTTGACTAACCTAACGCGGACCCTCCCAAGCCCTACCGAATCGCAACTTTGGTTTTTGTTTAAATAATTTTGAAATTTGGAGTCGCCACTAATCGTTCTTGGTAGGTCGATTAGAAACCTAAATAAATTAGCGGGAGAACTAATTTATTCCTGTGAACCAGAGATTATGAGCTCGGGGACTTGGTTACACTAGTTAATTAAAACTAATGCCCTTTCGGTACCTTAATTTCATGGATATCCTAATTCAGCAACTCATGCTTGGTTTATTCCTAAGGCTCTAGTAGGGTATTCTATTTTGTGTTTTCACTTTTTAAATAGGATGCATGGATGGTATATATTTTTATTTGTTATATTTTTTTAAGTGTTAAAGATTCCCTGAAGCCGAAAGAGGGAGTGTGTTAACGACTTCTGTGCAGTATTATGACCTACTTATCTTTTGGGTTTGATGATTCAAAAATTAAATTATAGGAAGTACATGACAGTGAATAAACACCTCCAATGAGAGGCCTAGCATTGGCTTGGCTCTTCCCTTTGGGATTTAAGGCACAGGTATTTAAGTTGCAGGTATTTAACTACTGTAAGTAAAAACCTCCAATGGGAGGCTAAGCATTGGCTTGGCTCTTCCCTTTGGGATTTAAGGCACAGGTATTTAAGTTGCAGGTATTTAACTATTGTAAGTAAAAACCTCCAATGGGAGGCTAAGCATTGGCTTGGCTCTTCCCTTTGGGATTTATAGTACAGGTATTTAAGTTGTAGGTATTTAACTACTGTAAGTAAAAACCTCCAATGGGAGGCTAAGCATTGGCTTGGCTCTTCCCTTTGGGATTTAAGGTACAGGTATTTAAGTTGCAGGTATTTAACTACTGTAAGTAAAAACCTCCAATGGGAGGCTAAGCATTAGCTTGGCTCTTCCCTTTGGGATTTATGGTGCAAGTATTTAAATTGCGGATGGACTTTGTCCTCTCCATTCTGGGGTATGAATTCTTTAAAATGAAATACAATGAATTGATTCAACAATTTGAAATTTGTGCGCGCTTGAGGACTCCTCCAAGCCGATTTTGTGCTTCCATAGGGTTGACCATTGATATAGAGCTGCGGCTTCCTGACATAAAATAGATTGAAGTGTCAGTATATAACATATGTGCTAATCTGCACCTAAAATCAAAAAAGTGGAAAGAGTACTTATCTCCCATTTTTTTGGAGGGGTTTCTATTATTGATTTTCGCTCTCTATGTTCCCAATATAGAGAGTTTCTTTTGAATCAGGAGGGACTTTTAGTCACAGATCAGTTGAGAAATCGGTGGACAGCTTAGGAGCTTGTCTGGGCTGATTTTTGCATCTCTACGAGATTTTTGCTGTTGACGTAGAGATATCCTTCTCCTGACATAAAATATGGAAAAAAAAAAGGAGATGGAGAAAGTGTATACAATTTGTGCTAATTTGCGAGTAAAACCATAAATAAATGAATAAATAAAAACACTTAGCTCGAATTTGCTTGCTCGTTTACGAGGATGAACTCTTGATTTATATTGATCGATGAAGGAATTTGTGATGATAACCCCTATCTTTAAACTCCCATCATCTTCAAAATTCTCTCTCTTTTGGTATTTTCTTTCTCTCAAATTTTTCTTCAATCTCCCAAAACTCTCTTAAACATCCAAAATTTTCTCTCCAAAAAATTTCTCAAACACTTCAAATTTTCTCCCCAAAAAATTCTTTCTCTCAAGCTCACTTCTTCCTCCTTTTATAATCTACTCATCTATCTCCCATTCTAATTTTTCCACTAACTCTATCTCCCATTCTAATTTCTCCACTAACTCTTCTTCATTTTCATCTTCCATTCTCCATCTCTATCTCACATTCTAATCTCTCCACTAACTCTTCTTCATCTTCATCTTCCCTTCTCCATATTTATCTCCCATTCTAATTTCTCCACTAACTCTTCTTCATTTCCATCTTCCATTCTCTATTCTTATCTTCCATTCTAATTTCTCTACTAACTCTTCTTCATCTCCATCTTCCCTTCTTTATTCTTATCTTATTTTCTCCATCCATTCTTCTCCAACTTCTCTTCTTCATCTCATCTTCTCCATCTTCCATTCTCTATTCTAATTTATCCACTAACTCTTCTTTTTGTTATTTGTAAAATAATCCCTCAAGAGTTAGGTATTTACACTCTAGTCCCTGAATTTTAAGTATTTATAATTTAGTCCCTGAAAAAATATTTCTTTAAGTCCAAATCTCCTCACAATTTTTGACATACCTTCCCTATACTTAGTCAAAATTCACCACATGTCAAATTTAAGATCATTTCTTGCCACTGAAAATAATGCAGAATTTAATTAAAGCACTTTTGCACAATTGAGTCATTCTGGGTATAATTTGGGCCAATATAAAAAAATTTGAAATATTAGAGAACAATGTAACAACTCCTAAAAGTGAAAAAATGAAAATAAATTGATTCAAATTGAATTTTTTAGGCCCGGTTCGAGATTATGCTCGTGAAGGAATACACGATCCCGAATTGGATTTTTTAAATTTGTGATGGCCAACATGAAAAGGGATTTAAAATAAAAATATTGACTATTTTTATATATTTTTGTGGCCTCAAATGCTATTATTTATTAAATATTCTCATAATTTATAAAATATATAAACAATATATATAAATACAAAAAATTATTTTTTTTGTTTGAAAATAGTTGCCTAAGCTTGGCCAAGGCTCCAAACTTGATTTTTTAATTTTCTCAATTTTCTTAATTTTTTGTTTTATGAATTTTCGAAAATAAAAATACCGAAAAATATCGAAAATATGAAAAATTATTTTTTTGTCAAAATTGGTTCCCTAGGCTTGGCTAAGGTTCCCAAAGTTGATTTTTCAATTTTATGAATTTTTATGGATTTTCTATTAATTTTCGAAAATAAATAAATAAAAAATACGTAAAAATACTGAAAATATGAAAAATCGTTGTTTGGACAAAATTGGTTCCCTAGGCTCGGCTAAGGTTCCCAAAGTTGATTTTTCAAGTTTATGAATTTTTATGGATTTTTTATTACTTTAGCAATAGAAAAAATGATTAAAAATCAGGTGTCAACAGATGTAAAGAAATCTCTATGAGATATAGCATGAATATATGCACCACTATTGATTACCCAACTAGTCTCATGACATACAAGATTTACTGCACCACCATAAAAAATAATGAGGAAATCTTCAGAAAGTGTAGAACACAATTGCCATCACTGTTATTATCATTTTTTGCCTCTTTATTTTTCTCTTTCTGTTTCTCTCTTTTCAATTGATTGTAATACCTTTAGATATGTCCCTTCTGATGGCAATAATGGCACTCAATATTTGCAAGTTTATTAGATTTGCCTCTACTTTTATCTCGACTCTTATATCTGTTCCACGAACCTCGTGTTTCACTTCTTCCCCTTCTCTCAACAACTAAGGCATTAGAATGTGAAGAGGATCCCTGTGTCTTTCTTCGCATCTCTTCATTCAAAACACTACTCTTGGCCAAATCCATGATAATCACCATCCGAGGCTAAATTAGACAAAGACATTCGAAATGTTTCCCATGAGTCTGGCAAAGTACCAAGCAACCATAATGCTTGTATCTCATCATCAAACTTGATTCCCATCGCAGCCAACTAATTTATAATTCCTTGAAAAAAATTTAAATGGTCAGTCAAAGGAGTATCGTCATGATATCCAACGTCATTATCTGTTTTATCAGAAATAACTTGTTATTCCTAGTCTTTCAAGCATATAACTATTCGAACTTAGTCCACAAATTGGGTGCATGTGTTTCATCAGTGATATGGTTCAAACATTATCATCCACCCACTGCCTAATGTAACCACAAACTTGACAATGAAATATAGTCCATTCAACATCAGTTTTATTCTTAGGTTTATCATTAGCAAACACGAGAAAATAATAATCCTTCACATATAAAAGGTCTTCCATTTTCGCTTTCCAGAAATGATAGTTTGAACCATTCAATATAACCATTCTACTCGTATTCATTTCCATCGTTTAATACAAGGCACAAAAATCCAACAAGAACCAAAGCTTTGATACCACTTTGTTGGGATATCAACGAGAATCAGAATAATATCAAATTAGCGTAGTGGAATAATGCAATCTCTTGTCTTGTGCGAACGTAATAGGAAATGATAGATTAGAGCAATATATCTGGTAAAATAACAAGCAATCACGAACACAAAAAATTTTACGTGAAAAATCTTCCCAACGTGAGGAGATAAAAACCATGGGACCAAAATCCATCCAAAAACTTCACTATCAACGAATTGGGTAGACAATGTTCTTCTCTAGTTAATACTAGAGGTACATAGCAGCAGATACATCAAGAACGCCATTCTTGACAATACACGTGAATTTACAAGAGATCAAGGATAAATCTCACTAAAAATGCAGGTTTGTTCTACCCACAAAAAACCTAATGAGAGAAGATCCAGATTAAAATCAAACTGATCAAATCGAGAAAAATGCATCACGAGTAATCAGACCACGGATCGACCTCTGATGTCAGCTTGATGAAAATCAGACAACACCTCTTTCCAGATTTTCTTCACTCTTTCTTTCTTGCTATTACTTCTGAAAAAGAACATCTTTTTGCGGCTATGTCATAAAGATAGTGAGAAACCCTATTTCTTTATATATATTACTATATGGGCTCAAGCCTAAAGGCTTGCAATTTATTGGGCTTCCTTCATATGGGAGTGAACCAGCCAACATGTATGAGCCCAAAAGATTATTTACGTATCTATTCTAGGGGTATGCAATCGGACCAGACAGTCTAAAAATCCAATCAAATTCCTAATTCAAACGTGAATAGGTTTGATTCCTAATTTCAAATTTTTGGAAAAGATTTGAACAGGTTTGGTTCCAATTTCAAGTGAAGACCCACCCGAAAACCAAATCAGTTTTAGAATTGGTTCTTAGTTACTGTAATATATATATATATATATATATATATAGTTTTTTTAAGTTGAGACTAACTCTATTTTGTCTCATTTGTTTCTTCTCCATTCTCTGTCACCTCCTCTCTATTATTTGGAGCAATATATTTATGGATGAATGGAGTCTAAAATTTTATTTTGATGAATGTAGAAACGGAGCTTTATAATTTATGTTTTATATTTTGTGTTTGAATATTTATTGTTTATAATTGTATATAACTACGTGTTTGAATTTTTTTATCGTTTTTAATTGTACATGACCACGTATTTGGCGGATAGAGATTTATATTAACCATCTTTTATTTTGAGCCATTTTGTTGCTCATATTATTTTACTATTAAAAATGAAATCAAAAAAGAAAAGAAAAAAGTTTCTCAAAATTTCTTAGATAGACCAAAATCAAACTGAAAAAACGGGGTAGGTTCTAAAATCGGTTCTACAAAAATAGGATAGGTTTCAGGTTTCAAGTCTGAAACCTACCCACCCTAAAATCGATCACCCCTAATCTATTCTACAATTATATAGGGAGTCAAATACAATGCTTTGAAAAACAATCAATTTTGTACTTGAAATTTGAAAAGTCTTGCCTACAATGACATATTTCCTCCTAGAAAAATACTTCTCTGATAATACAGTCAGAGATATATAAACTTAACCGTAGATCCACACATCATTACAGCATGTTTTGCATAAAATATTCATTAATTAAGAAATTATGCAGTTAAAAATAATTGATAGTACTGTCAAAATGTCAAGAAAACAGCTTTCTTCTTTTTATATCACTGTCAAGTGATAAAATTAATTGACAAAATCCTGCTTCTCACATTAGCCTAGTTTAAAGATAGTTGCTACGTACCTACATAATACAGCAAGTGCCTATAGGCTATGGGGACAAATTAAGGGCTGACCAAGACAAATCCGTCACTGCATGTAAAAATTATTTTATCCGCCATGTTTGGCCAAGATTAATGGCGTTGGAGAATGGCCAAAAACATTTCCAAAAAGCAATTAAAAAAGCTATAAGAGTTTCCTTAGAAAGCGTGAGGGAGAGTCAGCTTTAGGAATTAGGGTTTCTAAATGGTTCACTCGAAAACAAGAGCTACAATCACGAAGAGCATGAAGATTAAAAAAATCTCAAGTTAGGAGTAACATCATTTAAAGTTTCGTTTCATTCAGATGATGAGCTATAACAATTAGTCTCATCCCATCGACGAACCCATACCTATCGGCTTGAAAAATGGCGATCCATTCACCTGAAAATGGTGATCAATGTACCAAAAATGAAGAATTACCCTATCAAACAGTTTGATAGACTTATTTTTGAAATAAAAAAATTTATTTTGATTGGAGAATCATCCAATCGAATCTTGATGAAGGGTAAATGTGTCACATATATATATGTTTGAATTTTTATGTAAAAAAATTAGAAAAATTTTAAAATAAGAATCTAAAGAAGTGAGTCTTATTTCAAATAAAAGCTAGAAGTGACCATTAGTATGTTAAAACAAGAGTTTGACCTCGCTGATCAACTAAACATTCTGATCGGTCAAGAGAATTTTCATCTAGAGAAAATTTCACTTAAATTAGATTAAAAAATAAAGACACTAGAATTTTCTTTTTTTAAAAAAAGAAAAAATACAAGAGAGAGGACCGCCTGCAGCCGTCACCCCATCGCCAGTGGGGTGACAACGATGGCTAGCGAGGGGGCAATGATGGCTAGCTAGGTAACACCCTCGCCATAACTTAGAGAGGGCCTTGACCCTCTACCAATTCCAAGAGAGAGTCGTCAGCCCTCCACTAAGTCTAGCAAAGGTTGGCTAACCTCACCAACCATTATCACCAACTGACAATGGAGCAACGGCTACAAGTGCATATATATATATATATATATATATATATATATATATATATATATATATATTTAGCCTCTCTTTTTTGAGGTTTGCTTTTTATGGAAAATTTTTTGGATTTTTTTAACCTAATTCAATTAAGATTTTGTGTAAGAATTAGGACTTGGATCAAAATGACGTCATTTTAGTATCTTACTTAACCTTATTGTCGCGTATGATGCCACATAAGAGAAATAAAATATTTAAAAATTCATGTCAATATTTTTCATTGGTCAAATTGAAAAGAATTAGCAAAGGCCTACAAGCCCTCACTGGCCACTAGCGAGGGCCAACCATGCTTGTGGTCAGCAAGGCTAGACCTCACCAATGGTTTTCAAGGGTAGCCTCACCCAGCCCTCTCCTAGTAACACCAGTGGCTAGTCATCACTTGAGATCAAACACTGCAAAAATGAAAAGAAAGAAAAAAAAAGAAACCATTGACCAACTATTGAGGTCAAACCCCTTTTTTTATATTGACATGGCCACTTCAAATTCTTATTTGAAATAAAGCCACTTTAGGCCTTCATTTGAGAAAATGAGAACACCACCTCATGCCCTTATTTAAATTTTACCGAAATATTAGGGTAAATGTGTCCCAATGACATAATTTGAAGTTTTTGGTGGCTTTTCCACTTAAAAATATAAGTTCTCTACTTCCTTTCTCTGTACAACCATATTCTGCGTGCACAACCATTAACTAGATGTAAATGTGGCGACAAATGTGTAAAAGGCAACAAATGTTGGTGGATTTATACCTACCCAACTTTTCATAAACAATATGTATAAATCAGGCGATTCCCTAATTTTTTATGCTTAGCAAATTTGGATCGCTCCACTACAAGGAAGATAAGATCCTTTCCCGTTATAACTACCACTTCCAAATTCTCAAGTCCCACCATCGAGTAAGCTATTACCCGAAAAGGAACTAATAAAGTGTGCGCAATTTGGCTGTAGGACTTTGCAATGGCTATAATGGAGCAATGAAAGTACTTCCACTGCCACTTGTGCATATTTCTGTGATTTAATTATGCTTATAGCTTGTACTACTGGAGCATTGTCGTTCGCTGAGAAATTTTCGAGGATATGTTACCATGATCATTGTATTTTTGAAGAATGAGCTTCATCTAGATTATCGAACTTTAATTTCAATCACCTAGCACACACATTTTCGCAATAGTATCTACACTTATTATGGGCCACACGCAACCTTCAATAAAGCTTCATTTGTTTCATGAAAAATAAATGATTTGTAAAACATTTTTCTAAAATTTCATGTTTTATATAACTTACAAAAAAATGAATGATCAAAAAAATATTTTTATCATCTCCAAAAATATTTAGATTCACTATTGATAAACCGAGACGAAATCATGAGAAAGGGGCAACCTCATCCCAACCCTCTTTTTTCCTCCTAGCAAGGGTTGCCAACCTTGTTCTTGCGACCGTGAGAGGCAATCTCTATGTTAGCGCATGCCTGTCTATGTGTTTTCTATCAACTAAGGGGCAACCTCATCCCAACCCTCTTTTTCCCTCCTAGCAAGGGTTGCCGACCTTGTTCTTGCGACCGTGAGAGGCAATCTCTATGTTCGCGCATGCCTGTCTATGTGTTTTCTATCAACTAATTATTTCAAGCAATACAAGCGATCGTGTTTAGAAAAAGAAATTTCAAATTATTCATTTTTCACAAAATAAACGGAGCCTAAATCATGAGAAAGTAGCAACCTCATCCCAAACCTCTTTTTTCCTCCTAGCAAGAGTTGCCGACCCTCTTCTTGCGAGCGTGAGAGGCAATCTCTATGCTCGTGCATGCCTATTTGTGTGTTTTCTATCAACTAATTATTTTAAACAATACAAGCGATGGCGTTTATAAAAAAGAAATTTCAAATCATTCATTTTTTGCAAAATAAATGGAGCCTAAATCATGAGAAAGCAGCAACCTCATCCCAACCCTCTTTTTTCCTCCTAGCAAGGGTTGCCGACCTTGTTCTTGCGACCGTGAGAGGCAATCTCTATGTTCGTGCATGCCTGTCTATGTGTTTTATATCAACTAATTATTTCAAGCAATACAAGCGATCATGTTTAGAAAAAGAAATTTCAAATCATTCATTTTTCACAAAATAAACGGGGCCTAAATCATGAGAAAGTAGCAACCTCATCCCAAACCTCTTTTTTCCTCCTAGCAAGAGTTGCCAACCCACTTCTTGCGAGCGTGAGAGGCAATCTCTATGGTTGTGCATGCCTATTTGTGTGTTTTCTATCAACTAATTATTTTAAACAATACAAACGATGGCGTTTATAAAAAAGAAATTTCAAATCATTGATTTTTTGCAAAATAAACGGAGCCTAAATCATGAGAAAGCAGCAACCTCATCCCAACCCTCTTTTTTCCTCCTAGCAAGGGTTGCCAACCCTCTTCTTGCGATCGTGAAAGGCAATCTCTATGTTCACACACGCTGGTATGTGTGTGTGTGTGTGTTTTTTTTTTACTTGTTTATAGGGTGTGTTTGATTAAGTGAAAGAATTTTTTCGTGAATTAATTTTTTGAATTTTCACGAGTGTGGTTTGCAAAAAATGATTAGTCAATGGAAAATCATTTATGATAAAAAAAAATTACTTAAAGTTAGAAATATGAATTCCCTAACTTCAAGGGAAAAAGGTTTCGAAAAAAAAAATTCCCCCAAAAGCATTTTAAAAAAATACCTGATAGATAGACGCAATAACATTTCGGTAAGAGCAATTTGTCAAAGACGATCAAAGAACATGAACATTGAAAGGAATCGCAATGTCGAAAACACGTGAAATCCATCTCTTCTACGGCATATGTCCCCGTTATCTTCTTCAATGTAATTGACTAATCCTTTTTAAATAGAGTGCGTTCATTTCACCAAAAATTATGGTAAAAGAACAAAATTCATGTAAATTATTTTCAAGGAAAATGGTTCGCTTTCATTTATTTGGTGGTGTAGAAAAAGATTGCTTTCCCCAAATCTAGACTTGTTCTTTTCGGTCCACAGAAAATGTTTTCCATCGTCCAAAAACAGAAAAGCCGAAATTAGTTTCTCAAAAATAATTTTCCTTCAAACAAGCAGATCCTTAGTATGGGCCACATTACAATATCTTGCCACCATTGAGGGTTGTCATTTCCCATGAGCAGGGCATCTTTCCACTACTTCCAACTCATACTTTAATCATGATTAGTAGTTAGTGTAGAAACCTCTTTTATCTTTGTAGGAGCTCTTAAACGTATTTCTTAGGTTGCTTGACTTATCTGCTTTGACACTTTTGAAGCCCACTTCCGACTAATACAACTAGGATTAGCTATGTCCAAATGAACAATGATGAGGAGCTAACTGGAACTAATGCTTATACTAAAATCCGGAAATCACACTTTCAACGTCCATAACTTTTCTAAGTGTCCAAATTAGGTCCGTGGACTTTTTGGTGTGTAGTAACTCTGATTCTCATTATACATTTGTCGACGATATTTAGAGTGGAAATTAATGAGCCACTTTCACTTTTTAAAAAAAAAACATCGGTCATGCAGTGTTTGGTTCAATTTTCGCGCACCTAGACAGGTTTGTCTCTTTCGGGGAATCTTAAGAGAACATGCTGTTCACGTTGGCATGGTGCATTCGGGATTTTACTACTGGAGTGCTTACAAAAGGCTATTGAAATATAATATTTACACCTAGAACTCCTGATCTCATTTTTAGTGAGTAGACTTTTTTATTTTATAAGTAATCATTTCCATCTCTACATTTTTTTTCCGATCCTCATGCTTTTAGGGCTGTGAATTTTTGTCCAAATTATTTTGCTTTTGTTACGTAAATTGTCCCATGTGGTCAACTAGCGGAAATTCATGTTCAACATTAGTAATTAACATTTAATGCCTCCGTGTATATGTCCTATCATAGACATCTGAGCACTATTTAAACATTAAACCATACATTCATACACTAGTTTAACCTTTTAGAATAGTTAGCATTGATCTCACTAAATTTCACATAATATGAAAACATGAGTTCTTCTCTATTATAAATTTCCACTCTACATTCTAAGATCAAAATCCTACATACGTGTGAGGGGGGTGTAGTTAAATATTGAATGACGCATTCATTTGCTAGCTTAAGTTTTTAAATAATCAACACTGGTCTTACAAGTTTCATGATATGTATGGAAGAAGGGGAAGAAGGGGAAAAAAAAAAAAAGGAAGTAGCGCCTGTATAATGATACCAAAGTGACCATGAAAATACTGATTCAAAAAGATAAGTTCATTTGTGACGAAACATTTTATCGTGCGTGGTTGAAAATGCTGATTCCGATAGGTAAAAATAAAATAAAATAAGATTGAAGACATGCTAATATGATCAAAGATCCGATTCTTTTCCCGGATAAATTTCGAGAAAATCCATCATTCTCCCAGCATCAAGACTCGCATTCTGTGACTCTACTATGCCTTTCTATTTTTAACTATAGGGAGGAATCTAGTTTTAATTTATTTCTTTACTAAACGTTCTTGGACACATCCTTACCAAAAAAAAAAACGTTCTTGGACACATCATATCGTGCCTTTTCTATTGTTGTCGTCTGTTTCTCTCAAACACCCGGGAAAGCCAGCAACTTCATCCCCTCGAAGATTCAGACAAACTTGTCTCAGAAGTTCCCCGCTTCGTTATCCTGTTTCGTCCCACTAAGAAATGCGGCTCTACAGTGGATTTGAACGCAATCAAACGCCACAGTCTCCAGTCCCCACACTTCGATGTTTATTCTAATTTATGTCATTTTCGTTTTAGTTCTCGTTGTTTTCGGATTTGAAACCACCAATGTAAGGTCAGAAATAAGTGTTGGGGAAATGCTATCAGACAATAAAGTGCCGCCTTTCGTTGTTGGCTTTAGTGGGGAACGTATTTGATCTGCTGCTTCTAGCTTTCATATCCATCAAGATGGGGTTCCTTGAAAGCCCAGCCACAACATAAACTATAGTAGAGTTAAAGGGCAATCATGCTGCAGTTCCACACTGGCTTGAAAAATAAATTTTGCAGAAGCAATAGGGTTAGTACATGCCGACTATCCGTTTATATACCATCAATCCTCGTATACCTAGTATTAGGCAGCAAAATAAATAAGATCGACTTGTCCTAGAGATGAAGTCATCCGGATGGCACAAGTTCGACTCTTGCACGGACCAATCTAGTCTATTTTGCATCAGCGACACCTTTGTTGCCCATAATTTGCATGAGCCACGTGGCTCGTAAGTCCTTGAGAGTTCTCGATCCTCAAATCTGTACCAATCACGTTTCTTCTCTGTTTTTCTTATTGGCTATATGGATTTTGGAGGATCTGTACTAAGAGCATCCCTAGAGAAGAGAGGGAGACAGGGAGAGAGAGATAAGACACAATCCCTGGCCGGAGTACATGGAAAGACCAGCGTTCCTTGTCCTCATATCAAGATGATGATGACAGGGTACATTCATTGGCCTAGAGCTCTCTGCCCCCTAGAAGAAAGCAATGATATCAATCTGCATATCGGATCTACCTGTTCCAGGGTAGATTCATTGGCCTAAATAGATGGCTCGCTCCTGCCTTGTCCCAAAACCTCATCTAGTAATCCATGAAAAAGATTTTCGCTGGACAGATGGACTATAGTAGGCCCAGGACGTCACCTTGGTCAATCGGCGCCCAACATTGGACCTATCTAAGACCCAACGAGAGATTTAAAATAGTGAGAACACCGATGAGACCCCTCTCTCTCTCTCTCTCTCTCTCTCTCTCTCTCTCTCTCTCTCTCTCTCTCTCTCTCTCTCCCCCCCCCCCCCCCACCCCCGCCCCCACACACACACACACAACTACATTAACCTAGGCTTCAGCGGGTCTACTTTAGGTGATCAATATGGAACCTCTTCTAATCTGAGGATTTATTAGACATATTGGGTACAAGCCCAAAGCTCAGTACCAAAAGTTGTTAATCATAACAGGTGAATGTCTTCTCGGAAAATATTATTCAAAAAGTCCTATACCTATTTTATTTATACCAATCTAATCAAAAATCTTTTAAAATTTTCAATTTAGTCCTAAACATTTTTATGCTTTTTCAATTGAGTCATCTGGCTAATTATGATTGAAAATCATTTATATGGACATTGGTTGTCCAACCCAGCACAACCAACACTTACATGGATAATTTTCAATAATATTTCTTTTTATCATCACTTTTTCTTCATTGTGGCCAGCAAGGGTCACCAAGCCCTTGCCGGCCACTAGGTGATGGTCGCAACCCTCACCCAAATATGGCAAGGCTACCTCACTTACGGCTGCGATGGTCTGGGCAAGGCCAGCCTCGCTGACCACGAAAAACAAAGTGAGGATGGAAAGAAAAGAAAAAAGGAAAAATATAATAAGATAAAAATTTGAAAATATTACTAATATTTTTCCATGTCAGTATCAAAAGACTTATGACGCCCACATTAGTGATTTTTTGCCAAGATTTGTTGGATGGACTTAATGGGCAAAATATAAAAAGATTTAGGACTGAATTGATAAAAATATAATAAATTTAGGATTTTTCGGATAATTTTGCCATTTTGTTGTGAGGGGTCGAATTGCTTGGAAAAGAGCTTATGTGTGGTATTATATCAAACAGTCTCGTTTATATTAGTGTAAGAGGTCACCGTTACCCAAGCCAATAGATTACGGATGGCCAGACCCATGGATTGATCGATGACAATTACGACACCACAATCATTATCGCGAAATTGGTGGGGATGACTGTAGGGGTTCGAGTGACATGTTGATGGTGCTAATGGCAATTGACTGATGATAGTCGGGACGGCGATCAAGAGAAGCAGATCGATTATAGGCCGTCGCGACAACCAACAACAGTTCTCTATCTTGTGTCATTTTCTAACGAAGGTGTGAGATTTCTTGTACTAATTGAAAATTTATGGCTCAACCGCAGTTTGTGCACGAACTTTAAAATGTGTTTCAAGTAGGAATGAGCAGAAAAATAGGACCGGACGAGGAATCTTACCAAATCAGCCGATTTTTAGTTTCTGAAATTTGGAACATGTGCATATTGGTCAAGTTCCTAATACTAGGTGTGGACCCACCCACCTGGACCATTAGGACAAGAATGTTTTTAAAAAAATTCTTGTTATTTCAAGTCTCCAAAACCCTACTTCACCTTCTTTTTTCACTTCTCTTGATCTCAATCATGCAATGTTCACACCTCCCTTGCGATTGGTCCTTGATGATCATTATAGCTTTGTTCATGGAAATGATCGTCATGTTTAGCATGTCACAAGCTTGTTCCATTAATATCACTCACGTAGTAGTTTAGTCTATGCAACAATACTATAGTCATGCAAGGTACCGGATGGAATCAATCGATCCAGTTCTCAAGTGGTCCAAGAAAAGGTGGGCCAATTCCTGGTTCCACAAACTAGGAACTGGCCCTTCTGGTCTAGTTCCTGAGTCTATTGCAAGAATCAATCCACTCTGAAACCAATCATCACTAGCTTTATGTGTGATCCCCAAATGAATTGGGAATCTCCTCCTCCTCCTTCTCCTCCTCCTCCTTTCTATTTTGCTTTCCCTTCACTAAAAGCAATCATAAACACAACAATTTGGTAGAACTAATGTTCCCAAACTTAGACACCTGACTAAAGGTTTCAGCCCTAACATTGTAACTACACACTTTAATGGGGAAATGTCAAAAAAAAGTCATCAACTTTTTGCATTTGTGTCAATTGAGCTTATTCAATTAATTTTCGCTGGAAATCATTAACGTGGATATCGATCACATGGCACGACCAATATTAACATGAACATTTTGTAATATTTTTTTTCTTTCTGTATTATTTTGTTGATTTTTCCTTTTTTTTCTTTTCTTTTCTATTCTTTTTTTTACTAAGGGCCGACGAGGGTTGCTTGCTGACCACTACCATCCCCAAGCAAGCGTCATGATGCCCTCACCAGATCTAGCCAAGCAAGGCCATGATGCCTCTCGCCCAACCCCCGCGAGGATCGTGAAGCCCCTACAGTTGGTAGAGGTAGGCCAATGAGTGTTGCCGGCCCTCGATAAAAAAAACAATGCACTTATTAAGAATACATTTAAAAATAAAAAATGACCATGTCAGCATCATCCATGCAACTAACACGATCGACATCCACTTTAGCTATTGTCGACCAAAATCAGTCGAGTGAACTCAATTGACATAAATGCAAAAAGTTAATTATTAAATCGGTACTAGTAAAAGGTATAGGACTGAATCGATATTAATGCAATAGGTTTAAGACTTTTTGACATTTTTCCCCATGTTAACGTTGTGGGATTAACTTGACATTGCTGATCCATCAAGATAAATTAATCACACTACTCATAAACAGAAACTCACAACATTAGACAAACAAATCACATGTACAAAGATAAATGTCTCATGTTTTGCACGATGCACGAGCAAGAGTGAATCATTCCTGGACTAGGATCGTCAAATAAGTAGGTCGGGTTGTGTCGAAAATGATCTGATCCAAACCAACAAAATTAACCCATATTAATTCATTTATATGCAATACAAATTCAGTAATCCATACCCAATTCAACGATATTACTAAAACACATATATTTAAAATTAAGAACTTATTAACGCAACGCAAAATGTAATAGAAAACGATAGTATGCAAAGTGTGAAAGAAATCTCAAAATTCAATATCAATAGCCTGTTTTCCTCAAATGTGAATAAACACTTTTTATATGAGATGTTAACCCTAACCCTACTAGGACTCTAAATAGCAATCCCAAAATTACAAAATAACGATTGGAAGTAAATAAAACACAAAAAAATTTAAAATTAAAATTAAAAAATCCAACTAAATGACCCCAAATCACCAAAATCCATCATTAATCATAACCAAAGACTATGTATATTGATCATGAGGCTGTTTCACTTCAACCGACCGAATTTGAGTTCTAAAGTCATCAATTCTTTGACTTCTGTTGGGAATTTCGCCTGTCCAATTAGTCCAAAAACGCACTGGGACTACCTTCCACATCATTTATCCTATGTTGTAGTGTGTAAACAATAAAATTTTTAATATTTTTATAAGGTTCCTAGTACAAATTTAGACTTGTTTGCGACTTTTTCTTCATGGAAAATTTTTCAAGCCTTAGAATCAAGTATCCGACATCTTTTAGACTAAATAAGTTAATAAATTTTGATGCGCAAAATCATACTAATATTCATAATTTTCTAAAGGTTGAAAGATTTATATCTCTTTATTTATCGATTTGGAAAGAAAAAAGAAGAAGATCATGAGTAGAAGATAAAACTAGAAAATAAGTAGAAGATAAAAAGTAGAAAATCAGTTACCCCACTCAAAAACCCCTCAACCTAAAGCTGAAGGCAAGAGGAAAATCATCAAAAAAAATCATAAACCTACTACAATTATATCAATTCAGTCCTAAATATTCTTTTTTATGCCGATTCAATCATAAAAATTTTGCAATTGTGCTAATTCAATCTCTTCATCCATTTTTGGTTGGCCGGCCAGCCAACAAACTAATATTTTAATCTTTTTTAATTTTATCTTTCTTTTCTTTTTTTTTTTTCCCTTCCCCTTCCCTTTTCCACCTCCAGCAGGTCATCAAACCTCAATGACCAGCCACAGGATGACCAGTGAGGCTCTCATCGACTCACTATGGCCAGGCAATGCTCAACCTCACTGTGGCTAAGTGAGGTGAGGTCGAGCCTCACCATCCTCAAGTTTTTTTGCTCTTTTCGAACTAGCAAAGGGAGATTAAACACTATCTACCTCGAAATCACTCCCAGATGAACTGATACAATTTGACCCCACAAGATAGAGAGCTCATTTCATCCCAAAATGGAATGTATTGGCACATAAACCCTAAAAAAGACAAGGGACGAAAGATCAAATTTTTACCACTATATGAAGATGAATTACTGTTGGAGCTTGGACTACTAGAGTCATTATATCTCGCATCCTGCCAGTCTCCATTGGAGGATAATTACTCATGGGCATCTCATCCCCAATGTCCACATCCTCCCCTCTACTAGCTTCTCGCCTCCTTCCCTTATGCAGTACAACTCTTTGAGTACTTCTTTCTCTTTTCTCTATCACTCTTGAATAAATCACCAACTATCTGTCTTCTTTCTAGATTCTTCTTGATTAGTCTCGATTGTTCATGTTTTTCAATGTTCAGTTAATATGACTGTTGTGCTTCGATATTTTGTCAATTACCAGGATTCCATCTCCTTAGAAAGCTAGGTCGTCATTTATGAGTCAAACCAAGTGTCATGTATTATACCTATATAGGTAGTATTTAATAGTTGTGTAGTGCAATAAAAAATAAAAGAGCACATTCATCTCCTTGAGCATTCTACTTGTGTTGAGAGTTATTGACACCCGAACCTTACCGACGCTTTTAAAGCCTAACCAATGCTTCTGAAACCTAGCCAACATTTCCTAAGTTCAACATTTGGTATCAAAGCATAGGTTGTCTGGGACCATTGTTCATGAGAAAGCGGTCAGTGATCAGAGAATGCTGAAATTTTGCCAATAGATAGTCAGGTAATGCGACTAATTGGTTTGGGACCAAGCTTAATTAGTGTAGTGCCAAGAATTAATCCAAGTTAGATTATTTCAAGTTTGATGAATAGTATTGAGAAGCTCAACAACTCCAATTATAATAATTGAGGTACCCGCATGCAGTTTTACTTGCATGGAAAAGACTCGCGGGATATCGTTGACAGTGGTAATACTATAACACCCACAAATGATGGGAGTTAAGGAGATGGAACATCAAAACGGGTAAAGCTCTTTATGCTTTTATTGTAAATATTGAAAATGAATTAATGCAACATATCAAGAGCGCACAAATTCTAAAGGAGGCATGGGATAACTTGGCAGCACTTTTTACGAGGTCAAACAATGCCAAGTTGCAAATGTTGGATAATGAATTACTGTCAACGAAGCAATAAAATATGACAGTGAGTCAATATTTCTCTAATGTTAAATCTATTTGTAATGAAATTTCAAAATTGGATCCTGAGAATGCCACCTCTAAGATGAGAATGAGAAGAATTATAATTTGTAGGATAAGGTTAGAGTATAATGGTATTGTTCGGCAAATGTGCCAACTCTAACTTAGTTAGAGAATTTATTGACCAATCAAGAGACTTTAGATAGAAAAATGTATAAGGTCTCGGTTAAAGAAAATAAAAGTACCCTCTTTAGTAATAACAGATGGTTCAAGAGTCAAAGGACAACTGATGAAGGAAACAAAAATGGTAAACAAAGGAAAAATCATGGAGAATAGCAAAAGTGACCAGAAGAGACAAGCCATCCACTAGGAGCTTAGTGGAATCGTAGCAAAGATAACAATGAAGATAAAAGCAAGAGAAGACGAAATGAATGACGTTTCATCTACGGTAAAGTCAGTCATTTAGCTAGAGATTGTCGAGTCAAAAGAGTTGGTGGAAATATTGCAACATCTAAGAAGAATGATAGCAAAGAATAGTGGGATTTCCAAGCCTCTATTGGCGTAGAGGAACAAGAAGAGATCATGGCCATTTCTACTACTTAGTTAAAAGATGCAACAACTCTTATCTTGGTAAGTCATAAATCGATCAATTATGATTTTGATTGGATAGTTAATTCAGGGTGTTCAAATCATATAACCAGAGATCAAGGCCAACTAACAAATATGACTGAGTATATCAGTGGATGAGTAGTTATCACTACAGATTACTCGAGGTTGTCGATTACTCATGTCAACCAAATGGTGATATCAACCCAATTCGGTTCACATCTCATTAAACTAAAAAATGTACAGCATGTGTCTAGGATGAAGAAAGATCTATTGTTTGTGTCACAATACATAGACTCGGGAAGCTATGTAGTGTTAGTCCATAAGACGTTAAGGTGCACTGCAGTATGGAGCCCACTGGTATACCAATCATAAAGGGGCGTCAAGTAGATTCCCTCTACATAATGTCAGCGTAGGTGGCATATGTGGACAAAACTAGAAAGAATGATACACCTCATGGCATGCACACCTCAGCCATGTAAGCTACCATAAATTGAAGGTGATGATGAAGAAGGATATGCTCAAGGGTCTCTCTCACATGAAAGTTCAAGAAGACAGAGTTTGTGTGGGATAATAGTTCGAAAAGGCATATCAGCTTTCATACAAGGAGTCAACATTCAAAGCTAATATGCATCTTGAGCTCATCCACTCATATGTATTTTGCTTGGTAAAGCAATCATTATCAGAGGATCAAAGTACATGACCATATTCATCAATGATTTTCTAGGCACATTTGGAATGACTTTATGAAAGAAAAATCAAAGACATTTAACAAATTTCTGGAGTTTAAGACAAAAGTTGAAAGCGAAGTAGGCAAGAAAATACTTTTCCTTCGTACTAATAATGGGGGAGAATATACTTTATATGAATTCAAAGATATCTACAAGATTGCAAGATACGTCAATAGTTTACCCGTCTATATGCGCCACAACAAAACGGAGTTGCCAAAAGAAAGAATCAACATTTGGCGAAAACTTGCAGGAGCATGTTACATGCAAAGAATGTTCCACCAAAGTTTTGGGCTACATGTATGAAGACAGCAGCTCACGTTATTAATAGACTACCTCAAGTAAGGCTTGGCTCTATGTCACCATATGAGAAGCTATGGAATCACAAACCCACAATAAGCATTTTAGAGTATTTGGATGTGTTTGCTATGCATTTGTGCCAGACCATCTATGCAACAAATTCAATAATAAGGCAATTTGACCATGTCAGATAGAAGAACTTGAACAGCAGGAACCTTAACTTTGGAGATCAACAAGGCAAAGGAAACCAAATGCCAAATATGCAAATGCGGCATTAACAAAATATATTAGAGAGATTGAGCCATCTACTTACTAGGGTGCCTCATATAGCCTGAAATGGAGAAAGGCTATGGAAGAAAAATTTCAAGCACTAAGGAAGAACAAGACATGGTATTTGGTGCCAAAACCTAAAGAGGTATGTCCTATATCTTGCAAGTGGATTTATAAAATTAAAACTCGACTAGATGGATCGATAGAACAATATAAGGCAAGATTGGCTGCATGAGGATTCTCTCAAAAGTATGGTCTAGATCATGATGAGACCTTCAATCCCATAGCAAAGGTTAGCGTAGTTCAAGTCCTATTAGCACTTGCAGCTGACAAGTCGTAGAAATTGTGTCAAATAGATGTGAATAATGCTTTCCTGCATGGAGAGCTAGATTGAGATATATACATGGAACAGGCAGATGGTTTCAAGAGTAAGGCCTATCCAAAATCAAGTATGCAAGTTAAATAAAGCTCTCTATAGCTTAAAGCAAGCCCAATGATTGGTACGGGAAGATTGGTGAATTCCTGGTGCAAAGTGTTTACTCAACAGCACCAAAAGACTCACGCCTATTTGTGAAGGCAAAAGGTGATAAGCTTGCTATTATATTGGTTTACGTGAATGATCTAATTATCACTAGAAATGATGAAGAAGAGATGTGTCAAATCAAAGCCAGTCTCTCCATGAGGTTTAAGATGAAAGAGCTTGGAGAATTGAAATATGTTATAGGACTCAAGATTAAGAAGACCAAGGATGGAATATTCCTATGTCAGCAAAAGTATACTCAAGATCTCCTAGAAAAGTCCAAGATGCCTAATTGCAAACCTATATCTACTCTAGTGGATGGAAATGTAAAACTTTGTGCAGATGAAGGGTAAGAACTAGAAGACTCATCTATGTACATGCAATTGGTGGTTGGTCAACTATGTATAGGCAATTGGTGGGTAGTCTCATTTACCTAACCATAATACGACCTAACATTGCCTTCGCATTCATAGAGAAACCACGGGAGTCTCGCTAGGATGCAATCATGTGCATACTAAGCTATGTAAATGGTACATTTGACTTTGGGCTCTTATATAAGAAAGAAGCATCGTGTCAATTAGTAGGCTATTACGATGCTGACTATGCTAGAGATCGTGAAACACAACAATCAACTAATGGGTACATGTTTAGCCTCAAATCAATAGTGGCATCCTGGTGTAGCAAAAGACAACCAATCTTGCCATTGTCTACTACAGAAGATGAGTACAGAACAACAAAAATGGCAGTTCAAGAGAGTACATAGCTAGTACAACTAATGGAGGATCTTCATCAACCAATAGATTATTCAACATAGTTATACTATGATAATCTATCGATCGTAAGCTTGGCAGAGAATTGGGTGTTCCATGTGAAGACTAAGTATGTGGAAGTACACCATCATTTTCTACGGGAAAAAGTCATGTAGGGAGAGATAAAAATGGAGTACACCAAAACAAGTGATCAAGCTATAGACATCTTCACCAAAGGTCTTGGAGCTATCAAATTTGAAGAGTTTCGAACTCAACTTGGCATGGTTGCAAAGCCTATCCTAAGAGAGAGTAGTTAGTGAGGGGGAGTCTTGAAGAAATCACAACCTATCTCTCTTCTTTCTAGATCCTTCTTGATTAGTCTCGACAGTTCATGTTTTTCAATCTTTAGTTAATGTGACTATTGATGTATTTGTATATTGTGAATTCCTAGGATTCTATATCCTTGGAATGCTAGGTTGTTATCTATGAGTCAAACCAAGAGTCATGTATTATACCTATATATGGGAAAGTCAGGTAATAGTTGTGTAGTGCAAAAAGAAATAAAATAGCATATTCGTCTCCATCCTTGAGCATTCTCTTTGTGTTGAGAGTTACCAACACTCGAACCTTATCGACGCTTCTAAAGCTTAGTTGACATTTCCTAAGTTCAATAGCGACTAAATGATTGAAATACAAAACACCATCATACCAGTGACCAACCAACAAAGTAAAAGGAATCGCAGACTCTGAATAGGAAACATAAGCACATTACCTTGTTGGTTATCTCCCTAACGCTTGATCTTGCTCGCTAGCTTCTTGTAATTGCAAGCGAGCAGGTTGCTCTCGCCAGCTTTGCCATGGCCAGGCAAGGTTAACCTCGCTAGTCAAATCTAGTGAAGTCAAGCCTCGCCGGTCATCCTTTGGCCGGTTGCTGGAGGTAGAATAGGGAAGGGGAAGGGAAACAAAAAAAAATAAAAGAAAAGGAAAATTTAAAAAATTTTAAAAAAATTATGAAAATATTAGGTTGCTGGCCACAAGCATCCACATCAATACCAATTGGCCAAAATTTGCTAGATGCACTAAATTAACACAATTGCAAAAGATTTAAGATAGAATCACTCCAAAAAATTTAATATTGAATTGATACAATTACAATAGATTTAGAATTTTTTTAGTAATCTACCCTAAAGACAAGTGAAAAGGGAGTGCTGGCAGTTTGAGCTTGAGACCCATTAAAGGCCCACACTTTATTGCACTTTATTACTCAAACTCGTATCAACCCCGTTTAGCAAATTTTAGCTAATCCATATACGAACCAAACCATCAAGTGTGGGTTATAAATGGGTATTCAACCGATTTTGACTTCCTTTCACTTGCTCAAGCATTGTGATGACGTAGTTTCTTTTGCAACAAAAGAGTATAATACAAAATTGACAAAAAGAATTCAAGGATAAAAGTTATAAGATGTAGGGTGCAAATCAGCCCAAGTCCGAATGAATTCCGTGACTAATTCATATGCATTTCCTCACATTGCTATGCTAAATCCCCAAGACAACTATTACTACAGGAAGCATCCACCGCAGCGCCCGATAATCCCTCAGACAATTCGATGCATCATCCTGTCAAATGAACCAATAAGAAAAACAAGCACTTCATCGAGAACTAACAGCAAACACTTTCCAACAAGAAGAAGAATTGTCTTGTAAGCACAACGTTAAAGCAACCTCCCAGGTCATTTACAGGTACCAGGTCATGACGTAACTCAATTAGCATGTCAAATGAAGCAGCGCCCCGGGGGCAAATCCCAAGCAATGAGAGCTTAAAGCATGAGCCCAATTGAATATTTTACGGGCTATGTCAAACAGGAACAGCGGACAACACAAGCCCCCACCGAGGCCCATCCCAACACACGACGAGGTCAGGTGATACTCCCTCGCGGGCGGGCGCAATCAAATCCGACAACTATGGTCTGCAAGAACTACGATTTTTTGCATCCTCATCTAATGCATATATGAATTGTCTGTGTGATTTTGATTAAGTAATTTAGTACACAAAGTGATAGAACTATATCAAGCGCGCGGCTTATTTACCGTTTCGAGGTGGGGCCGTAGAAGACGGCGGGCACAGCTTATCATTTCCAGGCGAAGGCAAAGAAGGCAAAGGCAGAGGCGGAGGGGTGACCGGCGGGACGAAGGCAAGATTGCTGCAGTCTGGTCCCAAATTGGCTAAACACGGCAAAATGGTTTACGAAACGTATGATTAGAGCTACAGCGACCTGTCTCAAGCGGGGCCAAGCCGTTTCCATCTTTCTGCGCCATAATCGTCGGCGAGAACATGGAATCATCGTTGCGAGTCCACAACGCAAGAGAAGTCGTCTTTTATTTTGAGTTTTGGATAGATTAAAAATATGGTTAAATGTCGATAGAGTGGTGAAATATGAAATCAAGTAGTGTGAAAACTTACATTTTTGGAAGCAAAGGAGGGCTGCGGAGCCCCATGGAATTGGCTGAGCCATTGTGGCATTTGCACTTGTGAACATTCCCGTGGGCCACACCCTCCCTATCCCCACACAGCGGAACAAGGCGAGCTGGATCGGCGGTGAAATTAATTGTTGGCGGAAACTGGAGCGCCGGAGGCCGAGGCATCGGAGGTTCGCATTGGAACGCTTATCCAAAGTTTCTCATGCTAGTTATGCGTAACGGACGATACGCGTAATGAGGAAAGATGGACGTCGTTGTAAACAAATTTCTTCATTAGCGAATTGGCGTCGTCTTATCGACAATTTAACGTAATTTAGCCGTGCCATTTGCTCGAGCGGTGTATTGCTCAGTCGTTGATATCGTTTTTCGATTAATTGTAAGGAATTCAAGTGTGTCGGCTAGAATGTCCTTCGTAGGTTGGTTTTCATTCTAGAGCATCCCTTGTTTGAGTTTGTAAACTCATATTTTGAAAACGAAATGGCTTAGATATATTATGAGCTAAGAAAGAGCATATATTTTTCTTTTTTCATAAATTGGAGGGAGCAATTTTTTACTCTATGGAAAGTTATCTTTAGATAATAGTCTAAACGGATTACGTGCAAATGGGTTTGCGAAACCTTTTGGGAAAATCACGAAAAGTCCTTGACTTCAAATATAGTTTACTAAAGTTATTTTTTTTTTTTTTTATGAATTGAGTTGCGAATTGTTATATGTTCAAGTTACTAAAATTGATTCTTGAGATGGTTTCTGGTTTTGACCGTGACTCATTATTAGAGATTGAGGTTGATGAATTATGCTCATGTCGCTATAATTTGATCTATTGTGGGGAGGAGCAGCATACTATCGAGACGTTAATATAGGCTGAACCATCAGCTAATATTAGTGGTAGACCTAGCCACGAGGTAAACTTGGTCACTTTTGTCATGACATTGAACATGACGATAGTTAAATATTGAGCATTAAATTAGTTGATATAGTAGAACCATGGACGTTTGCTTTGATTGAGATTGATCGATCGAATAGACTATTGATGGCTGATTTGTCATTGAGAGTTCACATTGTTGTTAAATTTATATGTAAAAAAGTTTGCTGGAATGATATTATCTACTCTTGATATTTTACTTTTATATTACTCTAACTTTGGAATTGACCAAAGATAGATATCTTTTATGTAGGTACATAATGAATGTTTGATCTGCTTAAAAGAAATTCGCTCCATTCATCGTACTTGTTTTTGATTCTTTAGCAAACTGCAAGTAGGACGAGAGCATTATCGCTAGGATAGTAGTGACTTGTGGCATGAGTTGTATACGAAAGAAGAGTTTCTAATTTCGTTTTTATGGATTTATGTATATTTCTTTTTGACGGATTATAGAAAAAAAAAACTCGGAGATTGTGATCGGGCAAATTTTTTTTCAAAATAAATGGATGTATATACCTCGATGTCACGTTGAATTATGATTATGTTTGAGGTTGCATCTTTGAATAAAAGGACCGCCGTATCTTTGTCCCTATGGAGCAGGGGCTGAGACATTCCACGTCTCACATATAAATCTCCTCACCCAGCATCGGCTCTTGCTACATCACCCATGTTCTTTGTCATCCCTGCAGTGGCCCCAAAACAGAGCTTTGCATTTCCCTCTTAATGGAAGGAGGAAGAGGAGGAGGAGGGTTAGCTTGATGTCAGTTTTGGGATGTGGGTTGTCCGTCTTTACAGGGCCAGCAAAAGCTTGTCCGACAACAACGAGTCCATCCGTATGGAGGAACACCAGCATGGACGTGTATTCGAGGTCACTTTTGGAGGAAGACGGCGAGGAGGCCCGTAAGGGGACGGCGCTCCAGAAGCTCCTCTCCTTCGACTGCCTCAGGAAGGGGATACTCAGAAACTCCCGCAGCTGCGGCGTTTGGGGACCTCGGAATTCCCGACCGGAAGAACTAGATCGAGCAGTTGGTGAGAATTGTGGAGGAGGACAATGAGAAGCAGGGGTAAGAGGAAGAACAATCAAGAACCAGTCACCTATTGATTCTATCCTGAATCCATGCTCACCGTAGAAATTCTTTTTGAATTTCAAGAACATAATAAGCAAGTAAAACTTTCCCTGAAATGAAGCTGAGAGACACAGAGTTTTACTTACAAGCTGCATGACCGTACAAAGAATAAATACGTGCTGTAAATATCAGATTTCAAAGAAGCGAGGCAACGTAATCATCAAGAAAAAAGAGCCATGTATAGCGAACTATCAAACGTTCGAGAGATCAGGCGGTGGGACAGGGACCACAATAGGCTGTCCTTATATGATCTTCCTCATAATCAGAAGTGAAATTATTGCACGACTGATCCATATGCAGTTCATCGCATTGCCCTGCTAAATCCAAGAGACGGCCATCACAGCAAGAAGCATCATCATCCACAACAGCACCCAATAACTCCTCGAACAATTCGGTGCGCCCGCCGATCCTGTCCGAGGCAGCATCGTGCGAGACATGCTCAGTAAAAATATTAGCTAAAACGGCAAGGATAAAAAGCTAAAGCAACCTCGCAAGACATTTACAGCCCATTGAATGTTATCTGGGCAACACGAAAGAGGGAAATATTCCGGTCAGGAATGGGCCACTGACTTATTTACCATTTCGTTGTGGGGCTGAAGGAGATGGCGGGGATGAATTACCATTTCCAGGCGAGGCGGAAGATTTCAGAGGCGGCGGCGGGGGTGCCATGGCCGGCGGTCCCAACCCGAGATTACTGCAGTCTGCTCCCAAATTGCCTAAACACAGTAAAAACGAAACGTACACTTAGAACTACAATTGCCTGTGTCGCAAGTTAGAAACCTTCTGCGTCTATTGCCAATATGAATCTAAA
This sequence comes from Psidium guajava, assembly GCA_016432845.1. Classification (NCBI taxonomy): domain Eukaryota; kingdom Viridiplantae; phylum Streptophyta; class Magnoliopsida; order Myrtales; family Myrtaceae; genus Psidium; species Psidium guajava. Next base: position 15,333,136 of record CM028226.1, on the reverse strand, counting down.
AAAGCATGACAATCAGATAGAGAAACTCACATTTTTGTACGCAGGCGAAGGTGGGCAAACCCAGCAAATTGGCCGAGCCCTGGCGGCATTCGCACTTGTAACTATTCCCGCTAGCCACACACTCCCCGTCTCCGCACAACACGAACAAGCAAGCTGCAATGGCAGCGACAAACATAATGAATTCTCCGAATGAATAGATTATGTTGCCGGATGCACAACCAAAAGAGAAAACTTACGGAGGGAGAAATTAACCAGTGGAGGAATCACCGGTGGAGGCGGGGGCGGAGGCACCGGAGGTTCACCACCGCATTGGTAATTGATGGTGCCTGTGTCATTCCCGAAAAGTTCACGTGAGATCTTGTTTTTTTTTTTTTTTGTTCTTCCTTTGTTCTGTTCTTTTTGTTGAATAGCTCAATGTCCTATTGCTTGCGAAAAGTTTACAGAAACAGAACTTCTAAAGAAATTTGCCTACGAAGATTGGTGATATGAATGATGCCTAGTCAAAGAACGCTTGTTTTAATGATCTTATATGCATGCATGATGTAATTTTTTCCTTTAGCTTGTCCCATGCTCTTCTGTTCCAGGTTTAAAAGAGTCCGTCGCGTTTGGACCGTTCAATCAAGTGGGACGCACGAGGATCAACTAACATATGATTACATATGATATGGAGAGATAGAGACTAACAGTTAGGCACGATGCAGGAGGGCCAGACGACCCAGCCGCCCAGCTGGGGCCTGCTCCACCCGGAGTAACAGTCGCACGTATACCCAGGCAGCGCAGCCGGGTCCTCCCGGCACGTCCCCATCCCGCAGTCCGCCGTCCCACACTTAGCTTCTTGATCTGATCATATCATTTCCAAGAAACCAAATTCGGTCAGATGGATAATGCCCATCAAAGACGAAAGACGAGATATGGAAATCACCATGTCGGGACGACATCAATTGGGAAGACGTTGGGGTGCAAATGCAGGTGAAGAGGAGGATGAAGATGATGAGTCCTCCCATGCTCCGGCTCCTTCCACAGCCTCTGCACTGCCGGTTGCTTCGACCCAAATTTAAGGAGAGAGCATTTTATTCTTCCAGGTAGAACCCAAAAAAGATCTATTTAAACAAAACGAAAACCGAAAGATCTGCCGTATGAAGCCGCGTGGAAGTGAAACAAGCACGTCCTTGGGGAACATCAATGCCTTTGATCTTTCTCTCTCTCCTCCTTTGTTTTGTTATGGCTAAAGATTGTTTCTAGTCAATGGAATTCTCGTATCAAGCTTCACGTGTCCAAAGTGAGTTTCGATTCCCATGTTGGAAGGGGTGACTTAGGTAGCATCGCATGTGGGAGAAAGACGGGAGAACAGGGCGGGACAACCAATGGAGTTTGACAAAACAGGACGTTCATATCAGTGCGATCACTACCTCCGGACAGAACAGTGAACTTACCAACACAGGAATGCGACTTCCCAGCTTGAACAGGAAAAGGATATACTGTTTCCAAATTTCGGTCGAAAATCTCACCTACCAATACTCCTTCGTGAATGACTCACTCGACCAGTCAGCGAGACGAGGCGATGCTCTAACAGGCTGACTTATAAGCACCGCCACATGACGTCCGAAATAGCCATCGGAATTTTCTTTTTTTTCCAGCTCTAGGAGCATCGAGCCGTCTCCCAAATTTCTCTCCCACTGTTTTCCACAAAAAGGATGTGTTCACGAATGTCTTTCTACTACCAAACTTGGCTTCCATACCGTTTTGAATTTCCTGAATGACGAAACATTTCTGCCTGTATTTATTGTCAAACCTGTTTTTGACGGTACAAGCCTGTGTGCGAAGCACCATTTTGCCATAAGATTAACAAGAACTACAAAAACCACTGCTTACTATGACGTACCAGCCACGAATGCTGCACAAATTGGGTAATAGACGCCAATGTTCCAATTGTTCGAATCAAAGGGTAAAAGAACCGCTCATTGTACCATTCCATCCCTCACCAATTCCTCTAATCCCCTCTTCAACCTCTCCGCAGCAGCCCTGCAGTCGGTCTCCACCAACCCTCCAAATGATATTCTAAGATTCCCAGGACACCCACACGCGCTCCCGGGAATAGTCACAACCCCATGCTTATGAGCGAGCCAGTGAACAACGTCAAAGTCATCAACAAACTTGTCAGGTAGCTTCGCCCACAAATAAATGGCGCCCTCTCCGCCTTTAACCGCACCTTCCCCAAGAGGAGAGAGAGCCTCTACAACGATCTCCCTGTTCTTGATGAGAGTCTTCACGTGCTCTGTGACCCACTCAGGTCCCACTTCTAAGGAGTATAGGGCTAGATGTTGAGAGATGATCGAAGCGCATATGGGGATATTGTCCTGAACTTTGAGGAGTTGGGCGGCAAAACCTTCAACTTCTGAAGGATATGCAATCTGTGAATTGAACTCACCAAATTAGTCTTTACCAATGACAATCCATCGATAATGTTTAACTTATCCAATAAGAAGGAAATATTGGCCCCATATGTGCATTCGAGTTAAACAGCATAAACTTAAACCCATGACTCTCCTACTAAATGAGAGCATTCGAAGTATCTATCATTTATGCTTTTTATTTAATCCAGAAGGATGTATTAAGGTGATCCAGGGTAAAGATTAACTAATGACTCGCCGATCAATAGGCTTGTATTTATGGTCAAACCAATTCGACATACTGTTCCCCATGAAATGGAAAAGAGAAAGGGCTTAATGTCCATAAAGAACTCATTCAATTCTCATGCGACAAAGCAACTTACATATCCAACTCGCCATCCCATCATTCCATAGGCTTTGGAAAAAGAAAAGATGTTGACAATATGATTTCCTTCAATACACGTGTGCTTAAGACCATCATACATAAAGTACCTGCAAAAACAAATGACCACTTTCACTTAAATGCAGCATGAAAGGAAACCCCACGCGAAATTCATACATAAAGCATTTTTAGCCAACAGATTGGATTCGAAGAATCTTATATACAGCCAGATTTCAGTTATGCAGCCAGAAACCACAAAATGACAAGACTTTAATCTTGGCATACGTGTGTAACATGCCGATACTCTAGGACAAAGTAAGAGATTATCATAGCAATATCAACAAATAATAGCTTTCTTTGCTGTAAATCACCTCAAAGGGAACCTCTAGGTAGAGAAAATCATCACATTGAGAAACTCCGGTTGATAAAGAAGAGACAAGCACTAAAAATAACAAGGACTTACTCATATGTATTATCCACAACAAGCCATGCACCAGCCTGCTCACAAAGATCCGATATCCTCTACTAGGAAAAAGAAAAAACAAAGTTAGATAACTGAAGTAGAACTTCATTATCTAGTCTTAACTTCTGCCAAGACAGTGCATTCAAGTTTTCCCAAAAAATTAGTATGATAACGTATAGATTTTGTGTCCTTGTAGCAACTAATAGGCCATTTCACAGAGAGAGAGAGAGAGAGAGACCTTAAGAAGAGACTCAGGGATGTAGGTGCCAGATGGATTTCCAGGATTCACAACTGTAACAAGCTTTGGGACGGGTTTGGTTTCAGATAGAGTTTTCTCTAACCAATCTGCACGTACAGTAAATTGCTAAGTACTCTCCACACAAAACACATGGCAGAGATGGGTAGCAATTATTCAAATCAGCAGCATCCAGTGAAATGAAATTAAACCTCGAAGTTACCTACTGACCATATACAAATGGATTGCTAACGTCCTCGACATTATTTTGAAAGCAGGAAGCATACATCCACAGAGAGACTCAAGCAACTTCTTTCACAGAATGATAGTGTGAACCCCTCAAGAAACATACAATTTCAGAACCTTATCTACATAGAAGTATATCTAACAGCTTGATGTGGCTACCAAAAAAAAATTTACAAAGAAGATTGTTAATGAGCACTTCACAAGATACATGGGAATACAGATTTTTCAATCATACTTACCACAAAAGCAGTCTCTAGGATGAATTCAGGCATCACTAAGGGGTCCCACTGTATTATACAGTAATATACAAGTACAAATGAAAAACAGTACTGGTAGTTTCTTCACTGAGAGGACAATCATGCCGATAAACAAACTAGTGGGGAGAACAAACCTAATGAGACTAATGGATTGCCAAATACTAACAAATGATCATCAACGGCCTTGGGTATTTCTGGATAGACATTTACATTTTATTTTTTTCCCAATCTAAATGTAGATACATGTACTTGACTTTTTTTAACCTGAAATACTTGAAATTTTTCACAACATATAAATGGTGACACAAAAAATTCACATATAACTTTTTCACAATTATATGAAATATAGAAAAAAAACTTCAAACTTTAGTTTGGTGGGTGGGAGGTCAAAGGATACATTTAACATTTCAAAAAGTAGAAACAAACAGGCCCTAAACACCTATTACTCGATGGACAAGAAAATTGCAAAACTATCTCACGTAAATCTAACCTGCATCAGGATAAAGAGTCTTAGGATCGCCAGGACCAACCAGTATATCAGTGACCCCAGTCATCTGGAAGGACATGTATGCATTAAAGTAATATGGCGCAAACATGACAACAGAGTCACCAGCGTCACATAATGTGAGAACAAGATCCACAAATGCCTGGCAGAAGAGAAATTAACAGATTATATGTTGGTCACAATCATTTCATCAGGGCGTAATAGACCAGAGTTGTTTGCTCCTCAATTGAAGAAAAATACTATACAAGAAAAGAGAAATGCACTTCTAGAAACCTGATTTGCCCCAGAAGTTACCACCACTGAAGATTTGTATAATTTATTTTCCCGCTGCAACTGCAAAGCAAAAGAAAACAATTCGAAGGATGCCACCATAAGCAAACTCGTCTTAAAATCTCTGAGTCCTGGAATCTTTTAGCCTGAATAATAAAGAACAGGTCAACGCAAAATGCCTTAAAATGTGTACCTTCTTTACCAATGCCTCTCTGAGTTCTGGCATACCTTCATCGGCACCATAACGGCTAATAGAAGGCTCCCAAACCAGCTCTTTTACCTTGTTCAGTGCATCCTTGGGTGGCTGCCAATAGACCACTCCCTGAGCACAACGCAAGAAACAACGGCAAAGTTAACAGCTAGCATTTCCTAGGATATTAAACCTTATGTGCCACAAGAAATAGAGAGAAATTCCACTCAAAAGCCCTTCCACAATTACACAAGTAATGGAGATTTCAAAGGAAACGTGTTCTCATCACTAGATAGATTAAGATACGATTGTCAATGGCAGGCAAGAGGATACACCAGAGTCAATAGATTCTTCACAAGACCAGAGGAAAATGCCTTATTAAGCAGGGAACACACAGTTTGATGCTTCAAGTCCATAGGCAACCATTTCTGTTTCTGTGGGTATCTAATTGAAATGAGAGCTTAATCAACATTTCTATTAGTGTGCTTTGAAGAACGAGCACAAAAACAAACACTGAAATGCGACACCAATTTCATTTATAAGAGAAGTGGTTCTCCAATATTATATAAAGGATCATGGATAAAACTCATTCAGAATTGAGGCAAACAAATGAGCCCCAGATCGCTCGTCTACGCCTCTCACACACATTGACTAGTGGAGTCGATCACATGTAAAACCCAGGCTGCAATATGGACTGGATATCAAATTCTCGCCAGGAATCTAGTCCTCAAAACATTACCCAATCCAACAATGAACGAAAATCAATGCGTAGAAAGTAGATATTTTTTGTTTAAGTTTCTCGAAATTATCAAGCAAAAAAACCTTTTTATACTCTAGGCACTTCTACAAATGCATTTCCCACATTATTTTCCGCTTGGCCCTTTCGGGAAACCTAAAACGCCTTTCCCTATACTAGAACCAACCCCACTTCATACTAAAGCAAGAGAAAGACACTATCCCCTTTTCCCAACAAAATTTGGCCAGTTTACTCTTGAAAAACCAAAACAGATCACAATGCATTCTCAGTTTTCAATACCAACACAATCACCAACCACCACACACAAACAAAAAGAACACAGCGTCCCAGTACACAAGAAGAACTAAGTTGAAACAAACCTGAGCTAAAGACATGGCATTTTTCGCTCCTCGAATCACCTCTTGTATCTGCAAAAGACATCAACTCGTTACAGTATTTCGACAAAAAAAAATTGAAGCAATTGAGAAATCCCAGGTGTGCTTTGCCAATTAAAACCAAATTGATACAAGAACAGAAGAAAAGGTTCCAATCAAAGTACCTTAACCATTACAGGCATCTCAGTCTCCAAAGCCCTCTTCGCAAGCTTCCCAAATGAACCCATCTTTCACCCTTTCCGTTCCACAGCTACACGAATCAAGACACGGGCCTTGCGATTTCCAGATAATGGAGTAAATCTCAAAAGTCTTCCCTCCAAAGTTCTGGTCCAGTGGGAAACCAGAAGATGGCTCAGCTTTTCCTGACACCAACCCAGTATTATCTGATCAACTTGCCGCAAAATCCATACAACTTTCCGTGCAAAGGAGAAATACTAAGATACGAAGAGGCGAGAAAAGACAGAGCACTTTTGATCGTAAACGCATTTGGCGTTCTATGCGTGTCATTGACTCTCACTCTTCTCTTGTCCCTCTCCACCTAATCCTCGGAAATTTAAAAATTTGTTTATGGTCATAAAAGGCAGATCTGAAAGGCAATTGTTGTCTAAACTTTTACTAGATTTTTGCGCGCATTTTCCACTAAATGTTAAAGAAGAAGTTTTTTTTTTTTTTTGGTTCCATATATTGTTACTTTTATTGGTTCACTTTTTACTTTTATTTAGGATAGATTTAATCAAATTTAACCTTATATAAAAAAATTAAAAAAAAAAGAGAATCGGACCATTTCCCGAGTAAGAATCGAAACTGGTCAATTTCATGAAACTTCTAGTCTGCTTCCTAATTCTGGTTTCGTCAGAATCGAGGTCTATAAAGGGTCGGCTCTGGTTCTCCACGATGTAACAGCTAATTTGGGAAACATCCCTCTTTCCTTAAATCGAATCGGTTCATGATATGCTTTTCAACAATCTAAATAGTGAAATAACTTGGAATCTTTGACTAAATCGTACATTTAAACTCCTATAACTTCTTCCGAAATGACTTCTTCTGGCATGTAACCAATAAAATATCTTAACTTGCCATGTAATAAAATCATGAGGAAAATTATTCGACGTGGCTTTGAAGGTCCCGTTCTTCCTTGGGAGGTGGAGCTTTCACCCGACACACTAAATAAGGCGGTTTACGTGGTTCAACAATCCTATGTTTTCAAAGTAAATTTTGGAGAAATCAGTCACTAATTTAGATTTGTTTTTCTCCATGCATCATATTCCCATTGCGGCAGAAAAGCAGAGGAACCGTGGAGGGCGAGAATCTCTCAACGTGCTCGAACAAAGACAGGGCAATCATTTGCCACGTTTCTTGCCCGCAAAAAAAGGAAACTTTACGAATTTCCCACGTGACAGTAATAAATATAGATAGCCTCGAACCGATTCCGACGTCTACGATTCCTGTTTCCAGTCTTGTCAGATTCTAATGGTTATTCTGACAAGAGCCGTCCATCCCGTGACGAAACAGCCTCCACGGATAGATTAAGCCAACGAATGGCCATCAATCCAACTTTTCCTCATCCTTTGTCCTTTGCTTAAATCACAAAAATACCCAAAAGAGAAATTAGAATATTGGAGTCACTTGATGTATTTTCGAAGGATAATTTTCAATCTCGAAGCTTTTTATAAAATTCTACGATGGATCGATAAATCACTCTTCAATATTCCGATCCATTAACAATAGAGTCATATTCTAGAACCTCGGAAGTGTTGGGAACAAGAACAAATAATTTGAGCAGCCGCACCTCTTTTTGATTTCTTTTTCCTTCGATACCATCTAATGTTTATGTCTCCAATCATCCATCCTAACCAAGCGTTTCAGAATCTCATTGAAGCCTAAGTCGCATAAGCTACATACACCAATGAAACTGAATGAGAACAATGCCAATGTGCCCTCCAAAAGACATTCGGCTCAACTGCCCACTATTCTGAAACTTCGGTTAAGATCTCCTTGGCAAGATTGGCCACATCGGATTGTGGTGGACTTGAGTTTTCTTTGCTTGGCATGGCGACTAAAATGGACCGACCAGCAATCGCCTGGCAACTCTTATCGCCTTGTTGAAAGAAGAAACCTAGACGAGGTAAGGTAACCCCAAAAATGAAATTTTCAACTAGAAGTCACTTGAATAGGCGGGACAGATGAGGAAAGCCGGCATCAGATGCTAGTAAAATGAGTGACCATGAACTTTCTTTGCGTCAGGTGGGAGGTACTTTGTGTGTCCCTTTGATGTGTGAGAGAGAGATATCCCTTGCTCCTTCCATATGCTGAATTCACCTCAAAACAACTGCAGCATTTCTTAGAGCCAGATACCTCTGAACATACTCATTGGGAAGTGACCTAACCACCTTAAAGACACCGGTATTTGCATAACGAAGCTTTGTCCTCGGATCGTGGTATGGTGCCTGCATTGGCAAACACATTCAAAAACTTCATTATGCAGTCTGCTCAATAAGATGTTCTTCGTAAATGATGATATATATGCGAAAGGATCATTCACTTCTATGAAGGACTGAAACATAGATATTTTTAAAATCAGAATCCATGAAGTTCGACACTAGACATGATAGTATATGCAGAAATAAAATCACAAGGAACCATCAACAAAGAGCGAAACCAGGAAAAAAAAAAAGTGTTACTTCCAGTTCAAGTAATTGCAAAGGAACAGAATAATTAAATCCAAAGGAAGGAAAAGTTAACTTTATTTGAAAGAGCACATCAAATCAGCAGTTTAGGCGACACATAAATAGAGAAGGAGGATATGCCAAATGGCCACCAGGTAGGAGACTTGAGATTAAAGTTCAATCATTAAGCTTTGCATTCTAGTCTGATTTTCTTCTTTGATGCATAATATGAAAATGATATCGAGTTTCAGGCAAGAAACTGCCACGCGATAACTGAAGCAACAGTGAGGTCTTCATGAGAAAATTTTCATTTATCAGATGCTTCGCAATGGCAAATGCAGAAACATAAAGTACTTCAAGAAACTTGAACTTCTTCCTTCTCATGACCAAGTCAGAAGAATGCATATTTCATAACCAATAGTAAAATCCAATAACATACAACCCGATAATATCCGATGTTATTTAAAAAACTAAAATATTTGGCATCTTGACATTTTGAATTACATACCCCATATCCTGTTATATCACATATCTTCTTGCTCGGATGCATTGAAGGTGGTGATTCAATGTTAACATCTGTAAACAGGACATGATCTAAAAATCAGGCTTTCCACATGTAAAGAGGCAAGTAGAGCTTAGAGAAGCTATTATGTTGTTAAGTACATCTCTGCACAACCACAATAATTGCACCATAACTGTTCAGACTTCTATTGCAACTTATAAAGCCTAGGTACATGTGTGCATGAAGCGACAGCAATCATTAGACTTTTACGGCAAAGTGCACCAGAGGATGTGAGGATGAAATATTTCCTATTGAAAGCCCTTCCAACAAAGACATCTCGGGAATCTGATCTCAATGGACACTTTTCATGCAGAGTTTCAAAGAATGCAAGCATACAGCACTCCTACTGTCTAGAATAGAATTTGCGATCTTTAAAACAAAAACAGAGGCAGCAGTTCACAATTAAAGAATCAAATCCCCCAGTAAAGATGATCCTGATTTTAGAGCAGTTGTGCTATTTGCCACGTAAGAAATTTTTTGCAAAACCAGCTAAGTAACCAAAGTCTCTGGAGTTTCCGAAATCTCAATATCGTTTTTTTCTGACAGATGTAAGACCAAAAAATCTGAAGCAATCATAAAATAGCTCCATTGAAGAAAGTAATAGAAGCTACCGGATTTGAAACTTGATATGCGCCAATATCATGGCAAGAGTGCTGAGAGGAAACCACAACACACCAGGCTGTGTATCGACCAACATTATCTATTGCCACTATCAACAAAGGGGGAAAACAGAAAAATCCCCAACACAGAAAAGTTTATCTTTCTTGCTTGCTTGTTCTGAGAAGTATGAACTTACAATTAGGTTCATTGGGAGAGTAATTCTGGAAATTTTCGGCCTGAATGATCTGCTTGAGATGCTTGAAACGCCTGGCACTGGACTGGCCCTTTGGATACTTCTCGTAAACTTGAGTCTTCTTGAAGCTGAAATAGGTTGGCAACACAAGTTCTGCTTCTATTACCTCTGGCTCCATTCTTCTCTCCCTTCTCGGTCAAAACTGCACATCTCAATTATATAACACTTCGTCAAATGCGGACATATTGTCATTTCGAGAAAACAAGGAGGTCATTGATTTGCATTCGCTTCAGCTCCCACCCCCATAAAACCCCAGCTTCAATTCCCTTGCCAGATGAGTATGCTGAGTAGTCCAGAAATGATGAGATGAGACATGAACAATAACTAGCCATCTATAGGTGGACAATTTTGGACACGGACAATGTAAAGAGTGAAAACGCATATATGACAAGACACCCATCGTCTAACAATGTAATTGATGGTTGTTGTGGGATGCGTTGCGAGGATTTATCGTCGAAACAATTCAATTCAAAATACAATATGGGGAGAAAAAGTTGTAATTGGACAGATTCTTGTGGGCGTGGGGTACCAGCATCACCTAATTTGAGCCGGACAATACTGGATTTGAGTTGGGTTCTCTTTCCTGGTGTATCTTGGTCCACTGTACAGTAGGGCCGGAGACTGAAACTCTGATTCTAGCATAATGGCAACGCTGCCTTTGTAGATTAGTGGAGCAAGTGTAGCAAGAGAAACAAACTGATAATCTGTACATGTGAGTGTTCAAAAAGGGAAGAAAGACTGATTTTGAGATGCGATGCATGTCCGAGCTGTAGTGAGGTCCCATTTCTGCAGTTCAAGAAAAGGCATTGAGGCTGCTATTACAACTATGGAAAGAGCTACCCTGCAATTATGTCGTGCTCCGGAAAGCAAACTTTTTTCCCCGGGCAATAAGAGCTAATTCAAGAAGCATATGGAAATAAAACCCCAAATCAGCACATATTGAACTTTTTCCCCCGGAAATGAGAGCTAATTCAACAAGCATATGGAAATAAATCCCAAAATCAGCACTTATTGAACCAGGGAAAAAAAAAAGAGAAAGCGCTTTAGAAGAAAGACCCACTTCAATTCAACTGAGATTGGAATCAAAAAGCTCGCAGTCTTCTGAACTGAGATCGGAACCAACGACTTCCATTGAAACCTAACAGGCTAACAACCAGTTGGTAATCAACAGTTTCACCTACATCACCTCTCATTCATCCATTGGACTCAGCAACTCACGAACAGCTCAGGATTCCGAGCAGGGTAGAGAGAGAGAGACACACACACACACACAAACACACCTTGAGATCCCGAGGGCGACGGGGGCGACGGCGGTGAGGTGGGCGAGAGAGAGACTCGAGAGGCGTCAAGGACTCAGGACTCGGGACACGAGAGAACATAAACTTTCCCGGCTCTTTTTGTTCTTTTGGTCCTAAAAGTGAACTGCGAAAACAAATGAAAATAAAATATCTAATAAATACATTAGACGAAAATTTTAACATTACTAGAAATTGTCTTTCAAGAAGTTTCTTTTTTTTTTTTGGTTGAATCAAGAAGTTTATTATTATTTCGAATAGTTTTAATAATTTTTTCGATACTTAACTTAAATCTAAAAAGAATCAAAATTTATATTTCATAGTTTAGAATAGAAATTTTAATTTTTTTCTAGAAAAACATGCTCTATTCAGAGCATTAGTGATTGGGGGCATAGATAGCCGGAGAATCAGACTCGAGCTCAGGTGCCAAGGACTTGAGCACAAGCATCAATCAGGGTACATAAAATCCTAGGCTCAAGATCATGTTGCCCATGCCTAGCACCCTGACCAATACTATGTTTTTCAGGTCTTTCCACACAATCGTAAATAAACCATAGAAATGAGTTGTTTTTTTTTGTCAGGCCCACAACCACAAGAGTGTTTTCAATCTCGAGTTCAATGGACTTGGGCCCAACCTTTGTGGACTCAAGCCAAAGCGTCAGGGATGCAAGCACATGCACTAGGGTTGTGAGCCCTGCCTCGATGGATCTTTGGCCTTAGCGTCGGGGACTCAAGCACATGCACTAGATTCCAAGCCTCACCTTGATCAATTTCGAGCCAAAGTGCTAGGGATTAGAGAATGGGCACTGGCATTGGGATCCCAAGCTTGATCTCAATAGATCTGAGCTTAATGTCAAAGATTTAGGCACGGGCACACCTGGGTCCCTAGAATCAGGAACCGAGGAATTTGGGCTCCAGGCCCAACCTCCCATAGACTTAGGCCAAAGCAATGGGGTTTAAATCCAAGTAGGGGAATCTAAGCACAAGCATTGCGGTCCTGGACTCAATCTCAATGGACTTGAGCAAGACCTTTATGAAGCTAGATCTAGGCATGGCCATCGGGGTACTAGGTTCGACCTATGTGGACCTAGGTTGACCTTGTTGACCCGAGCTTAAGCATCAGGTTCCAAGCTTAGCCTTTATGGACCTGAGCCTAAATGTCGAGGAACCAAGTGCAGGTACTATGGTTCTAGGCTTGGACTTGATGGACTCGGCTTGACCTCGGTGGAGCTAGGCTCGTTGTTAAGGACTTGGGAAAGGGTGTTGGATTTTTCTTGCCTAAGTGCAGTCTCTAATCCAAGTGTCGATATTTAGTTATATTTTGAAAATTGGTTTATGATTTTTTAAAGGCAAAATCATTTTTCTAAATTTAAGTATAGGCTCTTCATTGATTAGGAAAACATTTTTCATTAACTAATTTTCCTAAACGTTCGAAATATTGGAATGAGGAACATGTTTTTGCAGAAAAAAAAAACATTCGTGAAACAAATAAAGCCTAAAAGGTGATACTATTAAAATGACCAGAGCAACTACTATAATGGCCAATAAGCATGCGGCCCGACTGGTAAATGATTTAGGGGTGGAGACGCTAATATCATAGGTGTGAGATGATAGTTAGAGATAGGGTAGACAAAAAACAAACTATCAGAATGAATTAATTATACTATCCCAAATTTTCTTATAAACATATTAGATTGTGATTTTATACATCCATGAAATGAGGAAACGGCAATGAAAAACATAATTGACTGTTCTAATTTTCACTACCGTTTTCTCTTATATTCCGCCGTAGTTGGAGAGGATATGTGGAGCTGAGAACCTCACCCCTATCCATCCATATCTAGGCGTAGACACATATTTCCTGTCACGATATTACAGTTAATATATACACGTGAAAATGAGATATAATCATTTTTTTTAAAAAAAATTCCAAGTTCTTGTTTTTTTTTTAGTCAAAATTTTGCCAAGTTTAATAACAGGGTTTCAGTTCAAAGATTTATTGCAGGGCATGTCAGAAAAGGCTCGAGCAGCAAAGGCCTATGCGTAGATTTTTTTTTGTAGGTTCCATGTGTATAGATTTTTTTTTGTAGGTATATAACATCGCAAAAAATGAAAATGGTGGAATTTTTGTAAATAATTTTTTTAGGTTATATTCCAATTAACAACTATCGATAATTGTACTCGGTAGTCACTAGTAAAACCCACTCATAATTTCGAGAAAGTAGATGTGAGTATGTAAGCATGTTTCATTGACAATTTGATGGATATAATGTAATAACTTTCATTTTTACGTAAGGTGCAATCAAATCCTTTCGCCATCGACGCACTAGATTAAGGTGATGCAATTGCCCATTGTCCAAATGGCATTTTTAACATTGAAAATCGGGAAAAAAGAAAGAGAGAGAAAAAAATAAAATAAACATAAAATGTTATTGGAAATGAAATATAAACTTGGAAAATGGAAAAAATAGAAAAAAAATTATAATCATCTCTCTTCTTCGCAGTGCATCACGGCACAAACACCGCATCACACCCAACGCGCTTGCTCATATGCGAACCCCGACACTTTTACGGTGTTTTTGGCGGAGAACAGTGTGAAAAAAAAATCATAAACTTATTATATTTGTGTCAATTCAGTCCTAAAGCTTTTATTGGTATAAATTCAGTCATAAACGTTTTGTTCTTATGTCAACCAAATCTTAAACTTTTTGCATTTGTGTCAATTGAGTCAATTTGATCAATTTTGACCAGAAATCGCTGAGATAAACATTAGTTATCCTACGTGGTACGACTGATGCCAACGCTGACGTAGATATTATTTTAATGTATATATTTTTTGATTTTTTCTTCTTTTTTCTTTTGGTTGGGGACAGCAAGGATTGCTAAGCGACCCTTGTTGGCACAAGGCGAGGGGCATCGCGGTCCTCACTAGGTCTGGGTGAGAGCAATGACGCCCTAGCGTGCGGTTAGGCGAGGGGCATCACAACCTCACTTAGCCTCAGGGACTAGCCCCAAGCGAGGGCGTTGCCACCCTCACCCATTCATGAGGGCCGTAGGGCCATTGCTTGGTTAGATTTGGCGAGGGCTTACAGGGGTAGGCTGACCCCCTATTGGTGACCCTTGTCGGTCCCAATTAAAAAAAAAAAGAAATGCAAGGAAAAAGAAGGAAAAAAATATTAAAACATACTTATGTCAGCGTTAGTTGTGCCATCTAGGATAATTGACGTTCATATTTTCGGTCAAAATTAGTCGAATTGACTCAATTGACAAAAATAAAAACGATTTAGGACTTAATTGGTAAAAATACAAAATGTTTAGGACTGAATTGACACCAGCGTAACAGGCCTAAAACTAAATTAGTACTAATAAAATATTTATGGATGAATTAGTATCAATATAATAAGTTTATGACTTTTTTTAATACTCTTTCCGTATTTCAGGTGTGCTGCACAACTTTAGGATGTGTTGTCCTAATTAAATACAATAGCATCAGTAAAAAGTGATTCGCCACTTTTCGATTGAGCCCGAGTCTTTAATTTAAACAGCCATATTTACCTCCGAAAAGGAAAAAAAAAGAAAAGAAAAGAAAAGAAGGTTACAAAACAGCCATCCTATTAATCTGGATCAAATTCAAAAAAGACCCGAGCACTCTCTTGTCGGGTCAGATGACCCGTCGGACCCTCCACGTGATTATGTGGGCTCCCCGTCACGTAGGGGTCCAGCTAAGAGCGCATATGTATATGATTAACTTGTCCTAAAGCTGCCTTCTAATCGTCCCCTGTCCAATTTTTTCAAAAGTTCAAAACGATTCAAACGCCGCTTCGTGCCTCCCTCAACCTCAATTCTTGTTTTTCCACTTCTACGTCGGATCTCGCGCGCCCTCTCCGATTTCCTGCGATTCTGTATAATCTGCCTGCATGCATGCGACCTTCAATTTCAAAAGCGACGAGTTTTTAGAAAGCGATGAGTTTCAAAAAAAAAAGCTCAATCGAATCTTCGAGCACCGGCTCACGACGCAAAGACCGGCCAAACGATGTGCACTCCGACCTTTGTTTTGGACGTCTTTGTCAAGCGAAAGATAAAGTACTTCTAAATTGATACGGGGATGGCATGCGTATGAACGCTTCCGCGCGATTAGTTTTTTTCGAGAATCGATAAATTAAAAAAATGGTAATCAGATTGGAGTCGAGCACACGATCGATATGTGCTTTTTGTGTGCACGAATGTGTTCAGATGAATCATTAGGTGGAACTTACCGATACATATTAAGGGCCTGATTATTAAAATTTGTTAATCGAGTGGATCGAGATCGGATATTAACGCAAACTAGATGTATTTATGTGACCCGTAAAAAAAGTAGAAATCATTCGGACGACCTTTTTTCGTTATATTTCTGGCAAGAAAAGAAAAAAGAAAATAGATTCCTTCCTTTTTGGTCAAACGGTCAACGTGGATAAACTGTCATCGCATGATAAATTAAAGTTTCGATCTTGGGTTTTTAACCCAACATTTGCCAATTAAATAAACAAACGAAATTCGTTAGTTGTGGAGAGTTTAAACAGAGCAACATCCCGCTCGCTCCCACTGTCTGGAAAGGGGAAGAAGAAGACACCTTCAGTTCTCTCTCTCTCATCACGGATCTTTGCGGCTGTTCTTGCTGGGGCTTAGAAGAGGAGGTACATTTGAGACCAGCCCCGCAAAAGCCACACTTGTCTGCGTCCTGCCTCTATCTTGAATCGAACGCGATTTCAGTTGGTATGTTTCCTTGCTCGTGTTGGCATAAGAATTTTGACTCGACTGAGTTTTTGCGGTTTTCTTGATTTCTTGACAAAGCTGTCTTTTTTCGAGATCTGTCGATCGGGTGTAGCTTTCGTATGTTTCTACATTATTTGGGTTGGTTGGCAAATGCAGGACAAGAAATGGGAAATTTGAAACCCAAGAACAAAAGGGGGAAGTCCGTGGAGCTGAATTAGTTTCGAATTTCGCAGAGAATTCTTGATATCTTCGCCCTCGTTCTCGTGGCAAGAGACTTGTTTTGACTTTCATCTGAACTTTCTTCCTGCCATCGTCCCTTGCTCTCCCCCAACTTGCAAGTCTGCAATCTCTGCAGAATGGGGAACCTTTTTAGTGTAGTTTTGATTTACTCAGCTGGGTTTTAAGTTGGAAGGACAATGTGGGTCTAGAATAGCCGAGATTTTTCTCTTTGCTCTGGTTTACGAGGTCGTGTAACATCACTTCCCTTTTTGTTTCCTTTGACTTTGTCCCGTGGTCGCGTATTTCAATTTTCTAAACTGTAACCCAACTCTTGGCATTATGCTGGCGAACTTAGGTTTCTTTCCATTACATTGTTATATTTGCTTTTCAAAGCACTTTAAAAGATTTTCCACAGAATCCATCTTCTATTCTTTTTCTTTAAGATCTAATTTTATATACCTCTGTTCATGGCCATGATTTCCTGTTCACGATGAGGATTTCTTTCTTGTTCTAGGCTCATAAACATGAAAAAGGAAACTCTAGGGACTATTACCGTTGGAGCTGTTAATGGTCGAGTGACCCGTGCTCGAGGGGCTGCAATACATGCGTCTGAGGAAATAATTGTTTCAGAATCATTTAGGCAGTCTAAACAGCACAGTCAGAACCATGCCTCACAAGAAAAGCCAAAGAGAGCAATTTCGGATGGGAACGGCAGTGCTGCTAAACATGCATTTGCAAAGCGAAGTAAGAAGACAGCCCTTCAAGACGTAACAAATGTTTGCTGCAACAGCTTACATAGAGACTGCTTCAACGTGACGAAAATAGTGGTTAGTGTGCTATATTCATTCTGTTGGTGCAATGCATGTTTATCGCAGTATACTTTACTAGTCGAAACTTGAATGTATGTGGATGGAAATGAACTATGGATTTTGGAACAAATCTTTTGTGAATGAGTATTCAGTGTAACATATTTAGCAGATACAAAAGGCTGGAAACAAATAGAGTCAGTTCATGACAATCTCGAGTGATGATTTAGTCTTCAATCCGCCAAACGTTCTCATTCGCATTTTGGATATGCTAATTGTCAGGCTAAAAATGGGAAAAAGGCGGGGAAAGCTCCGGTCAAGGTTTCCAAAGTGATTAAATCAGTTTCAGTGGAAGTCTTGAAGCCTCGGTCAGATTTAAGCGAAAAGACTATAACTGAATTGGTGGCCAAGGAACCGAGTTCAGCAACAGTTCTGCAGACAATCGAGCAGGAAGAAGATGCATCTTCATGGTTAAGCAGTGCCGGATGCACCATAACCAATTCTCAGCTTGCAAAAGATTGTTCTGGAATGTCTTCACAAAATCAAGGTCCTTAAGACAAAATTATAAACGAATACATACGTACTCACCCACACAGAAGGGAAAGTTCATGCAATTGAGAAGATGTGCTTCGACTTCTTGTAGCCTTCCCTAACTGAACACGTGATACAAATGAGATACCAGTTTCTCGTCTTTCCAGGTTTGTTTGGTGAAGTTTGCTCATAGGTGTCATTTTGTTTGGGTTTTGGTTACAGCAGAGAAAGGAAGCCTTCATGAGATATCAACAATTTCAGAGAAACCGCAAGTTACCAATATTGATTCTGATCAAAAGGATCCTCTGCTGTGCAGCCTTTATGCCTCGGACATTTACAGCAATCTACGTGTTACAGAGGTTTGTGCAATAAACAGTGTGTGCCATAGATACTTTGATCTCATATCACTTCAAACAACTAGTCATTTTTCGACTTAATCTGAATTCTGAAGTACGCGAATCCTGTAGAGGCAGAAGTTTTCAAGAGATTAATATGGTAGCTGGATGGCAAATTCTCTGCTGCAAAAAGCTTGAACCACAGGACTAATTTTTGAGCAAGAATAGATGAAAAATGTTCATGCAAAATGCAGGCTCCACTTAGTGAGGAAAGGCTTCATTTTTGCTTTATGCAACTTCTCTATGTTAGATTGCTCGGCTCTACTCGACGCTGCTTGCAGAAACCTCAATTGGGTCTTTATAAGTTTGAAGTTACGGCTATGCCAAGGTCTAGTAGATCAGTAGGTATCACTCTATTCTCTAACATTGATAACTACGATGCTAATTCATGTAATGAACTCACCTATCAAGCACCGCAGGGAATAACCTACGATGAAGGGAGGGATTCATTCTCATTGTCGTTTCTTGACCTTTCAATATTTTGTTTCCAACCATGCACAGGCCACAAGCACCAACCATGGACTTATTCTTCATTTTTTTTTTTGTCATCAGCTTCTCAGGAGACCTTGTTGTGATTTTATGGACACTGTCCAGAAAGATATCACTCAGAGCATGAGGGGGATCTTGGTTGACTGGCTTGTCGAGGTCAGCATACCTCTGTGCTATTTTGTGTTCTCTATTTTCCTTTGCCAGTTTTTCTGTAAGTTTGTTTCTGCCATAGCCAGGATTCTATTTGCTCTATGTATCCTTCACTAACTGCATACTGCATCATGCATTTTCATATAATTGGTGAAAGGGTTTAAATCATGTGCCTCCAATCCAGTGTTCATGCACACGTGAAACAAAAACCTTGTCTTGGATTCCTATTCTTTTACAGGAAAAGTCCCTGCTGATTTTTCCAACCAACATGTTTGTTGCCCGTTTTCAGGTATCTGAGGAATATAAGTTGTACCCAGATACACTATATCTCGCTGTGTATCTGATTGACTGGTTTCTGTCCCAAAATTACATTGAAAGACGGAGACTTCAGCTACTTGGCATCACTTGCATGCTAATCGTGTCGTAAGACTGTTCCCATTACCTTTCAGCTTGGTTTTTGTTTGTCACTTACTTCTAGTATGATATGTCTTGCATTGCACATGATATCAGTACAGCAAGTATTTACTTGGCTCATAAAATATAGGCGCACATTTACTTCATCACCATGAAGAAAGTAAACAATGGAGGACTAACTCTGCATAGTGGAGGCAAAGATATTAACCTTTCTTGGCTTCTAATGCAAGAAGTAATTTGATTATCTCTTATCTAATGCTTGTTGGATGCATCGATATAAAATAGAGCAAAAGCTTTCCATATGAGAGAGAGAGAGAGAGAGAGAGAGAGAGAGAGAGAGAGAGAGAGAGAGAGAGAGAGAGAGAGAGAGAGAGAGAGAGAGAGAGAGAGAGAGAGAGAGAGAGAGAATGAGGTAAATATCCTAGATATAACAGATCGCTTTCACATATTTCATCTCATAAAAATTGCTTCTTCTATGGAAAGATCTTGCACTATGTGCCAAAAACTACTTTGCCTCTTGTTTGCAAAGTTCATGCCTCTTGTTTGCAAAATTCATGAGACACAATGCGTCCTGCGAAGCATAAAACCGTGTGCCCTCTCCGTCCTTTGTAGGAAGTATGAAGAAATTTGTGCTCCCCGAGTTGAAGATTTTTGCTTTATCACAGACAATACTTACACCAGAGAAGAGGTATGCGCTACTACTCTTAACTGGCATACTTGAATCTTCCACAATTCGTTGCTTACGGAAACAAACAATTTATTGTTCTTTTCATAACAGCTTTTCCTACAAAATATTTGCTAAGTGGCAGAGACATATGCAACAACCAAAGTCCTTGCTTGTTTTAGCTTGTTCCTTTGCCTAACTAAGATGCACAACACTGACAGTTGCTCAACCATCATCATTCATCAACATCAACATCAACATCACCTTTATCCCAACCGTTATCATTATGCAAACGAAATTATTATGAATCCCATTAACCGAAAGTAATCACCAAATTATGCATCAGACAAGGATATCTCTAGAACTATGAATTTGGTTGTCTATTCAGATGTAAAATATCCACATTGGTGTGTATTGGTAGGTACTGAAAATGGAGGGCCAACTACTGAAGTATTTTGGCTTCCGGATTTTCGCGCCCACCGCGAAAACTTTCCTTAGGTACTGCAACTTACTGAACTGTCATTTGCTTTACTTCCATTGGAGTTATCTGCATTTTCAAAGTATGAAATATTTTGTTTCTCAGGAGATTCATTCGAGCAGCGCAGGCATTGTATATGGTAAGGGCCATGGATCTGCTCCATGCTTGCCTGAGCTTAGGAAAATACCGTGTTCCTTGATCTCAAGAAAACTAACCATATGTCCATCAACTGCTTGTAAAATTTCCAGAGCCCTAGTCTTGAATTGGAGTACTTGGCCGATTACCTTGCAGAGCTGACATTGGTTGAGTACGACTTCCTGAGTTTTCTTCCTTCTCTAGTTGCTGCATCAGCTGTATTTCTTGCTAGATGGACGCTGGATGACTCACGCCACCCTTGGGTGTGTTCTCTATCTTGCATTCCTTTCATCGCCATGTGCTTACATTTTCTTGATCTGGGTATTGACTTACCTTTCACTTTCTGACCTTTCACTTTCTGCAGAATCCGACGTTGGAATTCTATACATCTTATAAGGCATCTGACCTGAAGACGACTGTATCTGCATTGCAAGGCCTGCAATTGAATGCAAAAGGATGTCCACTAAGTGCTATTCGTATCAAGTATCGGCAGCAGAAGGTACACTAGTATAAGAGCTCGAAAACTAGAACAAAACAACACAAAAAACCAATCATGCTTGGCCGAAGTTCATTGTTCACATCATTGAAAAGGATATCTTATATAGGTTGTCTTATGTTTGTTACTACAAAAGTTGCTAAATTGCTGTTCTTTTTCTGATCTTGGCTTGGACTGAAATACAAGCTCTCCCTTATGAGTCAATTTCCTTCTTCGTTGTAGTTCAAAGCAGTGGCGCTTCTGACTTCCACCAAAACCCATGAATCCCTCTTCTGAAGATGACAGTGCCGCTGACAATGCTCTAATCGCTGATGGCAACATTTCCACTGGACGTATGAAGATATGCGAGATTATGACTAATCCCGGATTCGGCGCTTTCACTGACTTGTTCAATGTAGAGTTCTAATACTTCCACGTCTGTTCATACTACGTGCCGGCTGCTCTTGTTGATGTTACTTTCATTCTTTTTAGGATGTACATGTTTGGATCCTGCGATCTCGGGATCCGTCACCCAATTTCACATAATTGCTGATTTGTTTTCTTTTCCGTTCTGACTCTAGTTAATTACAGTTAACCATGAAATGACCACGAGCTCAGTGGTTCTACTAATGTAAACTAGGTGGAGAGGATGGATCTAGCTCGATGTAATCTGGAAACAAAAGCCTCCACTCTGCTGTTCTCCTTCTGCATCCATTGCTCATTCAGTTCCTATTCTGTTATACCCGGCTTTTGTCTGATTTTTGCATGCTCCCTCCCTCGGGCACGCAACGCGAGCATCAGCATGCGTTGCCACTAGCGTCGGCATTTCGACCATGTGATGGAGCCCGGGATTCGGGAAACTCTGCTTGGATGGATTCTTGGGTTGCTACCATTTGATCTCAAAACCATGGCAACTGTAAGCTCAGCTTGGTGATAAGAGAATAGTTTCACGCGCGGCAACAGCCGTCGTGTAGCTGCTGATTCTTGTATTTAATAAGAGATCAGGATCGATAAAGTTTAGAGTTCACTATTGACGTGATTAATCTTCGTCTAGCGCGCAAGAATTCGATAACGTGACTAATTGGCAATATTATTGGTGGAAAAAGTTGGTAATTTTGTGAGTAAAGAGGTTAATAACTCCGATAAAAAGTTGGTCACTTATATTTGTTTGCTTTTATTCTTTTTTCTTTTTTACTTATGAATATAAAGGTACGGAGGCATCTAATTTTTCGAAGGAATAATTACATCAGAGACCTTTGAACTTTGATCCAATTTATAAAGATGCCTTTGAATTTTTGATCCATGAACTTTAATAAGTGTTTAATCTAATCCTCAGATTATTATATCTATGGATCCAATCTAGTCCAAATACTAAATTGATCAAGTACTAAAAGTTTAGAGATTTTATTAAATAAATTAAAATTTTAAGTATGACATTTGAGGTTAAGTTAAGGTTTATGGACCGCAATCTATTTGGGTCAATTTTTCCTTTTCCGAAAAGTGGCCGGGAACGCAACCGGAAAAACGAAAAGTCAAAACCATCCCCGATTTTTGTGCATGTCCACGTCAATTGATGACGTGGCGCTCGACAGCCGCCGAACATTTCCTCCGTGTCCCAGTTCGTGTTCGTGTTCGTTAATTGGAGCAGGCGTTTCTCTCTCTCTCTACTGTCGCAAGAGAGAGGGAAAAAGAAAACCTTAAAAAAAAAGGAAACTGAAAAAAAGATGGGTTGGAGTTGGCCACTCCATTTCCATCGCTTATCTCTCGAGTCTCGTTCTTCTCCTCCTCCGACGAGAGAGAGAGATGGCGGTGCTGAGTGCGCTCTCGCCGCTGTCGACGACCGTTTGGCGTTGGCCTACTTACGGCGATGGTTCGAAGCACAACGCCGTGGCCTCGTGCCACCAGCTGATCGATCTCGCTTCGTCGACTCGCATCTCCAAGCTCTCCCCCTCTCTCTGCGCGCAATCAGGTGACTCCAAGGGTCCCTTTCAATTGCTCTCTCTCTCTCTCTCGCGCGCGCGCGCGCCCCAAAGTTTTGCTTGAGGAGCAACGCGCGGTGTACGGGGAACCGTTGTGATTCTTGTGGAGTTCCGCTTCTCCGATGCTCTGGCACTGCTGGGAATGAAATCCGAGAATTCGCATTGGCGATGTTGTGCAAGTTGTGATTTTTTTGTCCGCTTTCGATGGCTACATTTGATGGGCTACTTTAGGATTCTGTTTGATATAGTTTGAGGGCAGCCTGCATTTCCTTCCGTTTCCTTCCGCAAATAAGAAACATGAGCTCTGCTCTTAAATGAGCTGGAGCGTCACTATACACTTGGTTTTTCCTTTTTTTCCCAAACTTCTCGTATGGTTTGAGCTCTAGGGAATGTTGGTTATGTTGTTAGGAATAGAGATGATACTGGGAGTCACCCCCTTGAGCCACCGGTCGAATTTGGTCGCTCATGTTCTCCGTGCCCTGGTTTAATTCCTTGTTTGACGCGATTCATATCTGCTGAGCAAGTCCATCATGAAATGAATCTCGAGCGGATCTGTCCACTCTTGGCTCGAACATGCCTGATGCGTCTCATTCCTTTCACTTGTTTAGGAACTCTTCCTGCTACAAATGGATGCTCGTGGATGCAGGGCTCTTCCATTTATCACCAAAGTGGTGGCAGCAGATGGAGGCTGAAACCAGTTTACTCATTATTCCCTACCACGCCCGCCCAAGTTTCTGCTGTACAGGACCTTTTTGATTTTATTTGCTCAGGTCCTCTCTTTGACAAGTTGGGTATGACCACAGAAAAGCTGGCCGAGTACCTTGATAAATGGTTGGCTTATGGCTTACACCTCTGTCGGTTGTTTCAACTCAATGAGCTCTACCTCACAGTTCCGCAAAAGGCCAGGTTGTATCACTACTATATTCCCGTCTTCTTGTGGTGTGAAGATCAGATTTCTCAGCACAACTCCAAGTTCAAGGAGGGGGAAGATATTCCACCTCTTGTGGTAGGTACCGTTTTGTTATACTACCCTAAAATTCCTCAGGGCAATAACTTGAATGAGGGAGGACATTGAGGAAATTTTTAGTTGCTGATTTTAATACTTCATGATGTTGATCCTGATGATAACAATGACGTCAAGAATAGAGCTAACGTAGCTATCTCTGATTAATCTCTTTTTAACAAGCAATCGATGATTTAAATGCGTAAGAAGATTCATCTACTTGACTAGG
The DNA here is from genome assembly GCA_016432845.1 of Psidium guajava. Classification (NCBI taxonomy): domain Eukaryota; kingdom Viridiplantae; phylum Streptophyta; class Magnoliopsida; order Myrtales; family Myrtaceae; genus Psidium; species Psidium guajava. The sequence continues at coordinate 15,308,969 of CM028226.1, read as the reverse complement.
CTTGATACAGTAATGGCTTTGTTTGTTGGTTGGTTTGTATGAGTAAATAACAAGTTTTCATCCTCGCGCAGATTGGTTTTAGTGCTCCCCAAGGTTGTGGCAAGACAACACTAGTTTTTGCCCTTAACTATCTTTTCAAGGTCACTGGCAGGTGGGATAAATAGCTAGAAGCTTAATTTTGCTCAAATTTAACGTATACTGATTAAATTAACTAATCTAATGTCAGGAAATGCGCAACGTTATCAATAGATGATTTTTATTTGACGGCAGAGGATCAGGTACTACTATCTGACTGAAGCATGGCCTCTTCTTTGATTACTTTCCATTTTCACAGTGATTCTGCTCAATCTTCAGGCTAAACTGAGAGAAGAAAATCCAGCAAATGCACTTCTAGAGGTAATGATCTCTTCTAACTCTAAATCTTAGGTGGAGGAGTGGGGTTTATTCCTGTCCCCTACTTGTGCCCTCATCCCCATTTTCATCTCTTTACTTTTGTACACAGTTGCGTGGAAATGCAGGAACTCATGATCTTCAATTCTCAGTTGAAACACTCACTGCTGTGACCAATTTGACTAAAGAAGGTGGAATCTATCACCTTAATTTCACTTTTGCACATCCTGCAAGTCCATCATTAATTCTTATTGTCCCAATTTTTTAGGCATGAAGATGAAGCTACCTCGATATGATAAAGTGAGCCTACAACTCAAAATTTTTTATCTCAATGATTCTAAAGAATTGGCCAATGCTGAGTTCTCCTCCCTTGCAGTCTGCTTACAATGGAAAGGGTGACAGAGCTGATCCATCGACGTGGCCAGAAGTGGAAGGGCCATTAACAGTAAGAAATTTCTAGACAAAAAAGTAGCAATATGGCTAGAGGATGAACTTGGACTTGTTGAAAACTCGACTGTGTACATGTCTGTTATAACCTGTAGAAGGGGCATGGACCACAGAGATGTTAAAGTCACAATGACTTGGTAGTATAAATACCGGCAACTATGAGGCAAGAAGAACTGATGGGGTTATTTTGTGGGTTATCCTCTCTCAGAAGATGTCTGAGGAAAGGTTGACTCAGCTGTGGGCATGGCTATGATCTTTTGTGGATTTGATCGCCTCTTGCAGACTTGAATTTCAATTTTCTTTTATTCCATCAATGATATTATGACTAACGCTTGTCCTCTAGGCTGTTTTGTTTGAAGGTTGGATGCTTGGATTCAAACCCTTGCCAGCAGATGTAGTCAAAGCTGTTGATCCACAGGTTGGAACTCAAAAGAATCTTGCAGTTGTGTGGATGACTTTTTTCATCATGCTGTTGTATGATAACTGGACTAATACCTTCCTGCGTCTGTTATACAGCTAGAGACTGTAAACAAGAATCTTGAAGCTTATTATGATGCTTGGGACAAATTTGTCAAGGCATGGATAGTCATCGAGATTCAGGACCCTAGTTGTGTCTACCAATGGCGCTTGCAGGTTGGCATCTCACCTTCCCTATGACCACATTACGTCCTATTGAATTGTAGAATCCCATCTGCAAATTCATCGCATAATTTTTATTTTCTCTGTCATGATTTTTAAGTGAGTGTGAGTAGTTTTTGTGGAATTTTTTCAGGCGGAAATCGCCATGAGAGAGGCCGGAAGTCCCGGGATGTCTGACGAGGAGGTGCTCTGGTTTTAGCTGGACATGCAGCAGCCATCTGATTTTCTAATTCTAAGAGTTAAACATTTGCATTTTGTAGGTTAAAGATTTTGTCTCCCGTTACCTCCCAGCATACAAGGCGTATCTCCCGACGCTCTACTCCGAAGGACCAAACGGGTCAGACCCTGAGCATCTTCTTGTCATCGAAATTGATGAAGGGAGAAACCCGTTGTAGGTAGCTAGGGGACTGAAACTTTCACTGAGATTCTACTCTAGGAAATTCTTTTTTCTATTGGATGTTGGGCCTGTTGCATCCTCAGTTTTGTTGTCATAACATGCCATCTTCTGCTGTTAGTCATTGTAAATTGTATCTCCCGTATTGGATTTCGACATGTAAATACATCTTTTAGTCATTCAGCTACGGATATATATTGGTAGCTTATCAGGAGTTGCCTTCAATCGCTTATGCGAAACCTAATTCACGGTGCTTGAAAAGTGGAACATCTCGACCTGTCTGAAACGTAAGAGAAAGAAAAAACTCCGGGCGGAATATCAAACAAATACGTTCATGTTATTACAGACATCGAATATCACGTACAGTTCAATTTGATAAACCAATTTACGCGACAATTATTTTATAATGAGATCTCCAAACTACTGCACAAAAAGAAATACGGTCTTCAAACATAATCGCCTTTCAACATTTAAGGAACATTTCTTGGTTAAACTAGCAGCAACAGCAGATACTCTCCAGGCAGCATTCGCAGGCCTCAAAGCAGCAGCAGCAGCAGCACAGCGCGAACAAACTGCACGACCAAATTGGCCCGGCTATAAATTCAGGAGAGGAGGAGGGAGGGTGATATAGATTATGCATTGACACAAATACAAAATGCGAATCCTCATGGTCTATACCGACCGGGGAATATGATGCAAAAACGAATAGGAGCAAAAGCAAGAAAGAAATAACGGTTGCCTATACCGACCGTGTGAGCCAAATGGTATGGCTTCTCTCTGCGCTGCTAGAAAGCAACTGTCAAGTTCATGGCTGACAATTCAATTTTGATGAGCCACATTCGTGGGATTCGCATAGCTATTCACAAAGATAAGCACAAAGCAACTCTTTCGCATGTTCGACTAAATAATAGAGGGATTCTCCGTCCCATCTTTTGCAATGTCTCTAACTTTCAAAGGTAATCTTTCAGCTATTTGTGGCTATGGAGGAAAGACTTGAGTAACCGTTTGAAACCTCAAAAAATTTTGCGGAGAGCAGGAACAGAGAAGAGGTGTAAACAGACCATGCGTACAGACAGCCTTTTTCCTCGTGACGCTTCGTAACGTGATCGAAGTACGACATCTCCTGAGCATCCGGCGCGCTGTCCATGTCGCCAAGTCTGAGAGTGGCCAGAGAAGGGAATTCGAGAAATCTGACAAGCTGACTCCTGCTCTACCAGAGCGGCAATATATGCAGAACAGAGTCGGTCCTTTTCTTGTGCGGCCAACGAACAGAGTAGTTCCTTTCGAGGAACAGAGCGGCTCCTTTCGAGCACTAAATGCAGCAGACCACACCTAATCCTGGTGATTCCATTTATTATTGTCGTTAGAGGGAAGTGGCTCATGTGTCCCTCTCCATTTGGCCCACCACTCGGCTTATTGCGTCTAATTAACAAGTCATGGGAATTTTGACATTGCGGCTCCAAGAAAGCTGCTTACAAAGAGACCCACACATCCGCTCGGCAGTCCGATCCCATCCAAGTGAGGATATGATGCTGGGCTTAGATCATCAAAGACATAACTACTACCGTGACCGTTGATGGACCGGCGACGGAAGGCCGAGATGCAAGTGCAACAACCACATCTGCGACCACTGATTGCATTACAGGATAAGGTGTTCAAGGAGTTCCTTGTTGACACATGATTTGGTCCGGCCCCAATCACGGACATCATATTAAATTAGCAGGTCCTCAATGAAACGACATCACATTGAACAGATACAGCTACCTCAGCCTGCTGACAAGCTTGAGTTTGATCATGTGAATATTGTACCTGTGTGCCCCTGCCGACACGGAGCAAATGCTTTGATAGCCCTTGAAAGCATATTGCAGGATCAAAAGAGAAGAAATGGCTGAAATTATAGGCAAAATTCAAAGTAGATACAAGATGGAGCATGTTTTAACTTAGTCTAGACCACTTCTGAGTCAAAATGGTACCAAAGACATAAAATTGTTAATAGTGAATGCCAAATCAACGAGAGGAATGACATTAAACGGTTATTACTCCCACTTTCCCTGTATTAGACAATCCTTGAGCTTAAACTTGGTCCAATAGCAAAGGAAAAGAAGCAAAGTTTCAGCTTCAGCTGAACTATAGGGATCTGGATGACCAAAAAGGAAACAAACATGCAATCATGGTCCTTTCTATCTGAACTGAGCATCAGGAACTAGTTTCATTAACCGTGTAAAGTGGATTGCTGTCGAATGGTTGGTAATTTGACCAAAACCATTAATGCTCAGAATTTATGTCATGAACTCGACAGCCATAGCAACTTTGAAAAGAATATATAGCATCAAATTTTCGGTAATATCCATCTGGGCAGGCATGTGGTTAAGCATCAACTTATCACACGGCAATAAGGAAGAGTACGTTCCAGGAAAATAGATCAAAAGAGGTGAGAGGACAATGCCATTGCCGGTTTAGTGAAGTAATAACTTCCAGAGAGCCTAGAATGAGCAATGAAAAGCACCATCTAACTTCTGCAGCAACATTTTCCAGCAAACCAAGGAGGATTGAGAATGATTAGTAAAGAGAATGATCACAGAATGCAAGCATAAAGACAGATCTTTACAATATACTGGAGTTTGACAGCTTCAAGTATACTAAAACATGTCTAGTTTGTGTTGTGCAATCAGCACAACACATAGGACAAGGGGAGCCAAAATATGCAGCGAATTATGACTATCTGTAGCTCCACATAAGCAGAGGAAGGCATCTCTTGCAAATGTAGGTGAGTCAAGTGGCAAAAATGTTAATTATATGCCAAATGAAAGGGGCAAGATGCATCTATTGTCAGCAAAAACCATCAGAAGTGATGAATTTCTCATTGAATACTGATGACATGTTAAGAATTATTGAATAGTTAAGTAAATACTACCACATCACACTCATCTATTACAATGAAAGAATGGTAGATACTTGAGAACATCTAATCTGCGGCATATGCCAGCAACACCCCACATTAGTAATAGCGAATAGAATTAGCATCTTACAGCCAAAATGAAATAACAAATATATCAAGCAATGAGAATGAAGTATCATGATGACCTTAACTAATCATAGTAGATTAATCTTAGTACACAGCTATTCTACTTTGGCTTTCTCCTCCTTCTGATACTCTTCCGACTCTTTGGTCCATAAATCTCCAAACTCGCAGTTCTTCCAAGCTTCGAACCACGGACCTCCAAGGGTGTAATGTATGGCTTTAGGGAACGTACTGGGATCATTTTCGATAACCTTGTTATGCCCCACAAGGAAATTCCACACAAACGGTATTGAGCCAATCTCACTGTCATCAAGCCACTGAAACCTGTGCAAAAAAGCACCTGTCTGGGTATTCACCACCTCAGGTGTTAACACCTTGTTCTTGGGATGTCCACAATTATACAGTACCATTGAAGACCAGTTTTTCCTGGGATACACCGTTTGCACCGCTCCATCCATCTTTGTGGTTTCTTTAGGCGTATAATCATGTTGAACGCACATTACTGCATATTTATCATCCACCAGGCCCCTCAATTCTTTGATGTCCCCTAAGTAGAGAAAATCACAGTCCACAAACATAGCCCAACCATCATGATTAGCCAGATGTGGAGTCAAGAACCGAGTGAACGAGAACTCAGTGCTCTCGAGCTTCCCTCTCTCCCGCCAATACAAGCCATTCTTCCGCAATTCAGATTGCTTGATGGGGTTAATCTCAACAGGAATCGATGATCTCTTCAGAATAGAGTATCGGCAGACCTCATAAGCAAGGTCCTCGCGTGGATCGTATCCGATGAAGATCTTGAAGGGCTTCTCAAGTGAATTATTGATAGTAGCACCATTAACATTTGTCATCTCGCTGGAGATTTCCTCGACTATCTCAAGCCTTTAGGACGGAACAGAAGGTGCCGCGAACAAAAACGAGATCTAGATGAGTAGAAAATGCAGCATCAGCAAAGGAAACCGATGAACAAAAACGATAATGCTTTTATCTGCGGAACAATTGCTACAAGATCACAGATCAGAAACCCAAAAAGAACAACACTAGAAAAACAGATAGGCAATCCAGGAAAGATATTCACTACCGAACAGGTACATTAGTCCATACATTAGTTTCACCGAATTATGCTGCACATCCTGATTTTCATCCCCTGATTGCACATTTCGGTATGCTTAATATATCCCCCACGTTGAATCCCACGAGCTTTCGGTCGACATCTAAAGAAAAAACGAATAGGCAATCCAGATTCTTCGCCAGAATCGGAATGGCGTCGGCCCGCAACACCCGATTGCAACCCTGAGGCCTAAACGCACACGGGACACCCAAATGCATCTTCCTCTTCTTCTTCTTTCCTCCCCCCCCCCCCCCCCCCCCTCAGAAAGCACAGATTCGACGGGTAGCCGGAATCGGAAACAAAAAAAAGCGAAATTCCGCGCAAGAAGATTGGAGCACGCCCTCCTGGCGCCGCTACTCAGGCGAGTCTCTGGAATTTGCAGATCCGCGAAAGAAGAAGAATGTACCTGGAAAGCTACAGCGCCGTCGACGGAGCAGATCGAGAAGCGAAACGGGCGGGAGTGCTTCTTCTTTGCTTCTTCTTGCTTCCACTGGGATTCTTGAGGAATTTATGAGATGGGTCAACGTGAGGCGGAGACCGTGGACGGTGACGACCGTTGGTTTTAACGTACGGCTCAAAGAGATTTGCGGGTTGAAATCGCACGCGGCCGAACAGACGTCCGTGCCTTTTGGGGAAATCAATTCTATGATTTTTGGATATTCTTCCTTAATATAATCTTATTTTGGTAATTAGAGACAATATTAATAATTGATTATTGGGTTCATCTTACTATGTGTGTGTATATATATAAAGGATGATTTTTTTTTTCAAAAGACACGGTAAATTGATACCGATCGATTTTATTGGGTGACTAGGCGAAATAATTATTTTATTTCATTTCCTTAATCTTCGGATGATAATTTCTTTTCTTTTTTACACGCGAAAAATTCATAAAGTACTTCATTATTTTGTGAAAACGAATAGGGTGAAATAAATGTAACAACATGTGATTATCAAATGCCTGTCATGGCAAATTTGTGAAGAGAAAAAAATGGTATTCTATGGCAATAAAATGATAAAGTTAGGACTTCTTCGGAAAAAATCGACAATGGCTCTAAATACAAAATTCAAGTTTCCATTAAATAGCTCTTTATTGAATGAATCGGGTATTTCAAATTCACTATTTAACACGTCACGTGAACTTTTCAATCAACTGCATATTTGAGGACAAAAATCTATTCGTATCATCAAAAAAGTGAATTGGTTTAACTTACCGTTGTTGGTGGGATGCTAATGAAGGGAACGCTTCGGCTTTTCAATACACAAATTGTTCCGCCGGTATTTCTTAATCGGCATTCGAGAATCGAATCTTGCTTCCTCGGAACTCGTTTGTTAAGCTTCGTTAATAAGCGTCCTTAAAGCACTAATTAATCGTAATTAGAATAGGGTTGGATTTTTCAACTTTCAAAAAATGCCGATAAGTTTGTACATTGAAAAGCCCTCCTCCGCGTGAAAAGCCATTCGATGACGCGTAGAAATTGATTGATGTCGGAGATGCAGCACGGCGCGCCCACAGCACAGGCCATCTGTGGCCAGAAAAGCAATGGCACCCTGTCGCCGTGTACGGGGCGTGTGTCGGTGGCGATGATTTCCCGTGGGCTGTACAAAAGAACCCGTGGACAGCCCTCCGGAAACGTGTGGTTGGTTGAGCAAGCAAATGGTCAAGATCAAGTCACGCCCGTCGGTTCTCGTTTGAACGGTCAAGATTGAGCCACATCATTTATTGAGAGGAAAGATACAAAAAAAATTAGGTGGAAACTTTTTTAGGATTTGAAGAATTTTGCATCTCAATCATCTCTCAATCTTGACCGTTCAAATGAAAATAGACGGCATAATTTGAATAATGTTAGTCATGTCACAGAATCCCGATATTAAGTGATTCGATTTCTGAGAAGATCCATTCAAGCATTATAGAGTATCTATGCATGCACCTCGCTCCGTTTGTTTCGCGAAAAATATGATGTTTCCAAAAAAAATGTTTTTCCCAAAAGTCATTTTTCAAGAAAATATTCGATATTTTCTGGTATTTGACTGAAACTTGAAAATGAATTGAAAAATATTTTTCGCCGTTTGATAAGAAAAATCAAGTTTTGTCGTCGCCTTTTTAAAAAGAAATATAATAAACGAAAATGAATAAATTGATTAAAAGAAAATGAATGTGGAGGAGTAGAGAGAGAAAAGATGACGGAAAATATTTTCCTCTATTCAAAAAAATAAAAATAATTTCCCCACTTTTGAAGGTGCTTTTTAGATGGGTAGAAAATATTCTCCTTGTTTAGCTTATTTTGTACGAACCAAACGTTGAGAAATCTAGAGAATATTTCCTCGGAAGTTATTTTTTGTGAAACAAATTGAGCCTAAAAACAATGGCACAAAGAAATTATACACACTGGGGCACCTTGATAATTAATTTGAAACACACTATAAATGACATTAAATTTTTTGTCAACCAAAAATGAAAGAAATTTACTTGCTTTTATTTATGTATTTTTTTTTCGTCATTTAAATGTTCAGATTGTGGAATGTAATTGCGATTTCATCACAAAGGACTTTTGTTATTCATCTCGTCTTTCAATGACCCATATGTGTATATAAGGGAGAACCGATAAGAAACAGTTCAGTGTTGATATGCACGACAAGTGTAGAAGTTTGTAAATATTTGAATGGGTAAAGAATTTATTCATGTTGAGAAGTTTTTTGGACTCCACTCGGAACAGAAAATCTAAAGAATAAAGAAAGAAAACGTATTGTTTTCAATATGTATGATAATACCCACCCAAAATTTAATAAAGAGGATATGTAATATTCACAATTGTGGCAACTAGATCATTCATAGAAATAAAAAAACTCGGGTTTCGTCAATTGGATGATTACGAGAAATTTTATCTCTCTAACGAGAACAAGGTAGACTTTTAGCCATATAACGAGCAGAAAAAAAATCCACCTGCAAAAGAAACCTTGTGTAAGCTCTGTTTGGTTCACCGATAAAGAATACTTTGGAGAATATTTTTCTAAGAATAATTGCTTGTATTGCTTGCGAATGAAGAAAAAAAAATTTCGGCTTCCGCAAAAATGTTCAGACATAAATTACTGTCAAAAATATTTTTTTTCATCGATTTATTATTTCGAGCGATATAAATGATTATTTCGAGGGCATTGTATGATTTTACGCGAAACAAACGCACGAATAACGGAATTGTTTCCATGGGAAGGGGATGGCTCCCCTTCCCATTGCCCAATACCCAGCAAAACATGGCCCATGGCCCCAAGGCCCAATTCCCCGCCTCATGTAGAATGGGCCGAAACCTGTCCCTAAAACTCAGCCCGTCGTTACAAGGTTCCGCTCAATGGGGCTCAGCAAATTTGGGCGCTTTTGCACTTTGCCGTGTAACGTCGCCTGCGCAAAAAACCTTTTGTTTTTTTTTTTTTTGCACTAACGACGGATGCGGGCATGAAATTTCTGGACGAGAAATTCGTTTGATAAATTCTTTCTATTTTTCTGTTTCTAGAACAACTTTGCTCCAGAAACAGATTTGGACAAGAAATCAGAAACAAAAATTTTTTTGTTCTCAGAGAAACAGAAATTGATTTCTGTTCCCCACCGCCGCCGCCCGCTGCCTCCCGCCGGTGGCCGCAGCCCGCCGCCCGTCGCCGTTCGTAGGAAAAGTAGAAATTTTCAATTTTTGTCAAACGAATTTCTGTTCTAGGATTAGAAATTAGTTTCGTTATTAAACACATTTTTTTGGCTCAGAAACTCATTCTGAAACAGAATGGTTGCCATGCGCGCCCTAAAATTACTCGTACGCGCACATTTATTTTTGCCGCAATTTGTGAAACCTCCGTCACTTTATCATTCTTCCGTACTTTGAAACTACAACTACGAGCTTATTACTAGCGAGACACTAAAGGAACGCATGAAACACCGGCATTTTTTTTTTTTTCGGAATACCCATTTAATTAGAAGCTCTAGTCTCTATTGCACCTCCCAATTAACATACCTAGTCGGCCAATTGATTCGCCCAGAAGCACAGGCAAATAGTTCAACTGCTGATTCATCCACAGAGCTACATGGACGGGAAGGGAAGTTAAACAATTAAGCGCCGCGGGACGTTGTCATGTACTATCGCTCAAATTAGCGAAACAACTTTTTGGGCAATTCAAAAGATGGATCCTTCGCATTGGACGATACGGTCCTTTTGTATCGAAAGTCCATTAACTTGCTTCCCCGCATCGCAGATACACGACCGGTACTTTCCGACCAGATTGACCTAACTGCCTTCACTCGCGGCGGAAGCTTCAGGGCACCTTTCCCTGTCGGCTTGAAATGGCGGAACAACAGGACATCGCTTCCATTGAGGTTGGTGCCACTCTGTTGCCAAACTGAAAAGGGCACATTTCATCTCATGTGCGCTCTCAGAGAGAGAGAGAGAGAGAGAGAGAGAGAGAGAGATGGCGATCGTCCCACATGCATTCTTGAGTTCGATGTCTGACCATATTAATGCCTTTTTTTACTAGATCTGTCGAGACATGGACACGATCCCCTTTGCTCGAGGTCATCCTCGCTTGGATGTTGGAAACTCATTTCACAAGACGTCAGAAAAGTTTCCCTCGTCGATGAGCTTTCATGACCGCTTTTGCATGCATTTTGGGATGTCATTTCTTGAACGTGGTCCCGTCAAACACATGGATCGATTCATAAATTGTCCAATCCAAATAGGCACATTTAACTTATTCATGACCCATTTTGTTCGATACAAACTTAGTGATCAATGCTCGACCCAACTCATACCTTATACATATCCCTATAACAATTACATATTTAATCAAATTTAGAAAGAAAAAATCAATTTGAGAGTGCGGAATGAGTGAGCGTGGATTTGAGTGAGGACGAGATGGGTGGGTTGGGTCTAGATAAACTGTAAATTAAATTATGATCAATTTATAATCAATTTATGATCCATTTTTAACTAACTCATATAATAACTCACATTATCATATATGTGTTAAGAAATGGATTTATGGCCCATTTTGATAGGTCTGCCTGAGCGAGTTTGAGAATCTTCCGTAAATTCATGGATGCATTCGTGAGGTGAGTGCTTGGAAGTGCATTGAGGGCGATGCACGATCTTATGATTTCTTTGTGCTTTTCCATGCCCCTAAGAAATTTACTTACAAGTCCTTTAAAAGCTTCTAAAACTTCGGTGCTTTATTTTAGGAATTTTATCCTTTCATAGTTTCTTAATGGGAAATACTTTCTCGACGTTGTTGCCTTGACAGTATTGTCATAGACGATATAATTTCAACCGTAAAATCACACATCATTATCGCGTGTTTTGCGTAAAGTGCTCATTGATTGAGAGATTGTGTAATCAGAAATAACTGATAATATTATCAAACTATCAGGCTAGTAATTTCCTTTCTTAACACCCCCACCCCTAGAAAAAAAAAAATAGTAATAAGAGTATCTTGTCCCATGAGGAAAAGGTTTTCTCAAACAAAAATTGTCTATCACATGACACTGTGTAGAACTAGTTACTTATTGAAACCAAATGTTAAGTAGTTTATCAAGTGAAATGATGTATGTATAAAAGCAAAAAAGCTTTTCGCCTCTTTGTGAACTAAATGCATAGTTTGGTTCAATAAATTGCGAGTTACGCATCACACTAAGGAATCGGCGGAGAAATTTTGTGTTATATATGGAGGTTATCTCACAATCAAATCAGAGACATAAATGCATCAGTAAACAATTTTTAGAACGAATCAAACTAGAAATAAAAACATGTATGACATGCTTGGATGGTGTATCATAACTCAATCGTCTCCAGGAAATCTGATCTATTACGTGATGCCTCATGAACTACGATTCATCATGCGCAAAGTGAACTAAGTGTAATCTCATTCAAGAGGAGACAACCTATTTAATAACCTTGGCCAATATTCGGAACACGTGTAAGTGATTCAACAAGCTCTACGTACTTTGAACAAAGATGAAATGTGAAATTGCCCAATAAAGTCTCTACATGCCTGAAAGACTCTCAGCGAATAACTGTGTGTGGTGACGATTCTGATCCAAAAAACTGATTTTGATTAAAATGACTTTTTCTGATTCTGTTCCCAGATGAGTTTTTGAGAATTAGAATACATTCGATAACTGTTCAAAATTTCTGTCCCTGGAATAAAAACGCGTTTGGTAACTATATAAATTTTTGATCATGTTCTCAATTTTTGTAATTTAAGTCAAATAATTATGTAGTTATTTTTGGTTCTAGGAAATGAAATCGCATTCTTATTTCATCAAAAAAATTTAGAATGAATATTTTCCTCACTCATGACCTAACAAAAAATATTAATGTTGTATTCACATTGGTTATTTTTGTCTTTTTCCAAAATTTTGTAAAACTAGACTACGTCTAAAGTATATAAACCTAGGAAAATCACAATTAATAAAATCAAGTGCACAATTAAAGATCATGAAATTGATAAATTGTATCATAAAATCTGAACAAAGCTCTAAGGGCTTGGAGAATGTGGTTCGGATTTAATTTTAAAAGTGTCTATGAGTTTCCTAAAAAACAAATCTAGGGAATCTAGGGAATGTAGATCCAACTTCATGAAAAAAAGGGGGGGGGGTCAAACTAGCCTAATCTAAGCTTCTTCTATTTTTAGAGATTTTCTGAAGTTTTTCTGATTTAAAAAAAATTCAATTTTTTTTATTCTTGATTTTTATTCTTTTTTTTTACCTCTTTTTAAATGAGACTTTATTGTATTTTAGGTTGAGGTAAAAGTAACGAGAGAACTGAAAAAGAAAAGTAAGAGTTATGATATTTCATTTTATTTTGTGATTCTTAAAAGTGATTCTTTTTTCAAAATCAATTTTTTTTATTCTTGTTTTTGCTCTAAAACTGGTCCCGGGAACAGAATCATAATTATTTACGCTATCAAATAGAATTGTGATCTTTTTTTTTTTTCTAGTTCCAAATAATAGAATCACAAAATCAGAATGGTTACCATATGCAGTCTCAGTCACTTCTAATTCATGAGACATGGTTATGCCTACCATAGAATAATTATAATATGACTAATTCATGTTTTTTCTCCGTGTCGTTTCCAGAGCCTAATTCTCCGGCTTTCAAAAGGGATCTCTGCAAGGTGAAAAGATGGAGTGGAATCGAGAATCCACTTGACCTCACCTTTTCCAATGGCTCAGTTCCAGCGTTTTGACTGTCCTTAACCCTAAATGCCATTTTCTGCGAGACAATCGGAAGCTGTAGCACCATCGATACCGGGAGTCTATTAACCATACGCATAATAGTACGTGAAACGGTACAAAGATTATTCAGCACACATATAATCATCTTGAACAGACAATAACAACTGAAAGCATAAACTGCTAATTAAGCATTCCCATGTAAGGGAGCTGTCCTTAAATTCGACGAATGTTCGGCTACTTCATTAGCTGTTTAAGACCATGTTTCTAGTCTGAAAACGTACGAAGATGAGGGGAATCATGTCAAGTTCCTCCATATCACAGAAATTTGTAGCTTGTTCTTCTCATCAGTTATCGTCTTTCAAGGTGCCTTTGAGGAAGTCCCTGGTCTGCAGCATCGCGAAGTCCTTGGCTTCCGATTTCTTCATTATCCTTAGCCTTCTGCAGGACTCCATGAACATCCTGGTACAGCAGGAAAGGCACGAGTTTCATTACAACGATGAACATGCAACGAGGACGACACTAGACGCGACAACATCGATGAACTGCATACAAATTTTATGTTGTAATTGTTCTTCAGTTTGACGTTTTTACAACTTTCCACTGATTAAATTTGCGAAGGGTCAGAAACCCAAAACCCTAATTATCAACTTTGCTCGAGACATGACATTCTACGAATGATCTCTCTCTTCCCAATAAGGAATCAAAGACTCGGAATGGAGGAAAGAATCGTCATGTGGGGTGCTTCGTGATGATGCCATGTCTTGACCAGTTCTGGCCATCGAGGACAGTTTTGTCAACTTCCCGACACCATAATGGGGGAATTGCCCATGTCGGCCACCTTAGCTTTGAAAGAGCCGGTGTCAAATACCCAAATTATTTCGTTGACATTGATGCCAATGACTTAAGGTCCAAAAAATTAATAAAGTTTGCAGATCCTATGTACGATTCGAGACATTTTCACTTTTTAAAAAATAAGAGCATTAGCTAGCGTCGATCTAAAGGATTACTTGCTTAATTTGATCTTAATTTGGCTTTAGTAAATGTTCCAAACATCGAACATTATTACCAGTAGCAGATCGCCTCTGGAATCTCTTCTGTATATTGACTAAGCTACCAAGGACAAGATCGTGAGCAGAACTAGACAGTACATGAAGGAATTTAAGCTTGGTCCGACCATCATCCAAATAAAATGAAATCTGAATCCTTTTTCAATCCCCAAGTCTAGGGGTAGTTGTCTCAGCAGATCCCATGGTCCAAATCAAGTTGCTAGTTTCGTGTGCTCATTCAATCCAATTTCTCGGGTTCTCATACGATTGATTTTAGTCATCTAGTAGTTGCGATCCAAAAGTATCGAAATCTTTTTGTACAAGTTAGTATCTGTGATGGTTTAAACTTATATCTATTTTGTTATTTTGGGCATCTCTTAAGAAAACAACTCTAATATAGCCCAACTGATTATATAGTTTTTCTCTTTGCACGCATGAAAGAATATTGAAATGTGCATGCTGCTATATAATATCCCTAGAAATTAAGAAAAATAGAATTGCCTAATATTATTTGCAACAACATAAATTGCATTATTTAGGGTGATGGAGGGACTTACTCCCAAGGGACATCTCCCACGAGCATCCAATCTCCATCCTTATCTTCATAGATGAGCTTGTATTCAGCTCCTTCCCCTCCATTGAAAGCCTCACCTATAGATCAAAATGTACATGTACTTGATAAGCATTTAATGAACTAATTAGTCAGTTAATTACTCAATTATGCTCTCGCTTTTGTTTCCTTTACTTTTGAGCTTTGACTGATTCCTTTTTTCACAGCATTCAATCCATTAAATGACCTGAAAGTGTACCTTTTTGATCTCTAAATTAGTCTACCCGTACGGACATAATGTTAATGAAAAATTTGAACAATTGTTGGTGATTGATGGCTCATGCTTGATTCTGCCAAGAACATGTGTGTATGTTGATCTTTCCTTTCATCTTTAGGGCAAGAACCACCAGAGAGAGAGAGAGAGGGGGGGGGGGGGGGTTGAAACTACTCACCAATGCCATGGCAACCAAAGAGCTTCTCCAAAGAAAATGCGAGATCGGAGTATCCCTTTTGCAAGCTCAAGTCGATCTTCCTAAGGTAGAGTGCTCCGTCCATGCTCACCTTCACGTAACCTTTCGACCCTGCCCCCACCTCGGACCGGTCCACCTTCTCCTTGCCGAAACTATTCCTCTGCCGGTACGAGCACACCGGTGGCCACCCCACGACCTGGTTCTTCGCCGGGGCCTTCGTCTCCCCAGTCGACCCATTCCCCTCAGTGACGGAGATCTCTGAGAACACCCTCTTGTTCGAGCTCGGCTTCGCCGCACCCGGGAGGCCCAACCTGAGCTCCGTCGTGATCTCAATCCCTACGCCTTGTTCCTCCATTTTGACCACCACCAAACAAGCACGATGCCCTTGCTTTTCTCCTCCTCCTCCTCCTCCTCAATTTGGAGTCACTGCTTGATGAAGTCGACTAACCGGTGCACTCCTTTTTTTTTTTTATATATATGAAGACTTAGGTTATAATGGAAAAACAAAGGGGGTTAGTCTTTATACATGAAGAGGGAAGAGAGAGGACATGGTGGGAGCAATGACAGGTCGAGCGAGGGTTAGCGGTCGGTCACATGAGAGGCAGAAGTGGGGTCTCCCAATTGCTGTGCTTGGCATGACCATTTAAGACCAGCACATATTATAAGTTTGGGACAATGGGACAGATCGGAGGGTCGTCTATGCTCCCGGGTAATCTGGTGGGATCTCATCGTGGCCGTCTGATGAGGTGAATCGGGAACAAGCCATGTGAAGCTTCCTGATTGAGAGGGGAGGGTCTTGTTGATAACCTGCTTTGTACATATTTTCGTGCACAATGCAAATTTCCTGTGCAAATTGAAAAGAGAGAGAAGTATAATGCAGTATGCCCTCGTTTTTTTTTTTAAAACTTAGTATTCCCTTAGTTGATACATGCGGTTTTGGAACATTCATTATTATGTTGTGTCAAGTGGCTCCTCGTCCATGCATGAAAACATGCCTTTGTTATGTAAAGTGTTGACAAATGATTATGCAACCGTGAGATTAATGACCTATTTTAGAAATTATGCGGGATGTGCATATTCAAAAATTTGTAATCAATAATATGTTGTTATTTTCACAGTTATCAAAAAAAACTATTATGCTAATAAAACTCTAAAATATTTGATACGGTCTTCATGTGCATACAGTGTACACGGCTATCACATCATTGCATTCCTCCTTCACTTATATGTAATTGCATGCTTATCATTTTTGTTCAGTGGAGCTAGCCATGCACCAAAATCACGGTGAAGTATCGCACATGGGATCCCATTGGTAAAAGTCGATCGAGACATTCTTCAGTACATCGTGTGCGTATGTATGAGTCCAGTGCACCTCGGCCCTTAGATTATGGGGGTTCTGTACAGGACCCACCAACCATCATGTCAAGAAAATGGTGAAGTGTGTGGCCGAAAATGAAAAAGCTTATATGGTGACACGACTCATGTACATGTTCGTGTCATCGGATGCGTGCCTTGCGTAACGAGAGATCACTCAGAGGAAAGCTTAAGACGGAGCTTGTCAACACACCCCGTTGTGTTGATGTCCACTTAAGTATTTAAGCCAAAAAATTAACTAATTTGGATATATTAATTATTTCACATTACATCGATATATTATGCTAGGTTTCTCTAACACACTAATTCGGTAGTTTCCATTTTTACCCCCATGTTTTCCTAGATGTGATTGTTGTTGAATGTTACCACTCATTTTTAAGACACCTTTTACTCCATAAAAGCAAAATTTTAAAATTAGTAGCGAGATGACTGTGCATTGTATGGGTCTACGACTATATTTATCGTGTTATTCTAAATGTTAGTGCCAATGTTAATTTCCGCATTAAAAATATAACAACGTGCAAAAAATTATAAGACAATAAATATTCATATCAATCAAATTCTCCACTAAAACACATGAAGTTTTATTTAAAGTGGATCCAAACTCTGTCATGTAGGTTTATCCTCTTATTGCAAGAGAATACATGACATGAAATTGTAATCTTAATGGAATAAAATATGAGAAGCAATTGTCGAGCACGTAAAATGATGGAATGAATAAGAAACATGAAAACAAGAAGTAAGAATGCGAACTCCCATCTCTTAATAGCTTCAAGATCAACTTCCAGTTCAATGTATTTAAATCATCATCTTTACGGAAATTCTCCCTTTTCTTTTGTATAAACGTTTCATTTTTGTCTTTTGTTTGGCCAGAGTTGATGGACATCTTATCATGCACAATAATGCATCATAAGGAGAAGGGTTACTACAACGAAACAACCTAAACTAGTACACCTATAATGAATTTATCCTAAATAAATTTTCAAATTATCAAAAATCCTAAATTGATATATATGTGATAAATTTGCCCCCGCAAATTGCTGACTTGGATGGCATATGATTGTTAACGTGGCAAGTCGACATGGAAATTCATATAGTTAATACCACAAAAAACCTCAAACTAGTATGTTTGTGAAAAATTGATCATAAACTAGTGCATCAGTGGCAAATTTACCATTTGTTATTTTTCGTAACTGCAATACTACTCTTGGTAAAATGGCTCGACCAAGCACAACCACAGGGCCTATCACTGCCTAATGTGGCATCTCGTGTAAAAACATTAACGATGGATTAAGCGGTATCTTATCACATGTGGTACGCATTAATTGTTAGAATCCCACCTCATTCAAAAGAGGGTACTGAAAATTTGAAGTTGCAAATTTTCTTGATAAATCTAGGTCGATTAGCGAAGCAATCGGACCAAGTTGTGGTTTGTGACGTGCATTCAAATTTATTTTCCAGATTTCTCTAAAATCACCGCTATATCATCCATATCTGATTTTTCTCCCTTTCTAATTGACTACAATCTTTTACCAAGAAGAAAAGGCTATGCTATTAAAGTAAAATCGGGGCGAGCATTCATCATAGGCAACATCCTGTGGTAAAGAACAAAAAAAACCTAGCGACAAATAGGGCTCATTCAAGTTCATCTTCTCCTCCATTCCCTCCGACAATCGCATTCACGGCCACCACTCTTCGCGACCACTCTCTCTATCGGCAGGTATATCCGGCCAGACCTCATTCCGGTACTACACACTCTTGTTTCTAGTCTTTCCTCTTCGTCCCCCCATCTTCCGTTCGTCACTTCCGCCTTTTTTCACTCAATCAACAGAGATAATCAATAGAATAGCGCGTTGCTAGAGTAATGTGGGCACACCAGAGCTCTGATCAGATCTAACTTCTGAGCTGACAACAATGATTCAAAGTTTTGGTCCTCTCTTCGTAATTCCCCGATTTATTAAAGCCGGCATCATGATTAGTCTGGTGCATGTGGGAAGATCAACCATATCATATGAAAGTAGTTCTATAGTTGAAGGAAAATCAATTCGTGCTTTCCTCAGGGAAACACAACATGTCAAAGATTATTGCGCATCAAACCTGATCATTGAAACAATACTATTATCTCCGAATAAGATCCGATCCCAAAATTCTCGAAAGGGTCTTAGGCAATTGTTAAATATACTTAAAGAGGAAATGCTCGACTTCCAAAAAATCGGATATGGATGTTACAAGGACGATTAATGTTGATATGCACGCGTAAATTGTGTTAGAAAGTCCCACATCGGAGAATTTGTGTGATGTGGAATAATAGGTGTTGACACCTGATTTTTAATCATTTTTTCTATTGCTAAAGTAATAAAAAATCCATAAAAATTTATAAAATTGAAAAATCAACTTTGGGGACCTTAGCCAAGCCTAGGGAACCAATTTTGACCAAAAAACGATTTTTCATATTTTCAGTATTTTTACGTATTTTTTATTTATTTATTTTCGAAAATTAATAGAAAATCCATAAAAATTCATAAAATTGAAAAATCAACTTTGGGAACCTTAGCCAAGCCTAGGGAACGAATTTTGACCAAAAAATAATTTTTCATATTATATATATATATATATATTTTAAAAAAAAATACAAAAATATTTGAAAATTTTGGAAAAATAACATTTGAGGCCAAAAAATACACAAAGATAGTTAATATTTTTATTTTAAATCTATTTTCATATTGGCCATCGCAAATTCAGAAAAATCCAATTCGAGTCACGTGTTCCTTCACGAGTATAATCTCGAATCGGGCCTAAAAAATTTAATTTGAGTCAACTTATTTTTAACTTTCACTTTTTATGAGTTGTGACATTGTCTTCTAATATTTTAAATTTTCATCTTGGCCCAATTATACCCAGAATGACTTAATTTTGCAAAAGGGCTTTAATTAAATTATGCATTATTTTCAGCGACAAGAAATGAGCTTAAATTTGACATGTGGTAAATTTTGGTGTGTCAAAAATTGTGAGGAGATTTGGACTTAAAGAAATATATTTTTTTCAGGGACTGAATTGTAAATACTTAAAATTCAAGGACTAGAGTGCAAATACCTAACTCTTGAAGGATTATTTTACAAATAATAAAAAGAAGAGTTAGTGGATAAATTAGAATAGAGAAGGGAAGATGAAGAAGAGGAGATGAAGAAGAGAAGTTGGAGAAGAATGGATGGAGAAAATAAGATAAGAATAGAGAAGGGAAGATGGAGATGAAGAAGAGTTAGTAGAGAAATTAGAATGGAAGATAAGAATAGAGAAGGGAAGATGGAGATTAAGAAGAGTTAGTGGAGAAATTAGAATGGGAGATAAATATGGAGAAAGGAAGATGAAGATGAAGAAGAGTTAGTGGAGAGATTAGAATGTGAGATAGAGATGGAGAATGGAAGATGAAAATGAAGAAGAGTTAGTGGAGAAATTAGAATGGGAGATAGAGTTAGTGGAAAAATTAGAATGGGAGATAGATGAGTAGGTTATAAAAGGAGGAAGAAGTGAGCTTGAGAAAGGATTCTTGAGAGAGAAAATTTGAAGTGTTTGGGAGAATTTTTTGGAGAGAAAATTTTGGATGTTTGAGAGAGTTTTGGGAGAATGAAGAAAATTTTGAGAGAAAGAAAATACCAAAAGAGAGAGAATTTTGAAGATGATGGGAGTTTAAAGCTAGGGGTTATCATCACAAATTCCTTCATCGATCAAATATAAATCAAGAGTTCATCATCGTCAACGAGCAAGCAAATTCGAGCTAAGTGTTTTTATTTATTCATTTATTTGTGGTTTTACTCGCAAATTAGCACAAATTGTATACACTTTCTCCATCTCCCATTTTTTTTCCCATATTTATGTCAGGAGAAGGACATCTCTATCTCAACAGCAAAAATCTCATAGAGATGCAAAAATCGGCCCAGACAAGCTCCTAAGCTGTCCACCGATTTCTCAACTGATCTGTGACTAAAAGTCCCTCTTAATTCAAAAGAAACTCTCTATATTGGGAACATAGAGAGCGAAAATCAATTATAGAAATCCCTCCCAAAAAAACGGGAGATAAGTACTCATTCCACTCTTCTGGTTTTAGGTGCATATTAGCACATATTTTGTATACTGACACTTCATTCTATTTTATGTCAGGAAGCCGCAGCTCTATATCAATGGTCAACCCTATGGAAGCACAAAATCGGCTTAGATGAGTCCTCAAGCGCGCACAAATTTCAAATTGTTGAATCAATTCGTTGTATTTCATTTTAAAGAATTCATACCCCAGAATGGAGAGGACAAAGTCCATCCGCAATTTAAATATCTGCACCATAAATCCCAAAGAGAAGAGCCAAGCCAATGCTTAGCCTCTCATTGGAGATTTTTACTTACAGTAGTTAAATACCTGCAACTTAAATACATGTACCTTAAATCCCAAAGGGAAGAGCCAAGCCAATGCTTAGCCTCCCATTGGAGGTTTTTACTTACAGTAGTTAAATACCTGCAACTTAAATACCTGCACCATAAATCCCAAAGGGAAGAGCCAAGCCAATGCTTAGCCTCCCATTGGAGGTTTTTACTTACAGTAGTTAAATACCTGCAACTTAAATACTTGCACCTTAAATCCCAAAAGGAAGAGCCAAGCCAATGCTTAGCCTCCCATTGGAGGTTTTTACTTACAGTAGTTAAATACCTGCAACTTAAATACATGTACCTTAAATCCCAAAGGGAAGAGCCAAGCCAATGCTTAACCTCCCATTGGAGGTTTTTACTTACAGTAGTTAAATACCTGCAACTTAAATACATGTACCTTAAATCCCAAAGGGAAGAGCCAAGCCAATGCTTAGCCTCCCATTGGAGGTTTTTACTTACAGTAGTTTAAATACCTGCAACTTAAATACCTGTACCTTAAATCCCAAAGGGAAGAGCCAAGCCAATGCTAAGCCTCCCATTGGAGGTGTTTATTCACTGTCATGTACTTCCTATAATTTAATTTTTGAATCATCAGACCCAAAAGATGAGTAGGTCGTAATACTGCACAGAAGTCGTTAACACACTCCCTCTTTCGGCTTCAGGGAATCTTTAACACTTAAAAAAATATAACAAATAAAAATATATACCATCCATGCATCCTATTTAAAAAGTGAAAACACAAAAGAGAATGCTACTAGAGCCTTAGGAATAAACCAAGCCTGAGTTGCCGAATTAGGATATCCATGAAATTAAGGTACCGAAAGGGCATTAGTTTTAATTAACTAGTGTAACCAAGTCCCCGAACTCATAATCTTTGGTTCGCAGGAATAAATTAGTTCTCCCGCTAATTTATTTAGGTTTCTAATCGACCTACCAAGAACGATTAGTGGCGACTCCAAATTTCAAAATCATTTAAACAAAAACCAAAGTTGCGATTCGGTAGGGCTTGGGAGGGTCCGCGTTAGGTTAGTCAAATCTAATTAACCTAATAATCCGTTAACTCCCTTTAAAATTTAAAATTTTTTTAGAGGGTCGCGACAAACTGGCGACTCCGCTGGGGAGAGAGATTTTTAAATTTTCGAAAAAAGATACCAATTGGAATACTTAAATTTTTTCGAAATTTTAAGAGTCTTAGTGGACTTAGGCCAATGAAAATTTCATGCATATCTCGCTTCTGGCGATATTGTTTGGGACTCATTCTATAGGTGTTATATGTTTTTGCAGGATGGGAGTTATAAGGGGCGGAGTGTTTGGCTAACCCCTTTGTTTTGCAGGTGGGTGTTGGGTTTATTTGTTTAATTTCGCACATTTTTAGAAGCGCTGTTTTGATATCAATTGTTGTGCATGTCTTGCATACTCTGAGGATCACGACACCTGCACACACAAGCGTCTAAACCCAAGTCGCGAAATTCTTCCTAGAAAACCATAGATAGGGATCGAATATGCAAAGCTCTTGCGTCGATTGCGCTCGGGTTGACCATATTTTATTCCGCTCATTATCTGAATTGACAATTCTTCCCATTGTGATTTGATTGCGCGGAGGGTAAGTTTGTTAATTCAGATAGTGGGAGCCTTTTTAGGTCCATACCTTGTCTCTCCTTCTTTTATTTTCTAGAGTCCACTCCTCACTTGAGTCATGCGCATGACTATGTGATTTGCATTTCTCCAAGGTAAAAGTAAGTTCTCTAATTTTATCTTGTATTTATTTTCGGTTGGTCCATGCTAGGTGTTAGTCAGTTTTTGAGCTTGATATTACGACCATTCTTTTTAAAAGAAAATAAAAATTAAATTTGTCCCTCATTTCTTTTAAAATTTTTTTTTTGAAAAAATGATGTAAAAAAATCCCTTCATGGGAATTTTATTAACCAATAAGGGATTTTTGTCATATTTTTATTGCTTCAATAAAAATGAAATTTTCCTGAAAAAATTTTCCTCTGAAAATTTCAATAAAAAAGAAAAATTCCTTAAAAAAAAAAACTCTAGTAGACATCAAGTGATTTTATCACATTTTTCAAATTATAAAAACTTGCAAGAAAATTCTTCTCGAGAAATTCGCTCATGTTTTTCTAAGAAAATTTTCTCTAAATAAAATTCGACTAATTGACCAATAAGAGATTTTTGTCATGTTTTTTTCTCTCCAATAAAAATGAAATTTTCCCGACAAATTTTCCTCTGAAAATTTATTTCGATAAAAAGAAAAATTCCTTTAAAAAAAACATCAAGTGATTTTATCACATTCTTTCAAATTATAAAAAGTTGCAACAAAAATTCTTTTCGAGAAATTCGCTCATGTTTTTCTAAGAAAAGTTTCTCTAAATAAAATTAGACTAATGTCTCGGGGGAATTTCGTTAACCAATAAAGGATTTCTGTCATATCTTTCCTGCTTCAATAAAAATAAAATTTTCCTGACAAATTTACCTCTGAAAATTTATTTTGATAAAAAGGAAATTCCTTCAAAAATTTTAGTAAATGTCAAGAGACTTTGTCACATTCCTTTAAAAAAATAAAAAAAAAAGAATAATAAATCTGAAAAAAATTATGTATCAGAAATTAACCCATTTCTTCCTAAGGAAATTTTTTTTTCTTTCTTCTGATTTCTCTATAAAATAGAAAAAATCAAATTGGACTAATATAGGAGTCATGGACCGACATTTCTTGTGTCGCATACTAATTATATCCTTTTCTTTTGCAGGGAGATCCTAGATACCCCAGACGGGTGTAAAAATTAAGTTCAATAATATATCAAGAATCATCTTCAGAAATACCAAAAGACGAAAAACACCGAGGCTTCAACCGTTAATTCTGGGGGGCAAACGAACATTGTCCATCTTTGACAGACAAAGTTGTGTCAATCCGTAAACTTGTATGTGCAGTGTATTCTGATATGACGGTGGATTTATACTGATTAAACATGGGGGCATATTTAATGTATTGCAGAGGATCCCGCGTCTTTTGAAAAACAATATGGATTATATAATCAGAACCCATGAAACAAATACCTTTACCTGATCAAATCAACCAGAGATCGGTCTTAAAATTTCCTCTTATCCGAAACATGCGGAGGGCTTTAGAGGACCGAGGTTCTATTAATGAACGTGGCCCACAGGAATTTCTCCCGACACTACAGGCGACCGACACGAGCAAGTGACGCCGAAAGAAACAAAATATGGATAAAAGTGGGCACACAACGGGTGGCCGGATTTACTACCAGCGCACTGATCGAGTTGTCATAGCGTTATTGTTCGTGATCTCAAGATGGATAGTGGGGGCCACCGCCGAACCCATCATCAATGTTCTCGATATCATCGTCTGGAGCAATTAAACAAGAACATCAAGAAGAACATTAAGCCTCGACATCTTCGGTACCTCAAATCGTTCTGTTATGCTATGCGGAAGAAACGATAGCAGGAAAATTTAAAAACAAAACAAAACAAAACACGTGAAGCTTTTCTTTCATTCCATTCATCAAAGAGTATTACAACAACTCACTGGGGAGGAAAGGTAAAGCCAAACTGGGCCCTGATGACCATTACGAAAGAGCTCAACTGACTCTCCAAACAGTTGATGCTCTGGATGCACCGGGCGCTCTCGGGATCAAGCTCCGCGAGCCTAAAGAAGAGGCGATCGCACTTCTCTTTAACCTGGGCCATAGTGGCCTCGTAATGCTCAACGGCAAACTCCAGGTCCGGAACCGCTGCCCTCTCGAAAGCAATGTCTGCCGTAATGTCATCAAGTCTCTCCTGCAGCCAACCACATTTACACCTCATCACAATATTGCCTGGCTCCTGTTCGGCGTAAGTTCGGACCAAGGCCAGACGGTCCACCAACTTTCCCCTCTCACGAACCAGCCACGAAAGCTGATCGTTGGCAAACTTGAGGGCCTTTTTGTGATTATCAGCCACAAACGTAACTGTTGCCAGACGCTCGTGCTGGTCTCGGTAACGGGCTTTCACGACGGCGGTCACAAGGACCCTCTCATAAGCACGGTTATAAGCAGTCAGAAAATTGATGAAGAGGGTCGAGAAGTTCCGGTACTCCTTCCCTAGTTGGGTACCCTCAACAGAAGCAGCGTCCACGGTCCTAAATAAACCGAGGATTTCAGCCTCAACGGTAGAGTTTTTGGCTATATGAGCGTAACCTCTACCAAGAAGATTGTAGAGTCTCTCCCACCCAGCTAGGACTTCGGCGGATAAGGTATGGTTAGGAGAATTGGCCATTTTTGAAAGCAGAATACGAAAGAAAGGGGGAGAGAGGTGAGGCAGATGAGCGGAATGCGAAGATGGTAATCTGCTTTGAAGTAAATATTGATTTCATAGTGACGGTATCAACCAGTCAAGATTTCTCTTCTCTACCATTCTCTATTGGCACCACCCTCGTTGGCTCGAATTCCCATCAGATGGCGACTGCGAGCTAAGCGAGTCCGAAGTCTCCGCAGAAAGTTTGACGAGACACCGCCACTTTGAAAAAGAAGACGGAAAGATGAGCTGAGTGGAAGACACGGCAAACGTTAGCGAAAAGGAGATACGACTTGTCTTCATTGGAGGACCCGCCAGTAAATCGACGGTGGAGATCTTGACAGGGGCCCTCTATCACGAAAAGAAAAAAGAAGACAAACTGAGCGAGAAACAAGGATTTCCCCTTTGATCAAAAGATGAATATCAGATTTTCTCCCTCGAAAAATCTAATAGCGCTGCCCGTGAAGAGGGAAATCGTTGCTATTGCCAGAGAGAGAACTTGTCCCCATTTGATAGTCAGAGTTCATTCGCAAGAACTCGCAGGAGAAAGATAGAGAGGAAGGAGTTCTCGTGGGAAAGGAATTCAAAACCTTCACCATCAAAGCATCGACTTTCAAAGCCTGTTACGAGAAGGCATCAACGATCTCGTGATCCCTCAAGTCCGAGAAGACATCCCGAGGCGGTCTCGAATCGGCAGTCCTAGATCCAGAAATATGTCGAGTATTAGGGGAACGGGCGCATGTTCAACCCTGGTCAAAGCTGATGAAGTTCCTTACCCTGAGGGTCTACTGGTCATGGCCATTGATGGTAATCCAGTCTCTCTGTCAATCCTTGTTACCGTATTAAGAAAATGCCGGTATAAGGTTGTATCTCAAGCAAAGGCGATAGAGGCCTTAGAGATATTAAGGAGGAGTAGTGACCCGTTTGATATCGTCCTCACCGCCATGGTAGGGATTGACATGGATGTTTTCACTCTCTTGGAAGTCATCAATTCTAAATTAAACATGCCAGTCCTCGTAATATCGGCAAGCGATGATCAGCAAGCCCTAATGAAGGCTGTCTTAAATGGGGCCCAAGACGTCATAACGAAACCAGTTAGAGTTCAGATGCTTCAAAACATATGGCAGCACGTGGTAAGGAAGCAATTGCACGACCATGAGAACAAGCATCAAGCCTTCAATTTTGTTCCAAGCAACTGGAGAAAGAAGATGAGTTGGTCTCCCGAGCTGCATCGTATGTTTGTTAATGCAGTTCAGCAGCTAGGAATAGATTCGGCACGGCCGCAACATATACTGGAAATTATGAAGGTAGAGGGACTCACTAAAGCAAATGTTTCGAGTCATCTTCAGAAGTACAGAAAAAGGGTGAGAGAACACAATGCAACTCAGAATCAAGAAAACCAAGGCGGGACTGATCTAAGCCTGAACGTCGAGTCTCCTCGCCACCATAAGTTCCCCAGGTTAGCATGGGGCGAGCCACTTCCCATCATCAACCAAGCTAGTAGCCATGCCATCAATCCCCCAGGCGTTAATCAAAGTATCCCCCAGAATCACCCTAATGCTCTTCAAGAGTATAGACCGCAGGAGCAGTGTATTCAGATTCCTTGGTTTGAGCACCAACCTGTGGCTAGAACTCATCCCATGATCAGCGCGCCTGCGCAGCTAGAGAATCAGACAAGAAGTTATCCTGAGCACTTCCACTTCTCTAATCCTCGAATGGAAGGAGTTTTTGGCAGCAGGACAGTTGGTGATCCCCACACTTTCTCGAGTAATGATGAAGGCTCCAGCATGAGAAGTCAAATTGCTCATGGCGAGGACAGAATGAGAAATCTACCGCCAGCATTTGCCAACAACAATGCCCAATTCAAGCATCAGTTGCTGGAAGGTTCAAGAGATTACCCAGATGATGAGCTTACTGCCCTGGTCAACCAGTTTAGGGTTGAGAGACGTCCCAAGCCGCGATCAGGAGCCAGTGAGTAGGGACTCTCAAACATCGGTTATCCACACCCGAACCAACACGAGACTAGCTGATTATCGAAGAGCCACAGGAGAGGCAGAACTGACCTTGAATAAGTGCACCTTTCATTTCATGCTTAATTCCCCTGCGTATGATATTTTCCAGCTTTCTAGGTGTCTCGATTTAATTCAAGGACAAGGGGGCAATTTATTTATCCCGTCGAATGCGTGAATCCCTTTTTATGCTAGATTTAGGGCGGATCAATTTGTGGCAACGTCGCTGACTGCCATAATGAGAAATGTTGAATGGCCTCACGTAGGGAAATTTCAAGTGAAAAGCCCAAGCGAACTCGAAGACGGGTAACTGTGTGTCGTTCCAATTTACCCTCAATCGTTGCAAAATGCTAAATTGGATTTGTTCCATTCTCACCCAGGGGATTGCAAAGTGCCTCAAGAGTGTCGCAAAATGAAATGACCCAATGGAATGCGATAGGACTCATTCGCCTTCAAGGTAACCTTCAAATTAAAGGAGCCCTCCGGTCCACGGACCCAATGGCATGGAAAATGATGATGGTCCAAGGCAACCCGAAAGAAAACAAGGCCCAACTAAGCAAAGCACATATGTGGCAAGCTCAAAGTGAAGGGCAACTCGGGACATATAATTCAATCTAATCCAAATGAAGGAACTTCCTCAATTCAAATTCAATGGAAGTATACACAAGGGTAAAACAGTATCGTTCCAATTTTTCTAGAATATGAAGAACATATACTGCCGCATTCTCTTTCATTTTTGTAGGGGAAGTCTCTACTGGCCAAATTTTCCTGTCTACCATTCCCTATCAGTATCACCTCCGCTACTCGTCTCCAATCTCGAGCCAAGCAAATCCGACGTCTCTACGGAAAAGTTGGACGAGACGCCACTACTTTGAAAAAGAAAGGATAAAAAATAAGCTGAGTGGGAGACAAAGACATTTTCGGCAGAAAAGAGATACGACTCGTCTTTATTGAAGAACTCGCCAGCAAATTGACAGTGGAGACAGCAACAAGGGGCCCCCTTCCACGGAAAGATGGAAGGAGACGAGCTGGGCGAGAGATACGATGAAAAGAAAATCGAGAAAGCCAGAACACTCGAGAGAGGCAATACAGTTGCTAAACCCACGTCTAATTTTAAAGGAGGCATCTTCTTGATAATTCTCATTCGTGCTCGAAAGAGAGACTCTTAAAGCATACGCAGTCTCCCAGAAAAATCCAGAGAGTGAAAATACAAGAAGAGATATCAAACTTTGAGAAATCGTTAACCAAATCGAAGATGTCTCAACCCAACACACTTGAAAGTTATCGTTACTTGCTGAATATGGGAGAGGAAGAGTTCGAAGCCATATTTGGGATCGAGCCTATGGAGCCCGGCCCTTCCACCGACGACGTCCAAGAGCCCGGTAAGGACAATGACAACAACGGTAAAGGTCAAAAGAAGCGTTACCGTCGCCATACTGAGGAGCAAGTACGAAAGCTTGAAGCTTTCTTCAGAACGTGCCCTATGCCAGACGGCAAACAAAAAATGGAACTGAGTCAAGAGCTAGGCCTTGAACCTTCGCAAATCAAGTTCTGGTTTCAAAATAGACGAACCCGAATGAAGACTCGTCATGAGCACAACGAAGCCGAGTTTCTAAGAGTTGAAAATGAAAACCTCCTAGCGGAAAACAAGATGTATAAAGAGACTTTTGACTCCGCCACCTGCCCCAACTGCAATAGCCTCCTCCTCACCCTCGATGAAATGTATGATTTGAGGATCGAAAATGCACGTTTAAGAGGTGAGTTAGACCAATTTATAACAGGATCGAGTTCTGTTGGAGCAGGGTACAAAAGGACCAATGATACTGGATCAGTATCAATACCTCCCGAGGAAGAAGGGACAGATCACCACCAAGCGGACATTGACGATGATCTTTTCGCCATAATCAACCAGTTTGATATCGGTAAAGCATCGGGACTGTGATGCACTTGTTCAGCCAGTGACCACCAGACCTTCTATATGGCCGATGCATACCTAATTTGGGATGAAGCCAGCTGATCATGGGAGAGCCTGCAGAGGAAGCGGAACTAATCCTGAATGAGTGAATGTGTTTTATTTCTTTGCGTGATGTGTTTTTCTGCTTTTGTGAATGTGTAAAAGCAAGGAGTAATAATCCGACTTCCCCCTATTAAATGCTCGAATCCGCCACCTCACCAACCTCGCGACGAATTGATGGCGAGTGAAAATCTGCATAAACCTGAAGGGTAACTCCGTATCGTTTCAATTTACCCTCAGTTGCTCCAAGTTTTAAAATTAAGCCCCTTCTATTCTCAGGAAATTGCAAATCGACCCGAGAACGCAATCATATCCGAATACAGGTTGGATAAAATTTGGGGGCAAATCAACTCATGGGCATTACCACGGGATAGACAGCTTCGGACAAAGGAAAGTACAAGCGAAAGATGCGAACAATCTCAGAAATGGGTAATTCTGTATCGTTCTAATGTGCACATAATCATCTCAAGTCTTGAATTGTCTTATTCCATTCTTAACAGGGATTGCAAATTACCTCGAGAAATACCGTAACATGGCCCAAGGTGATACAACAGGGCTGCGTTATCCCCAAGGATTAACCCTTGAAAAGAAAGCCCCATGGACACCTACGGTCCAATGGACCGAATGGTATGGGGGATGACAATAGGTCCGAAATATTCCGAGTTCGATCCCCAAGGGTGGGGAATGTTGTATGTATTATAAATAAATTAAACAACTTTTTGTGCATTTCTTTTTTTTACAAACAGGAATACTCGACGAGTAATATCAAAGTCAGTATTTTACCATAGTCTTCCCATAATGGTGAGGCGCCCAACAAAAGTTGAGGAAAATTCAATCCAACAAAACTGGTAAAAGACTCGTGCAAGACATTCAAGATGAAGGGTAAATCAGTATCGTTTTCAATTTATCCCTTTTAATACTGGCTGATATGTCTCTTTTTCTTTTTACAGGAAATATTTACACTAACATTTAACATGTTGAAGGAGACAAATCCAAAAGAAAATTATGATCATCTGACAAGATCTATTCTGGTGAAAAATGGGGTAAATTGATCACAAGCTCTGAAGCGAAAAAGCAAATATGTCTTCCTTATCTCATTTGATTTCAAGAATAATTTCTCTGCTTTTTACAGGGGCATTCAACCGCTAAACCGTGGCGGTCGCTGTCATTAAACAAACCGAAATGCTCCCTCACCCATATGCTTCATCACGTAGAGACAAAGTTTGAGACGAACCACCCCTCGACATAAGGAGTAGGCTTCCCAATTTGTTCGGTCCGCCCACATACCAGGGGCAATTCAAATCCGCCCATATTTGCACATTATAAAAACACACGTAATGCTAAAAAATTGTCACATCTGCATTGTGCTTACACAGTTCATGAATTATGTATGACTATTCCGTGTGTTTAACTTACCAACTCCAACTTAGAGCATAAACTGCACAGGAGACATCAAATGTGCAGAATGGGGCATGACAGGATGAGGAAAGGCAAACCATTTCCACGCAAGTCTAACATTTTAATTTACAGATAAACAGCCTTTCCTCAGAGTGAGAGAAGGCCCTTTCGGATTGAAGTCCCCCATTCAGATTACATTCGAGGCGTTCATACTATGAGAACCTCCTTAAACAGAATTGGTAATGCAAGCTTGACAGAATAGTTTTGCATGATCCATATTTGGATTGATTGCATCATGAGTTATCACACAGACTACTTCTAATCATTGCCGACTTGGTTGAATAGTTTTACATGAACCGATCAACTCATTGATGAAAATGCTTGCACATGTTACCTCTGATACTGCCTGACAGGCAACACATTCCCAATGTTCAAACTACCTTCCAAAGTCTTGAAATTCATTCAGCGATTATTGAATGAACAAGCCTGGTTGTCGAGAAGCCACCAAGCATTTCTTCCAAATTCTCAGGTAAGTATATCTTCAACCTGAACCTTTCAAGAGAATGAATTCTGACGGTTGTTGGGGTACTCGAATCCATTGCGGTACATACAGGTATCCACCTTCTTCAATAAAGCATGATTCGTCTCAAGGACAGAAATGTTCGAGACCTTTTGATCTCTGCCTCTTTGGTTTATTCCTAAAGTGACAGGATAATATAATTTGGGTTTGAGCTTCTGCAGGATTCCTGATCTTTCCAGATTCCAGAATGGCACCCTTTGAGGTACACCAAGTCCTTCTTACAGGCAAAATAAGTCCTTCTTACAGGCAAACCAAGTCCTTCTTACAGGCAAATCAAGTCCTTCTTATAGGCACAAAGTCCTTCTTACAGGCAAATCAAGTCCTTCTTACAGGCAAAACAAGTCCTTCTTACAGGCACAAAGTCCTTCTTACAAGCAAATCAAGTCCTTCTTACAGGCAAAACAAGTCCTTCTTACAGGCAAATCAAGTCCTTCTTACAGGCAAATCAAGTCCTTCTTACAGGTATAAAGTCCTTCTTATAGGCAAACCAAGTTCTTCTTACAGGCACCAAGTCCTTCTTACAAGCAAACCAAGTCCTTCTTACAGGCAAACCAAGTCCTTCTTACAGGCAAAACAAGTCCTTCTTACAGGCACAAAGTCCTTCTTACAGGCAAATCAAGTCCTTCTTACAGGCAAAACAAGTCCTTCTTACAGGCAAATCAAGTCCTTCTTACAGGCATAAAGTCCTTCTTATAGGCAAACCAAGTTCTTCTTACAGGCACCAAGTTCTTCTTACAGGCATAAAGTCCTTCTTACAGGCAAACCAAGTCCTTCTTACAAGCAAACCAAGTCCTTCTTATAGGCACCAAGTCCTTCTTATAGGCAAACTAAGTCCTTCTTACAGGCAAACCAAGTCCTTCTTACAGGCACAAAGTCCTTCTTACAGGCAAATCAAGTCCTTCTTACAGGCACAAAGTCCTTCTTACAGGCAAATCAAGTCCTTCTTACAGGCACAAAGTCCTTCTTACAGGCACAAAGTCCTTCTTACAGGCAAATCAAGTCCTTCTTACAGGCACAAAGTCCTTCTTACAGGCAAAGTAAGTCCTTCTTACAGGCAAAACAAAGTCCTTCTTACAGGCAAACAAAGTCCTTCTTACAGGCAAATCAAGTCCTTCTTACAGGCAAAGCAAGTCCTTCTTACAGGCACAAAGTTCTTCTTACAGGCAAAGCACCAAGTCCTTTTTACTGGCACCAAGTCCTTTCTACAGGCACCAAGTCCTTCTTACAGGTATCTCCATGCGGTGACCTACCATACGGGTCAAATCTCAATCAAAATTTAATCAGTAGAATCCTTTTATTAGGAATCTACCATGGTACGACCCACCATACGGGTCAAATGGTATGACCCACCATGCGGGTCAAATTTTAATTCAATTTTTAATCAGTAGAATCCTTTTATTAGGAATCTACCATGGGTTGATCCACCATACGGGTTCAAGTTCAACCACCCTAAAGTTTTTTTATATAACGAATCCTTAGGTTCTCATTTCATTTTCAGTGGAACAATCATGTCACGACTCTTTTTATTTACTTGTATTGAGTCGATAAGAATCCAGGTGCCATCTCGTCTTTGAAATGAACCTCTACCGAGCTTCCTTTCAAAGAGGGGCAGCTGTTGACACCTGATTTTTAATCATTTTTTCTATTGCTAAAGTAATAAAAAATCCATAAAAATTCATAAAATTGGAAAATCAACTTTGGGGACCTTAGCCAAGCCTAGGGAACCAATTTTGACCAAAAAACGATTTTTCATATTTTCAGTATTTTTACGTATTTTTTATTTATTTATTTTCGAAAATTAATAGAAAATCCATAAAAATTCATAAAATTGAAAAATCAACTTTGGGAACCTTAGCCAAGCCTAGGGAACGAATTTTGACCAAAAAATAATTTTTCATATTATATATATATATATTTTAAAAAAAATACAAAAATATTTGAAAATTTTGGAAAAATAACATTTGAGGCCAAAAAATACACAAAGATAGTTAATATTTTTATTTTAAATCTATTTTCATATTGGCCATCGCAAATTCAGAAAAATCCAATTCGAGTCACGTGTTCCTTCACGAGTATAATCTCGAATCGGGCCTAAAAAATTTAATTTGAGTCAACTTATTTTTAACTTTCACTTTTTATGAGTTGTGACATTGTCTTCTAATATTTTAAATTTTCATCTTGGCCCAATTATACCCAGAATGACTTAATTTTGCAAAAGGGCTTTAATTAAATTATGCATTATTTTCAGCGACAAGAAATGAGCTTAAATTTGACATGTGGTAAATTTTGGTGTGTCAAAAATTGTGAGGAGATTTGGACTTAAAGAAATATATTTTTTTCAAGGACTGAATTGTAAATACTTAAAATTCAAGGACTAGAGTGCAAATACCTAACTCTTGAAGGATTATTTTACAAATAATAAAAAGAAGAGTTAGTGGATAAATTAGAATAGAGAAGGGAAGATGAAGAAGAGGAGATGAAGAAGAGAAGTTGGAGAAGAATGGATGGAGAAAATAAGATAAGAATAGAGAAGGGAAGATGGAGATGAAGAAGAGTTAGTAGAGAAATTAGAATGGAAGATAAGAATAGAGAAGGGAAGATGGAGATTAAGAAGAGTTAGTGGAGAAATTAGAATGGGAGATAAATATGGAGAAGGGAAGATGAAGATGAAGAAGAGTTAGTGGAGAGATTAGAATGTGAGATAGAGATGGAGAATGGAAGATGAAAATGAAGAAGAGTTAGTGGAGAAATTAGAATGGGAGATAGAGTTAGTGGAAAAATTAGAATGGGAGATAGATGAGTAGGTTATAAAAGGAGGAAGAAGTGAGCTTGAGAAAGGATTTTGGAGGGAGAAAATTTGAAGTGTTTGGGAGAATTTTTTGGAGAGAAAATTTTGGATGTTTGAGAGAGTTTTGGGAGAATGAAGAAAATTTTGAGAGAAAGAAAATACCAAAAGAGAGAGAATTTTGAAGATGATGGGAGTTTAAAGCTAGGGGTTATCATCACAAATTCCTTCATCGATCAAATATAAATCAAGAGTTCATCATCGTCAACGAGCAAGCAAATTCGAGCTAAGTGTTTTTATTTATTCATTTATTTGTGGTTTTACTCGCAAATTAGCACAAATTGTATACACTTTCTCTATCTCCCATTTTTTTCCCATATTTATGTCAGGAGAAGGACATCTCTATCTCAACAGCAAAAATCTCATAGAGATGCAAAAATCGGCCCAGACAAGCTCCTAAGCTGTCCACCGATTTCTCAACTGATCTGTGACTAAAAGTCCCTCTTAATTCAAAAGAAACTCTCTATATTGGGAACATAGAGAGCGAAAATCAATTATAGAAATCCCTCCCAAAAAAAGGGAGATAAGTACTCTTTCCACTCTTCTGGTTTTAGGTGCATATTAGCACATATTTTGTATACTGACACT
This sequence comes from Psidium guajava, assembly GCA_016432845.1. Lineage (NCBI taxonomy): Eukaryota > Viridiplantae > Streptophyta > Magnoliopsida > Myrtales > Myrtaceae > Psidium > Psidium guajava. The sequence continues at coordinate 15,274,170 of CM028226.1, read as the reverse complement.
TCACTCTATTTTATGTCAGGAAGCCGCAGCTCTATATCAATGGTCAACCCTATGGAAGCACAAAATCGGCTTAGATGAGTCCTCAAGCGCGCACAAATTTCAAATTGTTGAATCAATTCGTTGTATTTCATTTTAAAGAATTCATACCCCAGAATGGAGAGGACAAAGTCCATCCGCAATTTAAATATCTGCACCATAAATCCCAAAGAGAAGAGCCAAGCCAATGCTTAGCCTCTCATTGGAGATTTTTACTTACAGTAGTTAAATACCTGCAACTTAAATACATGTACCTTAAATCCCAAAGGGAAGAGCCAAGCCAATGCTTAGCCTCCCATTGGAGGTTTTTACTTACAGTAGTTAAATACCTGCAACTTAAATACCTGCACCATAAATCCCAAAGGGAAGAGCCAAGCCAATGCTTAGCCTCCCATTAGAGGTTTTTACTTACAGTAGTTAAATACCTGCAACTTAAATACTTGCACCTTAAATCCCAAAGGGAAGAGCCAAGCCAATGCTTAGCCTCCCATTGGAGGTTTTTACTTACAGTAGTTAAATACCTGCAACTTAAATACATGTACCTTAAATCCCAAAGGGAAGAGCCAAGCCAATGCTTAACCTCCCATTGGAGGTTTTTACTTACAGTAGTTAAATACCTGCAACTTAAATACATGTACCTTAAATCCCAAAGGGAAGAGCCAAGCCAATGCTTAGCCTCCCATTGGAGGTTTTTACTTATAGTAGTTTAAATACCTGCAACTTAAATACCTGTACCTTAAATCCCAAAGGGAAGAGCCAAGCCAATGCTAAGCCTCCCATTGGAGGTGTTTATTCACTGTCATGTACTTCCTATAATTTAATTTTTGAATCATCAGACCCAAAAGATGAGTAGGTCGTAATACTGCACAGAAGTCGTTAACACACTCCCTCTTTCGGCTTCAGGGAATCTTTAACACTTAAAAAAATATAACAAATAAAAATATATACCATCCATGCATCCTATTTAAAAAGTGAAAACACAAAAGAGAATGCTACTAGAGCCTTAGGAATAAACCAAGCCTGAGTTGCCGAATTAGGATATCCATGAAATTAAGGTACCGAAAGGGCATTAGTTTTAATTAACTAGTGTAACCAAGTCCCCGAACTCATAATCTTTGGTTCGCAGGAATAAATTAGTTCTCCCGCTAATTTATTTAGGTTTCTAATCGACCTACCAAGAACGATTAGTGGCGACTCCAAATTTCAAAATCATTTAAACAAAAACCAAAGTTGCGATTCGGTAGGGCTTGGGAGGGTCCGCGTTAGGTTAGTCAAATCTAATTAACCTAATAATCCGTTAACTCCCTTTAAAATTTAAAATTTTTTTAGAGGGTCGCGACAATGGGCCAACTGGATATATTGACTGTTTTTCTCTTTGCAATTTTTCCAGGGGGAAGGCATCGAATCCATGCTGCGATCCCGACAATTAATGCGGGAAAAATTACTGATATCTTATTGCTTTGTTGATTATCAAGTGCTCCGTGAACACTTTGTAACAGAACCCGATATAAAAAAAAAAAACAGTGGAAGGTGTACGAATTTAATTATGCCATATGATATGATTGCATAAAACCTAACTTCGTATCTTGAATAAGCCCAAACTCCGTCCTTGGATATTCCAACTGCTCCGACAAATTAATTGGGCAACACCCATTAATTTTTTTTTTCTCCCAGAGAATGACGCACGACTCGAGATGCTCCAGTTGATAAAACAAGTCACAGGATATGAAAAATCAGAAAGAACAACACCCTCAGCATGATCAAACCCTGCAGATTATGCATCCTCGCTTCCCCCAAGCAGCATGTGTTTTTAGCATATTTGAATGATTTAAAAAAGAAAACCAGATTAGTGACTTTAATTAGAAGAAACGAACTATCTTAAACCGACCGGCGATGTTCCATAATCAAGACCACGTGGAACTTATCGCTTAAGGTTGCTATAATTAGGCAATAAGATAAGGCGTCATGTCCCATGGTCGTGTCTTACCATTTCGGAATATGGGCGTTTGATCACATGCTCTGTACCACGCCGATGTTTATTATATGGTTAATTAAGTACGTACCACTAAGCTTAAAAGTAAAGTAGCAAACGGTTTTTGCCAAGCACCTTACACGGGTGACTGCCTCATGCATGTTTTGCGGGTCCAAATCCAAATTCATTTATTTTGCTGATAATTCTCATTTGCCATCAATCAATATGCGCTCTCGAATGTCGTAGACATTGGGCAACAGCAGTGGACCTGCTGGTTTCGATCAATCAATGTGTTGTACTTTTTATTTCTGTTCTATATGTGTGTGTGTATGTGTGTGTCGGTAGGGGAGCCACTTGGCCCTGATCAATACGATTTCTTGGCTCAAGAAGTGTAAGAAATTTATGAGATAACCCGTCACTAATTCCCTAGTCATAGAAAATTGTTGTACAGATCGAGAGCATGCGCCGTGTGTTCATTCAACCCGTTATAAGCGATAAGATTTCCTTAGTAGAATGCGGATAAGGTTGCCTTTTAATGAGAGGTGCATCTATTTTGATGCATGGATTTGTTGCATACAATTCGCATCTACACTTGCAAATCATCAGGGGTTGATAATGGCCTGCCTTTAAACGAGAGACAAACGAATTTGATGCGCAAAATCTCTAGATGCCGTCCTTTTTTTTTTGTTCGAAACTAGATACTATCTTAAACATATTGCAGTTGTGCTCCTAATTTTATTTTATTATTTTGCGCCGAATTGGCACAAATACACTAGGTTTATAACTTTTTTGGTGATTTTCCCCGATCTATATATGTACCTAATTTAAGGAAGTGCTATGTTTACATCCAAACCTTTTCTAAACTTTCACAAAATACGTGAACTCACACGGTATGGACTAATCAAACCTTTCACATCTGCAAGGGCGGTGCTTTCACTTTGGCTTCATGTCCATTGCGACTATGCAGAAGAATCTATCAAATGAACTTAGGAAAGAGAAAGGACCAGCTTGTGCTTGTGCTGGTGCTGGGTGCGGGCTGTGTTTTTTCTTTTTTTTTTTCTTTTTAAAATAGGGCCTCCTGTCTGAACCGAAGATGTTTCTTCCCAACCGAGCATGTGTTTCCTGGTGAGGGGACAAAGCACCTAAACGAGAGAGGGATGGAGAGGGCTGTGTTTGTAAATCCTCGCAACTGGGCACACGTGATGGAGTTTCATCCGGCAAGCGTAACTGTGCATCAGTTTTTCTTTTTCCTCCTCAGTGGGGCTCGCGCTCGGACAATGGTACCGCAATTATTCGAGATATGCTTCGGAAGCAGGATCGATTTGGAGATTGGGTGGATGCCCCTTGGTATCCAGCCTCTTCTCTCTCTCTCTCTCTCTCTCTCTCTCTTCCGCACTCCATGTCTCCATTGACCATTGATCTCATTCCCGAGAAAAAAATGTGAGCATGTGGGGCATCTTTCTTTTTCCTTATTGCTGGAATGGGAATATAGCTGTAATCGGATCACAATTCGAGTGAACTTTGGCTGCATACATACTGTCATGGAAGAGTCTCCGTAGATGGTACCGACTGATCTTTGTTTAGAAGCGGTTGCTGAAGAGTTTCTGGAGCAGTCGGACCGGGAGATATGATAGGCAGGCCGTCTTCTTTGACAAGAATCCCTCCATAGTCTACAATCTTTTCCCCAAAGTTAAAAATTTTTTGTGTCGTGTCAACTCCTTGATTATCGCGTCAATGAGATCTTCAACCGCTATAATTGCCGCTAGGCGGAAAATTGAAGATCCAAAGAGAAAAGACATGGGGCTATTACCTCGTACCAGTCCATTTGTTTTTGTTGGATCCAAGGATGGATCAAACGGGCCGATGGTGGCCAGAGCCTCAATAGCTCGCTAGGTGTTTGGCGCAATTTTTATCGGTCCTGGCTCTCCGATTTCATGCAAATTTTAACTTTCTGATGATCCAGGAGTACGAGCTTAGAGATCTGGCTATTTGGAGGCTCATGAAACAACCTGCAAGCCTCATGAACCGATTCAGTTCAAATTTTTGGCCTTGGCAAGTGGCCAGGACCCAACACTGTCTTTGTTGGAGTTTATGCTAACATTGTAAGGATATTGATCAAGGAAAGTTATTTGAGAAACATGACCATATTAGTCGATCATCCACGACACTTGTTGTGCAAGAGTCATTTATGATTAAAAGTCAGGGTGGTATCTTGCTTTCCTGTTCTTCTCCCATTATTCTGAGGACAATAACACATTATGAAACTGGTCTACATGCCTCAAAGTCTATTGCCGTTTCCATCTAAGGTATTTTTTTCCCGACAACTTAAAGGTATTATTCCATGGAGACCGATTCAAGTATGTGCTTTACTAAAAACTGCGGCCACCTCCAAATTAGACAATGCTAAAATGATGGGCTTGGTATTAGCGGATCATTGAGGACATTTGTTATTACTGGAATGTAGGAAAAATTACCAAAAAAGTTATAAACCTATTGTATGGATGCTAATTTAATTATAAACCTTTCAATTTAGTCAACTTAGCTTTAAACACTGTTTACTAGCACAATTCTTGGCCAAAATTGCTGACATGGAGGCCGACTATCCAACGCGGCATAGTTGGTGCCGACATGGATGATTTTTTTTTTGTAGTTATTAATTTTTAAAATTTTTTAATTACTTTTTTTTTTACTGTGGTTAGTGAGTGCGAGGCCTTGAAGCCCTCATTGGCATCACCAAGGGCTCGATGATCCTTGTCGGCCACAATGAAAAAGCAAAGGAAAAAAAAAAAGGAAAGTTATAGAAGCATAGAATTTTTTGTTTTAAAAAACATATTAAAGAATTGTCCATGTCAACAACGGCCATTGTTGGATGTGCCATGTAAGAAAATCAACGTCCATGTCAGTAATTTTCTGCCAAGGACTATATTAGCAAATTGTAGACCAATTGAAAGATTTAAGACTGAATTGACATTCGTACGATATGCTTAAGTTTTTTTGGGTAGTTGCTCCCGCGATAGAACGTAGAAGTGTTATCTGACGAAACAAACGACTTGCGAAGAGCCATCTTGATTGCATCCGAAGAGTCATATAACATGAAAAATGTAATTGTTCACCAGGTCACACGGATGTGATGATCCTTAATTTAAGATATACATACATATTAGTAAATTTTCATGCAATTTTATGGGGGAGAGTTAGTGTTTTTCTAGAGATTATGTTGTACCGTTGGGGTGTCTCATCATAATGAAGCAATATCACATTTAAGAAAGTGATCTACACGCCTCACAATCTATTCCTTTTTCATTTCTCTCCCAATTTATTAGACTGCTAGGGTGACCGTTCAGTGCCAAATGATAGTGGATGGTGATTGCAAATAGTAGTAAAAAAAAAAAGAAAAAAGAAGGAATTGTGAACAAAAAAAAAAAAATTGTGGCTTGCATAACACGGTCGAATGTAAGCGGATCCCTTCCGTGGCACAAGACGTCCCAAGTTTCGGTCAGATTGGCTTCGTCGGAGGGCAGGCAAAAAGTCTCGTTCGTGCAGATCGAACCGGACTTCCAATTGCAAGAAATGGAACAATTTTCTCCATGAAAGGACTTAGATTGAGCAGGCAACAATTTCTCCTCCAAACGAACATGTTTTCCCGCTACGTGAATGGGCCTCAACGAACCTCAAGCAGCGTTCACATACTTCTGCAGATAGGGCCCTCGACGCGGTCGTGCATCATGTCGTGGCCAAAATTTTTGGTTGAAATTGAAGGGCACCTAGCCCACCCTGCAGATCCAAGGGACCCAAGGAGACTGATGGTCCGCACAATTTCCTCTGGGGTACCAAATGACAAACGAGTGAACGGACGGTCTCGGATTAGTGATGCTTCGAAGAGGTTCCACCAGTTTGGACATTGGATCAATAATTCATGTCTTTCCACACTGCCTTTTTTGACTTATAGCCTCTCGAATTTTGGTGGTGAAATGAGACATAGCATGAGAAGAAGTCTTTGATAAACTATTCAGTTTGGACAGGGTTATTGGCTGATCCTGTCTAGCATTTGCATAACCTAATTGCTTGGTTTGAGGCATATCGAGAAGAGAAATTGAGGTATATGGCATTGTCTTGCGGAGTACATTAAACTGACCATCTTGCTACATTACACTTTTATGGGGAAAACTATTTTAAAAAAAAAATCATTAATCTATTGCAATTCTGCTAATTCAATCCTAAACATTTTTCTTGCCATTTAAGTCCTAAATTCTTTTTTTTTTTACACTTGTGTCAATTTAGTCCATTTGGCCAATTTTGAGGAAAAAAAATTGATGCTATGAATGCCAGCCGTCCATCGATTGTCCTACATGGCATTGCCAGCGTTAACATGTAATTTATCCCTTTTACTTACAATCCAAAGCCCACACAACCATTGAAAGCAAGCAAGTGGGCTCATTAGCCTCACTCGTGCCAAAGTTGGGCCTATAAGAGTAGTCCAGTTCAGTGACATACAAAGCTGGACAGATTCTTATTAAACTTTTCCATTCCAAAGAGCCCAACAAGGCCCACTTGTCTGATGCACGAACAACTTCATTGGCTTGCGTAAATATGAAGCTTCTCATTTCCTTTTTTTAATACGACCAAAAGATATTGCTCAAGTCCTTGTCACATATGTTCTCTTCATCAAATGAAAATTACTCCATAGTTGGTCGTTTCCATCTTTTCATTTTTTTGCCTCTCAACATTTTGTATTATATTCCTTTCCTCCAAAAATATATATATATATATATATATATTTTATAGTATATCTTTATATTTCACATCGAGCCGATAATCTCAAATGAGTCTTCATCTATATACAAACTCATGTTTCCATTCGGATGCGGTCCGCAACATCTCAAAGACACTACGCAATTTATCAAGCATCCATGGTGCCCGTACCGACATATCCTAAGTACAAAGTAAATACTTGTAAGGAAATAGTAAGCTCGCCGTGCTATTAGTGAACTTCCTAAGTCACTTGTTTATGATTTATGATCTTGTTGCCCCAAAGTTTTTGTGCGTGCGTGTGTCTGCGTTTTTTTTTTTTTTTGTTCATAACGAAGTTCATGTTTTGAGTCATCTATTGATATGTTAATCATATCAATTTCAGAAAAGGATAGTAATTTAATAATTTTTGGTGTGACTGTTACCCAAACCTTTTGCCTTATGTAACTTATAACCGAACCAAGTTCGGTTTTATTCTTCTAGTAAACGCTGTTTTTCTTATCGAAGAATCTTATGCTTGACTTGAACTTCATGACCGCCTCTCAAAATTTCGCCATATTATATATCAAGAAGATGCGAAAACTGACCACCCAAAAAAGAGCTTTTGAAAACTTGAAAGGGTCCCACGATTCTTCTTCCTGCAAGGCAAATCCACGCCAACTCCTCTCCGGCACCGGCGCCGCCACAACACACCCACCGGCATAGCTCCCCAATCATCGGTTTCTCAAAAAATAGCTCCATGAACTGATTTGCCACAGGGTAATCCCCTCTATCTCTCTCTGTCAAGAATTTGTTGAACCAGGAGCAAGTAAACATATTGAGTTCACGATCATGGTTATCGTTATTAAATTTGTAATCTCAGGTTGCGGTTCTTTGTTATTATTGTCGAACACTCGCTTAGTCACGATTCTAAATATTCCTTTTGCTTGAAGGATCAAGTTGGATTCCTTTTGTTATTACACCTTGTTGATAACTCTAGAAGTAGTCATTAAATGGATCAAATTGTTTGAATTTTCTGCAACCTAGACTGTTCTGGCAGCTTTTCATTGAAAGATGGATATTTTGTGAGGCTTGACTTGTTTAAGGACAGAATAAAACTGTTGCCAAAGTATTATCTAGTCCAGGTTGAAGGACAGCTATGGAAGAGGAATTACTGGCACTAGACCAAAACCAGACTTAGAGATCTTTTTCCTTTACCTATAGGGAAGATGGACATTGGATGTAAGTGAATGTTTACGGTCAAGGTTAAACCTAATAGTTGTCTTACTCATCTCAAGTCCAGATTGGTTGTTAAAGGGTATCAACAGGTTTATGGGGTTGATTATGGTGATACTTTTTCTCTGATGGCTAAGATGACCTCTATTTGTGTTTTACTTTCTGTAGCTACTTCTGCTTATTGGCCTCTATTTCAGCTTGATGTTAAGAATGCCTTTATTCATGAAGATTTACATGAAGAGATGTATATAAAGCAACCACCGGGGTTTGTTGCTCAAGGGGAGTTTGGCCATGTCTATCATTTAAAAAAAAATCTTTGTATGGTTTAAAACAGTCCCCTAGATCCTGGTTCGGGAAGTTTGGTGAGACGATACTCCAATTTAGGCTGTGTAGATGTACAAGAGATCATTTTATGTTTTATAAGGTTTCTAGAATTGGTCGGATATTTGTTGTAGTTTATATAGATGATATCGTTATGACTGGAGGTGATTCTATAGCGATTAAAGAGATGAAACTGCATTTGCAGCAACAGTTTCATATAAAGGATTTGAGACTACTTAGACATTTCTTGGGTATCAAAGTGGCATGGGCAAAGAAATGTATTCATATCTCACAACGAGAAATATGTTTTGAATTTCCTTATAGAGACAGGTATGCCAAGGGTCAAACCACTTAATACACTAATGGAAGTGGGCTCAAAATTGATTGTAGAGAATGGCAAACTAATAGATAATTCGAAAAGATCCTGAAGACTTGTTGGAAAATTAAATTATATAACTATCACCAACCATTGGGATGGTGTAATTGAGATACTTGAAGAAAGCTCCAGGTTATGTTCTCATTTATAGGGATCATGGTCATAGAAGGGTAGAAGCCTTCTCGGATGCTAATTGGGCAGGATCTTCTATAGATATGAAGTCTACATCAGGTTATTGTATCTTTGTTGGAGGAAACCTAGTATCTTGGAAGAGTAAGAAGTAAAGTTTTGTGGCTAGATCAAGTGCAGAATTAGAATGCAGAGCTATGGCTCAAGCTACTCATGAGTTAGTATGGATGCATCAGCTATTAGTTGGACTTGCATTCAAATATTTGTGCTAATGGAGTTGTGGTACGATAATCAAGCATCTATTCATATTGCTTCAAATTCAATATTCCATGAACGTACCAAACATATTAAAGTTGATTGCCACTTTCTCCGCAAGAAACTTCAGACTAAAGTTATTTCTACTAGTTAGGTTGGGATCGATGAACGACTAGCTGATACTTTCACCAAATTTCTAGGAAGTAGTAAGGTTGAATATATTTGTAACAAGCTAAGAATGCTTGACATTCATGCTTCAGCTCGAGGGAGAGTGCTAAAAAGTAAAAGGGTATAATGGTCTTTGTGGATTTTGAGGGTTTACCCTAGTATGTATATGTATTGTTTTTCATCAAATAAAGACAACAAATTCTATTAACATGAATATTTGTGAGAGGAAACATAATCACATATTATTCAATAACGAACTAATTTATACATTGCTAATAAGAAACAGAATAATTCATAAGAGTTGTAAAGACCAATTCACTCTTTATACTTATATCACTCCCCCTTAGGCTGAAGCATAGATATTAATCATATTCGGCTTGTAATAAATGTATTCTATCCTTCCATTACTCAGAGATCTAGTAAAAATGTTTGCAAGTTATACATTACTTCTAATATGACTAGGAAGAATCATTCCACTATGCAGCTTCTTTTGAATTAAATGACAATCAATTTTAATATGTTTTATTCTATCACGAAACGCGGGGTTGGAAGTTATATGTATTGCATCCTTATTATCACACCATAGAGAAATAGGGATTGAAGTTTTAAAGCCTAACTCAGTCAATAACTGTTGAATTCACACTAATTCACATGTCACTTGTGCTATGGCTCTATGTTCGAATTCAATACTAGAGCGGGCCACAACATTCTGCTTCTTGCTCTTCCATGACACTGGATTTTCACCTACCAAATTTGGGACTCGATGGTACAAAAATTAAATTGCTAAAAGTATAGTACATAAAGCAGTAAATAAAGAACCCTCAGCAGGTGACTTAACCCACTCATTTTGGAGCTTGATGGTACAGAAATTAAACTGCGAAAAATAAAATATAAAAAGCAGTAAATAAAAAACCTCCAGTAGGTGGCTCGGCCTATCGATTCTAGGATTCAATGGTGTAGAATTAAACTGCTGAAAGTAAACTACAGAAAGTAGAAAATAAAAAAACCTCTAACATGTGGCTTAACCTACTCATTATGGGGTTTGATGGTGCAGAAATTAAACGGCATAAAGTAGAGTATGGCAAGCAGTAAATAAAAAACCTCTAATAAGTGGCTTAGCCCACCCATTATGGGGTTTGATGGTACAGAAATTAAAAATAGATGGGGATTGATGATGGTAACGCCTAAGTTTAAACTCTCATCATCTTCAAGATTCTCTTTTGGAAGAGAATTCTCTCTCTTTTTTATTTTTTCTTTCTCTTTAATTTTTCTTCAATCTCTCAAAACTCTCTCAAACATCCAAAATTTTCTCTCCCCAAAATTTCCCCTTCCAAGCTCCATTCCTCTTTCTTTTATAGCCCACTCATCTATCTATCATTCTCTTTTCATCCTCCATTCTTTATCTTCATCTTCCATTCTAATTTCTTCACTAACTCTTCTTTATCTCCATCTTCCCTTCTCTATTTCCATCTTATTTTCTCTATTTATTCTTCTCCATCTCCCCTTATCTATTCTAATTTCTCTACAGACTCTTCTTTTGGTTAGCTATAAAATAATCCCTCAAGTGTTTGGTATTTGCACTCTAGTCCTTGAGATTTTAATACAAAATTCAACTAAGGTCCTTTTACAAAATTGAGTCATTCTTGGTACATTAGGCCAAGATGAAAATTTAGACTATTAGAGGACAATGTCACAGCTCCTAAAGTGGAAAATAAAAATAAAATAACTTGAATTGGATTTTTTTAGGGTTGATTGAAGATTATGATCATGAAGGAACACATGACCCTGCATTGTATTTTTCAAATTTGCGATGGCCAACATGAAGAGGGATTTAAAATAAAAAATATTGAATATTTTTGTGTATTTTTGTGGCCTCAAGTGTTATTTTTTTCGAATTTTCAAGTATTTTTATATTTTTTTTGAAAAATATTAAAAATAGAAAAAATATGAAGAATCACTTTTTATTCAAAATTGGTTCTTTAGACTTGGTCAAGGCTTCCAAAGTAATTTTTCAATTTTCTCATTTTTTTCTTGATTTTCTATGAATTTTCGAAAATAAAAATGCTGAAAAATACTAAAAATATGAAAAATCATTTTTATTCAAAAATGGTTCCGTAGGATTGGCCAAGGTCCCTAAAGTTGATTTTTTTTTATGAATTTTTATTAATTTTTAAAGAGAAAATGTGATTAAAAATCAGGTGTCAACAGTCGCCCAAGCTCCGTCGCCATTCATTATTGTCATTGATCCATGCACTGCCACCCATAGTCGAACCACCGTCTGCCAAGCTGAACTGTCTCCATGAACACCCCAACTCGAGAGCTTATTTTCTACACATACCCAACAAGAAATCATCTTGAACTCATCTAGAGGGCGAATTGAGAATCATTTTCTCTTATACGACTATAAGATCGAGGGTTACTTGGAATTGAGAGATAATTATTGAAGAAACTATTGGATTTTCATCGGTTTGGGAAGAACAGTAGTTGGTCGAGATCATCCAATACGATTCAAGCTCCATCGCCACTGTCATGCTCGTCATCGAAATCGTTATCGGGTGAGTTTTCGCTCTAATCCCTTGATTAGTATGTTAAACTTGATTAAGATGAGTTTAGATTAAGCTAAGTATACTTAGTGCTAATTAATTAGAGATTAATTAATAAGTTATGGTGATAAGTGGACTTGATGGACTATCGAGAAATGCGATAAGCTATTAAGAATTTAGTGATAAGCTATCATCGTTTAGGTGATAGGCTATCAAGATTTGGAAGATAAGCTATCAATAATAAAGTGATAAGCACTCGATATTTAAATGATAAGCTATCGATATTTAGGTAATAAACTATTGATAATAATCATATTCTAAAATTATTATTTTTATCAATATTTTCTAATACTAGATTGTCATAGTTTATGCTTGAATCGTAATATGTACATTGGGAATTACTGTATGAATTGGCTGGTATAGCTTAAATGATTTAGTTGTGCATATGTGATCACATCATTTATTTACTATATTTTGGCATAAGAGTAGCCTTAATTTGAGAGATGTTGGGATAAGCTGGAAGAACCCCATAAGGACGGGCGTGCCCTTGATAGGTCGTAATTAATCAAATGGATAATTGCTTGGATAAATTGATGCAGAGAGTATTAGCGATGCGTTTTTGAATCGGTTGGATAGACAAAAATCCCAGTGGAAGTCGAAAAATTGATGACTTTGGAGCTCAAACAATTTTCTTTATTTTATTTTACTTCAGCAATTTTATCGCTTGGTGGCGTTTTTGTAATTTCGTGGTTATTTTTAGATACCTAATAGGGCTAGGGTTACACCTGATATAAAAGATGTTTTATGATGTTTTAGGGGAGAGAATATTTTTGATATAAAATTTTGAAGATTGTTATTACGTTTCTACGATTTTTCGCTTCTCTACGCGTTTACGCTGCATCAGGTGGTATCAGAGCAGGATTCCTTTCAGTAGGTGGGTGATTCGGGGAAAACCTGTGGTCTTCTCGGTCCTTTGAGGGCGGAGAGTGATCGCCGGGGCCAAGAGGGCTCGGACAAAGTGCGGCTCTCGTCGAGCTTCTAGGATGGCAATGGGGGCATAGGGAGAAACCGGGTTGCTCACTGAAATGGGATAACGTTCCAGGATCAATTCGGCGAATCTCAAGATGGGTCCGCTACCACGTTTCATCAAGGGGGGAACCTCCATTGGTCTGCGGAGATCAGTAGGGGTAGAGTTGTTTTGTTGGGCGAGCGTTGCCATTCATGTAAGTCCCGAGGGGTGTGGCATTGGTGGTTGGAATGCAAGGAAGCGACAGAACAGCCCGCAACGAGGGCGTTTGCGGGTTGAGTGGGGGAGAATGACACGGACCGGGAGTTCCGTGGCCCAGGTGGGCAAGTTCTCCCGCACTCAAGTCCCATTGAGGGTGAAGCTTGTGGGGTCATTATGGTGAGTGAGTGTTGTAGGAGGAGAAGAGGCAACTGGGTTGTGTGAGTGGCGTCAGGCGGGTTTGTACTAGGGGTTCTAGGTTAAGTAGATATATCCTCAGGAACTCTGAAGGCGGGGTTGGCCTCCCGTGTACAAACTGGTCGGGAGCTGATGCCGCTCTCCTGATGAGGCCGGCAGGCCGAAACCAGTTGTCGTGCTTAAAGTGTCCTACTCGTCTTACTCGATGTAAGGATGCTCGAGTTGAGCTGGGCGTGGTATGATCCAATACGAGAAAGTTATTCGCCTAAGTGTTCTACGGAACAACTATATGGGGAACGGCTGGTCTAGCTTGGCTTGCTAGACGCCGCACGGGTTAATTCCGCGACCGAGATGTGTCGGCCCGTGACAAGTGGTATTAGAGCCAGGTAAAAAGCGTGTGCGATTAGTCGCGTGTAGATTAAAGGGGGGAGCATCTGCATGGTGGGAGAGGTTGCAGAATCGCAGAGAGAGAGAAGGGCGAGATAAGGTGCGAACTTGGCATAGGATGAAGAGGTTGTTGAAGCAAGAATTCCTTCCACCTGATTATGAACAAATTATGTTCCAGCAGTACCAACGCTGCCAGCAGGGGACTCGATCCATACATGAGTATACGGCGGAGTTTATGAGACTGGCGGAGCGTAATAATCTGTCAGAGACGGAGGGCAGCAGGTAGCCAGATATCTCGATGGGTTAAAGCCCTTCATTTGGGATAAAATCGGAGTACAAGTTCTGCGGAACCTGTCTGAGGCGAAGAACATAGCGATGAAAGCAGAGTTAATGCTGCAGGAAAGGGGTAGGAGGAACAATTATGGAAATTTTGGGGAAAGCAGTTCGGTGGGGAAGAATGTGTATAGCAATCGCTCTAACATGGAGCGACGTCCAGAAGACAAGGTGGTAGGGAAGCCCTCTGTGAGCGAAGCGAAGGACAAGGGGTCGCAAGCATCAAGAACTGCAAATCCTAATCCTTATGTGAAACTGGCGATAAAGTGTTACCGATGTAATCAGCCTGGGCATCGGTCTAATGAGTGTCCTCAGAGGAAAACAGTAAACATGGCAGCAAGAGAAGAGGAAGATGATGAGTATCGTTGTGAGCCTGACGGCGAGGAAGACGAATTTGACGAGGAGTTAGAGGGAGAGATAAATTGCGTAGTGCGCAGGATAATGTTAGCCCCGAAGCAACCTGATGATTCGCAGCGACATCAACTATTCCGAACCCGGTGTACCATTCTGGGTAAAATTTTCGCTGTTGTCATTGATAGCGGAAGCATGGAAAACATTATTGGGAAGGAGGCAGTCAAGAAGCTGGGAGTACCAGTGGAGAAACATCCTAATCCGTACACGTTAGGATGGATTAAATCTGGCGTGGACAGCATTCAAGTGACGGAGCGATGCAAAATTCCATTCTCCATTGGTAAGTACCAGGATGAGTTGTATTGTGATGTAGTAGACATGGATGTGTGTCACGTGTTGTTTGGCAGGCCGTGGCAATATGATGTAGATGCGCAGCACTCGGGGAGAAGTAACCAGTATAGCCTGGTGAAAGATGGGGCGAAATACACGTTGCTCCCGCTGAAGAAGAAGGACAAACATACTGCTGAAAATAACTTCCTTACCCTTACAAGGAAGTTTGAGGCTGACGTTAAAGAGACCAGGCAGATTCACACGCTAGTAGTGAAACAGACGACGTTTGAGATAGAGGCTGTGGGGGAGCAACCCGACTTAGTCAAGCCGTTGTTGAAGGAGTTTCGTGAGTTGATGCCCGAAGAGGTTCCAGATGGATTACCACCTATGCGCGACATTCAGCACCATATTGATTTAGTTCCTGGTGCTAGTCTGCCTAATCTACCGCACTATAGGATGAGCCCAAAAGAGAGTGAGATTCTGAAAGAGAAGATGGAGGAATTGCTGCGAAAGGGGCATATCCAAAACAGTATGAGTCCTTGTGCTGTGCCTACGTTATTAACTCCTAAGAAAGACGGGAGTTTGCGGATGTGTGTCGACAGCCGAGCAATTAACAAGATAACCGTGGGATACAAATTTCCAATTCCAAGGTTGGATAATATGCTGGACAGGTTGCACGGTGCTAAGTTGTTCTCGAAGCTGGACTTGAAGAATGGATATCATCAGATTCGTATTCGACCCGGAGATGAGTGGAAGACGGCTTTCAAAACAAAGGAAGGGCTGTACGAGTGGTTAGTGATGCCGTTCGGACTTTCTAACGCTCCGAGCACCTTCATGAGGCTTATGAATCAGGTTCTGAAACCTTTTATTGGCAAATTCGTTGTAGTTTATTTTGATGATATCCTGATTTATAGCAAGACTGAGGAGGATCACTTGATGCACTTGAGGGAGGTGTTAACAGCATTGCAGGCCAACAAATTGTACATAAATCTTAAGAAGTGCAGTTTTCTAACTAACAAACTGCTTTTCTTGGGATTTATTATAACTGCTGAGGGAATAGAGGTGGATGAGGCGAAGGTGAAAGCAATTAGAGAGTGGGCTACACCTAAAACAGTTTCAGAAGTTCGAAGCTTTCACGGGTTAGCTACTTTTTACAGGCGTTTTATAAAGAGTTTCAGCACTATCGCAGCCCCAATTACTGAATGCATGAAGAAGGGCAAATTTTTATGGGGAGAGGAAGCCGATAACAGTTTTGCTATTCTGAAAGAAAAGTTGTGTACTGCACCTGTTCTTGCTTTACCTGATTTTGATAAACTGTTTGAGGTAGATTGTGATGCTAGTGGCGTGGGTATAGGAGCTGTTTTGTCTCAGGAGCGCAGGCCTATTTGCTATTTCAGTGAGAAACTGAGTGACGCAAGACAAAAGTGGAGCACTTATGATAAAAAATTTTACTCCGTTGTACGGGCTTTGAAGATGTGGGAGCACTATTTGATCGGTAAAGAATTTGTGCTCTATTCTGATCACGAGGCATTGAAGTATTTGAATAGCCAGAAAAGGATCAGTAAGGATATGCATGCACGTTGGTGTCAATTTTTACAAAAATTCCCGTTCAGATTACAGCATAAATCAGGTGTGCATAATGTTGTAGCAGATGCATTTAGTAGGAGAGCTGGCTTGCTGATGACACTACGTCAGGATATTTTGGGGTTTGAGCAGCTGAAAGACTGTTATGCAGGCGATGATGATTTTGGACAGATTTGGGAGACGTGTGCTACTGGCCAACCTGTGCAGGAGTTCTTTATTTTGGATGGTTACCTGATGCGTGGCAATCAGCTTTGCCTTCCTCGAACATCATTACGAGAGAAGGTGATTCGTGATTTACATGATGGTGGATTAGCTGCACATCTGGGTCGTGACAAAACTGTAGCTGCAGTCGGGGAGCGATTTTATTGGCCCTAATTGCGTAGAGATGTCAGTAGGTATGTGCAGAAGTGTTATGTTTGCCAAACTGCTAAGGGACAGTCGAAAAATACGGGTTTGTATATGCCTTTGCCTGTTCCTGAAAATATTTGGGAGGATCTATCTATGGATTTTGTGCTTGGTTTACCACGAACCCAAAGAGGCGTGGATTCTGTTTTTGTTGTGGTTGACAGATTTTCCAAGATGGCGCACTTTATTCCTTGCAGGAAGACTTCTGATGCAATAAGTGTGGCCAGGTTATTCTTTAAGGAAGTAGTTCGTTTGTATGGTGTCCCTAAGTCCATCACTTCGGATAGGGATAGCAAATTTCTGGGGCATTTTTGGCGAACCTTATGGAAGTTGTTTGATTCATCTTTGAACTTCAGTAGCACAGCTCATCCGCAGACCGATGGACAAACTGAGGTGGTCAATAGAATTCTTGGTAATTTAATTCGAAGCATTTGTGGTGACAAACCGAAGCAGTGGGATATTGCTTTATCACAGGCAGAATTTGCTTACAACAATGCAGTTCATCGTTCTATTGGTAAGTCACCTTTTTCAGTCGTTTATACAAAGACGCCTCAGCATACTCTGGATTTGATTCGGTTGCCCAAGCAAGCAGACAAAAGTGTTGCTGCGAATCATATGGCTAAGCAGATTGTGGAGGTACACCAGGAAGTCAAACAGAAGTTGGAAGAGACTAATCAGAAATACAAGGCTGCAGCAGATAAACACAGACGAAAGCAGGTGTTTGCTGAAGGCGACCAAGTCATGGTATTTCTTCGGAAAGAGCGATTTCCCATTGGTTCTTACAGCAAATTGAAACCAAAGAAGTATGGGCCTTACACTGTCAGCAGGAAGATTAACGATAATGCTTATGTTATAGACCTTCCTCAAAGCATGGGCATTTCGAACACTTTTAACGTTGCTGATTTATCACCGTTTTATGAGTCCACGAAGCCGATGTATCCAGATTATAACTCTAACTCGAGGACGAGTTTTTCTCAAGTGGAGGAGAATGATGCGGAGAGTATTAGCGATGCGTTTTTGAATCGGTTGGATAGACAAAAATCCCAGCGGAAGTCGAAGAATTGATGACTTTGGAGCTCAAACAATTTTCTTTATTTTATTTTACTTCAGCAATTTTATCGCTTGGTGGTGTTTTTGTAATTTCGTGGTTATTTTTAGATACCTAATAGGGCTAGGGTTACACCTGATATAAAAGGTGTTTTATGATGTTTTAGGGGAGAGAATATTTTTGATATAAAATTTTGAAGATTGTTATTACGTTTCTACGATTTTTCGCTTCTCTACGCGTTTACGCTGCGTCATAAATTGAAAGAACCTCGCATGGGAACGGAAGCACCCTCGATCAGCCATAATAGATCGAATAGATAAATGCACATATAAGTTGGAAGACCCCCGTATGAGAATGGGATGCCCTAGATCAATCGTAATGGATCAAATAGATAAATGTTCGGATAAACCAGAAGAACCCTATGTGAGGATGAGTGTGCCATCGATCAGCCATAATTAATCAAATGGTTAGATACTCAATTAAGCCAGAAGACCCTCATATGAGGACGGGCGTGCCCTCGATTGACTGTAATTGATCGAATGGATAAATGCCTGAATAAATTGGAAGACCTTGTGTGAGGACGGGTGTGCATGAGTGTCCATGATATTTAGAATACACTTGAGTGCACTATGCATAAGATTGTTGACAGGTGTTCAGATTGTGTCATTTACTCATTGAATTATGTTGTATATGGTGATATATAATGTGTCGGATATGTGTCAAGGCAAGGCAAGGTTGCTTATAATTGTGTAACAACATACTTGTGTGTGCTGCAATGCATTGCGTGTATTAAGTGCATTCGATCTAAGTTGACCTCCTAATTGATGGTTAGGTTGTTAACTCGCTAAGATTTATCTCGTATGTTATTATTAATAGTTTTTAGGACCTAAGGCAAGTGGAGGATCTGACCTCTAACCCGGATGAGGACCTTGAGAGCCCTGCTGACACAGGTGTTGAGTGAAGGACGTAGATGTAGACCTTTTTGGAGTAGGTTTTGGGAGCAGCGTTAATCCCAATCCCAACCTGGTATCTTTTGTTGGTCATAGGAAGCGGCCCTAAGACAGGACTTGTAGATACGAACTTTCCAGGGTTAACAGTAGATAAATAAAATGAGTCGTTGCTATTTACTAATTGTTTATTTCCTTCTGACTATCTTTATTTGTTATTATACTTGTCTGAAGATATGAATCGTTTCCACATGCGCTTTATTGAAAGATTAAGAAGAGAGCGAGAAATAAGTAAGTCTTGAGATAGCGTTTTGTAGTATTACACGAGGATATATTGTTATGCCTGATGTCGACCTCGAGATTGAGTGATTCCTCCTAACACTTAGAATGAGTCCCAAGGGCCTCGGCGATTCTCGGCCTCCATTTGGTCCTGGCCCTCGCAATCTCTGACCCATTTTCAAGAAGCACCAGGTGATCGAAGTCCATCCCTCCATTTGCCTCGCAGTGTCCAAGGCCCTCTCTCGCTACGGCCGATAGCGACTGCAACAAGCTATCTCTCCGGCATTCTCTTCGGTACTCTAGATCCACGTGGTGGAGCTCGTATTTTTCCAGTACCGAGTGAGGAACGCCCTGACAAGCCGATGGGCCATTCCCCAGAGTTACAGAGGTAGAAACTATGGAAACCGGGAGATGCAAAAAATAACAAGAATCTCACCTCAAGAATCCAGTTGATGTACTTGACATTGTTCACGTGATAATTGACATCCAGATCGTTCCATCTTGGCTGGAGAATGCAAATGTAATGAACTTACTAACTCGTCAATTTCACTGGTTAATGAGTTACTGACATTATGATTTAAGTGGCTTCCTGATTACTTACTTGCGGCAACAACTTTCCAACTTTTTAATCACAGGGTTTCGAGTTGGAATCCTTTCCAATACTTAATATTGATAGCATAGCATATCAATTTATGTCGATTACCAATATTCTAAAGTTACCAACTATTGCACCACCAAATTTCAAGTTGAGTAATTTACCCACATTTTTCCAGTTGGTTAATATATTTGGCGGATTTGGTGATCGGCCGCCAATTTTGATTTGAAGAAGCCATAGATTTGCCTTTTGAGTGTGTGACCCATATCTTTGTTCTTTTGATGATTCATCTCTTCTTCTTCTTTTTTGCCTATATTAATGAAATGCTACTTTGACCATATATTTTTCATCAATCTGTTCTGGGTCATTTAAACCTTAACAAATTACCAACATCACTCTTCAAATGACCAGCTTTAAACAAGAATTTACTTCCCAAACTTTTTTACCTTATTATTACCAATTAATTTTAAGTACTAGTTATTACTGAGTCACTTAAGGCTTATTGGTTGTTTTGGTACCAATCAATTTGATATTCGTAGACAAGTCGCAATGTTGATACCTTATTAACCTCTCTACACATGTAAAATTTATTAAAAGTTAATAATTTACATATCAATCTGATATTGGTCAATTTATTAAAATATTGGCAACATACCGAGCTCTAATCGTGCCTATACAGTTTAAAAAGAATTGGAAATTGGTAAAATTTGAGAGGAGTTGATAATTTGCTAATCAATTATTTGTTGGTAGATTCATTCTAATGTTGGTAAATCGTTGTAAATTCATTAGAGTGCTGATAAACTTACTAAGTCTAACCAAGTCAATTTGTAAAAAAAAAAAAAAAATTCATGCCTCGCTTATCACTTTGAAGTTGGTAATGGGAGAATTACAAGCGTGGCGTCACTCGGCAAAAGTGAGGTTGAGCCTCGCCAAATCTAGCCTAGCGAGGTCGACCTCGTCTAGCCAAGGTGAGGCTCGCCAAATCTAGGCTGGTGAGGCAATGCCTTACGCAACGACAGTGAGGCTCGGCCTCACCTCGGTTGGGAGAGATCACCCTCACCAGGCCAGGCGTCACCTCTGGCGATCGGCCTATGGAAGAAGAGGAAATGAAGAAAAGAAAAAAGAAAAAGAAAAGAAAAAAGGAAGAATAAAATTCAAAATTCAAAAAACATTAAAGTAGTATGGCACTAGCCGGCGTTCACGTTAGCGCCAGTCGGTCAAAATTAGATGAATGGACTGAATTAGCATAATTGAAAAATATTGAGGATTGAATCGCAAAAAAAGTTTAGGATTGAATTGGCATAATTACAATAGAATTAATGCTTTTTTAGTAATTTTTCCGCCAATTTAGCTCACTAAACTCCTACCCAAATCCATTTGTAAAGTTAATGAGAAAGTTGGTACATTATGAATCAATTTGGCTTTGGACATCGATTACTATATATTGGTTTCCTTAAACAGTTGTCTAACAAAGGTATCTGGAACTCATCAAACAAATTCAGAATTATAGTGTTTTACTACCCGGGACGCTAGAAAATAGGAAGTACTTACAGCCAACCCTTTTCGTACGTAATCGGCTGTCTCTGCATCGAGTCGCCGCGGCAGTTTTGTGTCATCCATGTCGACCATGGGACCGCGGTTCTCCGTATGAAATTCTATCTCCCTTCTTATCTCCTCTGGGAAGCGTGCGATTCTCCTTGTTTCCTTGTTCATCATGACCGTTTCCCTGAAAATGGTACAGAATTCAAACTGAAAGGAAAGTGGAAAGAGCATGTTTGCCCAGTATCAGTGCATATTGTATGGACATACCATATCGCCTTCACCATAATTTTCCCGGTGTTCGGATCACGGATGAACCACTCTCGCCGCAGACCGTTCCTCCCAGATGGAAATGTCCAAGTGTCTGCTTCAATAACACTGTTCCTGTAAATATTAGAGGGAAAAAACGATGCTGCTGTTACCATCTAGAGGTGATTCATAATTCACACATGATCTTTTCCATTTTGGTGTCCTAAACTTTATGGACAGATGTAAGTTATGCCTTCTTTTGCTCTGTGACATCCCATGGAGGGGGTGTGCACAACTTCCCGTCCCACATTGCTTAGGGAGGGAGTTTTGGGCTAGTTTATAAGGCTTAGGGTTGCCTTTAACTTGCAAGAGACACTGTGCCGCTGAGGGGGGAAGTTTGTGACATCCCATGGAGCTCCCCGTCCTACATTGCTTAGGGAGGGAGTCTTGGGCCGTCGCGGAATCTTGGAACATCACCTAGTTCAGGAGACTTTAAGTGTGTCAAATATGCTTATCAGAATGGCCAATTACCAGAGAGGATAGGTATCGACCACGATCTGTATCTTACGGATCACCCACACCAGGTTCCTTTTGCACATCTCTGGTGAGCAACCAAAACCATCAGCCAGCAACCCGATGCTCTTGCAGTGGTTCAGTGCCGTTTCCTTCGCCATGCAAAGGCAATGAAATGAGCTTGAGAGGGAAAAGGCGAGGGAGCATAAAAAAGAAGAAGTGAAAGAGACTCCAACCTGCAAGTAATTCATTAGGGCCTCGATGGTTGCTCTAGAATCAGTGCCTACCTCGTATGATCTAACCGCGAAAGTTTGACGGAAAACAGAGCCACCCTGCAGCATGCTTCCTTCGAATGGGTTGAGCATAATGTCGCCTTGCCTACCTTTTATATAAGAAAGTATTGATAACAACTTTGCTATGATAATGGAAAGAAACGTGCTACTGAAATGCGGCTGCTTGGTGATTTTCCTCTTAGGAAGAAGCGCCATGTCATTTTCATGCTTCGCGTTCTGCGCTGATTCAACTAGGTTGACATGTAGTTTGCTGTTTCTGAGATGGGATTGGGCTTGTAGTGCTAGTGTCCAACTGATAGGAGCAGCTGAATTCGCCTCTTTTCCAAACTTACTTTTGTTACATGTTCTTACCCGACAACTCAAATTTAATGATTCCTTAGTCAATGAGGAGATAGAAGGTAAATATGCCATCGTCAATGTCCAGGTCGCTGCCATGGATCTTCTGATGAGAACTGAGTGGTCTTTTATGTGCTTTTCCTCTTCGTAAGCTGCATCGATTGAACACTTTAATGAAGAAGTATGAAAGTTTCTGTTTATTCTACATCTGGAATTATGAGGATGATACGATATCTGAATCATAACAATTAATGTAGAAAGTGCGGGGAAGGCATGATTTGTTATTGGAATCCCTCTGCAGTCATGTACTTGGTCTCTAGAGCAGAGTTGTCGCCCACCCAATCCGCAAGAGCTCTACAAGAGTATTTGTAAGCTACACCCACCCCAGGGAAAGAGAATTAATACTTGGCGTAATCCTAACAAACATAAGCTTCGTCCTGATCAGAGTTCAGTTCCAAACAAATTCTAGGGCATAGCAATAACTGAAGCAAAATTAAAGAAAGAAAAGAAAAGCAGATGAACCCAAGTAAGAAAACAGCTTCTACATGGCGGTGCATGAACCTTGCGTACTGATGTGTGCCTTGGACAGTAGTTCTTGTTCAGAAAGCCGAACATGAAAATAAGAAGCAAGTCATGTCCATCTTGCTACAATACGGAAGAATGACTTGAACAAAGAAGAGAAGTCTCTTACCTGGTTGGCAAGTTTAAGGCAGGATTGAAGGTGCTGTGCCATTCTTTTATAGGCACTTGCATTGAGAGGGATTGTACTGTGGTCCGGTCCTGGAAGCAGGACTCTCCCCTCCTCAAGAATTCATACAGACGAGCCGTTTTCCTAGAGCTGAAATTTTGTTCATCGCAGGTCGTGCGGACGAGTTCCCGTAGATGTTTGGCAAGCATACTTAAGACAAGATGACTCGATTTTCAAATGAATCGATCGTACACAACATGGAAGAAGCAGATGGATTGAAAGCCGCAAAGCTCCTTTAGCTGAACGCTCATAACAAGTGTCCCAGAGACACCCAGTTCGCAAAATCTCAAGTACAATCTGTTTTCGTTCCCTCTCCCTTCAACTGTGGTTGCTTCTGGGTTAAGTTTAGTCCATATTGTTCTCAATCCTATCCAATGGATTTGAAGTTAAAAACTTTCAACCCAAACCAGAACTCTCCGTGTTAGTTCAGTTTGCAGTCGGTTCAGTTCGGTGATACAAATGACACAGACAATATCCATCAAACTACACAAACTATGGAGCAACCATCAGCTACACTCTTTTGCTACTCTTTTTTCTTAAAGATGGTCTCAACTAAAACAACGAAAAGGATGGTTTGAAAAAGGTCAAATCAACACAAAAGATTAGAACTGAAAATTGGAAACAAAAGTTTGGCCAGTTAGGGGCATTTTTTGGGTAAGAATCAGGTAATATTTTGACCTTAGATTGTAAAGTGCATTGGTTATATTGATAGGGTTGGCGAATTTAGTACGGATTATTACTTCACTTCTACCTACTTGTAAATAAGTTAATTCTTGATGAAGTCATCTTTCTCATCAAAATGATGATGGAGAAGAGGTGAGGGCAAGTAGGTAAAACACTAATCGTTCAGTGGCAAGGTTGTCAACAAAGAAATTTACAGATTGGCAAATTTGTGGATACAAGAAAGGATCGCATTTTCCTCCATCGTCAGGTTCGAGGGAATTTCTTCTTGTTCCGGTTGGTGGATTGTAAGCACGAGAATTACCCATATATTGAGCTAAGTTTGCATGTGGGTTGTGTTCGGAAGTTGTAACTCTTACAGACTCGGTTGGAGACTTCTCCGATTTGCAGTATGCAAAAACGTAACCCTTAAACCGTTCCGTGTCAGGGTTGAGAAAAGACTCGTGCATGTGCTTATCATGGGGCACATGACTGCACAGGTGCGATTACCATATGGAAGAACGCTTGGCAAAATGTTTGCCGGATTTTTTTCTGAGTTAAGCTTTAAAAGATGCATACTTTGAACGAGCCGGATCATTACAAGCTAACGAAAATGTAGCAAGACCTCATAGCCATGTGCCCTGTCGTTTCAAAACATCCAAAGTGGATGGAAGAAAAAAATAAGCCGACATTCTAACTCACATGAAGGTGGTGTTTCGGTACCCAAACAAAGTATCTTTGGCTACCAAAAGTTACGTGGTCTTGTTACTTCCTTGGCAGCAGCAGATCGAATGGTGGGTACAAAATTTCGGCCTGATCTTTTGAAGCCCTTGCTATTTCTGATCCATTCTCGAGAAAGCACCAAGTGATCAAATTCGATTCCTTCACCGGCGGCACTGTGTCGAGGACCGTCTCTCGCTTCTGCCGATAGAGACCTCAACGAACTGTTCTTCCCCCAGTCTCTTCAGAACTCTGTGTTCACACCATAAAGTTCACTGTTTTTGAATGTCGGCCAAGGAGCACCCTGACACCCAGAACGGAATAAAACTGTTGAAACTGAAGTTGCAGAGAGAAAGAATTCACCTAGGAATCCAGCTGATGTAGTTGATGTTGTGCGGAACAAGCGATCGAACAATAAATAGACAGAACAAGAAAATAAATCGGACACCAGATGTACGTGGTTCGGTCGTAGAGACCTACGTCCACGGGGAGAGCAGCAGCGAATTCCACTATAGAACAAGCGATACACGGAGATTACAAATCACACTCGAGTCACTCAAACACTCTCAGTGTTTCCCAAGCCCAATTACAACCAATAACGCACACAGTGTTTAGCCTCAATTCCTCACAAAATAATCTCTCAATTTCACAAAAGAATTGTGCATAAATTCTTACCACAAGAATTTCTCGACTAAAACACAAAAGTTATTGATGTAATTCTTCCGAAGAAATCCACGTCAAGCACTCGCTTCTTCTCTTGGAACGGCGCTTCAATAATTCTCTCTCGCGGCCACTGTACGTTGATTTTCAAAGATTGTCATGCGTGGGATTTGATCAACAAAGCAATCTTGCCAAATCCACTTTCACTTTCCACTTTAAGCCCTTTATCTCCAACGTGCAATATATATATGTGCATATATATATATATATATATATATATTGTTTGTTTCCTTTTATTCTTTTTTTTTCTTGCTGGTGTCGCGACCTAAAATTCATTTTTTAGGTTAATAGATTACCAAATTAATTGATTAAATTAACTAACCTAGTTTGAGCTCTCCCAAGCTCTACCAAATCGTGACTTTGGTTTTTTGTTCAAATGGTTTTAAAATTTGGAGTCGCCACTAATCATTTTTGGTAGGTTGATTAGAAACCTAAGTAAATTAGCGGGAGAACTAAATTACTTCTGCGAAGCAAAGATTATGAGTTCGGGGACTTGGTTACACTAGTTAATTAAAACTAATGCCCTTTCGGTACCTTAATTTCATGGATATCCTAATTTGGCAACTCAGGCTTGGTTTATTCCTAATGCTCTATTGGAGTGTTCTCTTTTTGTATTTTCTCTTTTTTAAATGGAATATACGTGAGTGACATTTTTTTTGGCATTTTCAAAATATTAAGTATTTCCCTGAAGCCGAAAGAGGGAGTGAGTTAACGACTTCTGTGCAATGCTGCGAGCTACTCATTTTGGGGTTTAGTGATTCAAAAATTAAATTACATGAAGTAAATGACAATAAATAAAGACCACCAATGGATAGCTCAGCCTTGGCTTGGCCCTCTCCTTTGGGGTTTAAGGTGCAGGAATTTAAATTGCAAAAATTTAAAATGACTTCCAGTGAGTGGGCTCTGCCCTTCACATTCCAGAGTTTAAATTCTTTAAAATAAAACGAATTGATTTAACAATTCGAGCCGAAATCCATCGACGGATCAATTGAAAATTTAGTGGGCACTCAAGAGCTCGTCAGCGCCAATTTTACACCTCCATGGGATTTACCGTTGACTTGGGGTTGTCCTTTGCCTGACATAAAAATATGGAGAAATGGAGTAATGGAGCAAATATGATTTAATTCACATTAAAAATTAGAACAATGAAAGAGGCACTTAGCTTCAATGGCATTATGAGAAGTGCTTGATGGATATAATTGGTTCCTACCTGAAATCAAATATGGGGAAATGGGAGAAGAGTAGAAAATTTGAGCTAGTTTATACTAAAATATCAAAGAGAGTAGAGGGACACTTAGCTTCAAATCTGAGATGAATTCTTAATTTATGTTGATCGATGAAGAAATTGATGATGATAACCCGCTAGCTTTAAACTCCCATCATCTTCAAAATTCTCTCTCTCTTTTTGGTATTTTTTTTCTCTCAAATTTTTCTTCAATCTCCCAAAACCCTCTCAAACATCCAAAATTTTCTCTCCAAATTTTTTTTCTCCCCCCTTTCAAAATCTCTTCTCCTCCTCTTTTATAGACAACTCTTCCATCTTCCTTTCTTCATCTTCATCTTCCATTCTTATTTTCATCTTACATTTTAATTCTTCATCTTCCCTTCTAAATCCACCATCTTCCATTCTCCATCTTCCCTTCTATATCTCCCCTTCTCCATCTTCCTTTCTAATTTCTCCACTAACTCTTTTTTGCAAAATAATCCCTAAAATTTTATGTATTTATAATTCAGTCCCTGAAGTTTTATGTATTTGCAATTCAGTCCCTGTGGAAAAATTTCTTTTAAGTCCAAATCTTCATAAGACTTTCGGCATACCTCCCTCACGCTCAATCCAATCGTCTGTCAATTTAAGCTCAAATCCTCCGTCGTTAGCCATAATAAAATGCATAACCGACAAAAAATTAAATATGCAATGCATGAAAAAATTAATTTTTGATGAGAACTAATTCTCATTTTTTTATGTACTTAAGTGAATGAATTTTAAAAAGTCAAAATTTAGGTGTCAACAGCTGGCTATGTTGCAAGCTAATTCAATATCAAGATAAGCCCAAGAAACCACCGAATCAGGAAATATATATATTTCCACATATGACCATATATATCCAATTTCATATTTTCATTTCGGGCTCAAACTCGAGACATATTTTTAACAATCTCCACCTTGGCTCGACGTTTGACCAAGTCACAATTGCTTCGCTAATAAATCCGTACTTCACATACTGCTCTCCCTTAGCCCCCATGGGCTCAACCGCCACTGACATCATCCAAGTCCAAGCCACGCTTAAACTTCGCTATAATCGAGGACCGCATCAGAACACCAACTGCACATGCACCTTTAACTGCTCCACAAGAACTGTCTGACATAACCTCCTCTACCACAGATAAAACAAAACCATTGTTGCATCCATATCTGTCAGGAGATCAAACACGTACCTTGTCAATATCAGCAATTACGGCAACTGTTGGCTCTACAAGCTCCACCTCGCTACAAGCACTATTTGTGTCAATTACTTTGCTAGTACCTGCTACATCAGGAGTTTTTGGTTGCAACTCCACCTCAAGCTGAACACCTTCTAGATCCGTATGAACACTGCTATAATCACTCCTAGCCTAAAGTACTGGAGACTCGTCAAATGTAACTTCTCTACTGATAACAGATGAGTTTAACTCCGGACACCATAACCGATAGCCACGCTCATCTTGTGCATAACCTAGGAACATGCACTTTCTTGCCCTCCCATCGAGCTTACCATCATTAACTCGAACATAACATGAGCAACCAAATATTCTAATAACAGAATAATGAGCAACGTTACCTGACCACACATTTTCGGGAATCCGATATCCAATCACAATCGATGGGGATCTATTCATCAGGTAGCTCGCCATACTAAGCGTATCTGCTAGGAATCTCCTAGCCATACCAACACTAGAGAGCATTTTATGGGCCGTCTCTAGTAATGTTCTGCTCATCAACTCTGCAACACGTGGTGGTTCATTAGTACTAGTACGGTGTCTCACTATGCCTTCCTTCATGCTTGACCGTCTTACCAGTCTCCTTTTCAATCAAAGCTCTCAACTGCCTGATCCTGACAATAGCATCAAACTTGTGCCTAAGCACAAACACCCAAGTCCTCCTCGAGTAGTCATCCACAACTATTAGCATAAATCTAGCATTCTTTCTCGAAGGAAACCGCGACAACCTGCAAACATCCAAGTGAAGTAATTCTGCAATTTTCGTGGTTTCTTTAACAGCCACACTAAACTGCACTTTCCGCCATTGATCTAAATCACAGTATCTGCATACATTTAGTTTATCAGCAATATAACCACATAATAAATTTCTTTCACTTAGAACATTCAGGCTTTTCTCGCTAATGTGCCCCAAACGCATATGCCACAATTCAGACTCTCGAACAGATGCATTTGACGTCTCCACAGCAAAATCTATCACTGTCTCACCTTGAAGCTCATACAGGCTATTATGCTTTATTGCTCTCATTATTACTAAAGCACCTCAAATAATTTTCAGAACTCCACATTCTGAAGAATACCGATACCCAGCTGAATCCAGGGCACTCAAGGAAATCAGATTTTTCTTCAACTCTGGAACATGCCTAACTCCAGTCAATGTCCTCACAATACCATCATGCATTCTGATTCTAATATCGCCAACACCTACAACATCGCATTCAGTGTTGTTCCCCAACTGCACTTTACTACTATCCATGCATTGA
Source organism: Psidium guajava (assembly GCA_016432845.1). Taxonomy (NCBI): domain Eukaryota; kingdom Viridiplantae; phylum Streptophyta; class Magnoliopsida; order Myrtales; family Myrtaceae; genus Psidium; species Psidium guajava. The sequence goes on along the minus strand of CM028226.1, from coordinate 15,245,206 downwards.
TAAGTAATAAATCAGTTCCTGTTTGGTGTAGCATGAAAAGAACAACCAGAATCCATAATTCATCCATCAAACGACGAATCATCAGTGATAGACAAGACAAAATCAGCATTATCTGAATCACCATCTGCTATAGCTGCAACATCATCCGCAGATTCAACTCTAATTCCCTTACCTTTATCGTTTTTCAGCTTAAGGCAATCCTTTCTAAGATGCCTCTTCTTGCCACAGTTCCAACAAACAGCACCACCAGTCCTAGACTGACTGCGTCTATTCATGTTCATACTACTCCTGCTAACACGAGTACTAACTCTTCCTCTATTTTCACCTACTAAAGTAGGAGATACAGATTCGCCAGATTCTTGTTGATCCAGAGGAATTATTAACAGCAGTAACAGTAGTATTCCAACTATCAGGCAATGAGGATAATAAAATCAAAGCACATACCTCATCTTCAAAGTCAATCTCAACTGAACTCAATTGACTAATGATCACATTGAATTCATTGATATGATTAGTGACTGAGGCACCTTCCCTCATCTTCAAATTAAACAGACGTCGCATCAAATAAACCTTATTGATCGCAGAGGACTTCTCGTACATATCTGATAGGGCTTTCATCAAACTCGCAGTGGTCTTCTCCTTGACGATATTAAACGCGACGTTATGAGCCAACGTCAGCCGAATAACACCCATCGCTCGTCTATCCAACAATTCCCAATCAGCTTGCTTCATCGTCTCTGGTTTCTCCCCAGACAAGGGCAAGTGCAGCTTCATCTGATATAAATAGTCTTCAATCTGCATTTTCCAGAAACCAAAGTCCTTTCCCTCAAATCTGTCGATTTTCACTTTAACTTCTTTTGTCGCCATCGATTCGCTTCACTTTAGCCAAACCAAGCTCTGATACCAATTGTTGTGCGGAACAAGCGAACGAACAATAAATAGACATAACAAGAAAATAAATCGAACACCAGATGTATGTGGTTCGGTCGTAGAGACCTACGTCCATGGGGAGAGCAGCAGCGAATTCCACTATAGAACAAGCGATACACGGAGATTACAAATCACACTCGAGTCACTCAAACACTCTCAGTGTTTCCCAAGCCCAATTACAACCAATAACGCACACAGTGTTTAGCCTCAATTCCTCACGAAATAATCTCTCAATCTCACAAAAGAATTGTGCATAAATTCTTACCACAAGAATTTCTCGACTAAAACACAAAAGTTATTGATGTAATTCTTCCGAAGAAATCCACGTCAAGCACTCGCTTCTTCTCTTGGAACGGCGCTTCAATAATTCTCTCTCGCGGCCACCGTACATTGATTTTCAAAGATTGTCATGCGTGGGATTTGGTCAACAAAGCAATCTTGCCAGATCCACTTTCACTTTCCACTTTAAGCCCTCTATCTCCAACGTGCAATATATATATGTGCATATATATATTGTTTGTTTTCTTTTAGGGTTAATACCACGAAAAAACCCAAACTGGTACACCAATGACAAATTTACCCCAAACTATTTTTTTTACCACTAAAAACCCCAAACTGATACACTTATGACAAATTTACCCCAAACTATTTTTTTTATCATGAAAAACCCCAAACTGGTACACTTGTGACAAATTTACCCCAAACCGGTACACCTGTGACAAATTTACCCCAAACTATTTTTTTGACCATAAAAAACCCCAAACTGGTATATTTTTGACAAATTTACCCTAAAATAATTTTTTTTACCACGAAAAACCCCAAACTATTACACTTATGACAAATTTACCCTTTATTAAATTGGTTCAGTACCATGAAAAATCCTAAATTAATAAACATATGGTAAATAGAGGGTAAAAATTATAAACCGATATACCCGTGAAGTGCCACATGTCATCCAACTAAGCAATTTAACGTTAAATTTAATGAAAATTAACGGAGGGTAAATTTGTCGCAAATATATCAATTTGGGATAAATTTGTTACAAATGTACCAGTTTGAGGTTTTTTGAGGTCAAAAAAATAGTTTGGGGTAAATTTGTCACATGTGTACTAGTTTGGGGTTTTTCATGGTCAAAAAAATAGTTTGGGGTAAATTTGTCACGAGCGTACCAGTTTAGAGTTTTTCGTGGTATTAACCCTTTCTTTTATTCTTTTTTTTCTTGCTGGCTATGTTGCAAGCTAATTCAATATCAAGATAAGCCCAAGAAACCACCGAATCAGGAAATATATATTTCCACATATGACCATATATATCCAATTTCATATTTTCGTTTCAGGCCCAAATTCGAGACATATTTTTAACAATTGACATTGTTCACATTGTGGTCGACATACAGATCATTCTATGTTGGCTGGAGCATTGAGTGCAAAAAAAATGGGAATCCCTCGCACTAGCCCCTTGTAAGAAAAAAGAGCACCACAAGAATTGGAAAGCTACCATAAGCTATCAAGTAGAGAAAGCCAGAAGCACTTACAGCCAGCCATGTTCGTATGTAACCTGCTGTCTCAATATCTAGTAAACGTAGTTTGTATCATTGATGTCAATCGTCGGTCACCTTGCATTGTATGGACTTACATCTCCACTCTTTTATCTTCTTTTCAAGGTTGAACACGACAGCATGTAGAAAGACACCTCTAGCTGGAGAACAACTCAGAACAAAGAATATAAGTATTTTTAACTGATTCGCAATCTTAATTTAAGGACGAAGATTGTGGCATTCATATACAAGCATCGGACATCCTTCTTGTTGTGTTGTCCTGGAAGCAGGACTGTGTCACTCTATTTTGGTTCTCTTCTCCTAAACTATGCGAGTTTCATAGTTCAATTTGGTTCGTTCAGGTATATTTTCAATCATTTCCCATAATTTTGGATAATTTTCCGCCAAAACCAGGAGTGCAAAACTTAAACCAAACCGGTAAGTTCATTTTGCAATCAGTCCTCGGTATTGATGGGCGGTTGCTGTTTTTACCTCATCTGAAGAGCAATGTTTTCATGGACTTCTTGTTGTATATATTCGTTCGTGCATGACAAATGAAAGTAATCAGACAGACCTGAAATCAAGCGCTAATGAGAATGCACAATGGTGAATGATTGATTCGAACCCAACGAATTCACGCCGTGTCCTTAAGACGAATTTGCCCTCTCTATCGGTACCCAAGATTGTCTGAACAATCGTCTCTCAGGATAGAACGAATCACAATTTTGTTGAATCGGTACTTCTTCAACAAAATCCTTCGAACGCAAGAATTTTGGAAAACCAGAGAGTATTCTCAAAAACGAATGCCTCAGTTTTTTATATTTGAAAACGAATGTAATATGTCGCCGAAGAGTCACGAATCAATTCAGGTTCGGTTATTGACATAAGCCGAACCAAAAGGATAATCATTGGACCCGGGCTTGGCCGGCCGGATGGCGGTGCGCGCGGACTGGTCCAACTTTGTGCAAAACCTCTCTCCTCCACAAAAGAGGGGTGCTCCTTGGGGCCCAAACCCATTTGAGAGGCTGCATTATTTAAACAATTTTCCATCTTCTCTTCCATCCTATGTGGAACTAAATTTTACCCACAACTTCTCATTCATTTCCTATGGGCTTATGGGCTTTTGTTTTTTCAAAAAAAAACCCAACAGGACTTTCCTGGTTTACTCTTCTGAGCGGACTGGAGGCAAATGGACAGCTGGTGGCATATACTAAGGGAGACAAGTTCCATCGTATCATACAAGATTACAAGCTTGGGAACATTCATCAAATATAATATTAGCAACCAAATTTTTCTGATGGTGACCTCACTATGAGGTTGAATCATGGGCAGAGCATACAAGATCAGAATCGAAAATGGAGACTACAATTTGGCCTATGAGGACATGTTTTCACCCCGATCGTGCGGATAGAGTTGCTTAATGCACCAATTAGCGAAAAAGCAGCGAATTCCCTAAATGGCGAGTGAACTGATAACTCAGATCTTCTCCATCATTCATTCCGTGCCCCCAATTGGTGTCAGTCCTTTGGCATTGTTGCAGGATGCCTGGAAATAGTCCCTTGCCCGTATAACCTTACATAACAATCCAGGACAGCTGCACTGATGATGACTGAAAAAAAAAAAAATATTACAAGTTGAAGCTATTATCAGGTTCCAGCAAGGTTTGCTCCGACGACAGAATCGAACTCACCGTCTAATAAAACAGAACTACACCACTTCTAACAAAATGAAGCCATGCATCTTCTTTGTGTTTTTCCTTTTTTTGAGATCTGCTAGTCATCATCTTTAGGTGGTATTCTCTTTCCCCCACGTATTCAAGCAAAAGACTATCCAAAGATGTGGTGTGGGATTCTGGAAGCGGTTTGACGTAGAGGCAAATCAGCAGCATTTCTCTAGTCCTAAGCCTGGCTGGTGAATCACCAAAATGCATTGCGCTCTTGCGCTTTCATTGTCTACCCTCCACCCCCACAGGAAAGCACATGAAGCGAGTGAAGGCGCGACTACGAGGCCGCTTCGAAATGGCTCGGTGGATTCAAACATTGAATGATCAAGGAGACCAGCAATTTACATCTGGTGGAGAAGCCCGAGGACATCTAGAAATGCTGAAAGCACTTCACCAGACAACAGATCACCAGGTTAAGGTAGAAGGGATGGTGAGAGACATTTGGCTAGAGTATTTTAACCCATATTTAAAAGTGTAGGTCATAAATGGGTAGCCTAACAAACTTAAATGGATCATAAATGGATTAGCTAACTATCTTCAAAATCAAATTTTTTAGTTTTTGTTTTAATTTTTTTTATAATTGTAAAATTGTCCACAATGTTTTAGTAGTAACGTAAGTTTTTCTAAATTAGATTACGTGTGGAAGTACTTTAGTAATATGGGTCGAGTTGGGTTGGGTATGTGTCGAGTATGAATCGTTAGATCTGTACTATTTGAAAATGAATCAAAACGAATTAAATGGATCAATATAGATCAGATCATATGTGATCCAACCCAAATCCAACCCGATCCATCCGTTTAATGCCTCTAATATTTGACCTTTTGAGTGATTCGTTTGAGATGTTTAGAGTAGAGGACACCAAATGAAGCACTCCTCCATTCCGTCGTTTACTGATTTTGGTTTTCTTTTGCCTTTATTTTAGCCACAATATATTGGGTAATCAAACCCCCGATGAATACACACCAGGTAAGACCTCATTGGCAAGGAAGCGGATGTGGTCTGTGAGGTCAATGTGACTAAGAAACACTATGATTCAATTAGGCTAATTCTTTAAGATAAAAGAACCCTTAATTTTAAGTCCAATTCTAAATCCGTCTCCTAAAATATATATATATATATATATATATATATATATATATATATCAACTTTAGATCAAGTCTAAAATCTATACCGAACATTTTTTTATTTCAGGAAAAAAAAACCCTCAACTTTAAGTCCAGTTTCAAATCTGTCTCGAACTTTTTTTTTGTCTCAAAAAAAAAATCGAACCTTAGGTCAAGTCCCAAATTTGTCCTGATCATTTTTTCTCTCAAAAAAAAATCTCCAATTTTAGGTCTAGTCTCAAATCTAGCCATAACTTTTTTCTTAAAAAAAATCCTCAACTTTAGATCTAATCACAAATCTACCCGAGCTTTATTTTGTTTAACAAAATCTAAAAAAAAAATTCAAACTTTCAATCTATTCTCAAATATAACCTGTGCTCCAGTCCCAACTTGATATGGCATTTTCAAGTCGATAAAAAAATCCACGTTATCAAAGTAGTGGGGCGATAAGTATAGAATGACGTGGCATTGCCAAATGGATAACAAATCTACCCCAATAATGATTGTTAAAATTCTCCAATGAAATCATTATAGTATATGAAAATTAGAACGAATAATGGCGATTTTTGGACAGATAGCTCATGAGGTTAGATTTGTTATTAGAGTGCAAAATTAGTGATTTTTTTCTTAGACTAAAAAAATTTAGGGCAGACTTGATACTGTATTTAAAGTTTGTGGTTTTAATATTGGGGACAAATTTGAGACTAGGCTTAAAGTTTGAAATATTTTTCGAGACAAAAAAAGTTCTAAATAGATTTAAGACTAGATCTAAAGTTGAGAATTTTCTAAAGAATCAAACCTATTCAAATAGGATATATAATACTTTTGCACCAAACACTTGACAATTCATTCAATCCCATTTTCACACACGAGCAATATGCAACATCTCTATATTAATTCACTCAATGTACTGGCTATTTTAACTCGTCCCCTATCGAGCCTCACGACTTTATCATTTAGCATACAAAAAGACATTTTCTCGAGAGATCACACATCCCAGTAGTGTTACCCGAGCACCTTAACTTCGGAGTATTGTCATTGCGTTAAAAAGGCGACTCTATGAGCTAATTCCACAGTCATTTCTCCCATATTTGATGTATAGTTCGATTTATTGGTGCTCGTTTTAGAAGTTTGTCGAGAGCCGCTTATTCTCCAAACTCTCATGTCCCGTTGCTTTCCCCGCCCTCGTCGGATCGGGTGGCTACACAATGGTTCTGGCGAAGAAACCAAAATCAAAAGGAGCGGTCCGAGTAATCAACGACCAGGATCATCGATCCCCAGAGCCGACCGTGGGCTCAAAGCAGGTCCTGCTTTGCCAGGGAAGAACATGAAGATGATGATGATGATGAAAAGACTATATAACGTGTGGGACCTACTTCAATCCACGTGGATCAGACGGGGGATGCTGTTAGAAACTTAGAAATTGACTACCACCATCTGGTCGGACGTCCGTGGCCTTTCTTTCGATCCTCTAATCCAACGGACCAGATGTCTCTCGTTCACCGCCACACCTCGTGCCCTGATCATCTCTCTCTCTCGCCTCGCTCGCTCGCTCCGTCGCTCTGAACGTGGAGCTGACGTCGTGCCTTCTCTGAGAATGTGAATACGATGCGGGTGGAGCCCCTCGCTCGATCTTCAATTCACTTCGCTGAGCTGCGTTTGCTCTTTTTCTTCTTCCATCTTGGGCTAATGTGGATCTGGAAATCGTTTGGCATTCGTGATTTGTGGCGGGTGGCTTTTCTCCGAAACGACATGACCGGCTGATGCACATCGAATCTTTGATTTGCGAATTCTGCGTACGTGATCAGGTTAGCATTTTGGCTGGTGACTCACTGTGCTTTGAGACTGACCTTAATGTTGATCTGTTGTGCAGTTTCACAGGTTTAGCATGAATTTTGTAGGAATTAGGGGGTTTCGTGGTCTTGATTTTTAGTCTGGTCCCCTAGTATTGTGAATTTTCCTCGTGAATAGATTTAGGACGTGTCTTGAACCTCTTCAGTTCTCCAACCGGATCTTAGGTTTTGCGGGGTCCTAGCATTAGGTTTTAGTGCTTCTTTTAAGTCTGTTTGCTGTTCTTCTTTAATTGCTGTTTCCCGAGTTGATTGAGCTTGTGCTAATCAATTATACTGCTGATATTCTGGAGGGTTCTAAGGGTAGAAACTCGATGGTCGGTTAATTTGTGGACATTGACTGATGCCAAGTGTCGGGAGTTCTGTTGAAAGATGGTAGAATTTTCATGTATGTTTTTGGATCTATTATTCATTGGAGCAAGTTCAATAAGACAGGAAGCTCATGACTTATAACTTACAATGTTGGACACCCCTGTCATATAGGTTTGTCTTTGGGTCAACTTAGATGGATGTTGGAGCTCCCGAACGACATAGAGATAGCCAGATAGATCGGTACCCTCTGCTAATGGAACAAGTGGAGAGTAATAGTAATCATCAGCATATAATTGATGTAGAGAGACGTGGGGACACCTCATTGACCTCATCTCATGATGATCAGCAAAGCATGGTAGACTCAACAGAGGATGAGGATGAACTTTCGCCAAGCGTGCCAGCCCCTGCGGATCAAACAACTGTAAATACATCAAACAGATGGAACTCCACGAATTCCTCTAGCACAAGGAGAGGTGATGATTACCACCAATATCGCAGAAGTCCATTGAATTCTGGACTATGGATTTCAGTTGAGTTAGTTGTTACCGTGGGTCAAATTATAGCATCCATAGTGGTGTTGTCATTGTCAAGACATGAAAATCCAGAGGCTCCACTATTTGCATGGGTTGTAGGTTATGCATCTGGCTGTGTGGCAATGCTGCCTATTCTTTACTGGCGTTATCGTTCTCGCCATCGTGGTCATGATCAGGAGTTCAACCGATCCCAACAAGTTGCTTCTCATAGCAGTCAATCGGAGCCTAGATCTTATACAGCCATCTCTGTCACACATTCCACAGATGAGGGCGATCAACATTTTGAAGAATCCACTCCATGGAATGGCCAAATTGCAGACACTCTGAGTTCACGGTAAAGTTCAACTGTTGTTTTATTTCTTATACTGGTCATGGATTGGTGATTGCTTCTCATCTATTCAAATTGAATTTCATTTTGCACGTTGTGGGATATTATTGGCAACATTCGGAACGTCCATGTCTGTCCATTCTATGATAGATGGAATCAAGAGCTAGTTTCTTTTTTGCAGATTTAGTGGACTAATGGACCATGTCAAGATGGCCTTAGACTGTTTTTTCGCTGTATGGTTTGTTGTTGGCAATGTGTGGATTTTTGGAGGTCACTCTTCACCTTCTGATGCTCCGAAACTGTATAGGTACCAATTTATAGCGACACTGTTCTGTTCTGTCTATACATGTAATTCCTGTGCTTGATATACGTGTTATGGCCCTTTTGCAGGTTATGTATAGTATTTCTAACTTTTAGCTGTATTGGGTATGCCATGCCTTTCATACTTTGTGCAACAATTTGTTGCTGCCTACCTTGCATAATGTCTGTTCTGGGCATCCGAGAAGACCTCTTGCAGACAAGAGGAGCCACCTCAGAATCCATCAATGCTCTTCCAATCTACAAATTCAAGTTGAAGCAAGACTTAAATGCTGATGGCGGGGATTTTAACCCAGGAGGAAGTGAAGGTGGGGTCTTGGCTCCAGGGACAGAAGAGGAGCGTTTCTTGTCGGGAGAAGATGCAGTAAGCTTAATACCCACTCATGTCCTCCCATTCCAATTCGGGACCTGCTGAATTTTGACCTATAATGTAGGGCTACCATTTGATTTCTTGTCCTTAAAAGAATGCCTCACCTCACATTTGCTCATCTGTCCCTTAGCATGGTGAAATTGTCATGGTAGCAGCAAGTGGCAAATCCTTACTATCGGCAGCTAGGCATGATAGTTATCTTCATGCAGAGTGATGTTTTGCCATTGTTTTTGTGCAGGTTTGCTGTATTTGCTTGTCTAGATATGCAGATAACGATGAACTAAAAGAGCTACCTTGTCACCATGTCTTCCACGTTGACTGCATTGATAAATGGCTAAAGATCAATGCTTCGTGCCCCCTATGCAAAAGCGAGATTAGTGAGAGCAGCGGGCTTTCGCGATCTGAAAGAGACAGCTAGGACCAAGGACAGAGTTCTAAGTAGCTCAAGAATTTGCATGAGGGAGATGCCTATGAATGTGCCAACTGCCGTGTGTTCCCATCAGACTTACGATGAAACAAGGCCTAATGGCACAGGTAGCTGGAGGTTATCTTTGCAAGGAGGTTCTCTCACCACGCATCGGGTGATTCGCCGTTGCTACGCTATTGAGAAGTGAATTCCTTGCTGGGGGAGATCCCACATTCTCAGGACATGTCAATGTGAGGGTAAAGTTGACTGCTCGACCCGTTTGCTGGGTGTCCCGTGAAATGATCTGGGAGGGTGCTGCGATGGCAAAGAAATCTTTGTGCACGGATCGACGTATCTCAGGATAATGGTAATGATGTATTAACTTCTTGGTGAGCATGGCACATGGCGTATTGAATCACGTAAATCGCGATAAGCTGTGACTATTCATCGTGTCGTGTGATTCTAATTTGGCGCGCTAGAGGGGGCATGCTTTATATGGAGGACCTCAGTATTACTGGTGTCACATTTACCCAAGGCTGGTCAAGAAATAACTAGCAGGCTGTAGTGTTTAATCAACCTTCTCGCAATATGCTAAAAAATTGCTGATATGCACAGAGGACCACTTGATTTTTATTCACACTTTGTGTGTCGTAGAAAACAGAGTGGAGTAGGTTTCTTTCTTTTTCTTTTTTCTTTTTTTTTGGGCAACGTGTTGCAAATGACCATGTCGATGGCTCTTGAAAGTCTGCTTATTCCGGTAATAAGTAAAAAATCAAAAAGTTGTTTCGAGACATGAAATATAACACCCACCCACGGCCACAACCCCTGCACCCCCCCGGGGCTCCACAACCAAATTAACAAACGCGAACAACTCTAAGTTTTTTTTTTATAATAAAAGGAATTGAAGATAGATTAACAATAGAATTTCCAAGAACGTGATGGACAAAAACTGATAATAGATATAGCAATAGCATTTGAGTCTTGGGTTTTGTCTTTTAAATGCTCCGTATGCAAGAGGTGAGGGGGCATTCCGCAGGTGGGTCGGTTTGGAATTTCATAGAAAAAGGAAAATTTTGCTCTATTCTTCATTTCATATGGTGTTGCGCTTTTTCCAAACCTAGATTGGCTAAAAAAACTCCCCACAAAACGTTGTGACCATTTTACTTATTGTAGGTTTCACCTTTCAACATCTTCTGCATTATTTTAAACTTTTGATCTTTTGCATTTCTTGTTGGGATAGGGTAAAAAAATCTAAGGATTTTTTATATCTTATCTACTGTTTGGTGAACTGCGATATAATGTTAAATAAATCGAGGCAATGAGCAGCTGATATTGATTCTATTTTACTGAAACATCAAAATACTTTAAAAATTATTTAGTGATGAGTCATGATGAGTAAGTTATTGTTGAGCAGAAATTTGTGCCATCTAAATAGTAAAATCAATGATCTTGATTTGGAGTCAAATCCTTTGAATAACCCAGTAACATTGCTCACTGTTGATGAAATTATCAAGATTTTTTTTAGAAGTTGAAAATTAACTCATACAAGTCGCCTAAGAGAGCTAATTTCAAAGTTGATAATCAACCTTGAGTTTCCCATAACATGTCAAGACCCCATTCAAATGTTGGAAAAGTTCAAGTGATTAAAGAAAGAGAAATACGATCTTATATCATGCCAAACTATAGATTAAAGAACAAGGTTATCGAGATACCTAGCTTTGTGTCGAAGACCCTAAGCCTAGCGCCTCCGAAAATGAAACCATACTTGATGGTCATCGTTGCCGAAAGGGTGACCTAGCACGGCGAAGAAGTGGCCTGGAATGGAGGAGAGGCAATTGTTGTGCAAAAAACTTGATTCTCCTCTTCTTCTTCTTCTTCTTCTTCTTCTTCTTCTTTTTTTGAGAAATTTTATCCAGATCTATCTCACCCCTTCCCTAGGATATTTTTCTCGAAGTTATATCCCTTTTAGATCTCCATTTATCCTATCATGGACATTTATCAAACACGAGATATGATAAAAATATATCATATCTTGGTTTTTATACTAACGACCAAACACGGTCTTAGAATACGAATGATAATCATTCTATTCCTAGCAACAATTTTTTGATAGAAATAGAGTTTTCTATTTTTATTTATAGACGAGTTTGTGTAGAGGATCAAACGACATAAAATCTCATTTTGGAATAGAAATTCGTGGAATAACGGCATAAAATTTCTACAGTGGCCAACTTCCGAGCCTCAAAAGCTAATGATCAGTGATCGTCGGCCGGTAAGAGGAACACAAGAGAGAGGGAGTGAAAGATGAGAAGAATTCTTATTTCTTTTTCTACTTTGGAAATGGAGAAGTAAAAAATTTATATTTCTCATTTTTGTTCCAAACTTATTTTTGGACAAACAAATTGTTCCAGAAGTAAAAAAAAAAATGAAATTGCGTTACCAAATAAATTTTTATTCCAAACTTAAAAAAGGTTTGGATGAGAATTAGGATGGTCATCATGCCCGCTGTTGGATGAGAGTTTTGCTTTTCACCAAGCAAAAAAAGAATGCTTGTCATCCCATTAACTTCTAAATATCAAATAGTAAAAAATTTATATTTCTCATTTTTGTTCCAAACTTATTTTTGGACAAACAAATTGTTCCAAAAGTAAAAAAAAATGAAATTGCATTACCAAATAAATTTTTATTCCAAACTTAAAAAAGGTTTGGATGAGAATTAGAATGGTCATCATGCCCGCTGTTGGATGAGAGTTTTGCTTTTCACCGAGCAAAAAAAGAATGTTCGTCTTCCCATTAACTTCTAACTATCAAACTTACTGAATTCTTTGACCTTGTTTAGATAGAGAATGCATTTGACTTTTTGAGTGGATTTTGAATATTCTTTTCATTGAAAATTTCTCTGAAATATTTTCCGTCAACCTCTTTCTTTTCTGCAATCTATTTGGCAAAATGATTTCGAGATGCACATTTTGATATACCCCCATAATATTGGTCTAATTATGGCTCGGACTCAATAAAGGATGAAGGGATTTTTTTTTCCCTGAGAAATTTCATTTTTCTTCTCATTTCGTAAGGTCAATTGAAAACTTCTACCATTTTGTTTCTTGTTCTTGATAAAGTAGTAATTCAGTAGAATGCATTTTCAATATTAGTTGGTATAGTTCATTGGTGACGGTGTAAAGTATGGTTAAATCCCGCCTCTGTATTATATTGAGTTGGTTTTGACTAGATAATGGCTTCCATATGTTACTCAACCACCAATTAGACCGAGAATAGATCGTTCGCCAAGTTATGTGCTTTTATGGAGGTGATTAAGGTGGCATTTTCTCTGAGAGAGAGAGAGAGAGAGAGAGAGAGAGAGAGATGCCAAAAGTGAGATGAAGAGGAAAAAATGCAGGACCCGCAGAAGAAAACGACAAAAGAGGCACCAAGGAAAAGTTTAAGACGCTGAAAGGCAAAGGCCCACAATGTATAAATAGTCATGACATTTTGTTGGGGAGTGTCTCAAATCAAATTAGGAGTGGAAAAGCATGGCCCTTTACAAATTTGGTACCATTTATGTTATCATGCGGGTTGTGATCTCAAATGGGGGTAAGGTTATAACCTAATTTCAACCTTCTTATGTCGGTGCGAGACCACCACAAACAGCATACCTTCTCTATTTTATTTTCAGTGTTTCAACCGACTTAAAAGCAAGAGAAATTGTCCAAAGGGCTCAACAGACAATTTCTTTGAAGGTTGTAAAACGCAAACTCAGACGAAAAAATCAAAATATATATATTTAACTTCCCACAATCTAGGGCAATTTCCGTACCAGAAATTCGATCGAGTACAGCAAAATACATGGCCCCTCTCCAACAACAGTACTATCAGGGAACCATTTGTCTCCATGATCCATCAATTTCATCAGTGATATGAAAAAACCAAAAGAGAAGATAAATTAGGAGGTTCAAATTAGCAACAGTGACCAGACGGGAATAACATAGAGCCGAGGCCCGAATCAGTCACTAGCATACTTCACCGGAAAAAGGGGGAACTTTCCTTACCTAAACAGGAAAACAAGAACCAACCCAGAAGAGCATGTGTTATTGCTGCAAAATCTATCATTTGTAACATCTCTCATTCCAAAATTTTTCACAGAATGCAATGTTTATACAAAGGGAAAACAATGGTCGACATAAACAAGGAAGTACAACATATCCCCAGAAGTAGGTCTGCAGAGGCCAATTGTTCGTGATGCCAACGAAGCATCAGTCCTCAAAACTTTCTCCTGTCGCTCCTCCTAAGGGATTTCCTATAGATTGTAAAACTAACAATAAAAAAGGAAAACCTTAGTTTAATGCATTCCCATGGAGCCCGCCACCTTTTCTCATTCATGCCCACAGACGCGAGGCTATGAAATCTGACCGGAAACAAAAGTGGAGGAAGATTATACACAATTACAAAAAGAAATTCCTAGATGAGAGGGAGAGGGAGGGAAGGCAAAAAAGAACAGAAGTAAATGCCAATCCAATAAAGCAACAGAATGGCCATGATCTGGAAAAGGCCATATGAATGATACTTCCCCAATGGCTGAATGCACTACATCCAAAGCTGCAGCTTGGTCACTGGGACCTGACCCTCACGCATACTGATGAATGTAGAATTACATTGCCCAAAGTGAGCTTTCAACTCCACTTGTTAGATAGAGAGGTCCTTAAAAGCTTCCAGTTTTCCATTTGGCGCAAGAGAATCCAAGCTTATGCCACCGGCAGGATTGTTGACTCCATTTTCGGGATTACTAGAAATCTTGTTGTATGAGGAATTAGAAACTGCAGAACTGCGACTTCCTTCAAAATATGTGGAGTACGGGAAGTATTCGGCACAACATACTTTCCATCCTGTTAAAGATGTATTGTGCAAGTGTCACAGACACTATCTCAAAAGTCAAATCTAGCATTATCCAATCATGATATTTCACTTTCGTATTCAGTAAAACGAGCTGCAGAAAAATAATGCACGTAAGCCAATAAGCAATTAGGGATAGAAGAATTGTTATTCCATTGACTGGATTTAACCTCGCTGCAACCAAACGTCCATTGGGCACCTACCATTTTCAAAGCTATATAAATGGTAAAAACGGCAGCATTCAGTACCCTTTATTTTATTCAGGAACAAAATTTGTGACAGGATCATGATTATGTCCCCTGAAATACAGACAATAGCTCCTTCCCTCCCTCCCTCCCCCTTTCACACACGCTATCCTAGACTGCTAATACTTCAATTATTCCAACAGATATTCCATATCCATAACTTTAATTGGCAACAGTTGACGAGATCAAAACTTACTTGACGCAGCATCCAGATCAACTACTACTGAGGAGAGTAGCTTGTGAACTGCAATACAGTCCTTGAGTTTCCATTCCCCAACTGGTCCGAGCACTCCATTTCTATCCAACATAACATGGACATGCTCAACAGATTATCAAAGGGATGGCAGTGTAAAAATAGTCCAAAACAAATGAAATGAAGGAAGATGGTAGAACTTTATTGTACCAAACTGTACCTTTGCACCAAGTTGTTGCTTGAATCCTCGATTAATGTCACAGCCTTGAACTTATTGCTTGGTTCCAAAAGATACAGCATTTCAGCAGCAGCTGCTCTGTGCATCAAGGAATCTGCACACCAAAAACAAGACAAAAAGACCAAGCGATGCTCAGAACATGTTATAACATGTGTATAACAAATCGTCTTGAGGTTGATGATACCTTTATGTTTATCAAGGAATGACTCATTTGCCTCTAACAGAGACTTCTCATGCAACTGACTGCAAGATCAATGGTTGTGCGCGTTCAAGACTGTCATATAAAACAAACAAACAAGCAAAATATAGCAAATCTGAAAGATTGTGGAGAACCTGATTTCTGGTCGCTCGGCTTCTAGTACGGTCCATATAAGTTTCTCAGAGTCAGTAGCTGGGGCAGCCATGGAACTAACTTCGTGGAAAAACCTTAACTGCAGCATAAGCAGCAGCTTTCAGGAACAGTAACAAGCCCTCTAAGTCCCTAGGAACCGGGGAAACAATATAGACCACCGCCGAAAAGAGTTGAGGAACAAGCAGCAGCGAGACAGATTAACATACTATCACTTGCATCAAAACTTACAGACACCCAAAAGATGCAACAAATATATCAAACAGCTCAACCTAAGGAGTTCAGAGGACACATGAGAATTATACAATATCTTGACAGCAAACAAGAGAGAAACTAACCAGGCACCTATGTGTGTCAGGGCTTTCAGCATCCAACCTGAGCAGCTGCTTTACCGCCTGAATCCATGAAAAGGGAGAAGCGCAAGAAGATGCATATATTAAAATGGAGTTCAGCTGAAAATTAAATTACAAGCAGCATTTATATAGGAAAAGAAAGAGAACATTTACCAGCTCATCATAAGGTTACTCTGAACGATATGATTTAAGAAGTTTCCGGAGTAATAAGAATTAAAATCATACTAGAAGTTACCGAACAAAAAGAAAAGCAAAAAGGCAAAATAACCCCAGGCAGAATTACCTGAAAAGCAAGCAAAGTTTTCCGCTTTCTCATATTTACTTCAAACGAAAGAATGTGTGTTTCCAAAGAATTGGGAGAGTTCCTTTGAAGCAGCTTCAAGTACTTTGTTGCCTCTGATAGTGGATCCTCAACCTACCACCACATATTCATAAAGAAGGTTCATGGAGTCCAAGCCACAGCAGTAACTACCTATTAATATAAAGGAAGCATTTACAAAGAAAAATTGGCGCACAAAAACCTGCAATAACTTCTCCCCATGAGGATCGGGATCGACAGGCTTGACAGGCTTTTTCCCAGACTTTGAGACACTAGTACTGCTTGACTCTTCAATTTTAACTTCTGCTTCCTACAAAAGATGCAAACAATCAGAAAACTTAACAGCAAGAGAGCACAGAAGCACTAGAAACTATCAGTACTTTCTTAGCCCGTGCTTCTGCCTTTCTCTGTTTTTGTCTCAACTTCTTTTTCTGAGAAGGAAGCAATTTCGACATTTCATCATCTTCTTCAGTGGCTGACTTGGCAGGAGAATCGAACAGTTTAAGATAGCATCTGGACCATAAAAAGGCATTTCAAACGTAAGCCACCTAGCAGTTGATTGGTAATAGCACAAGTAGATGACAACCAGCAGTTGACAGCAAAGAGATAAAGCCCAATGCAAATGCAAATCAACACGCCAAATTTATGTGGATACATGCAACATAACGATTGAAGTTGAAAAAAAGAAAACAATTGAAGCTTAGAGTCTCATTAAACAAATCTAGAAACATCATATAGTTTTGACAGCAGGTGTCACAGAGACCACTTAACACCATAATGGGGAACAATAAAAGAAAGAAGGATGCTATACATTATTATAAAATACCTCCTATCCCTTCACAAAACAAAATAAAGGATCAGCTTACACTTCCCAGTCAATTGACGTAAAGAATCAGCGGCAAAGTAAAAAAGTGGGATGCCATGTCTAGGCAACCATGGTTCTTCCACGTTTTCAGCCTATCATATAAATCATTTTGGCGAAAAAAAATTTAACACCTCAAGTATCACATCTGCAGGGAGAGGCCTTCTTGAATGGTTCATAAGTAGAAACCTAGCCCCCACATGTCACCACTTTAAGTGGCCACATTTGAGAACTCCTTTTGGGGGATAGTCCCATGTGAAGTAGTTTAAGCCAGATGGTAACAAAGCCAAGTTTCAATCCTAAGAACAATGGGTTATCGGTGAATTGCAATGCGCAGAGTAACTGAAATATGCAAGCATAAATCAGCAAAGAGTGAACTGTTCGAGAACTCCTTGGATATGCTACAGAAAGGCAATACTGGGCATGAAACATCGGTCTTAGGTGGAGAAAGAATGCTTTATAACCATCGATCTCTAAGCAACCAAATTCTAAAGGCATGGACCGCAAAAACATCTACTAAGACAAACAGGTGCAATTTCTTATAGCGTCAGAAAACCAAGCACGAGTTGCAACAGAAACCAAAAAACAAAAAAAAACAAAAAAAAAACAAGAAGATCCTCATTCTAGAAGATGCTCAAATAGACGTTTCACCTGATAGCTCCAGCAGCTGCTTTATGGAAATATGGATACGAATGCAAACGGTCTTGAAACTTCAACATTTCCACATATGCCCGAAGGGTCATTTTTCTTAAGCAATATGAATGGAAATCAAATTGGTCTTCTGTGATATCTGCATAGTGCTTCTCCACAGCTAAAAATTTTTTCAATGCTCGCCCAAGATCACCTTGGCGGAAGTAACTTTCACCAGAAGCAAGTTCATACCTCCAAAATACACATCCCTTAGCATCCACAACAATATTTACAGAGAACTGCAAAACCTGTCCTGTATAGTATGGATACATACCACATGCACTGCATATCATGAAGGTTATTGTGCTGATCACCATCTTTCGTGAACAAGACAGCAGTTTTTTCCGCCAAACTCACCTTCAAAAAGGAATTTTTTCTTTACCCAACAGACGCATAGCAGATAGAAAAATTAACAGAAAATACCAAAGATGATTTAACAACATAAAAACCTGGTCAGCTTGCAGCATACGCTTGACACATTCACTGTTGATGTAGCGATCAGCAAGATCCATGCACCTAGCTTCATCTGCCAAAGCAGCTGCAGCTGCCAAATCGCCAGCGTGCTTCAATATTCTACTCTGTAGATTACAGAAAAATGCAAAGAAGTTGAAAATCCAAAATAATTAAAAACAGTTAAAAGAATGAAATAAGCCCAGAATGTCATTTATTGTGCATCATCAATGAAGCATACAGACCTTGACCAAGTACAAATCAATTACAGTTGGAGTATGTCTAATAGCCTCATCAATTTTTGACAGAGCAACATCAAACTGGCCCCTTCTATCATAATGCTGCGCCAATACAGAGTCCGTAAGAAATCTCATGGACGCAAAGAAAATAGGACACAGCAGGGAGCCACCTAATGAAACAAGGGAAGCTGACTAGAGAAGAGCCCACCTGTGCCAGAAGAAACAAAGTCCACATAAGAGTTGAAGGTGGCTCTTTCTCTTCCCTGTGCCCACAATTGGGAGGAATCAAACAGAATACTTAATACAATGACATAATCAACATCAAAGTTTTCTGTATTAATTATCATTATCATGAAATATTGCAACATGTGCTGACCCCATCCTAGCCAACCCAACCCCGAAACATTAAGGGACTTCCAGTAACACAGACCATGAAAGCCATATTGCATGGCTAGCAGACCAGACTATTAAGTGACCCACCACAAGTATACGACTTAAGTACGAAGACAAATGCTTCATCAAGCCATTGATTTAGAAATTGCTGCTCAGGAATAAAAAAGATCCTGGTAAGAAGTTAAGATAGTTCCACCATACAAAGGTATTAATTTGTGGATTTACCACCAAAAGCGTGTTTTCTAGTGTTTTCATGTATTCAGCATCTGCAACACAAAAACTTCAATCTATACAATTATACGTTCTAATTGACACAATGAGCCAGTCAGGTGTAATGACCTTCCTGGATATCCTTTGTTGGCCCCAATTGAATGCTCCAACTCAAGAAATAATTGCTCCAAAATGTCTGCCTGCAAGAGAGCATCAACAAAGAAAATAATATCCAACGACCATAAAAGTTCTCACAGATGCCCGTCAAAGAACAACTTCAGTAAAAGGTTGCCAAATTGTCTTAACATTTGATCCTTGTCATAAACTAACCTTTCCAGGGTGATCATACAATGGGGAGAGATCAGAAAATAATGAAGGAACACCCTGCAAACCGAACAAAAAATTCAAAAAACTGTCACAATCAGTTTAACCGTTATTATTCCACATAAAGGAATCACATAACCTTAGTTAAGAGAGGCCTTATGTAGTTAATCGCAGCTTCCCGCAACTTGTCACCTTGTAGAAAATCAAGAGGTATCCTCTGAAAGAAATGGAGAACAGATTTACAATGTGATCAACAAAATGTAATTCTGCTTATAATGAATACTGACGGAAAAATGGCATTAAAAAAATGGCTACAATAAATTGAAAATAGTGAAAGTAACATAAATCAAAATCAAGAAAATAACCCAGAGAACGAATGAAGGGGAGAATAAAAGAAACTACTAATTTAGTTGGTGGAAGAAAAAGGAGAGACTGATATATATCTTTCATAAGAACACACACAGCCAACTGTCAGAAGCTCGTGCGAGATTCTACACAAATTCCCTTCGTAATCTAAAGGCTGGTAAACAAAACCAGCAAGATGCTATTGTCATACTAAGAAATCTGTCACTAGACCAATCCACAAGAGGACAGATTAAAAAGTGGAAGGCCGCCTGCTTCTGAGACAAGCCAACACTTAAACCTGGAGAAGACGCATGCTTTGGTTAATACTAACTGCTTCATCCATGAACAAACAACATTGTTCAGGGGTACATACTACATAGATATCGTTTAACAGGAAACCACGACTCGGGACCTCTCTTATCCAACAAAAACAGAACATTCATCTTTTCATTTTGGTTATTCCCATGTCATACTTAAACATCAATGATTATGACAGGATAACTTATTTCAAAATTTTAGTCCACCATCAACCATTGACAGACACTACCATTTTCTGCTTCAGCTAAAGTAAATTTAGGCATACAATTTATTCTCTCAAGCTAAGTAGCCTAACAAAGAATCTCCTACTAAACTTTTACCTCTCTAACAGGTATTGTTCAGTAAAAAATAAACTTATGCCAAACATTCAAGAAGTAAATTGCCACAATGTAAGGCGATAACTTTGTCGCTCAAAATACGGGGCAACAATGCCAAGAAATCTCACTCCATTGTCAACTATGATGCATCTCAGTAGGAATCACTGGATCTTGAACTGAGTATATTGTTTAGGAAACATAAATTAACATAATGCTCTCACCTTAACAGCAGAGGACCAAGCAAATTGCTCTGCAAGGGATCCATACAGGGAGATCAACTGAACAATTTCATCAGAAGAGTACTGACCATCTGCTCGATATAACCCAGCACATTTCTGTAGACCCTCATAATAGCTGACAGCCAAGAGAAAGAGAAAAGTTAGCACTTGAAGCGAAGCATTTGCTGTATAAATACAAGTGAATGCACGTGGAATTTCTTTTCCCGCTAGAGCACATGGAAGTTAAAAGTCTCAAGTCATTGCAGATTACTGATCTTCAGTTTCACCAATGCCTAGTAGACAACAGATGACAATATACAAGTACATCAAATATGAAAATGTAGGACAACAAGAGTTCAGTTCAGATGCTAGGGTACCTATCCAGAAGTTTTTGCAACTCAATCATGTATTGATGAAATCATCCAAGATTTGACCTTTAAGCTATATATTTCAGCTTATTATTGACGAAACTTGACATCATTGTCTATCTTTATCTGACAGAAGAATTCTTCCACTTTGCCAAATCCACAGAGAGAACAAAAAATCACCTGTAATTATCTGGATTCATCGAAAGCAACAGCCGGTACAATTTAGCACCTTCTTCAAGGCGACCAAGCTTCACCAAGAGAGAAACTTCTTGCTCTTTATAATCAAGTTTGTCAAGCTAGATACCCAATCAAAGAGTTAATAAGCAACCAAGGTCAACAGGCTTAGCTCGGTAAGGTAGCAAGCCAATGAATTGAGAAGTTGATGCTTACAATTTTTGGCTCTTTCTTGTACAACTCCTCAAGTGCTCGCTCCAGAAATCCACATTCTTCCATCAAAGAAATCTGCATAACATAGAATACAAATTACAAAAAATAAATTTAACAGACTAGGGAGAAATGGCCAAATCGAGTCACATTCCTTGTATATCTTAGGAATGAAACACCTAATTAGATGCCAGTGAATCAGCTCTCGACAGAAGTTGTTCACGTGCATACTTAAGCACAAAGTGCAGGTTCTCTCCAAATTTACAAAACTGTAACTCTGTTTAAGTGTAGTTAACATCTACAAAAGACTTGGTTAGTAGAGGTAAGGACACGATAGGTGCAGATGGAGTTTATGCCATGCTACTTCTCAATTGTCTTCATAATTGCTTAGTTAATCACATCCTTAAAAGGAAATATGTATGACCAGTGTTAAACCACCCCCCCTTTTCTTCTTCTCTTTCCTCCTCCTCCTCCAAACAGTGATCTGGTACACCACCATTTTAGGCAATCCCATCATAAGTTAAAAAACTTTTAAATCTGGAAGAAATTATCAGAGAGATGGAACATGTCAACTGATCTTGAGCTGAAGCAGGAGGAAGAGGAGTCTAGAGATAGATAGCTCTGCTTTTCCAGACTTCGAGCGATGTGCAAAACTTCTAGATTTAACTTTTTCATCCTTCTTTTATCTTTATTGGACATACCATCAACAATGAAGAAGGGAACATGGGTTCCTCACCATTTTAACTTCAGAAGGGCCCAAAGGACGTAAGTTATCTAACCCAAGTCATTGTCTAAAATCCAATGGCAAGACAGGGACTAATCTAATTAGAAAGAAAACGTCAAAATAAAAGTAGAGTCTGCATGAACACTGCTCCAACCAAATCATACTTAGAGTATGTAATTTTAGAAAAGAAACGGTATTAATATACTATATAAGGCATATGCGCATATCATTAGAGTGATCCCAAGTAGCTAACTATCTAAGCTCACCCGTGTTCTGCGAACCAAGGAAACTAGTGAATCCATGAATTAGAATTCGTACCACATACCATAGCAAACTATGTTCCAGGTAACATGGTGTATGACTAAGGTCTAGAGATGCCTCCGGCAACATAAATTCAATTAAACATTGAGTTGTATATAGTAATGAATTACTTCCTCTACTGAGTCAAGAATCAGACATAAGAATCAAAAGAAAGGCAAATGAAATGAATTCAACCGGTTACAGAACATATGAATACCTTGTATAAAAGCATTTCCCCATGTTCACACCGCTCATTTTCAGGAGGATAATCATCTTCCAGTGTCCCCTCGTATGCTTCCAAAATATCAATTGCCTTTGAGGGGCTGGCGAAACCACACACAATGTTTGATGCACAATAAGCATAGAGAAAGAGAAAACTATTCCATAATACCGGTTTCTGTATGGTAATTTTGGTCTGTCTACCGCATACATACAGAGAAAGTTGCATCTCTCCATTTAATGCAGTGGCGCCAACACAAAATGTGGGAAATCCAACTAAGCATAAAGTCATAAAGAGCTCAACTGGAACTGTTTTCATATCATCGACATGAGAAGAGAGGCTCAACCCGATACACTCAGTAAACACACTATATGACTGCTTAATATGTAGAGTCGAGCACATTAAGATCTCTGCCACCCACAATCACTCTCACCGACTCAGCGAGATAACACGTCCTGAGATGCTAATAATCTTTATAAGGTGGAAGAGTAAACCTATCAAAAACTCACAAAGGTGCAAAACAAGAAAATAGAAAAGAGCAGAAGCATAAGTACATGACTTAGCAGAAGAATTAAACAAAGAATTAAAAAAAAAAAAAAGGATTAGGGGCTCAACAATCATCAACCCTATTACGGTAATCTGTGACCATCAATAGCTGTGGAAAATATTAAGCTCCTTGATAAAACAAAAGAATCCAGAACAAGCAGTGCATTAGTTCACTGTTCACAAAAGATCTTTTCCTGCTTCATAATCTTAAAAGTAATGACAACTGAATTACGTCAGTGACAATATAAGCTCACTTCTTTCAGCCAGTACAAATAATATATGAAGCATGCAGATGGAAAGGGAACTTTAGGCCAAACTGACAGGAAACCACTTTACATATCATAAAAAATATAACTATGTTTACACGCTTTTTATTGTGAAGATCTTAGGATGAAGCATACTTTGTGTTTAAATGTTGAGAAACTGCAAAGCCTATCCAATTCATTCGATGATTGGGCTTCAGAGTCAGTAGCTGCTGCCTGGTTTCGACAAAGCCTGTCAAATCACGCATTTGTGCCTGTAAAATAAAATGATCTCCAATAAGCTGAGATGAAAGAAAAGAGAAGATAAGGTCGTACAGTTGAAGGTGATAAAAGCAGCAGCCTAATATCTAGAAAATCTAGAAAACCAACGCAAAGGAGGATTGACGAGCAAATAACATCATAATAACAATTTCAAGCATCATAGCTACAAGAAAATGATTGACATTGCCTTGAAGGGGTGCTTCTGCTGTCAAAAAATTGCAGCAACTCTAATGGTGCACCTTGCATACTTTTAAAAGCAGAAGGAAGTGAAGATTGAAACAATACAGTTCGTTATTGCTTTTCAAGAGATGGTCCAAAGACGTTGTTGTAGCTTTTGCTGTTCTAATTTTCATATTCAAATGTCTCTAATTCTGAATCATCTATATATATGTAAAACAATTGAGACTTTTATTTTCAACTTAAAAAAATAAAAATTAAGAGATCTGAAATACAGCAGTTATCTTGTTCATCACCACAATAGATTGAAGCTAAACACCAATTCTAGTCACAACATCACATCAAAACATAGTAAAGCACCAAAGCTGCAGCACTAACAACGACAATAACATAGCCTGCCCTTTAAGCATAGATGCCATTCACTCGTGAAGATTTCACGACCAAATACATCTGCTTTCAAAAGAAAAATTTTGACAAGAGTGAATCCTCTCACATTTCAAGGCTTGCCATGCTTATAAAACTAAGATATCATCATTGTATTAGTCCATATTTGAAAATACGCTTGGGACAGCAATTCCTAAAATTGCCAGCAAATAGCGTGAATTGTATCTAAGTGAGGTTTATATCATTTAAAGACAGAAATAGAACATTTCGATATCAATATCAAGTTGACAGAATAATCAGGTACATTGAAATTAAAGCATCTATATGGATCAATCAAAAACGGCGGGTCTGTAAAAGGAGATTTGAAATCTGAAGTAATGACCTCAAGTTTTAACAATAATCCTAGTGCAGTGTCAAAAATACCAAGCCAAAGATATCATGTACAGTCTGTCCCCACGTAGTATCAATATGTGAACATACCTGTAATAGTGAGAGGTCACGCAATATCTCGATATTGTCTGGATCTATTCTCAATGCATTTCGATAGCATTTGATTGCTTCCCTGTACTCTCTGTCTGAACGGTAAAGGAGACCATACACGTGCCAACAGACATGGCTTTTCAGGTCATTCTGCATCAACAGGAGACTTCGTAAAAAAAAAAAAATCATCAACCCCCACAATGCAACACACCACACGAGTTTGAGGGAAAAATCCGAACCTTTAGACCTAGCCGTACAAGTTCATATGCTTCGCTTTTACGATCCATGCAGTTTAAGGTTAAACCCTTCATTGATAAGGTTTCTGTTGACAAGGAAAAGTACTCAAAACATCAAGGTAGATAGCAAATCAAATTAAGTCAAGATAGAACATTCCAACTGAATTCCTTGAAGTACTAAAACAGAGTGTGCGGAAAATTACAACGGGAAGAATTAGAACATTTATGGCTATTGATGCATCACTTTTCAATTATAAATCACTACTTTTCTTTCCGTTCTTTCCTTTCCTCATCTTCTGCTCAAAGAGTTGCCATTCAGTCTTTAAGAGTAAACTTAGCAGACCATATGGAATTGATATACCCAACAAATAAATGGAACGCCCAAGTTTCTACCAAGTTGAAAAGAGCAAAAACCTGCAAGTTAAGGATAAGGGGAACGAAGGCATATTGACCATTTTTTTCAATCTGTTGGCATTACCTGGATGATCTACTAAACTCAACTCTATGTAACTTCAATCACAATTTCAAAAGCAATAAAAAATCTATCAGCATCTCCCACAATTTAACCACCTCCAATTAGTTTCCGCTTCTTTTCATGTTAGGCAGGTTCATGATCATTTCAATGAGATTTTACCATGAAGACTCCTCAAGAATTTTACTGAACAGCCTATAGAACTTAAATAATCAGTACCACAAAATTCATTAAATTTCTCAAGCTACCACCTTTTAACCTAATCACCAGCATTCTCCCCCAATTCAGCTTAAATATAAAATCAAAATTCGTCAGTGTTTACCGAACATAAACCAAGAGGTTCCTAAATTGCACAAACAGAACAATCTCAATACGCAAAAAGCAATGTCTCTGCTCCATTTGCAAGATTCTTATATGACAGCAAGCAACGGAGTATTGCATATCCAAACACCAAATTGTGTAAATTTACCTCCATGTTCTGGAAACTTCTTCAAAATGGAATCCGCTGCCTTCAATCCCTTCTTATACTGTTTAGTTTCATATGATTTCTGCAACACAAAACATTTTGAATGGTCGCATCAAAGAAGAAGGCATGCGGTTGTACAATAAGAAATTTGCTCACCACTAGGAGTCTATCTGATAATACAAGAAAAATAGCATAATCAAGAGTAAAGCCAATTTCGTAGTGCAGGGAAGATGCATCCGCACCAAACAATAGATCGCCTGGGTAACGAACTTGATATCACTGGAATCTAAATCAAACTGATCACTAGTTTAACCAAACGTAAACTTGCTGGATGTAATAAGCATTTCAGTAAAACTTGGAAGTGGCAGATTGTTTAACCCAACCAGAAACTACAAATATGGCTTTCTAGGTTATGTAACTGTCCATGGAGCAGCGATGATAATAGATTATACTAGATCAATGCTTCAAGCATGAAAAGCATAACACCGAATACTCCTACCCAGTAGCATTGAGAATCTTGTCCACTCCAGTGACAAACTTGTCTCGTCAAATTATGAACCTTCTAAATGCAGACAATATAACAGCAGGCAGATTTTGTCTACAAAGACCCGTCATCCGATCAAGTCAAGAATCCAAAAGACGAAACGAATTACTAAAGGATCCTGCGACTGCCTTGTCCAACGGCAACTCATAACGTTAATTAATCATTCCCACTACCCAACAACAAAATCCAGAGGAGGTATTAATGCACAAACTCCAGCACTTTGCAAGCTGTCAACTTCCTCCACGTAAGGGTCCGAGCGAATAACTCGCTCTCAACCAATCGTGCAAACCATCCGAGTTGGACGAACAACTCAGCCAGGTTCGTCCGTCCCTACTTAGAGGCACCGAGGGAAACGCAACCACCCGGACGAACCTAGGGTTTAAGAACTAGGCAAAGCAAGAGACGCACGCAATTCACTGTACTTCAAATCATCTCGCGCCGAACAGGCGATTATCCCCCGATGAGAACGGAATCGAGGAGAGAGAATCGAAGGCTTACAACGATGAGCTTGAAGAGGTTGGCCTCCTTCTGAGGCAGAGACGCGCCCATTGTTAGTCTCGGAGAGAGCAACACAGAGGGAGAAAGAGACGAGAGAGAAGAGAGAAAGACGGGAGAGAGTGGTGGCGTTTATCTGCTGCAACCCTATTGCGCACAACAAGCGAAGTTTGTGAAGTGCAGCGACAGCGAGCGACTCGAGCTTGGGGATGAATCGGGGGGAGGGTTTTCCCGAGTTGTCTCTCTCTTGCTTCACGCGCGCGCGCGTGTGGAAGCAAATGTAATTTTACGTTTTACCCATTGGGCGGTGGATCTCTGATCGCACGTGCTTTTTTGTCATTTTCACTTTCGAGTAAGAAGTTTCGTTCATAATGCGACGAAGACTTCTATAGACATAAGTTGCGCCAAAAAAAGGCTTCGAGCCGTGAAATTAAAATCCGACTTTTAATTGCACATCATAGTTACCACCGCCCCGACTTTACGCAATACTCCATAATGGGATTCCCCGTAAAATAAACAATAAATAAATAAAGAACTGCATAGGCCCGAAGATTTATGAATAAGTCCGTCAAAAGCCCTAAAACTCGTCAGAAAAGTATGACTGAGTCTTAAAACTTTGAAAAGATGCGATTAAGTCCGAAAACTTATGGTAAAAAGTGCAATTATGTCACAAAATTTGTCAATTGACGAAATTAAATTCTTTCGTAGATTTCACTTTTCGAAAGCTTTACTCTTCAAAGGTCTGAAGACTCGATTGTACATTCGTAACAAGTTTTAAGACTTGATTGTATATTTCGAAAGTTTTAGGGGCTCGATTGCATTATCGTGACAAATTTTAAGACTTAATTGTACTTTTTGAAAGTTTTAAAATTGAATTGTAATTTCGCGATAAGTTTTTAGACTTTTATCATGCTTGCCCAAAATTTATTTTCATGCCTAACCGCGTTTGCGCTGACCTCGGTTGAATTTTCACATCACGTGACGCCGGTTTTTGACTAAAGTATCCACCCCGAGAAAGAAATAC